>OU342735.1:107575095-109055929 GCA_910589765.1 Avena atlantica
TTCAAGAACAAGCAAGATGAGCATGGAATTATAGTAAGGAACTGTAACTACCTCGGTGAATTACGCTCCTAGTTACAAGCCTGGATGAGCGGAAATGGTTAAAATAGTACGGTGGGGCCCAAATGCCACTCACAGGTAGACCTTTCGGCCGTCCTAACCATTTCCAAACATCAGGACAAGAACGGGCGGCGTAATCGGCAGGCGAAGGGATCAACTACATACACAAATGAGTATGTATGCAAGCCACCATACAACAGTCCTCAGAGCCATTCCATCTAAAAGAAATAGAAATATTGCAACGCCATACGGCAAGATCCAAATATCCTAGATAGATATATAGTTTAGGATATCTCCTTATACATCAAACATCAGAGTATCAGGCGGAAGCGGAAAACAAGATCCGAGTACGGATAAGAAGCAAATCGGCATAAGATGCCCCATAAATAAACACATCCCGCCCACAGATCTCACGGATCCCCGTTCCCGGAATCTCTACACCGAATGATCGTTGTCCACATTGTCCGTCTCCTCCACCCAGTATCCATCTCGTGAGTGTACCTGTTCATCTGAATCAAATAATTTATCATGTGAGACCCTAGGGGTACTCAGCAAGTCTTTATGCCTCTAAAGGGGACACAACCTGGGGTGACGCAATTGCAGCAAAAGATAATACCTAACAATTCTATATATACTCGCTAACCATCCGCCTAACCAAAGATAGACGGATGTCTGTGAATTAATAACAACAGTTATAACGGTAACATTAACAGATCCATCCTCCTCCTCGCTCACCAACGAGAAAGCGGACGAACAACCCCCATCCGTTGGCAGTTTTATTATCCATTCCATGAGTGTTGCACTATTTACTAGTCAGTTACTTAGTCAAATTAAAAGCGGTACTTTAGTTATACTTGTCTATGATCGAGAAACTGTGCTCCAAGTCGTCCATAACCGCGGACACGGCTTTCATAAAGTTTTACCCTGCAGGGGTGCACAAATAGCAACACACACTCGATCAACCTCGGAAAAACCAAATCAAAACTCAACGAGGCTTTCACGACAAAGCAATCACAAGATTCAGAAATATTTCAGGGGGCCACCCCATTAAGTATACCCGCAACAAAGATGGCCGGCTCCGAGACGGACTCAAGGTTTGGGTGGACGGCTGTAAACGACTGGGAACCCGAAAGTGTGACTGGGCTTGTCGATACCGCGAAATCGTGTCCCAATCCTAAACAGTACAGGTGCAGTACCTCGCACAATTTTAAATAAAGCAGTAAAGCATGGCATAAGTACAGGATAGTAAACAAAACCTCAAACTAGTTTGTGGCCCCAAGAAATAAGAATGAATCAAGCTCTGGCTTAGGGGGGTCCATAAGCCTCCCGGATGTGGATAGCGCGAATATTCAAGGAACAGGAATCAAGTACTTGGGGTCCTACGGGACACAAGTGAGCAGGAAAAACCAAATAGCAGATATTTCTCACCGGTGCCACTTTCATTAGTTATCCCATTACTACTCAGGTTAAGTTGTATAGGTACCTCGTTATCCATCAGACACTCACATACCCTACACATGATGTTCTACGACTCGCATGGCTCAAACAACTCCTGTAGTAATGGCTCATGGGATGGAGGAACAAGCTTCGGTGGGGTTTAAAAGTAAAGGCTATGCAGTACTTGGGATTCAGTTTAATGCAATCGCGACTCGATAATGCAAGAATAAGATAGAGGCAATAGGTACTGTATGTATGTATGCAAGCATGTGGTAGTGCTTGCCTGTCAGCTCAGTTGAAGCGAGAGAAGGATCTGGGTAGTGCCCCTGGGTTTCTTGATATATCCCCTGCTCAGCGTCTATTCGAAGAAGAACCAAACAAACAAGGGTCAACATAAATAAAGTGCACAAGCATATAAATAAAATGCGACAAACAAACAATCATGCCATGATGAATGATGCACAATTTGCATGGCAATAAAGTAGCATGGCATGGGTGAGGTGTGGAATACAAGAATAAAGCCTTTTATTGAGTTTTGGTCACATTTTATCCTCGAATAAGTTGTTGTAATCTTTATATTTATATGATGCATGCTGCAAAACAGAACATGGAATGCATAAACAGAAAGGTCTCGTCGAGCTGATCGATTTAGACATATCATTTGTCAAATTTGGAGTTATAAAACCAAAGTTATTAATTAATTAAGAAAGAGGGCATTTTATTGTAATTTTAGTCAACTTGAAATTTAAAGTGTTCAAAATATATTTTGAAGGCCATATTTGAAATCCTCACATTTTTCTGCTTTCAAAACATATATTACATGTTTAATTTGGATTTATAATTTAAAAGTTATTTAAATACAGATTTGAATTTTGAATTTAATTTAGTTTGAAAAGGTTTAATTAACACAGACAACAGGATAAACTTTTGTTACTCAGGCAAAACTAGCCACGGTCACTGACGGGTGGGACCGATGCTGACTTGGCGAAACGGCGCGTAGAAAACCTTCTGTCACCGCGGGCTAATCTAGCCGCAGCAACTGACCAGCGGGCCAACGCGCGAGCGGACCCACGCGCCAGTGGTTGGACGCATCGGTGACACGCGGCGAACCCAGGGACTGCGGGTTGAGAAACGCAAAGTAGAGGTGCCTTTTTATAAAACCGCACAGAGGCAGACGGTGGGGTCGGCAGGAGCGCGGGTTGAGGAAACAAAACGGAAGGGGGGGTTCTGAGAAAACGCCACGCAATACTGTTTTTCTTCCAGGGTTTGTCTGACGAAACTGAAGACGCGAATCTAGGCGCGGCGGGGCTCGATCTGGCGACCTTGCGCGCGCGCGGCGGCGGCTACCGCTGGGCTAGGGCGGGGTAGTTGTTAGGGGGTTAGGCGTGGCCTAGTTATGGCGCTATGCGGTGCGGAAGCGAGCAGACAGCAGCGAGCGGCGGTGCGCTGAGGGTGCTCGACGGAAAGAACGGCGGATCTAGACGACGACAGCGAGAGTGAGGATGTCAGCGAGAACGAGGGGCTCACCGCGGGTTGGTTGGTGTGGTCAGATCGGGGAGAGGCGCAGAGGATCGTCGACGAGGCTGGCGGCCGGAGTTCTAGGGTTTGGCGTCGGGTGGCGGCGGTACCGGCGGTTCTGGGGCTCCTCCTTCACGTCGGCGGGTCCAGGGTGAAGCAGAGGGATGTCCTCGATCTTCCTCGACACCTGGACGCCGCGCCCGCCGCCTGGTACGGTGGAGGCCGACGGTTTTGCTGGCGATGGGGTAGACGGAGGCGGTGGAGAAGAGTGGAAGAGGGCAAGGCCCTGGGTGGATCTGGGAGGCGGAGGAGAGCCGTGTGGGAGGGGGAAAAGGAGGGAGAGGGAGAACACCAGCTGTGGCAGGGGGTAGATAGGGTGGCTCGGTGCCACCTTTTTCCTCCCCCTCACGTGCTCGGGCTGGACGGCAGGGCAGGGAGGAGGGTGATGGAGGCTGCCAGGTGGGGTCAGGGCGAGGCCAAGGTGGCTGGCTCGATGTGGGGCATGCAAGGCAGAGAGAGAGCTAGAGAGCGAGAGGGGGTGGCATGGAGCTAGGGTTGGAGTAGGTTCGGGTTAGGGTTTGGTTAGGGATAGGGCTTCGGCCTGGGGTGGTTAGGTAGCTAGGGTTAGCTAGAGAGGGAGGCTCGGGTTAGAGAGGGTTAGAGCTAGGATGGTTAGGGTTTGAAGAGAGAGAAAAAGAGAAAGGGCTAGGGAGAGAGGGTTTTGGGCATGAACAAAAATAAAGGCAAGCAACAAGGGGTTTGGGTGATGGAAAGAGGGTGAGGTTGCAAGGTCAAAACAAAAGAATAGGGCCAACATGAGTAGACTCTCAAAGATCCATGCTTCAATTGCAAAAAACACATGAAAAACCCAAAGGAGGGAAAGATGGTGAGATTTGCATGGCCCATGCATGGGTATTAAATGCCATGTCTCAATCTTGTACAAACAAAATAATTAACAAGGCATGATTCCCATGCATTACAAAAATATGGAATAAAGGCCAAGCAAAAGATAAAAGAATTGGATCCAACCCAACTCACATGAGCTAGATTAAAATCAAAAGAAAAGAGTTACAAGCTCATGGGTATGGGATGGTGGAATTATAAGGTGGTGAAAAGAAAGGGTGGTGGAGTAGAATAAAAGATATGCCCCCAACTCAACTTGGGCATTTAAACAACATATCAATAACCAAATACAATATCAAGAGGCAAATACAATTAATGATGCATATGAGAGAAGAACCAAAACAAAAAGGGTTTTATATGATGCTCAAATGCAAGGTGGCATGATGACATGAGCATGATATAATTATGATGCAACAATTATATATAGGAAGTAGCATTATATTACTAGACCAAGTAGCATTACAATTGTTAGACAATTGGGATGCTACAACTCTCCCCCACTAAACAGGAATCTCGCCCCGAGATTCTAGGAAGAAGAAGAAGACACAAAGAGGGTAGGATACTTGGCACGGAGCTCATCTTCACGTTCCCAAGTGGCTTCATCAACAGATTGGTGCGACCACTGCACCTTGCAGAACTTGATGGACTTGTTGCGAGTCCTTCTTTATGCGACTTCAAGGATTTTTGTGGGGTGTTCTTGATAAGACAGGTCTTCTTGGAGATTGATAAGCTCATGGTCCACGGTCCTGCCGGGATCCTTGAAGCACTTCTTGAGTTGAGAGATGTGGAAAACATGATGGACCTTGAGTTTTTCCGGGAGCTCAAGAGCATAAGCAACTTCTCCTCTTCTTCCACGAATTTTGAATGGACCGATGTATCTAGGAGCCAGCTTTCCTTTGATACCAAAACGGTGCGTGCCTCTCATGGGAGTGACACGAAGGTAAACGAGATCACCAGGGACATACTCCATGTCCGTGTGCTTTTTGTCATAATTGCTCTTCTGGCGACTTTGAGCAATCTTCAGATTTTCAAGAATGATGTGCACCTTCTCCTCCGCTTGAGTTACAATGTCAGGGCCAAACCATATTCTTTCTCCTGCACCCGACCAACCAATCGGAGTTCTGCACTTGCGACCATAGAGAGCCTCAAATGGTGCCATCTTTAGACTTTTCTGGAAGCTATTGTTGTAAGAGAATTCAGCATAAGGAAGACATTCTTCCCACTTCATGCCAAAAGAGATGACGCAAGCACGGAGCATATCCTCCAGAATCTGATTGATCCTTTCAACTTGTCCTTGCGACTGAGGGTGGTAAGCTGTGCTGAAGTTCAACTTTGTTCCCAAAGCATTTTGGAAACTTTCCCAGAACTTGGAAGTGAAGATGCTTCCACGATCTGAACTGATCTCAAGCGGAACCCCATACAAAGAGACAATTCTGTTGATATAGAGCTGTTATCGCCACATTTTGGCCAAAGGAGGAGATGGGCCGTAATCAAGATGGGCTTGGAGGATACATATATGCAACGTATTGCTAGATCAGCCTTGTGCGTGGATTTGGGCTAAATTGCCCGTGTATCTGTATATTATGGTAGGTTACGCTTCGGTTTAAGTAAGAGATAGAGTTGTTAGGGTTATTCCAAAGATAGAAAGTCTCCGGACTATAAATATGTACCTAAGGTTATTGAGAAAAGAGGACGATCACGTTCACAACAAACACAATCTCGGCGCATCGCCACCCCTTGTTTCTAGGGTTTTTCTCGGGTAAGTGTCATGCTGCCTAGATCGCATCTTGTGGTCTAGGCAGTATCTGCTTATGCGTTATTTAGTGTTACTCGTGCTGAAGCCTTGTTGATGGCAAGTAATACTGTTATCATAGATTTGTTTGGGCTAGCATCGGTACCTTTTTGTTATGATTGCTTAGTTATGCTGCCTTTAGTTATCTCGCTGCCTTTGCACCTTTTTCGGGTGTAAGGGCAGCATCTTGCTTGATCTTTATTCAGTTGATTTGATCTGTTATAGTTATGCCTTGTTTTCCAAGGTTTAGTTTGATATCCACATGGTCAGGCCTTGCAAACGGGTTGAACGATCCAGTGGTATGTAAGGATATGGTTTGCCAATTCGAGAGAAGTTGTTCCGGGAATTGACTTTACGTCGGTTGTTAGGCCTTCTCTAGGGTTAGTTTTCTATCATCTTTTATATCTACTAGGCTCAATTACGTGTAGGATGTTCCAATTATGTGGTGAAAACGTTAAACTGTCGTAGGTCGATTTAACTTGTATTGATGAAGCAAAACCCCATGTTATCGTAGATCTAATGCAGAACCATGGGATAATCGGCTCCAGGAGCCGATTCACAGGGAAACCTGGGAGCCGGTCGCGGCTCGAATTTTACGTATACTTGTTTGCCATGCAGGAAACTAATCGAAGCAATCCATCACCTTCCTGACCAGGTATAGGTCAGGTGGCACGCCCTTGCATCAGCCAGGACGTGTGCCGGAGTTTTGCGGGCCGTTGCCCGAGGGACCAGGGCCCACCAGCAGTTCTGGGAGCCTCCCGGCTCTTCGTGTTGCTCGTCGCTGCTCGCCGGTGGGTTTTGACAGGCAACACATTCTGGCACGCCCGGTGGGACATTCAACAACATCTGCATCAACATCCGACGCTGCGATGGGGGACATACCGGTCACGTACGACGATCTGCCTGATGAGCACAAGGCGAAGTATGATGATATCAAAGCTCTCTTCGAAGACGATCTCATCGGCTCTTTTGCGAGGACCCGTAAGCATGGCATCAGGTCGAAAGGGTTCTCACCCGAAGGTGCTCTTGATGAGGTGGATCTGTCTGTTCCTTCAGAGGAGCGCACCAGAGCTCTGCGACAGGAAGTCAATTACATGGTGGCTCATTCTCTTCACCGCCATTCTGAGAGCCTAGTGAACGCTTTCAAGCGTGTCGCGGTTCGCGTAGTTCAGGAGATCATGAAACATCAGTACTCTCCGTCGGGGCCTACTCTAGGGACTCACCAGGGAGAAAGACTGCTCCAGACCAGGCCTCAGCTGCCATTCACGCTTGCAGCTCCGGAGCCACCAGGGGCACCGGCGTACGTCGTCTACAAGGTTGGAGGTGACCCTGGCGATTGCCAATTCCTGTTTGAACCACCTAAAGAAATCCCACATGGATATGTGTGCACCTACGTGCCGGACTGCAATAGCCTGACGCGCACGAACCAGATTGCAACCGTAGGGATTTCTGGGGCAGGAGTTTCTGGAGCAGGGGCTTCGGGAGCAGGTATTTCTGGAGCAGGGATGTCTGGGATGGACGCTGATAAACAGGCATGGCTAGCCAAGTATGCCACCGGAACGAGTCATGAGAATTTAGCCCCTGCAGCCCAAACGGTGGAGCAAATCTGTACCATCTTGAGAGACCAGTTCGGCTTCGTGCCGAAGAGAAGGACAATCGGCTATTCCAAGCCGTACCCCAACGAGTTTGATCTGATTCCGCTGCCACCCAAGTATCGGCTCCCTGAGTTCTCAAGGTTTAGCGGATCAGAAGGGTCGAGCTCGATCGAGCATGTGAGCCGATACCTGGCACAGTTAGGCATGATTTCAGCATCGGATCAGTTACGCGTAAGGTTCTTTGCGCAATCTCTGACAGGACCAGCTTTTGGGTGGTACACCTCGTTGCCACCGGATTCGATCTAGACCTGGAAGCAACTGGAAGAGCAGTTCCACATTCAGTATCATTCAGAAGCTACCGAGGCTGGCATTGCAGATCTGGCGCAGGTGCAGCAGAAGCGGGGAGAAACGGTAGCCGAGTACATTCAGCGTTTCAGGACTGTCAAGAACCAATGTTATTCGGCTCGTTTAACTGAGAAAGAAGCAGTCGAGCTGGCAGTGTTGGGTCTCTCAGCACCCATCAAGGATCTGGCTTTCCAGGTAGAATACAATTCATTGGCGCACATGGCCCAGAAACTGACAATGTATGAACAGCGCCACCCTGAGTTGTACCAAGACAAGTTCAAACGTCCGATAGGCCTGGTCAATACAGAAGAAGAGGATCCCGTACAAGACCAGGAGGTGGCCGTGGCTGAATGGGCTCGGGGGGCAGATCCTGTGTCCTGCAAATGGGTAAAACAGCAAGGGCCTGCAAAAGGGTTCGACTTCGATGTGAGCAAAGCTGAGCAGATATTCGATTTACTGCTGAAAGAAAAGCAGCTGAAGTTACCCGAAGGCCATAAAATCCCTACGGCTCAAGAAATGAACGGGAGACCATACTGCAAGTGGCATCACTCATTCACCCACACCACCAATGATTGCAAAGAGCTACGTCGCCAGATCCAAACGGCGATAGAACAGGGCCGTCTGATCCTTGGGCAATTCGCCATGAAAGTAGACACAAACCCGTTTCCCGGCGTCAACATGGTAGAACACAGCCACTCCACGAGGCGTCAGTTAGATTTCTCGTTCGATGTTAATATGACAGGGCCTGTGTACCACCATGGCACATATAAGGAGGAAGGCGGTCGCTCTCGGGGCAAAGAAAGAGAGGAGGCTGGTCCACGTGACCGGCCCCGTTATGATGACAGGCGGTATTTAACCGAGGAGCAAGTGAGAAGCGTGCGATATCAGAAGCCACACTCCACGCATCTCCTTAACAAGTATGAGCGTCAGTATGACCGACGTCGCCGGCACGATAGAGATGATGAAGGATATGAGCACCTCGCTAGGGGAAAGTCAAAGGAAAAGGAAGGCGTGGATAAACATTGGGATTGTCCTTTCTTCAAGTATTGCTGGGATGCGGGAATGAGCCGATTGCCTACAATCGACAACTGCCCGGAATGTGGACAGCAGAAGGATGACACAGGTCCAGTTTCAGTGTTCAAGCGTCTAGGGCCTCTCCCGCCTCAGAACAGGCAAGAGGAGTCATCTCGAGAAAAAGATCTCGAGGAGCCAAAGGGTAAAGAAGAAGAAGACAGATATCACCGGCCAAGGTGGTGTCCCGATGGACTCAGACACACCCAAAAGCGTAGAGTTCAGCGACTGCGTAGCTTGGAGGAAGTCGAAGCGCAGTACCTCCACGCTTTAAGAAAAGCACGGCCCGATCTGGCCGTGAAAGTTCGGCAAACCTTGGAAACAGAGGCTCGTCCGAAAAGGAAAGAGTGGCGCCCCAAACCAGTAAAAGCCGATGCGAAGACATCGGCTGGCACAAACATGGTGTTCACACTTCCGTCAGAGTTTTGCGCTCCAAGAACCAAAGAACTACCAGTGGCACAGTTTGACTGCGGCCCACGGCCGGTTATCTTTGAAAAGCCACGAGAGAAGGGCTACAAACATCTGAAAGCCCTGTACCTACGAGGTTATATCAATGGGCAGCCTGTCCGCAAGATGTTGGTTGACACCAGAGCGGCAGTCAATATAATGCCATACTCCATGCTACGGCGTTTGGGACGCTCCACTGCAGATCTGATCAAAACCAACGTCACGTTAAGCGACTTCAACGGCCAAACTTCAGAAACGCAAGGCGTTCTGAACGTGGATCTGACCGTGGGCAGAAAAACCATCCCTACGTCATTCTTCATCGTTGACAGCAAAAGCACCTACGCTGTCTTGCTGGGGAGGGATTGGATTCACGCTAACTGCTGCATTCCATCCACGATGCACCAGTGCCTAATACAGTGGGATGGAGATGAAGTGGAGGTCATTCATGCAGATGATTCGATCGAGATCTCCATAGCTGGCATGAACATCTGGGAGGCAGAAGACCAAGAGCCGATCTCTGGAATCAGTCTAGACGGCTGTGAGCGCATTGAAGCTACAAAAAACGGGGTGAGGCTGGTCTTATCCACTGGCCTGACAGAGTAGCAAAGTCCACGATCGTACGTGGTATGGCCGATCCCTGCGATCGGCCACAAAACATAAAAAGCAGTAATCTTACGACAAACAGGTCATGCAGTCGTAGTAGGGAGATTCCCTGCCATTGTAGAGCACAAATAAGTTGTAAACCTTCCTTGACTAATGCAATCAAAAAGGGGGCCGATTCCGGCAATCGGCCCAAATTATCTTTGTTATCCTCACCAACTGTTTGCCCCGTGTTTAGCATCGATTTAGCAGGTGACGGAAAGCTAGGGTATGGGTTTACCTCTGCTGATGAGCTAGAGGAGATTGACATCGGTCCTGGGGATAAGTCGCGACCAACATTTATCAGCAAGAAGTTAGATCCGAATCTGCGGGGTCCGATGATAGCTTTGTTGAAAGAATATCCAGATTGCTTTGCCTGGGACTATACAGAGATGCCCGGGTTAGACAGGAGCATCATTGAGCATCGACTCCCGCTTAAAAAAGGGTTTCGGCCATTCCAGCAGCGAGCACGACAGATGAAGGCCGAAATTTTGGAAGAAGTCAAGAAAGAGATCGAGAAAATGTTGACAGCTAGGTTAATCAGGCCATGCAGGTATGCTGAGTGGATTTCTAGTATCGTACCTGTAGAGAAAAAAGATGGCCGCTGGCGTGTTGCCATAGATTTTCGGGATCTCAATAAAGCCACTCCAAAAGATGAGTATCCGATGCCGGTAGCAGAAACATTAATCAACGCAGCTGCTGGTCATAAGGTCTTGAGCTTCATGGATGGCAATGCCGGTTACAACCAAATTTTTATGGCTCCGGAAGATATACACAAGACTGCATTTAGAGTCCCAGGTTCGGTGGGGTTGTTTGAATACGTAGTCATGACGTTTGGACTGAAGAATGCCGGCGCCACATACCAAAGAGCCATGAATTACATTTTCCATGATCTGATCGGCAAGCTGGTGGAAATTTATATCGATGACGTGGTGGTCAAGTCTGCTTCAGTACAAGGACACTTGGACGATCTGCAACGCGTCCTGGACCGAACAAGAAAATTCGGGCTACAGATGAATCCAAAGAAGTGTGCCTTCGGTGTAACGGCCGGTCAGTTCTTGGGTTTCTTGGTCCATGAACGCGGAATTGAGATCGGCCTGAAAAGTCAGGAGGCAGTGCGAACAATGAAGCCACCTACCACGAAGAAAGAACTGCAGTCTCTCATCGGCAAGATCAACTTCGTCAGAAGATTCATCTCCAATCTGTCAGGAAGAATAGAGCCGTTCATGGGACTGGTGAAAATTAAATCTGATGAGGAGTTCCGCTGGGGGACAGAACAACAACGAGCCTTCGACGAGATCAAAGAATATCTAACGAAGCCGCCAGTGTTGGTTCCGTCCCAGCCAGATAGGCCGTTCTACATTTACTTGTCAGTAGCTGACACGTCCATCGCCTCGGTGGTGGTGCAGGTTTATGATGGTCTGGAGCGAGTTGTGTTTTACATCAGCAGAAGGATGCTGGATGCAGAGACAAGGTATCCTGAGATCGATAAGTTGTGCCTCTGCCTGTTTTTCACCTGCACCAAGCTGCGCCACATCTTGCTCTCAGCGGAGATTATCATTATATGCAAATCAGATGTCATAAAACATATGTTGTCGGCTCCTATGTTGAAAGGCCGACTCGGCAAATGGATGTTTGCATTATCGGAATTTGATATCCGGTATCAACCCGCGAAAGCGGTTAAGGGTCAGGCGTTGGCCGACCTTATTGCTGAAAGAATCAACACTGATATAGCAGCGCTGTCTATACGAGCGTGGGCTATGTTTTTCGATGGATCGGTTTGTGATGATGGTTGCGGCATCGGCATTCTACTCGTGTCGCCCCGGGGGGCAACATATTCCTTCTCCATCAGGCTATCTACCCCTCGCACCAACAACGTCGCTGAGTATGAGGCGATACGCAAGGGAATGGAGTTGCTCATCGAAGCTAGAGCAGAAGCAGTGGAAATTTTTGGATACTCCAAATTGGTGATTTCCCAACTCACGGAGGAATACAAGTGCGAGAGCGAGTCGCTCTTCCCATTATGGTTGCAATGCCGTGAGCTGATGGCACAGTTTCGGTACATAAACTTGAACTGGATCCCACGATCGCAGAATACCGAGGCGAATGATCTCGCACAAATGGCTTCAGGCTACAAGGACGTAGCAGAGGGAGCTGATGTTCACGTACAGTTCCTGGAGGCGGACGACTGGAGAGCCGATATCTTCAATTACTTGAAAGATTCGGCTCGGGGGGCACCTAAACGGATAAGGTACAAGGCCATGAAGTATGTGCTTATTGGGGACGACATGTTCTACAGGACTCTGGAAGGGTTACTGCTCAAATGTCTGGGGCCAACCGAGGCCAATCGGCTCCTACACGAGGTACACGAAGGCGCCTGTGGAACTCACCAATCGGCTCACAAGATGAAATGGTTGATCAGGCGATCAGGGTTTTATTGGCCCACCATGCTTGAGGACTGTTTTAAGTACTACAAAGGGTGTCAAGCATGTCAGAAATTTGGAAAAATTCAGATGGTACCCGCGTCAGCAATGAACCCCATCATCAAGCCTTGGCCATTCCGAGGTTGGGGCATGGATATGATTGGCAAGATCAATCCTCCATCAAGCAAAGGCCACATGTGGATTTTGGCCATTACGGATTATTTCACTAAATGGGTGGAAGCCGTCCCTATGAAGTAAGTGAACCGGCCTTTTCCTGGGAGCCGATGGTGGCAAATCTGGCTGGCTCGGTGTGGTGGTCCTCTCAGAGTCTGTTGGGCCCGATTCTCCTCGATTGGATTGTGTGTCCCCGCTGGAGGTGTTTTCGATGGAAACCTGTAAGAAAAGGAGAGCTAGTAAGCACAAGCATGTTTGCAAGGATGAAAGAGATCAACCAAGGCATGGATCAGCGTACATGCGAACTTTCTGGAGAAGGGTTCCGGCGCCTCAAAGTCTTCCTGGCAGCTACCTTCCTCGCCGTCGTTTTTGTTTTAGTTGGAACTCGAGAGGCGGCTGACCCAGAAGTTGCTTGGCTCTTGGAAGCCGATTGTGGTGATATCGGCTGGTTCTGCATCACGACCTTTTTCAAAGGTGGCGAGTTTTTGCAGAAAAGGACCACAGGAGCTGGTGGGAAGAATTCGAAGGGGGAGCCATCACCGTGTGTAGGTTCAGGACAATCTTGTTGCTGCAAGGAGACAGAGCGGGTTATTAGAAGAATCATTTGTGAGCTGCATCAAGAAAATTTACAAGTAGTGGTACCTGTTCTACGGGGATATCATATTCAGCATCGAGCTGTTCCAGCAACGGTCCCAGAGCTCTCCTGAAGGCATGAGTCTTCCACATCGACCACCAGTTCTCAAAACCATCGGTTGATGAAGCGAAGGTGAGGTTGTTAGGAATTGGGATGGTCAGAGCATCAAAGAAGGAATAACACCTTTGACTGGTGAGAGGATCGGGCAGGTCAGCTCTGCTCTCTGTAAGATGGTGGAGAAAGAAGTGGGGAGGTACTTGTCCAAGGCCAAATTGCCGAGCCACTACGACCGGCTGGTAGAATTCGTATCCAGGCTTGATTATTCTGTTGGATGTGCTCATGCCAACTGGAAGGAAGCAGGGACGGATCACAGTGGAAAATAGCTGCCGAGTGCTGGTGTCATCGGCAAAGTTGTCTAGCCTGAAGGAGATTGGATTTTCAAAATGTTCCGATTCTTCTGTGTAAGGAAAGAAGATAGGATTGTCCAGGCCTTGGAAGAAAATGTTGAACCACTTGGATGCTTCCTGAGGGATCAGTTTGCTACCTGGCAGTCTATACAGAGCTTGGCCGTAGCTGGTGCATCGGATCTGCTTCCCTTTTGCATCTGGAAAGGTGCAACTCGCCAAAAGGGGGAAGTTTGGGACATGGTTTTGAAAATACAGCTGAGACCATAGCTGAATGAACCACCAAGGACCTCCTGTTTTGACTGCTATGCCGGAGAATAGTTTGACAGACATCAACTGGAGATATCGATAGACTTCTCCAAGGAACAGTTTGCCGATGCCAAGTTGAGTGCCTCTGGCAAGTTCGTAGGCCAAGGAGAGATAATTCTTGGTTGGAGCAAGGGAAGGGCCACAGAATATGAAATGTTCCAGCCAGAAGTTGAGGAAAGCCGTGTGTTCTTTCTCTGTGACAGGGCCTTTAGTTTTCATGTGGCTTTGAAGATAGGCACCCCAGTTTGTGCAGTCTGTCTTAGAAGAAAGCTTGTAGGGGACCTTTGTCAGCTTAAAAGCAGAAGGGCTGGGTGATGTAACGTCCAGACCAGTAATCATCACCACGTATAACAGAGTTGGTGTCATGGGGCCATGACCGAACATGAAGCAGTTCAGAGCATCGGACCAGAAATAGCTGATGGTTTTTAGAAGATTTTCATGTTTCTCAAGGGGAGACAATGACAAATACAAGGCATCGGCTATTCCCGTGGTTTCCCATTGGTATTGGTAAGTTTTGGCTACCCTGCTGTACCAAGAGACCCAATGTTCAGGAGGATTAGGCCAGGCTCGCAAGCAGTCGGCCCAAGAATTCAAATCTAGGTTTTGGCTTACGAAGGGGATTCTGTTTGCCTCGCAAGAGATCAGATGGGCAGGACTAGATTCTGTACGGGGGCCAAGACAGAGAGAATTTGGGAGAGAAGGATGCGGCAGCAGGATGTCTGAAACCTAAAAATTTAACGGTGGAATAAAGCATTAATTCAGGTGTTTGCTATTAATTCTAGCACCGTGTTCAGACTGCGAGGAGCAGGCGTACCTTCAGACCAGAGACCGCTGTGTTGGTATTGGACGATTCCGCCATCTAGTTTGCCGGCGGAGATGGATCTATGCGATTGGGGATCAAGGGTTCTTGTCGCTGTAAGCTCGATCTATTCGGTGAGGCAATTGGAGATCTGGGTTAGCCTTTTTGAAGAGGGTCGCAGGATACCGTTTGAAATTGGAAAGTGGCCGCTCAGATTTATCTAAATATGCGACCAAATTTGACCTTGTCAACGTTTGTGGGGAAAGTCGATGTGTTACCATCGGCTCTTTGGGCTTTGACTTGGTTGACCATATGAGCGTAGTATGGTGAAAGCCGATACATTACTATCGGCTTCTGGAACGTTGACGTATTTTGACTATCGGCAAAATCGAATTGGGAAAGCAATCTTTGTTGATTCAAAAGACGGGTGTGTACAATGAAGCCGATTGCTTACAAATGGAAATCTACTACTAGTACTACTACTAGTTCCTAATCTAGAAGCCGGTGTCGCCGCCGTTGTCTTCGCCGTCGTCGTATTCGCTATCATCGGCGCTGCTGCCGGCGTAGTCTTCGCCGCTGCTGCTGAAGTTGTCAGCGGGGGCCTCCTCGTCCTCGTTGTCGTCGTCGGTGTCCTCGCTGGACCCGGCGCGAAAGCGCTTCACCGGCGGGTATTCGTCGGAGGAGGTGTCCTCCTCCGCTTCCTCCTCCTCGTCGGAGGATTCGACGTCCTCGCCCCAGGACACGGCGTCGTCGGCGCTCTCCGCCTCCAGTTCCCCGTCAACAAGGAACTGGAGGCCCTCCTCGCCGTCGGTCAGGGATTCGTCGTCCTCTGACCAGGCGGCGAAGTCCCAGTCCCTCTCGTCCCACCATTGTGGGGCGAGAGCCTCGTACGCCGCCATTGGCGGGTGCTCCGGTGTCGGCTCCCGGTCGCTCATTGTGTTGGAGGATTGGAAGGAAAGGCCGGATGATTTGGAGGAAGAAGAGGAGGCCATGTCCGAGGAAGAGGGTTTTTTGGCTAATGGAAGAGGATGGGGGTGCAAACTGCTCAGATGAATTTAAATAAGGGGAATAGTGGGAGGTGGTTCAATGCCATAGCGGTTTTCCAGAATATGGTGCCAAAACTGTCAAATCATGCACTGCGGAGAAGTTGAGAAGACAAGGCATCATGATGAGGGGGCGGCGTGACGATTCTGCTCTGCAACGCGTAACCCGATATAAAAAAAACAGAGTGGTTTTGGAATTATTATTGCCAAAACCATGGGGGCATGTGTTATCGCCACATTTTGGCCAAAGGAGGAGATAGGCCGTAATCAAGATGGGCTTGGAGGATACATATATGCAACGTATTGCTGGATCAGCCTTGTGCGTGGATTTGGGCTAAATTGCCCGTGTATCTGTATATTATGGTAGGTTACGCTTCGGTTTAAGTAAGAGCTAGAGTTGTTAGGGTTATTCCAAAGATAGAAAGTCTCCGGACTATAAATATGTACCTAAGGTTATTGAGAAAAGAGGACGATCACGTTCACAACAAACACAATCTCGGCGCATCGCCACCCCTTGTTTCTAGGGTTTTTCTCGGGTAAGTGTCATGCTGCCTAGATCGCATCTTGCGGTCTAGGCAGTATCTGCTTATGCGTTATTTAGTGTTACTCGTGCTGAAGCCTTGTTGATGGCGAGTAATACTGTTATCATAGATTTGTTTGGGCTAGCATCGGTACCTTTTTGTTATGATTGCTTAGTTATGCTGCCTTTAGTTATCTCGCTGCCTTTGCACCTTTTTCGGGTGTAAGGGCAGCATCTTGCTTGATCTTTATTCAGTTGATTTGATCTGTTATAGTTATGCCTTGTTTTCCAAGGTTTAGTTTGATATCCACATGGTCAGGCCTTGCAAACGGGTTGAACGATCCAGTGGTATGTAAGGATATGGTTTGCCAATTCGAGAGAAGTTGTTCCGGGAATTGACTTTACGTCGGTTGTTAGGCCTTCTCTAGGGTTAGTTTTCTATCATCTTTTATATCTACCAGGCTCAATTACGTGTAGGATGTTCCAATTATGTGGTGAAAACGTTAAACTGTCGTAGGTCGATTTAACTTGTATTGATGAAGCAAAACCCCATGTTATCGTAGATCTAATGCAGAACCATGGGATAATCGGCTCCAGGAGCCGATTCACAGGGAAACCTGGGAGCCGGTCGCGGCTCGAATTTTATGTATACTTGTTTTCCATGCAGGAAACTAATCGAAGCAATCCATCACCTTCCTGACCAGGTATAGGTCAGGTGGCACGCCCTTGCATCATCCAGGACGTGTGCCAGAGTTTTGCGGGCCGTTGCCCGAGGGACCAGGGCCCACCAGCAGTTCTGGGAGCCTCCCGGCTCTTCGTGTTGCTCGTCGCTGCTCGTCGGTGGGTTTTGAAAGGCAACAAGAGCTCAGCCAACTGAATTGCAGAAATTGTTTCCTTGACGGGGAAGAAGTGAGCCACTTTAGAAAGCCTGTCAATGACAACAAAGATTGCATTGTTGCCCTTCTGCGACCTTGGAAAACCAGTGATGAAGTCCATCTCTACTTTCTCCCATTTCCACTCCGGGGGTTTCAATGGCTGTAGAAGACCGGAAGGTTTCTGATGGACAGCTTTAACTCTGCGGCAGACATCACACTCCGAGACATACTTGGCACAATATCGTTTCAAACCCGGCCACCAATATTGTGTTTTCAAGTCCATGTACATCTTTGTGCTGCTAGGGTGGATAGAAAGAACAGAATCATGCGCCTCCTTGAGAACTTGCTCTCTCAAACCCGGGTAGTTCGGAACAAACATCCGGTGTTCAAAGAAAAGCGTGCCTTGGTCATCGACGTGGAAGGACTCATACTTCGGAAGCTGAAGTCTGGAGATGATCTTTTTGGTGTGCGGATCACCAAGCTGAAAGGAGCGAGCCTTTTCTTCCAAGAGAGGAGTAGCCCGAAGGTTCAGGAGATACCCTTGTTCCACAATTTCAAGGTTGAGCTGACGGAATTCCTCGCACAAGAGAGGCTGTTGTTCTTCCATCATGAGGTTGTTGACATAAGCTTTGCGGCTGAGAGCATCGGCCATGACATTAGCTTTGCCCGGAGTGTAGTTGATGGTCAAATCGAAGTCATTGATTTCTTCAATCCACCTCCTCTGCCGAAGGTTGAGATCAGGCTGAGTGAAGATATACTTCAGACTCTTGTGATCAGAAAAGATTTCACAACGGTCGCCCAGCAAGTAATGCCTCCATAATTTCAAAGCAAAAACAACTGCTGCGAGTTCGAGGTCATGTGTAGGATAGTTGATCTCATGCGTCTTCAACTGTCGAGAGGCATAAGCAACAACTTGTTTTTCTTGCATAAGGATCGCACCCAATCCTTGCAAAGAGGCGTCACAGAATATCTGGAAAGGCTTAGATGTATCCGGAGGAACTAAGACTGGTGTGGAAGTGAGCTTCTCTTTGAGTGTCTCAAAGCTTGCTTGACATGCAAGAGTCCAAAGGTATTTCTTGCCTTTCTTGAGGAGATCTGTAAGAGGCTTCGCTATCTTCGAAAAGTTCTGAACGAAGCGACGGCAATAACTAGCCAAACCAAGGAAACTCCGCACTTCTTTGACATTAACAGGAGGAAGCCATTCAACAATTATATTTACAGTTTCCGGGTTGACTGCAATGCCCTTGGCAGAGATGACGTGACCAAGATAGGTTACCTGAGGCAGCCAAAACTCACACTTGGAGAACTTTGCATACAGGCGGTTCTCACGAAGCTTGTTTAGGACACACCGAAGGTGTTCTTCATATTCTTCCTTTGACTTAGAATAGACTAGGATGTCATCCAGATAGACCACAACGAACTTATCAAGATACTCCATGAAAACCGAGTTCATAAGCCTCGAGAAGGTGGCAGGTGCGTTGGTGAGATCGAAGGACATGACCGTGTACTCATACAGGCCATAGCGGGTGGTGAAAGCTGTTTTAGGAACATCTTCCTTGCGAATCTTGATTTGATGATAACCACTTCTCAAGTCAAGCTTAGAGAATACCACAGCTCCAGCGAGCTGATCGAAGAGATCATTAATCCGCGGAAGGGGATATTTATTCTTGATGGTTTTAGCATTGAGAGCCCGATAGTCAACACAAAGTCTATCAGTCATGTCCCGCTTCTTCACAAAGATTGTTGGGCTACCCCAAGAAGAAGTACTGTGTTGAATGAAACCCAACTTCTCTTGTTCATCAAGCTGACGTTTGAGTTCAGACAACTCAGCAGGACCCATTTTATAAGGCCGCTTGGAGATAGGAGCCGTTCCAGGTTCAAGCTCAATTACAAACTCAACCTCACGATCTGGAGGCATACCCGGCAACTCTTCAGGAAAGACATCTGGGAACTCACAGACCACCGGAACACTCTGAATAGCTTCCATAGCATCATCATTCAGAGCTGCCAAAGAGAAAAGCTGGATAGCAGGAGTCAGACTTGGAGAATAGACTATATGGCCTTCAGGAATCTTCAGAGAAACCGAGCGTTTAGCACAATCAATCACAGCTGCATTTGCTGTCAACCAATCCATGCCCAAGATGACATCAATGTCAGAATTGCCCAGAACAATTAAGGACGCCGAGAACGAAGAGCCACCAATCTCAATTTGATTGCCATGGCTGATATGAGCAGCCCTCATGTTTGAACCCGGAGATAGGACCATCAACCGCTTAAGGAGAGGAACCATAGCTAACTCATTTTCATTTGCAAACTTGTGAGAAACAAACGAATGTGATGCACCAGAATCAAACAAAACTCGTGCAGGGACTGAGTTAACGGGAAGCATACCCATCACAACTCCAGGTGCATGCTCAGCTTGAGCGGCGTTGACACAGTTGGCACGAGCTACAGTAGACCCGGGCTTGGTGTTGATGTTGAGAGCCCGAGGTGGTGGTGCACGAACCATAGGAGAGCTTGCCGCAGATCTTGGAGGTGGTGGAGGAAGAGCTTTGTTTTTCATCGGACAGTTCCAGTATTGGTGCCCAGTGTCTCCACACGTGTAACAAGCACCAGGTGGACGTGGAGCAACGTAGCCAGGGACTCCGCCAGGCGCTCCAGGGTAGTGGTGGTTGTAGCCCCTGGGAGCAGCAGTGAGGAAGTTTGGTGGCCTTGCCGCGAAGCTTGAAGGTCTTGGTGGAGCCGGGAGCGACGGTGGGGTGTTAGGAACCCAGACACGACGCTTAGAAGGAGTTGACATAGCTGAAGAGCTTGCTGCATCACGGTTGTGTTTCTTTGACTCCTCAAACACTTGCCTACTTGCTTCTTCCTGCAGAGCTGTATGCTGAAGTTCCAGAAAAGACGCCGGCCTTGCATGTGTGATTGCATATTTAATCGATGCATTGAGCCCTTGCCGGAACCTTTTTTGCTTCTTCTTGTCATCAGAGATCTCATCGCCACCATAACGAGAAAGGTTCATGAAGTTTCTGATGTAGGTATTGACGTTATCATTGCCCTGCTTGAGGTTGAGAAACACTTCCTTCATCCTCTCCATGACAATTTCTGACAGGTACTGCTCTTTGAAGGCTCCAGTGAACTGTCCCCAAGTAGGCTGAAAACCAGTGCAGTTTGCCTTCAGGTAATTCTCCCACCAGAGAGCTGCATCTCCCTTCAGAAGGTGAGTGGCACAGTTTACCCATTCTTGCTCAGGAACATCAGCAGTCGTCAGTAGCCTTGACATCTCACGCAACCAATCATCAGCATCAAGAGGTTGATCGGACACATCAAATTGGCGTGGGTTGAACTTCAGGAAGCTTTTGATGTCTCCTCGCTTGGGAGGTGGAGGTAGCGGAGCAAACTCATTCCTCCTGACACTTTCTTCGAAATGCTGCTGGTTCTGCTGCATTGCTGCCAAGGCATTGGCGATGCTTGACAACGCGGCCCCCAGTTCAGGTGGTATGTCCTCCTCAGAACGGCGTGGTGGTGCCATCCTGTGATTGATATAAAACATAAGTCAGTACTATAATGGAGAATAATAATAATCCAAAATAGTACCAAGATGGAATTAACCAAGATTAAAGGATACAATTTACTAAGATGATATTAAAATATCAGCAAAGTTCAAAGCACCTAGAAGATATTAAGCATATCGCACACGACTGAAAAGGAGTGTGGTACACAGATATATCAAAGAAAAATTTTCCGCAAATTTCGGCATTAAAATACCAATAGATGCGCAAAAACACTTAATGAATCAAGATTAGTGACTCTACCAATTCAATATACAAGAGCGAATGATAAAAGTAGTGGTATGGTCGCGACTCCATCCCGCACTCACATCATTACTCCGTACATGATTAAGTAGAACACATATCCCAACACCTTCTTCTCACGATGAACCTAAAGATTAGTAACTACGGAAACGAACACCCCCAAACAAGATAACGTCGGATAACAAAGAGTAAGACAGATCGCGGCGGTATACAACGAATCAGATAGATCACGTCGGTTTGCAAAAGCCTGTCGGTATGGAATGTACCAACAGTTGATAACCACGAGGCCGATTGTGATAACAACTTGGATGCAACAGATAGACAAGGAATTACACACACACACTCAACCTATGGTACTACGGAAACCCAGAACACGTGAATCCTAGTTTGAACTTTTAAGAGGAGGATTGAAAACGTTACACTTCCTTACCAGAAAAGGGTGGGTGGGTGGGTAAGAAGAAAAGTGGAAGCAGTCCTACTCTCGCGTTTTGTTTTTCCCTAGTATACATAGCTACCAAAAATATTTGCTAGACTGACAACGACCATTTGGCTGAGACCCTGAAGGTCGGGATGGCTCTGATACCAATTGTAACAACCTCGGTGAATTACGCTCCTAGTTACAAGCCTGGATGAGCGGAAATGGTTAAAATAGTACGGTGGGGCCCAAATGCCACTCACAGGTAGACCTTTCGGCCGTCCTAACCATTTCCAAACATTGGGACAAGAACGGGCGGCGTAATCGGCAGGCGAAGGGATCAACTACATACACAAATGAGTATGTATGCAAGCCACCATACAACAGTCCTCAGAGCCATTCCATCTAAAAGAAATAGAAATATTGCAACGCCATACGGCAAGATCCAAATATCCTAGATAAATATATAGTCTAGGATATCTCCTCATACATCAAACATCAGAGTATCAGGCGGAAGCGGAAAACAAGATTCGAGTACAGATAAGAAGCAAATCGGCATAAGATGCCCCATAAATAAACACATCCTGCCCACAGATCTCACGGATCCCCGTTTCCGGAATCTCTACACCGAATGATCGTTGTCCACATCGTCTGTCTCCTCCACCCAGTATCCATCTCGTGAGTGTACCTGTTCATCTGAATCAAATAATTTATCATGTGAGAACCTAGGGGTACTCAGCAAGTCTTTATGCCTCTAAAGGAGACACAACCTGGGGTGACGCAATTGCAACAAAAGATAATACCTAACAATTCTATAGATACTCGCTAACCATCCGCCTAACCAAAGATAGACGGATGTCCGTGAATTAATAACAACAGTTATAACGGTAACACTAACAGATCCATCCTCCTCCTCGCTTACCAACGAGGAAGCGGACGAACAACCCCCATCCGTTGGCAGTTTTATTATCCATTCCATGAGTGTTGCACTATTTACTAGTCAGTTACTTAGTCAAATTAAAAGCGGTACTTTAGTTATACTTGTCTATGATCGAGAAACTGTGCTCCAAGTCGTCCATAACCGCGGACACGGCTTTCAGAAAGTTTTACCCTGCAGGGGTGCACAAATAGCAACACACACTCGATCAACCTCGGAAAAACCAAATCAAAACTCAACGAGGCTTTCACGACAAAGCAATCACAAGATTCAGAAATATTTCAGGGGGCCACCCCATTAAGTATACCCGCAACGAAGCTGGCCGGCTCCGAGACGGACTCAAGGTTTGGGTGGACGGCTGTAAACGACTGGGAACCCGAAAGTGTGACTGGGCTTGTCGATACCGCGAAATCGTGTCCCGATCCTAAACAGTACAGGTGCAGTACCTCGCACAATTTTAAATAAAGCAGTAAAGCATGGCATAACTACAGGATAGTAAATAAAACCTCAAACTAGTTTGTGGCCCCAAGAAATAAGAATGAATCAAGCTCTGGCTTAGGGGGGGGGTCCATAAGCCTCCCGAATGTGGATAGCGCGAATATTCAAGGAACAGGAATCAAGTTCTCGGGGTCCTACGGGACACAAGTGAGCAGGAAAAACCAAATAGCAGATATTGCTCACCGGTGCCACTTTCATTAGTTATCCCATTACTACTCAGGTTAAGTTGTATAGGTACCTCGTTATCCATCAGACACTCACATACCCTACACATGTTGTTCTACGACTCGCATGGCTCAAACAACTCCTGTAGTAATGGCTCATGGGATGGAGGAACAAGCTTCGGTGGGGTTTAAAAGTAAAGGCTATGCAGTACTTGGGATTCAGTTTAATGCAATCGCGACTCGATGATGCAAGAATAAGATAGAGGCAATAGGTACTGTATGTATGCAAGCATGTGGTAGTGCTTGCCTGGCAGCTCAGTTGAAGCGAGATAAGGATCTGGGTAGTGCCCCTGGGTTTCTTGATATATCCCCTGCTCAGCGTCTATTCAAAGAAGAACCAAACAAACAAGGGCCAACATAAATAAAGTGCACAAGCATATAAATAAAATGCGACAAACAAACAATCATGCCATGATGAATGATGCACAATTTGCATGGCAATAAAGTAGCATGGCATGGGTGAGGTGTGGAATACAAGAATAAAGCCTTTTATTGAGTTTTGGTCACATTTTATCCTCGAATAAGTTGTTGTAATCTTTATATTTATATGATGCATGCTGCAAAACAGAACATGGAATGCATAAACAGAAAGGTCTCGTCGAGCTGGTCGATTTAGACATATCATTTAAATTTGGAGTTATAAAACCAAAGTTATTAATTAATTAAGAAAGAGGGCATTTTATTGTAATTTTAGTCAACTTGAAATTTAAAGTGTTCAAAATATATTTTGAAGGCCATATTTGAAATCCTCACATTTTTCTGCTTTCAAAGCATATATTACATGTTTAATTTGGATTTATAATTTAAAAGTTATTTAAATACAGATTTGAATTTTGAATTTAATTTAGTTTGAAAAGGTTTAATTAACACAGACAACAGGATAAACTTTTGTTACTCAGGCAAAACTAGCCACGATCACTGACGGGTGGGACCGATGCTGACTTGGCGAAACGGCGCGCAGAAAACCTTCTGTCACCGCGGGCTAATCTAGCCGCAGCAAGTGACCAGCGGGCCCGACGCGCGAGCGGACCCACGCGCTAGTGGTTGGACGCATCGGTGACACGCGGCGAACCCAGGGACTGCGGGTTGAGAAACGCAAAGTAGAGGTGCCTTTTTATAAAACCGCACAGAGGCAGACGGTGGGGTCGGCAGGAGCGCGGGTTGAGGAAACAAAACGGAAGGGGGGGGGGTTCTGAGAAAACGCCACGCGGTACTGTTTTTCTTCCAGGGTTTGTCTGACGAAACTGAAGACGCGAATCTAGGCGCGGCGGGGCTCGATCTGGCGACCTTGCGCGCGCGCGCGGCGGCGGCTACCGCTGGGCTAGGGCGGGGTAGTTGTTAGGGGGTTAGGCGCGGCCTAGTTATGGCGCTATGCGGTGCGGAAGCGAGCAGACAGCAGCGAGCGGCGGTGCGCTGAGGGCGCTTGACGAAAAGAACAGCGGATCTAGACGGCGACAGCAAGAGTGAGGATGTCAGCGAGAACGAGGGGCTCACCGCGGGTTGGTTGGTGTGGTCAGATCGGGGAGAGGCGCAGAGGATCGTCGACGAGGCTGGCGGCCGGAGTTCTAGGGTTTGGCGTCGGGTGGCGGCGGTACCGGCGGTTCTGGGGCTCCTCCTTCACGTCGGCGGGTCCAGGGTGAAGCAAAGGGATGTCCTCGATCTTCCTCGACACCTGGACCCCGCGCCCGCCGCCTGGTACGGTGGAGGCCGACGGTTTTGCTGGCGATGGGGTAGACGGAGGCGGTGGAGAAGAGTGGAAGAGGGCAAGGCCCTGGGTGGATCTGGGAGGCGGAGGAGAGCCGTGTGGGAGGGGGAAAAGGAGGGAGAGGGAGAAGACCAGCTGTGGCAGGGGGTAGATAGGGTGGCTCTGTGCCACCTTTTTCCTCCCCCTCACATGCTCGGGCTGGACGGCAGGGCAGGGAGGAGGGTGATGGAGGCTGCCAGGTGGGGTCAGGGCGAGGCCAAGGTGGCTGGCTCGGTGTGGGGCATGCAAGGCAGAGAGAGCTAGAGAGAGAGAGGGGGGTGGCATGGAGCTAGGGTTGGAGTAGGTTCGGGTTAGGGTTTGGTTAGGGATAGGGCTTCGGCCTGGGGTGGTTAGGTAGCTAGGGTTAGCTAGAGAGGGAGGCTCGAGTTAGAGAGGGTTAGAGCTAGGATGGTTAGGGTTTGAAGAGAGAGAAAAAGAGAAAGGGCTAGGGAGAGAGGGTTTTGGGCATGAACAAAAATAAAGGCAAGCAACAAGGGGTTTGGGTGATGGAAAGAGGGTGAGGTTGCAAGGTCAAAACAAAAGAATAGGGCCAACATGAGTAGACTCTCAAAGATCCATGCTTCAATTGCAAAAACACATGAAAAACACAAAGGAGGGAAAGATGGTGAGATTTGCATGGCCCATGCATGGGTATTAAATGCCATGTCTCAATCTTGTACAAACAAAATAATTAACAAGGCATGATTCCCATGCATTACAAAAATATGGAATAAAGGCCAAGCAAAAGATAAAAGAATTGGATCCAACCCAACTCACATGAGCTAGATTAAAATCAAAAGAAAAGAGTTACAAGCTCATGGGTATGGGATGGTGGAATTATAAGGTGGTGAAAAGAAAGGGTGGTGGAGTAGAATAAAATATATGCCCCCAACTCAACTTGGGCATTTAAACAACATATCAATAACCAAATACAATATCAAGAGGCAAATACAATTAATGATGCATATGAGAGAAGAACCAAAACAAAAAGGGTTTTATATGATGCTCAAATGCAAGGTGGAATGATGACATGAGCATGATATAATTATGATGCAACAATTATATATAGGAAGTAGCATTATATTACTAGACCAAGTAGCATTACAATTGTTAGACAATTGGGATGCTACAGGAACAAGGCTAGATTGGTTGCACAAGGGTATTCTCAAATTGAAGGCATTGATTATGGAGAGACTTATGCACCCGTGCCTCGCCTTGAGTCCATCCGTATCCTTCTTGCTTATGCGGCACATCATAACTTTAAGTTGCAACAAATGGATGTAGAAAGTGCATTCCTTTGTGGTACTTTAAATGAATTGGTATATGTCAAGCAACCCCTGGGATTTGAGGACCCCAACTTCCCAAACCATGTCTACAAACTTGATAAGGTGCTCTATGGGCTCAAGCAAGCCCCACGCACGTGGTATGAGCACCTTAGAGAGTTATTGTTTGACCGTGGCTTTGAGGTTGGGAAAATCGATCCCACTCTTTTTACTAAGAGGGTCAATGGAGAGCTTTTTGCATGCCAAATATATGTTGATGATATTATCTTTGGCTCATCTAACAAAGCTTTTAATGATGAATTCTCAAAGCTTATGACTAGTAGGTTCCGATGTCTTTGATGGGAGAATTGAAAGTATTCCTTGGCTTTGAGATCAAGCAAGTTAGAAGAGGAACATTCTTCAATCAAGCCAAGTATACTCAAGATATGCTCAAAAGATTCAAAATGCAAGATTTGAATGGAGCTCCAACTCCCATGGCTACAAAGACTCATCTAGAACAAAACCCAAATGGTAAAGATGTGGATCAAAAGGTATACCGGTCTATGATTGGTTCTTTGCTTTACCTTTGTGCATCTAGACCCGATATTGTGTTGAGTGTAGGTGTGTGTGCAAGATATCAAGCGGCTCCTAAGGGAAGCCATTTAATGGCGGTCAAGAGAATCTTTCGATATTTAGTTCATACCCCATTTTATGGTCTTTGGTACCCTCAAGGCTCAACATTCGCTCTTTGTGGATACACGGATTCGGATTGGGCGGGAGACAAGGATGATAGAAAATCAACATCCGGGGCTTGCCAATTCCTTGGTCGGTCCTTGGTATGTTGGTCTTCTAAGAAGCAAAATTGTATATATCTCTCCACCGCCGAAGCCGAGTATGTCGCTGCCGCTAGTGCTTGCACCCAATTGCTATGGATGAGGCAAACTTTAAAGGAATACGGTGTCCATTGTGACAAAGTGCCTCTTCTATGTGACAATGAAAGTGCCATCAAGATTGCATACAACCCGGTGGATCACACAAGGACAAAGCATATTGAGATTCGACATCACTTCATTAGAGATCATGTTGCTAGAGGTGATATTGATCTATCCTATGTATCAACCAAAGATCAACTTGCCGATATCTTCACGAAGCCACTTGATGAAGCAAGGTTTTGCTACTTGAGGAATGAACTAAATATCGTAGATTCAAGGAGATTGACTTGATTATCTTGCACTCTCACCTAATACTCGACCCATGTTTGGTTTAGGTGTAGGCATGGACGTAGGGGGAGTGCGGTCCTAATTGATTGGACTATCCCTCCCCCCATTATGCGCAAAGTAAACAAAAGCATTCCTCTTAATATCATTTGTGATATGTGAGCTCAATAATGAGTTTCGGTAATGGACCCAAGATATATCTTCGTGGTGCCAAGCCGAGTATACTCAAATATGGTGGCCTAGGCCACCGCCCCCTCTCAATAGAGAGGTTGACGTGCTTACTCGTGTTTGTCACCTAGTTGAATTGGTTTTCACTCATGATTGTCATCTATTTGAATTTTCATCATCGTTCTTAGTCTCATGCACTCTAGTTTGGTATTTATTTGTTTCTTCGATTTTTTTGAGTGCATGTTCTTCTCAGCTCACTTGTCTTAACCCAAGCCTCCGTACTTCCTCACGAAAACCCTCTCTCTATCCGCACAAGAATCATCCTTGATCCCTGGCTTTGGAATCAGATGGGACCGGTACTACCGGATGTGCGAGCGGTACTACCGGACCTGGGAAGTTCCCAGGTCGTCTCCTGGAAGAACTGCTCCAGGAACGGTACTACCTCCCACATGTCCGGTCCTACCGGTCACCGGTACTACCGGTTGTGGAACCGGTACTACCGCTTGCAAGCGGTAGTACCGCTCCAACAACTGGTACTACCGGTTGACGGTTTCCAGGTATATATTGGACGCGTGGGGAGAGGCACCCCTCAGTGCCTCATTATTCCCCACGCCCTCCACTCAAACCTGCGCCGCCACAGGAGATCTTGAAGCCACCGGAGCCCTGCCGCGCCCTCCTCTCTCCGGATTCTCCTTGGATTCGGCCTCTTGGTGGGCTCCCACTCCTTTCCACCGCCATGAATCCCGGTACAACCGCCCTTTCTCTCCCCGTTTGATTTCCCCATTAGATCTAGGTTTTGGCTTAGATTTGTGGAGAAATTGACTATTTGCAAGGTTGTACTGCCATATGATTCCTTGTTATCGAGTAGAATCTTCGATTTTGCAGTTTTATGCCGTCATGTTGGGTCGTTTCCATCAGATCTGACGCTTGTGTGCCGCTCAACCGGTAGTACCGGAACTTTTTCCGGTACTACCGCTTGCAAGCGGTACTACCGGTCGTCAGGTCCGGTAGTACCGGTCCACTCTGACCACATTTTTCTGCCTAAATTGTAGATTCTCTCGTTTGCTCCTTTTTGATTCTTGTGCCCTTATCTCCTTGCTATCCTCCCTCGTGCTTTCACAGATGCAGGTGGTTCTCGGGGTGCACGCAAGCGCTCCAAGTCTAACCGTGAGATTGTTGAGGAAGAGACGGAGTCTGAGGAAGAGGTTATGCCACAGCCAAGACACCGTTCCAAGCTGTCTGCCACTCGAGGTGGTCGTGGGGGTCGTGAAGGGGTTACCAAGCGCTCAGCTGGGCGTGGCAGCGCCCCTCCCTCTCGCCCCCTTCCACTGGGCGTACCAAAAGTCTCAGCTCTGGGCCATCTGGGCCAAAGAAACTGTCAGATATCTCTGAGTCAGAGTTTAGGGCTCTCCGGATTGAAAATTCATACTCCCGCAACCGGAGCGAAGCAAGGGAAGAGAGTCTCTTCTATGATGATTTCCAAGAGCGTGTTTATCACGAGGTTCTTTTGACCAACATCCAGATGGTGGTGCCTCAGCAGTGGATTGACAAGAACCTTGACTACTTTGCTGAAGCTAAGGAAATCTGCTCTCACCTTGGCTTGTTCCCCATTATGGAGTTTCAGTATGACTATGATCCCCTCCTTATCTGCCAATTTTATGCCACTGCACATTTTCACACTGGCCGCACTCGGAAGATTACCTGGATGACTCAAGGTGCTGTCAAGGAAGCTACACTTGCGGAGTTTGCTGCAATCTTGGGGTATGAAGATCGCGGCCGGGACATTCCTTGTGGTTTTCGCTGTCACATGCGGGAGCATCCCTCCAAAAAGGATGTTCTTACACCTTTGTATATTCGAGGTTGTGGGGTTGCTGGCAAGATCAAGGATCTACTCCCCACATATGACATTCTCCATCGCATTTTCTGTGAGACTGTTGCTCCTCGTGCGGGCAACAAGGATGAGATACATGGGTTCTCCGTTGACTTGCTGTTCAACACCTTCCTCAACCGAGAATCAGGCAATCCTCTTGATGTGACAGACTTCATATGGAATGAAATGGTTGCTACTGCATACACTCGGAGGGTTCCACCATTTGCTCCTTATATTATGGCCCTCATTGTGTCAAAGTGCCCCGTCATTGCTAGGACTCTCTCCACTCGCTCTCTCATTGTGCACAGGCCAAAGGCACTCAAGATCAAGACACATGCTAAACCTCGCGTTGCGGCGGGTGAGGAGGAAGAGGATGACTCTGAGGATGCTGACAGTGGTCATGACACTGATTATGTTGTCTCTCGTCGCAAGAATGCCAAGCCCTCTTGGGCCAAAAGGATGGAGGTCAAGCTCAAGAAGATCTTCTACTTCCAGGTTGACAACCAGAAGCGCATGTATGAGGCGCATGTGTATGCAAAGAAAGCCTGTGCTCGGCAGAAGGAAATGATGTCTGCTTAAGGTTTGACCATCTCCGAGGGATCCGAGAACAACATCACTCCAGAAGATCAGTGGAACTCTCAACACAACCGTTGGGACAATGATGTCTCTTCCTCGCACCGCGCCCCACCCACTTACGAGGATGAGGAGGACCTTGAGGATGATGAGGAGGAGGAGGATGATTGACCTTTGGGACGGTAGCTTTGCACCTGTCCCTTTTTGGCGTCTTGATGCCAAAGGGGGAGAAGTTGCACTTTAGGCACGGGTGTTGCATGGGAAGTCACAAGCTCGTTTTTCTCGTTAATCCTTTTATTGCTTGTGGACTTCGATTTCCCTCTATTTATGTGTGAGACTATGTGTTTATGTCGTGTGAGACTATGTGGTTGGATCCATCTTATGAGACTATGTGGTTTATTTCATTGGATCCATCTTGTGATGTTATGCAATATCTATTGTCTATATATTCCTCATCACATGTTTTGTGCAAAGGTATGTTCAAATGCTAGTATCCATATTTGTGCACCCATGTTGGGTTTGTAAAATAGAGGGGGAGGTTTGTTTCTACACATCTAGGGGGAGTCCCGACTCTATTTTTACAAATATCATATGCTTACTATTAAAATCATCTTGCACAAGTGTATTGTCATCAAACACCAAAAAGGGGGAGATTGAAAGAACATTTTCCTATCCCTCTGATTTTGATGTTTGATAACAACACACTTATCGGTTTAACTGTGTGTTAAGTTTATCACAGGTTTGATAAGTGGTGGCACAAATAATGGCATATCAATTCCCCTTGCAAAAACCTCTGTGTCAACCGGTAGTACCGGAACTATGACCGGTACTACCGCTTGACACCGGTACTACCGGTTCTAGTACTGGTTGGCACTGACCAAAGATGTTGAAGGTGTGTACTAGTCAGTACCCCCGGTACCACGGAGCGGCACTACCGGTCCAACCGGTAGTACCGCTTGGTACAAGCGGTACTACCGCTTGAGACGGTCGTACCGCTCGGCAGTACCGGGGCATACTCACTAGCACTCACTCCTCTCCGTTTTGGTCAGTACCAAGCGGTACTTGGGACCGGTACTACCGCCCTAACCGGTAGTACTGCTTCCTACGACCGGTACTACCGCTTGGGGGTAGTACCGCAAGGGCGATACCGCCCAAAACTGAAGAATGCTGAAGATCTGGAGCACCTCCGGTACCTAGTCCAGTACTTGACCGGTAGTACCGCTTGCAAGCGGTACTACCGCTTGAGTACCGGTACTACCGGTACATTAAATGCTCCAACGACCATATTTCGTGGAGGGGTATAAATACCCCTCCACCTACCTTGGGACAAATTGCTCAGTTCATTAAAGTCAAAGACCACCATTGGAGTCCATTGGAGCCACCCAAATCTTCAAGATCTCCTCATCCCACCACCCAAAGTCCTTGATCTTTGGGGAATCGAAGGAGGAGGCCCCGATCTACTACTTCACCAAAAGAGATCTTCATTTCCCCCTCATTTCATTGAGGGCCCCTTTGCTCTAGTGTTTTCTTGGAAACCCTAGTTCTTGTTTTGGTTCTTACAAGCTTGTCTTTGGTTGCTTTGACAGCTTGCTTGTATTTGGGAGCCTCCGATTAAGTTGTGGATGTGTGCCCCAAACTTGTAACGGTGCCGGCTTCCACCTTGAAGGTTGCCGATATAGTGGAAGGTGAATCGATCCCGTTGGGGTGAGATTCATCGGAGAACAAGGGAGACCTCTCGTGGCGTTGGTGGTTTGAAACCACCCCCTCTCCAAACGTAGACGTACTTCCACTCAAAAGGAAGGAACTACGGGAAACAAATCCTTGTGTCTCCACGTCCACTTTTCGGTTACTTCTATCCTTTACCGCACCTTACTTACTTGTTACTACTTTTGTGTCGTGGTAGCCCTTGCATAATTGTCATATAGGTAAATTCACCATAGTTACATTATCTAGAGAATTTACCTTATTGTCAAACCTTAATTTGAAAAAGAAGAAAATTTGAAGTAGCACCTATTCACCCCCCCTCTAGGTGCCCATACGATCCTTTCAGTAGGATTCCGCCACCGTCGTGGGATCTGAACCTGGGTAAACTGTGTTACCTCGTACCTGTCAACCGTCCGCCTTCCCCACGTCTCTAAACACACACTGTGAGGACCCCTCCATGGCGGCAATACCACAACACTCGTGGCCTTAATCTCATCGGCATCAGATATCCAGTTTGAATCACTATAACCCTCAAGTACCCGTGGATACCCAATATAGTGAATACTGTAACTCGCAGTGTCTTTCAAATAGCGCAAAACTCTCTCAAAAGCATGCCAATGATCATCTCCAGGATTTGACACAAATCGACTCAGTTTGCTTACAACAAAGAAGATGTCAGGCCTAGTACCGTTGGCTAAATACATGAGCGAGCCAATGATTTGAAAATATCTCAATTGATCCTTAGCAATCATTCGATTCTTTCGAAGTAGCACACTTAAATCATAAGGAGTTGGAAAAGACTTGAAGTCTCTATACCCGAAGCGACTCAATATCTTTTCCACATAGTGAGATTGAAGCAGTGTAATCTCACCATTGTCATCCTTTAGTAGCTTGATGTTTAAGATTACATCAGCCACTCCCAAGTCCTTCATCTCAAAACAGCGAGATAGGGACTCTTTAACCTCCTCGATAACAACGAGGTTGGTCATGAATACCAATATGTCATCAATATAGAGCCATATATTCTTTATATTTGACTAAATTATTGTAAGAGAGCATATCCATGAAGACTTCAATGGAGCCAATTTCAAAAACTTCATATTTTGTTTTAGAAAATTCTAAAAAAAGATGACACATGTACATATGGATTTCTAATGTGCATAAAAAAATTCACTGTTTTTTGCTTTCATTGTTACCTATATGAAAACAAAAAATATGAAGACCAATAATTATTATTTTAATGCCTGCTTAGAGCCATTTTTTTGTGTCTTTTATCTATGTACATAGCCCAAAATACCACAAGACTCGATATTTCACAAAAAAAAAATCTTGTACTCACTCCGTTTTTCATAATATAACATGTTTTAGCCTTTTTTTTTGAAACGCATATATTTAGATATTTTTTTAGTGTGTAGGTTGAAAGAAAAATGAAGGAACTTACACATTAAAAGGTGATTAGAACATGTATTTTATAAAAGTTTAAAACATCTTATATTTTAGAATGGAGGGAGTATATGTAAAAGGAATCAGCTTTTTTCGAACATCTAAATAGGAGTTTTGATTTAAAATAAAGAGACAGATCTTATATTTTAGAGGGAACTTTTAAGATAGATCTTCATTAACTCATCTAATCTCGGAGATTAAAGAGATTATCCTGGATAGTAGGATTATTTCTACTGTAAAAGTGGACCGTTTTTAAAATAGGGCTAGTCACTGTCTAGTAAACTTCGCGGGAATAGATGACGGAACTGTTGTTTGGCTTGGTACATGACCTGATGTTTTGTCTTAGTACGTGGAACTTGACTTTCCTGTAAACCCTGTTGCTTAATAAAACCACTTTTATTTGCAAAAAAAATTTGTCCTAAAAAAAAGTTATACTAAAATCTAGTTTTGTTTTTCTATTTTTTTAGGAAATATAATCACTATAATGTACTCCCTCCGTTTAATAATATAAGAAGTTTTAGCATTTGTGAAACGAATTTATCTAAATGTATTTTACTGTGTGTTTCACTTTGAATTTATGCGCTATAAGGCTGGTCATATTGGAGAGTAACATAGACCAGTAACATGCATAAGTTACTATTCTATGTTACTACCTTCATAGTGGAGAGTAACATTGATGTCATACAAAGTATCATTTATTAGCTGATAGACTCATCTTGTATTGGTATGTGTGATATTACAGTAACTAAATATGTTACTCCATCCTTTTTTTTTTTTATTAATTTACTGTCACATAAGCAATTTTGAGTTGGACCTTTAGTTACTCTTGAAATTACCTGCACTGTAACTAGACTAAAAACTTTCCTTGCAAAAAAGACCGCCGGTTTATTAATAATCAACACTAGCACAACGATCGAGGTTGAAAGTTCACTTAGTTTGTGTCACGAGACTCGCTCGGGACGGAACCGCAGCGGACCGGAGACGGAGGCCAAAGGAACGGCGACCATATGGCGGAAGCGCACATGAAATCGACCGCCGGGGACGCCATGGAGGCCGAGCCCAGCAGCGCCGGACAGAACGCCGCTGGGGTGGCCGGTCTCCTCCGCGGCTTCCTCGCCGTGCAGCAGCGCCGCGCCGAGGCCTACTCCAAGCTCCGAAGGTACCGCTGCTGCCCCGCCCTCCCCCTAAACCCTAGGAGTAAAGTCAGGATAAAGTCCTCGCGGCCCGATTTAACGCGACACGTAACCTGAATGAATAACCAAATACCGTCTTGCGATTTCCCTTGAGCAGATCGTATTTACCCCTCAGTTTCTTAGTTGTACTGTAAATCAACAGCGACCAAGAACATGGTTAAGGGTTTCAGTAATGTCCAGAATTACCACCCAGATCTGCAACATGGGGCAAACGCTACGCCCAATTTCCGATTTGTCCTTCAGTCAGCCTCCATTTTGTTGCCATCGGAGGTTGTGGAATGTGGACATCCCGATGTTGTTGATTTTAGAGAGGTGGGATGTTACTTCAGGGGAATCTCGTGATCAGGACATAGTTCTTGTTATGATTGCTGTTTCTTTTCACAATGCCTTTTTGGTGTTTAAGTTAGAGCAGTGTCTTGATATCTATTATGTCTGTTTCCAATTTCATCAGTATAATTCTGCTCCATAGCCCAACTAGAATGCTGAATTATGGAGTATTTGAAAATAAAAATTTGTTGTTTGTAATAGTTAAAATTGTATTGAAAATGATGACCTTTTTTTTTGCAAGATTACATAGGTTTCAATTGTCATGTTTTGGAGCATTTTCGTGCTTGTTATTTTGAGGGTGGAGGGAAGCACATACTAATTCAAAGATCCCGTGGATCGAGTTATATGTTCGATTTAAGCAAAAAAAAATCCATATATGGAGACTTAGGTGCATGTTGGTTATGTGTTGAAGAGTTTGACACAGTTCTTCATTTTTTCAGGGTCACATTGACCCGCTTCTCTTGTACAGTATGAGTTGCTCTGTTATGTGTATTATTATATAGTTGTATTTATGGGTTTCATAATGTTTCAATCATTTATGACTCATCCTACAAGTGGGAGTGGGAGAGTTGGAGAAGTTGCAGATGAAAAGCTCAAGAATCTTTTTGTAGCTAAAAACTCTAGTTTTGGAATAACCATCCATCACTCTGTTTGCAGTAGGTTCTTTTGTGTTTGAAGTCTTTATTAGGCTGATCTTACAATAATGCCACACATGAAAATATCTCTCTGTTTGGACTAAAGCAAGAGAACAATAGAAAGAAACCCCATATGTGCCAATAGCGATATCTTAGTATGAATACTGGAATTCTTTCTGCCTGTGCACACTGCTGAATAATGATGACTATTGTATACAGCATTACTGGCATATGCTGGACAATTAGAAATTCTAATTGTTTTGCATTACTAGTGTATAACCGTGTATACTGGTTGTTGCTCTGACTATAATAGACAGCTGTGCTATTTGTGCATGGTTAGTTTAGGATAATGCGTTGGTCATATTTTGTGTGAAGAGTAAGGATGAAACTACCTCCCTATTTAATATCATGTATTTTGGTTACTCATTGTGAAAGTTTTTCAGGGGATTTTCTGAATATATGGCTACTGGAGGTGAATGTACTTACCAACAACTATGTGGCAATGTTACAGCGGAATTCAATGATTGCTCAACACAGGTTTAACTGTGCCTGACTCATACAATTATTTGTCATCAAAAGTGAGATTTCTAATATTGATTCCTACAGATTCTTGAAATGGTGTCCCTGCTCTCAAAGCCACATTTTTGTCGTGGCGATCTTGCCAACTTACTGAAGGATGTACAAGCACATGAGAGAGATAAGTTGCAGCTGGTAAGCTATTTTTCTACTCTTGTACTGCTGTATGGACTCCAAAATAGTTTTGATGTTATGATTTCATCTGTATAGGAAAGCTTAATAGAAACACCAATGTTATGACCGGCCTGGTCTATCGCCGGCGGAGGCCCACCGGCCAGGCCTAGTTAGGGGCTTAGCCCAATTATCCTATTTCTATTATAAATAAGAGTTGTAATTGGATTTTCAGAATTAAGCAATAAACAATCTATTTGTTGCCGACTCCTCAAGGAGTCGGTCTTGCAACCCCCAGCCGCCTCCATCTTCCCTCGCGACGGCGCCAGCATGCCGACGTCCTTGCCTCCACGCCCGCATAGCCTTCTCCTGTCCCTATAATCTACGCCCTAGACCGGGTAGGCAAGCTGTTGCTACCAATTTGGTATCAGATTGTCCTCGTTCGGTCATGTCGTCTTCTCCAGCCACCACCACCTCCTCACCGCCGCCCAAACCGCCCACCTCCGCGCCGCCCTTGTCGCAGCCGCCGCCCTCCACGGGAGTCGCGGCATCCATGGCGGAGGCCGCCGACGCCGCCCCCCTACTCTCACAGCAGGAGGTCTCGACGGCCATCCGCGATCTCACCACCGCAGTCCACGGCATCCGCCTCTTCTTGCAAGGGACGCAGGGGCTTCCCGTGCCACCCCAGCTACCGGCCGCCCCCACCCCACCCTCCACATTGGTGTGGCAGCCCTTCCAGGGCGTGTCCGCCCCGACCCCAGCCGCGTCGTACCCATGGACGCCGTGGCAGCCGGCCCCCAGCGTCGCCCCCCAGGGCCTCCCCATCCAGCAGGTGCCGTTTCCGCCATCGCCCTCGCCGCTTCCTGCTTGGGTGACGGCGACCGATCCTCCTCCGAGCTCCACGCGCCCGTCGGGGCCTCCCCCACCCGTCTACACGACCGCGGGGGACCCTCTGATGCCCTCCTTTCTGGCGCCGGCCTACTCCCGCGTCGCGGAGACCTACACCGGTCATGCGGTTCACCAAGGCCAGGGCGCCGCTGCACCGACTCCCCCGCGCTACGCCAAGATCGAGTTCGCCACGTACGACGGCGTGGACGACCCGCTCAACTGGCTCAACCAGTGCGAGCAATTCTTCCCCGGGCAGCGCACACTCGCGTCGGATCGTACCTGGCTCGCCTCGTATCACCTCCGTGGCGCCGCCCAGACGTGGTACTACTCGCTCGAGCAGGACGAGGGCGGCATGCCCCCATGGGACCGTTTCCGCGACCTCTGCCTCCTCCGTTTCGGCCCCCCGATTCGCGGCAGCCGCCTGGCGGAGCTTGGGCGCTTGCCTTTCACCAACACGGTGCAGGACTTCGCCGACCGCTTCCAGGCCCTCGCGTGCCACGCTCCCGGGTTGACGGGACAGCAGCGCGCCGAGCTCTTCGTCGGCGGCCTCCCCGACTACATCCGCGTGGGCGGTGCAACCGGCGCCCCCGGCCCGCGGCGGACGCCCCACTCGTCCGCTGCCTACGGTCGCGCCCGCCACCCGCCCCGCACCGACCGGACCAGCGAGCCCCGCCCCCGCGGCTACCCGCACGTTCCGCCGTCTCATATCGGCAGAACAGCTCGAACGTCGCCGCCTGGGCCTTTGCTTCAACTGCGATGAGCCGTACGCACCCGGCCACGTGTGCCCGCGCCTCTTCTACCTGGAGACGGTCGACGCGGACGGGCCACCCGAGGCGGCCGACGCGTTGGCCCCACAGGAGCCGACCGAGCCGGCTCCCCCAGCCGCCAAGGCGTTCGTCGTCTCTCTCCACGCACTGGTCGGCATCCGCCACGAGCGGACGATGCTTCTATCAGGCACTATTCATGGCGAGACCCTGGTGGCGTTGCTGGACACGGGCTCTACTCATAATTTCATGCCCGCCGCTACCATGCGCCGCCTCGCCCTTCAGCCGACCGGGGGGGGGGGGGGATCACCTCCGCGTGACCGTGGCCAACGGTGACCGCCTTCAGTGCCATGGACTGGTCCAGCACGTGCCCCTCACCATCGGCGACGAGCACTTCTCCATCACGTGCGCCGACATCGACTTGGGCTGTTTCGACTTCATCCTTGGCGTCGACTTTCTTCGGACGCTCGGTCCCATCCTTTGGGACTTCGACGCCCTGACGATGACGTTCTGGCGCCAAGGTCACCGCATCCGTTGGGAGGGCATCGGGGGAGCCGCTCCCGCCCCCCAGCTACAACTCGTCTCTGGGGAGGACGACGCCGAGCACCCCCTGCTGACCCATCTACTGCAGCAGCATGGCGACATCTTCGAGGAGCCGCAAGGGCTACCGCCCCCACGGGAGTGTGACCACCGTATCCACCTCCTGCCAGGCACGGCCCCGGTGGCGGTGCGACCCTACCGCTACCCACAGCTGCAGAAGGACGAGTTGGAGCGTCGGTGCGCGCTCATGCTAGCCGCTGGCATCATCAGGATCTCCACGTCGCCGTTCTCGGCACCGGTGCTGCTTGTCCGCAAGTCGGATGGCACGTGGCGCTTCTGCATTGACTACCGCGCCCTCAACGCCGTGACACTCAAGGATAAGTTCCCGATTCCGGTGGTCGACGAGCTATTCGATGAGCTCCACGGGGCTCGGTTCTTCACCAAGCTCGATCTTCGGTCGGGCTATCACCAGGTGCGCATGCACCCGGAGGACATTGCCAAGACGGCATTCCGGACACATCATGGCCACTTTGAGTTCGTGGTGATGCCTTTCAGCCTCACCAACGCGCCGGCGACCTTTCAGGCCCTGATGAACGACGTCCTCCGCCCGTACTTATGCCGGTTCGTGCTGGTGTTTTTTGATGATATATTGATCTACAACACATCGTGGGCGGAGCACCTCCAGCATATCGCCATCGTCTTCAACGAGCTTCGAGCGCATCACCTTCACCTCAAGCGCTCGAAGTGCTCGTTCGCGACGACGTCGGTGGCCTACCTCGGCCACGTCATCACCGCTGACGGGGTCGTGATGGATGCGGACAAGGTGGCGTCCGTGGCTGCCTGGCCGACGCCGCGCTCGCCGCGCGCCCTCCGCGGGTTCCTGGGCCTCGCCGGCTACTATAGGAAGTTCATCCGGGACTTCGGCCTCATCGCCTCGCCCCTCACGCGCCTGCTGCGGCGCGATGCCTTCACCTGGGACGACGGGGCTACCACGGCGTTCGAGGCTCTGAAGGGGGCCCTCACGACGGGCCCCGTGCTCCAGATGCCGGACTTCGACCGGCCATTCGTCGTCGACTGCGACGCGTCGGGAGCGGGGTTCGGTGCTGTTCTCCACCAGGGCGACGGCCCTCTTGCCTACTTTAGCAGGCCGTTTGCTGCCCGCCACCTCAAGCTCGCAGCATACGAGCAGGAGCTCATTGGCCTCGTGCAGGCCGTGCGCCACTGGCGACCCTACTTATTGGGGCGTTCTTTCCGGGTGCGCACCGACCACTACAGCCTCAAGTTCCTCCTGGATCAGCGGCTGTCGACGGTGCCGCAGCACCAGTGGATCAGCAAGCTCTTCGGCTTCGACTTCACGGTGGAGTACCGCCCGGGACGCCTCCACCGCGGCCGACGCCCTGTCTCGCCGCGACGCCGAGCCCGATGACGCCGAGGTCGCCTCGGAGGGGCGGTTGCTGTGCATCCGTTCAGGGCCCTCCTTCGCCCTCTTCGACCTCATCCGTCAGGCTACCGCGACAGCGCCAGATGCCCAGCTCCTGCGGCAGCAGCTTGACGCGGGTGAGCTGGACGAGCCATGGCGCCTCGCCGACGGACTACTTCTCCATGGGCGCCGAGTGTTCGTGCCCGACCACGACGACCTACGCCACCAGGTGCTGTTGATGGCTCACTCTGCAGGTCATGAGGGTGTCCAAAAGACCCTTCACCGCCTCCGCGCCGACTTCTACCTCCCTGGAGATCGCGCCATGGTCCAGGATTGGGTGCGCTCGTGTGAGACGTGCCAGCGCAACAAGACGGAGACGCTGCGTCCCGCCGGCATGTTGCAGCCGCTCGATGTGCCCGTGCAGGTCTGGGCCGACATCTCCATGGACTTCATCGAGGGCCTCCCTAAAGTGGGGGGCAAGTCCGTCATCCTCACGGTGGTCGATCGCTTCTCCAAGTACGCCCACGTCATCGCGCTCGGCCATCCCTACACGGCCGCGTCGGTGGCCCACGCGTTCTTCGATGGCATCGTCCGTCTACACGGGTTCCCTTCGTCGATCGTATGTGATCGGGACCCGGTGTTCACGGGGCATGTCTGGCGGGATCTCTTCCGCATGGCGGGGGTCAAACTCCGTTTCAGCACGGCGTTCCACCCTCAGACGGACGGCCAGTCCGAGGTGGTTAACAAGGTGATTGCGATGTATTTGCGCTGTGTTACAGGAGATCGACCCCGTGCTTGGGTGGATTGGCTTGCGTGGGCGGAGTACTGCTACAACACCTCCTACCACTCCGCCCTGCGCGCTATGCCATTTGAGGTGGTCTATGGTAGGCCACCTCCGCCGATCCTACCGGTGGACGCGGCCACGGCACGGACGGAGGTTGCCGGCGAGCTCCTCCGTCACCGAGATGAGATGCTTGCCGAGGTGCGGCAGCGCCTTATCCAGGCCCAGCAGGTCGCCAAGCACTACTATGACGGCCACCATCGCGAGGTGGAGTACGCGGTGGGCGACTGGGTGTGGTTGCGCCTCCTGCACCGCTCACACCAGTCCTTGGATCCGCGGGCGAAGCGCAAGCTCGGCCCACGGTACGCGGGGCCCTTCATCATCCTGGAGCGTATTGGGACCCTGGCCTATCGTCTTCAGCTACCTGCCGGGGTGCGTATTCACGACGTCTTCCATGTGGGGCTGCTCAAGCCCTACCGTGGCGCGCCACCAGCTGTCACGCCACCGCTGCCACCGACAGCCGAGGGCCGCCTGCTCCCCAGCCCGGCCAAGGTGCTTCGTGCGCGGATGCGCCGTGATGCTTGGTATTTGTTGGTGCAGTGGGAAGGACTTTCAGCAGAGGAGGCGACTTGGGAACCACGCGACGACTTCCAGCTGCATTATCTAGACTACCAGCTCGAGGACGAGCTGTTTGCGCAGGCAGGGAGAGATGTTATGACCGGCCTGGTCTATCGCCGGCGGAGGCCCACCGGCCAGGCCTAGTTAGGGGCTTAGCCCAATTATCCTATTTCTATTATAAATAAGAGTTGTAATTGGATTTTCAGAATTAAGCAATAAACAATCTATTTGTTGCCGACTCCTCAAGGAGTCGGTCTTGCAACCCCCAACCGCCGCCTCCATCTTCCCTCGCGACGGCGCCAGCACGCCGACGTCCTCGCCTCCACGCCCGCATAGCCTTCTCCTGTCCCTATAATCTACGCCCTAGACCGGGTAGGCAAGCTGTTGCTACCAACCAATATACCAAAGAGACAATTCCTTATTTGACACTACCTAAAATTTTGATTCCTTATTTGGCCCTAGAAAATATTTCCTTCCCTATTTGAAACTTGGTGTAAAATTCCTTTCCTTATATGCCATCCCCATCTATTCCATTAGTCTCTGCCGTCAATTTTTTTTCTAGACCAAGTTAGCTCTGCCCTCAATGGATATGCAATCCTGGGAAAAAATGAGAGGTTTGAAGGGCATGTCGGTGGATGGCGGTCAACTCGAGGTGACCTGGGCATGGCGGCAGAGGGAGAAGGCACGGATGTAGCCACTGAGTAGCAGGTGTACGGCGTGATAACAGAATATTTATTCATGTGCCCTTTCCTGAGTGGCAGCGGCATCGTCAGCCATCCACTGCAACATGCCCCGGAGAGTGACAACCCCGATTCCCTGTCTTCCCCTCGATCTCCCCCCTACCCGCAACGCAGACCACCGCCGCCACCCATCAGGCCGGGCGCCAGCAGCTGCGAGCCATGCACCACCCAGTCACCCAGCCAGCCGACCCCCACCAGAGCTCGTCAAGGAGTCGCAGGATCTCATCAAGGAGAGCATGCATGAGCTCGTCAAGGACCGCGGCCGCCGCCAGGCCTGCACGCTCGCCAGAGCTGCACCTGCCGTCCTCAAGCAGCAGCTGGCGGCCAAAGATGCGGCCGTGTCGGCGTTTTACTCGAACCCGGTCAACCAGACGTTCCAGTCGCGTGTAGATGTAGTACTAGTACATGCCGTTTCTCTTTGTTTTGTTAATTCGGTATGGTGGTTGCGTGCGGCCTGGTTTCTTTTCAAGACAATGTTTTGTGTTTGTGCTGCTGGCTGGTATACTACACTTGTGTTGTTTGAAATCTGAATGCAAACTGAATAACAAAAAAAACCCAGGACTAATCACGGTACACAGTACTGCTGCTGCTGCTTTGGCCTGTAAAAAAATCTGTGCATGTAATGCACCAGGGGCAAAAGCGTCTTTTTAAGTCCTCAGTTAACACCATTTGTGCTCAAAATGTACTAGACTGTTGTATAAGGAAATAATTTTGCACCAAGTGTCAAATAGGGAAGAGAAAGTTTTCCAGGGCCAAATAGGGAACTGAAATTTTAAATACTGTAAAATAAGGAATTCTCTCTGGTCCAAATATATTTTTATATTTCATTATGATGACCATTATTTTATTATGACCTGCTGAAGTTGTTATGGAAGTTTCATTTAGCTGTTAAGGTCACAGGGCGATTTGTTTGTTTGCGCATGCTAGTATCGGCTGAAGTAGCATGGTACATTCCTGTATGGTAAATTGGTAACCACGCAATCTCATAGTACTGTACCCCAAAACGTTTTAACACCTGAGTGCTTAGCTTGCTTTACTGGTGTGGGTGCTTTAGCAGTTTAGCACATTCTTTTCTATCTGCGTTACCTGGATTTTAAATTTGTACTACTTTCGGCTACCAAGTTTTGCAACAAATGCAGATTGTTATCTACATCTTGTATACAGTTTTTGCTGCACTTTTTAGTTAAATTCCCCCCAGTCACATGTCAGTTTCTTCATTACGTGTCTGGTTGGATAGACCGCGAGGATTCAGGTGCTGAAGAAAGCTGGCCGTCCTTCGGAACGCCTGGTAAATCACGATCATTGCAGGTCAAGCAGCATGGCCCAGCATGTGTGTGCGAACCTGAAGGAGATAACCGAGGCTTCTGGTACGGAGGATGCAGAGGCTGACGCGGAGTATGATGCGGCTCTCAAGGAGGCCATACAGGGCATTCAAGAGGCGGTGACCAGCATAAACGAGCATATGGAGGAAGCGCGGTACGAGATCGACGCCCTCGAGGCAGAAACGGTTGGCAGCAGCTTGAGTGAAGTCGAGGAAGCGTTCCCTGATACTCTTTCGATAAAGTAGAGAAAGTGATATGTGCTGAAATGTTTAGTCCCGGGAAGGGTTTTAAGCAGAGTTTGGTGCGAAATGTAGTATTTGGAGAAGTTAGCCAAACAGTGCCACAGGTGGATCTTATATCAAATTCTACTGTTGCCGGTTAACCTGTGTTCTTTTGTGGAGGAAAACGAAATTGGATGTCCTGTTTCTACTTTCTAGTAACAACCATCAAGTTAGCGTTGCTTGTTATTTGGAAGAGGTGGTCTGAAGATATTCGGAGTTGGGTTTAGTTAATGGTGGTGGTTTTATTTTAAAGGGAAAATTAGTTATTTACCCAAAAGTTCATTGATCTTGAATTACGTACCCAAAGTTGATGATTCATTGGTAAAGTACCCACAAGGTGGAGATAAGTTGATGATTCATTGGTAAAGTACCCACAAGGTGGAGATTAAGGCTTTTTCTAATAGGCTTTTTTTAGCAATGATATCATAGGCAAATTGATTATGTGGTACCATACTTAATGAAGAGAGAAGGTGTTGCGACTTGATTAATATTGTTTGTGCGATGGCTAATATAAGGAGCGATTCGACCTACTCCATCTGTCCTGGTTTAAATGACACAACTTGCAAATCATGCAATCCTAAAATATTTAAACACAAAAGCATTTAATCTTTGTAATTACACAGATGAGAAAAGAACAAAATGTTTGCATGCACATATGTAAATAAATGTGAATGCTTTGCTGACTCTTCTTCTCACCACGCATGTTCTTCTCTACACTATAAAATAAATCAATCAGAGAACACCTAAGACTCAAAGAATTGCAAATTATGTCTTTAAACTGGGACAGAGGAAGTAGCAAAGTTAATAGAATGATCAAAGACACCCCATGAAAAAAAAGAACAATTAATTCCAACTCAGCGATTTAAATATACTAGGGGAAAACTATTATTTTCCTTGAGCAATTAAAAGTTGAACTTATCTAGTTTATAGAAAACCCCTTTTATAAATTATATAGAGATTTAATCATTTTTGGGTATTTTACCAATGGACCATCAACTTTTTGCCAGGTGCGCGTGCAGTTCATGAGTACCGTGATTTAGATCTGGACAAAACAACGCTGTGCCTCTTGCTCAACCGAATTGACCAAGGTACTACGTGTTGTGTTAGCGTTTCGGTGAAGGGTGTCCAGGTCTAGTGGAGGGTGTCCAGATCTAGCGCAAGGGTGACCACTCTCGAAGGCTTGCTCATCCTTACTCCTCACATGTTTCCATTCGAAACAAGTTCTACATGAAAATGATGCAGATCGACAATGGATTTCTATTCCAACCATCAGAACCGAGTTTCATGATTTGTATTTTCTTAGATTCGTGGTCAAAATTAAAGCTTTTCTGTCGTGGGAATGGGCACGGCAGATGCTGCAATCGGCAACGAGTAGTAGAACGAGGGGTAAGGGCGGCCAGCCATCTGCGGTGCGAGATGAGGACGGAGACACAAGGGTTTACCCAGGTTCAGACCCCTGGAGGGTAAAGACCTACTCCTGCTAGATTGTATTATGATAGTGGTACAATGGGCGAACTCGGCGGCTAGGCGGCGAGTCGCTTGGGTGTATGATGGAACATATCTCTACACGCCCTGTAGGAAGGTTTATGTAGACTCACCTCCCCTAGGGTTTACATATCTCAACCGAATCAGTTAAGGCTTCGGTAATCGTTTAACCTAACTCGACTGGGCCTATCTACTCGCCTGGGCCTTCAGCTTCCAGTCGCTTGGATCCACATCGGGCCTCGATCCAGTCACCGTCTTGCAGGCCCACTCACCAGTTCCTGGGCCAGTCGGAAACGTCCTGCTGGGTATACCGCGGTGGGCAATATCCCCATCAGTAGTCCCCGAGGCCGTCGTCGATTAGGCGCAGGTGGTTGCTGAGTCGGAGTATACGGCTTCAAAGCAGACACCCAGTCGAATCGCCGACGGGCTCCTGAATAAAGTAAAAGACTAGTCATTCTGATCACAACTTTGGTGAGTCGAGTCAGCGAAGATATTTAATCACTGTCGTAGTGATCGAGTCGGCGAGCCGAGTGGCTGAAGTTGGACCATTAACGTGGTCAAACTAGCCGTTGGATAATCCAATGGTAACTTTGGCGTAATCACCGCGCAGTAACGGCTCCCTGATTTGGCGAGTAACAACCGCTATATAAGGGGAATGGTAGGCGATCGGAGAACCACCTTCTCGTCATTTCCTCCGATTGCGCGCACTTTTGCCTTCCTTCGCACCGCGATCCAGCCGATTCGAAATCATCCGACCCCCCACCAATCCTTCTGCCATGGCCCCCTTCACCGAGCCCTGGGGTAGATCTAAGTGTACGAGGGCGCAACTGGCGTCCTTCGAGGAGGCCGAGATTCGCGTGCCGGTTGTTGGCGCATTCCCGCGGCCGGAGAGGTGACTCCGAACCCGCGCGAGGGAGAGTTCATCTGCTTCACCAGCCACCTAGAACGGGGGCTGGGATTCCCTACATCCCTGTTCTTCCGGCGCTTCTGCGCCTACTACGGGATCCAACCGTCGGATCTTGGTCCGCACAGCATCGAGCAGCTCGCCATCTTCGTGGCGTTCTGCGAGTGCTACCTGGGCTGCCGGCCCTACTTCCCTCTATGGCAAGATCTGTTCCACAGACGGATCAGTCGCGGGAAGCGGGCGGCCCAATGCTTGCCGCGGGCGGCCTGACATTCCAGCTGAAGTCGAAGGCTTCGTTCTTCGACTTGATGCTGCCCGCCAAGGCGGCGAGCGACTGGAAGAAGTCTTGGTTCTATGTTGCCGAGGCGACCCCGGAGGGTGAGGCGGCGATCCCATGATACTCCGCCAACCGGTCCGAACCGCGCCGTCTCCAAGTCGGCAAGCTCCCCACCGACCAGCGGATGGTCGTGGACGAAATGCTCCAAACCATCCGCAGTCTGAAGAAGAAAGGCCTCCAGACGATTAACTTATACAACTGCTGGCTCGGGCGGCGGCTCGTCCCTCTGGCTCGGCGCGACCACTACATGTACCAATACACGGGCCGGGAGGACTCGACGAAGTCCTGCCTCGCCGAGTGGAAGCTCGAGGACTACACCCCAGCACTGAAGAAGATCACCCAGGCGGTGTACCTGGACGCAAAGGCTGGGGTCGCCCCCTACACCGCAAAGCATCCAGCCCCGACGGTAAGTCACCTCGCATCGTTCGCAGTCGCAGTTTATGCAGTCGCGGTCATTCTAATTTCATCTTGTGCTCATTGCAGCTATTCCAAGTAGTGGAAGGATGGCTCCCGCCTTCCGACGACGAGAACTCGAGCTCGTCCGTCCAGGACCTAGGAGAATCGCCTCCCGCCAAGGGCGACGCCGAGAGCGACGAGAACGACGACGACGACTCCGAGGAGGAGGTCGCCCCGTTGGTTCGCAAGACCCGCGGGCAGCGTCAACGTGAGCTTGAGGCAAGTAAAAGCCTCGAGCGTCACGGTGATGATGATGACGAACTTCCGGAGACCACCTCGCGCCGCCAGGCTACTCCGTCAAAGAAGAAGAAGGTGGAGAAGGAGGTGAAGGCCCCTCCAAAGAAGAAGACGAAGTCGGTGAAACCGGCCTCCCCGCCACACTCGGCGAGCAGCTCCGACGCCACCAGTCTGGCCAAGGACGAAGCGCCGCCGATGGTAACCGCGCTGGACACGGCCGCTGGCTTCGATACCTCCGCCATTCGCCCCCGTCTCTGGACTAGGGGCCGCTCCGGTCGCGGCGACTTCACCCCGCAAGGAAGCTCCCGCTGAAGATGTCTCAGAGGCTCCCGTCGCAGCCTCGACGACGAAGAAACCATCCGTGTCTTGGGCGCACGACTTCTTGGAAATGGGCCTCAGTCGCCGACTGGGCCCCGAACTGGAGAAGCCGGCCGGCATCCGCACCGGACTACGCTTCATTCCAGTCACTAAGTGAGTTTGCTCACCTTCTTTCGTCTTTCATTGCACTTGAATTATCTTGCTCACGCAATTGACTTGTAGGACCGGAGCGAAGAAAATAGGCCATCCAACCGTGGCCAAGGTGCCGCCCGTCATCGGCGAAGAGGATCCCTCCCGGAAGAGGAAGGCGGATGAAGTCGTCGTCCCTGCGGACGGCGCCAAGAAGGCCAAGGGCGACGATGTCGTCACGATGTCCGATGACACGGCGGTCGCGCCGAATGAAACCGCAACGGAGGCGGCCGAACCCACAAAGGAGGGTGCTCCCTCGCCTGGGGTGGCCGAGCCGGCCTCCTTTGGTGCCGGTGCCTCTATCGCAACGTTCCCGTGCTTTATGGCCAGAGCGGCTTCGGCGAGTGGGACCTCGCCCTTGAGCCGTGCACCTGGGGTTGCCGACGCGGAGGTCGAGCAGCGTCGGGGGCACACGCCGGCTCTCCTCGCGTCCATGGATGCGATACAACTTCATGGCATGCTTGGCGCAGCCATCCAGGTATGTCCATTCCCCGAGGATCAGACCGGTGTGTTGCAGTGGTCTGATTCTTTTAGTGTCTTGTCATTTTTCGCGTCCAGTCCCCGAGTGCGCACTCGCTGAATTTCAGCGGGTGGGCACTTAGGATTTTTGATTGCCAGTCCCCGAGTGCGCACTCGCTGAATTTCAGCGGTTGGGCACTTAGGATTTTTTGGTTGCCAGTCCCCGAGTGCGCACTCGCTGAATTTCAGCGGGTGGGCACTTAGGATTTTTTGGTTGCCAGTCCCCAAGTGCGCACTCGCTGAATTTCAGCGGGTGGGCACTTAGGATTTTTTGGTTGCCAGTCCCCGAGTGCGTGTTCGCTGAATTTCAGCGGGTGGGCACTTAAGATTTTGCTTTGGTTAATTGTTTGAATTGTGTGCAGGGTCTGCAATGACCGATTGGCAGCGAAACACCGTGCGGAGAAGGAACTGGCCACCGTCCAAGAAGCGAATAAGGGGCTTCAGGCAGTTGCCGCAAAGGCAGAGGAGGCCCGCCAGGGACTTGTCCCGGCGAGTGAGTTGGCAGCAGCTCAATCGGCATTGAGCTCAGCTGAGAAGCGGATCGCCGACCTCGAGCGCGAGCTGAGGGAGGCAAAAGAGGAAGCGAGTTCGGCGGATGGTCGAGCCAAGGCCGCCGTTACGGCCGCCGCGGAAGAGCGTAAAGTTTCCGACGCCCTTGTTGCTGGGCTTCAGGACGACTATACTTCTCTTCAGAGCTTCATCACGGATCTCTCCCGTCCCTTAATTGGTGAGTGTGTCTGCCCCTGCCTATTGCATGTGTCTTTTCGTAGTATCCGATGTACTCACTGTTATCTTCTATCCGCAGGTCGCATCCTTGATAGCGCGGAAGAGGCGAGCTCGTTCGATGCGCGGCAATGTGTGCCACGCTCGTCGACTCGGCGACGTTGTCAGCTACATGCATTCGAGCCTACCTCCAGGAGATATCACCCACGAAAGTAATTCCCAGCGACCTCGTCGAGGTGTGGAAGTACTTGGAGAAGGCGCCGCCAGTCCTTGAGTTCATGACGCGATCGGCGTTCCGGCATGGAGCGGCGACGGCGCTTAGCCTTGGGCTTGCTCACTTTCCAGAGGATTTCGATCTGGACGACGTGACGAGTGGCTACCCGTCATCGACTGGCGCGGTGGAGATCTCCGAGGTGCTCAAGTTGACGGACCATGCCGCGGTGTACTCCGAGCGCGTCTGGGCGATGGGCGACCTCCTTCCTTACCAGGAGACGGTCGTCGCACCCAACGACCCCGAGCCGTAGCACCGGGACTTCAAGATCGAGCAACCCTTCCGCACGGCGATGGCGGGTGAGCTGACGATGTACCCGTCAAACCCGTACACGCCGTTCATCCGCAATCGCAAGGGTGCTGGCGAGTCGTCGTCGAAGCCTGCAGAATAGAATAGTTTGCCCTGGGGCGTTAGTAGCAGATCTGCCGTTTGGGCATATTTTGTATTCTGAGATGTTTGCAACATGCTATTAATGAGATATCGAGTTTGTTCTGTGACTTGTCATATGTTTTCCGATTGAGGGTTGAACGAGTCCCCGAGCGCGTCCGCCCTTTTTGTGGGGTTTACCTCGTGTGTGGTGTGTTTGTGGTTTTTGAATGTTTTGTTATTGTGGTCGACTTGCCCGGACTCGGAGAGCCAGTCGCAAGGCGACTCCCTTGAGCGCTCTGTAATTCACCGTTTTCCCTTGCGAGAACGAGGTCGGGTGGCCGAGTCCCCGAGCGTGGTACTTGGTTGTTCTAGGCGCGAATCGAGGGTGGGTGAGGACTTGGCGCGTTAGCTTGAGCGCATCGCTCCTGCCTGGCCCGTTGGGTCAGTCGCATGGCGAGTCCTGGGCATGCTCTCATACTTGGCGTTTTCCCGAGCCGCTCGTGCTGAATTGGTTGTCAGTCCCCGAGCGTGGTACGTGGCTGTTCGAGTCGCTATGTCGAGGATGCGGAGGATCGTGGTCGCTGTGAGAAGCGAAGGCAGTCGTCTTGGCTCGTAGAGCCAGTCGAGCTAGGCGACTCTAATGGGGCTCCGGGTAGGCGTTTTTCGTGGACGATGCAAAACCTGAGGTGACCCAGTGCTTTTGCATCGCACTACTTGGCCATGCCGATCGCTGTACCAAAGATTGACTTATGCGGTTAGCTTGACGCTGTTATTACGAGTGCGAGTGGCACAAGACACGGAGAGTAGGCGCAATTTGCGGTAACCAATTTTTTTTATTTCATAGCGACTGGAGGATACATATGTGGAGTTCTAGGAATAGAACTTTCGTAGGAGGTTTACATTCCATGGTCGCTTGACGTCGAGTTTGCCGTCTCCGCAGTCGTCGATGAGGTAGTAGGCATCGTTGCCGAGTACGCGCCCGATGACGAATGGTCCCTCCCATGGAGGGGAAAGCTTGTTCATGCCCTTCTTGTCCTAAATGAGGCGTAGCACCAGGTCGCCTTCCTGGAAGGTGCGAGTTTTCACCCGCCGGCTGTGGTAGCGGCGGAGTTCCTGCTGGTAGATGGCGGTGCGTGATCGAGCGAGGTCACGTGCCTCGTCGAGTTGATAAACTCCGTCCTGGCGGGCGAGTTCGTTTGCGGCCTCCGTGTAGTGGACGACCCGCGGCGAGTCGTGCTCGAGGTCGGTGGGCATGACTGCCTCGGCGCCGTACACCATGAAGAAGGAGGTGAATCCTGTCGACCTGTTGACCGAGGTGCGGATGCCCCAGATGACGGAGGGTAGCTCCTCGACCCAGCACCCGGCGGTGCGCTCGAGTGGTACTTGGAGTCGCGGCTTCAGGCCATGGAGGATGCTTTGATTGGCCCGTTCCGCCTGGCCGTTGGATTCCAGGTGGGCGACTAACGCGAGATCGAGCCGGATGTGGTGTTCTTCGCAGAACTCGGCCATGGCTCCTTTGGCAAAGTTGGTGTCGTTGTCCGTGATGATGCTGTTTGGGAACCCGTAGCGATATATGAGCTCGCGTAGGAATTTTGTGGCGGTCTTCCCGTCGCACTTCCGGACTGGTTTGGCCTCCACCCACTTTGTGAATTTGTCGACCGCGACCAGGAGGTGGGTGTATCCGGAGGGAGCCTTTTTGAAGGGGCCTACCATGTCCATGCCCCACACGGCGAATGGCCAGGTGATGGGGATTGTCTTGAGCGCTGAGCTCGGCACGTGCGTCTGGTTGGCGTACTTCTGGCACCCGGCGCACCGCTGGACAATGTCGACGGCATCGGCGTGTGCGGTGGGCCAGTAAAAGCCATGACGCATAGCCTTGGTGACCAAAGAGCGGGCGTCGGCGTGGTGGCCGCAGTCGCCGAAGTGGATGTCGTGGAGGATCTTGCGTCCTTCGGCGAGTTGGACGCAACGTTGGAACATGCCGGTGACGCTGCGCTTGTGGAGCTCACCGTCGATGATGGTGTAGGACTTGCATCGGCGTGCGATCATCCGAGCGTCCGTATCGTCTGCCGACAAGGTGCCGGCCTCCAGGTAGGCGATGTAGGGCTTGGTCCAGTCGTCTGGCTCGGTGACGAGTGCGACCAGGGCCGCCTCCGGCTGCAACGGGACTCCGATGTTGATCTCCCTTGGGGGAGAGACTGATGGCTTGGTGATCGTGTCGAGGAAGACGCCGGCGGGTGGTGCGAGTCGAGCCGACCCAATGCGAGAGAGTGCGTCGGCCTCCTCGTTCTTCCGCCTGTCAATCCACTCGACGGAGTAGCCTGCAAAGTGTCCGCCCAACTTGTCCACTGCTTGGCGGTATGCCGCCATGGTGGGGGAGACGGCGTCGCAGGTGCCAGCGACTTGTCCAGCGACGAGGTCGGAGTCTCCGTAGCAGCGTAGGCGGTTGACGTTCATCTCCCTGGCCGCTCGCATGCCGTGGAGTAAGGCCTCGTACTCGGCCATGCTGTTTTGTGCAGGGGGTGAAATCGAGGCAGAGGACGTAGCGGAGCTTGTCGCCCTTCGGTGAGGTTAGCACGATCCCTGCTCCTGCGCCGTCCGCGTTCTTGGAGCCGTCGAAGTGCAGGCTCCAGTAATGGAGGTATGGCAGCTTCTCTGGCTGCTGGGCCTCTTCCCAGTCGGCGATGAAGTCCGCTAGAGCCTGCGACTTGATCGCTTTTCGTCGCTCGTATTTGATGTTGTGGACGCCGATCTCGACGGCCCACTTGGCGACCCGTCCGGTCGCCTCGCGGTTGCGGATGATGTCCTGCAACGGTACTGAGGAGACAACCGTGATTGGGTGTTCCTGGAAGTAGTGCGGCAGGCTCCGCTGTGCTCTGAAGACCGCATATACCAGTTTCTGGTACTGCGGGTATCGCTGGCGCGACTCGGTGAGGACCTCGCTGATGTAGTACACCGGTCGCTGTACTGGGCGCTCCTTTCCTTCCTCCGTCCGTTCGACGACCATGACGGCGCTGACGACGCGCTCGGACGCCGCGACGTAGACCAGCATGGGTTCTTTGTCGGCGGGGGCGGCGAGTAGTGGTGCGGCGAGTAGCACTTTCTTGAGGTCGCGGAGCGCGTCGTCTGCCTCCTTGTCCCACTGGAAGGTGGGGTTCTTGCGCATCAGGCGGTATAGGGGCATCGCCTTTTCGCCCAGGCGGGGGATGAAGCGACTGAGAGCCGCTACTCGCCCGGCCAGCTTCTACACGTCGCGCAGGCACTCGGGTTTGCCGAGTCGGGCGATCGTGTCGATCTTGGTGGGGTTCGCCTCAATACCCCGCTTGGAGACGACGTACCCCAGTAGTTGTCCTGCTGGTACACCGAAGGTGTGTTTCCGCCAGGTCGGCGAGTAGATCGCCCTGGCGAGCGGATTTCACAACCACGTCATCGATGTAAACGTGGATGTTGCGGCCAATTTGGCTTGCGAGGCACTCTTGCATGCATCGCTGGTAGGTCGCCCCGGCGTTCTTGAGGCCGAAGGTCATGGCGGTGTAGCAGAAGGCTCCGAATGGCGTGATGAATGCCGTCTTCTCCTCGTCCTCGACGGTCATTTTGATCTGGTTGTATCCAGAGTAGGCGTCGAGAAAACATAGCGACTCCGAGCCCGCGGTGGAGTCGATTATTTGGTCGATCCGCGGGAGGACGAACTGCTCCTTCGGGCAGGCGCTGTTCAAATTTGTGTAGTCGATACACATCCTCCAGGTCCCGTTCTTCTTCTCGACCAAGACTGGGTTTGCCAGCCACTTGGAGTTCTTGATTGGCCGGATGAAGCCTGCAGCGAGTAGACGCTGCACTTCCTCGGCGATGGCTCGGCGGCGCTCTTCATTGAAGGGCCGCAGCGACTGTTTGACGGGTCGCACTTTAGGGTCGGCGTTTAGTTTGTGCTCAGCGAGCTCCCTAGGGACGCCAGGCATGTCAGAGGGCTTCCATGCGAAGATGTCCCTGTTCTCACGGAGGAACTCGATGAGCGCGCCTTCCTAGGCTGGGCTCATGCCTGTCCCGATCATCACCGTCTGGCTGGAGTCGCCTGGGACCAGCTCGACGGTGCGGGTGTGCGTCGTTGCCTCGAAGGTTGAGGTGTTTGCGCCCTCCAAGTTGGGCTTCTTGAGTATGGTGGGGTCGTCGTTGTTGATCCCGCTCGTGTACTTGGCGAGCTCATCGGCGTGGTTGGTTTCTGCCGCGATGACGGCGTCGGCGAGTTCTGCTCCTTTGGCCTCGCACTCGGCGGCCATGTCGGGGTCGCCGTTGATGGTTATGACGCCACACGGCCCCGGGAGCTTCATCGCGTTGTACGCGTAGTGGGGCGCTGCCATGAACTTGGCGAACGCCTGGCGCCCCAGGACGCAGTGGTAGGGGCTGTCAAAGGGTACCAGCTCGAAGACGATCCGCTCGGTGCGGAAGTTTGCTGGTGTGCCGAAGGTGACGGGCAGCGTGACCTTGCCGATCGGGTACGCCTTCCAACCGGGGACGATGCCATGGAACATGGTATGGGTTGTCTCGATCATCGACTGCGGGAGCCGCAGTCGCCTGAAGGTGTCCAGGTACAGGATGTTGATGGAGCTGCCGCCGTCCATCAATGTCTTGGGGAGCCAGTAGTCGCCGACCTTAGGCTTGACCACCAGGGCGACTCGGCCTGGGTACTCGATGCGTGGCGAGTGGTCCTGGCGGCTCCAGGTGATGGGCTGCTCCGACCAGTTGAGGAACTGGGGAACGTCCACCTGAGCCACCGCGTTGACGGAGACGGCGCGGGTGATGACCTTCTTCTCGCGCTTCGTGTTGAAGCCTGTGAAGGTATGGAGCGAGCCGACCACTTTGCCGAATTTTCCTCCGTTTGGCGGGTCGTTGTCGGGGTCCTCCCGTGCTCGCCGTGCCTTCTCGATCTCCCTGAGGGTGTGGCAGTCGGCGGTTGTGTGCGTTGCGGGCTTCCCTTCCCTGCTATGAAACGCACAAGGTTGGTTAAGGAGCGCCGCGGGATCGAACCTTGGCTTTGCCTTGTAGTTGCCGCCGTCGCGGCGTTGTCCTCCGTCGCGGTGGAAGCTTTTGGGCTCGCGTTGTGCGTGCCCGGTGTTGGCGACGAAGTCGACTCGCCCGTCACTGCAGCGCTTGCCGGTGAGGCGAGTGTTGCTGTAGCGTAGGTCGGACCGTTGTCGTTGCCGCTCGTGCGGCGTTGGCCTCCCGACTCGTTGTCGGTTTCCTGGTTTGGATCTTCCTCCGCGTACCATTTGGCGATCTCGAGGAGGTCCGGTATGTTGTCGAGTGTGCGAGAGTGTTGCTTGAGCTTGGCGACCAAAGGCTCGTAGCGGCACGAGGTCTTGAAGCAATGGATCGCGGTGTCAGGGTGGATGCCGACCGCGCTGTACCAGAGTTCTTGCCACCGCTGGACCCAGTTGCGGGTCGACTCGCGGGGTCCCTGGACGCATCGCTCCAAGTCCTCGATGGTGGTGGCGCGGGTGTAGGAGCACTCGAAGTGCCTGACGAAGGCGTCGCGCATCTCCTCCCAGGAGTCGATACTATCCTGGGGGAGGGTGTTGATCCACTGCCTGCACGTCCCCTCCATCATCAGGGGGAGGTAACGGGCAGCTAGCAGGTCGTTGTGGCCTGCGATCCCCATCGCCATGAGGTATGTATCGAGCCAGACGGCGGGGTCGTATGAAGGGTCGTACTTTTCTATCTCCTTCGGCGCCTTGAAGTTCGGCGGGTACTTCTCGCCTCGGATCATTGGTCTGAAGCACTTGGGGCCGAGTCGACTTAGCGACCCCATTGGCTCGCCGTCGCGGCGATTGGCTAGGGTGTGTCGCAGGTCATCGGGCTGGCGTGCGCGCCAGCTCTGGTTGTTGATGATGTGGGTGCGGGCGTCGATGGGTTGACCGTTGGCGGTGACGAAGTTGGTCGCTGGCCTGGGGTCGTTGGTGGAGAGTGCCACGTTCGCGGGTCGGTGTTGGAGCTGCAGTGGTTCTGGTGGCGGGCAGTTGAGGGTGGTTGCTGCCATTGGGCGGCCGCTTGAGGCCGCTCTGCTTCCCGAAGAACGCGAGTACACCCGACCTTGCGAGTCGGCGCCTGCGTTTTGCTGCTCAACGGCCTTTGCGAGCAAGGCCCTGACGTACTGGATCTGTAGGGCGCCATCGCCGGTGGCCGTGATGTTGTCGGCTGCTGCTCGGCCTGCCACGAGTTTGTCCATCGGGGTGGAGAACAGTGGGAGGCCGTTCGCATCCCGCTCCCGTGAGGATACTACGATCTGCGGCTGATCCCTGGGGGTGTGCGGTTGGGTGGAGGCGGGGCACCCATCGCCGTCGACCCTGGCGGGGGCTGGGCGCTTCCTCCTGGTGGCGCGTTCTCGCAGATCGCGCGCTCGGCCACGCGGGCCGGGTCGTTTTCGTCGTCGAAGTTCAGGGCGCGCCCCTGGACGGTGGGGTTCAGGCGCGACCTGATTCGCTGTTGGTGGTAGCGCGATAGCTCCTGCGCCGTCACCTGCTCGAGGAGAAATTTTTCGCGCTCGGCTTGTTCCTTGCGGACTGCCTCCGCCAGCTTCAGGCGGAGTTCCTCGACCTCCGTCGCCGTGGCGTTAGGAGGGATCGGGGTGGAGAAGGGGTCCTCCGGCGGATCGGTGCCGGTCGCCATGTAGGTCCCTGCGTGGCGACCGGTCCTGTCGCGGAGGTCGGCGGAATTTTCCGACCCGGAGTCAAAGTCGAAGATCCCAAGGATGGAGGGGTCCTCGAAGTCCCCCACGTTGGAGACCTGGGTGATGGAGCCTGCGGGTGAAGCCGCGGTGATGGATCCGGCGAGTGATGCCGGGGTCGCCGAGTCGGCGTCGTCGTTGAGGGCCGCGTCTTCCGCGGCCGCGGAGTTTTCGGCCACATTGCTGTGGGCCGTGTCGTACTCGGAGGCGAGGCGATGGATCGTGCGGACCTGGCTCTCGGAGAGTCGATCGCGTGGCGGCGACTCGCGGATGCGAGCCGAGTCCTCCGAGACGATGACGTCGGTGAGGCCGACGAAGAGGCTGATTGTGCCGACCGGCAGGATCACGCTGTGTGTGATGGGTCGCGCCACCGGGACGTAGCTGCTCGACAAGATTTGGAGCATCTCGCCGATCGCTATCATGCGGCCGGTGGCGACCGTCTCGTTGATGGGCAGATTGGATCTCCCCGCAGAACACCGGCCAGACCGGCCAGGCCCCACGGTGGGCGCCACTGTCGTGGGAATGGTCACGGCAGATGCTGCAATCGGCAGCGAGTAGTAGAACGAGGGGCAAGGGCGGCCAGCCATCTGCGGTGCGAGATGAGGGCGGAGACACAGGGGTTTACCCAGGTTCGACCCCCCGGAGGGTAAAGACCTACTCCTGCTAGATTGTATTATGATGGTGGTACAATGGGCGAACTCGGCGGCTAGGCGGCGAGTCGCTTGGGTGTATGATGGAACATATCTCTACACGCCCTGTAGGGAGGTTTATATAGACTCACCTCCCCTAGGGTTTACATATCTCAACCGAATCAGTTAAGGCTTCGGTAATCGTTTAACCTAACTCGACTGGGCCTATCTACTCGCCTGGGCCTTCAGCTTCCAGTCGCTTGGATCCACACCGGGCCTCGATCCAGTCGCCGTCTTGCAGGCCCACTCGCCTGTTCCTGGGCCAGTCTGAAACGTCCTGCTGGGTATACCCCGGTGGGCATATCCCCATCATTTTCTAGACGAATTTCTTCAGATTTATCGCACATAATTAACCGTTCAAAATTTTCTTTGAGTAGCTAGATTTCGTTGTTCCCCATAAATCTGGTGTTGTAAGTTTTTTTGTTGTGATAGAGGTAGAGGAATTCATATGTAGCTCTCCAACTTGTAGATGAGGTTGAAGAAGAATGGCTAGTTGACTCGGCGCTAAGATCGTCATCATCGTGGATCGCTACCGCGTGGAGCTCCCCTTTGACGCGCAAGGACCCAGACACGGCATGGGAAAGGACCCGACACGACGTGGGCAAGGATAACAACACGACTAGCAAGATCGAGCGGTTCCTGGTCCAGTCGGCCTCGAGTGGTTCTTGATCGACGCTACTGTGGTTGTCCTTATTTGCATTCTCCGGCACTGCCCTTTGTCATCATCTCTGCCGCAACAAATGCCGCGCCGCCCTCCGTCGCCGGTGTAGCCGCAGCAAGTTCCCTTCCCTCTGTCGCCGGTGTAGTCGCAACATGTGTCACACCAACTACTCCAGCAGCCCACAAACGAAGAACATGTTCGCTGCTAATGAATGTTTAGGTGTGCCTGTTAATGTGACAGTCAAACAAGTGCAGACAACCAAACACTATCGCTTCCATTTGTGTCCTCGTGAAAAAAAGGCTTCATGTAGTCTACCAAACAATCTGCAGAAGATGACTTTTTGCCTGTAAGCACTGCTCCACGAAAACAAAAATCCAATGCTACCTACCAAACACACCCTAGGTCTCCCTGTCACGGCGACTACACTGTGTCCCTGCTAAGCAAGTCGGCGCCGACTACACTCTGTCCCCACATATTCAAAACCAAGCTGTCCTCCACAAATCTACGCTCCACTGGATCACCACTTATAGGACCCCTTCGCCATGTTGGGATTTGCAGCAGGAAACAAAAAAATTCTAGCTACACGAACACGACAACCAAGATCTATACTATATAGGCACAAGTAACATAGAGGGAGGATGTAATTCATACCCTTGAAGACCGTGACACGCCTTACACAGGTAGGCGTAAAGCGATGAAGACAAGCACCCCAAGTGTTGCGCCTCGAAGCTCTACACACATTCGGTGTAGGGACGTCTCCCGGACTCCGATCTAGCAGAGCAGCGGAAGAAGATGGAAGCCGGACCGTCCTGCGCACGACGGTGGTGCGGAGGTGAAGATCTAATCCCAGAGATCTAGATCCAATCTAGGTGGAGAGATCTCTATGGAATAGAGGGAGAGAGGAGAGAACTTGTTGTGTAAATAGAGGGGAGGGGCTCCTCTATTTAAAGGAGAGAGGGGGGAGGGACAAACCCTAGGGACAAGGGGGGAGGGACTCATAAAGACGCCGCCGCCAGGGGGCAGCCGCCGCCGGCCCTATACCCCACCCCGCGGGTGGGAAACCCTAGGGTTTCGGTCGGCCCCATCTCTCCTTTCTCCTTTTGCGCCTAGCCCTATGGGCCCTTCCACCCGGGAGTGGCCCAATAAGAAATGTCTTCCATAAATATAAATAATAAAATATGTTTTAATATTAATTCAACCAATTAATATATAAAACACATACAATATTATATCTCATACTCCGGAACTCCTTCCGGACCCCTCCAATAAACATCGGATGTTACCCGGAACCTTCCCGGTCTCTCTCTCTCTTAATTCTCCTGCGGTGTCGGTTCGATCCCAATGCGTCCCCACCCTCAAGTATGCCACCCTTTGGCTCGGAGATGCTCCGGACATGACCAAGACCCCTCTTGCATCAATGATCACTAGCGGGACCTAGATTCCCATAATGACCACCCGTGCATTCACGAATATCATCGCTTGAACCTTAACTGCGTAGTCCTATTCCCTTTTCCATACGATACCTAGGTCATACGGGATTTGGTCTCAAGTATCTCCATACTTGTGTTAGATCTCGTTTCCTATGAGCTCGTTTACTCGTTCCCGTGCCGTTGCATTCCATGACCTAGTCATATGCTTGCAAGCTTCGTTAATGTAATGTCACTGAGTTGGCCACGTGTATCTATCCATTACTTGGATTGACAAATCCTGGTCTTGATAAAAACTCCTCAACCTGTTTATTCGGAAAACCCAATGATACCTTTATGATCACCCTTTTACAGCTTGATACTTGATATCATCAAAGTCTCCTTCCAAAATGGTGATTATGCATTATCTCACAGTCGAAGGATATAGGCCATGATGTTTATATGTTATCATGAATGATGAACGTCAAGTAACTAGATATCATTGTGATTAACTTTGGGTGTTTTCTCTATCACATTATTCTCCAATAATGTGACCTCATTGTCAATCGGCACTATCACCATGATCTCGAAACCATAAGATCATCACTTGCACAATGAGCTAGTTTGATAGAGGTAACTAGGGACCCGGTTGTTTACATACCACACGTGTATTAATGTTTCATATTAATACAATTATAGCATGGTAAGAAACGTATTATGAACATACAAGATATACATCACATACAAACATTTTATTATTTGCCTCTAGGGCATATCTCCTTTAGTCTCCCACTCGCACTAGAGTACAAATTAATCTAGCTTTACAATAGGCAATGACCTAACACCAATATTATCCCAGCGTTGCTCATGCTTGGATTGTGAAAGAATTTTGGTAACTTGATATGCAATATTCAGATCCGTATGCACTTTGCAAATCTTGACTTCGCCATTCTCAACATTTTGTCTAAGGGATTTCTATTTTCGTGCCCCTGGTTCGTTAATTATACTCACTTTTCCCCAGCCGCTTAACTTTTTCTCACTTTTGCCCGTCTCCTTCTCTGAAACTCTCACACGGTCTGAAACTCATTGTCCGTCAGCCTTGTTGTTACGTATTGATAAGTGGGGCCGCATTCAGTCGGGTCCCGTAGTAGACCCTTGCCGTTATGTGCTCATAAGTGGGGCTGCGTTCAGTCGGGTCCCATAGTGGACCCTTTGCCGTTACATGCTCACAAGTGGGGCCGCGTTCTGCCGGGTCCCGTAGTGGACACCTCTATCCACTTATCCAGATCAGCATGGGACCCACAACTTATCTACGTGAGAGCCGAACCCATACCTTACTCAGGCTGCAAGATGGGACCCTGAGCCAGACTCATGCCCGCGCCTATGTCGTTGCCTCCCATTTCTTATTCTTCTCCGGAAACAGCGGCCCTTTGTCTAACTTCACTTCGGCCTCCCGTTCGTCTTGTCCGTGGTATGGTGCCATCCAGTTGACCTATATGAAGGATGATAATGGAAATCGTGCGCATGGAAGGTTAGATTTCAGACCAAATTGTTCCGATTATATGGGGGCGCTTGTTGTGGATAATCAATTAGTGCAACTCGAGAGCTCAATTGGGCGCTTGCTTGCTGTGGAGAATGCAACCGACATAGGAGCCATTCCGATGATTTAATTTGTTTATCGAGTTAATGTCTTGGCTGCAATCAAGTGAATCTATGAGGTAAAAGTCAAACTTTGAGATTTATGGAGATGTAAGTATAAGAAATAAGAAAATGACACAACTCTTGAACACTTTCAAATTAAAAAAATTATACGACTCTTAATGAAAAAGAGTATTTATAATTGACACAACTCTTGAACACTTTCAAATTACAATTTGGACATGATAATGTTGTCCTAAGAAAATCTTGAGAGTTTACCATTTTTAGAACGTGAAAAGTGATCCCTAAAATAAAATCTTTATGCCTCGTGCATATATGAAAATTATACACCTTTGAACACTGTGAAATCGCAGTTAGGACATGATAATGTTGTGCTAAGAAAAACTTGAGAGTTTATCATTTTCATAGAGTGAAATATAATGCATAAACTTGTGTATACGAAAATTATACACCTGTGAACACTATGAAATCTCACTTAATGCATGATAATGATGTGCTAACAAAATCATGTGAGATTATCATTTTAATAGAGTGAAATGTAATGCATAAACTTGCATATACGAAAATTATTCACCTTTGAACTCTCTGAAATCGCATTTAATACGCGATAATGTTGTGCTAACAAATCTTGATCATTTACAATTTTTATAGAGTGAAATATAATGCATAAACTTGCATATACAAAAATTATACACATTTGAACACTGCAAAATCATACTTAATACATGGTAATGATGTGCTAACAAAATCTTGAGAGATTATCATTTTCATAGAGTGAAATGTAATGCGTAAACTTGCATATACGAAATTTATTCACCTTTGAACTCTTTTAAATCGCACTTAATACATGATAATGTTGTGCTAAGAAATCTTAATCATTTATCATTTTTATAGAGTGAAATATAATGCATAAAGTTGCGTATATGAAAATTATACACCTTTGAACACTGTGAAATCGCACTTAATACATGAAATGATGTGCTAACAAAATTTTGAGAGATTATCATTTTTATATAGTGGAATGTAATACATAAACTTGCATATACAAAAATTATACACCTTTGAACACTTTCCCTTCAAATTATATTCAAAATCATTTGTTTATGGAGTTAAAGTACCAGTGGCAAACTCGTTATTTTGCATGGATAGATATAGGGGTTATCCTTTCCGCTAAATCAGAGAGAATCAATGACTGGTGGGCATGATCCACATGATAATTTTCTCGACCAATTAGAGCATAGCAGCCAAGATGAGCACATGTGTGAGAGTTTGTGACTAAGAGAGAGGGAAAAACTGAGTAGAACTTAAAAACCAAGGGAAAAAAATGATAAAGGGAGTCAAATAGAAAATAGAAAGAGATTTAAAAAATGAAAAATGCATCTTTTATACAATAAAATATATCTTGGCATACATCAAACTATTTGCAACTCAAATATATATGAGTGCGACAATTATTGCCTCATTCAGACAAACTATGTTTTGAGGAGGGTTGTTTTTGGAAGAGGCTTGAGTAGAAAGCCATGAACCTTCACAGATAGCATGTGATTTGAGAAGTGGTGATTTAGTTAAAACTTGATTTCTATACATTTATTATGGTGGTAGGTCACATAAGAAGACTCCCCGTGTAGGTACCACTATGTTTTGATCTTTTTAAATTTGTTGTGCATAAAATGACTCAATTAGCTATCTAAAAGCCATTCATTGACTCTCTGTTGACCAGCCACCGGAGGGTAAAAGTGAGTATATTTCACATGGCAGTGTTAGTACTAGAGGGCAAAACTGAGTACAACCAAACTGCCAGTGTTACACTCGAGGGTATAACTAAGCACAAATAAGTTGCCAGGGTTAGACACGCGGGAAAGAACGTGACGCACGATACGCGTGTCACGGTGCGTAGGACGGTAGCGGACACGTGTGGTCGTGCACGGTGCAGTAGCATACGCGGTTACGCGATGCACGGTGGTGCAATGAAACATCCCTTTCCTTCGCCTTTATAGAGGCCTCCTCACTCTCACTCATCACCGACTCCCCACTCACTAGCTCACTCACACAACCGTCTCCACTATCCCATAAACTTCTACAAACCCCCCAAAAAACCCAACAACACCAGCGATGGAGAAGAACGGCACGGTGGCCATCGTCGCCTCCAAGGCCGCCGGCGAGGAGGCCCCCGTCCCCGTACATGACCCCATCTAGGCATCGAAGGCAGCCGCCATCCCCGTCCCTGCTTCCGTCGTAGGCGCCGACGAGGCCCCCGTGATGCGGCTCAGATCACTACAGAGATTCGTTGGGAAACCCCAAGAGGAAGATGTGATGAGTAAATCAATAAGTCTTCCCTCAGTAAGAAACCAAGGTTGTCGAACCAGTAGGAGGAAGGAAACGACTCAAAGGTGTTGCTAGCAACTTGGAAACCTGCACAACACAAACTCAAGACTTTGCCCCAATGAACGGTGAGGTTGTCAATCTCACCGGTTTGCTCAAAACAAAGGATTAAACATATGGTGTGGAAGGTGATGGTGGCTTGCAGAAAGTAAACAGTAAAAGTGGAAGATGTATCAATGGTAAAGATTGGACCGGGGTCCATAGTTCACTAGAGGTGTTCTCCTTAAGATAAACAACATAACATGTTGGGTGAGCAAATTACAACGGGTAATTGACAGGACAAAGCAAGGCATAACAATGCAATACTAGACATTCATGATCCTATGAGATTCGAATGGGCATTACAACAATATACATAGACCGCCATCCAACTGCATCTATGACTAGTAATCCACCTTTAGGCTATCATCCGAACCCCCTCTAGTATTAAGTTGCAAGCAACGAATAACTGCTTTAAACAATGTGTGTAAAGTAAACAATACAATTGTTCCATGAACAAAAGATCGTTGTTTTCTCCATAGTAGCAACAACACATCTACAACCTTAGAGATTTCTGTCACTTCCCCGGATACAATAGAGGCATGAACCCACTATCGAGCATAAATACCCCCTCTTGGAGTCACTAGCATCTACTTGGCCAAGATAGCTACTAGAAACGAAGAGCATGCAAGATCTCAAACAACACATACATGATAGAATCAATAAGATAAAATCATTAATCAATCTGACATAGTAATCTCAAAATCCATCGGATCCCCGCAAACACAACATGCATGATTACAAATAGATGATCTTGATCCTGAACGGAGCTCACAAGATCTAGACATGGAAGCACAAAGGAGGAGAAACAACCATCTATCTATTCTATGGAACCATAGTCCAAGGTGGAACTACTCACGCATCATACCGGAGGCTGGCATGGTGATGAATAAGGCCTCCGGGATGATCTCTCCCCTCCGACAGGGTGCCGGGAAGAGCTTCAGATCCCTCAATCTAGGGACGATGGTGGCAGTGTCTACGGACTGTTTCGTGGAGATATGATCGAATACTTAGGGTTTGAGTATCGGGAGCTTCTTATAGGCGAATTGGAGACCGAGGGGGTGCCCGTGGCGGACACACTCCCCCAGGCGTGGGCCAGGCCTGGCCGCGTGGCCAAGGGGTGTGGGACCCTCGTGGCCCTCCTCCGTCTCGTCTTCTGGCTCCGTGTTCTCCTCGGTGGAATATTGAATTTGGCTTTTGACCCGTACAATTTCGAGAATATTCATTTTCTGACTTTTCTGGAACCAAAAACAACAGAAAACAGGCAACTAGCACTGTAGCATCTTGTTAATAGGCTAGTCCCAGAAAACGAATAAAAATACCTCAAAGTGTAGACAAAGCAAAACAAAGTGGATACTAAACAAGCATGGAACATCAGAAATTATAGATACGTTTACGACATATCAAGCATCCCCAAGCTTAACTCCTGCTCGTCCTCGAGTATGTAAGTGATAAAAATAATAATTTTTAGGTGACATGCACCATCACAATCAAGATCAAACCATTTTCAAGCATTGAAAGTTGGGATCAAAGTACTCTAAGCATGAGCATGAAAGAGGAAGTTCTAACAATAAGACAAAGTAACTATGCTGCAACATGAAAGGATACAAACAAAAATTCATGAATAACAATGCATTGAAAGACGTTTTTTGTTTCACATATAGAAAACATAGCATAGTGGCATTCATCTTGTCCCTCAAGGAGTAGCAATAAATGCACATGACACCTTCAAAGTTCATAAGGGTGACTAGATACAAATAGTTCAAGAGCAAGCAATATCAACAATATGAATCAATCAATAAGTTTTGGGACAATGCACATAGAACTAAGAATGGCAACTATGCTCTCTTAATTGGTGCCTAAAGATAGAAGGTGGAGACTCAATGTAAAAGTGGAAGAAAGGCCCTTCAAAGGGAAGCGTGGATTTCAAGCCTCATAAAGAGCTTCCAAAAATTATGGTACTTGTTAGCTTTCAGCTCTCATTGCCCCTATCATAAGCATCTTGAAGTGATTAAGGTTAAAGTGAACAAAATATGGAGTATATGCTTGACAAAGTATAAGTTGGCAATCTCATGTCCCTTGAGTACGAGGGCCGCTCCTCATGCTACTCAACTTTAGTCACCGGTAAGTTCTTTTCATAGTAAGTACATGTGTATCATAGAGAACCGCCAACGGGGTACCCCTTGCCCCATGACACAGGAACTATCCCATATCAAAATGACAAGGCAAGCAAACAATGAGCATCTCAACAATCTTCTTATTTACCATGGGAAAATAGTGCTTTTTTTTCTCTCTTTCCTCTTTTCTCATCTCTTTTTTTCCCAATCTCTTTTTTCTATCTCTCTCTTTTTTATAAGAAGAATGCTTTATAGATTGATCACTATGGTGATGCTGCAAGTTTCCACCATGATTAGGCATGGCTTAGGCTAGCGGCCCAGACGTTTCTCTAACACACATACATAACTCCTTGGACTTACAAGCTCCCCTTTTATTTCACACCGACGACATCCGCAAACAAAAGAGCATGATATCAACTGGGTACAATGTACAGGTGCAATGTTTAAAGCGTTCCCCATGACATCATGGTTCTGCTAATTCCTAACGTATAAGTGCAAGCATATACAACATAGATGACACAATTGTTCAAGTTTATTAGGTGCAAGAAAAATAAAGTGTTCCATCAAGTTCGTGAGAGCTTTAATCACTAACTTTCACATAACAAGTTTAATTTGGAAGATGGATAAAACAAGAATATACTTGAAATGGTGTAACACACCATGCATAGGAATTTATAGTGGATACTTTGGAATAACTTGGTTTCTTGGGAGTTGCATGCATGAGTAGAGCTTACTCAATAGAAGTGGAGGCTAGCAAAAGACTAGGAGCGACCAACTAAGAGAGCAATAATGGCCATAATCATGTAGAGCGACAAAACATTACCGATCAAAACATAAATTGGTACCACATGTCAAAAACTAAATGATAATATAGGCTAAGGTGATTGGTTCATAGTCATAACATGGTATAAGCATGTGCCAAGTCAACCCAAACAAAGCATCAAAGGAGAATACCATAATACTATGCTTTTGTATGCTAAAACAACACATGATTCTTTCAAGGCACATTAAGAAATCCTAATTGTTTGGAACAAGTCATGCTACAAAAGTAATCACCAAGCATAAGGTCAAAAAAACAACTAGCATGACATGATGAAGTCTAAGTCACAGTCAAAGCAAGCTCCTTCTTGTACTGCTAAAGCAAGAACTTCCTACTCCTTTCCAAAACCAATCAACTTATTTGAAACAACACGGCGAAAGTGGGGTCCAACTAATTTATTCAAGCAAACTAAGCAAACAAAAACCAAAAATGAAAACTAAGATGCTCCAAGAACAACAAAACAGTGCATGAAACAATAAAAACGAAGTGTCTAGAAAGACCTGAGATTTTTATTGATGAAGAAGGGGATGCCTTGGGAATCCCCAAGCTTTGACGCTTGTACCTCTAAAATATTTTTTGGGGTGACACGGGGTTGCATCCCCGAGCTCGAGGTTTTGTCCATTCTTCATCTCATTACATTATTCTTTCCCAACACCTGAAAATTTTCCTTCATACAAAACTTCACACAATCTTCATTAGCAACATTAGTGCATTCAAAAGATAATAGACCTTTGGGGTTTAGTTTTAAAACATCAAAACTTTCATTAAAGACACAATCTACTATAGAAATTCCCTCAAAAAGTTCAATTTCCCAAAGATAACCCAAAAAGGAATCAGTAAGAAGCAAATGCAAATAATGGCAGAAATCTATCAAAACAGACCAGCAGGTAGAAACCAATTTTTGTAAAGACCTTATGTTGCTTAAATCAAGAAGTGTTGAACAAAAGAAAGTTATAAAACAACCTGGGGGGTTTATTCATAAAATTATAGCTCAATCCGACTTACAGATATTTTTCAGAAATTTTTACAGTGGAGCATAAAAATCTGTTTCGGGAGAACAACTCCACAAATCTTACTTCCCTCTCATTAGAGGTTATTCTTGGCACAAATATCAAATAAAAAGGATAAGGATAGGTTATTACATAAGTAATAACTTCCAAGACTCAGTAAAACTATTGGGTTATCTTCCAAAAAGTACTTTTCTTTAACGCCTTTAAGTTAGGCTTTATAGTTTGAGAAGATGCTCACATCAGAAATATGAATCGAAGTAAAAGAGAGCATCAAGAAGAAAATTGAAAACACATTTAAGTCTAACCCACTTCGTATGCATAGGAATCTTGTACGCAAATAAATTCACAAAGAACAAAGTGACAAGCACAGGAAGATAAAACAATATTAACTTCAAAACTTTCAGAACATAGAGAGGTGTTTTAGTACGATGAAAACTTCTACAACCATATTTTCCTCTCTCATAATATTTTTAAGTAGCATCATGAATAAACTCAACAATATAACTATCACATAAGGCATGATTTTCATGATCTACGAACACATAATTTCCATCAAGCTCAAAAATAGTGGGATCAAAACCTTTGAAAGGATCGTATGGGCACCTAGAGGGGGGGTGAATAGGTGCTACTTCAAATTTTATTCTTTTTCAAATTAAGGTTTGACAAGAAAGGTAAATTTTCTAGATAATGCAACTACGGTGAATTTACCTATATGACAAGCAAGCACAATCTAATACAACACTAAGCTACAACAAGTAAGTAAATTGCGGTAAAGGATAGAAGTAACCAAATTGGTGGACGCGGAGACACAAGGATTTGTTTCTCGTAGTTCCTTCCTTTTGAGGGGAAGTACATCTACGTTCGGAGAGGGGGTGGTTTCAAACCACCAACGCCACGAGAGGCCTCCCTTGTTCTCCGATGAATCTCACCCCAATGGGTTCGATCCACCTTCCACTATATCGGCAACCTTCGAGGTGGAAGCCGGCACCTTTACAACAAGTTCGGGTCACACATCCACAACTTAATTGGAGGCTCCCAAATACAAGAAAGCTGTCAAGACAAATCAAAGACAAGCTTGTAAGAACCAAATCTAGAACTAGGGTTTCTAAAGAAAACACTAGAGCAAGGGGCCCTCAAGTGAATGAGGGGGAAATAAAGATCTGTTTTGGTGAAGTAGTAGATCAAGGCCTCCTCCTTCGATTCCCCAAAGATCAAAGACTTTGGGTGGTGGATTGAAGAGATCTTGGTGATTTAGTGGATCTAATGGAGGTAGTAGTCTTCAATGCAAATGAGCAGCTTGCCCCAAGGTAGGTGGAGGGGTATTTATACCCCTTGAAGAAATCTGGCCATTGGAGCATTAAATGCACCGATACTCAAGCGGAAGTACCGGTTGCAAGCGGTACTACTGGTCAAGTACCGGAGGTGGCCTCACTTGGTCGACCCAGCGCCAGACCTGCCCGGTACTGCCTTGCGGTAGTACCCCTAAGCGGTAGTACCGGTCAGTAGAGGCGGTACTAATGGTCAGGGCGGTAGTACCGGTCTCAAGTACCAGTTGGTACTGAGCGAGAGGGGAAGGGCTGGTCCTTCCTCAGGGCTGCCCGGTATAGCCGAGCGGTACTACCGTGTCCAAGTGATAGTACCTGATGGGGATATGCCTACCGGGGTATACCCAGGAGGGCGTTTCCGACTGGCCCAGGAACTGGCGAGTAGGCCTGCAGGACGGCGACTGGATCAAGACCTGGCGTAGATTCAAGCGACTGGAAGCTGAAGGCCCAGGAGAGTAGATAGGCCCAGTCGGATTAGGTTAAACGATTGCCGAAACCTTAACTGATTCGGTTGAGATCCGTAAACCCTAGGGGGGTGAGTCTATATAAACCTCCCTAGAGGGTGTGTAGAAGAGACGTTCCATCATCCACCCAAGCGACTCGCTGCCTAGCCGTCGAGCTCGCCCCATTGTACTTCCATCATAATTCAATCTAGCAGGAGTAGGTCTTTACCCTCCGGGGGGCCGAACCTGGGTAAAACCCTGTGTCTCCGCCCTCATCTCGCACCGCAGATGGCTGGCCGCCCTTGCCCCATGTTCTACTACTCGCTGCCGATTGCAGCATCTGCCGTGGTCATTCCCACGACAGTGGCGCCCATAGTGGGGCCTGGCCGGTCTGGCCGGTGTTCTGCGGCGAGATCCAATCTGCCCATCAACGAGTCGATCGCCACTGGCCGCATGATAGCGATCGGCGAGATGCTCCAAATCTTGCCGAGCAGCTACGTCCCGGCGGCGCGACCCGTCACGCACAGCATGATCCTGCCGGTTGGCACGATCAGTCTTTTCATCGGCCTCACCAACGTCATCGTCTCGGAGGACTCGACTCGCATCTGCGAGTCGCCGCCACGTGATCGGCTCTCCGAGAGTCAGGTCCGCACGATCCACCGCCTCGCCTCCGAGTACGACTCAGCCAAAGTGATGTGGCTGAAACCACCACGGCCGCGAAAGACGCGGCCCTCAACGACGACGCTGACTCGGCGACCCCGGTGTCACTCGCCGGATCCATCATCGCGGCTTCGCCCGCGGGCTCCATCACCTAGGTCTCCAACGTTGGAGACTTCGAGGATCCCTCCATCCTTGGGATCTTCGACTTCGACTCCGGATCGGAAAACTCCGCCGATCTCCGCGACGGGACCGGTCGCCACGCCGCGACCTACATGGCGACTGGCGCTGACCCACTGGAGGATGCCTTCTCCACCCTGATCCCTCCCAACGCAACGGCAACGGAGGTCGAGGAACTCCGCCTGAAGCTGGCGGAAGCAGTTCGCAAGGAGCAAGCCGAGCGCGAATTTTTTTGCCTCGAGCAGGTGATGGCGCAGGAGTTGTCGCGCTACCACCAGCAACGAATCAGGTCACGCTTGAACCCCACCGTCCAGGGGCGTGCCCTGAACTTCGACGACGAGAACGACCCGTCCCGCATGGCCGCGCGCGCGATCTGCTAGAACGCGCCACCAGGAGGAAGCGCCCGGCCCCCACCAGGGTCGACGGCGAATGGCGCCCCACCTCCACCCAACCGCGCACCCCCCAGGGACCAGCCGCGGATCGTGGTCTCCTCACGGGAGAGAGATGCGAACGGCCTACCACTGTTCTCCACTCCGATGGACAACCTCGTGGCGGGCCGAGCAGCGGCCGACAACATCACGACCACCGGTGACGGCGCCCTACAAATCCAGTACATCAAGGCCTTGCTCGCAAAGGCGGTCGAGCAAAAAAACGCAGGCGTCAACTCACAGGGTCGAATGTACTCGCATTCATCAGGCAGCAGAGCGGCCTCAAACGACCGTCCATTGGCGGTAAACACCCTCAACTGCCCGCCACCCGAACCACTGCGGCTCCAACACCGACCCGCGAACGCGACACTCTCCACCAACGACCCCCGGCCGGCGACCAACTTCGTCGCCGCCAACAGTTAGCCCGTCGACGCCTGCACCCACATCATCAACAACCAGAGCTGGCGCGCACGCCAGCCAACGACCTGCGGCATACCCGCCCGTTACCTTCCCCTGATGATGGAGGGGGTGTGCAGGCAGTGGATCAACACTCTCCCCGCGGATAACATCGACTCCTGGGAAGAGATGCGCGACGCCTTCGTCAGGCACTTCGAGGGCTCATACACCCACGCCACCACCATCGAGGACCTGGAACGATGCGTCCAGGGACCTCGCGAGTCGACCTGCAGCTGGGTCCAACGATGGCAAGAACTGTGGTACAACGCGGTTGGTATCCACCCAGACACCGCAATCCACTGCTTCAAGACCTCGTGCCGTTACGAGCCCCTGGTCGCCAAGCTCAAACGAGCATACCGCACACTCGAGAACATACCGGACCTCCTTGAGATCGCCAAAAGATACGCGGAGGAAGACCGAAACCAAGAAACCGACGACGAGTCAGGAGGACAACGCCGCATGAGCGGCAAGGACAACGGACGACGATCCGATCTATGCTACAGCAATACTCGCCTCACCGACAAGCGCCGTAGTGACGGGCGAGTCGACTTTGTCGCCAACGCTGGGCACGCGCAGCGCGAGCCCAAGAGCTTCCGCCGCGACGGGGGGTAACGCCGCGACGGCAGCAACTACAAGGCGAAAACAAGGTTCGACCCCGCGACCCTCCTTAACCAACCTTGTGCATTTCACAGCAGGGAAGGAAAGCCCGCCACGCACACGACCGCCGACTGCCACTCTCTCAAGGAGATCGAGAAGGCACGACGAGCGCGGGAAGACCCCGACAACAACCCGCCAAACGACGGAAAATTCGGCAGCGTGGACGGCTCGCTCCACACCTTCACATGCTTCAACACGAAGCGCGAGAAGAAGGTCATCGCCCGCGCCGTTGCCGTCAATGCGGTGGCCCAGGTGGACGTTCCCTAGTTCCTCAACTAGTCGGAGCAACCCATCACCTGGAGCCGCCAGGACCACTCGCCACGCATCGAGTACCCATGCCGAGTCGCCCTGGTAGTCAAGCCCAAGGTGGGAGACTACTGCCTCCCCAAGACATTGATGGACGGCGGCAGCTCCATCAACATCCTGTACCTGGACACCTTCAGGCGACTGCGGCTCCCGCAGTCGATGGTCGAGACGACCTACACCACGTTCCACGGCATCGTCCCCGGTCGGAAGGCGTACCCGATCGGCAAGGTCACGCTGCCAGTCACCTTTGGCACACCGGCAAACTTCCGCACCGAGCGGATCGTCTTCGAGCTGGTGCCCTTCGACAGCCCCTACCACTGCGTCCTGGGGCGCCAGGCGTTCGCCAAGTTCATGGCGGCGCCCCACTACGCGTATAACGCGATGAAGCTCCCCGGACCGCGTGGCGTCATCACCATCCACGGCGACCCCGACATGGCCGCCTAGTGCGAGGCCAAATGAGCCAAACTCGCCGACACCGTCATCGCGGTAGAGGCCAACCACGCCGACAAGCTCGCCAAATACGCTAGCGGGGTCAACAACGACGACCCCACTATACTCAAGAAGCCCAACTCGGAGGGCGGCAACACCTCAGACTTCGAGGCAACGACGCATACATGCACCGTCGAGCTAGTCCCAGGCGACTCCAGCCAGACGGTAACGATCGGGACGGGCATGAGCCCAGCATAGGAAGGCGCGCTCATCGAGTTCCTCAGTGAGAACAGGGACATCTTCGCATGGAAGCCCTCCAACATGCCTGGTTTCCCTAGGGAACTCGCTGAGCACAAACTCAACGCCGAACCCAAAGTGCGACCCATCAAGCAGTCGCTGCGGCCCTTCAATGAAGAGCGCCGCCGAGCCATCGCCGAGGAGGTGCAGCGTCTACTCGCTGCAGGCTTCATCCGTCCAATCAAATACTCCAAGTGGCTGGCAAACCCAGTCCCGGTCGAGAAGAAAAATGGGACCTGGAGGATGTGTATCGACTACACAAACTTAAACAGCGCTTGCCCGAAGGAACAATTCGTCCTCCCGCGGATTGACCAAATAATCGATTCCACCGCGGGCTCGGAGTCACTATGCTTCCTCGACGCCTACTCTGGATACAACCAAATCAAAATGGCCGTCGAGGACGAAGAGAAGACGGCGTTCATCATGCCATTCGGAGCCTTCTTCTACACCGCCATGACCTTCGGCCTCAAGAACGCCGGGGCGACCTATCAGCGGTGTATGCAGGAGTGCCTTGCGAGCCAAACTGGCCGCAATATCCACGTCTACATCGACGACGTGGTAGTAAAGTCCGCTCGCCAGGGCGACCTACTCGCCGACCTGGCGGAGACATTCGCCAACCTGCGGAAATACAAGATAAAGCTAAACCCAGGCAAATGCACCTTCGGTGTACCAGCAGGGCAGCTACTGGGATACGTCGTTTCCAAGCGCGGGATCGAGGCGAATCCCACGAAGATCGACACGATCGCTCGGCTCGGCAAACCTGAGTGCCTGCGCGACGTCCAGAAGCTGGACGGGCGAGTCGCGGCTCTCAGTCGCTTCATCCCCTGATTGGGCAAAAAGGCGATGCCCCTATACCATCTGATGCGCAAAAACCCCACCTTCTAGTGGGACAAGGAGGCGGACGATGCGCTCCGCGACCTCAAGAAGGTGCTACTCGCATCATCGCTACTCGCCGCCCCGTCCACAAGGAACCCATGCTGGTCTACGTCGCGGCTTCCGAGCGCGTCGTCAGCGCCGTCATGGTCGTCGAGCGACCAGAGGAAGGAAAGGAGGGCCCAGTGCAGCGACCAGTGTACTATATCAGCGAGTTCCTCACCGAGTCGCGCCAGCGATACCCGCAATACCAGAAACTGGTATACGCGGTCTTCACAGCACAGCGGCGACTGCCACACTACTTCCAGGAGCACCCGATAACGATCGTCTCCTCAGCACCGTTGCAGGACATCATCCGCAACCGCAAGGTGACTGGGCGAGTCGCCAAGTGGGCCGTAGAAATCGGCGTCCACAACATCAAGTACGAGCCGCGCAAAGCGATCAAGTCGCAGGCTCTCGCGGACTTCATCGCTGACTGGGAGGAGGCCCAGCAGCCAGAAAAGCTGTCATACCTCCACTACCAGAGTCTACACTTCGACGGCTCCAAGAATGCGGACGGTGCAGGAGCAGGGATCGTGCTAACTTCTCCAAAGGGCGACAAGCTATGCTACGTACTCTGCCTCGACTTCACCCCCTGCACCAACAACATGGCCGAGTACGAGGCACTACTCCACGGCATGCGAGCCGCCAAGGAGATGAATGTCAACCGCCTACGCTGCTACGGAGACTTTGACCTCGTCGCTGGGCAAGTCGCCGGCACCTGCGATGCCGTCTCCCCCACCATGGCGGCATACCTCCAAGCAGTGGACAAGCTGGGCGGACACTTCGCAGGCTATTCCGTCGAGTGGATCGATAGGCAGAAAAACGAGGAGGACGACGCACTCGCTCGCATCGGCTCGGCTCGACTCGCACCACCCACCGGCGTCTTCCTCGACACCATCATCAAGGCTTCCGTCTCTCCCCCAAGGGATATCAACATCGGAGTCCCGCTGCAACCAGAGGCAGCCCTGGTCGCACTCATCGCAGAGCCAGAGGACTGGACTACGCCGTACATCGCCTACCTGGAGGAAGGCACCTTGCCAGCAGACGAAACAGACGCCCGGATGATAGCACGCCGCTGCAAATCCTTCGTCATCATCGACGGCGAGCTCCACAAGCGCAGCGTGACCGACATGTTCCAACGCTGCGTCCAACCCGCTGAAGGACGCAAAATCCTCCACGACACCCACTCCGGCGACTGCGGCCACCACGCCGGTGCCCGCTCCTTGGTCGCAAAGGCTATGCGACACGGTTTCTACTGGCCAATCGCACACGAAGACGCCGTCGACATTGTCCAGCGGTGCAAAGGGTGCCAGAAATACGCCAACCAGACCCACGTACCGAGCTCGGCGCTCAAGACAATCCCCATCACCTGGCCTTTCGCCGTGTGGGGTATGGACATGGTAGGCCCTTTCAAAAAGGCCCCCTCCGGCTTCACCCACCTCCTGGTCGCAGTCGACAACTTCACAAAATGGGTGGAGGCCAAGCCAGTCCGGAAATGCAACGGGAAGACCGCCACCAAGTTCCTACGCGAGCTCATCTATTGCTACGGGTTCCCAAACAGCATCATCACAGACAACGGCACCAACTTCGCCAAAGGATCCATGGCCGAGTTCTGCGAAGAACATCACATCCGACTCGACCTCGCCTCAGTCGCTCACCGGAGTCCAACGGCCAGACGGAACGGGCCAACCAGAGCATCCTCCATGGCCTGAAGCCATGGCTCCAAGTACCACTCGAGCGCACCGCCGGGTGCTGGGTCGAGGAGCTACCCTCCGTCATCTGGGGCATCCGCACCTCCATCAACAGGTCGACAGGGTTCACCCCCTTCTTCATGGTGTATGGTGCCGAGGCAGTCATGCCCACCGACCTAGAGCACGACTCGCCCAGGGTTGTCCACTACACGGAGGCCGCAAACAAACTAGCACGCCCGGATGGAGTCGACCAACTCGACGAGGCACGCGACCTAGCCCGCTCCCGCACCGCCATCTACCAACAAGGGCTCCGCCGCTACCATAGCCGGCGAGTGAGGACTCGCACGTTCCAGGAAGGTGACCTGGTGCTACGCCTCATCCAGGATAAGAAGGGCATGCACAAGCTATCCCCCCCGTGGGAGGGCCATTCGCCATCGGGCGAGTCCTCGGCAACGACGCCTACTACCTCACCGACGTCCGCGGAGACGGTAACTGGACGTCAAGCGACCGTGGAATGTAAACCTCCTACGGAAGTTCTACTCCTAGAACTCCATACATGTACCCTCCACCCGCTATGAAATAAAACATATTGACCACCGCAAATTGCGTCTACTCTCCGTGTCTTGTGTCACTCGCACTCGTAATAACAGCGTCAAGCTAACTGCAGAAGTCAACCTCTGGTACAGCGACCGGCACGGCCAAGTAGTGCGTTACGAGGGCACTGGGTTACCCCAGGACTCGTAACGTCCACGAAAAACGCCTACCCGGAGCCCCATTGGAGTCGCCTAGCTCGACTAGCTTAACGAGCCAAGACAACTGCCTTCGCTCCTCACAGCAACCATGATCCTCCGCATCCTCGACACAGCGACTCGAACGGCCAAGTACCACGCTCAAGGACTGACGACCAGTTAAGCATGAGCGACTAGGGAAAAATGCCAAGTATGAGAGCGTGCCCAGGACTCTCCATGCGACTGACCCTACGGATCAGGCAGGAGTGTTGCGCTTACCCTAACGCGCTCAGTCCTCACCCACCCTAGAGCCGCGACTAGAACCACCAAGTACCACGCTCGGGGACTCGGCCACCCGACCCCGTTCGCGCAAGGGAAAATGGTCAAGTAAAGAGCACTCATGGGAGTCGCCTTGCGACTGGCTCTCCAAGCTCGGGCGAGTCGACCTCAACAACAAAACAACTGACAAAACGTTCAAAACCACAAACACATAACAAAACGAGGTAAACCCCATAAAAAGGGCGGACGCGCTCGGGGACTCGTCCAATCAGCAATCAAAATTGCAAGATAATTCACAAAATAACACGAGATTCCATTACAGCATAACAAAGTCGTTCCAAAATACAAGTCAAGCCCAATGGCCAATTTCTACTAACGCCCCAGGGCACAATGTTTCTATTCTGCAGGCTTCGACGTCGACTCACCGCCATCCCTACGGTTGCGAATGAAGAGCGTGTACGGGTTTGACGGGTACGTCGTCAACTCACCTGCCATCGCCGCACGAAACGCCTGCTTGACCTTGAAGTCCCGATGCGCCGGCTCGGGATCGTTGGGCGCGACAGTCGTCTCCTGATAAGGGAGGAGGTCGCCCATCGCCCAGACGCGATCGGAGTATCCCACGGCCCGGTCCGTCAGCTTCAGCACCTCAGCGATCTCCACCGAGCCCGTCGACGAGGGGTAACCACTCATCACGTCATCAAGGTCAAAGTCCTCTGGGAAATGGGCAAGCCCAAGGCTAAGCCCCGTTGCCGCCCCGCACCGGAACGCCGACCGCGTCATGAACTCGACGACTGACGGCGCCTTCTGCAGATACCGCCATACTTCGACGAGGTCGCTGGGAATCACTTATGTAGGCGATATCTCCTGAAGATACGCCCGAATGCAAGCTGCGGACAACGTGGCCGAGTCGACCAGAGTGGCCACACATTTCCGCGCGTCATACGACTGCGCCTCCTCCGATCTATCGATAATACCACCTGTGGGCAGAGGGCGGTAGTGAGCACAACAAAGATTACATAATGCATCTACTACAGGCAGAGGCTGGCAGTTTACCAATTAAAGGACGACAGAGGCCCGTGATGAAGCTTTGAAGCGAGGAGAAGTCGTTCTGCAGCCCAATAACGAGGGCGTCAGAGACCTTTCGCTCTTCAGCAGCAGCCGTAACAACAGCTTTTGCTCGCCCATCCACCGCGCTCGCCTCCGCTTTTTCTTCCTTGAGCTCGCTCTCTAGATCAGCGATCCGTTTCTCAGCCGTACTCAACGCAGACTGAGCCGCCGTCAGTTCACTCGCCGGGACAAGGCCCTGGCGGACCTCCTCTGCCTTGGCAGCGATCGCCTGGAGTCCCTTGTTTGTTTCTTGGACAGCAACAAGTTCCTTCTCCGCGCGACACTTCGTAGCAAGCCGATCGGCTAACTCACGCTGCAAGCCCTGCGCACAAATCAAACAGTTAACAACAATGGAATCCTAAGTGCCCACCGGCTGAAATTCAGCGACTGGACACTTGGGGACTGGCGATCAAAAAATCCTAAGTGCCCAACCGCTGAAATTCAGCGACCAGGCACTCGGGGACTGCGTGCTACAAATAAAAACAAAACACCAAAAGAATTTGACCACTGAAATTCAGTGGCCCGATCCTCGGGGACTGGATATACCTGGATGGCTGCACCCAGCATGCCATGGAGCTGTAGCGCGTCCACAGATGCGAGAAGAGCTGGAGTGTGTCTGCGACGCTGCTCGACCTCCGTTTCGGCGACCCCAGGCGTGCGGCTCGATGGCGCTATACCACTCGCTATAGCCGCTTTGGCCATAAAGCGGGGGAAGGTCGCGGCGGATGCTCCAGCGCCACTAGGAGCCGGCTCGGCCATTCCAGGCGAGGAAACATCCTCCTTGGTCTTCATGGCCACCTTCGTCGCAGTCAGAGGATCACTCGGAGCAACCGTTGTGTCGTCAGAGACCGTGACGACATCGTCGCCCTTGGCCTTCTTAGCATTGTCTGCGGGGGCAACGAACTCATCAGCTTTCCTCTTCCGTGAGGGGTCCTCTTCGGTGACGACTAGTGGCACCTTGGCCATGGAAGGGTGGCCGATCTTCTTAACTCCAGTCCTGTGAAACAACGATATGAGCAAAATTGTCCGAGTACAACGAAAAACAAGCAGATGGACAAAACTTACTTGGCGACTGGTATGAACCGCAGTCCCGTGCAGATACTAGCCGGCTTCTCCAATTCGGGGCCCAGTTTCCGACTAAGGCCCATCTCCAGAACATCATGTGCCCAAGACACGGAAGGCCTCTTCGACAACGAGGCCGCGATAGGAACCTCCGAGACGACGTCGACATGAGCTCTCCTAGGAGGTGAAGCTGCCGCGGCTGGAGCAGCCCCCGACCCAGAGACCAGGGCGAACAGGGGTGGAAGCGAGGTCAGAGGTACCTCATCCAGGGCGGCAACGGCATCCGGTGTTGCTGTCGTCTGCGGCGCTTCATCCTTGGCCAAGCTGGTGGCGTCGGAACTACTCGCCGAACGAGGCGGAGATGCCTGTTTCGCCGGCTTCGTCTTTCTCTTCGGTGGAGCCTTCACTTCCTTCTTCTTCTTCTTCTTCTTCTTCTTCTTCTTCTTCTTCTTCTTCTTCTTCTTCTTCTTCTTCTTCTTCTTCTTCTTCTTCTTCTTCTTCTTTTTCGATGGTGTAGCCTCATGACGCGAGGTGTGCTCGGGAAGCTCGTCGTCGTCGTCATGACGTTCGAGGCTTCTACTCGCCTTGATCTCGCGCTGATGTTGCCCGCAAGTTTTGCGAACCATCGGGGTGGCGTCTTACCTGGGCTCGTCATCGTCGTCGTCGTCATCACTCGCGTCGCTCCCGACGCCGCCTTTGGCAGGAGGCGACTCGCCCCCGTCCTGAACGGACGAGCTCGAGTTCTCGTCGTCCGCGGGTGGGAGCCATCCTTCCACCACTTGGAATAATTGCAGCAGGCACAAGACAATATCAATATAACCGCGAAAGCATCAACTGCGACTGCGAATGGTAGTGAAAACAGCGACTTACCGTCGGAGCTGGATGCTTCATGGTGTAGGGGGCGACTCCAACCTTCACGTCCAGGTATGCTTCTTGGGTGATCTTCTTCAGCGCCAGGACGTAGTCTTCGGGTTTCCACTCGGCGAGGCAGGATTTCGTCGAGTCCTCCCTGCTCGTGTACTCGTACATGTAATGGTCGCGGCGGGCCAAGGGAACGAGTCGCCGCCCGAGCCAGCAGTTGTACAAGTTTATGGTTTGGAGGCCCTTCTTCTTCAGGCCGCGGACGGTTTGAAGCATCTCGTCCACGACCATCCGCCGGTCTAGTGGGAGCTTGCCGACCTGGAGTCGGCGCGGTTCGGGTCGGTCGGCGGAATACCTTGGGATTGCTACCTCACCGTCTGGAGTAGCCTCGGTGACCTAGAACCAGGACTTCTTCCACTCGCTTGCCGCCTTGGCAGGCAGCATCAGGTCGAAGAAGGAGGCCTTTGACTTCAACTGAAACGTCAGGCCACCCGCAGCCAGCATTGGGCCGCCTGATTCTTCGCGACTAACCTTCCCGTGGAACAGATCTTGCCACAGGGGGAAGTAAGGCCTGCAACCCAGGTAGCACTCGCAGAACGCCACGAAAATGGCGAGCTGCTCGATGCTGTGCGAACCCAGGTCCAACGGCTGGATTCCGTAGAAGGCGCAGAAGCGCCGGAAGAAGAGAGACGTGGGAAACCCCAGCCCCCGCTCCAGGTGGCTGGTGAAGCAAATAAATTCTCCCTCACGCGGGTCCGGAGTCACCTCTCCGGCCGCGGGGATGCGCCATCTGCCGGCGCGCAGGATCCCGGCCTCCTCGAAGGATGCCAGTAGCGCCTTGGTGCACTTGGACCTGCCCCATGGTTCGGTGGAGGGGGCCATTGGCTGAAAGGATCACGGAGGTCGGGGCTTTCTGGATCGATTGGATCGCGATGCGGGGGAAAACGGAGATGGGCGAAATCGGAGGAAAGACGAAGGAGTGTTTTCCCGATCGCCTGCCATTTCCCTTATATAGCGGTTGCTACCCGCCAATTTCGGGAGCCGTTACTACGTGGTGATTACGCCAAAGTTACCGTTGGATTACCCCAACGGCTAGTTTGACCTCATCTGATGGTCCAACTTCATCCATTCGACTCGCCGACCCGATCACTACAACAGTGACTGAACATTCGCCGACCCGTTCGCCGAGCTGCGACCCAACTGATCGCTATCATTGCGACTAGAATAACTGGTTTTTCCTTTATTCAGGAGTCCGCCGCCGATTCGACTGGGTGTCCGCCTTGGACCCACATACTCCGACTGCCAACGAACACCTGCGACCAATCAACGATGGACTCGGGAACTACTGATGAGGATATGCCTACCGGGGTATACCCAGCAGGGCGTTTCCGACTGGCCCAGGAACTGGCGAGTAGGCCTGCAGGACGGCGAATGGATCAAGACCTGGCATAGATTCAAGCGACTGGAAGCTGAAGGCCCAGGAGAGTAGATAGGCCCAGTCGGATTAGGTTAAACGATTGCCGAAACCTTAACTGATTCGGTTGAGATCTGTAAACCCTAGGGGGGTGAGTCTATATAAACCTCCCTAGAGGGCGTGTAGAAGAGACGTTCCATCATCCACCCAAGCAACTCGCTGCCTAGCCGTCGAGCTCGCCTCATTGTACTTCCATCATAATACAATCTAGCAGGAGTAGGTCTTTACCCTCCGGGGGGCCGAACCTGGGTAAAACCCTGTGTCTCCGCCCTCATCTCGCACCGCAGATGGCTGGCCGCCCTTGCCTCATGTTCTACTACTCGCTGCCGATTGCAGCATCTGCCGTGGTCATTCCCACGACAGTACCGCTTGCCACAAGCGGTACTACCGGTTGGAGCAGTAGTGCCGCTCTGCGGTACCGGGTGGTACTGAGGAAAATCGAAGCCTTCACAACTCAGTCAGATGCAACCGGTACTAGGGAGCGGTAGTACCGGTGCCAAGCGGTAGTACCGGTCATTTTTCCGGTACTATCCGGTCGGCGCAGAGACTTTGGCAAGAAAAATGTGGGCAAGGCAATATTTGTGCCACAATCTAGAAAACTTGGGATAAACTTAGCGCACGATTAAAACGATAAGTGTGTTGTTATCAAACATCAAAATCACAAGGATAGGAAATGCTCTTTCAATCTCCCCCTTTTTGGTGTTTGATGACAACACACCTTTGCAAGATGATTTTATGAAGATACTCATGGCATTTGTAAAATAGAGATAGGGCTCCCCCTAGATGAGTAGAATCAAAACCTCCCCCTCTTATTTTACAAACCCAACACAAGTGCTCAAATATAGATACTAGCATTTGAAACCATACCTTTGCACAATAAATTGTGATGAGAAATATATTGACAATGAATAACGCATATCATCACAAGATGGATCCATGACATAACCCACATAGTCTCAATAAACTTAGCACAAATGGTTCCCAAATAGTTAGTACATAGAGTTCACACATAAAATAGAAGTTCACACATAAATAGGAGGAAATCAAAGTTCACAAGCAATAAAATTATCAAAGTTAGAACGAGCTTGTGACTTCCCATGCAATACCCGTGCCTAAGGTGCGACTTCTCCCCCTTTGACATCAAGACGCCAAAAAGGGACAAGTGCAAGACTAACGTCCCGACAGTCAATCCTCCTCCTCATCATCAAAGTCCTCCTCATAGGGGGGTGGAGTGCGGTGCGAGGAAGAGACATCATCATCACAATGGCCGTGCTGGGAGATCCACTGGTATTCAGGGGTGATGTTGGTCTCGAACCCCTCGGAGACGGTCAATCCTTGAGCTTCCATCATGTCCTTCTGCCGAGCACTAGTTTTCTTGGCATACACATGAGCCTCATACATGCACATTTGGTTGTCAACTTGGAAGCAGAAAATCTTCTTGAGCTTGGCCTCCATCCTCTTGGCCCAAGAGGGCTTGGAATTCTTGCGATGGGAGACAACATAATCTGTGTCACAACATAATCGTCATCCTCCTCCTCCACAACGCGGGGTTTAGCATGCTTCTTGATCTTGAGTGCCTTGGGCCGGTGCACAATGAGAGGACAAGTGGATAGGGTCCTAGCAATGGGAGGGCACTGGGAAACAATAAGATCCATGATGTAGGGAGCAAATGGCGGAACCCTTCGAGAGTGAGCACCAGCAACCATCTCATTCCACATATAATCCATCACATCAAGAGCGGTGCCTGAGTCGCGGTTGAGGAAGGTGTTGAACAACAAATCAACAGAAAAAACATGAATCTCATCTTTGTTGCCCGCACAAGGAGCAACAGTCTCACGGAAGATGTGGTGGATAATATCATATGTGGGGAGAAGATCCTTGATCTTGCCAGCAACCCCGCGGCCCTGGATATACAGAGGTGTAAGGACATCCTTCTTGGAGGGGTTCTCGCGCAAGTGGCAGCGGAAACCACAAGGAGTGTCACGACCACGATCTTCATACCCCAGTATTGCAGAAAACTCAGCAAGAGTGGACTCCTTGATTGCACCTTGAGTCATCCAAGTGATCTTCCGAGTGCGGCCATTATGGCAAAGAGCAGTGTCATAAAACTAAGCAATGAGGAGAGGCTCGTAGTTGCGGCGATACAGCATACCACTGCATGTGTAGTACACTATAGTCGTTAACATGACATCCACAGAACATCGTTCCGTAAATATCACATACCTCAGAGTGGTACAAAAGAAACATTGTGGGTCCGTATTACAAACATACACACGTTATTATTATTACAATACCGGAAGTTCAAGACTTCCAAAATATTCAACTTACAAACCAAAATATAAGTGTTCCATTGGAAGTTTCAAATTTAAAACTTAAACTCCAAATTGAGCTCAATAACTTATTGCTATATAATGCTCATGTTGCTCGGCTCAAGTGGTTACTAGAACTATAGTAATTATTCGGACTCTTGGAACTCTCCTCCGTAGAAGATGTCATAATCCTCCCCTTTTACGGCTCCGTACAAGTTGGGCTCTTCATAGAAGACCTCCTCTTGATGCTCAGATGCGTAAATTGGAGTACCTTCGGGATTCTCATAGTCTAAGCAAGGATTCAAAGGAAAGGATGAGTAACAGCGTTACCCAACAAGTTCATTATATGCAGGGTAGGAAGTTTGATGCTCTATCTACCACCTCGAACTATCAGTCTTTGGCATTATGCAATTTTCGTAAATCTTTCTTCAAAGATTGATTTTATTATGAAAATCTATGACAATCAGCCTTCACAGGTTGACCAGAACTTTCATGGAATTCCTTTCCTGCCGCGTTCGTAGCTCCTTCCCGGAACAGGGAGTAACAAGTTATAGTTCTTACACTCTGTAGAGGTGCGTTACTTTTCCCATGAGAGATCAACTCCTTGTTGCACAATCGGGCGTACTTTCCCGTCCACAATTCCACGATGTGGGGCCCAGTAGTTGGTAAGCCAATAACTGCCCTCTCCGCGACCTCATATGTCTGCACGATCCTTCGGCTAGCTCACCTTCGTTAAGCCCCCTTTCGGGCAGGCTAAAACCCTGATGAGTTTCCGAAGACTCTATGACCTAGTGATGCCCGGATTAGTACCATTTACATGGAATATCTCCCTAAACACCATTCCTAGATAATCTATACACCAAAAGTGTGGGGCGTAAGGGTGCCCACCCATATGTTGGATCCACACAAGGAATCACAACGTCATGTTAAGGTCGTCTTGCCTCCATACAAGAGGAAAAGGATACAACTGACTTCTCCGTCCCATTCCAAATCTCATGGTTAACGCGTAATATACGGCGCTAGAATCACTGATGCCATGGGTTATTAATTCCTAATTGTTTATCATTAGTGCAAGTAGAACTCTAAGTTCTATTGTTCCATCATATCATCACTTAGGATGATATCTAAGATTTAGTATCTTGAATAAATAGTGTTTTCTTTTTCTATAGTATAGATGATAACAGACAATTTGCAAATACTTTGAGAAAGACTCTTCAAAGGACATGAGCAAGAGGTGAACTTGCCTTGTGATGGCAAGATAGTGAAGTTTGATGCTTCCACTGGAACTTGAGCTTCTATATCTACAAAACATCATTATTGCCAGGTAAGGACAATATTTAAAGAAGCAAAAATGATTATGCAAAGTAATGTAATGCATCTTTTAACTTGATATGCATTTTCCCCATTATAAAAACTCTTTTCTATAATAAAGGATTTATAAATATTAATTTTTAATATTTTATAATAGAATATTGTATTCTTTTATTTTTTCCCTTTTTTATAAATATTAATTTTTAATTGCCTTAATAATTCCTTTAAGAATTATCACTTAAATATCAAAAATTGTTATTAAATATTTGTTTAGTATTTTTCTAAAATACTACAATATTAATATATGATGAAAGTGATTTTTATTTATTTTTATCATCTTTAAATAATTTTGTAAAATTCCATAAGGAATATATAAATTACAAAATTCTTAATAAAATTTATATGTATAAAATTTTATATCTCAATTTATTTGATGAGTTTGGATTTTTGTAAATCCAAAAATATTTTATTTATAATTTTTGGACTTTTATTTTATTTTTTAGAATTTTATTGATTTCAGGGGCATTTTGGTATTTTCCTATTTATTAAAACAAATTCTAAACAACTTGGGCTGGCCATTTGGGCTTATTGGGCCCCTGTGGCCCAATAGGGCAGGGTCAAAATCATCACCCCGAAGGGTTTTTGGCCCACCCAGCCCACTCATTCACTACCTCCTCCCTCGCTCACCTTTCTTCTTCCTCTCTCCCGACGCCGTGGTCAGCGATGATGTCGCCGGCGATTTGCGCCGTCGTGGATCGTCCTGGCCTCCGCCGTGGTGCGGGGTGAGGTTATCGACCATGCACGTCCATCTGGTCCAGTTCGATTTGATTCTGGGGTCCTACCCTGGTCAGGCTAGCCCCTTCCCGAACCCTAGGGTTTGGGAAAAGTGTCGCTGCCGCCGCCGCGGGCTCTCCCTTGGTGAGGTGTGGTGCCCGTGTACTATTATGGCCGCCTCCGTGGCTGGTGCAGGTTGTAGCGCCCTCTGGCGTGCTCCCTGTGCCGCCGCGGGCACGTCAGCCCTTCTGCTTCCTCTTCAATTCGTCAGCGAGGACCTCGGGTAAGTTGCCTCTGTGGATCTTGGTTCATCCTATCACCATGAATCTCTCTTGTATAGTGGCTACCCTTGCCTAGTGCCTGTGTTCTGATTAAGGTTCATATCCTAATTAGGGTTCTTATGCTGATTAGGGTTCATATCCCTCTGTTGATCATATCTATGATGATTTGGATCTAGTGGTGATAATCTTTGAACATGATGAATGACTGTTTGCTGTGGATTATTATTTGTAGTTGGCTTTGGTGATGCTAGTGGCTTGTCAGACTTATTCCAATGGTAATTTACTATGATCCAATGTTAGTGTTTCTACAAAATCCCTACTTGGAAATGTTGTTGATCTAAGAACTTTCCACTGTTAAGATGTTTATACTGACAATAGTTCTATCAATAATTGCTTACTGCATTTATAATGGTGGGCTTGTATGAGAATATACATACTGAATATAATCATTACATGTTAATGATTTTTGTAGATGTATAGATGAGTTAGATGATGATTCCTAGCATTTGGCTTCAGGAAGATGATATTTAGTGGCTTGCCCCTTTTTATTTGTGAAATCTAAGTCAAGATTGGGATTAGCTTAACAGAACTTATCCTTGTGATACCATTATAAACTGACACACAAGTGATTGGGTCCTAATCGTGAGCTTAGCTCTGACAGTGCTTGTGATTAATGCTTGGCAATATAAAATGAAAGCTTCTTTTAATTATCCTGCCTATGATGTTGGTCTGAGGCATATGAACTAGTTTCCTAATGGCTGCCCCTGATAGAAATATTCTGGTAGAATTACCAGCTGCTATTTCTTGAAGCATAGTTGGAAAACAATGGGTGTGCTAATGGTTTTGCATGGATCCATAGAATTTATGAATACTGAGGTGCTACTCTTTTAAGAGGTGTGCCCAGATTTCATACTCCTTCCTTTGGGCTATATTGAAATATAGGATTTGTCTTTTGTAACCAGGATCAATGATGTTGGTCTGAGATCCTGGTTATACTGGTATGTTGATCTTGTGATTATGACTTTAATTTTTAAAACCTTCTAGGATGGATTCATCCCACTTGGATGAATACTGAGAGGTTAAATATAAAACAACACATGATTCATTGATATGATAAACAGATCCTATGATGGATTTATATAACTCACCACATTGTTGCGTTGTGGTTGCAACTTGTTGATCTAGTGGCCTGATCTTGCTGGCTTGAACTGGTCCTTCTCTTGTTGGTGTTCCTACTGCTTACAGCTTCTGGAACTTGTCCTTGATCTTGCTATCCACCTTCTAGTTCCTGGTAGCTTGGTCTTAACCTTGCTTTCCACCCGATCCACCCCCTCCTTATGTCACCATCTTGGTGAGTTCTGAGAGGATCTGGTTTGTGGTTTAGTTTGGCAGGTTTGGCTATGGCTAGGCTGCTGTTGTTTAATGTGTATGAACAAGAAGATGAGGTTGTGGTGATTGCCCACGGTTGTGCCCATGGTTCTGTGTTGTTGGGTTGTTGCTAAGGTGCTAACAGCACACACCATGGAATCTGGTGTGTGTGTCCTGCCTGTGTGCTTGCTATGCAACTTGTGGATATGCTCTGAATTTGAGATTGACTGTTATCTGGTTACTTTTACCTGGCTGGTGAAACTTGCCCCTCCTTGCTGTCATTTGACTTCTGACTTAAAATTATGAAAGATACATTCTTTCATATTGGTGAAATTTTCCCCTTTTTTATAAAATACTCAATGATGAATCTTGTTCAGTGCACTTCACTGACAAGTCTGAGAGTAAAACAATACTAACGCTAACCTTCTTTATTTTTTATTTATGTTTGTTTTGTAGGTACCAGACTTGGGAATTCAAGATTTTAGTTTAGGTTTAATTGTAGAATAATCATATATAATCTTCTTTATTCTTTTGTAATATTAGTTCTATTCTTTTGTAAGCTTCATTTTATTATTTTGTAATAAAGATTATACTATTATCAATAAAGAAATATTCCTATTCTTTATTTATTTGCTATGGTGAAGATTGTGGATGTTTCTAATAAGTTATATTTTTGTAACTTATTTGTTGAATAAAAATATGAAATAAATATTCATATTCTTAATTGCCTTCTTTAAATAAATTTGAATTATATTGGTTAACTCTTAATTAAATCAAGATTCAAACATTATTCAAAAATCATTTGAATTCTAATTCAAACACTCAAGTTTAAAATTCAAATTCATTTCCCAAAACACATAATTCCTCAAAGATCATATCAAGGTCTATAGAAATCATCCTTTAAGACTACACCTAATCTCTAAGTATGAAAGAAACCTTGATCACTTTAGGTTTTTTATTTGGCGAAAAATTTACCCACATTTTCACAAATGAATGCATGCAATATTCCAAATTCCTAAATCTACCCTTCATGAGTTCCTAAATGCTGGGATGTTACAGTAGTCATACTGGAACTCCATGATAGGAAACAAGCCAAGGTTAGAGCAGATTTCCTTAGCTTCAGCAAAATAATAAAGGTTCTTGTTGATGTGTTCTAGATCAATCCATAGCTGAGGCACAACCATCTGGATATTTTTCATAAGGACCTCATGATAGACGCGCTCTTGGAAATCATTGTAAAACAGACGGTCTTCCCTGCTCTCATCACGGTTGCGGGCATACGCATTATCAATCCTCAGTGACCGGAACTCAGACTCAGAAATTTCAGACAGTTTCCTTGGCCCTGATGGCCCTGAGCTGCAACTCTTGGTGCGCCCCGAGGAAGGGGTGGCGAGAAGGGGGAGCGCTGCCACGCCCATAAGAGCGCTGCCACACCCATAAGAGCGCTTGGTGACCCCCTCACGACCCCCACGGCCACCTCGAGTAGCAGGCAACTTCGAACGATGTCTAGGCTGAGGCATAACTTCATCCTCGGACTCTGTCTCTTCCTCAACAATCTCATGGTTTGCTTTGGAGCGCTTACGCGCACCCCTAGAACTACCTACATCTGTGAAAGCAAGAGGGAGAACAGCAGGGGGTAAGGGCACAAGAACCACAAATGAACAAAGAAGAATCCATGATTTAGTAAACATGTTGAGGACAGTTGGGACCGGTACTACCGGACCTGGCAACCGGTAGTACCGCTTGCGAGCAGTAGTATCGGAAAATTTTCCGGTACTACCGGCCGAGCAGTACAGGCTCATCAATCGGTATAGAATGGTACAGAGTTGGCCTCAACAATCTATAAACCATCGATTCTATAAAGTAACAAGGAATGTATGGCAGTACAACCTCACAACACATCAATTTCTTCACAAATCTAAGCAAGACCTAGATCCAATGAGGAAATTAAAAGTGAGAGAGAAGGGGAGGTTGTACCGAGATCCATGGCGGTGGAGAAGGAGTGGGAGCCCGCCAAGAGTCCGAATCCAAGGAGGATCCAGGGAGAGGAGGGCGTGGTAGGGCTCCAACGGCGTCACGGGCTCCGGCGGCGGCGGTGGTATGTGTGGAGGGCGGGGAGAAGACTAGGGCACTAAAGGGTGCCCCTCGTGCGACCAATATATACCAGGAGATGCCGACCGGTAGTACTGGTTTCTGAAGCGGTAGTACCGCTCACAAGCGGTAGTACCGGTTCAATCAACCGGTAGGACCGGTGACCGGTAGTACCGGGCATAAGGGTGGTAGTACCGAACCTGGAGCAGTTTCCAGGAAACGACCTGGGAACCACCCATGTCTGATAGTACCGCACCAAAACCGGTAGTACTGGTCCCACCAGATTCCATAGCCAGGGAAAATGAAGGGTTCTTGTGCGGATTGGAAGAGGGTTTTTCAAGGGAGTAGAAATGCTTGGGTTGAGATAGTCACACTGTGAAGCACATGCACTCTGAAAAACGAGATAAATATATCAAAAACCAAAGTAGAGTGCATGAGACTAAGACCAACAAAAACTCAAAGGATGACAAACATGAGTAAACGCAAATCTCTCGAATGAGAGAGGGCGGTGGCCTTGGCCACCATATATGAGTATACTCGGCTTGGCACCACGAAGATATATCTTGGTTCCATTACCGAAACTCATCATTTAAGCTCACATATCACAAAATGATATTAAGAGGAATGATTTTGATTACTTTGGGCATAATGGGGGGAGGGATAGTCCAATCAATTAGGACCGCACTCCCCCTATATCCATGACTACACCTAAACCAAATATGGGTCAAATCATAGGTGAGAATGCAAGATAATCAAGTCAAGCTCCTTGAATCTATGATATTTAGTTCATTCCTCAAATAGCAAAACCTTGCTTCATCAAGTGGCTTCATGAAGATGTCGGCAAGTTGATCTTTGGTTGACACATATGATAGATCGATATCACCTCGAGCAACATGATCTCTAATGAAGTGATGGCGAATCTCAATATGCTTTGTCCATGTGTGATCCACCGGGTTGTAGGCAATCTTGATGGCACTTTCATTGTCACATAGAAGAGGCACTTTGTCACAATGGACACCGTATTCCTTTAAAGTTTGCCTCATCCATAGCAATTGGGTGCAATCACTAGCATCTGCCACATACTCGGCTTCAGCGATGTAGAGAGATATACAATTTTGCTTCATAGAAGACCAACATACCAAGGACCTACCAAGGAATTGGCAAGCCCCAGATTTTGATTTTCTATCATCCTTATCACCCGCCCAATCCGAATCCGTGTATCCACAAAGAGAAAATGTTGAGCCTCGAGGATACCAAAGACCATAAAATGGGGTATGAACTAAATATCGAAAGATTCTCTTGACCGCCATTAAATGGCTTTCTTTAGGAGCCGCTTGATATCTTGCACACACACCTACACTCAACACAATATCGGGTCTAGATGCACAAAGGTAAAGCAAAGAACCAATCATAGATCGGTATACCTTTTGATCCATATCTTTACCATTTGGATTTTGTTCTAGATGAGTCTTTGTAGCCATGGGAGTAGGAGCTCCATTTAGATCTTGCATATTGAATCTCTTGAGCATATCTTGAGTATACTTGGCTTGTTTGAAGAATTTCCCTCCTCTATCTTGCTTGATCTCAAAACCAAGAAATACTCTCAACTCCCCCATCAAAGACATCCGGAACCTACTAGTCATAAGCTTTGAGAATTCATCATTAAAAGCTTTGTTAGATGAGACAAAGATAATATCATCAACATATATTTGGCATACAAAAAGCTCCCCATTGACCTTCTTAGTAAAAAGAGTGGGATCGATTTTCCCAACCTCAAATCCACGGTCAAACAACAACTCTCTAAGGTGCTCATACCACGTGCGTGGGGCTTGCTTGAGCCTATAGAGTGCCTTATCAAGTTTGTAGACATGGTTTGGGAAGTTGGGATCCTCAAATCCCGGGGGTTGCTTAACATATACCAACTCATTTAATGGACCATAAAGAAATGCACTTTCTACATCCATTTGTTGCAACTTAAAGTTATGATGTGCCGCATAAGCAAGAAGGATACGGATGGACTCAGTGAGCCACGGGTGCATAAGTCTCTCCATAGTCAATGCCTTCAATTTGAGAGAACCCTTGTGCAACCAATCTAGCCTTGTTCCTTACTATAATTCCATGCTCATGTTGCTTGTTCTTGAATATCCACTTTGTGCCAATAACATTGCGGCAATCCTTTGACTTCTCAACTAACTTCCATACTTTGTTTCTCTCAAAGTTGTTGAGATCTTTGTGCATAGATTCCAACCAATCCGAATCCTCAAGAGCTTCCCACACTTTCTTTGGTTCAATCATGGAGATGTGTGCTTGGTGTTCATTAAACCTCTTCAATTGTGCTCTTGTGGAAATGCCTTTCCTTAGGTCACCAACCACATTCTGTAAAGAGTGGTCTCTTAATTCCAACATTCTCTCCTTTCTAGCTTCACGACGAGCGTGGATCTCCGTGTTGTTTCTTGGGGGACCCTCTTCATCATTTTGGTCCTCGTCTTGACCATCAACTTGACCTTGATCATCACCAGAATCATTCTCTTCATTGACAGACAAAGATTGACCTTGGTCTTGATCAAGTGCTCTTCTAGCATCGATTTGAGCTTGTCTCAAGGCATTTTCTACGGATATTCCTTGAGTAATTTCCTTGGCACCACTTGACATCCTGGAGAAAGAATCAATCTCCTCTTGACTAGAGTTGTCACTTTGATCAACATGTTGAGGGTACACATCTTGTCTTTGGCTTGAGTCATTTCCCTCCTCGATGCATGGAGCTTGTTGATGTTGTGAAGATGAGGGCTCCACTTGAGTGGAGCATAGTTCTTCTCGATCCGCCATAAGGGGTTCCTCAACAGGGTGGATATATCCCACACCCATTCTTCCTATGGCATCCTGAGGCATTTCATCATCTGCATCACAAGCATCAACACGCCCCCCTTGGGGACCATCATATTCTTCGGAGGTCACACTACAAGATTCTATGACGGCTTCAGAGAGCTTATCATAGATTCTATAAGTGTGAGATTCGAGACCATAGCCAAAAAAAATACCATCTAATGATTTAGACTCTAATTTGGACAAACAGACACCTTTTATGAGATAGAAACACTTACAACCTAACACCCAGAAGTAAGATATGTTGGGATTGTTACCGGTAAGTATTTCATATGGAGTCTTGTTGATTTCTTTGTGGAGGTAGAGCCGGTTTGATGCATGGCAAGCGGTGGAGATGGCTTCGTCCCAAAAGTTGTATGGAGATTTAAACTCCGCCAACATGGTCCTAGCCATCTCAATCAGAGTCCGGTTCTTCCTCTCGGCCACACCATTTTGTTGAGGGGTATATGCATCAGAATATTGGTGTTTTATCCCCTCATCACTAAGGAAATCATTCAAGGTGTAGTTCTTGAACTCGGTGCCGTTTTCGCTTCTTATAATCAACACGGGAACATTGTATTGCCGTTGAACCAAGTTGATGAAGTCGATGAAGGTCTTTTGGGTCTCACTTTTCAACTTGAAGAAATAAACCCAAGAGTATCTTGAAAAGTCATCAACAATCACCAATGTCGTGGTATTGCTGACGAGTACGCCATGGAGGGGGTCCTCATAGTGCGTGTTTAGAGATGTGGGGTAAGGCGGACGGTTGACGGGTACGATGTAACACAGCTTACCCAGGTTCAGATCCCACGACGGTGGCGGAATCCTACTCCTGCTATAAATCACTATAAGGGCAATACGCCGAGTTATAGAGATAGGTTCGTTGTGCGAGGTTGTATGAATCAATACTAGGTTGTCTGAAGTTGTGCCCTAAAGGCTCCCATAGGCCCGACTTATATAGTCGCCAGGTCCTAGGGTTATAGGGAAAATTCCTAGCCGGACAGGTTATAGAGTCCTACACCGTCTATTACTAGTCTTGTGTATCTTGCACTCCAAGGCTCCGGGTACGCTGGTGACTCCACCGTAGCCTTCCTTTATCCGGCCTGGGCCTCCCTTCTGGATCCATCTAACTAGGCCACCCAGCAGGCCATAGGCCATGCTACCAACTATGGGCCACCCGGGTTATCCGGATAAGTGACATGCTATGAGGATACCCATATAGCATATCCCCAACAGTAGCCCCCGGAGAACTCCGAGATCTTGCGTCGTCTTGCCTTTTCAGATGAATGCTCCGTCTAGTTGGATGTCGGCAACTCGTCAAGCAATATCTTATAGTCCTCCCAAAGAGCCCTGCAAAACTTTCTCCGTCTTCAACTTATATGTCGGAGAAATGTTGAATCTTCCATCATACACTTCCGTAGTCGGATTAGATCCGTCTATGTCGGAATGTGACGGCTCATCTACCCATGTCAGCTAGGACGACGTAGGCTTAGGTCAGCGACGCCTCGTAACTCACACATGCAGAGAACGCAATCATGTCCGATTTTCCCACGCGAGCGATACGAACCGTTGGTGGCGACGGTTGGAGACGCGGCAAAATTTCCGCGCACGTTCGCGGACACGTCGTCTACGCGGCAACCGTCCGATCAATCTGCACGAATCTTGACGCCGAGGATGATAAATAGTAACCGTGGGGAAATTTCCACTTTTTACCTCATTCTCCTCGCATCATCTTCTTCCTCCAGTCGCGTGTCTCCTCGAGATCTCCGCGAGAACTCTCAAAAAACCCTAGCTTCCAATCTGCACCAGTCGCATCCAGTCTCACTCCATGGCCAACAGCAGCACTACTCCCTCCACGGCGGCATCGAGCGAAGCCGTGGCGAAGCTGGCGAGCTCCATCGTCGTGCCTCCAGAGGGCCTAGTCATTCCCGCATCGACGGTTATCGAGACCACCGGCGGCGACCTTATTCTGGCGGCGCTGGATCCGTTGGAGGAGGAACCAGACTGGCACAAGGGCGACTGGCACGTCTCCGATATCACCGACCGTGACATCCAAGAGATGATCGCCGAGGGCTACCTCCCCGCGACGGAGGGGCTTGCCTGGCGGGCGGCGCCGGCTGGCGAGGTGACACCTTCTCCCCAAGCCGGAGAAAAGGTGTACCTAAAAGCTCAACTGGTACGCGGCGTCTCCCTGCCCATCTCCAACTTCTTCCTCTCCGTCTTGAACCATTATAGGGTCCAGCCCCAGAACCATTCCCCCAATAGTATCTTAGTGCTTAGCAACTACGCGACACTTTGCGAGGGATACTTAGGGATAAGGCCTAGGTTAGAACTTTTTGTGTACTTTTTCACCGTCAAACGTGAAGCCGGACATAGCAAGGAAGAGCTTAGGAACTGTGGCACCATAAGCTTCAAGATTCGACCTGGCCGGCGGTTCCCCGACATCGTCGGCCATGAGTCCTGCAAGAATTGGCAACGGGCGTACTTTTACGGCCCAGACATACCTCTAGCTGGCCGACAAGTTACGTACCCGGACTTCGTTGACGGGGCCGCCGCTGAAGCCTCGTCATGGAGATCCCAAGCCTCCCTTCCCTCCGACCTCGACGCTTCTCGGGCCATAAGGCGGATCGAGTGGTTCGTAGAGACGGGTCTGACCGGCTTGGACCTAGCCATGTGCTGGTTCATCAGGCGAATCCAACCTCTGCAGCACCGCGCGAAGCTCATGCACGAGTATACTAGCGACAGAAGGGATAGTCTCCGCATCTCCGTGGACAACTTCTCGAGCGACTCCGTCAAGCTCCGCCTTAAGGACATCGTCAAGGTGAAGGATAAGAAGTGTGGCTTCACCATCACCTACGACATGTTTGTAGATGGCAAGGCCCCAAAGGTAGGTTTTTATTTTCCGTGTACGACATATACTCCAGTTCTTCCGTCTTGCAAATACCATCTTATCTAACACGGTGATTTCTCACTTAACAGCTTAGCGATCTAGAGGAAGGAAACCTGGCTGCCCAAATCTACGATCCAAAGATGAAGGAAGTCACTGTCGTGTCCGACGACGATGTTCCGTTGGCGCGGAAGCGGAAGAACTCCACCTATGACGCTGCCGACATAGGCAAGAAGAAGAAGACGGAGGGTGGAGCCTCCAAGAAGACTACCGCTGCCCTGGAGGCGGAAAAGAGAAAAGTTACTGGGATTACCTTTGCCAAAGCACCCCCACTTGTGTAAGCTTCTCATTTTCCGACATTGTCTATTTATCTGTCTTGCTCCTGTACTTATGCATTTCGCACGTTTCAGGAAGAAATCCACGACCAGCCTCAAGAAGACCTCCAAAACATCGGGGGCTTCTCGAAATATCAATGACATGCTACATCGCGACGCCTCCCCCGCCATCGCCCCTGCTACTCCTTCCGTCAATCCCACATCTTCCCCGACAAGCTCACAGGCTAAGGAGGCATCAGACCCTTCCGCCATGGAAGTGGATTCTGGCGCCTCTATCGAGCTTGCCGTTGTCGACGAGCAGGCAACGCAAGAGAGTACCGCCCAACAAATGGATGAAGCTCCGGCTAAGGATGCCATCGGTGGCGGCAAGGCGGTGGTGGAAGCTGGTACTTCTACCGTTGGTGGCGCCCCCGCACCCAAGAAAACCATAGTCTATCCGAAGATAGTCTATCTGGTACTTACACCGGGTAGCACTGCTTTGGTTCCTGGTGCGGCGCCGACATCTCCGATGTGTGGTCTAGAGGAGCTCTGCCGGCAAGCAGAAATCTTGCAAGGAAATAACGAATCCTTTGCCAAGCTGCTGGCCGAGAGTGCTACGAACCTCAAGATCATCGCACTTGTAAGTTTTGCTTTGCCTTTTGCATTTCATATGAGTATCCCACTGTATCCCCCGAGGATGTAGACGGAAAACCATAGGTTTAGCATCTATATGCTCTAAGAGTGACTAAGTTAGAAAACCTCTCACTGTATCCCCCAAGCATTTAGATGGAATGAACTATCCTAACTAGATGCTTTAAGAGTAGCATATGCAGTGTTTATAAATTTCAATACTGTAGCCCCCAAGCCTCTAGTTGTAACTGAATTAGTTCCGACTAGATGCTTAAAGAAAAGCTAAGCAGATATCTGAGTTAAAAACTTTATACTGTATCCCCCAAGCTTCTAATCGAGAACTAAATTAGTTCTGACTAAATGCTTAAAGAAAAGCTAGGCATATTGCTAAGTTAGAAATTCTCGCTGTAGCCCCCGAGCGTCTAGGTGGAAAATTTCCGACTAGATTCTCCAAGCAGACTAAACAACGATTAACTTTGTACTTTTTTACACAGAACGAGAATGCTCGGAGGGGCATGGCAAATGACCAGTACCAGAAGATGCGCGCTGATCTTGAAGCCAAAAAGGGTAAAACTTCCTTCTTGAAGGAATAGATCACCAAGAGCAAGCGTCTGTTTTCTAATGCGCATTCCGACTTGGTTTTGTGCCTATATTCTCCGAGTACTCACTGTGTACTTTTCTTTCTCCGACATGCAGAAACCATCGCCAAGGCCAAGAATATTGTCGAGCAATCCAAGCACATTCAAGAGCTGGATAGCGAAAACAAGATTCTTAAGCAGGAGAGGAAGGACATGCTGGAAATGCATGAGGAGTCGATGAAGGCCTTGTAGGACTCTGCCACCGATTAGATCAACCGCTTGAAGGAGGAGATCGCGATCTTAAAAGATCAGAAGCGAGCTGCCGATGAGTAGAATCACCGCCATAGCGAGGCGTACAAGCTCCTCCAACAAGAGAAACAATCCTTGGCGGACACCCGCTGGCAAGCTGAGGCCAGCATCTTCAGTAAGTTTTCTCCGTCTTGGATTTCTGCAGTCTGGATACTTTGATTTATTGAACTCATGTGCTCCTTGTTGGAATTTTCAGCTCCAATGGGTTTAACCCGATCACCTCCTCCGGCCAAGGAATGCATGGCTCTTGCCGGCAACTTCATCAACACCGCCATCACCCAAGCCAAAGAGATTGCCAAGCCCCTCCAGATACACATCAAGGCATCAGACTCCGTGGCGAAGTACTCGGAGATTCTACGCCGAGCCCCCGAGCGTATCACAAGCTGAAAAGCTTCGTGTGCATGGGCTGGCGCGAGGATGGCGCTGTCAATGGTGAAGGCACACTACGAAGGTGCCAACATCGACACGGTGACCTCTGGCATCCCCGACGTTGACAATGATGGTAAAGAGATTAATCACGAAGCCATCTTGTCGTCACTCGCGGGCTATGACACCAGAGTTGCCGAGTTGGTGGACATCGACGTCTTCGTGCCCATGAACATCATCGACATCGTCAACCAAGATTCTTCTGAGTCCCACCACAGCGCCGACTTCGAGGGTGGCTCTCCAGCTGGTGACGATGCTGCCTCCAAGTCACCTGCGCCAAAGGAGTGAAAAACAACTTTGTAATATTTGCTTCACCTTTGGTGTATATGCGGAAAAAACTTGTTGATGTAACTTAAGGCGGAAAACAATGGCTGTTTATTTCCTGCTTCTTAAGAACTAACTTCTAGCATGTATATATTTTTTAAGCAAGTGCTGACTTATCCATTACTTTGGTTCTTATGCTTGACTTTTCGTGAGTCGGAAGACTCGTTGTCGGAACCATGCACTTAGGTGATGATGCCCAATGGCACCATCAATAACCTGAGCACAAAATCGCTGACAATAAGTGTCGAAAGTCACTACTCCAGAATCCACATAAAAATGACAAAGAACGTGTAGACCAGAAAACTTAAGCTAACGCCCGTAGGCGGAATTTTCACAAGTGCAAACGCAAAGATTGTGTATAAGGGTTTTACATGATCCAGAAATGAACACTAAAGGAGGTAAAAGACTCAGAAATATGAGTGAACTACAGAGATTTATTTCATTGATCATATAAGAGGTACACAATTAGATAAAAAATGCTAAGTGTAAAAAGGACGTAGTTGTGCTATGTTCCATGGCCGATCAAGCTCCGGGTAGTCATCATCCGGGTCACGTCGCTTATGCTTATGATCCTTGTTGGGTCTATCCTTCAGTTCACGATTATCAACAAGGTAGTAAGACCCATTGAGTAGCGCCTTGCTTATGATGAACGTTCCTTCCCATGGTGGGGATAATTTGTGTGACTTCTTCTGCTTAAGACAGAGCACCAAATCCCCCTCTTTAAATGAGCGATGTTGAACGCGGCGAGTACGGTAGCTGCGTAGCTTCTGCTGGTAGATGGCGGATCTTTGGCATGCCAAAATGCGCTCCTCCTCGAGAAGGTCCACATCTAGGCGTCTGGATTCTTCAGCGTCATCTTCGTCGTAGGCGGCAACTCTTGGTGCATCGTGAAGGATGTCGGAAGGCAGGATGGCTTCTGCTCCATATACCATGAAATAAGGGGTGTAGCCGGTGGATCTGTTGGGTGTAGTTCGTAAACTCCACAACACAGAAGGAAATTCTTCAGCCCAGGCCCCAGCTGCTATATGTAGCGGTGCCTCAAGACGTGGCTTGATTCCCTTCAGAATTAATCCATTGGCTCGCTCAACCTGACCATTGGATTGTGGGTGTGCCACAGATGCAAGGTCAAGTCGGATGCCTTTCTCCCAACAATAAGCCTCCACTTCTCCGAGTGACAAATTGATGCCGTTGTCGGTGATAATGCTGTGTGGGAGACCAAATATCACCACTAGATCTCGGACAAACCTGAGGGCAGTTGCCGCATCAAGCTTTCTAATGGGTTTAGCTTCTATCCATCTAGTGAATTTGTCAACTGCTACAAGCAGATGCGTAAACCCACAAGGCGCCGTTTGTAACAGTCCCACCATGTCTAGCCCCCAGACTGCAAACGACCAAGTTATTGGTATGGTTCGCAGTTCTTCTGCAGGAACATGTGGTTGTCGGGCATAATACTGGCATCCCATGCATGTCTCAACCAGCTTGTCGGCGTCCGCCTTTGCGGTCAGCCAGTAGAATCCTTGCCGGAAGGCTTTCGTGACCAACGATCGAGGAGCGGCGTGATGCCCGCAATCTCCGAGATGGATTTCGCGTAGGATTTCCATACCTTCTAGCTGGGAAACACACTTTAGGTATACACCAGTAGTGCTCCTTTTGTAGAGTTTCCCATTAATTATGGTATAACCCTTTGCTCGTCGTACTATTTATCGTCTTTCGACTTCGTCGTCGGGCAAAGTTCTGTGTTCGAGATATTCCATGAACGGTTTTGTCCAAGCCGGAGGGACCTTAATCACCATGTTGACGAAAGAGTCAGCTCTATCCGGGTTGTCGATGTCGGCCCCCTTCACAGATGGTGTGCGCAGGTGCTCTAGGAAAACTCCTGGCGGAATTTTCTTGCGCCCTGATCCAAGCTTAGACAGCAGATCAGCCGCCTCGTTTTGTTCCCTAGGCACATACTTGACTTCGTAGCCCAAGAAGCTCTTGGCTATCTCGTCCACTTCGTTTTGATATGCCGCCATCATAGGGTTCCGCGCATTCCAGGTGCTAGCCACCTGCTGGGCAACCAAGTCGGAATACCCACAACAAACTATGCGCTTGATGCCAATATCCTTGGCTACGTGTAATCCGTGAATGAGTGCTTCATACTCCGCCATGTTGTTTGTAGCCTCGAAGTGGATCTGCAGAACGTAGTGTAGCTTGTCTCCTGTTGGTGACTGTAGCAATACACCAGCACCCGAGCCGTTGAGCATCTTTGATCCGTCAAAGTGCATCACCCAATACTCTGGTTCCGGCAACGGAGTAGCATCTAGCATCTCCGTCCAATCTGCAACAAAATCCGCCAAGGCTTGTGACTTAATAGCGTCGCATATCTTGTAGGTGATCTCGAAGGCGGCAAGCTCAATGCCCCACTCCGCAACCCTTCCTGTATCGTCGCTGTTATTGATAATGTCGGACAGTGGAGTCTTGCTCACCACTGTGATTGGGTGCTCCTGAAAGTAATGCTTCAGCTTCCGAGAAGCAAGGAATACTCCATAATCTATCTTCTGGTAGTGCGGGTAACGCTGCTTGGACTCCGTCAAGACCTCGCTCACATAGTAAACTGGTCGTTGAACTCCGTGCTCATAGCCTGGTTCCTTCCGCTCTACCACGACGACAATGTTGATTACCCGGTTGCCGCCATGTAGATTAACATGGGCTCTCCAGGTTCGGGTGCTGCAAGGATGGGTGCTGAGGAAAGAATCTCCTTGAGCTGCTTCAATGTTGCATCTGCTTCGTCCGTCCACGTGAATTTGTCCGCCTTTTTCAGCAACTTGTACAGCGGCAGGGCCTTCTCTCCAAGTCGGCTGACGAACCGACTAACTGCTGCAACACAACCTGTTAGTCGTTGAATGTCCTTTAGGCATGTCGGACGATTTATGTTTAAGATGGCCTTTATTTTCTCCGGGTTGACCGCGATTCCGCGTTGGGAAACGATGAAGCCAAACAATTTGCCGGCTGGAACCCCGAAGACGCACTTCTTAGGGTTAAGCATCATGTTGTATTTCCGGAGATTATCAAAGGTTTCTTTTAAGTCAGAGATTAAGTCATTTGACTTTTTAGACATCACTGCGAAATCGTACACATAGGCGTGAACGTTCCGACCAATTTGGTTGTGGAGGCAACATTGCATTGTCCGCTGGTACGTGGCACCTGTGTTTTTCAGCCCAAAGGGCATCGTGGCATAGCAAAATGTGCCGTGTGGGGTAGTGAACAAAGTAGCCAATTGGTCTGACTTCCTCATCTTGATCTGGTGGTATCCTGAGTATGCATCGAGAAAACACAAAAGTTCTGAGCCAGCCGTCGAGTCAATGACTTGGTCAATGCGAGGCAAAGCAAACAGATCTTTGGGACATGCTTTGTTCAAGCCGGTGTAATCAACGCACATTCTTAATCCATTGGTTCCCTTTTTGGGGACAAGTACAGGATTGGCCACCCATTGGGTGTGAAGGACTTTTCGGATAAATCTAGCCTTAAGTAACCTAGCTATCTCTTTTCCAATGGTGCGTCTCTTATCATCTCCAAAGCGTCATAGGGGTTGTTTCACTGGTTTACATTTTGGATCAATGTTTAAGCTGTGCTTGGCAAGTTCCCTAGGTACACCTTTCATGTCGGCAGGTTGCCAGGCAAAGATGTCCTTATTCTCACGGAGGAACTCGACGAGCGCGCTTTCCTATTTGAGATCCAGGTTCATCCCAATGGCGGTGACCTTAGAGGCATCGCCTACCACAAGTTCCACCTGCTTGGTCTCGATGGCGGCCTTGAACGCAGGAGCGGAGTCGGAGATCTGCTTCTTCGACGCGGGCATATTTGAGTCATTGACCTTGCTCTGGATCTCTTTGAATTCTTCGCTGTAGAGGACAGCTTCTGCAATGGCTGCTTCATTGATCTCGCAGACCCTTGCCTTGGTAAAGCTTCCGGATACGGTGATGACACCGTTTGGTCCGGGTATCTTGAGTTTGTTATAGACGAAGCATGGCTTGGCCATGAACGTGTGGAATATGTCGCGGCCGAATATGACGTGGTACACGCTCTTGAAGGGGACCACCTCGAAGGTCATGTGCTCTTGGTGGTAATTATTAACATCGCCAAAGGCAACCTGAAGTGTAATGCACCCAAGGGATCGGGCCTCCCGACCAGGAACTACGCCATGGAAGATGGTGTTGGTCCGCCTTAGGATTGCCTCCGTCAAGTTCATCTTCTGCAGTGTATCCAGGTACATGATGTTGATGCTGCTTCCACTATCCACCATACACTTGGTGAACTCCACGCCGTCAATCAAGGGGTTGATGACCATGGCGTACTGGTTCTCCATAGGTATAAGGTCTGGGTGGTTCATCCTGTCCCAAGTGATTGGAACTTCCGACCAGCGCAGGTACTGGGGAACTGGGGGGAGAGTAGCCATCAGGATCCTCAAAGAGGTCTTCTGTTGTCGGACGGTGGGGATGCCAAGGAAAGTGTGGTAGACTGGATCCTTCTTTGCGAAGGGGTTCTTGCCCTTTTCGTCGCTCTTGGCGGCGTGCTTGGGGTCAACGTCTTCGTCCATATCACTCGAATCCTTGGACTCTTCCTCCTTCTTCTTTCCCTTGCCTCGCGGTCTGTTCTTCCGACTTTGCTTGTAGCCGGACTCCGGGTCTTCCTTGAGGTCGTTGACGAACTTGCAGTGTCAATTGGTATGGGTGGCCTTGCCGTTGGCGTCGTGGTGTACGAGGCACGACATATCGCGGTACTCCTCGTAGGTTTGGGGAACGCGGAGTGGCGCCGAGGTTGTTTCGCTGCCTCATTGCTGCCCACGGCCAGCTCCCCTTCCTCGGCCATGTTGTCCGCCATCACCTCGTCCTGCAAAAGTCATAGCGACCATGTCGGTAGATTGCTTTTCTTCTGGAGTGGTTTTCCGCTTTGTACTGTTGTTCCCCCGAGATTGAGTTGGAACGGCTGTTGCCGGCAAGGAGCCACGAGCATCATCGTTGGCAGCTGAGAACTCACTAGCCAACTGAATCATCTGGTTCAAGTCAAGCTGGTGATTGTCCTGCAAGCGCTTCAGCTTATGTCGGAGCAACGTACCTCTTTCCAACCCGTCGATGAAGGCGTCCATGGTGGTCTGAGCATGCACTCCTGCGCAGGAATTCTTCATATCTAGCCAGCGGGAGAGGTAGGCGCGAGATGTCTCGTCTTTCTCTTGCACGCACCGCTGTAGATCGCCCACAGTGCAGGGACGCTTGTATGTACCCTCAAAGTTCTTGGTGAACGCTTCTTGCATGTCCAGCCAGTTGTAGATGGATTTCTCCGGCAAGTCGTCGATCCATTGACGGGTCGTGCCCGCCAACATTAATGTGAGGTACTTGACGGCGACGTTGGGGTTGCCTCTGGCAATCTCTACTGCGTTGCCGTAGTCCTGCAACCATGTGACTGGCTTGGCGGTGCCATCATAGGGTTTGATGGTCTTGTCAATCTAAAAACCTTTGGGGTAAGTTGCGGACCGTATTGCAGGTCCAAAGCAACGTGGTCCCAGGTATGGTCCTTCCCGGGACTCGTGGATCTTATCGATCCGCGAACGTGCGTCGTACGACTTCGGGTTTTTCTTCTTCTTGTCAACAGGGGATGGGTTGCGTGAACGACGCGGGCCTCCTTCACCATGGTGACTGCTTGGTGGTGATAGAGGCGGAGGTGGCGGTGGGTTAGCCTTCTTGCTGTTACTCTCCTGCGACGCCTCGCGCCTGTCACGGTTGCTTGTCGGACGCGGGGGGTCATGGCGTGACTTGCTCTTGTGTCCTTGGTTGCGCTCTCCGTCATGACAGGTATGCTCCGCGTTGTCGCGGATGACGATGCCGCACTGCTTTGGTGGGGGCATATCCGTACGATGGTGAGCCTTGTAATCTTCGCGATGTCGGGGGGATCGGGGTGATGGCGATGGGCGATGAGGTCGGGCCTTTTCTCCATGGTCGGAGGATATGGGGATAGCATCCTTCCTATTGCGCGCATACCTCCGTCTTCGTTCTGATGAACCCGTCTGGGACCCGACATCAAGAAGAAATCTGTCCCTTGGCGGCTTGTACTGGCTAGATTGGCAGAGCGCTGGGTCAGACTCAAGCCTTTGAGAGGTGGCCTTTTCCTGCTGCTTCACCACCTTGGCCACTAGGTCATAGACATGTTCCACTGCCTGATCTATCCTGCTCCAGAAGGGTCTTGGCGACAGCGAGGTTAAGGAGTGGGGTGGGCATCACCTGCTTGCCTTCACTGTCAATGTATGTCTTGGCTTATGCCGGCTTCGAGGGGGGCCATCATAGGTTACGCCACACACCAGGATCGTTGATGACGCGAGCTGGAGCTTTCTTAGACTTCTGCTGCTGCAGTAAAGTCTTGTACTCGGCCTCCATTGCTCTAGCTTTCTCTATGGACTTCTGCGCGTTGACCAGATCTCGATCTAGCTTAGCGCCTTGCTCCGCGATGGCTTGCACTTCCTCCAGCAGCCACTGGTGCTTCTCGTCAAGCTGGGTCACGTTCCGGATATGAGCAACGGTCAGTGGCTCGACGAGGAGATGTCGTACATCACTCTATCAGCTGGAGTAACTTGGGCTGCTGCAGACGTAGATGCTGGAGGCGGAAAGTTTGCGGTGTTGTTGTTGCTTGGGCCGGTGCCGAGTTCCTGCGGCTGTTGCACTGGGTTAGGCGGAGGAGGCATGACTTTTGCGCGATCATCGTCAGCAGCAATGAGTGGCCCCTTCCCCTTTTCCAGCGCTGTAGGCGGAGCTCGTCCGGGTTGATCTTCATCCATCACTGTCCCAATGGTGACGAACACCCCTTGATACGTGACAGCATTGTTGGCTTGCTCATCGCGCGAGTACTCCTCCTCCATCTCCTGCATAGCGGAGTCTAGCTCTTCTGGACTGAAATCTATCTCCTCTGAATCTGCACTAAAATCATCATAAAGCGCGTCAATGAAAGAGTCAGAGGGTTCCAGGACTTCCTCGATGACGGGCGGTGGAGGTGCAACAACCTCTACGATGACTGGAGGTGGTGGTGCTGCTGCGACGATGACGGCGGGAGGCGGTGGTGGCGGTTGCTGAATCGGAGGTTCTCCATCCCTGAGCGCAAGCGCCATCTGGGCTGCTGCGTCAGCTTCCGCGTAGTTGTTGACGGTGCTCACCATCTGTTCGAGGGTAAGACGACATATTGCCTGCTGTTGTCTTAAAGAATGTCGGAGAAGCATGCCATGGTCCAGTCCTTCCACGAAATGATACAAAGCGTTATCATCGGGGTAGTGGGCCAGATCGGCTCGTATACGGAGCCACCTGGCCAGGTAATCGCGGGGGTTTTCGCCTTCTCTCTAAACGCAGCGCGCCAGATCGAAGATGGTAACCACGCCGACGAACTTGGATCTCTGCTATCCAGACGCACGGGGGAAGCCGGAGGATTTGCAGTGATCTTCCACCTTTATATCCTGCATAGGGGCGGTTTGGGTGGGCCTTGGATTTTTCCGATCTTTGCCGGCAAACTCCGAGGAGAGATCCGACATCGATCCTTCCGCGAACGTATCCTGCCCATAAGCGGTTCGTGCGGGCCTTGATGCTTTCTGATCTTTGCCGGAAAACTCCGAAGAGAGATCTGACATCGATCCTTCCGCGAACGTATCCAGCCCGTAGGAGGTCCGTGCGGGCCTTGATGCTCCTCCGACTCCCAGGGAACTAGTGCCCGAGTCGGTTTCGCCGATGAAGAGGTGGATGTCTCCGATAGGAACGATTGAACACCGCGTAGGGTTCGTCTTCGCCGGGATCCAGAACTCGTCAGGAGGGATGATCGGAACATTGCCGGAGAAGAGAACACGGCCGATGGCTACGGTTTCACCGATTCCCGCGAAGATCTTGGTCCTCGCCCGCTGAAGAGCCTCTTGCCCCATGGTGGGCGCCAACTATCGTGGTATTGCCGACGAGTACGCCATGGAGGGGTCCTCACAGTGCGTGTTTAGAGACGTGGGGTAAGGCGGACGGTTGAAGGGTACAAGGTAACACAGCTTACCCAGGTTCAGATCCCACGACGGTGGCGGAATCCTACTCCTGCTATAAATCACTATAAGGGCAATACGCCGAGTTACAGAGATAGGTTCGTTGTGTGAGGTTGTATGAATCGATACTAGGTTGTATAAAGTTGTGCCCTAAAGGCTCCCACAGGCCCGACTTATATAGTTGCTAGGTCCTAGGGTTACAGGGAAAAGTCCAAGCCAGACAGGTTACAGATTCCTACACCGTCTATTACTAGTCTTGTGTATCTTGCATTCCAAGGCTCCAGGTACGCTGGTGACTCCACCGTAGGCTTCCTTTATCGGGCATGGGACTCCCTTCTGTATCCATCTAACTAGGCCGCCCAGCAGGCCATAGGCCATGCTACCAACTATGGGCCACCCGGGTTATCCGGATAAGTGACATGCTATGAGGATACCCATATAGCATATCCCCAACAACCAAGCAATATTTCTTCCCACCAAGACTTGCATGAGATGGAGGACCAAAGAGGTCCACATGGAGGAGCTCCAAGATCTTGGTTGACTTGATGCGGTTCTTAGGCTTGTGAGGAGCATCATGCATCTTCCCTAGAACACATGCCCTGCAAACACGATCTTTGGCAAAGGAAACATTTTCTTTTAGTCCAACAATATGGCCCTCCTTGTGGAGACTTTGCAAAGTTCTCATATTGACATTGGCTAGTTGGCGATGCCATAACCAACCCACATCTGCCTTTCCGAATAAGCACATCGCACTTGTAGTGGCTTGCCCCGAAAAGTCCACCGCATACAAGTCATGTTCTACATACCCAACGAAAGCAACCTTGAGAGACTTTCTACACATGAGGACCACAATATCATCATCAACAAAGACGGCAAATCCCATCTTTCCAAGAGCACGGACTAAAAATAAATTGTATCCAAGGGTCTCAACAAGCATGACGTTCACGAGTGTAATGTCGTGAGCAACCACTACCTTGACGAAACCCATTACCTTAGACTTTGATTTGTCGGCATATGTCATGGTGATTTGATCATCATTTGGCTTTAAGTCCTTGACAATAGACGAGCTTCTGGTAATATGACTCGTGCAACCACTATCAAGCACCCACTTTGACCCTCCGGAAGCATATGTCTACAAAAGATCAAGCTAATTTTTAGGTACCCATTTTTCAATGGGTCCTCTTTTGTTAGGAACAAGGGTCTTGGGAACCCAAATAGACCAAGAAATATAACCATCATATGGGACAACATATTGTGTATACACATCACCATAATAATCACGCATTAGAACATAGTGAGGGTTAGCACTTCCCGCAAAGTCATCATGATAAATAGTTTTACCACTTGTGGTCTTACTATCCACAATGGCCTTGTTGGTCTCTTGTGTGGGCTTGGCCTTCTTCTTCTTGTTGTTGTTCTTCTTCTTATTTTTGGAGACAAAACCAATGCCCCCTTTTCACCACTAGGCCTTTGCTTACTCAAAAGATCATCAACGAACTTGTTGCCTTGTGGAAATGTGGCCTTGGCTAGCTCCCTCATCAACCTAGCATTTTCTTCAAGAATAGTTGTACTACTAGATGGAATGAAGTTACTAGGTGAGGGAATATTGGCCAATTGAGTTTGAAGCATTTCATGGGACTTTGTGAGTGACAAGAGTTCACTTTCCAAAGCCTTGTGAGCCTTGTCAAGCAAACTAAAGTCCTAGGCAAGTTTTTCATGAATGTAACATCCCAAAAATACTAAGCTTGGATCATCAAATCCTAATCATCAAAATTAGGGTTAACAAAAAACTTTTCTAAATGAAATCATGAATGCATGCATATGTGTATGCATAGATTTTGAAATCCTTTAAAACCACCTTGTTTGTTTGTTCCATTGCTTGTAAAATGTTTCTTAGGTGAAATAAACATCATCTAAAACATTTCCCACACTTTTCCTAAAGACAAGTAAATCAAAACACATATATGAAATGAATGGTCATTTTGGCCAATTTAACTCACATGCCTACTTTGACTGTCTCAAACTTTCAGAACCTAACAGAAACTTTTCTGGATCTTTGCACCCCTTGAATGTACTCATAACAAGGTATCAAGGCCCACTTTGTGATCATCCAGAAACTTTCAAATGCATAGTTTAAATGACAATTCAAAATTGAATCTTTATCATATGGGAAGATCCCACTTTTTCAAAAACTACTCAAACAAGCTCAATTTTCAAAACCCAAGCATCTGCAGACTCACCAGCACCAATCTAGCAAACCCACCAAAAATCATTTCAAAATTCAAAAATTGATTTCGTGCGGCCATTTCATCAAACAGGTTGCAGACACAAATTAAACAAACATCAAACACTATTATGAGAAGTGATTCTTGCCTAACTGGTTCCCCATTTAGCTCACACACAACTCAGTAGATCATCTAGGAAGATTAGCCAGGCACTAGCACCACTGTGAGCTTGCCATTGTCATCAATGGTGAACAGCCGAGCACCCTCTTGCCACTCCATAGTCGACAGCAAGCTAGGAGCAGCAGCAAGCCTAGCCAGCATGTCTGGGAGGCAGCCCACCGTCCACCGCCACTCACTGTCCCAGCCGCGAGCGTTGCCAAGCCTTGGACCACGCGCACAAGCCACGCCCAGACCATGCCGAGCGTGCGCCAGAGCGCCACCCTCGACCATCACCCACAGACCGCGCGCCGCCCTCGCCATGTGCATACACAATCCCCACCGACCCAGGAGACCGCCAGACATCCCCGTTTGCCGCCCCGTTCCGCACATCCACCGCCCGCCGTCGAAGACGCCGCCTCTGCCGCGCAGAGCACCGCCCGTTCCAGACCAAACTACACCGCCCCATGCATCGAGACCATGTCGTTGAGCATCGCCAGGAGACACCGTACCGTCCCCTACTCTTGCCCATGCCTTTAGCCGCCTGTAACCTCGCCCCCAACGAGCTCACCGTGCGCCCCGACGGTCCCCTCGCTCGACTATAAATAGAGGCCACCCCCGCACGATTTCTTCACACCATCTCACTCCCCTCTCCTCATTGATCGTGCCACACCATTCTCAGAGCAAGGCGAGCACCACCCCGCCAGAATTTCACTGGAGCCTGCCGCTACCGGAGAAGAAGGGAGCCAGCGATTGGAGCCACCCCAGGAGCTGCCGCGACCACCCCAGAGTTCGCCGTCGTCGACTTCGTCGTTCGCCCGCCTCGCCGACCCTCGCCAGTACCCCGGTGAGCCCCTAGCGACCCTCACTGGCCACGCTAGGTTTCGTTCTCGCTGGAGTTGTCTCGCGTCGACGATGACTCCCAGCCGTTAGATTAGAACTAGATCGAACGATCCACATCGCCCCATACCGCTTCGCCCAGCCCCGTGTCACTGACGAGTGGGGACACCCACTTAAGCAGCCCGCGGGAGCACTACGCTTAGCAGGCCGGCCCAGTAATTTTTCCCGCGCAGCCCAGTTATTCAAATTAAACTTTTTCTATTTCAATTCAAACACACTTCTGTACCCAACTTCAAAAATCAACCCAGATCGATTCAGTGCACCAAATTGAATGAAACCAATTTTGTTGGAAAGGTCTGTGAATGCTGAATCCAAGCCCGTTGGATTAAAGTCATTTGGATCTATAGATCACCCATGGTAAAAATAACAAGGCAGAAGCTTTTCTGCATTCAAACATTTTTCAAATTTAAACCATAATAGCTTTTGAGTTGATTCCAACTCTCACAAATCAAATTTAACCATACCTTTCTGAATATATAAAAATATATAGGTTTACTTGCAGAAATAATGTTCAAGTAATAAAAGAATGCTACATAAGCATTTCTATCCACTTTAATTAATTAAAATAAAAGGGTAAACCCTTATTAAATTGTGCCACCACTTTAAATCACATTCCCATGGACTAAAATATGTGGTGATGACATGTGTCAACATGATCCCATGTTGGGTTTGGAGAATATTAAATCTTAAGTAGTTTTTCAATGAGTAGAAATTACTTTTCTAAAAATAAAAAGATTTAAACCAAGCCTTAACCTTGTAATGTTAGGGATGATGCTAGATCATCCATAGGACCCTTGTGTGTGATGATTGCAAGTAGTTAAGTATTGTTTGGTGATTGTGTACCTCATATTTATTCATAGACGCTAGTACCGACCAAGGATACGAGGAGGAAGGAGGATACTACGAAGAAGAAGCCGAGGAGAACTTCAACCACTGCTCTGCACAAGGCAAGCTAGTAACCTTGCAAGCTAACACTTGCAATTTAGCAAGCTTATATTGACATTGATGCAAGCTAACACTTGCAAGATACCCTACTGATGCAACAAACCCCTACTGATTACTATGCCTTAAGCATATGTGATCATACCCATTTGATAAACCAATCCTAGTTTTATGTGCAAGCTTCTTACTTTATTTATTTATCAAAGCTTACTTAGAGTTTACTTAAGTGACAGGTAGATATTGGAAATATGTTGAAGGTTGCTTTAAGAGCATAAAATTTGGCCTAAGTTAGAACCCTTGACATCAGCCTGAGACATAAGGTTGTACTTAGTTGAAACTCCACTAGTTACCACCCCTGATCATTACTACCCCCACCTGTAGATGCTAGTGCTAAGCATAAAACTTGATAAAATTTAGATGGGAATACTTGGTGGAAAAATGGTTATGAAAACCTTGGAATGATGGATCATTCTATTGAAATGTTTTGGACATGTGTGTAACTACCTCGGTGAATTACGCTCCTAGTTACAAGCCTGGATGAGCGGAAATGGTTGAAATAGTACGGTGGGGCCGAAATGCCACTCACAGGTAGACCTTTTGGCCGTCCCAACCATTTCCAAACATCGGGACAAGAACGGGCGGCGTAATCGGCAGGCGAAGGGATCAACTACATACACAAATGAGTATGTATGCAAGCCACCATACAACAGTACATCAGAGCCATTCCATCTAAAAGAAAGGAAATATAGCAACGCCATACGGCAAGATTCAAATGTCCTAGATAGATATAATAGTTTAGGATATCTCCTCATACATCAAACATCAGAGTATCAGGCGGAAGCGGCAAACAAGATCTGAGTACGGATAAGAAGCAAATCGGCATAAGATGCCCCATAAATAAACACATCCCGCCCACAGATCTCACGGATCCCCGTTCCCGGAATCTCTACACCGAATGATCGTTGCCCACATCGTCCGCCTCCTCCACCAGTATCCCTCTTGTGAGTGTACCTGTCCATCTGAATCAAACAATTTATCGTGTGAGACCCTAGGGGTACTCAGCAAGTCTTTATGCCTCTAAAGGGGACACAACCTGGGGTGACGCAATTGCAGCAAAAGATAAACCCTAACAATTCTATAGATATTCGCTAACCATCCGCCTAACCATAGATTGACGGATGACCGTGATTTAAGAACAACAGTTATAACGGTAATATTAACAGATCCATCCTTCTCCTCGCTTACCGACGAGGAAGCGGACGAACAACCCCCATCCGTTGGCAGTTTTATTTTCCATTCCATGAATGTTGCTCTATTTACTAGTCAGTTACTTAGTCAAATTAAAAGCGGTACTTTAGTTATGCTTGTCTATGATCGAGAAACTGTGCTCCAAGTCGTCCATAACCGCGGACACGGCTTTCAGAAAGTTTTACCCTGCAGGGGTGCACAAATAGCAACACACACTCGATCAACCTCGGAAAAACCAAATCAAAACCCAACGAGGCTTTCACGACAAAGCAATCACAAGATTCAGAAATATTTCAGGGGGCCACCCCATTAAGTATACCCGCAACGAAGTTAGCTGACTTCGAGACGGACTCAAGGTTTGTGGGGCCGGCTGTAAACGACTGGGAACCCGAAAGTGTGACTGGGCTTGTCGATACCGCGAAAACGGGTCACGATCCTAAACAGTACAGGTGCTCCTCGCACAATCGTAAATAAAGTAGTAAAGCATGGCATAAGTACAAGATAGTAAATAAAACCTCAAACTAGTTTATGGCCCCAAGAAATAAGAACGAATCAAGCTCTGACTCAGGGGGGTCCCATAAGCCTCCCGGATGTGGATAGCGCGAATAATCAAGGAACAGGAATCAAGTACTCGGGGTCCTACGGGACACAAGTGAGCATGAAAAACCAAATAGCAGATACTGCTCACCGGTGCCACTTTCATTAGTTATCCCATTACTATTCAGGTTAAGTTGTTTAGGTACCTCGTTATCCATCAGACACTCACATACCCTACACATGCTGTTCTACGACTCGCATGGCTCAAACAACTCCTGTAGTAATGGCTCATGGGATGGAGGAACAAGCTTTGGTGGGGTTTAAAAGTAAAGGCTATGCAATACTTGGGATTCAGTTTAATGCAATCGCGACTCAATGATGCAAGAATAAGAAAGAGGCAATACGTACTATATGTATGCAAGCATGTGGTAGTGCTTGCCTGGCAGCTCAGTTGAAGCGAGAGAAGGATCTGGGTAGTGCTCCTGGGTTTCTTGATATATCCCCTTCTCAGCGTCTATTCGAAGAAGAACCAAACAAACAAGGGCCAACATAAATAAAGTGCACAAGCATATGAATTAAATGTGGCAAGCAAACAATCATGCCCTGATGAATGATGCACAATTTGCAGGGCAATAGAGTAGCATGGCATGGGTGAGGTGTAGAATACAAGAAATTAACATTTTATTGAGTTTCAATCATGTTTTATACTCAATTAAGTTGCTGTAATCTTTATATTTATATGATGCATGCTGCAATTCAGAACATGGAATGCATAAACAGAAAGGTCTCGTCGAGCTGATCATTTTAGACATATCATTTGTTAAATTTGGAGTCATAAAACAAAAGTTATTAATTAATTAAGAAAAGGGCATATTATTGTAATTTAAACCAACTTGAAATTTTAAGTGTTCAAAACATATTTTGGATATCATATTTGAAATCCTCACATTTTTCTGATCTAAAAACATATATCATTTGTATTATTTGGATTTTTATTTTAAAAGTTATTATAAATCTGATTTGAATTTTGAATTGATTTAAATTTGAAAAGATTTGAATTAAAAACAGAAAACAGAAAAGCTTTTTCTACTCAGGCTAACTTAGCCCTAGACACAGACAGGTGGGGTCAAACGGAAATGGGGCCACGTGCGCAGAAATCCCTTTTCTACCGCGGCTCTGGCTAGCCCACGCGGTTGACATGCGGGCCCGACGGCTACGGCCCACATGCCAGGGGTGGGGCTGCCGCGACTGACTGGTGGGGCTAGGGCTGGAGCGCGGATTGAGCAGATAAAAACGTAGGGGGTTATGCGCAAAAGGGCCACGGCCACTGACTAGTGGGACCTCTAGGAGCGCGGGTTGCAGGAGTCAAAAAGGGTGGGGGTAAGTGCAAAGTGGCCTCGCGTGCACTGTGGTTCTTCTCTGAACTATCTGACGACAGATCGGTGACAGCGAACGGCAGAGCGCGGTGCGCGGGCTCGAACTCGCGACCTGGGGTGCGCGCTGCGGGGCGGCAGCCACTACGGTAGGCCTGGGTTGGTGACAGGAGGGAGTAGCGCGGCTAGGTGAGGTTCTGCGTGACGCGGGAGCGAGCAGGCGCGATAGCCGACGGCGCGCGCAGTCTGCTCGATGATATGAACGGCGGCACTAGGCGGCGACAGCGAGGCGGACCATGCGGCGGTGGCGACGCGAGCGGCACGGTCCGGCAGCGTCTGCGCGCGCGCCGGCTGTTCGACGGATGACGGCAGCGCTACGGGGCACCAGAGAGGGGGCGGGCAAGTCCGGGAGCTTGAGAGGCTCACCAGGGGGGCGTCGGCGAAGCCGTGGAAGCAGGGTTCGCGGGGTACGATCGCAGTGCTGGCGCTCTGCTCCTTCGGCCACCTCACGGACACAGCGGCGACGACGAGACTCCGGCGACCTCCGGTTGCTGCTCCGCCTGCAGGGTGTCGAAGAGGAAGCAGAGGGGCTCCTGGGGCTCCTGGATCGCCTTGGGAAGCTTCGAACTGACGAGGTCAGGAGATAGATAGGTCTAGGGTTTGGGTGGGAAGGAGATGAGCAAGGTGGGGAGGAGGAAGAAGAAGGGAGGAGGGTTCCTGGGGATCTCGATCTGGTTGTGGAGTAGGCAGGTGGGGGATCTGGTTAGCAGATAAAGATCAGGGAGGAAAGGGGAAGCACATGGGCTTGGTTGCTTTTGCAAAAGGTGGAGAGGAGAAACACGGGCTAGGTCTCCCTTTTCCTCTCTTTCTTGTCTTGTAGCCGAGAGGGAGGCTGGGGAGGGACCAAGGGAGGTGGCGTGGTGTTAGCTAGGTTTAGAGAGAGGAGAGGTGGCCTCGGGTTAGGTTAAGGGCTAGGGTTAGGAGGGAGGTTAAAGAGAGAGGGTGAGATGAGAGAGAGAGAGATGAGGTAGGGTGGTGTGTTCTCTTTTGAGAAGACCAAACAAGATCAAGCCAAGCTCAAACAAGATCTAGTAAAAAAAAGAGTAGGGGAAGAATAGGTGGTGAGGGTTTAGAGAGAGAGGTTAGGGTTAGGGTTTTAGATGCTTGCATGCATCAAGCAAGACCAAGCAAAAGAAGGAGAGAGAGAGAGAGGTGAGAGAATGACCCACTCAAAGAATTTCAAATAAAATCCAAATGACTTAGATGTGGTGGTTCTTGCATGGCCCATGCAAAAATGATAATTGCCATGATTAAAATATTGTGAAAACAATAATATTATCATGACATTATTATTATGCATTCCTAAAATGTGGAATAAAGGCCAAGCAAAAGGAATTATAATTAGATCCATCCCAACCCACATGAGCTAGAGTAAATGCCAAAATAAAATAAAATGAAAGCCCATGGGTAATTAGGGTGGTAGAATTATAAGGTGGTGAAAGAACGGGTGGTGGAGTGGAATAAAAGATATGCCCCCAACTCAACTTGGGCATTTAAACAATATATCAATAACCAAATACAATATCAAGAGGCAAATACAATTGACAATGCATGAGAGAGAAGATCCAAAACAAAAAGGGTTTTATATGATGCTCAATGCAAGGTGGCATGATGACATGAGCATGATATAATGATAATGCAACAATTATATATATGAAGTAGCCATTATATTACTAGACCAAGTAGCATTACAATTTGTTAGACAAATGGGATGCTACAACTCTCCCCCACTAAACAGGAATCTCGCCCCGAGATTCTAGGAAGAAGAAGAAGACTCAAAGAGGGTAGGATAGTTGGCACGGAGTTCATCTTCACGCTCCCAAGTGGCTTCATCAACAGAATGGTGCGACCACTGCACCTTGCAGAACTTGATGGACTTGTTGCGAGTCCTTCTTTCTGCGATCTCAAGGATTTTTGTGGGGTGTTCTTGATAAGACAGGTCTTCTTGGAGATTGATTAGCTCATGATCCACGGTCCTGCCGGGATCCTTGAAGCACTTCTTGAGTTGAGAGATGTGGAAAACATCATGAACCTTGAGTTTTTCCGGGAGCTCAAGAGCATAAGCAACTTCTCCTCTTCTTCCACGAATTTTGAATGGACCGATGTATCTAGGAGCCAGCTTTCCTTTGATACCAAAACGGTGCGTGCCTTTCATGGGAGTGACACGAAGGTAAACAAGATCACCAGGGGCATACACCATGTCTGTGTGCTTCCTGTCATAATTGCTCTTCTGGCGACTTTGAGCAATCTTCAGATTTTCAAGAATGATGTGCACCTTCTCCTCCGCTTGAGTTACAATGTCAGGGCCAAACCATATTCTTTCTCCTGCACCCGACCAACCAATCGGAGTTCTGCACTTGCGACCATAGAGAGCCTCAAATGGTGCCATCTTTAGACTTTTCTGGAAGCTATTGTTGTAAGAGAATTCAGCATAAGGAAGACATTCTTCCCACTTCATGCCAAAAGAGATGACGCAAGCACGAAGCATATCCTACAGAATCTGATTGATCCTTTCAACTTGTCCTTGCGAGTGAGGGTGGTAAGCTGTGCTGAAGTTCAATTTTGTTCCCAAAGCACTTTGGAAACTTTCCCAGAACTTGGAAGTGGAGATGCTCCCACGGTCTGAACTGATCTCAAGCGGAACCCCATACAGAGAGACAATTCTGTTGATATAGAGCTCGGCCAACTGAATTCCAGAAATTGTTTCCTTGACGGGGAAGAAGTGAGCCACTTTAGAAAGCCTGTCAATGACAACAAAGATTGCATTGTTGCCCTTCTGCGACCTTGGAAAACCAGTGATGAAGTCCATCTCTACTTTCTCCCATTTCCATTCCGGGGGTTTCAATGGCTGTAGAAGACCGGAAGGTTTCTGATGGACAGCTTTCACTCTGCGGCAGACATCACACTCCGAGACATACTTGGCACAATATCTTTTCAATCCCGGCCACCAATATTGTGTTTTTAAGTCCATGTACATCTTTATGCTGCCAGGGTGGATAGAAAGAACAGAATCATGCGCCTCCTTGAGAACTTGCTCTCTCAAACCCGGGTAGTTCGGAACAAACATCCGGTGTTCAAAGAAAAACGTGCCTTGATCATCGACGTGGAAGGACTCATACTTCGGAAGCTGAAGTTTGGAGATGATCTTTCTGGTGTGCGGATCACCAAGCTGACGAGAGCGAACCTTTTCTTCCAAGAGAGGGGTTGATAGAAGGTTCAGAAGATACCCTTGTTCCACAATTTCAAGGTTGAGCTGACGGAATTCCTCAAACAAGAGAGGTTGTTGTTCTTCCATCATGAGGTTATTGACATAAGATTTGCGGCTGAGAGCATCGGCCATGACATTAGCTTTGCCCGGAGTGTAGTTGATGGTCAAATCAAAATCATTGATTGCTTCAATCCATCTCCTCTGCCGAAGGTTGAGATCAGGCTGAGTGAAGATATACTTCAGACTCTTGTGATCAGAAAAGATTTCACAACGGTTGCCCAGCAAGTAATGCCTCCATAGTTTCAAAGCAAAGACAACTGCTGCGAGCTCGAGGTCATGTGTAGGATAGTTGATCTCATGCGTCTTCAACTGTCGAGAGGCATAAGCAACAACTTGTTTTTCTTGCATAAGGACCGCACCCAATCCTTGCAAAGAGGGATCACAGAATATCTGGAAAGGCTTAGATGTATCCGGAGGAACCAAGACTGGCGTGGAAGTGAGCTTCTCTTTTAGTGTCTCAAAGCTTGCTTGACATGCAGGAGTCCAAAGGTATTTCTTGCCTTTCTTGAGGAGATCGGTAAGAGGCTTCGCTATCTTCGAAAAGTTCTGAACGAAGCGACGGCAATAACTAGCCAAACCAAGGAAACTCCGCCCTTCTTTGACATTTACAGGAGGAAGCCATTCAACAATTGTCTTCACAGTTTCCGGGTTGACTGCAATGCCCTTGGCAGAGATGACGTGACCAAGATAGGTTACTTGAGGCAGCCAAAACTCACACTTTGAGAACTTTGCATACAAGCGGTTCTCACGAAGCTTGTTTAGGACACACCGAAGGTGTTCTTCATGCTCTTCCTTTGACTTAGAATAGACTAAGATGTCATCCAGATAGACCACAACGAACTTATCAAGATACTCCATGAAAACCGAGTTCATAAGCCTCGAGAAGGTGGCAGGTGCGTTGGTGAGACCGAAAGACATGACCGTGTACTCATACAGGCCATAGCGGGTGGTGAAAGCTGTTTTAGGAACATCTTCCTTGCGAATTTTGATTTGATGATAACCACTTCTCAAGTCAAGCTTATAGAACACCACAGCTCCAGCTAGCTGATCGAAGAGATCATTAATCCGCGGAAGGGGATATTTATTCTTGATGGTTTTAGCATTGAGAGCCCGATAGTCAACACAAAGTCTATCAGTCCTGTCTCGCTTCTTCACAAAGATTGTTGGGCTACCCCAAGAAGAAGTACTGTGTTGAATGAAACCCAACTTCTCTTGTTCATCAAGTTGACGTTTGAGTTCAGCCAACTCAGCAGGACCCATTTTATAAGGCCGCTTGGAGATAGGAGCCGTTCCAGGTTCAAGCTCAATTACAAACTCAACCTCACGATCCGGAGGCATACCTGGCAACTCTTCAGGAAAAACACCTGGGAACTCACAGACCACCGGAACACTCTGAATAGCTTCCATAGCATCATCATTCAGAGCCGCCAAAGAGAAAAGCTGGATAGCAGGAGTCAGACTTGGAGAATAGACTATATGGCCTTCAGGAATCTTCAGAGAAACCGAGCGTTCAGCACAATCAATCACAGCTGCATTTGCTGTCAACCAATCCATGCCCAAGATGACATCAATGTCAGAATTGCCTAGAAGAATTAAGGACGCCGAGAACGAAGAGCCAGCAATCTCAATTTGATTGCCATGGCTGATTTTAGAAGCTGCCATCTTTGCTCCAGGAGAAAGGACCATTAACCGCTTAAGGAGAGGATCCAACACTAACTCATTTTCATTTGCAAACTTGTGAGAAACAAAAGAATGCGATGCACCAGAATCAAACAAAACTCGTGCAGGAACTGAGTTAACGGATAGCATACCCATCACAACTCCAGGTGCATGCTCAGCTTGAGCGGCGTTGACACAGTTGGCACGAGCAACAGTAGACCCGGGCTTGGTGTTGATGTTGAGAGCCCGAGGTGGTGGTGCACGAACCATAGGAGAGCTTGTCGCAGATCTTGGAGGTGGTGGAGGAAGAGCTTTGTTTTTCATCGGACAGTTCCAGTACTGATGCCCAGTGTCTCCACACGTGAAACAAGCACCAGGTGGACGTGGAGCAACGTAGCCAGGGACTCCGCCAGGCGCTCCAGGGTAGTGGTGGTTGTAGCCCCTGGGAGCAGCAGTGAGGAAGTTTGTTGGCCTTGCCGCGTAGCTTACAGGTCTTGGTGGAGCCGGGAGCGACGGTGGGGTGTTAGGAACCCAGACACGACGCTTAGAAGGAGTTGACATAGCTGAAGAGCTTGTTGCCTCGCGTTTGTGTTTCTTTGACTCCTCAAACACTTGCCTACTTGCTTCCTCCTGCAGAGCTGTATGCTGAAGTTCCAGAAAAGACGCCGGCCTTGCATGTGTGATTGCATATTTAATCGATGCGTTGAGCCCTTGCCGGAACCTCTTTTGATTCTTCTTGTCATCAGAGATCTCATCGCCACCATAACGAGAAAGATTCATGAAGTTCCTGATGTAGGTATTGACATTGTCATTTCCCTGCTTGAGGTTGAGAAACACTTCCTTCATCCTTTCCATGACAATTTCTGACAGATACTGCTCTTTGAAGGCTCCAGTGAACTGTTCCCAAGTAGGCTGAAAACCAATGCAGTTTGCCTTCAGGTAATTCTCCCACCAGAGAGCTGCATCTCCCTTCAGAAGGTGACTAGCACATTTTACCCATTCTTGCTCAGGAACATCATCAGTCTCCAGTAGCCTTGACATCTCACGCAACCAATCATCAGCATCAAGTGGTTGATCAGAAACATCAAATTGGCGTGGGTTGAACTCCAGGAAGCTTTTGATGTCTCCTCGCTTGGGAGGTGGAGGTAGCGGAGCAAACTCATTCCTCCGAACACTTTCTTCAAAACGCTACTGGTTCTGCTGCATTGCTGCCAAGGCATTGGCGATGTTTGACAACGCGGCCCCCAGTTCAGGTGGTATGTCCTCATCAGAACGGCGTGGTGGTGCCATCCTGTGATTGATATAAAACACAAGTCAGTACTATAATGGAGAATAATAATAATCCAAAATAGTACCAAGATGGAATTAACCAAGATTAAAGGATACAATTTACTAAGATGATATTAAAATATCAACAAAGTTCAAAGCACCTAGAAGATATTAAGCATATCGCACACGACTGAAAAGGAGTGTGGTACACAGATATATCAAAGAATTTTTTTTCGCAAATTTCGGCATTAAAATACCATTAGATGCGCAAAATCACTTAACGAATCAAGATTAGTGACTTTACCAATTCAATATACAAAAGCGAATGATAAGAGTAGTGGTATGGTCGCGACTCCATCCCACACTCAAATCATTACTCCTCACATGAATAAGTAGAACACATATCCTAACCCCTTCTTCTCACGATGAACCTAAAGATTAGTAACTACGGAAACGAACACCCCAAACAAGATAACGTCGGATAACAAAGAGTAAGACAGATCGCGGCGGTATACAACGAATCAGATAGATCGCGTCGGTTTGCAAAAGCCTGTCGGTATGGAATGTACCAACAGTTGATAACCAAAAGGCCGATAAAGATAACATGTTGGATGCAGCAGATAGACAAGGAATTACACACACACACACACACACACACACAACCTATGGTACTACGGAAACCTAGAACACGTGAATCCTAGTTTGAACTTTTAAGAAGAGGATTGAAAACGTTACACTTCCTTACCAGAAAAGGGTGGGTGGGTGGGTAAGAAGAAAAGTGGAAGCAGTCCTACTCTCACATTTTGTTTTTCCCTAGTATACATAACTACCAAAATATTTGCTAGACTGACAACGACCATTTGGCTGAGACCCTGAAGGGCGGGATGGCTCTGATACCAATTGTAACTACCTCGGTGAATTACGCTCCTAGTTACAAGCCTGGATGAGCGGAAATGGTTGAAATAGTACGGTGGGGCCGAAATGCCACTCACAGGTAGACCTTTTGGCCGTCCCAACCATTTCCAAACATCGGGACAAGAACGGGCGGCGTAATCGGCAGGCGAAGGGATCAACTACATACACAAATGAGTATGTATGCAAGCCACCATACAACAGTACATCAGAGCCATTCCATCTAAAAGAAAGGAAATATAGCAACGCCATACGGCAAGATTCAAATGTCCTAGATAGATATAATAGTTTAGGATATCTCCTCATACATCAAACATCAGAGTATCAGGCGGAAGCGGCAAACAAGATCCGAGTACGGATAAGAAGCAAATCGGCATAAGATGCCCCATAAATAAACACATCCCGCCCACAGATCTCACGGATCCCCGTTCCCGGAATCTCTACACCGAATGATCGTTGCCCACATCGTCCGCCTCCTCCACCAGTATCCCTCTTGTGAGTGTACCTGTCCATCTGAATCAAACAATTTATCGTGTGAGACCCTAGGGGTACTCAGCAAGTCTTTATGCCTCTAAAGGGGACACAACCTGGGGTGACGCAATTGCAGCAAAAGATAAACCCTAACAATTCTATAGATATTCGCTAACCATCCGCCTAACCATAGATTGACGGATGACCATGATTTAAGAACAACAGTTATAACGGTAATATTAACAGATCCATCCTTCTCCTCGCTTACCGACGAGGAAGCGGACGAACAACCCCCATCCGTTGGCAGTTTTATTTTCCATTCCATGAATGTTGCTCTATTTACTAGTCAGTTACTTAGTCAAATTAAAAGCGGTACTTTAGTTATGCTTGTCTATGATCGAGAAACTGTGCTCCAAGTCGTCCATAACCGCGGACACGGCTTTCAGAAAGTTTTACCCTGCAGGGGTGCACAAATAGCAACACACACTCGATCAACCTCGGAAAAACCAAATCAAAACCCAACGAGGCTTTCACGACAAAGCAATCACAAGATTCAGAAATATTTCAGGGGGCCACCCCATTAAGTATACCCGCAACGAAGTTAGCTGACTTCGAGACGGACTCAAGGTTTGTGGGGCCGGCTGTAAACGACTGGGAACCTGAAAGTGTGACTGGGCTTGTCGATACCACGAAAACGGGTCACGATCCTAAACAGTACAGGTGCTCCTCGCACAATCGTAAATAAAGCAGTAAAGCATGGCATAAGTACAGGATAGTAAAAAAAACCTCAAACTAGTTTGTGGCCCCAAGAAATAAGAATGAATCAAGCTCTGGCTCAGGGGGGTCCCATAAGCCTCCCGGATGTGGATAGCGCGAATAATCAAGGAACAGGAATCAAGTACTCGGGGTCCTACGGGACACAAGTGAGCATGAAAAACCAAATAGCAGATACTGCTCACCGGTGCCACTTTCATTAGTTATCCCATTACTACTCAGGTTAAGTTGTTTAGGTACCTCGTTATCCATCAAACACTCACATACCCTACACATGCTGTTCTACGACTCGCATGGCTCAAACAACTCCTGTAGTAATGGCTCATGGGATGGAGGAACAAGCTTTGGTGGGGTTTAAAAGTAAAGGCTATGCAATACTTGGGATTCAGTTTAATGCAATCGCGACTCAATGATGCAATAATAAGAAAGAGGCAATAGGTACTATATGTATGCAAGCATGTGGTAGTGCTTTCCTGGCAGCTCAGTTGAAGCGAGAGAAGGATCTGGGTAGTGCTCCTGGGTTTCTTGATATATCCCCTGCTCAGTGTTTATTCGAAGAAGAACCAAACAAACAAGGGCCAACATAAATAAAGTGCACAAGCATATGAATTAAATGCGGCAAGCAAACAATCATGCCCTGATGAATGATGCACAATTTGCAGGGCAATAGAGTAGCATGGCATGGGTGAGGTGTAGAATACAAGAAATTAACATTTTATTGAGTTTCAATCATGTTTTATACTCAATTAAGTTGATGTAATCTTTATATTTATATGATTCATGCTGCAATTCAGAACATGGAATGCATAAACAGAAAGGTCTCGTCGAGCTGATCATTTTAGACATATCATTTGTTAAATTTGGAGTCATAAAACAAAAGTTATTAATTAATTAAGAAAAGGGCATATTATTGTAATTTAAACCAACTTGAAATTTTAAGTGTTCAAAACATATTTTGGATAGCATATTTTAAATCCTCACATTTTTCTGATCTAAAAACATATATCATTTGTATTATTTGGATTTGTATTTTAAAAGTTATTATAAATCTGATTTGAATTTTGAATTGATTTAAATTTGAAAAGATTTGAATTAAAAACAGAAAAAAGAAAAGCTTTTTCTACTCAGGCTAACTTAGCCCTAGACACAGACAGGTGGGGTCAAACGGAAATGGGGCCACGTGCGCAGAAATCCCTTTTCTACCGCGGCTCTGGCTAGCCCACGCGGTTGACATGCGGGCCCAGCGGCTACGGCCCACATGCCAGGGGTGGGGTTGCCGCGACTGACTGGTGGGGCTAGGGCTGGAGCGCGGGTTGAGCAGATAAAAACGTAGGGGGTTATGCGCAAAAGGTCCACGGCCACTGACTAGTGGGACCTCTAGGAGCGCGGGTTGCAGGAGTCAAAAAGGGTGGGGGTAAGTGCAAAGTGGCCTCGCGTGCACTGTGGTTCTTCTCTGAACTATCTGACGACAGATCGGTGACAGCGAATGGCAGAGCGCGGTGCGCGGGCTCGAACTCGCGACCTGGGGTGCGCGCTGCGGGGCGGCAGCCACTGCGGTAGGCCTGGGTTGGTGACAGGAGGGAGTAGCGTGGCTAGGTGAGGTTCTGCGTGACGCGGGAGCGAGCAGGCGCGATAGCCGACAGCGCGCGCAGTCTGCTCGACGATATGAACGGCGGCACTAGGCGGCGACAGCGAGGCGGACCATGCGGCGGTGGCGACGCGAGCGGCACGGTCCGGCAGCGTCTGCGCGCGCGCCGGCTGTTCGACGGATGACGGCAGCGCTACGGGGCACCAGAGAGGGGGCGGGCAAGTCCGGGAGCTTGAGAGGCTCACCAGGGGGGCGTCGGCGAAGACGTGGAAGCAGGGTTGGCGGGGTACGGTCGCAGTGCTGGCGCTCTGCTCCTTCGGCCACCTCACGGACACAGCGGCGACGGCGAGACTCCGGCGACCTCCGGTTGCTGCTCCGCCTGCAGGGCGTCGAAGAGGAAGCAGAGGGGCTCCTGGGGCTCCTGGATCGCCTTGGGAAGCTTCGAACCGACGAGGTCAGGAGATAGATAGGTCTAGGGTTTGGGTGGGAAGGAGATGAGCATGGTGGGGAGGAGGAAGAAGAAGGGAGGAGGGTGCCTGGGGATCTCGATCTGGTTGTGGAGTAGGCAGGTGGGGGATCTGGTTAGCAGATAAAGATCAGGGAGGAAAGGGGAAGCACATGGGCTTGGTTGGTTTTGCAAAAGGTTGAGAGGAGAAACACGGTCTAGGTCTCCCTTTTCCTCTCTTTCTTGTCTTGTAGCCGAGAGGGAGGCTGGGGAGGGACCAAGGGAGGTGGTGTGGTGTTAGCTAGGTTTAGAGAGAGGAGAGGTGGCCTCGGGTTAGGTTAAGGGCTAGGGTTAGGAGGGAGGTTAAAGAGAGAGGGTGAGATGAGAGAGAGAGATGAGGTAGGGTGGTGTGTTTTCTTTTGACAAGACCAAACAAGATCAAGCCAAGCTCAAACAAGATCTAGTAAAAAAAAAGAGGAGGGGAAGAATAGGTGGTGAGGGTTTAGAGAGAGAGGTTAGGGTTAGGGTTTTAGATGCTTCCATGCATCAAGCAAGACCAAGCAAAAGAAGGAGAGAGAGAGAGAGGTGAGAGAATGACCCACTCAAAGAATTTCAAATAAAATCCAAATGACTTAGATGTGGTGGTTCTTGCATGGCCCATGCAAAAATGATAATTGCCATGATTAAAATATTGTGAAAACAATAATATTATCATGGCATTATTATTATGCATTCCCAAAATGTGGAATAAAGGCCAAGCAAAAGGAATTAGAATTAGATCCATCCCAACCCACATGAGCTAGAGTAAATGCCAAAATAAAATAAAATGAAAGCCCATGGGTAATTAGGGTGGTAGAATTATAAGGTGGTGAAAGAACGAGTGGTGGAGTGGAATAAAAGATATGCCCCCAACTCAACTTGGGCATTTAAACAATATATCAATAACCAAATACAATATCAAGAGGCAAATACAATTGACAATGCATGAGAGAGAAGATCCAAAACAAAAAGGGTTTTATATGATGCTCAATGCAAGGTGGCATGATGACATGAGCATGATATAATGATGATGCAACAATTAGATATATGAAGTAGCCATTATATTACTAGACCAAGTAGCATTACAATTTGTTAGACAAATGGGATGCTACAACTCTCCCCCACTAAACAGGAATCTCGCCCCGAGATTCTAGGAAGAAGAAGAAGACTCATAGAGGGTAGGATAGTTGGCACGGAGTTCATCTTCACGCTCCCAAGTGGCTTCATCAACAGAATGGTGCGACCACTGGACCTTGCAGAACTTGATGGACTTGTTGCGAGTCCTTCTTTCTGCGATCTCAAGGATTTTTGTGGGGTGTTCTTGTAACTACCTCGGTGAATTACGCTCCTGGATACAAGCCTGGATGAGTGGTAGTGGTTGAAATAGTACGGTGGGGCCCCAAAAGCCACTCACTGGTAGTCCTTTCAGACGTCCCAACCACTACCCTCTCAACGGGACCTGTACGGGCGGCGTAATCGGCAGGCGAAGGGATCAACTACGTACACAAGTGGGTATGTACGCAAGCCACCATACAAGAGTACATCAGAGCCACACCATCTAGAAAGAAATAAAAATATAGCAATGCCATACGGCAAGATTCAAATGACCTAGATAGATCTATATTTTAGGATACTTCCTCATACAACACACATCAGAGTATCATGCGGAAGCGGCAAACAAAATCCGAGTACGGATAAGAAGCAAATCGGCATAAGATGCCATAGAAATAAGCACATCCCAACTACAGGTCTCACGGATCCCCGATCCCGGAATCTCTACACCGAACGATCGTTGCCCACATCTCCGGCTTCTTCCACCCAGTATCCGTCCTGCGGGGGTACCTGTCCATCTGAACCAATAATTTATCGTGTGAGACCCTAAGGGTACTCAACAAGTCTTAATGCCTCTAAAGGGGACACAACCTGGGGTGACGCAATTGCAGCGAAAGATAAACCCTAGCAGTTCTACAGATAAACGCTAACCATCCGCCTAACCAATGATAGACGGATGTCCGTGAATTAAGAACAACAGTTATAATGGTAATCTCATCAGATCCATCCTCCTCCCTGCTTACCAACAAGGAAGCGGACGAACAACCCCCCATCCGTTGGCAATTTTATTAACCATTCCATGAGTGTTGCACTATTTACTAGTCAAGTTACTTAGTCAGATTAGAAGTGGTACTTTAGTTATGCTTGTCTATGATCGAGAAACTGTGCTCCAAGTCGTCCATATCCGCGGACACGGCTTTCAGAAAGTTTTACCCGGCCGGGGTGCACCAATAGCAACACACGCTCGATCAACCTCGGAAAAACCAAATCAAAACCCAACGAGGCCTTCACGACTGAACATTCACAGGATCCAGAAATATTTCAGGGGCCACCCCTTAAAGTAGACCCGCAACGAAGCCGGCCGGCTCCGAGACGGACTCAAGGTTGTGGGGACGGCTGTAAACGACTGGGAACCCGAAAGTGTGGCTGGGCTTGTCGATACCGCGGAATCGTGCCACGATCCTAAACAGTACAGTGTGCTCCTCGCACAATCGTAAATAAAGCAGTAGCATGGCATAAGTACAGGATAGTAAATAAAACCTCAAACTAGTTCGTGGCCCCAAGAAATAAGACGGAATCAAGCTCTGGCTCAGGGGGGTCCCATATACCTCCCGGATGTGGATAGCGCGATAAATCAAGGAACAGGAATCAAGTACTCGGGGTCTTACGGGACACAAGTGAGCAGGAAAAACCAAATAGCAGATATTGCTCACCGATGCCACTTTCTTTAGTTATCCCACTACTACTCAGGTTAAGTTGTTTAGGTACCTCATTATCCAACAGACGCTCACATACCCTACACATGCTGTTCTACGACTCTCATGGCCCAAACAACTCCTATAGTAGTGGCTCATGGGATGGAGGAACAAGCTTGGTGGGGTTTAAAAGTAAAGGCTATGCATACTTGGGATTCAATTTAATGCAATCGCGACTCAATGATGCAAGAATAAGATAGAGGTAATAGGTACTGTATGTATGCAAGCATGTGAAAGTGCTTGCCTGCCAACTCAGTTGAAGCGAGGGACGGATCTGGGTAGTGCTCCTGGTTCTCTTGATATAACCCCTGCTCAGTGTCTATCTGAGAAAAACCAAACAAACAAGGCCAACATGAATATAGAGCACAAGCATATGAATAAGATGCGTCAAGCAAACAATCATGCCATGATGAATGATGCACAATTTACATGGCAATAAGGTAGCATGGCATGGTGAGGTGTGGAGGACAAGTAGTAACATTTTAATGGGGTTTTGGGTCACATTTTGTTGTCATAACACTTGCTGTACCCTATATTTTTACATGATGCATACTGCAATTGAAGTCATGGATAGCATAAACAGAAAGGTCTCGTCGAGCTGATCATTTTAGACATATCATTTGCCAAATTTGGAATTATAAAACGAAAGTTATTGATTATTTAAATTCTAGTGGCAATTAGTGTAATTTAAATAAACTTGGAATTTTAATTGTGCACAAGGCCATTTGAATGTCATATTTGGAATCCTCTCATTTTTCTGATCTCAAAACATATATCATTTGCATTATTTGGTTTTATACATGAAAAGTTATTTAAATACTTGTTTGAATTTGAATTTGAATTATTTAAACTAGATTTTTGAAAACAGACAAAGCAGAATTGTTTTTTTTACACCCAGCTGCAGCGAGCCCCCGTCGCTGACAGATGGGCCAGGCAACAGAGGCCCACGCGTGCTGCCAAGCCTCTGCCACCGTGGCCTGATCCAGCACAAGCGGCTGACAGGTAGGCCGGTGGGCTCGTGGGTCCACACGCCAGCGCCTGGCAAAGAGGGACCGCGGGTTAAGTAACAAATTCTCTGGGAGCCTTTTTGCAAAACGTGCACACGACGCTGACGGGTGGGGCTAAGGGACTGCGGGTTTGAGGCGGGAAAGAGGGGAGGGGCTCAACTGCAAAGCGTGCAGAGCTGCCGCTGTCTGCTGCTGGACGCGGCGCCACGGCGGGGGATCTGGCCGGACTTCGAACGACGATGGCGAGCGAACCACCGGGTGAATCGCATCGCGGCCAAAACGAAAAAGGTAGAGGGTTCATCGGTCTGCAACATTGGTTTGGGAAGTCTGCGCGAAGGAGGACCGTAGCGCGCGGGGCAGGGCTCTGAACCTGGCCAGATCTCCTGCTGCCGCAGCTGCTATCGCCAGCACGCGACGCGCGGCGCGCGCGCAGAGCGCTCGACCGAATGCGACGGCGATGCACGGTGAGAGGGAGAGGGAGACGTTGTCTGGGGGGAAGAGGAGCTCACCAGCAGCTCGGCGGCGCGGTTGGCGAGGCTCGGGGAGGTCCGGATCCGCCGGCGGGCTCGTGGCGAGAAGCGGCAGATCTCTCCGGCCACGACGACGGCGAGGCTGCTCCGGCGAGGCTACGGCTGGGTCCTCGTGTCCTGGGCGAAGCAGAGGAAGCAGCGGAGTCTCCTGGGGCTCTGGGCTGCCCTGGCGCGCTCGGGGTCGTAGGGAAGCAGAGGTGGTCGCCGCTAGGGTTTAGAAGGACGGGGGGGCATGGCTGAGCTGGGAAGGTAGGAAGGAGGGAGGAGGGTTTCCTGGGGTGGACGGTGAGTGCCTGGGCGAGGCAGAGACGTGGGGAAGGATAAGATCGCAAGGGGAGCAGGAGGGTTGCGTGGGGGAGGGGAAGCTGGCCAGGGTGGCGTCGGTGTCCCTTTTTCCCTCCCTCACGTGAGCCAGGGCGGGTAGATGGTGGTTGAGCGGGTCCAGGCTGGGTTGGAGAGGGCTCGGGTAGGCAGGTGTGAAGGGGGGCCCCTAGGGCAGGGAGAGAAGAGAGGAAGAGGGCCGGCTGGGCTAGGGGTAGGTTTGGGGTGGGGTAGCTAGGGCATGGTGACCATGTGGCATGCAAGATGGGTCTAGGGTTAGATAGTTAGAGTGGATGGGAAAAGGGGGGTGCTTGGTTGAGATAGAATGGGTGTGGTGTAGGTCCTAGCTAGGATGGGCATGGCATGGGGTAGGTTTAGGGTTTAGCTAAGAGGGGGGGGTAAGGATGGAGGGAGGTGGTACTTTACTTGATCAAGCATGCTTCATATACAAACTCACAAGATCAAGAAAAAGGAGAAAGGAGGGAAAGGTAGGGAGAGATGATTATGATGATGGGGTTTTCTTTGGTCCATGCATGCTCCAACATTGACCAAGCAAGATCCAAGAGAAAAGGAGGGTTTTGGGGTTGTGCATGCCTCATGAGCACATGTGTGTGCATGGATCATGGGGACAAGAGGTTTAGCTAAGGGAGAAAGAGATAGATGATATGGTGCAAAAACTACAAGCCAAAACAAGATTTAAACAAAGGAAGATGACCCATGCAAACAAAGCCAAAAACATACCAAAACCAAGAAAAAGGTGGCACTTGCATGGCCCATGCAACAATAATTGCCACGTAGTTATATTGTGAAAACAACATTAATTTATGTGGCATTATTACTTGCATTCCCAAAAGATGGGCAAGGCCAAGCAAAAGATTATGGGTGGAAATCCAACCAAACAACATGAGCTAGAGATAACTCAAAATCAAATGCCAAGCCCATATTAATTGGATGGTGGAATGATAAGGTGGTGAAAGAAAAGGTGGTGGAGTCAATAGGAGAGATGCGCTCAACTCAACTTGGGCATTTAACAATATATTAAGAACCAAATACAATATCAAGAGGCAACTACAATTAATCATGCACATGAGATAAGAACCAAACAAGAAAGGGTTTTATATGATGCTCAAATGCAAGGTGACATGATGACATGAGCATGATATGATGATGATGCAACAATTATATGTTGGAAGTGGCCCTTTTTATTATTATAACAAGTAGCATTATAGGTGTTAGACAACTGGGATGCTACAACTCTCCCCCACTAAACAGGAATCTCGCCCCGAGATTCTAGGAAGAAGAAGAAGATACAAAAAGAGAAGGGTGGTTGGCACGGAGTTCATCTTCACGCTCCCATGTGGCTTCATCAACAGAATGGTGTGACCACTGCACCTTGCAAAACTTAATGGACTTGTTGCGCGTCCTTCGTTCTGCGGTCTCAAGGATTTTGGTGGGGTGTTCTTGATAAGACAGATCTTCTTGGAGGTCGATTAGCTCATGGTCCACGGTCCTGCCGGGATCTTTGAAGCACTTCTTGAGCTGAGAGATGTGGAAAACATCATGGACTTTGAGTTTTTCCGGAAGCTCCAGTGCATACGCAACTTCTCCTCTTCTACCACGAATCTTGAAAGGACCGATGTATCTAGGGGCCAACTTTCCTTTGATACCGAAGCGATGTGTTCCTCTCATGGGAGTGACACAAAGGTAGACGAGATCACCAGGGGCATATACCATATCCGTGTGCTTCCTGTCATAGTTGCTCTTCTGACGACTCTGAGCAATCTTCAGGTTCTCCAGAATGATATGCACCTTCTCCTCTGCTTGAGTCACAATGTCAGGGCCAAACCAGATTCTTTCTCCTGCACCTGACCAACCAATCGGAGTTTTGCACTTGCGACCATAGAGAGCCTCGAATGGTGCCATCTTCAGACTCTTCTGGAAGCTGTTGTTGTAGGAGAATTCAGCATATGGAAGACATTCCTCCCACTTCATGCCAAACGAGATGACGCAAGCCCGAAGCATATCCTCCAGAATCTGATTGATTCTTTCCACTTGTCCTTGCGACTGAGGGTGGTAAGCAGTGCTGAAGTTCAACTTTGTTCCCAAAGCTTTTTGGAAACTCTCCCAGAACTTTGAGGTGAAGATGCTCCCACGGTCTGAACTGATTTCAAGTGGAACCCCATACAGAGAGACAATTCTGTTGATATAGAGCTCAGCCAACTGAATTCCAGAAATTGTTTCTTTGACTGGGAAGAAATGAGCCACTTTAGAAAGCCTGTCGATGACAACAAAAATTGCATTGTTGCCTTTCTGCGACCTTGGAAAACCAGTGATGAAGTCCATCTCTACTTTCTCCCATTTCCATTCCAGTGGTTTCAATGGCTGTAGAAGACCGAATGGTTTCTGATGGACAGCCTTGACTCTGCGACAGACATCACATTCTGAGACATACTTGGCACAATACCGTTTCAACCCAGGCCACCAGTATTGTGTTTTCAAGTCCATGTACATCTTTGTGCTGCCAGGATGGATAGAAAGAACCGAATCATGCGCCTCCTTGAGAATTTGGTCTCTCAGACCCGGGTAGTTTGGAACAAACATCCGGTGTTCAAAGAAAAGCGTGCCTTGATCATCAACGTGGAAGGACTCATACTTCGGAAGCCCAAGTTTAGAGATGAGCTTTCTGGTATGCGGATCACCAAGCTGACGAGAGCGAATCTGTTCTTCCAAGAGAGGAGTAGCCAGAAGGTTCAGGAGATGCCCTTGTTCCACAACTTCAAGGTTGAGCTGACGGAATTCCTTGCATAAGAGAGGCTGCTGCTCTTCTATCATGAGGTTGTTGACATAAGCTTTACGGCTAAGCGCATCTGCCATGACGTTTGCTTTGCCTGGGGTGTAGTTGATGGTCACATCAAAGTCATTGATTGCTTCAATCCATCTCCTCTGCCGAAGGTTGAGATCAGGCTGAGTGAAGATATACTTCAAACTCTTGTGGTCCGAGAAGATCTCACAACGGTTACCAAGCAAGTAGTGCCTCCATAGCTTCAAAGCAAAGACAACTGCTGCTAGCTCAAGGTCATGTGTGGGATAGTTGATCTCATGCGTCTTCAACTGACGAGAGGCATAAGCAACCACCTGTTTCTCTTGCATAAGGACCGCACCCAATCCTTGCAAAGAGGCGTCACAGAAAATCTGGAAAGGCTTAGATGTATCTGGAGGAACCAAGACTGGTGTGGAAGTGAGCTTCTCTTTGAGTGTCTCAAAACTTTCTTGACAAGCAGGAGTCCACAGGTACTTCTTGCCTTTCTTGAGGAGATCGGTAAGAGGCTTTGCTATCTTCGAGAAGTTCTGAACAAAGCGACGGCAATAGCTAGCCAAGCCGAGAAAACTCCGCACTTCCTTGACATTAGCAGGAGGAAGCCATTCAACTATTGTCTTCACGGTTTCCGGGTTGACTGCAATGCCCTTGGCAGAGATAACATGACCCAGATATGTTACTTCAGGCAGCCAAAACTCACACTTTGAGAACTTTGCATACAAGCGGTTCTCACGAAGCTTGTTTAAGACACACCGCAGGTGTTCTTCATGCTCCTCCTTGGACTTGTAATAGACCAGAATGTCATCCAGATATACCACGACAAACTTATCAAGGTACTCCATGAAAACGGAGTTCATCAGCCTCGAGAAGGTAGCAGGTGCGTTGGTGAGACCAAAAGACATGATCGTGTACTCATACAGGCCATAGCGGGTGGTGAAAGCTGTTTTGGGCACATCTTCTTTGCGAATTTTGATTTGGTGATAACCACTTCTCAAGTCCAGCTTAGAGAACACCACAGCTCCTGCCAGCTGATCAAAAAGATCATTTATCCGTGGGAGAGGATATTTGTTCTTGATGGTTTTAGCATTTAGAGCCCGGTAGTCAACACAGAGTCTATCGGTTCTGTCACGCTTCTTCACAAAGATTGTTGGGCTACCCCAAGAAGAAGTGCTGTGTTGAATGAAACCCAACTTCTCTTGTTCATCAAGTTGTCGTTTGAGTTCAGCCAACTCAGAAGGACCCATTTTATATGGCCTCTTGGAGATAGGAGCCGTTCCAGGTTCAAGCTCAATCACGAATTCAACCTCGCGATCCGGAGGCATACCCGGCAACTCTTCAGGAAAGACATCTGGGAACTCACAGACCACTGGTACCCTCTGAATAGCTTCCATAGCATCATCATTCAGAGTCGCCAAGGAAAAGAGCTGGACAGCAGGAGTCAGACTTGGAGAAAAGACTATATGGCCTTCAGGAATCTTCAGAGACACTGAGCGTTCAGCACAATCAATCACAGCTGCATTTGCTGTCAACCAATCCATGCCCAAGATGACATCAGTGTCAGAATTGCCCAGAACAATCAAAGAAGCCAAGAATGAAGAACCACCAATCTCAATCTGATTGCCATGGCTGATATAAGCAGCCCTCAGGTTGGAACCAGGAGATAGGACCATTAGCTTCTTAAGGAGAGGATCCAGAGATAACACATTCTCATATGCAAACTTGTGAGACACAAAAGAATGCGATGCACCAGAATCGAACAAAACTCGTGCAGGGACTGAGTTAACGGATAGCATACCCATCACAACTCCAGGTGCGAGCTCAGCTTGAGAGGCGTTGACGCAGTTTGCACGAACAACCGCAGACCCGGGCTTAGTGTTGATGTTGAGAGCCCGAGGCGGTGGTGCACGAACCGAAGGAGAGCTTGTTGCAGATCTTGGCGGGGGTGGGGGGAGAGCTTTGTTCTTCATTGGACAGTTCCAGCTGGGATGACCATGATCTCCACATGTGAAACAAGCACCATGTGGACGTGGAGCAGAGTAGCCAGGGACTCCGCCAGGCGCTCCAGGGTAGTGGTTGTTGTAGCCCCTGGGAGCCGCAGTGGTGAAGTTTGGTGGCCTTGGCGCGAAACTTGCAGGTCTTGGTGGAGCCGGGAGCGACGGTGGGGTGTTAGGAACCCAGACACGCGCCGCTTAGAAGGAGCTGCCATAACTGCAGAGCTTGATGCATCCCTATTATGTTTCTTGGACTCCTCAAACACTTGTCGACTTGCCTCCTCTTGCAAAGCTGTGTGTTGTAGTTCCAGGAAAGTTGCCGGTCTTGCATGCGTGATTGCATACTTGATCGACGCATTGAGCCCTTGCCTGAACCTTTTCTGCTTCTTCTTGTCATCAGATACCTCATCACCACCATAACGAGAGAGATTCATGAAGTTCCTGATGTAGGTGTTGACGTTATCATTCCCTTGCTTCAGGTTGAGAAAAGCCTCCTTCATCCTTTCCATTACAATATCTGAGAGAAACTGCTCCTTGAACGCTCCAGTGAACCTTTCCCAAGTTGGCTGGAAACCAGTGCAGCTTGCCTTCAAGTAGTTCTCCCACCAGAGAGCTGCATCTCCCTTGAGAAGGTGAGTAGCACACTTGACCCACTCTTGCTCCGGAACATCAGCAGTCTCGAGCAACCTTGAGATCTCACGCAGCCAATCATCCGCGTCCAGAGGTCGATCAGAAACATCAAACTGACGAGGGTTGAATTTGAGGAAGCTCTTGATGTCTCCACGCTTGGGAGGTGGAGGAAGTGGAGCAAACTCGTTTCTTCTGACACTCTCCTCAAAGCGCTGCTGGTTCTCTTGCATAGCTGCCAAAGCATTAGCGATGTTTGACAGCGCGGAGCCCAGTTCCGGAGGTATGTCCTCATCAGTCCGGCGTGGTGGAGCCATCCTGTCATTGATATAAAACTCAAGTCAGTACTATAATGGAGAATGCTAATAATCCAAAATAGTACCAAGATGGAATTAACCAAGATTAAAGGATACAATTTACTGAGATGATATTAAAATATCAACAAAGTTCATAGCACCTAAAAGATATTAAGCATATCGCACACGACTGAAAAGGAGTGTGGTACACAAATATATCAAAGAAAAATTTTCCACAAATTTCGGCATTAGAATACCAATAGATGCGCAAAATTACTTAACGAATCAAGATTAGTGACTCTACCGATTCAATATACAAAAGCGAATGATAAAAGTAGTGGTATGGTCGCGACTCCATCCCGCACTCAAATCATTACTCCGCACATGAACAAGTGGAACACATATCCTAACCCCTTCTTCTCACGACGAAACCTAAAGATTGGTAACTACGGAAACGAACACCCCAAACAAGATAGCGTCGGGTACAAAGAAGAAGATCGATTGCGTCGGTTTGCATAAGCCTGTCGGTATGGAATGTACCAACAGTTGATAACCAAAAGCAGATAAGATAACAACTTGGATGCAACAGATAGACAAGGGATTACACACACACACACACAACCTATGGTACTACGGAAACCCAGAACACGTGAATCCTAGTTTGAATTTTTTAGAAGAGGATTGAAAACGTTGCACTTCCTTACCGGAAAAGGGTGGGTGGGAGGGTAAGAAGAAAAGTGGAAGCAGTCCTACTCTCGCGTTTTGTTTTTCCCTAGTATACATAACTACCAAAATATTTACTAGACTGACAACGACCGTTTGGCTGAAACCCTGAAGGTCGGGATGGCTCTGATACCAATTGTAACTACCTCGGTGAATTACGCTCCTGGATACAAGCCTGGATGAGTGGTAGTGGTTGAAATAGTACGGTGGGGCCCCAAAAGCCACTCACTGGTAGTCCTTTCAGACGTCCCAACCACTACCCTCTCAACGGGACCTGTACGGGCGGCGTAATCGGAAGGCGAAGGGATCAACTACGTACACAAGTGGGTATGTACGCAAGCCACCATACAAGAGTACATCAGAGCCACACCATCTAGAAAGAAAGAAAAATATAGCAACGCCATACGGCAAGATTCAAATGACCTAGATAGATCTATATTTTAGGATACTTCCTCATACAACACACATCAGAGTATCATGCGGAAGCGGCAAATAAAATCCGAGTACGGATAAGAAGCAAATCGGCATAAGATGCCATAGAAATAAGCACATCCAAATACAAGTCTCACGGATCCCCGATCCCGGAATCTCTACACCGAACGATCGTTGCCCACATCTCCGGCTTCTTCCACCATGTATCCGTCCTGCGGGGGTACCTGTCCATCTGAACCAATAATTTATCGTGTGAGACCCTAAGGGTACTCAGGAAGTCTTAATGCCTCTAAAGGGGACACAACCTGGGGTGACGCAATTGCAGCGAAAGATAAACCCTAGCAGTTCTACAGATAAGCGCTAACCATCCGCCTAACCAATGATAGACGGATGTCCGTGAATTAAGAACAACAGTTATAATGGTAATCTCATCAGATCCATCCTCCTCCCTGCTTACCAACAAGGAAGCGGACGAACAACCCCCCATCCGTTGGCAATTTTATTAACCATTCCATGAGTGTTGCACTATTTACTAGTCAAGTTACTTAGTCAGATTAGAAGTGGTACTTTAGTTATGCTTGTCTATGATCGAGAAACTGTGCTCCAAGTCGTCCATATCCGCGGACACGGCTTTCAGAAAGTTTTACCCGGCCGGGGTGCACCAATAGCAACACACGCTCGATCAACCTCGGAAAAACCAAATCAAAACCCAACGAGGCCTTCACGACTGAACATTCACAGGATCCAGAAATATTTCAGGGGGCCACCCCTTAAAGTAAACCCGCAACGAAGTCGGCCGGCTCCGAGACGGACTCAAGGTTGTGGGGACGGCTGTAAACGACTGGGAACCCGAAAGTGTGGTTGGGCTTGTCGATACCGCGGAATCGTGCCACGATCCTAAACAGTACAGTGTGCTCCTCGCACAATCGTAAATAAAGCAGTATCATGGCATAAGTACAGGATAGTAAATAAAACCTCAAACTAGTTCGTGGCCCCAAGAAATAAGACGGAATTAAGCTCTGGCTCAGGGGGGTCCCATATACCTCCCGGATGTGGATAGCGCGATAAATCAAGGAACAGGAATCAAGTACTCGGGGTCTTACGGGACACAAGTGAGCAGGAAAAACCAAATAACAGATATTGCTCACCGATGCCACTTTCTTTAGTTATCCCACTACTACTCAGGTTAAGTTGTTTAGGTACCTCATTATCCAACAGACGCTCACATACCCTACACATGCTGTTCTACGACTCGCATGGCCCAAACAACTCCTATAGTAGTGGCTCATGGGATGGAGGAACAAGCTTGGTGGGGTTTAAAAGTAAAGGCTATGCATACTTGGGATTCAATTTAATGCAATCGCGACTCAATGATGCAAGAATAAGATAGAGGCAATAGGTACTGTATGTATGCAAGCATGTGAAAGTGCTTGCCTGCCAACTCAGTTGAAGCGAGGGACGGATCTGGGTAGTGCTCCTGGTTCTCTTGATATAACCCCTGCTCAGTGTCTATCCGAGAAAAACCAAACAAACAAGGCCAACATGAATATAGAGCACAAGCATATGAATAAGATGCGTCAAGCAAACAATCATGCCATGATGAATGATGCAAAATTTACATGGCAATAAGGTAGCATGGCATGGTGAGGTGTGGAGGACAAGTAGTAACATTTTAATGGGGTTTTGGGTCACATTTTGTTGTCATAACACTTGCTGTACCCTATATTTTTACATGATGCATGCTGCAATTGAAGTCATGGATAGCATAAACAGAAAGGTCTCGTCGAGCTGATCATTTTAGACATATCATTTGCCAAATTTGGAATTATAAAACGAAAGTTATTGATTATTTAAATTCTAGTGGCAATTAGTGTAATTTAAATAAACTTGGAATTTTAATTGTGCACAAGGCCATTTGAATGTCATATTTGGAATCCTCTCATTTTTCTGATCTCAAAACATATATCATTTGCATTATTTGGTTTTATACATGAAAAGTTATTTAAATACTGGTTTGAATTTGAATTTGAATTATTTAAACTAGATTTTTGAAAACAGACAAAGCAGAATTGTTTTTTTTACACCCAGCTGCAGCGAGCCCCCGTTGCTGACAGATGGGCCAGGCAACAGAGGCCCACGCGTGCTGCCAAGCCTCTGCCACCGTGGCCTGATCCAGCACAAGCAGCTGACAGGTAGGCCGGTGGGCTCGTGGGTCCACACGCCAGCGCCTGGCAAAGAGGGACCGCGGGTTAAGTAACAAATTCTCTGGGAGCCTTTTTGCAAAACGTGCACACGACGCTGATGGGTGGGGCTAAGGGACTGCGGGTTTGAGGCGGGAAAAAGGGGAGGGGCTCAACTGCAAAGCGTGCAGAGCTGCCGCTGTCTGCTGCTGGACGCGGCGCCGCGGCGGGGGATCTGGCCGGACTTCGAACGACGATGGCGAGCGAACCACCGGGTGAATCGCATCGCGGCCAAAACGAAAAAGGTAGAGGGTTCATCGGTCTGCAACATTGGTTTGGGAAATCTGCGCGAAGGAGGACCGTAGCGCGCGGGGCAGGGCTCTGAACCTGGCCAGATCTCCTGCTGCCGCAGCTGCTATCGCCAGCACGCGACGCGCGGCGCGCGCGCAGAGCGCTTGACCGAATGCGACGGCGACGCACGGCGAGAGGGAGAGGGAGACGTTGTCTGGGGGGAAGAGGAGCTCACCAGCAGCTCGACGGCGCGGTTGGCGAGGCTCGGGGAGGTCCGGATCCGCCGGCGGGCTCGTGGCGAGAAGCGGCAGATCTCTCCGGCCACGACGACGGCGGGGCTGCTCCGGCGAGGCTACGGCTGGGTCCTCGTGTCCTGGGCGAAGCAGAGGAAGTAGCGGAGTCTCCTGGGGCTCTGGGCTGCCCTGGCGCGCTCGGGGTCGTAGGGAAGCAGAGGTGGTCGCCGCTAGGGTTTAGAAGTACGGGGGGGCATGGCTGAGCTGGGAAGGTAGGAAGGAGGGAGGAGGGTTTCCTGGGGTGGACGGTGAGTGCCTGGGCGAGGCAGAGACGTGGGGAAGGATAAGATCGCAAGGGGAGCAGGAGGGTTGCGTGGGGGAGGGGAAGCTGGCCAGGGTGGCGTCGGTGTCCCTTTTTCCCTCCCTCACGTGAGCCAGGGCGGGTAGCTGGTGGTTGAGCGGGTCCAGGCTGGGTTGGAGAGGGCTCGGGTAGGCAGGTGTGAAGGGGGGCCCCTAGGGCAGGGAGAGAAGAGAGGAAGAGGGCCGGCTCGGCTAGGGGTAGGTTTGGGGTGGGGTAGCTAGGGCATGGTGACCATGTGGCATGCAAGATGGGTCTAGGGTTAGATAGTTAGAGTGGATGGGAAAAGGGGGGGTGCTTGGGTTGAGATAGAATGGGTGTGGTGTAGGTCCTAGCTAGGATGGGCATGGCATGGGGTAGGTTTAGGGTTTAGCTAAGAGGGGGGGTAAGGATGGAGGGAGGTGGTACTTTACTTGATCAAGCATGCTTCATATACAAACTCACAAGATCAAGAAAAAGGTGAAAGGAGGGAAAGGTAGGGAGAGATGATTATGATGATGGGGTTTTCTTTGGTCCATGCATGCTCCAACATTGACCAAGCAAGATCCAAGAGAAAAGGAGGGTTTTGGGGTTGTGCATGCCTCATGAGCACATGTGTGTGCATGGAGCATGGGGACAAGAGGTTTAGCTAAGGGAGAAAGAGATAGATGATATGGTGCAAAAACTACAAGCCAAAACAAGATTTAAACAAAGGAAGATGACCCATGCAAACAAAGCCAAAAACATACCAAAACCAAGAAAAAGGTGGCACTTGCATGGCCCATGCAACAATAATTGCCACGTAGTTATATTGTGAAAACAACATTAATTTATGTGGCATTATTACTTGCATTCCCAAAAGATGGGCAAGGCCAAGCAAAAGATTATGGGTGGAAATCCAACCAAACAACATGAGCTAGAGATAACTCAAAATCAAATGCCAAGCCCATATTAATTGGATGGTGGAATGATAAGGTGGTGAAAGAAAAGGTGGTGGAGTCAATAAGAGAGATGCCCTCAACTCAACTTGGGCATTTAACAATATATTAAGAACCAAATACAATATCAAGAGGCAACTACAATTAATCATGCACATGAGATAAGAACCAAACAAGAAAGGGTTTTATATGATGCTCAAATGCAAGGTGACATGATGACATGAGCATGATATGATGATGATGCAACAATTATATGTTGGAAGTGGCCCTTTTTATTATTATAACAAGTAGCATTACAGGTGTTAGACAACTGGGATGCTACAGTTCTTGATAAGACAGGTCTTCTTGGAGATTGATTAGCTCATGATCCACGGTCCTGCCGGGATCCTTGAAGCACTTCTTGAGTTGAGAGATGTGGAAAACATCATGAACCTTGAGTTTTTCCGGGAGCTCAAGAGCATAAGCAACTTCTCCTCTTCTTCCACGAATTTTGAATGGACCGATGTATCTAGGAGCCAGCTTTCCTTTGATCCCAAAACGGTGCGTGCCTTTCATGGGAGTGACACGAAGGTAAACAAGATCACCAGGGGCATACACCATGTCCGTGTGCTTCCTGTCATAATTGCTCTTCTGGCGACTTTGAGCAATCTTCAGATTTTCAAGAATGATGTGCACCTTCTCCTCCGCTTGAGTTACAATGTCAGGGCCAAACCATATTCTTTCTCCTGCACCCGACCAACCAATCGGAGTTCTGCACTTGCGACCATAGAGAGCCTCAAATGGTGCCATCTTTAGACTTTTCTGGAAGCTATTGTTGTAAGAGAATTCAGCATAAGGAAGACATTCTTCCCACTTCATGCCAAAAGAGATGACGCAAGCACGAAGCATATGCTCCAGAATCTGATTGATCCTTTCAACTTGTCCTTGCGACTGAGGGTGGTAAGCTGTGATGAAGTTCAATTTTGTTCCCAAAGCACTTTGGAAACTGATGGTTGTCTGGATGCGATACCATTCCAATTTTATCGTACAACCACAATACCCGAATATTGGGTAGGGCTTGACTGGAAACTTATATTCCTTAGTATTAGTTCCCTCATGGCCAAGGTTTGAGCTGAGGCTACCTTGTGAAGATTGTCCACCTGTGCAGTACCCAAGATGACAGTTGGTCATGTTTGGGAGGCCAAACTCACAGGAGAGGTGCTTATACTAGGGCGTGTAATCGAAAGGTTAGGATTGATTATCCGCATACTGAGTATGGTGAGTTCAGGATTTTTTCCTGACGGATGTATCGAATGTTGTGGTGAAAGTGTACAATCTCTGCAGAGTGTCAAACTATTCGAATAGCCGCGTCCGCGGTTATGGACAGTTGGAGTGGCCATACTGTTCCCCCATCAGACTTTTCAAAATGACCTGTGAGATGAATTGAGACTTTGACTTGACCACAACAGAGTTGTGATATGAAATACAAGTTCCCGCTTAGGATTTATAAATTTGTGACTAGCTTTGGAGCCTAGTAGAGATAAATCTGGCTTTTGCAAAACAACCCTAGAGCCTAGTGTCCTATTATCCAAAAACCCCCTTTTACCTATTAGTATTAGTTTGCGAGTACTTAAAGAGTACTCATGGCTTTGTCCCTGGCTATTCCCATGGCCAGACTATGAAGAGGAGTACCTGGAAGATGGACCCTAGGAAGGTTACGACAACTAGGATCATCTCCCATCGTCAGCATTGCCTGTGACCCCGAAGATGGAGCTTCGCCTACGCTACCGTTATTGTTACGTATTCCGCTGCTTGATGTTGTATTAAGAACTGGATCATGAGATCCCTATTTGTGTAAGAACTTATATATCGTTTGTAATGGATGATGTACTATGGTATCCAATTCCGTTATGTCTCGCAAAAATGGTAATCCTTGGATTGCGATGTATGGTATAACAGGCATCTAGGATTGAAAAATCCGGGTGTTGACAATGAACCACACCAAACTCAATCTTGTCCTTTTTAGCACTTTTGCATTTTAGCAATAGCATGATCACGTTCTTTGATGAGTTTATTAACAATAATGTCATTGGCCTCATCAAGCCCTTCAAGTTTTAATTCAAGTGACATCCTAGTCTCTTGTTCTTCTTCTAGAGCATTGTTTAAAGCCTCTAGCTCAATCATGTGTTCATTCCCAAGTTTACATCTTACATCTAGGAGCTCCTGTGTGTGGGAAAGTTGATCTAAGATATTACCAAAATGTATCTTAGCATCCCCTTGTAGGTTAGTCATAAACTCATCGAAAGCAATTAATTCCCTTTTAACATCAAGATACATCTCATCATCAATTTCATCATTAGCTAAGGGAGTGGAGTGAGATGATGAGGATACCTCCGTTCCTCTTGCCATAAGGCAAGTGACGTTCTTGATGGGAGAATTATCATTTGGAGAATCGAAGAGTGAGAATGTCGGAGTAGAAGTAGTGGCTAGAGCCGCCACACCATTAGAAGTTTCCTCTTCCTCATCTTCATTATCTTCATTGTCGGAGGAGTATTCTTCATGAGTGATCAAGACAATTTCTCCCGACTTCTTATTGATGGGATTCTTCTTGATGAAGGGTTTCTTGTAAGGTGCTTTGAGAGTCTTCTTCAACACAAGATTAACCCCATGATCTTCTCTCTTCTCATAGGGGCAACTCGCCACAAAGTGATAGCGGTCACCACAATTGAAGCAAGTTCTCAATCTAGTAGTATTTTCTGTTTTCCCATTTGGGTTGCTTCTTCATTGCATTTCCATCTTGGCCTTGGCGGGGTTCTTCCAAAAGTTCTTTGCATAGAATGCCATATATTGACTATGAGCAATCTTGACTTCATCGGGGTGTTCCATGGAGAGGCCTTCATCACTATCATTTTAATCCCCATGGTACACAAATTTGGCCTTCAAAGCAACGTTGACAACATTGCTCATACCAAGGGCACGAGCACGGCCATCTTTGGCATTCTTGGCGGCGACCTTGAAAGATGACATCTCTTGCATAACTTCATTGGAGGTCATGAGATGGTAGTTGTGTCTTCCTTGTAGACTCTTCAAGTCGGTGGGCTCAAAGGGCATGAGTGCACTCACATGTTTCCTTTTTATCCAAGCATCATCCACATGTGAGGCACCCACATTTCTAAAAGCGGTGGCGGTGTCCTTGAGCCTACGGTACATGTCTTCATGGTTTTCACCTTCCATCATGTAGAAGCCTTCGGCTTCATTGCTTAGTGCATCATACCGGTTCCTCCTCATGCTCTCATTTCCAACAAACAACACCGTGAGAGCATCCCAAGCTTCCTTGGCAATGCCGAAGTGCTCAATGTGTGGGTAATCCTTTGTACCCAATCCTTGTTGAATCATGTGCAAGGCGGTGGAATTGAGTTTACTATTGACAACTTCTCTTCTTGTCAAATTTTTTGGATCCCCAATAAATAGTCCATGCTCGATGATGTTCCATAGTTCAATGCAAGAGATGCGCACATGAGTTTTCATTAGAGATTGCCATTGAGCAAAAGTAGCAGATTCTTCAAACTTAGGTGGGTCACCTCTATTGTATACATGAGGGTGAGGGATTGGAGGGTCGGGAGAGTATCATGAATCACGGTGCTCACCCTTCCCACCACCATTTTGTGTGGAGGAATTAGTGTTGTATTGTTTACCCCCCACCATCATACCCTCGGGGGATACCGAAGCATTCCCTTTTGGTAAAACGGATGGAGGATCCTCTTGAGAAGAGGGGGATGATGAGCCATCTTTGTCTTTAAGAAGTTTCTCAAGCATTTTCTTGACTTCGTTGACCAAGGAAGAGCTCAATCTTGTTTCGAAGTTTTTGAGATCTTCCATGGTCACCGTGGTGTTCTCACCATCACCATCCCCATCGTGGCTACCCATATTCTCTTAGGCGGTAAAGCCCAAATAAAGATCCGAGGCTCTGATACCAATTGAAAGGATCATATGGGCACCTAGAGGGGGGTGAATAGGTGCTACTTCAAATTTTCTTCTTTTTCAAATTAAGGTTTGACAAGATAATGAAACTACGATGAATTTACCTATATGACAAGCAAGCACAATCTAATACAACACTAAGCTAGAACAAGTAAGTAAAGTGCGAAAGGATAGAAGTAACCAAAGTGGTGGACGCGGAGACACAAGGATTTTTTTCCCGTAGTTCCTTCCTTTTGAGGGGAAGTACGTCTACGTTTGGAGAGGGGGTGGTTTCAAACCACCAACGCCACGAGAGGCCTCCCTTGTTCTCCGATGAATCTCACCCCAACGGGTTCGATCCACCTTCCACTATATCGGAAACCTTTGAGGTGGAAGTCGGCACCTTTACAACAAGTTTGGGGCACACATCCACAACTTAATTGGAGGATCCCAAATACAAGCAAGCTGTCAAGACAAATCAAAGACAATATTGTAAGAACCAAATCTAGAACTAGGGTTTCCAAAGAAAACACTAGAGCAAGGGGCCCTCAAGTGAATGAGGGGGAAAAGAAGATCTCTTTTGGTGAAGTAGTAGATCAAGGCCTCCTACTTCGATTCCCCAAAGATCAAAGACTTTGGGTGGTGGATTGAAGATATCTTGGCGATTTGGTGGCTCTAATGGAGGAAGTAGTCTTCAATGCAAATGAGTAGCTTGTCCCAAGGTAGGTGGAGGGGTATTTATACCCCTTGAAGAAATCTGGCCATTGGAGCATTAAATGCACCGGTACTACCGGTACTCAAGCGGTAGTACCAGTTGCAAGCGGTACTATCGGTCAAGTACCGGACCAAGTACCAGAGGTGGCCTCACTTGGTCTACCCAGCGCTAGACTGTTGGGAATATGCCCTAGAGGCAATCATGTATGATGATATTTCCCATTGTATTCATAAAGTTATTAAACTGTCCTTGTATGAGCATCTGATGTATATCATTGAATATGTGATTCGGTTGTGGAACTATAAATTCATGTTGTTTGTACTAAATATCCTTGGTCATCGAGGTTGTGCTGGACACACAACTTAGACCAATGTGAAATTCGGCTTGATGACTCGGTTCCACTTGTCATGGGCATGGAGATGCCATTCCGACTTACATAGATTTTGCTAAAGAGTTTAGCGATTCGGATTGACCCATATTGAGGTACAACGAACAAGTTGTCATTTGTATATCTCAAGCAATGTAATCCTTAGACCTGAGGTTATTGCATAGTCCGAGTTTAGGATCACCGACTTAGGTTCTATCAAACGCTTATCCGTAACTGGGCAGTTATAAAGGCAGAGTTCGGGTCGACTGAGAATCAAGCTGCTGATGTGAATAACCAAGATTGGATTTTGCCCCTCCACTCGGAGAGATATTCTCTGGGCCCTCTCGGATGATATGATTCGAAAAGCATGGCCATGCACAACTCGGTTAAGTGTTAACCGAGGCGTTCGACTAAGAGTTAGTCAGATGAATCACTTATCTCGGATCGAGAAGAGAGTCGGACTATTTAAGGGATGACAATTATTCGCCTATAGTCTGACAAGGTATATCGTGAGGCAAAAGGGACTCAGACGTAAGTCGCATTGGAAAGGCAAGTCGTCATGACTCTTTGGTACTTGGGAGTTGACACGTTTTGCTAGGAACCGCTACCGACTGATCGATTGAGAGTAGGACTCTAATCGTGTCCAAGTAGCCATGAGCCTGCGGGGTCACACGCTTAAGGGCGGGAGCAAGTTCGGATTGGATCCGAACTAGAAATCTGGTTGGGTTGGACCCAAGCCTGATTTGGACTGAGTCAGTGAGTCGGACACACAGGGACTAATATTATATGGGCTTTAGTGAATGGGCCGCACGAGCATAGCCCACGTTCACTCCCTATATATAGTGGAGCACCGTAACCCAGAAAGGTTAATCGTTGATCGGTTAGGTCATTCCATGTGTTGGAAACCCTAGCTCCACAGTAGTCCTACCGTCGTAACAAACCTAGCAGTTCGCCGCCGGTGCTCCTCCTTGTACGTGTGGATACCAGCAGAGGTGTTGTACGATCAGCACCAGGACGATCGGATTGCAAAGGACTGCACTGCATCAACTGACGTGCTTCATCAGTAATCCGCAACTGCGCGTCTAGTGGTAAACCTCGTGGCCTTCTACCTCAGCTGGATCTTGGGATCACCGCGTTAGAGGGAAAAGGTTTTGTTTTATCTCTATGTGGCCCAACACAGAACTGCCCGGTACTGCCTTGCGGTAGTACCCCCAAGCGGTAGTACCGGTCAGTAGAGGCGATACTACTAGTCAGGGCGGTAGTACCGGTCCCAAGTACCGGTTGGTACTGAGCGAGAGGGGAAGGGCTGGTCCTTGCTCAGGGCTGCCCGGTACAGCCGAGCGGTACTACCGTGTACAAGCGGTGGTACCGCTTGCCACAAGCGGTACTACCGGTTGGAGCGGTAGTGCCGCTCCACGGTACCGGGTGGTACTGAGGAAAATCGAAGCCTTCACAACTCAGTCAGATGAAACCGGTACTAGCGAGCGGTAGTACCGGTCGTTTTTCCGAGAGTACCGATTGGCACAGAGACTTTGGCAAGGCAAATATGGGCAAGGCAATATTTGTGCCACAATCTAGAAAACCTGGGATACACTTAGCGCACGATTAAAATGATTAGTGTGTTGTTATCAAACATCAAAATCACAAGGATATGAAATGCTCTTTCAACCTTCAAACCCACTTTTAACAATTTTATAACAAGGTGACTGATCATTCAATATAGGACCATCATCTACAGCTTTATCATAAACATTTTCTAAGAAAATTTCTTTAGTACCATGCATTTCGAAGTTAGGCACAAATATAGGATTATCATAGATAACATGAGCATAACTATTATCACAAGTTTTACCCATAGTAGATATTTCAAAAGAATCCACAGTAACATAACATTCATCCTCCTTTGGTAAGCATGGGGGACAATCAAATAATGTGAGGTATAAAGAGTTACTCTCATTAGAAGGTAGTCATGGGTAGCAAATCCATTCTTCCGCCTTTTGTTCATCACTCTCCTTCTCTTTTTCATCTAATGAGCTTCCAGTTTCAGCAATTTCTTCTTCCATAGGCTCCTACAAGGCATTAGTATCTTCCGTTTGTGGAAAGCATCTATTAAAATATTGAAGAATATAGCCATTTTCTTCCTTGTAATTATCAAAGCAAAATTTAAGTATATCATAAACCTCATATTCATAAGGTGAATCATCAATATTTTCAAGCAAACTAGCAAGTTCGAATGCACCCTTCCAAGCAATAAATTCTTCAATTTGTTACACATCATAAAAGTCATAATTTCCCTTAACATAAAAAGATATGGTAACATTTATCATAATACATGCATCGCTGCACCCGCCGCTCTAAGATGGGCAAACCAAAGAAGACCACAACTGCTGGAGCGGGATCGAGCACCGCCGACGCTGGCAAGAAGGTTGCCGCTACGGCCCGTGCCACTAATGGCGGGTGGAAGCGCACAGAGATGCGCGAGACGGATTTGCGCAAGCTGCGTGATTTCGGCCTTATCTCCAAGGAGAAGGACGACGTCGTCCTCCCCGTCCAAGAGGTAATTCTTCGCCTACCCAAAGGGTTTCAGGTGATGTTTTACGCTTTTATTGTCCGGGGTCTCTCTCTTCCCATCCATGAATCCCTTCGTGGACTCCTTCTTTTCTACGGGATTCAGTTGTATCATCTGTCTCCCAATTCTCTTCTTCATATTGCTTGTTTCATCACTTTGTGCGAGTGTTGGCTCGGTATCAAGCCTCACTTTGGCCTCTTCCGGAAACTCTATTCCGTGAAGAGGCAGTCCGGCACCGGCGGTGTTTATCCACTCGGCGGCTGCATCATCTCCATTCGCTCTTCTGTCCAATTATTCTCCTTCTCCATTTGTGAGTCCATCCAATACTGGTGGCGGAAGTGGTTCTATATCCGCGATGTCAAGTTGGATGGGCAACATTTTGGTCTCGCCCCTTTTGACTCTGCCTAGAAGATCACCCCAAAGAGGTCGTGGAAGAACAATGTCTTAGAGGGTGAAACGGCGGAGGTGGAGAAGCTCTACCAACGCGTGGAGGCACTCCAGTTGGTGGCCAGCAAGGAGGTCAACAGTGTTGACATGATCCTCACCTTTCTCAAGCGTCGGGTGTAGATGCTCCAAGCGAGGGCGCACCCGATGTTCCTGTATGTTGGTCACAGCGATCCGACAAGTGTTTCACCTGAGGAGTTGTCTTCGGGTGACCTTGATAGAGCTCTTCGGCCCCTGCTGAAGTTCAAGGCCGACGAGGACCTCCCGGGGAAATCCTTGACCTCCCTCTTCAGTTTGAAGAAAGTAGTCCCACAGGTGAAAAACTTTTAGTTGCGTGTAGCGCCATTTTGAGTGCTAGCTGTTTGTTATTTGTACTAACAATTTGTCATCTTATTGTCTTTGATTTTGCAGGACTTCAAGGTAGAGGTAATGACGCCCCCTCTACCTTAGAAGTTCCCAGTTGTGCTGGATAATGAAGTGGCGGAGTCCGATTCCGAGCTTCCTCTAGCGCAGTCTCCTACCACAGGAGCCCCCAAGCCGAGCGAAGGGTAGACCCGCAAACACTCCCGGAGTGAATCTTCGGATGGGGCAACCCCACCAACACCCAGGGGTCCGTCCTTTCTCGAGCAGCACGACGAGGATGATGGTGCGTCGTCTGCACCTTTCCCTACCGTGCCCATTTGGGTGGTGGCCCCGCAGTCGTCGGGCAAGAAGAAGAATAAGGAGAAGGTGGCTCCTGTCTTCAATTTGTCGGACATCGAATCGTAAGTCATTTTTCTTGAGTCTTGTTACCATGTTCATGTTCAAAGTTTTGGCTTGTTCTTGATCTGATAAGTGCTTAGCAGTAAACCTTCGAAGGAGTCCCTTGACGGGGACACTGAAGAAGTCATTGTGGAATCGAAGCCGGCAGCTTCTTTTCCCTAGGTGGTGGCCAACTCCGAGGATGAGGATTCGAGCTCCACTAAGCGGGAGGCTCATGCACTCGTGACTCGGAAGAATATATGCAAACCTTTGGAGTCCACGCCTAAACACGTAAGTGTTGTTTTTTCGTTGCCTGGGGGATCCCCCGAGCCCTTTATTCATCAAGGTTTTCTTGCTTCCGTGTAGCCCTTTGTCCGCAGCGCTAATCTTCTGATCCAGCAACATATGGCGTTGGAAGATGAGCTGAAGCAGCTCCGAGGTGCGTTGTGTTACTCTTTTCTATTTTTTGAGTGCTTCAAGTTGGTGTTGTATTCATCCAGTGTTTCTTCATGCTACAGATGAGAACAATGCTACCCTCCGTAGGCTGAATGCTCTCGAAAAGAGCCTCAGCCAGGTGGAGAAGAAGGCAACGGATGCTACTGAGCCTCTCCAACACCAGCAAAAGGAGGTCGAAGACCGTGAGCAGCAGCTCGCGGCCGTTGCAGCTGTTCGAGAGAAGGCCATGGATGACAAGCTCATGGCTGTTGCAAGGCTATCTCTGGTAAGCTTCCCTTATCTTCTTTGTTTTTATCTTCTCCATATTGGTGTGCTTTTTACTTTTACTCACTCGAACTTCTTCTCATGCTATTTATGCCAGATGCTTCTAGCGTCACATTTGATCGCGGCATGTTGGATCATGGAGATTCTTTGGCAGATGCCACCACAGCGGTCGAGGATCGTTGTTCTTCTGCTGTGAGCTCCCTAGACAAGGCCAAGAAGGTGCTTGCGCGCTTCTACAAGGAGGTCAACCCCAAGGGCGTTGCCCTAGAGGACATCGACTCTCTGGCGGATGCTCTGTCGGACAAAGCTTCAACGGAGTACAAACGCAAGCAGAAGGGAATTGGTGCCTCCATGGGGTTGGCCATGGCGATGTCATCCAGAGCTGAGCTAGACCTGGCCTAGGTCGCCTCCCAGATGTTGACGGCGGCAGATGGCTTCGAGGTAGCTTTTACCTCTTTTTCTTCCCGTTGTAAGCATTATGGGCCTAATCTCATCGACCTCCTGGCCGATTATGCGGCAAAGCATCAGCGAGAGGCCAAGAGTAGGTAGTCTGGCTCCGAGGCTGCTCCGGGTGCTGGTGCTTAGGCCTTTGCATTGTAGCTAGTATATCTTTTCTCCTTTTGTTGTCTCTTGTAACACCTTTTGTATGAAAAAGTCTCACCATGCCATGAGGTGGCCTTATGTATATGAGTCTGTCTTTTAACTGTTGTCAAAAGTCTTTGCAATATTCACATTTGCATGTTTACCCCTAGGGTCCTTCGGGTGAGGCTCCAGTGATCACTCTTCCTTCGCCTGATCCACACCCATCATTGGTTGAGGCGTCGCAGTTGGCCTTCCTGCGTGACCGCGTCCGTAGTTTGTAAAAACATGTCCTCAGAATCCGCGGTCATTCGGATGTGTGGAAGTCGAAGGCTGAGCGAGCTACTGTCAGGGAAGAGTTCTTGATTGGAGAATTTCGGCAGATGGGCGACCAACTCCAATGTGAGTCCTTGTGAACTGGTGCCTTTTTGCGTGCGCCATATTTTATGTTGGCTCACCCCATGCTTGTGTAGTTGTGAATCTCATTCTGAGGAAAGAGAAGGAGCGTGTCGCAATTCGGATGAATTGCCTGACGCAACAAGAGCTAGAGGCCGGCAGCTTCTTTTGGATGGATCGTGATCGAGCAACCGTCCTTGCGACGGTGCAAGATCGCATACACCAGGTTCTTCGGGTGCTGAAGCAGGCGAGGTCGTCGCTTGCAGCCATCTGGGCCACCATGTTTTCCCTGGATGCTGCACCCTCTAGCTTTTTTGGGTCTTCTTGGGAAGTTTCGGGATGTAGGCCACGTCAAGGAGTTGGTGCGCCATCAGCTGATTGCGGGGGTGAAGGCAGCCCTTTATCTCGTTCGGCTGCATCGTCACGATGTTAATCTTGCGGAGATAGTGGATGGACCGCCTCTTCCTCCAGGTGGCAATGTATGGGATATGCATCCTCATTACGCGGCTGTAGCGCAATATGCCAAAGAGATCGTAGATTTATTTGAGGAGCGGACAAATGTGATGCTCCAGAACAATTAGGTCATGTAAAGAAAATGAGATAATGTAAAGTTTGTATTTATTCGAGTGGGATTGTAATGCCCTTTGTAAAGTTTGTATGTATTGGCACGTAGTGCATTGCATGTGCATATCCTTTTCGATAGCTTGACGTGGTCAACTACTCAAGTTGTATGCGTTTCTTTACCAGTCGACAATGCTGTAAGGTGAGGTGCAGCCCTCTAGTATGTTTTAGCGATAAGTAATGTAAAGGAAAATATTTTTTGGGCCAAGGAACTTAGCTTTTATTCTTAGCAAACGAGGAGGTACATTGTTTGGCTGAGTAGCCTTCACTGAATATCCTTATTGAAAGAAAAGGATAACTAGGGGTAGAAGCGTCACAGTTGTGCGACGTTCCAAGGATTGGAGTATTCGACTCCTGATTTGACGTCCATGAGGTGGTAGGCGCCACCTGGGATGACTTCGGTGACGATGTAGGGTCCTTCCCAGGGTGACTCGAGCTTCTTGTGTCCTTCTTGCTTGAGTCGTAGGACGAGGTCTCCTTTGACGAAGGACCTTGGGCGCAGCTGGCGGCTGTGGTAGTTGCGGAGGCTCTGCTGGTACACCGCTGAGCGGGCTGCAACATGATGCGGCTCAGATCACTGCAGAGCTTCGTTGGGAAACCCCAAGAGGAAGGTATGATGAGCACAGCAACAAGTTTTCCCTCAGAAAGAAACCAAGGTTATCGAACCAGTAGGATGAAGGAAACAACCCAAAGGTGTTTCTAGCAATTTGGAAACCTGCACAACACAAACTCAAGACTTTGCCCCAACAAACAGTGAGGTTGTCAATCTCACCGGTTTGCTGAAAACAAAGAATTAACTGTATGGTGTGGAAGGTAATGGTGGTTTGCAGAAAGTAAACATGAATAGTGGAATATGTATCAATGGTAAAGATTGGACCGGGGTCCATAGTTCACTAGAGTTGTTCTCCTTAATATAAACAACATAACATGTTAGGTAAACAAATTACAGTGGGGCAATTGACAGGACAGAGCAAGGCATAACAATGCAATACTAGACATTCATGATCCTATAAGATTTTATTGGGCAATACAACAATATACATAGACCGCCATCCAACTACATCTATGACTAGTAATCCACCTTCAGGTTATCATCCGAACCCCCTCCAGTATTAAGTTGCAAGCAACGGAGAACTGCTTTAAGCAAAGTGTGTAAGGTAAATAATCCACTTGTTCCATGAACAAGAGATCACTGTTTTCTCCCTAGTAGCAACAACACATCTACAACCTTAGAGATTTCTGTCACTTCCCTAGATTAAATAGAGGCATGAACTCACTATCGAGCTTAAATATTCCCTCTTGGAGTCACTAGCTTCTACTTGGCCAAGATAGCTACTAGAAACGGAGAGCACGCAAGATCTCAAACAACACAGACATGGTAGAATCAATAAGATAGAATCATTAACCAATCTAACATAGTAATCTCAATATCCATCGGAACCCCGCAAACACAACATGCATGATTACAAATAGATGATCTTGATCATGAACGGAGCTCACAAGATCTAAACATGGTAGCACAAAGGAGGAGAAACAACCATCTAGCTACTACTACATGGACCCGTAGTCCAAGGTGGAACAACTCACGCATCATCCTAGAGGCTGGCATGGTGATGAAGAAGGCCTTCGGGATGATCTCTCCCCTCTGGCAGGGTGCCGGGAAGAGCTTCAGATCCCCCCGATCTAGGGACGATGGTGGCGGCTACGGACTGCTTCGTGGAAGATTGATTGGGTACTTAGGGTTTAGGTATCGGGGGCTTCTTATAGGCAAACAGGGAGGCTGAGGGGGTGCCCGAGGCGGCTGCACCCCCTAAGCGCGGGCCAGGCCTGGCCACGCGGCCAGGGGTGGCCCCCTCGAGGCCCTCCTCCGTCTCGGATTCTGGCTCCGTGTTCCCCACGGTAAAATATTGACTTTGGCTTTTGTCCCTTCCAATTCCGAGAATATTCATTTTTTGAATTTTCTATAACCAAAAACAGAAGAAAACAGGCAACTGACACTATGGCATCTTATTAATAGGTTAGTCCCAGAAAACATATAAAAATACCTCAAAGTGTAGAAAAAGCAAAGGAAAGTAGATACTAAACAAACACGAAACATAAAAAATTATAGATACGTTTACGACGTATCACGGCGATGTCACGTGCCTTGTCGAGTGTGTCGACGGCGTCTTCGAGTGCGGCCGATGATTCGGCCTTGCTGTAAGCGACGACCCATGTGGCCTTGTGGCGTACCTCAGCAGGTAGCACGACTTCGGCTTCGTGCACCATGAAGAAGGGCATATACCTAGTCGAGCTGTTTGGCATCATGCACAGGCTCCAGAGGATGGAGGGTAGCTCGTCTACCCAGGATCCTGCAAGCCTTTCGAGTGGGCAGAGTAGGCGCTTCTTGATGCCGTTGCCTATGAGGTCATTGTCCTTTTCGACCTGTCCGTTGGTCGGCGGGTGCGCCACAGAGGCGTATGATATGTTGATCCCTAGGTTCCCACAGAAGTCTAGGAATTCCTTCGAGATGAAGTTCAAGCCGTTGTCCTTTATGATGCTATGGGGCATGCTGAACCTGTAGACAATGCACTCGAAAAACTTGACGGCCGTTTTGCCGCTTTGGTTAGTGACGGGCATGGCCTCGATCCATTTCGAGAATTTGTCGACTGCGACCAGGAGGAAGACGTGGCCTCCTGGCGAGGACTTTGGCAGTTTGCCGATCATGTCGAGGCCCCACTGGGCAAAGGGCCAAGATAATGGTATAGGCCTTAGCTCGGATCCTGGTGCGTGTGGCTTGTCCGCGTACCTCTGACAGGCGTTGCACCTCTAGACTATGTCCTTGGCATCGTTCATTGAGGTTGGCTAGTAGAACCCAGCTCGTAGAGCTTTGGCGACTAGGGCGCGGCTGCCTGCGTGATGGTCGCAGATACCATCGTGGATGTCTTTGAGGATGTTTTTGCCATCACAAATGGTGATGCATCGCTGGAGCACACCCAAAGTGCTGCGCTTGTATAGCTCGCCATTGATGATGGTGAAGGCCTTTCACCGGCGAGATATACGTCGGGCATCTGTCGGTTCCTCAGGTAGCTAATAATTTAGCAGGTATCGAAGGTACGGATGCGTCCATGTTTCTTCAACTGCCATGACTTGCATCAGGCTGACCAGCTCTACCTCCATGTCAAGCTTTTCGGGTCCTTCTTGTCCTTCGGGTAGCGCAGCCCCCGAGTGTTCTGCTTCTTTGGCGGAGCCTTTTGGGAATTTCCTCTTGATGGAGGGTACAAAGATTTATTCTAGGAACACTCCTGGTGGAACCCGAGTGCAGGTGGAGCCAATGTTGGCGAGCCTGTCGGCCTCCTCGTTGCTTTCCCTGCCGACGTGCCGAAGTTCGCAACCGTCAAAATCCCCTTTGAGTGAGTTGTAGAGCACGCGGTACGCGATCATGTTAGCGCTATGAGCGTCGCACTCGTACATCATCTGCTGGACGACAAGGTTTGAATCGCCGTAGATGACGAGGCGTGTTGCGCCGAACACCTTAGCCATCCTCATGTCGTGGATGAGGGACTCGTATTTGGCCTCATTATTAGAGGCGCGAAATTTTATCTGAATGACGTATTTCATCTTGTCGCCTTGAGGGGATGTCAGTATGACGCCGGCCCCTGCTCCATCCTTGCGCTTGGAGCCGTCGAAGTGCATCATCTAGGACTGCGACATGTCCGGTGTGTCCGGCAGCTAGATCTCCATCCAGTGGACGATGAAGTCAGGGAGGATCTAGGACCTGATGGCGGTGCACCACTCGTATATTATGTCTCGAGGAGAAAACTCGATGCCCCAGAGGGCTACACGCCCTGCATCTTCGGGGTTGTTCAGGATATTCGACAGCGGGGCGTCCTTGACGACCACGATCTGGTGCTCTTGAAAGTAGTGGCTCAGCTGACGCCTGTCATGAATACGCCGTAGGCAAGATTCTGGTAGTGAGGGTACCTCTGCTTTGTCGGGGTCAGTACCTCGCTGAGGTAGTAGATTGGGCGCTGGACCCCATGGGTATTGCCATCTTCGGGTCGCTCGACCATGAGTACGATGTTGACCACCTGATGAGTGGCTGCGATATATAGCAGCAAAGGTTCCCATTCCTTAGGCGTGACCATGACAGGTGATGTGGAGAGCAGCCACTTGAGGTCTTCGAACGCATCGTCCACTTCGGGTGTCCACTCGAACTTGTTCGTCTTGCCCAGCAGCTGATAGAAGGGGAGGGCCTTTTCACCCATTTGGCTGATGACCTTTTCAGCGTCCGTGCAGCCCACGGTTACTAAGTCCTTGTTTACAGAACGTAGCCAATCATTGGCTACCATGGGATGAGTTGTCCCCGAGAACTTAGCTGGCCTCAATCACAGAAATCTGGTGAGCATATCAAAGCCCGGAGGGTTGTTGTTGTTATTGTTGTTATTGTTGTTGTTTTGGTTCTGAATGAATGTTGTCATCATCTGCATGAGCTGTGTTTGAGCATTCATCATTTGCTGCATTTCTGGAGTGATGTTGTTGTTGTTGGGGTTGGGGTTTGCGCGACGGGGAGGCATATGTGGTTTGTTCAAATAGAGATAAGAATGAGATACCCATAGATGTTTTTATGCACATTACATCACAAGCAAACACAAGCATGCAACAGAAGATAAAAGTTCAACAACCAGATAACAAATTCTCAAAGTAAAACACACAAGTGGCAAGCCATCCACATGTCGGATGGTCCAATAACAAGTTCACAAATAACAAGTACGATAATAAAAGATAAACGAGTAGTCAAGTCTACTCGTCAGCATCAATATCCTCCTCGACAAAGGTAAGACCTGCGTTTTCCATCGCGGTCTTGTTCTCCTCAATAGTAGTGGTCAAGGACTCAATCTTGGCCTTGAGAGCCCTCTTCTGGGAACGAAGCCTCTCAATCACCATCTGCTGCTGCTCTAGCTCGAAGTCCTTGGACTTCAGTTCTTCAGTCATGTCCCGGATCTTCTTGTTCCTATCCTGGACACGTTTCTCCTAACTCTTGAACTTCCGGTCCTGGGTCTCGAACTTCGCCTCCATTTCCTTGACTATCTGATCCTGCTGTGCGAAGAGCTTGTCCTTCTCGCGAAGCTGCACCTGGAGCTCGTCATTACTAAGCATGACATTGGTCCTGTCCGTGTCCACGTGCCTAATGAGAGACTCTAAGTCCTGGAGATACAGACGTATCGGCTCTGCTGCGTCCCTCGAGTCGTCCTCGAAGTCGATGGACTCTCCATCCTCATCACGTCTTCCAAAGACGTGGAAGTGGGTGCCTCTAACCTGTCGAGAGTGTCGGCCTAGCAGACGTCCTATCAGGTCCTGCATGACTACCTCCATGCCTCTCTCCCTGTCATCGTGCATAAGCTTGAAGACGATGGCCTCCGTAGTAGGCTCTGTCTGGCGTCCGGGCTGGTTCACCTTGAAGCCCCAGAGGTCCTTCCTCTCGAACTTGGTGAGTGGATGCACCATGATGGTGGGAAGAGGGAGATTGAGCAAAGTGGTAAGCTCAACGATACGAGGACCAAAGCGGGTAACCTGGAACTCCTCAACAGTGTTGATGGTAATAGGCATCTATTTATAAGATAGAAAAGTTAGAAAAACACTATTTAAGGTAAAACAAAGAAAAACATCACATACACATCCTTGGAACACAAAATCACTCAAGTCATGCATACAAAAATCCACTACATCAACCAGGGTCCAAACTTATTTGAGGTATCATTTTGGAAAATAAGGTGATAGGTGGTGGTCCAACTAATGAAGTACGTTTACAATCCTATCTCATTGGATCTGTTGGCTAACACAATGTTCCTAGAGGCAATCAGCCTATCTTGCTCACATGATTCCATCACTAAGTCTATAATATCTCCTCTTAAGGTTTGGTTGGTGGCTTCCAACTCTTTGGTATGTTCCTTCTCTTTCTCTAAGTCTTTTTGGAGGTTGAGCATTCTACACTTGACTCTAGCACTAAGTTCTTTGATAGTCCTCCAAGCTGCTTCTCTTGCTGACTCAAAGAATGTGGTATGCACCACAGTGTTGGTGTACATGCAGAATCCTCTTTCTTTGTGGTTGTCTTCCTTGCTTTTGTACAAGTGAAGTTGCACCCACCAGTACTCAACTCCTTCGTCCATCACTGGAAAGCCTTTGTACACAGCTGCACCATGTACTTCCATTGCCACCATGAGGTCCTTGAGAATTTTTGGAAACTCAGTCTCACACTCCAAGGTCATGGTCATGAGTGGTCCTTTCTTCACGGCTTCGTTGATGGAGTTCATGTACAAATAGAGATGAGAAAGAGATGATTAGAAAAGTTTACGAGAAGAATAGACAAGTGTAGAAGTAGTTGAAAATTTTTCCTTAGTGGTTTTCCAATCCTAGGGTCATAATCCTACAGGCAAAACAGTGCTTGAAGGGAATATGCCCTGAGAGGCAATAATAAAGTGTTTATTATGTGTATTCCAAGTATATGATAGATGTTTATTTTGCATGCTATAATTGTATTAATACGGAAACGTTAATACATGTGTGTTTAATAAACAAACAGAAAGTTCCTAGTTATGCCTCTCTCATAAACTAGCTCGTTGATTAACAAGATGATCAAGGTTTCCTGATCATGGACATTGGATGTTGTTAATAACGGGATCACAACATTAGTGTAATGATGTGATGAACACTCATCCGAAGTATAGCATTACGATCAAAGTCATTGAGTTTATATTGCTATAACAACTTACGAAGTGATCCTAATCCTTAGACCATGAGATCATGTCAATCACTAACACCGGAAGAGTTTCTTGATAACATCAAACGTCACACCGTAACAGGGTGATTATAAAGATGGATTCAGAACTAATAAAGTGTTATGTTGAGGCTCATGGATCAAGAGTGGAATTTGTTCATCCCGATGACGGATAGATATACTCTGGGCCCTCTCGGTGATATCACATTGATTAGCTTGCAAGCAAGTGATTTGATCACTAGAATGTTATATCACGGGAACGAGAAAAGAGTGCATGTCGGTAACGAGATCAAACTAGGTATGGAGATACCGATGATCGAATCTCGGACATGTAATATATCGTGAAACAAAGGGATTAAGATACTAGCGTAAAAGGTTCCGACGATCACAAGAAAGTCATCGTTGAATGTGTGGGAGTCAGTATGGGTCTCCAGATCCCGCTTCTGATTATTGATCCGAGAGGGGTCTCGATCATGTCCGCATTATTCACGAACCGTAGGGTGACACACTTAAGAGACACCGACATCCAATTGGAGCAAAAGTTTCATGCCGAAAAGAAAAGGAAAGCGCAGGAATTTATTTCACTAGACACCGAAACTGTTTCGGTTGAAATTGTTGAAACTGGTTCTGCATGTGAAATGGAATACTAGCAAGGGGTTTTATGTGAATGTTTGTTAATTAAAGTAATTAACAAAATTCTGAATAAATAAATAAAAGAGTTTTATTTAAATGAGAGCTTGCATTAAATTTGGTGGAAATTTAATGCATGTGAGTGGATTTTTGAGTGGAGGCTTTTTAATGGGAGTGGAGGCTTTTCATTTTGAGTGGGAGCTCCACCCACATGAATGTGGAAGAGGTGGGGGCAGCCCCATGGCTGGGCGCCATGCCCCTTGGGTGCCCCCCTCTCCCCTATAAAAGGCCCCCCTCTCCTCCTCTCACACCACACCTCCTCGTGAAGGATCTCTCTCCCCCTCTAGAATTTATCCCCATGGTCTCGGACTAGCGAGATACATGTTCCCGGTGGCTATTCGGCAAGAAAGAGTTGTGCTTCCGCTGCATCGCTGGAGCGAGGAGGCGGAGGTTGCTCGGTGCCTCGAACGTGTGTGCGAGCACGGATGCGCTGCTGATTTGCGGCGCTAGGACTTCCTCTCGATCTTGAGATCGGCAAGAGATCGTCTACATCAACCACGAGTTGAACTCGTTAAGCTTTGTCGGTCTTCAAGGGTATGTTCTCTACGGATATACATCCGCCCGTTGTTTGTATCTAGTAGATGGATCTTGGTATATAGTTCACATCGTAGGAAATTTTTTGTTTTCTATGTTGCGAACCCTACAGTGGTATCAGAGCCGGATCTATGCGTAGATACTTTACACGGGTAGTACACATATGAGTATGTGGGCGATGATGATCATGTTGTTGCTCCTTTGTTGTAATTTTGGATATTGGTGGCATAGTGGGATGAAGCGGCCCGGACAAACTTTACATGTCCTCGCACATGAGACCTGTTCCATGCTTGACATGCAACTAGTTTGCATAAGTGGCTAGCGGGTGTCTGTCTCTCCTACTATAGTCAATATCTATTTTGCAAGCGAGTTGTCAACAATTTGATTATCCTCGTTGTGGTTCATGTTCGTAGGTAAGAACGGTTCTATCTCGAAAGCCCTAAGCCACGTAAAACTTGCAATGGATAAATTAGAGGCGTCTAGTTTAGATTGTTGCTGGGCTAGTGTTATGATATGGTAGTGTTGTAAGTAGAAGTATGAGATGATACTCTTACAACACACATAGCGTGTAAAATCCATAGACCTTGGATTTACACATATAGGTATGATAGTGATCATACCACGATGCACATGATAGAGATCATCTGCGGGAACCATATAATTTCACTAATAAACATATGATGTTTGATTACATCTTATATTGCTTGTTTAGAGCTTTGTTAAGCATAATAAGATGATCCCTCATTTAAATATCAAGATAAGAATGTGTTCTTCCTTTAGTATGCACCGATTATGTTTTCGTCGCTCCAAGACATCACGTGATGATCGGGTGTTCTTGGATCCACGACCATATTTCGGGTGTAAAAAGTTACACACGCAAATACTAAGGTTCTAACTTGGCGAGCCTAGCATGTACAGACATGGCCTCGGAACACAGACCGAAAGGTTAAGCATGAGTCATATAGTTGATATGATGCCCATTTGATGCTCGCCTTTGAAGCTATACCGACTCACGTGATGATCGGACTTGGTGTAGTGGATTTGGTTCATGTAATCACCAAAAGGACACGAGGGATGTCGCTTTTGAGTGGGAGTTCATTCGTAATATAGATTAGTTGAACTCGATCTATCATACACTTAGTCTAAACTTTACAAATTCTGTTGTTGATGGCACCACCTGCTTTTAATTTCAATGCGTTCATGGAGAAAGAGAAACTAGCAACGAACGGTAGCAACTTTACTGAATGGGCCATGAATTTGAGGATTCTCCTCTCTGCTGCACAAAAGCAATATGTGCTAGAAGCGCCGTTAGGCCCCCCACCTTTTGATGATGCCCCTGACGAGGAGAAGAATGTCTATCAGACTCGTCAGGAGGACCACAACTTAGTTCATTGCGGCATATTGTATGGGCTAGAGCCGGAACTTCGAAAGCGTTTCGAAAACGGCAATGCATTTGATACAATGGGTGAGTTGAAAATGATTTTCGACACACATGCTGCTGTAGAGAGCTACGATGCTTCAGAAAAGTTCTTTAGCTGCATGATGGAAGAGCACAGCTCCGTTAGTGAGCATGTACTCAAGATGTCGGGTTACGCCGATAAGCTTGTGTCCTTGGGAATATCGATTCCCATTGACTTAGGCATCCATCGTGTTCTGCAGTCTCTGCCACCTAGCTATAAGAGCTTCGTGATGAACTATAATATGCAAGGCATGAAGAAGTCTCTCCCCGAGCTTCTGTCAATGCTTAAAACTGCAGAAGTGGAGATCAAAAAGGAACATCAAGTGTTGATGATCAATAGGAACACTGGTTTCAAGAAAGACAAGAAGGGAAAACGGAAGGGAAGTAAGGGCGGCAAGCCGGTTGCCGCACCTGAAAAGAAACCCCGAGTTGGACCTAGTCTGATTCAGAGTGCTACTATTGTAAGGGGACTGGCCATTGGAAGCGCAACTGCCCCAAGTATCTGGCAGACAAGAAGGCCGGCAAGGCAAACAAAGGTATATATGATATACATGTTATTGATGTGTACTTGACTAGTGCTCGCAGTAGCACCTGGGTATTTGATACCGGTTCAGTTGCTAATATTTGTAACTCGAATCAGGGGCTGCGGAACAAGCGACCGCTAGCAAGGGGTGAGGTCAAGATGCGTGTCGGCAATGGATCAAGTGTTGATGTGATCGCCGTCGGAACGCTGCCTCTCCACTTACCGTCGGGATTAGTTATAAACTTGAATAAATGTTATCTGGTGCCTGCACTGAGCATGAACATTGTATCTGGATCGTGTTTGATGCGAAGTGGTTATTCATTTAAATCCGAGAACAATGGTTGTTCCATTTATATGAATGAAATCTTTTATGGTCATGCACCAATGATGAATGGTTTATTTCTATTAGATCTCGATGATAATGTTACACATATTCATAATGTTGATGCTAAAAGGATTAAACTTAATGATGATATATCCGCATATATGTGGCACTGCCGTCTAGGTCATATTGGCGTTAAACGCATGAAGAAGCTCCATTCGGATGGACTTTTGGAATCACTTGATTATGAATCATTTGATACATGTGAGCCATGCCTTATGGGCAAGATGACTAGAACGCCGTTTTCCGGTTCAATGGAACGGGCGACAGATTTATTGGAAATCATACATTCTGATGTATGTGGTCCAATGAGTGTGTCAGCGCGAGGTGGATATCGTTATTTTGTTACTTTCACGGATGGTTTGAGTAGATACGGTTATATCTACTTGATGAAACACAAGTCTGAAACCTTTGAAAAGTTCAAGGAATTTCAGAATGAAGTGGAAAATCATCGTAATAGAAAGATCAAATTTCTACGGTCCGACCGTGGAGGTGAGTATCTAAGTTACGAGTTTAGCACTCACATGAAAGAGTGTGGAATTGTTTCACAACTCACACCTGCCGGAACACCACAGCGAAATGGTGTGTCGGAACGTCGTAATCGTACTTTATTAGATATGGTTCGATCTATGATGTCTCTGACAGACTTGCCGTTGTCATTTTGGGGTTATGCACTAGAAACTGCTGCATTCACTTTAAATCGGGCACCATCTAAATCCGTTGAAAAGACACCGTATGAATTGTGGTTTGGAAACAAACCTAAGCTATCATTTCTTAAAGTTTGGGGATGCGATGTTTATGTGAAGAAACTTCAACCGGATAAACTCGAACCCAAAGCGGAAAAATGCGTCTTCATAGGATACCCTAAAGAAACTATTGGGTATTCCTTCTATCACAGATCCGAGGGCAAGGTTTTGTTGCCAAGAATGGATCCTTTCTAGAGAAAGAGTTTCTCGCGAAAGATGTGAGTAGTCGGAAGGTAGAACTCGAAGAGGTTGTGGAACCTTCTCTTCAAAGTATGGCGAGTAGCGCAGCACCGGAAGTTGTTCCGGAGTTGGCTCCACCTGTTGAAGAGGGAACTAATGATAATGATCATGAAACTCCAAAAGAGAGTACTACCGAACCTCGCAGGTCAAACAGGACGCGTGCAGCTCCCGAGCTGTACGGAAATCCTGTCATGAATTTCATGGTTGATGAAAATGATGACCCTGTGACGTATGAAGAAGCGATGATGAGCCCAGATTCCAACAAATGGTTAGAAGCCATGAAATCCAAGATGGAATCCATGTATGAAAATCAAGTTTGGAACTTGGTGGAATTACCTCACGACCGAAAGGCCGTGGAGAACAAATGGATTTTCAAAAGGAAAACTGATGCTGATGGTAATGTGACCATCTATAAAGCTCGACTTGTCGCAAAGGGGTTTCGACAAATTCAAGGAGTTGACTACGATGAGACTTTCTCTCCCGTAGCGATGCTAAAGTCAGTTAGGATTATGTTAGCAATTGCTGCATATTTCGATTATGAAATATGGCAGATGGATGTCAAAACCGCGTTTCTCAATGGTAATATTGAAGAAGAGTTGTATATGATACAACCAAAGGGTTTTGTCGATCCTAAGGATGCTAACAAGGTGTGCAAGCTTCAGCGATCCATCTATGGATTGAAGCAAGCATCACGAAGTTGGAATCTCCGCTTTGATGAGGTGATCAAAGAGTTTGGATTTGTCCAAACTTATGGAGAAGCTTGTATTTACAAGAAAGTGAGTGGGAGCAATGTGGCATTTCTGATATTATATGTGGATGACATATTATTGATCGGAAATGATAAAGAACTTTTAAACAGTGTTAAAAGTTATCTAAACAGCAAATTTTCAATGAAGGACCTAGGTGAAGCGTCATACATATTAGGCATAAAGATCTATAGAGATAGATCTAGGCGCCTAATAGGGCTATCGCAAAGTACATACCTTGATAAGATTTTAAAGAAGTTTAAAATGGACGGAAGTAAGAAGGGGTTCTTACCTATGTTGCAAGGCAAGACATTGAGTAAGACTCAAAGTCCGGCTTCGGCGGAAGAAAGAGAGATAATGGACAAAGTCCCCTATGCTTCAGCCATAGGCTCTATAATGTACGCCATGCTATGTACAAGACCGGATGTGGCACATGCTATTAGTTTGACTAGTAGGTACCAATCGGATCCAGGTTCGGAACACCGGATAGCGGTCAAGAATATCCTTAAGTACTTACGAAGAACTAAGGATATGTTTCTTGTATACGGAGGTGAAGAAGAGCTCGTCGCTAAGTGTTATGTCGATGCTAGCTTTGACACCGATCCGGATGACTCTAAGTCTCAATCCGGATACGTATTTCTCATGAATGGCGGAGCGGTTAGTTGGAGGAGTTCCAAACAACCTGTGGTAGCGGGATCAACAACGGAGGCCGAATATGTTGCTGCTTCAGAAGCGGCTCAGGAAGCAGTTTGGATGAAGGAGTTCATATCCGAACTAGGAGTTGTGGCAAACGCGTTGGACCCAATGGTGATCTATTGTGACAACAATGGTGCCATTGCCAATGCCAAAGAGCCAAGGTCTCACAAGCATTCCAAGCATATTAAGCGCCGGTTTCACTCCATCCGCGAGCATGTCAAGGATGGAGATATAAAGATTTGTAAAGTACATACGGATCTCAATGTAGCAGATCCGTTGACTAAAACTCTCCCTAGAGCAAAACATGATCAACACCAGAACTCAATGGGTGTTAGATTTATCACTATGTAACTAGATTATTGTCTCTAGTGCAAGTGGGAGACTGAAGGGAATATGCCCTGAGAGGCAATAATAAAGTGTTTATTATGTGTATTCCAAGTATATGATAGATGTTTATTTTGCATGCTATAATTGTATTAATACGGAAACGTTAATACATGTGTGTTTAATAAACAAACAGAAAGTTCCTAGTTATGCCTCTCTCATAAACTAGCTCGTTGATTAACAAGATGATCAAGGTTTCCTGATCATGGACATTGGATGTTGTTAATAACGGGATCACAACATTAGTGTAATGATGTGATGAACACTCATCCGAAGTATAGCATTACGATCAAAGTCATTGAGTTATATTGCTATAACAACTTACGAAGTGATCCTAATCCTTAGACCATGAGATCATGTCAATCACTAACACCGGAAGAGTTTCTTGATAACATCAAACGTCACACCGTAACAGGGTGATTATAAAGATGGATTCAGAACTAATAAAGTGTTATGTTGAGGCTCATGGATCAAGAGTGGAATTTGTTCATCCCGATGACGGATAGATATACTCTGGGCCCTCTCGGTGATATCACATTGATTAGCTTGCAAGCAAGTGATTTGATCACTAGAATGTTATATCACGGGAACGAGAAAAGAGTGCATGTCGGTAACGAGATCAAACTAGGTATGGAGATACCGATGATCGAATCTCGGACATGTAATATATCGTGAAACAAAGGGATTAAGATACTAGCGTAAAAGGTTCCGACGATCACAAGAAAGTCATCGTTGAATGTGTGGGAGTCAGTATGGGTCTCCAGATCCCGCTTCTGATTATTGATCCGAGAGGGGTCTCGATCATGTCCGCATTATTCACGAACCGTAGGGTGACACACTTAAGAGACACCGACATCCAATTGGAGCAAAAGTTTCATGCCGAAAAGAAAAGGAAAGCGCAGGAATTTATTTCACTAGACACCGAAACTGTTTCGGTTGAAATTGTTGAAACTGGTTCTGCATGTGAAATGGAATACTAGCAAGGGGTTTATGTGAATGTTTGTTAATTAAAGTAATTAACAAAATTCTGAATAAATAAATAAAAGAGTTTTATTTAAATGAGAGCTTGCATTAAATTTGGTGGAAATTTAATGCATGTGAGTGGATTTTTGAGTGGAGGCTTTTTAATGGGAGTGGAGGCTTTTCATTTTGAGTGGGAGCTCCACCCACATGAATGTGGAAGAGGTGGGGGCAGCCCCATGGCTGGGCGCCATGCCCTTGGGTGCCCCCCCTCTCCCCTATAAAAGGCCACCCTCTCCTCCTCTCACACCACACCTCCTCGTGAAGGATCTCTCTCCCCCTCTAGAATTTATCCCCCATGGTCTCGGACTAGCGAGATACATGTTCCCGGTGGCTATTCGGCAAGAAAGAGTTGTGCTTCCGCTGCATCGCTGGAGCGAGGAGGCGGAGGTTGCTCGGTGCCTCGAACGTGTGTGCGAGCACGGATGCGCTGCTGATTTGCGGCGCTAGGACTTCCTCTCGATCTTGAGATCGGCAAGAGATCGTCTACATCAACCACGAGTTGAACTCGTTAAGCCTTGTCGGTCTTCAAGGGTATGTTCTCTACGGATATACATCCGCCCGTTGTTTGTATCTAGTAGATGGATCTTGGTATATAGTTCACATCGTAGGAAATTTTTTGTTTTCTATGCTGCGAACCCTACAGTGCTCTGATACCATCTGTAAGATCCCTCCTTTGTAAAGGAAAAGGATCCCTGTGATTGCAATGCTAGTCCCTGGATCATTGCTAGCATCCACAGTTTAAGCTGAAGTACACAGATACAAAGGTCATTTATTACATCCATTCCAGATATAACACATAGTCTTTTACAACTCAAGGCCACAGGCCTAATACAAGAGTTTTGGAATAAGTAAATAAACATAAGTCTTCATCTTCATGTGCCACAGGAAAGCATGTTGAGTGTAGACTCATGACACCTCATCATCATCGGAGTAACCTGCAACATCATAAGTTACAGCCACAGTGGGTCAATACTTTGGAATAGTATTGGCAAGTGATACCTTAGTAAATTTTAAGTGGACTATATTACTATATGCATTTTGGCTAAGTGTAGATTGGCTTGCTTTGCTCAAAATAGGTTTTTCCTATTAGTTGAAATCACTAAGTTTTTCTTTGTCAAAAACCTTCCCAAGAAACCATCAATAGACATTGAGGTCCTTCACCCTTGTTCACCCACAAGTTTTACTTAGAAGTTGGAGTGATGAGATTCTTGATAGCTTCCATGTCTTGATGCTCAAGTTGTCCATTGCCCTGGACTTGGCTAAGTACTTAGATTTTTCCATCTGCAGAGGTTGTGCACTTTCCCCACCAGACTTGGTTTCCCAAGACAGGACCTTTCAGAAGCCTTCCCTTAGCCAAATGGACGTGTTCCAACCTATCATCCCACTACCACCAACTGTCCAAATGACTAAGTTCTAGCAACCTATATGATCAAGGCAGATCCCATATTGCCAAGTGGTTGCACAATAAGCTTCTCAACACTTGGCCTCTAAAATCCCTTTGTGCCTGGGTGGCATACCACAAGTGTGATACACAAGGTAAACCATGTCCATGGGCCTTGTGTAACCACTCAACCAAAAACCACCATTCAGGTCCCATTCCACCCAGGAGGTTCATTGACTTAGTTGTTTTATTAGGAAAACATAAGTCCAAAGACTTAGAAATATTTTCATCATAGCATGTATATACTTTACCAACCCTTGTTTTCTAGTAGCTAGGCTAAGCATGGCATTGTATCTTAACTTAGGAAATTTCCTAGCAGTTCTACAATTCTACAACTACTTGGGATTTCCCAACATAGCATTTGGCAAAAAAAATAACAACATGCAAGACTTAGCAAAATACTTCTAATGCTTGTACAAAATATAGGGATGGAAATATTCATGAAGTACCACTTGCCTTGGTAATGGGGAGAGCAGCACTCTTCACAATCACAATCACTAGCACCAAAATCTACACAAGATTATAACCACAATCACATACAATTCATATACAAACAAAAATATGTATGTATGCATGCAAGAATGCTAAGTGATGATTTTTGAAATTCCACCAAGCAAGTGCACAGTACTGAACCAAAACCAAGTTGAAAACTTGCCAAACCAAACTTAATTAGCACTAAAACAAGTTACTAAACAAATTCTATACTTAAAATAGTCCTAAACAATTTTCTGCATAAAAAGACATTTTAACAGAAACTTTTTACTAAACACATTGCAGATTCAGAAAGGGCTTGTCTCCCTGATTCCAACGACATAAAATTTGCAAAAAAACTAACGTGGGAATCAAAAGTTATAGCTATTTCAATTTTGGATCAAATTCTGATTTCAAATCTGTTTTTGAATCTAACCCTAGCCACGCGTCATGTTCCTACTGGCGCGTACCGATTCGCTCCGAATCACGCTCGCGAGCCGTAGGATCTAACTAACGATGCACGGTTCATATCTAACCATACCGCTTCGCTAAGTGGACTAATTCTACGCGCTGGATCTGGATCTGACGGCTATAAATCATCTAACCAAAATCGAGCGGCGCTAGCGGCGGCGGTTGGCGGCGGCGCGTCAGTCAGTGGCGGTGCTGGCGTTCTAGGTCGCCCGGGGAAGAGAGGAGATGCTTACCAGAACCGCAGGAGGCTGCTGATGCTCACGGTGGCGATGGCTTGGGAAGGGGCGCACGGGGTCGTCGGAGATTCCTCGCTGGAGTTTGAGAACGCGTCGGGCACGGTCAGTCGTCGACGTTGGCGAGGCTCCTCGTCGCGCTAAGCCAAAAGAGGTACTTTTAGATGTGCAAGACGACGGGGATTCTAGGTGTATCAGTCAGAGGGCAAGGGGCGGCGGCTACTTACAAAGAGAGGTCGCCGGAGTTCGTGCAGAGAACGGTGGCGGTCAGTCGGAGTCGTTGCTGGAGCTACAGATCATGCTAGGACAAATGGGGAGTGTCAGTAGGTGCGCAAAGACTTGCTGGATTTGATAGCATGATTCAGAGAGAGAGAGGAACACGGGGCTCACCGGAATTCGTCGGCGCGGTCGTCGGAACAGCGGCGGCGTCGAGCGAGTTGTGGGCAGCCTGGGGGCGTGAAGGTGAAATTGTTTGAGGGAAAATGGTCACGAGAGTGTGGGGATTATATAGCCAGAGGCTCGACAAGAAACGCTTGCTGCATCAATGCAATTTACCTCGCGAAATCAAGGCAGCAACGGGCAGCGGCGGAGTTCATGCGCGGGATTTGGGGAAGACGACACTGACATGGAGAGGGCCCGCTCGTCAGCGAAACGCGCAGAGAGGAGGTGGGGTCTGGTTGTCAGCGACTGCTTGGGTGCACTTGCGCGTGCGAGAGAGAGAGAGAGGAAAGCCGGGTGGGCTAGTTGGGCCAGTTCTGTTGCTGGGCTAGAATCCTGGCGCCTGGCCTTTTTCTTTTCTTTTGTCCTTCTCTTTTTTCTGTTTTGATTTTCAGGAATGGTTTTGATATGAATTCAAACTCTTTTTGAATTCAAATCTTTCTGGGGGTTTTGCAGTGTGCAAAAGTTTCAAATAAAGGCATAAAACCATGTGGTTGCTTTGCAAAAGCTTGGTCACTCTTGGAGAACAAAATATCAGGGACTTGGTACCTGATTTGCAAATGTTTGAAAAATGGTTTTTGGAACCATTTCCAATTTGTAAACCTTGGTTTAAATTATACACTCAAACCTTTCAACAAAGAAGGCAAATAATCTAGGTTCATAAACATTCAACTTTCAAATGGGGATGGCCATTTGATTTTAGCTTGCTCACATAAAATGATAGCACTATGTGCTTTGTTTTTCTGAAATGAGTTTTGAAAATGATCTCAATTCATATGCATGCATGAATGATATGCAACCTTTGAAATCATGATTTTAGGGATGTTACAAATCTAACCCCCTTAAGGTGAATCTCGCCCTCGAGATTCGGATTGGCTAGCAAATAGGTGAGGGTGGTCTTTTCGAAGATCATCTTCTCTTTCCCATGTTGCTTCCTCTTCGGAATGATGATTCCATTGCACTTTGCAAAACTTGATAGTCTTTGTCCTTGTGACTCTTTCTGCAGTCTCAAGAATCTTGATAGGCTTCTCCTCATATGTGAGGTCACTTTCTAGTTGAACCTCTTCCAAAGGTATAGTATCCTTCAAAGAAGTTTCTTCCATTTCTGGGTGACATTTCTTAAGTTGACTCGCATGAAACACATTATGGACAGCTGATAGAGATTCTGGTAGTTCTATTTCATAAGCAACTTCTCCTTTGCGACTCAGAATCTTGAATGGCCCAACGTATCTTGGTGCCAACTTTCCTTTGACTCCGAATCTTTTCACTCCACGAAGTGGTGATACTCTAAGATAGGCTCTATCACCAACTTCGTAGGTGACTTCTCTATGCTTAGGATCTGCGTAGCTTTTCTGTCGGGACTGTGCTATCTTCAACCTGTCCTTAACCAACTTGACCTTCTCTTCGGCTTCTTTGATAAGATCTGGCCCGAATAAACTTCTTTCCCCCACACCATTCCATAACAATGAGGTGGTACACTTTCTTCCGTAGAGAAACTCAAATGGTGCCATCTCAATGCTGGCTTGATAGCTGTTGTTATAAGAAAATTCTGCGTAAGGCAGACTTTCATCCCAACTGGATCCATAGTCTAGGGCACATGCCCTTAACATGTCTTCCAAAATTTGATTAGTTCTTTCCGTTTGTCCATCGGTTTGAGGATGAAAGGCAGTACTGAATTCCAACCTCGTTCCCAATGACTCATGTAGCTGTCTCCAAAAATGGGAAGTGAATTGAGTTCCCCTATCAGACATAATACTCTTGGGCACACCATGTAGACATACGATTCTACTTATGTAGATCTTGGCTAACTTGGCACTTGTATATGTTGTCTTCACGGGTATGAAATGAGCCACTTTAGTTAGGCGATCCACTACTACCCATATGGAATCATATCCTGATCTGGTCCTTGGTAATCCGGTAATGAAATCCATACCAATCTTGTCCCACTTCCAATCAGGAATAGGTAGTGGTTGAAGCAAACCTGCTGGTTTCTGATGCTCCGCTTTTACCCTACTACACACATCACACAAAGCAATATGTTCGGCGATGTCTCTCTTGAGATTGTTCCACCAAAATGTTTTTTTCATGTCCATGTACATTTTGGTGTTACCTGGATGAATAGAATATGGAGAGTTGTGTGCTTCCTGCAAAATCAGTTTCCGTAACTCCGGATCTTGTGGAACACAGATACGTTTCCCATGCCATAAAGTACCCTGTTCGTCTTCATGGAAATTTTTAGCTTTCCCTCGTCCAATCTTTTCCTTAATCACTTCAATTTCCTTATCAGTTTTCTGAGCTTCTCGGATCTTGTCCAACAAGGTGGGTTTAACATCTAAAGACATAAGATGTCCTTCAGGCACAATCTCCAATCTGAGTTTTCTGAATTGGGTACACAAATCATCTGGCAATTCACCTTTGGTAAGGCCATTCACAAATACCTTGCGACTTAGAGCATCTGCTACAACATTTGCTTTACCGGGGTGGTATTGCAAACTTAAGTCATAGTCCTTGATAAGTTCTAACCATCTTCTTTGTCATATTGATTTCCTTCTGGGTGAAGATATACTTCAAACTTTTGTGATCTGTGAATACTTCACAACGCTTTCCCAAAAGGTAGTGTCTCCATGTTTTGAGTGCATGGACGACAGAGGCTAATTCCAAATCATGAGTAGGATAGTTCACCTCATGATTTTTGAGTTGTCTCGAGGCATAAGCTACAACTTTACCGTCTTGCATAAGCACTTCACCCAAACCTTGATGAGATGCATCACAATATACTTGGAAATCCTTTTCCAAATCTGGCAGACATAGAACTGGTGCTGTCACAAGTCTCTTCTTCAATTCCTGAAAGCTGACTTCACAACCTTCAGACCAAGCAAACTTCTTGTCTTTCTTTAATAATTCATTCATTGGTTTAGCAACCTTTGAGAAATTTTCAATGAACCTTCTGTAGTAACCTGCTAAGCCAAGGAAACTGCGAACCTCTTTCACGTTCTTAGGAGATTCCCATTCAGTCACAGCTGAAACTTTAGCAGGATCAACCGCTACACCATCTTTCGTCATAACATGACCAAGAAAACCAACTTATTCTAACCAGAACTCACACTTACTGAACTTGGCATAAAGTTTATGCTCTCTTAACTTCTCAAGTATTGAACGCAAATGTCCTTCATGTTCTTCCTTGCTCTTGGAGTAGACCAAGATGTCATCGATGAAAACTACAACAAACTTGTCAAGAAATTCCATGAACACCTTGTTCATCATATTCATGAAGTAGGCTGGAGCATTGGTCAAGCCAAAAGGCATTACGGTATACTCATACAATCCATACCTTGTGGTGAATGTTGTTTTAGGTATGTCTTGCTCTCTTATCTTGAGTTGAAAATATCCTGACCTTAGATCAATCTTTGAGAACACACATGCTCCTTCAAGCTGATCAAATAAGTCATTGATTCTAGGCAAAGGATATTTGTTCTTGATAGTTACCTCGTTGAGTGAACGGTAATCTATGCATAACCTTTGACTTCTGTCTTTCTTCTCCACAAACAAGACTGGGGCTCCCCAAGATGAAGAACTGGGTTGAATAAATCCTTACTGCAATTGTTCTCCTAGTTGCTTCTTGAGTTCTTTCAGTTCATCAACTGACATTTTATATGGTCTCTTCGCTATTGGTCCAGAACCTGGTACCAAATCTATCAGAAATTCCACATCTCTATCTGGTGGCATTCCTGGCAATTCTTCCGGAAATACATCCGGATACTCACACACAATTGGCACACTGTCCATGCTAACCCCCTTAAGAGAATTAAGCTTACTTCCTTTGGATTCAAAGTTTGACTTCAATTTAATCCTTTTTCTTTCCGGGGTTGTGAGTGCAACAGTACGATTAGCACAATCTAGTACTCCTTCATACTTAGCCATCCAATCCATTCCCAATATTACGTCCAGTCCTTGGGAATCTAGGATTATCAGACTCACTGGAAACTTATGTTTTCCAAATTCTATTACTAGGTCCCGGCATCCAAGACTTACTATCATTTATCCACCCGGAGAACTAACTTTTATTGGACACCCAATGTTTTCAGACGGAAACCCATTTCTATCAACAAATGCCTTTGATATGAATGAATGCGATGCACCAGTATCAAAGAGTACAAATGCTTGAATGGAATTGAGTCCGAACTTACCAGCAACAGCGTCAGGCTCCTCATATACCTCCTCCACACTGATGTGGTTCACCTGTCCTTTCTGGAAAGGATTGGGCTTGACAGGTCCTTCAACTTTCTTTTTGGGGCACTCATTTGCATAGTGTCCCATCTTCTTGCATTTGAAGCACTCAACCTGACTGATGTCTCTCTTAGCAGGCTGACTTCCACTTCCACTTCCATTACCACTATGGTGGCTCTTATGTCCACTCTTGTGGTTCTTGTACTCGTCATTGTCATGACTGCGGTGATGCTTGTTGTCATGACGGTTGTGGTTGTGGTGCTTGTTGAATTTCCCATGTTTGTGGGATCCTGAGCTTCCACTGTCATCATAGTGAGATCGTTTGTGAGACGATCCCGAGCTGTGCTTGTCGGAGTGCTTTCTCTTTCTACTCTCGACTTGTTTCATTTTGTTCTCCAATATAGCAGCCTTGTCACAGAGCGACTGATAAGTGGGAACGTATGCCACATCCAGCTGCAGATTCAGCTCATCATTCAAGCCTTCCAGAAATTTTTCCTTTCTTTTGGCATCTGTGTCAACCTCGTCCGGTGCATAACGCGCCAGATTGTTGAACTCTTCAATGTATTCAGCCACGCTGCGGTGGCGCTACTTCAGATTGTGGAACTCTTTCTTTTTCAGGCTCATTATTCCTGATGAGATATGGGCAGTGCGAAAGCCGTCCTCAAATATAGCCCAAGTCACCTCATCTATGGGTGTGGTGATTTGGAAGTTGTCCCACCAAGTGGCGGCTGGTCCTTCCAGCAGATGTGCTCCAAATCTGACCTTTTCAGCATCCGTGCAGCCCACGGTTACTAAGTCCTTGTTTACAGAACGTAGCCAATCATTGGCTACCATGGGATGAGTTGTCCCCGAGAACTTAGCTGGCCTCAATCGCAGAAATCTGGTGAGCATATCAAAGCCCGGAGGGTTGTTGTTGTTATTGTTGTTATTATTGTTGTTTTGGTTCTGAATGAATGTTGTCATCATCTGCATGAGCTGTGTTTGAGCATTCATCATTTGCTGCATTTCTGGAGTGATGTTGTTGTTGTTGGGGTTGGGGTTTGCGCGACGGGGAGGCATCTGTGGTTTGTTCAAATAGAGATAAGAATGAGATACCCATAGATGTTTTTATGCACATTACATCACAAGCAAACACAAGCATGCAACAGAAGATAAAAGTTCAACAACCAGATAACAAATTCTCAAAGTAAAACACACAAGTGGCAAGCCATCCACATGTCGGATGGTCCAATAACAAGTTCACAAATAACAAGTACGATAATAAAAGATAAACGAGTAGTCAAGTCTACTCGTCAGCATCAATCTCCTCCTCGACAAAGGTAAGACCTGCGTTTTCCATCGCGGTCTTGTTCTCCTCAATAGTAGTGGTCAAGGACTCAATCTTGGCCTTGAGAGCCCTCTTCTAGGAACGAAGCCTCTCAATCACCATCTGCTGCTACTCTAGCTCGAAGTCCTTGGACTTCAGTTCTTCAGTCATGTCCCGGATCTTCTTGTTCCTATCCTGGACACGTTTCTCCTGACTCTTGAACTTCCGGTCCTGGGTCTCGAACTTCGCCTCCATTTCCTTGACTATCTGATCCTGCTGTGCGAAGAGCTTGTCCTTCTCGCGAAGCTGCACCTGGAGCTCGTCATTACTGAGCATGACATTGGTCCTGTCCGTGTCCACGTGCCTAATGAGAGACTCTAAGTCCTGGAGATACAGATGTATCGGCTCTGCTGCGTCCCTCGAGTCGTCCTCGAAGTCGATGGACTCTCCATCCTCATCACGTCTTCCGAAGACGTGGAAGTGGGTGCCTCTAACCTGTCGAGAGTGTCGGCCTAGCAGACGTCCTATCAGGTCCTGCATGACTACCTCCATGCCTCTCTCCCTGTCATCGTGCATAAGCTTGAAGACGATGGCCTCCGTAGTAGGCTCTGTCTGGCGTCCGGGCTGGTTCACCTTGAAGCCCCAGAGGTCCTTCCTCTCGAACTTGGTGAGTGGATGCACCATGATGGTGGGAAGAGGGAGATTGAGCAAAGTGGTAAGCTCAACGATACGAGGACCAAAGCGGGTAACCTGGAACTCCTCAACAGTGCTGATGGTAATAGGCATCTATTTATAAGATAGAAAAGTTAGAAAAACACTATTTAAGGTAAAACAAAGACAAACATCACATACACATCCTTGGAACACAAAATCACTCAAGTCATGCATACAAAAATCCACTACATCAACCAGGGTCCAAACTTATTTGAGGTATCATTTTGGAAAATAAGGTGATAGGTGGTGGTCCAACTAATGAAGTACGTTTACAATCCTATCTCATTGGATCTGTTGGCTAACACAATGTTCCTAGAGGAAATCAGCCTATCTTGCTCACATGATTCCATCACTAAGTCTATAATATCTCCTCTTAAGGTTTGGTTGGTGGCTTCCAACTCTTTGGTATGTTCCTTCTCTTTCTCTAAGTCTTTTTGGAGGTTGAGCATTCTGCACTTGACTCTAGCACTAAGTTCTTTGATAGTCCTCCAAGCTGCTTCTCTTGCTGACTCAAAGAATGTGGTATGCACCACAGTGTTGGTGTACATGCAGAATCCTCTTTCTTTGTGGTTGTCTTCCTTGCTTTTGTACAAGTGAAGTTGCACCCACCAGTACTCAACTCCTTCATCCATCACTAGAAAGCCTTTGTACACAGCTGCACCATGTACTTCCATTGCCACCATGAGGTCCTTGAGAATTTTGGGAAACTCAGTCTCACACTCCAAGGTCATGGTCATGAGTGGTCCTTTCTTCACGGCTTCGTTGATGGAGTTCATCTACAAATAGAGATGAGAAAGAGATGATTAGAAAAGTTTACGAGAAGAATAGACAAGTGTAGAAGTAGTTGAAATTTTTTCCTTAGTGGTTTTCCAATCCTAGGGTCATAATCCTACAGGCAACACAGTGCTCTGATACCATCTGTAAGATCCCTCCTTTGTAAAGGAAAACGATCCTTGTGATTGCAATGCTAGTCCCTGGATCATTGCTAGCATCCACAGTTTAAGATGAAGTACACAGATACAAAGGTCATTTATTACATCCATTCCAGAGATAACACATAGTCTTTTACAACTCAAGGCCACAGGCCTAATACAAGAGTTTTGGAATAAGTAAATAAACATAAGTCTTCATCTTCATGTGCCACAGGCAAGCATGTTGAGTGTAGACTCATGACACCTAATCATCATCGGAGTAACCTGCAACATCACAAGTTACAGCCACAGTGGGTCAATACTTTGGAATAGTATTGGCAAGTGATACCTTAGTAAATTTTAAGTGGACTATATTACTATATGCATTTTGGCTAAGTGTAGCTTGGCTTGCTTTGCTCAAAATAGGTTTTTCCTATTAGTTGAAATCACTAAGTTTTTCTTTGTCAAAAACCTTCCCAAGAAACCATCAATAGACATTGAGGTCCTTCACCCTTGTTCACCCACAAGTTTTACTTAGAAGTTGGAGTGATGAGATTCTTGATAGCTTCCATGTCTTGATGCTCAAGTTGTCCATTGCCATGGACTTGGCTAAGTACTTAGATTTTTCCATCTGCAGAGGTTGTGCACTTTTCCTACCAGACTTGGTTTCCCAAGACAGGACCTTTCAGAAGCCTTCCCTTAGACAAATGGACGCGTTCCAACCTATCATCCCACTACCACCAACTGTCCAAATGACTAAGTTCTAGCAACCTATATGATCAAGGCAGAGCCCATATTGCCAAGTGGTTGCACTATAAGCTTCTCAACACTTGGCCTCTAAAATCCCTTTGTGCCTGGGTGGCATACCACAAGTGTGATACACAAGGTAAACCATGTCCATGGGCCTTGTGTAACCACTCAACCAAAAACCACCATTCAAGTCCCATTCCACCCAGGAGGTTCATTGACTTAGTTGTTTTATTAGGAAAACATAAGTCCAAAGACTTAGAAATATTTTCATCATAGCATGTATATACTTTACCAACCCTTGTTTGCTACTAGCTAGGCTAAGCATGGCATTGTATCTTAACTTAGGAAATTTCCTAGCAATTCTACAATTCTACAACTACTTGGGATTTCCCAACATAGCATTTGGCAAAAAAAAACATGCAAGACTTAGCAAAATACTTCTAATGCTTGTACAAAATATAGGGATGGAAATATTCATGAAGTACCACTTGCCTTGGTAATGGGGAGAGCAGCACTCTTCACAATCACAATCACTAGCACCAAAATCTACACAAGATTATAACCACAATCACATACAATTCATATACAAACAAAAATATGTATGTATGCATGCAAGAATGCTAAGTGATGATTTTTGAAATTCCACCAAGCAAGTGCATAGTACTGAACCAAAACCAAGTTGAAAACTTGCCAAACCAAACTTAATTAGCACTAAAACAAGTTACTAAACAAATTCTATACTTAAAATAGTCCTAAACAAGTTTCTGCATAAAAAGACATTTTAACAGAAACTTTTTACTAAACACATTGCAGATTCAGAAAGGGCTTGTCTCCCTGATTCCAACGACATAAAATTTGCAAAAAAACTAACGTGGGAATCAAAAGTTATAGCTATTTCAATTTTGGATCAAATTCTGATTTCAAATATGTTTTTGAATCTAACCCTAGCCACGCGTCATGTTCCTACTGGCGCGTACCGATTCGCTCCGGATCACGCTCGCGAGCCGTATGATCTAACTAACGATGCACGGTTCAGATCTAACCATACCGCTTCGCTAAGTGGACTAATTCTACGCGCTGGATCTGGATCTGACGGCTATAAATCATCTAACCAAAATCGAGCGGCGGTTGGCGGCGGCGCGTCAGTCAGCGGCGGTGCTGGCGTTCTAGGTCGCCCGGGGAAGAGAGGAGATGCTTGCCAGAACCGCAGGAGGCTGCTGATGCTCAAGGTGGCGATGGCTTGGGAAGGGGCGCACGGGGTCGTCGGAGATTCCTCGCCGGAGTTTGTGAACGCGTCGGGCACGGTCAGTCGTCGACGTTGGCGAGGCTCCTCGTCGCGCTAAGCCAAAAGAGAGGTACTGTTAGATGCGCAAGACGACGGGGATTCTAGGTGTATCAGTCAGAGGGCAAGGGGCGGTGGCTACTTACAAAGAGAGGTCGCCGGAGTTCGTGCAGAGAACGGTGGCAGTCAGTCGGAGTCGTTGCTGGAGCTATGGATCATGCGAGGACAAATGGGGAGTGTCAGTAGGTGCGCAAAGACTTGCTGGATTTGATAGCATGATTCAGAGAGAGAGAGGAACACGGGGCTCACCGGAATTCTTTGGCGCGGACGTCGGAACAGCGGCGGCGTCGAGCGAGTTGTGGGCAGCCTGGGGGCGTGAAGGAGAAATTGTTTGAGGGAAAATGGTCGCGAGAGTGTGGGGATTATATAGCCAGAGGCTCGACAAGAAACGCTTGCTGCATCAATGCAATATACCTCGTGAAATCAAGGCAGCAACGGGCAGCGGCGGAGTTCGTGCGCGGGATTTGGGGAAGACGACGCTGACATGGAGAGGGCCCGCTTGTCAGCGAAACGCGCAGAGAGGAGGTGGGGTCTGGTTGTCAGCGCTGCTTGGGTGCACTTGTGCGTGCGAGAGAGAGAGAGAGAGAGAGAGAGGAAAGCCGGGTGGGCTAGTTGGGCCAGTTCTGTTGCTGGGCTAGAATCCTGGCGCCTGGCCTTTTTCTTTTCTTTTGTCCTTTTCTTTTTTCTGTTTGATTTTCAGGAATGGTTTTGATATGAATTCAAACTCTTTTTGAATTCAAATCTTTCTAGGGTTTTTGCAGTGTGCAAAAGTTTCAAATAAAGGCATAAAACCATGTGGTTGCTTTGCAAAAGCTTGGTCACTCTTGGAGAACAAAATATCAGGGACTTGGTACCTGATTTGCAAATGTTTGAAAAATGGTTTTTGGAACCATTTCCAATTTGTAAACCTTGGTTTAAATTCTACACTCAAACCTTTCAACAAAGAAGGCAAACAATCTAGGTTCATAAACATTCAACTTTCAAATGGGGATGGCCATTTGATTTTAGATTGCTCACATAAAATGATAGCACTATGTCCTTTGTTTTTCTGAAATGAGTTTTGAAAATGATCTCAATTCTATATGCATGCATGAATGATATGCAACCTTTGAAATCATGATTTTAGGGATGTTACAGATAAGATCACAAACAATACTATCATAATGATTTAATAATAAGTTCAGATATGAGATCATGGCACTCGGGCCCTAGTGACAAGCATTAAGCACAACAAGTTGCAACAAAGTCAAATAGAACTAATAGAGATACTAGGCACTATGCCCCTAACAGATCTTATTCGATTACATGATAGAACTCATCCAATCCCTACCATCCCCAAGCCAACAGCGGGAGATTACTCACTCATGGATGAGGGAAACATCGGTGGTTGATGGAGATGCATTGGTGATGACGATGGCGATGATCCTCTCCAAATTCCCCGTCCCGGCAGGGTGCCAGAAAAGAGTTTCTGGATCCGAATCTTGGTTTCTGGTGGCGGCGGCGGATCGTAACTCTTTCTAGAAAACTATCGAGCCCCTTTCTGTTTTTAGGTCAGAAGGCAACTTATAGACGCGGAGGGAGGCTGAGAAGCTGCCTGGGATGGCCAAACCTCCCCCAGGCGCGGGGTCAGTGGGCCCGCGCCTGGGGTGGGTCTAGGCCCCCAGTCCTCCCCTCTGTCTCCCCTTCTGGCTCCATGGATCTTCTGGTGAAATATAATTTATGGCATATTTTCCGGGATTTTTCCTGATAGTTCATTTTTTGCACAAAAACAAGACACCAAGGTAATTCTGTTGAAAACAGCGTCAGTCTGTGTTAGTTGTATCCAAATCACAAAAGTTTAGAGGAGAAACAATAGAAAAGTGTTCGAGAAAGTAGATACGTTTTGGACATATCAACTCCCCCCAATCTTAGCTTATTGCTTGTCCTCAAGCAATTCAGTTGAAAACTGAGTGTGATAAAAGAACTTTCACGAACACTTTGCTTCATATGATGTATATATTCTCAGCACAGGAATAGATGCTTAGACAATTCATAATAAAGAGTATGCAACTAAGTCTACTCAATAGTTAATGCAAGTTATGACGAGAAACCAACTCAATAATAATAAGTAGCATGAAACATAAACATAAGCATCATTGCAATGCTCATAATAAGGTATGATAGAGTGGTATCTCGCTTGCCTTTGTTTGAAGAGCACAATATAATGCCAAGGCACCTCTAAAGTTTACATGAAGACTAGAAGTAAAGATATGAGAGATACAAGCATCAAAGTCATGACATAATTAACCAAGTTTTGGAACAAACACAAGAATGACAACTATGCTCTCAAGAAGGTGCTCATAGAATAAGTGGTGACTCAACAAAGTTGTGAAAACGGTTTTTGTGAAGGTTTGAAAGGCTTCCTAATGCGGAAAGGAAGGTACTCGTTAGCTTTGAGCTCTCATTGCCCCTATCATAGGCATCTTCATGTGGTTAAGGTGAAAGTGAGGTCCACTCTGAATCATATGCTTGACAGACCATAGACTGAAAATCCCAAGTCCCTTGAGTACGAGGGCCGCTCCGCATGCTACTCAACTTTGGTCACCTGAAAGTTCTTATCATTGTAAATACACGCATATCATCGAGAACCGCCAACGAGGTACCCCTTGCATATGGTATAGGAGCTTTCCCATAAACAAAATGACAAGGCAAGCAGACAATGAGCATCTCAGCAATCTTTTTATTTACCATGTGCATAGCTTTTTATTGAGGATGCTTCCTAGATGCTCATTGTAGTGATGCTGCAAGTTTCCACCATGATTAGGCATGGCTTAGGCTAGCGGCCCAGGCGTTTCTCTAAGACAATGTATAAACTCCATGAACTCACAACCTCCCCTTTTATTTCACATCGTCGACATCCGTAAACAAAAGAGCAAAGTATCAACTGGATGAGATATCCAATAGGTGTTGAAAGCATTAACCGTGATAGCACGGTTTTGCTGACTTCCAGTATATAATTAGCAAGCATATAACTGTCATGGACTAGTCACAATGGTTCAGAATTATTAAGCACAAGGAATAAAGTGTGACATCAAGTTCGTGAGAGCTTTACTAACTAACTTTCTCAAAACAGACAAATATTTTATTTTGGAAGAAAACAAGGCATATGGAATATGCACTCAAATGGAAAATGATGCTAACAGGTAGGTATGGTGGACATAACTGGAAATATTGGCTTTAGGGAGTTGGAAACACAAGTAGAGCACATACTCAGTGCAAGTGAAGGCTAGCAATAGAGAGGGAGCGACAAATGAGAGAGCAATAACTGTCATAATCATGCTTGCAACAAAACAGGACTAACTATGGCATGAAAGCGATACAAGAACTCTGAGTCAAAATAAATCATCGAGGCTTACTGACTGTTGATTAGTCATATGCATGCGTGAGCATGTGCCAAGTCGATTCACATGAACAGTCAGAGGAGGATACTACAATGTCATACCAAAGTATGAATAAAACAATGCAAGCAAACATTCATATGACATTCTACAAACTATTAGCAAGCTAGAGCTAATCATAGACAAGCAAGAACTACTAAGCATCCATAATGACATACACCTTACACAAACAGGCTAAGCATGCTCACAATGATGAGTATATGTACAAAAATGAAACAAATAGTGTTTGTTACCAGCCTCTTACCACACCTCGAGTTGTCTTAATCTTCATTATTTCCCTTCACTTGTGTGACTTGAATAATTAACATGAAAACCAATATCCACTGAGGACGGATGGACCCTGCGAAGAACTCACAAAACCAAAGAAGAACAACAAATATTTTTGGTGTTTTAGATTTTTTTAAGGAAACCAACACAAAACCAAACGAAGCAAAAGAAAACCAAAAACAAAAACTAAGACGCTCCAAGAATAACACAACTGTGCATGAAACAATAAAAACGAAGTTTCTAGAAAGACCTGAGATTTTTATTGATGAAGAAGGGGATGCCTTGGGCACACCCAAGCTTTGACGCTTGTACCTCTTGAGTAATTATTGGGGTGACATGGAGTGGCTCCCCCCAAGCTTGAGCTTTTGTCCATTCTTCATCTTATTACATCATCCTCTCTCTACACCTGAAATTTTTCTTTCATACAAAACTTCACACAATCTTCATTAGCAACATTAGTTAATTCAAAAGATATTAGACCTCTGGAAAAGCTTTGGAATAGCAAGACTTTTCATTACAAACACAAGCTACTGTAGAAAATCCTTCAAAAATCACAATTTCCCAAAAAGAACCCGAAAAGGAATCAATAAGAAGCAAATGCAAATAATGGCAGAAATCTGTCAAAACAGACCAGCAGGTAGAAACCGATTTTTCCGAAGAACTTATGTTGCTCAAATCAAAAAGTGTTGAACTAACGAAAGTTAGCTAACATACTGGGGATTTATTCGTAAATTTTCAGCTCAATCCGACTTACAAAGACTCCTCGCGAATTTTTATGGTGAAGGAAAGAAATCTGTTTTGGGACAACAACTCCCCAAATCTTACTTCCCTCTCATTAGAGGTTATTCTTGGCACAAAAAGAAAAAAAAGGATAAGGAGAGGTAATTACTGAAGTAATAACTTCCAAGACTCAAGGAAACTCTTGGGTTATCTCCCAACAAGTACTTTTCTTTAACGCCTTTAAGTTAGGCACGGCGAAGAGCAAAGATTGGAAAGGAGAAAAATAAAAGTGAGCAAGTATAACCACTGTGAAAACATTATTTTGTTCATTAAAATACTTTTGTTAACAAGGTTGATCAAGTCTTGTTACCAAAACAATCTTATATGAAACAAAACTTTGCATTCCACAAGGTGATTATGTTACCTCATACTTGATAGCAATGGTCCTAATCATAATAGTTTCAAAAATTTCTTGTGGAATGGGACAATATATTTCTCCAACTTTGATGCTCTCAATGTTTTCAATGGAATTCAGGCAATAGCTCTTAACAACCTTCTTGGGGAAGTAGACATTGTGCTCTTTGTCATTAATATTAAAAGTTACCTTTCCTTGATTGCAATTGATGACAGCACCTGCAGTATTAAGAAAAGGTCTCCCAAGAATAATAGACATATTATCATCTTCAGGCATTTCAAGCACAAAAAAATCAGTTAAAACCATGCAATTATGAGCAACCTGAACAGGAACATCCTCACATATACCAACAGAAACAGTAGTTGACTTATCATCCATTTGCAAAGATATATCAGTTGGTATCAAATTTTCTAGCTAGAGTTTATTATATAGAGAAAAAGGCATAACACTAACTCCAGCTCCCAAATCACATAAAGCAGTTCTAACATAATTATTCTTAATGGCAAGGAATAGTTGGTATACCTGGATCACCAAGTTTCTTTGGAACCTTACCATTGAAGGAATAATTAGCAAGCAAAGTAGAAATCTACTCATTAGGAGTCTTCCTTTTATTAGAGACAATATCCTTCATATACTTTGAATAAGGAGGCAATTTAATAGCATCAGTCAAAGGAATTTGCAAGAATAAAGGCTTCATCCACTCACAAAACTTGTTGTAGTGTTCTTCCTCCTTTGAATTGTGTTTCTTACCTGGAAAAGGCAAAGGTTTCTGCACCCAAGGTTCTCTTTCTTTACCATGTTTATTAGCAATAAAATCTTCCTTTGTGTACCTAGTGTTTTTAGTGTGCTTCTCAAGTTCTTTCTCAACTTCCTCCTTATCAGGAGACTCATTATTATTACCACTCTCAGTTTCAGCATCAGAGATAGATATACTATTAGGATCTATAGCAGGTTCAAGTGGTTCCTCAACTTTTTTATGTTTCTTTTTCTTCCTCTTACGAGGACTACAACTATCCTCACCTTGTTGGGAATCCTGCTCTATTCTTTTAGGGTGTCCTTCAGGATATAAAGGATCTTGAGTAGCTACACCACTCCTAGTTCTAATTCCATAAGCATGTTTATTTCCTGAAGCATTAACTAGCATATCCTTTTGCACCTTAGCAAGTTGATCAAGTTGAGTTTGAACCATTTGAAAGTGTTTACAAAGCATTTTAATATCATTAGAAGTTCTTTCCACAATATGTTTCAACTCATGGATAGCTCTAGAGTTTTCCAATAAATGATTCTGAACTTGTTTATTAAAATGACCTTGCTTAACAATAAAAATGTCAAGTTCCTCTAAGCATTGATCAGGAGGATTACCATAAGGAATATCACCACCATCAAAGTGTTGGAGAGAGTGTACCTCAATAGTAGATGAGTGGGGAATTGGCTTACATAATTCTTATATAGGAGGTAGATTCTTCACATCTTCAGCTCTAATACCTTTCTCCTTTAGAAACTTTTTAGATTCCTTCATCACTTCATCATTTAATGCAATAACTCCCCTCTTCTTTTATTGTTGGTGGTGGAACTGGTTCAGGAACATCTGGTCCAGGAGTAACTGGTTCAGGAGTAATAGGCTCAGGTGTATTCAGCTTTGTTGAAGTCCAATCATCATAATTCTTGCTTATCTTGTTCATTAATTCTTCAGCATATGTAGGAGTCCTTTTCCTGAAAACACAATCAGCAAAGCTATCTAGGTAGGTCCTAGAATCATCAGTTAGTCCATTATAATAAATATCAAGAAGCTCATTCCGAGGTAATGGACATCCAGGATATGCATGAATCAAGGAACAAAATCTTTTCCATGACACAGGCAATTTCTCTTCTTCTTCCTGTTTAAAATCAAAAAAATTCTGCAAAGCAGCATGTCTAGCACTGGTAGGAAAATATTTATGGAAGAAAGAAGCAATCAAGCAATCAGGGCTATCAATGGAACCAGGAGGTAATCTATTAAACCAAGCCCTAGCTTCTCCTTTTAGTGAAAAAGGGAAGATCTTAGCAACAAAGTACTTGCGCACTTTAAAATCATCAGAGAACAAAGCACTCATAGTAGAAAGCTCATTCATATGAGCCACATCACTCTCATTTTCAGTACCACAAGACGGTTCTTTCTCAACAATATCTAAACAAGTTAAATCAAGAGAGAAATCATAATCTTTATCTTTAATATCTATGGGAGAGGTGGCAAACTTAGGATCATATGACTTCTTGGGCATAATAGTACGTCTAGCAAGGAGACTCTTAATAGCACTAGCACCATGTGTGTTTCGGCACTCTTCAACAAATTCATCAGTGAGCTCTATGTAACCATCATTAATATCAAAACTCTCACTAGCAGGTGAGCTAACAGGTGTAACAGTGTCTTCACTAGGAGTTTCGGTATTTCCTAGACTAGCCATAGTAGCATCTAGAAAAGGACCTAATGAACCACTCGCATCAAGCACAATAGAAGTAACATCATGAGTATCAAAAGCAGTTTCAGACTCAGCAGTAGTAGCAGTGTGTGTAGCATGAGTACGTGGTGGTGGTGTGACAAGCTTACTTATAGCAGACGGTGAATCAAGAACAACAGAGGTGTTTAGGACTGTACCTCCTCTTGTAGTGGATGGTAAAATAGGGAACTTTCCATCACGAGACTTCCCCATGATGAAAGGAGTAGCAATGAACAATAATAGATCCAAGTGAACTTACAAATAAATCTATGCTCCCCGGCAATGGCGCCAGAAAATAGTCTTGATGACCCACAAGTGTAGTGGATCGCAACAGTCTTCGCGGGTTGTATTACCCAATTTATTGATTCGACACAAGGAGAGCCAAAGAATACTTGCAAGCCTTAACAACTGAGTTGTCAGTTCAGCTGCACCTGGAAATAGTTCTTGCTCACAGAATTTTATGAGTAGCAACAGTTTGTAGTAGCAACAGCAGCAGTAACAGCAACAGTGAAACAAGAGCAATAGTAACAGTAACGGTAACAGTAGGATTCGAGTGCGGTAGGCATAGGGATGGATGGACGGGCGTTGCATGGACGAGTCTAAACATGCAAGTTAAAGACCTAGGGCATTGCAGATAAATAATAACAAGCATCCAAGTACTAAACAATCCTAGGCATGTGCTCCAAATATAGTCATACGTGCTCGCAATGAGAACTTGCACAACATCTTCTGTCCAGCCAGCCCGTGGCAGCGGGGCCTCTATGGAACTACTGGCAGTTAAGGTGCTCCTTTTAATAGAGCACCGGAGCAAAGCTTTAACACTCCGTGAACACATGTGATCCTCACACCACAGCCATCCCCTCCAGTTGTCCCAATTCACTTTGGGGCCTTTGGATCCGAACAATGATATGTGTACACAACTTGCAGATAAGATCACAAACAATATTATCATAATGTTCAATAATAAGTTCAGATATAAGATCATGGAACTCGGGCCCTAGTGAAAAGCATTAAGCACAACAAGTTGCAACAAAGTCAAATAGCACTAATAGAGATACTAGGCACTATGCCCCTAATAGATCTTATTCGATTACATGATAGAACTCATCCAGTCCCTACCATCCCCAAGCCTATAGCGGGATATTACTCACTCATGGATGATGGAAACATCGGTGGTTGATGGAGATGCATTGGTGATGACGATGGCGATGATCCTCTCCAAATCCCCCTCCCGGCAGGGTGCCAGAACGGAGTTTCTGGATCCGAATCTTGGTTTCTGGTGGCGGCGGCGGAGTGGGTCTGTTTTTAGGTCAGAAGGAAACTTATAGACGCGGAGGAGGCCGAGAAGCTTCCTGGGGTGGCCAAACCTCCCCCAGGCGCGGGGTCAGTGGGCCCGCGCCTGGGGTGGGTCTGGGCCCCCCAGGCCTCCCCTTTGTCTCCCCTTCTGTCTTCGTGGATCTTCTGGTGAAATGTAATTTTTGGCATATTTTCCGGGATTTTTCCTGATAGTTCATTTTCTACACAAAAACAAGACACGGAGGTAATTCTGCTAAAAACAGCGTCAGTCTGTGTTAGTTGTATCCAAATCACAAAAGTTTAGAGGAGAAACAATAGAAAAGTGTTCGAGAAAGTAGATACGTTTTGGACGTATCAATGGCCCTGATTTTCTTTGGGTTCACCTCGATGCCCCGTTGGGAGATGAAGTTCCAGAGTAATTGGCCAGATGGGATGCCGAAAGTGCACTTGTCTGGGTTCAGCTTGATCTTCTAGAGATCAAGGTTATCGAACGTCTCACGGAAATCGACGATTAGGGTCCTAGCCTCCCTGGTCTTGATTATTATGTCATCGACATAGATATGAATGTTGCAACCGATCTGGTTCTTCAGACATGCTTGCATGCACCTCTGGTATGTGGCACCTGTGTTCTTCAGCCCGAAGGGCATGCTGTTGTAGCAGAATACCCCGAATGGCGTGATGAATGTCATTTTCTCCTAATCTCCGACCTTCAATCGAATTTGGTTGTAGCCTGAGTAGGCGTCGAGGAAGGAGAGATTCTCGCATCCTGCAGTCGAATCAATGATTTGATCGATCCGCGGTAGAGGGAAGTGGTCCTTGGGACAGTGCTTGTTGAGCGATGTGAAGTCCACACACATCCGTAGGATGTCCGTGTCCTTTTTTGGGACCAACACGGTGTTGGCCAGCCACTCGCTTTCCTTGATTTCTCTGATGAAGTTGGCATCGAGCAGTCTGTTGACTTCGATTCCAACGGCTTCGGCTCTTGGCTTGGACAGTCGGTGCATTGACTGTTTGACCAACTTTGCATCTCATATTGAGTGCGGGCTCGGCAAATTCTCTGGTAACTCCTGGTATGTCCGCAGGACACCAGGTGAAGATTTCCCAGTGCTCACAAAGGAATTCGACGACGTGCTTTCCTATGCAGGACTCGGGTCGTTGGCGATCAACGTCGTCTTGGAGGTGTCCGCCGGGTGGACCTGCACCTTCTTGGTGTTGACCGTGGAGTCGAACGACATGTCGGGTGCTTTTTCCTAGCGACTGGGGATGCCCCGTTGTCTGTCACCTCTCTGAGTCTCGTGAGCTCCTCCTGCATGCCGAACGACTAAGAGATTCTGTTGAAGTCTCTGTCGCATCTGTCTGACCTGGTGAAGCTTCCTTGGACGGTGATGAAGCCCCTAGGTCCTGGCATCTTCAGTAGCAGGTACGCGTAGTGCGGTACTGCCAAGAATCTTGCGAATGCCACATGCCCGAGGATGGCGTTGTACTGTGATGGCCAGTCCATCACTTCGAATTCTAGCAGCTCGCCTGAAGTTTTCGGGATGACCGAAGATGACATCGAGCCATATCTTGCCCAGGGGGTATATGCCCTTTCCTGGGACTATGCCATGGAACGTCGTGTCTGACTGCTCCATGCTGCATAGTGGAATCCGCATTGCTGCGAGTGTGTTGGCGAACATCAGTTTGATGTCGCTGTCCCCGTCCATGAAGACGCGACTCATTTGAATCCTCCAATTTGAGCCTCGAGCACCAGGGCAACATGACCTTAGCGAGGTATCTGACATGGGTGATCCGAACGATCGAACGTGATGCAGGACTCCGAGCCGCTGAGGTACTCATGTATGGCTGGTGGAGAGGTCAAGGCCAGGCTGACTTGGCGGGTGATCTTTGATGACCCACAAGTATAGGGGGTGTATCGTAGTACTTTCGATAAATAGGAATGTCGATCCCAATGAGGAGCAAAAGGTGTTGAACAGTGGTATGGAGCAGGAAATCCCTGTGAATACTTAGCAAACGGATTTTTAGTGGTTTTATGACAAGGCAACAAAACAAGGAGCAAGTAACAAAGGTAACGAAAAAACGGATCAAGTGGTCCAATCCTTTCTTAGCAAAGGACAAGGCGGTGGAAATACTTATAAGGACCAAACGTTCTCGAGGACACATGGGAATTCTGTCAAGTGCTTTCGCTTCAAATAGCTGAGTACTCTTCTATGGTGTTTGTAAGTGTTGTGTGGGTGAACCTATGCTAACTTACCGCCCTTTCTAGGACTAATACATACTTGTGATTAAACCCCCTACAAACATCCGTAACTACAGGAAAGTAATTAAGATATAAATCTAACCACAGCCTTAAACTCTAAGATCCTGTGCTCCCTTGTGCAAAGGTGTCCTAACCTGGGTTCAGGTTTCTATCACTCCGACAACCGCACAATTAGTAGCCAAATACACAATGCATTCCCCTAGGCCCATAAATGGTGAAGTATCATGTAGTCGACGTTCACATGACACCACTAGAAGAATAGCACCACAACTTAAATACTAAACCATTGAATAATAACTCGTCACAGATTCACTACTAACAACATGACTTCTCCCATGTCCTCAAGAACTAAACAAACTACTCATAAGACATCATATGGATCAAGATCAAAGATGATATGGTAATGGATAACAATCTGAACATAAATAATAATCCAATGGTTCCACTCACAAGCATCAACTACAATAGTAATCAATACCGGGAAAGTTTCCCCTAAGAACTAAAGCAATATCCAACACAATTGTTACAGTGGGACGAAGTGGTGGTGATGGTGTTGGTGGAGATGATGGTGTGGATGATAATGATGATCCTGATGAAGCCTAGCTTGATGACGGTGTTGATGGCGGCGGTCTCCCCTCTCCGCGAAGGAATTCCCCCGGCAGAAATCTGTCTGCCGGAGAGATCTTTCTCTCTCGGTGTTTTCCGCCCCTAGAGGCGGCGGAAAATCTATCTGTGGTTGCTCCCCGAGCCTTAGGGTTTCAAAGGGAAGATATAGGCGAAGGGGCGGAGTCGAAGGCCGGGCAGGTGGGCCACACCTGCCCTAGGCGCGGGGTCAGGTGGGCCCGCGCCTAGGGGGGTGGGCCCCCTGAGGCCCCACTTCGTCCCTCCTTCTGGCTTCCTTCGTCTTCTGGTAAAATAATATGTTTCCATATTTTCTGGTATTTTTCTGGTATTTTTCTGATCTTTGCGAAATTGCACCAAAATGCCTTCTTTTCCATCATAATCCAGACTCCGGCAGTCCATCCTCCAGGAATCATCCAACATGCATAAACAGATGAAAAGCCATAAGTAATACCTCATAATAAGACAAATATCAATGAATAGAGGTAAATTATGATATAGAAAGGTTATGGAAATTGGGCATATCAATCTTCTTCTGCACCATGTTGGTTGGGCGCCCCTTCTGGATCATCAGGGCTCCTTTCGGCTGAGGGTACCCGTCTGAACCGTTGTTTGGTGCTGGTGCGACTAGCGGCTGCGATGGTCCGACAGGTGGTGGTGGAGGGGCTCCGTGTGCAATGGCACCTGGTGCGGGTCCGAATCCAGGGTTCACGATCTGGCGCCGCATTTGGGTGAGGCCCTCGCTGAGCTTCTGGAACTCTCGGCAGTCCTTGAGCATGTGGTTGTCCTTCTTATTACCATCTTGTTTGTCGATGTAGAAGTGGATGGTGCAGGAACCAGACAGCTTGTCGTATGCCGAAGGTTCGTCGTCGCGGTTGCGACATAGCCATGTTTGTGTGGGTAGTCCACCGTCGTGGTAGTTGTTGTTGCGGTATCCACTGTTGCGGTTGCCATCATCGTGTTGATCAGCGTATCCATCCACAACCATGTCGACTCCGTCGCGATCGTCGTAGACGCGTGATCTTCTTCTGCTATGGCGTTCGCGCCTGCGGCCGTAGTCATCTTCGCCATCCGAATGCTCTTGGTTGACGGAATCGTCGCCATCTGCCCATCGGTTGGCGATGTCCATGAGGTAGTCAAGTGTCTTGGGCTTGACGCGCCCGAGCTCCTCCTTGAAATCTGGGCGCCTGGCACCGTCCTTAAAGGCGTCGATTGCTCTTTCTTTGGAGATGTGTGGGGTGGAGTTATTGATGTGGGACCAGCATAGTATGTACGAGCGGATGGACTCGTTTGCTCGGTGGGTGCAGGCCCACAACTCTTCGATTGAGGCTGGCCTCTTGCTGGTCCCCTTGAAGTTGTGGATGAAGCTGTATGCCAGCTCTTCCCAGCTTCAGATGAAGCCAGAGGATAGGCTGATGAACCAAACCCTAGTTGTGCCTGTTAGCTGTAGATGAAGGCACTTTAAGGTGGTGTTCTTGTTTCCGCTCTGCAGCTTGACTGATGATAGGTGATCGTCGAGCCAAGCTTTTGGCTCTTGCGTGCCGTCGAACTTCGGATTTTTCGAAGGGAGCTTGAAATTTTTTGGCATCCGCATTTGGCGAATGGATCTGCTGATGCATCTAGCTCTGCATACCTCTCCATCGTCTTCCTCTTCGGACTCAGTTGAGCACGCATGTTTAGCACATGATTTATTGATCTTGCGTTGGGTGATCTTGTTGCGAGCGTCGTAGTTGCTGCTGCGGCACCGTGGGCTCTGGCGGCGCCGGGGCAGGTCATGCTCCTCCTCCTCCTCAGATGAGGGTGTACGGCTTCGAGTGAACTTGACCGCAGCTTTTTTCTTTGGCTCCATGGGAGTTTCGTCGTGGAGCGCAGTGCCAACAAGTCCGAGGCCTGCTAGTGCAGACTTATGCATTGCGTTTTTCAGGTCGCCCACCGGAGGCGGCTTGGACGCAAGATAGGTGGTGGCTGCGGTGATTGCAGCCTGCGGCGTTTTCGGCATGACGTTGTAGTGTGAGTCCATCGTCATGAAGGACCTGTTGAGGGCCCTGGCGACCTCGCGTCGTGCGGCGGGGTCCATGTGCTCCATGCGGGAGTGGTACTTGTTGGCGTTGTTGCCATGTGAAGTGAAGCCGTCAGCGGCGGAGAGCGCAGCTCGCCTCGCGCTGGATTCCACAGCTGCCTTCTGACGCTTTTCGAGCTCCTGCATGAGCTTCACCTATCGGTTGTGCTCATCGATTAGGAGGAGGTGGTGGCCATCAGCAGATCTCTAGAGGCATCCACAGGTAGGATTTTGTTGTCTGCCATGGCTTCGCGTGCTTGGTGCGAGCCTTCCTCGTTGAGGTTGATCTGTTCATAGCCGCTATTGTCGCCTTCGTTGGCTCTGTTAGCCGGGTTTCCTCCATTCCCAATTTGTGAGTTGGGAGGGGGATTGGGTGGTGGGTTGGCACTCGAACCTAGTGGTGGGTCCGCTTCGTTGTTGATGACAGTGCATAGGTAGCGCTCGCGGAATGGGTTGCTGCTGCCGCAACTTTTAGATCCGGAACCGTAGGTTCCTTCATCCGAAGGGGGGCCGCACTCAAATCGCTTGTCAGCGTCGACGCGTGCAACATGCCGATGGGTGGGACCCACGAAGCGGGCCTGATGGATGGTGTTGTCACCCTGCTCTGGGAGGCGGAGGGTGTCGGTCTGCCCACCTAGAAGCAGAAGCTCCCGAACAGCATCTCGAGCCCGTCGTCGACGAACTCGAAATCCTTCAGGGTGGCCAGCGAGTGGGCGGTGAATTCGAAGGCGCCGAAGAGGAGGTGACTCTCCATTGCCAATAAATCATAGGTCGCTCTGGATGGAACCGTCACGACCGCATGATCAGCATCCCCGCTTCCCACAAACGACGCCAATTGACGAGGGTTCGAATCGTCAATGTCCATTGTTATGGACTTGGGTTTTGGAGAATATGGGGATGTTGGAAGTCACGGAACGGTTAACAAACAAGCAATACAGGGACATGATATTTACCCAGGTTCAGTCCCCCGGAGGGAAAACCCTACTCATGCTTGTCTGCTCTTGATTACGGTGGAACCGAAGATTAGAGGGGTGCGCAGATGCAATCTAGCGTGAGGTGTGTATGGGGTGAGTTGAGAGATCCTTCTCGTCGTACCCTCCTGGCCTTTATATAGATAGGCCAGGTCCTGGGATAGGTCGATTCAGTTACAAATTAGGGTTGATACCCTTTTAAATTCTATCTAATCTAGACTTGTCCTCCAAGGAGTCGAAATCGCCTCGGGCTTGGGCAACCCGAAATCTAAATGGGCTGTGTGTCCTTACGTGGGCCTTCCTTAGGCTGTACCAGGTATACCAATGTCGTGTACCTTTGGGGTATATCCATGTCAGGAGGTGTTTATACCTCCTACAACAACAAGACCTATCAAAGAAATAAGTAACATTATAAGTAGAGCACACGTTTCTAGCAATGGTATTCAATTTATCAATTTGTTCCCATAAGTGTTTCCCTTTTTGTGACAAACGGTGTTCCTTATAATAATACTTTTGTTCTTCCGTGAATCAACCTTGCCAATAAGAACTAGTTTCAAAGAAACCAACCATTGATAGAAAGCATGACAAAGCAAGGCAATGACAGACCAACAACTATAGTAGGAACTAATTTTTTTGTGTTTTTTATAAGAAAAAGCAAACCAAGCAAAACTATTTTTTTGTATTTTTTGATAAAAATAAACAAGCAAAACAAAGCAAAAGAAACTAAGCAAAACAAAAACAAAGTAAAGAGAAAGTTGTGAAGGACTCCCCTTGTGAAGTCGTCCTTAACCTCCCCGGCAACGACGCCAGAAAACGTCTTGATGTGTCTCAGATCACTATAGAGCTTTGTTGGAAAACCCCAAGAGGAAGGTGTGATGAATACAGCAATAAGTCTTCTCACAGTTAGAAACCAAGGTTATCGAGCCAGTAGGAGGAAGGAAACGACTCAAAGGTGTTGCTAGCAACTTGGAAACCTGCACAACACAAACTCAAGACTTTGCCCCAACGAACAGTGAGGTTGTCAATCTCACTGGTTTGCTGAAAACAAAGGATTAAATGTATGGTGTGGAAGGTGATGGTGGCTTGCAGAAAGTAAACAGTAACAGTGGAAGATGTATCAATGGTAAAGATTGGACCGGGGTCCACAGTTCACTAGAGGTGTTCACCTTAAGATAAACAACATAACATGCTGGGTAAACAAATTACAGCGGGGCAATTGATAGGACAGAGCAAGGCATAACAATGTAATACTAGACATTCATGATCCTATGAGATTAGATTGGGCATTACAACAATATACATAGACCACCATCCAACTGCATCTATGACTAGTAATCCACCTTCAGGTTATCATCCGACCCCCCTCCAGTATTAAGTTGCAAGCAACAGATAACTTCTTTAAGCAGTGTGTGTAAAGTAACCAATACAATTGTTCCGTGAACAAAATATCATAGTTTTCTCCCTAGTAGCAGCAGCACATCTACAAACTTAGAGATTTCTGTCACTTCCCTAGATTCAATAGAGGCATGAACCCGCTATCGAGCATAAATACTCCCTCTTGGAGTCACTAGCATCTACTTGGCCAAGATAGCTACTAGAAATGGAGAGCATGCAAGATCTCAAATAACAGAGACATGACAGAATCAATAAGATAGAATCATTAATCAATCTGACATAGTAATCTCAATATCCATCGGATCCCTGCAAACACAACATGCATGATTACAAATAGATGATCTTGATCATGAACGGAGCTCACAATATCTAGACATGGAAGCACAAAGGAGGAGAAACAACCATCTAGCTACGGTATGGACCCATAGTCCAAGGTGTAACTACTCACGCATCATACCGGAGGCAGGCATGGTGATGAAGAAGGCCTCCATGATGATCTATCCCCTCCGGCAGGGTGCCGGGAAGAGCTTCAGATGCCCCCCGATCTAGGGACGATGGTGGCGGCGGCTACAGACTGTTCCATGGAGATCTGATCGGGTACTTAGGGTTTTGGTTTCGGGGGATTCTTATAGGCGAAGGGGGATACTGAGGGGGTGCCCGAGGCAGCCGCACCCTCCCAGGAGCAGACCAGGCCTGGTCGCGCGGCTAGGGGGTGTTGGCCCCTCGTGGCCCTCCTCCGTCTCTTCTTCTGGCTCTGTGTTCTCCTCGGTGAAATATTGACTTTGGCTTTTGTCCTGTCCAATCCCAAGAATATTCAGTTTCTGACTTTTCTGGAACCAAAAACAATAGAATACAAGCAACTGGAATTGTGGCATCTTGTTAATAGGTTAGTCCTAGAAAACGAATAAAATACCTCAAAGTGTAGACAAAGCAAAGCAAAGTGGATACTAAACAAGCATGGAACATCAGAAATTATAGATATCTTTATGACGTATCAGCCCGCCGGTCTCGGGCAGATCCTGCTCGGCCTGGACCCCTACGAGGAGGAGGACTACATCAGGCCAGAGAACCCCTACGACACCAACATCGTCGACCCATGGTTGGAGGTAACTAGGGTTTTGTGCTCTTCCCTTGTTCTTAACTCATTCACATTGTTGAATGCTAGATCGTGTGTTATTAGGGCTCGGTTGTTCGTATTTTCAATCGTTGGATGCTAGGTCTTTTTACAGAAGCTAATCCTCTTGTGTTAGATCTCATATTTCAATGAATCCCCCTGTTTGTATTTCAATACTATTTTATTTGTCCTCCGATTTGCAATTAAGGGATTCCCTAGTTAGTACTAGCATCGATCTGTAGTTGGTATCAATACTTGATTTTGTTTGAGATTTGGGGAATTTAACCCACTCGGTTAATTTATGCAAATAATCTAGGGATCTCAATCAGTCAATTTATGCAAATAATCAATCCTGATAAACAAGGTATCTCAATCATGTCCTTATTGCACACTACTGTTTTTTCCAACAGGTGGATAGCAACGACGTCTGCAGCGATGACGAGTCTAAGGATACCAAGACTCGTCAGGTGCTGAGGAGGCTGAAGTCTGGACAGTACGACAACTTCTTCACCGGCAACGTCTACAGGTGTCCCTTTTGCACCAGTAGACACATCGCCACCGATTTCAACTCCCTCGTGAATCATGTTGAGGACGTGAAGTCCTGCGGCCTGACCGTGAACGTAAACGCCTTGAGAGCCAGGCACAAGGCGCTCATCTTTCACCTCCGCAACATTTAGAATGTGGCCATCGAAGAGGGTCGCATGCCCTCGATCAAACTCAAGGCACCCAAGATCAATAGACAAGGCATCAAGAAGTAGAGGAAGCGCCAGAGGGAGGAGGTGGAGGCCATGAGGTGCCAATGATCCTTATGTTGCTGCTATAAAGCACCTTTTTTGTATTGTTTGTGTTGAACTTGTCCGCTGCTGCTGAGCAGCCTAATTATCGAACCTCGTTAAGTACCGTATTATATCCTATATTAGATATTTTATCTACATCTTCTCTGTTTACTGAATGTATTTATGCTGCTGGTTAGATTTGTTGCTCTAGATTTGCTACCAGATTGAGAAAAAACGAAGCCTAAAAGGAATAATGAATAAAGAGAGAAGCTGCTCTAGATATACTTTTTTGAAAAAAACACAATTGTTAGCGAGAGAGAGAGGGTAAAGGGCGCTCTTAAAAAGGCCAATCATAAAAATAACAAAAAATAAAACTTCCAATTTAGGCGATAGGGCGCACATCTACATGGCGTTCGTCGGGTTCGGGGACGGGTCCATGCCCCCATACCCGCCCCCGCCCCTTTTCCCTGCCCCACAACCCGCCTCCGTTCACATCGACGGGTACAGATCCCCACCAGACCCACCACCCGCCGGGTAAACGGGGCCCCGGTGGGTCTAGAAAACCCGCAAAAAATGATAGCATTCAGGCATTTTTTACAACATTTTCATAGCAAAATTTGATAACAACTAGTTACAATATTCAGTACCAAGCAGCTAGACAACAACAAATAATACATTCAGCAATAATACATGTGCACAATCAGCGTCTTTGATAACAACAAGTAGTCCAACAATAATAAAACAATGGACGGCAATAATAACAATGGACAACAATAAGGATAATGGATAGCAATAAGATTCAGCCATATAACCCATAAGAATGCTTCGCAGCTTCCATGATTCATCAACAAAATGACCGGTAATAGCCATGTAGCTCTTTTTTTGGTTGTAGGTTGTCCACATATCAGTGGTGACAGCTACCCTTGACTGCAGCATAGTCATGTACTCAACAACAATCTTTTCTCCTTGTCATATCTTCATATGATGTCCTTCCTACAAAACAAAAGATAAAGGTTATCTCATCATTCATTCACAAAGGAACATGGTATAAATAATAGTTACTAGTGCATGAACAAACCTATAAGTGTTCCTTGTATGAAGAGTGAAAATTGGTTGCACCGCGTGAACAAATCTCCTAAATCCAGCATGATCCACCATGCTCAATGGGTAATCATGCAAAACTATCATGTTACCTAGCTCTTCTCTAGCAGTCTCTTAATCAAATGTATAATTCTCTATATTCACCTTCCCATCAGGTTGTGCAGTCATCCTCAATGAAGTCTGACTCAATGATTTACCCCCTTGCTATTCAACTTAATCATCCTTTGAGTACATGTTTTTAGATGGTCACGCAAATGTGTTGTGCCACTCTTGGATTCTGCACTAAGAGGCTTGCTACAATAGTTGCAAATGCCCTTCCATTGTCCATTCACCTTCTTATTCGTCATCTCGTTCCACACATCAAAAGTGAGATTGCGTGACCTTACACGTTGCACCTCCACCACTTCATATTCTTCATCATCGGAAATATAGTTCACGGATTCGTAAGGGGCTTGGCTACTACAACTTGTAGCACTACATCAAAAAATATCACATATATCAGCATTCTACAACTAGCAGCAGTTTAACATACATCACATAAATATAATACTCCCTCCGACCCATATTAGTTGACTTGGATTTCTCAAAATTTGGATGAACCTATATACTAAATAGTGTCTAGATTCATCCAAATCTAGACAAATTTGAGTCAAGTAATATGGGTCGGAGGGAGTACCTAATAGTCTGACTACAATCTGACTACAAAACTACAATCTACATAACTACAAAACTACAATCTGACTACAAATTCCCCTCTACAATATGACTACAAAACTAATTCCTAAACAATTAGACTACAATATTGGAAGGGAGGACTCACATGGCACTTGGAGATTTCTGTGGCCGTTTGTCGATGACAGCGTGCTTCATCTTCTTCGCGACGTGCTTTCCCTTCTCCTGGAGGTCATGATGCCTGCTGCAGTCGAAGGGCGCTACGGGCAGCGCATGGTCCCGCTTTCGGCTATTGCCGATGCCATCCACCAACGGCAAATAAGTGCCATGGCCGACTCCTCTTGCTCCCTTGCTGCCAAATGCCTATGAAGTCACGCTGAGGAGGAACCCCGGTCGTGCACCGCTTCCATGCGGCGGGATCTGGGCGTGGTCGTATCCTCTCCCGACAGCGGCGTGGGATTGAGATGTCATGAGGCTGGGTCGTCACTGAAGACACTCTCCTATCGCAACTCGAGCGGCTAGGGATCCATGGCAGCCGTCGGCCGGAGCTATGCAGGGCGACAGGGAGATGCGCGGCAGCTGGCCGCTGGCGGCGGTGCAGGAGAGAACAACAGGAGAGCGGGAAGGGGCAATTTTTTTGCCTTGCGTGGCAGCGTGGGGCTGGGAGCTGGGGCCTCGCGTGTCGCATAGAGTAGAGTTGGGTTCAGGGACGTGGTCACGTGGGACGTGGGGAGTTGTCTAGGATTTCCCTACCACTTACATGTGGGGGCCACATATGTCATACACAGGTCGACGAGTATACGGGTTCGGGTGAGGCACCTCCATACCCGCCTCCGCTAGAGCCGATGGGTGCAACTTTTTACCAATAACCAGACCCGCGGGTCTAATTATTTACTAGACACGCCCCATTTAGAGAGGGGACCCATCAGGTTAGCGGGTATCGGGTCCCCATTGCCATCCGGAATCGCATGTAACTACCAAATGCGCCCCTCATGGTCCCACACCACGTCCCCCATAACGCGTTCCCAACCAACCGGCCCCACGCAGTATCACATGGCACGGCCCCACACGTCAGCATAATACGTTCTCGACCAACCGGCCCCACGTGGTCCCACACCACGCGACCCCACATGTCAGCCAATGATCAACCTGACGACATCTGCCGTTCAAGCTCTTTGATGAGTTTTCGAGAAGGAGAAGGGCAAAAGTGAGGAAAATTTAAGCGACTGGGGAAATGTGAGTACTACTAAGGAACCAGGCGCATGGAAGTAGAAATCCCTTTTTCTAATCGTGTGGAATCTCAGATGGATGTGCTTGACTATGGAATGAATCCTTGGTTCTGACGCGTTTGCAATGGCACCTGTGTTATCGTAGAAGATGGTCACAGGGTCATTCGCATTAGGAACAACTCGCATTTTGATAATGAAATTTCATATCCAGACAGCTTCATTCCCCATAGATTTAATTGCGATGTATTCCGAATCCATTGAAGACTGTACCATCACTGGTTGCTTCATGCTTCTCTAGGTTACCATGCCACCATTCACCAGAAACACACATCATGTCTGAGACTTCGAGTCATCGGAGTCCGTGTTCTAGATCGCATCCACATAACCAGTTACGTTCAGAGCTTCATCACCACCTCCAAAGACTAGGAACATGTTCTTAGTTATTTTCAGATACTTCAGGATATTTTTCATAGCTGTCCAAAGTTCCACTCCTGGATCACTTTGGAAACGGCCTATCCAACTAAGATCCAGGGCCACATCAATTCGAGTACATAGCATAGAATACATGATAGAACCTATGGCTGAGGCACAGGGGACATTAACCATCCTCTATATATCATCAGTTGTTGCTGTAAATTGAGTCTTACTCAACGATACACCTTTCACAAGAGGCACAAAACCCCTTTTGGCATCTTCCATTTTGAACTTCTTCAAAATCTTATCTATGTAAGTACTCTAACTTGATGCTATCAGGTGTCTTGATATTTCTCTATAGATCTTGATACCCAATATACAGGTTGATTCACCTAGATCCTTCATGGAAAACTAACTACTCGGATATTCCTTTATGCTTCCTAATAATCTCACATCATTCCCAATGAGTAATATGTCATCCACATATACTATCAGGAATGCCACCAATCTCCCACTCGCTTTCTTATAAACACAAGCTTCTTGATTATTTTGGACAAATCTAAAACTCTTGATCACTTGATCAAATCGCTTGTTCCAACTCCTAAATGCTTGTTTTAGTCCATAAATGGATCGTTAAATCTTGCATACCTTTCCAACATCCTTAGGATCGACAAACCCCGTTGGTTGTATGATATACAACTCTTCATCAGTGCGTTCATTGAGGAAGGCAGTCTTCACATCCATCTGGCTTATCTCATAATCATAATATGCAGCAATTGCTAGTAAAGGACAGGTTTCAACATTGCTATAGGGCGGAAAGTCTCACTGTAGTCAATTCCTTCCACTTGTAGAAAACCCTTTGCGTCAAGTATTGCCTTATGGACAATCACATTGCCATCAGCATCTGTCTTCTTCTTAAAGATTCATTTATTCTCCATAGCTTTTCGACCTTTAGGGATATCTACCAAGTTCCAAACTTGGTTTTCATACATGGATCCTATCTTGGATCTCATGGCTTCTAGCCATTTCTCGGAGTCAGCACTCTCCGTTGCTTCATTGTAGTTTCTAGGTTCTTCTTGTTCATCTAACAAGATAGACATCACAAGATTACCATACCAATCTGGAGTGGTATGTACTCTTGCAGATATCCGAACCGTAGGAGCTTCGATGTTATGACATGTATCATTCAATTCTTATTCCACTGTAGAGGGAGGTTTCAGAACAGTTTCTATTGCGCTACTGGGTATTTGGAGAGAAGGGTCAACGACCTCATCAATATCTATCTTCCTTCCACTATCTCCTTTCCTGAGAAACTCTTTCTCTAGAAAGGTGTCGTTCTTAGCGACAAACGTTTTGCACTCGGCTTTGTTGTAGAAGATGTACCCAATAGTCTCCTTTGTGTATCCTACAAAGATAATTTTTTCCGCTTTCAGTTCGAGTTTGTCAGGCTGCAGTTTCTTAACGTACGCCTCACATCCCAAACTTTCAAAAATGACAATCACTACAAGAAAAATGTCCTTTTATAACGGATGATTTTCCTGGTTGAAGGCCCGTTTTTCATGGCTGAAGAGTCTTCCATGACGGATGCCCTTCGTGGTAAAAGCCTTGTCACAAATGAATCTACCATGGGTTTTTTTGCGACCATGGCGGATCGCATCCTTCGGCCACGAAAAGTCATTCCATCGTAGATGTGTTCGCTAGCCGCGTTAACTATTGACGTCATGCAAATTGCCACGTGGCGAGCATCGTTAACATCCAGTTAACGCCGTTAACTGTCAATGAAACCGTGGTAGAAGACAGGCCTAGCCAAGGCCTGGTAATTGTTAAGTGGGCCAACCCATTAAGGAAGCCCAACAAGATCATGGCCCGTATTGTTTCGTCATGCACTGTTACAAATGGGCCCACTTGGTGCAGCCGTAGGCGGCCCATAAACTTTTTGGCCCATTACTATTTCCATACACACTTTTTGAAATTGGCCCGTTCGCACAACCCATAAATATCCGGGCTCGTTAGTGTTCTGCCTTGCACTATTCGAAATGGGCCTGTTTGGCCAGCCTATTTTAGCCCATAACCTTTCCGGCCCGTTACTGCATATCCACGTACTGTTCGAACCGGGCCCATATACTTTGGGCCCTACCATTCAGGCCCGTAAATGTCTAGCCCATGTTCTGGCCTGTTACTGTTTTAACATGGTAAGTTCCTTGGCCTGTTATTGTTCCGGCCTGGTACAAACTCGGCCCGTTACTGTTCTGGCATGCTACTATTCTGGTATGTTACTGATTTGGCAATTTAGGGTTCTCGCCAGTTATTTTTCTGGTCCCTACTGTTTCGAGTGTTACTGTTTTGGCATGTTACTGTTCCGATATGTTATAGTTTCAGCCTTTTATGGTTTCAACAATAACTGTTTCGGCCTGTTACGGTTTCAGCCTGTTACGGTTTCGGCCTGTTACTTTTATGGCATGTTACTGTTACTAATCTCGCCCGTGGGTCGGCCCCGTTACTTTTATGGTCTTTTACAGTTTCTGCATTTCTAGAGCCTATTTTGGTATCATAAAAGGTGTACAATATGTGAGCATTTTTACTGTTTATCGTCGGCTTAATAGAAGATGGGAAAATACAGAGCACGATATTGTACCCTAATCGACCTGGCTAGCGTAGGTACGGTAGCGCCTACCACTATGTGTGGACGTAATCAACTAAATGCCTACATGGATTATGCAATTAGTCTAGATATTACATCAAATGCAAACTACTTAAAATTATTATATATTATCAACTCAAGGGAAATAAAAATCGGCATTTCAGTTGACAATCGAGTTGATAGCGGTCCTCAATTTGCTTTCTCCATCACCTGCATCTCCCTCTTGAGTGTGACATCTACATTGGAAAACAAACTTGAGACATGATCTTGCAGCCCCCTCTTTAGTGGTGATAGAAATAATTACAGCCTGAAACTAAGTAATAACAAGTTAATACGTCAAACAAGGCAAACTACTCATTTAACTGATACGACAGGAGCTATGAACTAGAGTTTACTACTGGTCAATGGTTCAAATATATTAACCATCACGTCAAACAAACAAGACAAGCAAGCATTAAACAAGTGTGCATACCATGAAACGAGAAATATAACAATGTATGTGGTTTAGAATTTCAGCAAATATAAACTAGCTAGGTCATATCAACAAATATATATAGAAGAATAAACCAGACAATGACATGAAGTTACTGTCATAGCTAAGAATGAATAAGATAAAAATTATAACGGCATCACGCGAGAATTTGTAGAGCAGGAATGCAAATCACAAATAAACTATACAGTAGAGGATAGTTATGTTGTTGCTTAGGACGAACCAGAACCAGATACGAAATATAATGACGTTGCTTGTGAACCTGTAGAATAGGACAGGCAAGCATTAGGCAAGTGTGCCTACAATGAAATGAGCATCAAATAAAGTTTTTCTTAGCATTTCAGCAAATATAAACTAGCCAGGTTATTTCAACAAATATATATGGAAGCAATTGTATATCCTGGAAAGCAAGAGACGTTAGTTGACTCATAATTTGTGTTGATCTACACAATGGCATGCAGTTACTGTTGTACCTAAGAATAAACCAGATAGAAATTATAATGGCATCATTCTAGAACTTGCATAGCAGGAACGCAAACCATGAATAAACTACACAGTAGAGGATAGTGATGTCATTGCTTAGGATGAACCAGCATGATATTAGAAATATAATGGCCCATACGTCCATTTTGCATCACTATTTTATATCATAATTTACTGTTATTCGTTGATATATTTCATACTTAGAGATGATACTTATGTTATTTCATCTATTTTGAATGTTTGATGATTTTTGGAGAATTAACTGCCGGAGTCAGAATTCTGCTGGAGAAAGCGCTATCCAGATGCAATATTTTTGAAGATCAAAAAAATCCAGAAAATATATGGAAATTCCTATTTTTCTAGAAGAAGAAGATATCCAGAAGAGGGAGTGGAGATGGGCCACAGGGGTCCACACCACCCCCAGGCACGGGCCCCCTAGGCCGCGCGGCCAGGTGGTGTGGCCACCCAGGCCAACCTCTAGCGTCGCCCTTTCGCGTATATGTTCCTCCCAAAAAACTAAGACTCGAGGAGCCATCACAGAAATATTCCCCGCCTCTACGGGGCGGAAACTACACAGAGAGAAAAGGCTCTCCAGTAGGCAGAAATCTGCGGGGGAAATTCCTCCCCGGACAGGGGAGATCGTCGCCATCGACACCGTCATTGAGTTGGGCTTCATCGGGATCATCATCATCCTCATCATCATCATCGCCACCATGCCATACCGTTGTAACAATTGGATTGAATATTGTGTAGTTCATAGGGGAAATTTTCCCGGTGTTGATTACTTGTTGTAGTTGATGCTATTGAGTGAAACCATTGGATTATTGTTCATGTTCAGATTATTACTTATCATTATTTCATCTCTGATCTTGATCCACATGATGTCTTGTGAGTAGTTCGTTTAGTTCTTGAGGACATGGTAAAAGTCATGATGTTAGTAGTGGAATTATGTTGAGTAATATTTAATGGTTTAATATTTATATTGCGGTGCTATTCTTCTAGTGGTGTCATGTGAATGTCGACTACATGATACTTCACCTTTATGGGCCTAGGAGAATGTATTGTGTACTTGTCTACTAATTGTGGGATTGCCGGAGTGACAGAAACCTAAACCCTCGTTAGGAAACCATTGCATAAGGGAGTGTAGAATCTCAGAGTTTAATGTTGTGGTTAGATTTTTATCTTAATTACTTTCTTGTAGTTGCGGATGCTTGTAAGGGGTATAATCACAAGTGTGTATTAGTCCAAGTTGGGGTAGTACATTAGCATAGGTTCACCCCCATAACACTTATCCAACCAATGAAGATTAATCGACTATATGAAGCGAAAGCACTTGACAATATTTCCATGTGTCCTCGAGAACGTTTAATCATCATAAGTAATACAACCGGCTTGTCCTTTGCTGGAGAAAGGATTGGGCCACTCGCTACAATTATTATTATTGTCTTTTATTTACTCGCACTTTATTTATTTGCATTACCAAAAACCCCTAAAAATTTGTTTGCTAGTATTTATAGTGAATACTTGATCCAAACCGCTTGTCAACACCTTCTGCTCCTTGTTCGGTTCGACACTCTTATTTATCAAAAGTACTATGATACAGCCCCTATACTTGTGGGTCATCAATGGCGTCTCTGGCGAACCTATGAACATGACAAACAAGCATTAGACAAGCGTGCCTACAATGAAATGAGTGATCAATCAAAGTGTTTCTTAGAATTTTAGCAAATATAAACTAGCCAAGTCATTTCAACAAATATATGTAGAAGTAGTCGTTTATCCTGGAATGCAAGAGACGTTGGGTGACCCAGAATTTGCGGTGAGCTACACAATGGTCATGCATTTACTTTTGTAGCTATGAACCGAATAGAAATTATAATGGCATCATAAGAGAACTTGAAGAGCAAGAATGCAAACCACTAATGAACTATATAGAGAGGATAGCTATGTCGCTGCTTAGGACGAACCATTATATATGAAATATAATGGCATTGCTTGTGAACCTGTAGAACAGGACAAGCAGGCATTACACAAGTGTGCCTACAAATGAATTGAGCAATCAAACAGAGTGTTTCCTAGAAATTCAGCTAATATAAACTAGCCAGGTCATTTCAACAAATATAATGGAAGCAGTAGTATATATCCTGGAATGCAAGAGACGTTGGTTGACTCAGAATTTGCGGTGAGCTACATAATGGTCATGCAGTTACTTTTGTAGCTAAGACTGAACGAGACATAAATTATAATGGCATCATGCGAGAACTTGTAGAGCAGGAACGCAAACCATGAATGAACTACACAGTAGAGAATAGTTATATTGTTGCTTAGAATGAACCAGCACCATTAGAAATATAATGGCGTATCTTGCTAACCTGTAGAAGAGGACAGGCAAGCATTAGACAAGTGTGCATACAATAAAATGAACAATCAATCAAAGTGTTTCTTAGAATTTTAGCAAATATAAACTGGCTAGGTCATTTCAACAAATATATATGGAAGAAATCATTTATCCTGGAATACAAGAGACATTGGGTGACCCAGAATTTGTGGTGAGCTACACAATGGGCATGCAGTTACTATCGTAGCTAGGAACCGCATAGGAATTATAAAGGCATCATAAGAGAACTTGTACAACAAGAATACAAACTACGAAAGAACTATATATACAGTAGAGGATAGCTATGTCGCTACTTAGGAGGAACCATTAGATATGAAATATAATGGCATTGCTTGTGAACCTATAGAACAGGACAAGCAAGCATTACACCAGTGTGCCTACAAATGAATTGAGCAATCGAATAGAGTGTTTCCTAGAATTTCATCAAATATAAACTAGCCAGGTCATTTCAACAAATATATATATGGAATTAGTAGTATATCCTGGAATGCAAGAGACGTTGGGTGACTCAGAATTTGCAGTGAGCTACACAATGGGCATGTAGTTAGCTAAGAACAAACGAGACATAAATTATAATGGCATCATGCGAGAACTTGCAGAACAGGAACGCAAACCTTGAATGAACTACACAGTAGAGGATAGTGAAAGTGCAATGAACGTCGCCTAGAGGGGTGAATAGGCTTTTAAAATTATTACGGTTTAGGCTCAAATAAATGCGAAATAAAACTAGCGTTTAATTTATTGAGCATAAAACCTAACCACTAGGTTCACCTAAGTGCACCAACAGCCTATGCTAAGCAATACAAGCAACAAGGTGATGGCAAGATATAATACTTCAATCACGAAGGCTATCACAATATAAAGTGCATAAGTAAAGGGTTCGGTTGAGAGATAACCAATGGAAGTGGATACGAAGATTTTTATCCTGAAGTTCACTTCCAAAGAAGCTATGTCTCCGTTGGAGAGGTGTGATGGCACAATGCTCTCCAAACGCCACAAATGGCTCACCTCGGGTGTGGTGGCTCGATGCTCACCCAACGCCACACAAGGCCTCACCCTGGATGCGGAAGCACGCAACTCACCGACGCCACAAAAGGCTCACCCTATTCTCCCGTGAGCTCACCACAAAGGCATACTCATGATCCACTAAGGGACACTTGAGGGCGGTCACCAAAACCCGTACAATATTGGGGCTATCTCCACAACTCAATTGGAGGCTCCCAACAATAAAGCCACAAAAGGCTACAACGCCAGAAAAGTCCAACGAAGCCACAAAAGGCTACAAGACCACAAAAGGTCACAATAAGTCAACAACCCAACCACACAACCATCTAGGGTTCCAAGAACCCAAGAGAAACAAGTCCACAAGCTTAAACTCGCCGAATCTCTCAACCATCTAGGGTTCCAAGAACCCAAGAGAAACAAGCCCACAAGCCACAAAAGGATGAATAGAAGATGTATGTAAAGTGTTTACTACACTAAAAGATTACTAAAGAATGGATTTTGAAAGAATATCGATCATTTTGATGATGGTGATCTACTTCAAAGTGCAAGTCCAAAGGTATTATTATTTGAATATACACGCTTTGGACTATGTGTCATGTATATGGCACTACTTTTGATGTTGGTAGATTCTTTTAAAAAGGAAAAGGAAATGCTGAAAGATAATCTATAAAATATACTTGGCAGAAAAGAAAAGATTGGAAATATCCAATTTAGGTATATATATGATATACATGTTATGGTTGTATTCTTTGCTTGTTAAACAATGTGGTTCTTGGGTATTGGATACCGAATTGGTTGGTATGAAATTTCATACAGAACGACGCAATTCATGAACAACAATGGATTAAGTAACTAGCAAGAGAATATGTGATGATGTTCATCGAAAACAAACAAACCGTTGTTTTAATTTCTCGTTGACATCAAAGCTTGACTTCAAGATTTGTTTTAATAATTGTTATTTGAATCGGGTATTATGAGAACAAAGGTTGTTCAAATAATTACCGTATTCCATATAAGATGGATGATTTACAAATCTAGTTGGAGAAATCACATCCATAAAGCCTAATGCTAAAATGTCACAAGACAAATGATTGGAAGATCACTTACGAAGTGACATCGCCGTTTAAATTATATTGGAAAGAAAACATGAAGAAACTCCATTTTCATGGATTTTTGGAGTCTTTGATTTGATCAAGTGACGCTTGTAAGACTTTCCTCGGGATAATTAAAACTTAGTTCAAAGGCCAAAGAAGAACGATCGACTAAATTATTGGAATTTATACATATCGATGTATGTAGTCCATTATGTATAGTCGTAAGCGATGGATTTCAACTTCATATGCTTTATCCGGAAATTTGAGTGAATATTCACTTAATGAGAAAGAAGTATGAAATATTTGAAAAACGTTTCAAAGACTTTCAAGATGAAGTGGAAAATCATTGTAACAAGAAAAATAAATGAATTATGATTTGATCATAAAGGGATTTATTTGAGTTACAAGTGTAACAAGAAAATAAATGAATTATGATTTTTCATAAAAGGATTTATTTGAGTTGCAAGTTTAGCAAAACACCTAGATTTACATATCCCGAAACACCATAGGAATATGGAGTGTTTGAGATTTGTAATGAAACCTTGTTTGACATGGTTGGATCAAAGGTGTTATTTATAAAAATGCCATTATGTTTTAAAAGATTAAAGCTTTAGAGACTTCCTCTTTTACACTGAAAAGAGCTCCATCTTGATCAGTTGAAATGACACCATGGAAGCTATGGTTTGGGGTAAAACCCAAGTTTTCATTTCTTAAATTTTGGTATGCTAAACATAAGTAAGATGTTTACAACCGAAGTCGGATGAGCATGTCTTTGTAGGTTATTTTGAATAACAATTGGTTATTCCTCCATAACACCAAGGACAAAAGGGTTTGTCGCTTGAAACATGAAGTTTCTTGAAGAAGGAATTTTTCATAAATGTTAAGTGGGAGGACAATAGAACTTTGATAAGGTTAATGAACCTTAGCTAAATGTGCTGAGTTGCGCAGCGCCAGAAATGGTTCTGGAGGCTGCCATAATACTCATAGCTTATGTGCCTCAAAGGTTGCGGTCACGGAGGTCTAAAGTTCCTATTCAACCAAGAAGGTCGGATAAACAATCAAATACTTAGATTTGAGAGTAAATCATTATTGTTTGACAATGATGAACCGACTACATGCAAAGAAGCGATAATGGACCCTGACTCCGTCAAATGGCTTGAAGCCATAAAATCCGTGATAGTTCCATACACGAGAAATCAAGTTTTGAACTTGGAAGACCCTCCGTAAAGGTGTAAAAACCTATCGGTCGTATTTGGATCTATAAAGAAACAGACATGGATGTTTCACATCTATGAAATAATCGACATGTCGTAAAGTATTTTACGACAATGTTCAAGGAGTTGACTAGGACAAGATTTGATCTTTCATAGTGATATTTAGTCTGGACGGATTAAAGTAGCAACCACTACATATAATTTGTATATGGTAGATGAATAAACAAAACAAAGTTCTTTTAATAGAATGGTTACCTAGGACATGTACATGACACGATCCAAAGGGTTTTGTATTCAAAGGATGCTAAAAGGGGCATGCAAACTTCAATGGTTGAAGTAAGCATCGCGGAGTTGGAATCTTCACCATGATGAAAAAGGATTTTTTCATCAGGAGACGATGAAGATGCTTGCATTTGCAAGAAATTAAGTGGGAGCACTAAGACATATTTCTAATACATTATGTGGAGGACATTTTGTTGATTAGAAATGATGTATCTTTTATTGACAAAGGTTAAGAATTTTATTTCGATGAAAAACTGGCAAAACCCGAATATTTAGCATTAATGTCTATAGTTGATAGACTGTGACGCTAATATGGTTGTGTCAAACGTACATATATGAGATATTGAAGGAGTTCAATATAGAAACGATAAGAAACGGTTCTTGTTGCATGGAAAGGAATTGAATCAAGATTCAAGTGTATTGACACTTGATAAGTGAAACAAGATTCAAGTGCTTTGACACTTGATGAGTGAAATCACAAGGATGTTTTGATCAATTATACCATGATATGTACACATCCAGATATGTCCTATGCTCTAAGTGTTATGAGCATATACCAGAATGAATCATAAAATGATCATTGAATGATAGTGAGGATATTCTTATGGTCTTTTGGAAGAACTAAGAATATATTTGTGTAGAGGTGACACACAATTACAAATAGTTCATTGTAAAGTGTTACATTGATACTAATTTTGTCACAAGATACAAATTAAGTTTATCTCAATTTAAACTATGAGTGGCACAATGAAATGGAAAGAAAGTTTCCATGATGGATTTAGAAGAGTTCCAAAGTTAAGATATTGTGGCAAATACTACAACAAAAGGCTAAGTATATGACTGCTATAGTAGCAGCAAAGGAGGGAATTTGTGTCAAGTAGTTTGAAATCAAACTAAGGTGTGGTTCGCAATGGGCTAACACTAAAGATATATTGTATGACAATAGTATCGACATGGTTTAACCCCAAGGAACTAAAGGTCTCACCGAAAGACCAAATTTATACAATGCCATCTCATTGGAGAATGAGTGATGCGTGGAGACGCAAAGATATGCAAATACATACGGACCTGAAAGTGTAAAATCTGTAGATTATGTTAACCACTTGCAGTTGCGTATATGGAACACCAGAAAGCCATATGTGTTCAATACGCAAAGTTTTCAAACTGGATTATTGTATCTAGTGCAAGTGGGAGACTGAAGGGAATATGCCCGAGAGACAATAATAAAGTGGTTATTATCGTATTCCTTATTTATGATAAATGTTTATTTTACATGCTATAATTGTATTAATACGGAAACGTTAATACATGTGTGTTTAATAAACAAAAAGGAAGTTCCTAGTTATGCCTCTCTCATAAACTAGCTCGTTGATTAACAAGATGATCAAGGTTTCCTGATCATGGACATTGGATGTTGTTAATAACGGGATCACAACATTAGTGTAATGATGTGATGAACATTCATCCGAAGTATAGCATTATGATCAAAGTCATTGAGTTTATATTGCTATAACAACTTACGAAGTGATCCTAATCCTTAGACCATGAGATCATGTCAATCACTAACACCGGAAGAGTTTCTTGATAACATCAAACGTCACACCGTAACAGGGTGATTATAAAGATGGATTTAGAACTAATAAAGTGTTATGTTGAGGCTCATGGATAGAGAGTGGAATTTGTTCATCCCGATGACGGATAGATATACTCTGGGCCCTCTCAGTGATATCACATTGGTTAGCTTGCAAGCAAGTGATTTGATCACTAGAATGTTATATCATGGGAACGAGAAAAGAGTGCATGTCAGTAACGAGATCAAACTAGGTATGGAGATACCGATGATCGAATCTCGGACATGTAATATATCGCGAAACAAAAGGATTAAGATACTAGCATAAAAGGTTCCGATGATCACAAGAAAGTCATCGTTGAATGTGTGGGAGTCAGTATGGGTCTCCAGATCCCGCTTCTGATTATTGATCTGAGAGGGGTCTCGATCATGTCCGCATTATTCGTGAACCGTAGGGTGACACACTTAAGAGACACCGACATCCATTTGGAGCAAAAGTTTCACGCCGAAAAGAATAACAAGCGCAGTAATTTATTTCACTAGATACCGAAACGGGTTTTCGGGTGAAATTGCAGAAAGTGTTTCTGCATGTGAAATAAAATACTAGCAAGGGGTTATATGTGAATGTTTGTCATTAAAGTAATTGACAAAATTCTAAATAAATAAAAGGAGTTTTATTTAATGAGAGTTTGCATTAAATTTGGTGGAAATTTAATGGGAATTTGAGTGGAGGGAATTGAAAGGCATTTGAGTGAGTGGAGTGTCCACCCACATGAATTTGGAAGAGGTGGGGGCAGCCCCATGGCTGGGCGCATGGCCCCTTGGGTGCCCCCCTCTCCCTATAAAAGGAGCCCCCCTCCCTCTCTCTCACTCACACCTCCTCGTGAAGGATCTCTCTCCCCCTCTAGAATTTATCCCCCATGGTCTCGGACTAGCGAGATACATATTCCCGGTGGATATTCGGCAAGAAAGAGTTGTGCTTCCGCTGCATCGCTGGAGCGAGGAGGCGGAGGTTGCTCGGTGCCTCGAACGTGTGTGCGAGCACGGATGCGCTGGTGTTTTGCGGCGCTAGGACTTCCTCTCGATCTTGAGATCGGCAAGAGATCGTCTACATCAACCACGAGTTTGGACTCGTTAAGCTTTGTCGGTCTTCAAGGGTATGTTCTCTACGGATATACATCTGTCTGTTGTTTGTATCTAGTAGATAGATCTTGGTACATAGTTGTTCCCATCGTAGGAAAAATTTTGTTTTCTATGCTGCGAACCCTACAGTGTGATGGACCTAAGTGCGAGAAATGATTGTGAGTCATATAATCCTATATTAAGAAAGAAATGAAACTTAATGGAAAGACATAAAGCTCGATTTGTCACAAAGTATGTTTGGACAAATTCAAGGAGTTGACTACAGATGTAGCGATTCTTGAGTCTATTGGATTTACACTAGCAATATATGGATATTGTGAAGTCACAGCTAGAATTTTCAATTTGATGGTGATCAAAGAATTTTGGAAAGTCCAAGATTATTGAGAGGATTTTCATTTGAGTGGGAGCTAAGTGAAATCCCTGGATCTCATATATGGATGCCATATTTGAGTGGGAGCGTGTTATCATTCTGAAATATGTGGATGACATATATAAATGATGTGATTGGTATTAATAACATTTAAGCTAGTAAATGTGATGAAGTTATTAAACAATGTAATCTATCAAGATAGATTGATAAGTTTAATAAACATTATTGTTGAATGCTTTCTAGACTTGATTCTGAAGGTGTTCAGAATGTCCTGGGTAAGATTCTGAAGGAGTTCAGAATGGAACAAGATAAGAAAGAGGTTCTTACTTGTATGAAGCATTGAGCCAGTCTTAGTGTTACAACTATGGTTAAGAGAAAGAAATAGATGCATTGCATCTCCTATGCCTCAGTCATAGGTTCTTCCATGGAACCATATTGTATACTCGACATAATATAGCCCAAAAGGATTTGGCTGAAAGAACATGTCTTAAAGTGATTTCGAAGTTAATCGCTGAACCCGAGTTAAAGTTCGTTCTTGAATGGAAAGAAGCGAAGTAAGGCACATAGTTGCATGTTATGCACTAGGATCTACATAAAGATAAAGTATGTTTTGGCTAAATAAGTTCGACTTCTCTAAGTGTGTTTCCGAAGTTTACATGACAACATTGAAGGTTAAATTGACTCAACGACCGTCATTGTAAATAATATAAACAAAGTCTCACACACCAAAATGAATACTTCAACCCATTACGAGATAATGGAGGGAATGCCAAATTTAGTAAGACATTAATAATTTGCAAAATACACACTGATCTGGTAAAACAGAACAGGGACATGACGTTTCTCATGAGCAGCATGATCAATAAACGCATATGGAGATTTTGTTTATGATTAGTAAATGCGAGCTAGATTGTGCAAGTGGGAGACTAGAGGGAATATGTCCTAGAGAAAAATAATAAAAGGTTTATTATTGTCATATCCCAATAAGTTCATAATAGTTTTATGTTGTGATATAACTGTATCAAGTGGAAACATTAATACACGTGTGATATGAAACATACGTCCCTAGTATCCTCGATTACTAGTTTGTTGGGTAACATGATGATCAAGGTTTTCTGATCATGAAGTGATAGCGCTGGTTGACAACAAGGTCATATCATTGGTGAATAATGTGATGGACATTCCTCAAAATATTGCAACACGATCAAGTCACAAAGTTCATCGTTGCAATAGTCAGAAACGAAGTATCCTTCTCCTTAGACCGTGAGACCATATCATAATCACCGTCTCCCGAGGCTGCTGTGACTGCATCAAGCATCACTCAATAAAATGGTGATTATAAAGGTGTATGTTGGCTATCCGGAGGAACAAGTAGAGGAGACTGCGTCAAGAGCGGGATTTGTTCACATAGTGACGAGTAAGATATAGTTAGGCCGACTTGGTGAGATTACATCCATAATTGTTGCAACATGTGACTTTGTCACGAGGATGTAATATCGCGGTAACAAGTAAACAATACTTGTCGGTAACGAGATTGAACAAGGCATGGAGATACCTTAACGATCAGATCCCGGATAAGTAGTATCAAAGAAACAAAGGGATTTGAACTCGACACTTACGATTCAGACGACATCGTTAATCTGGAATGCACATGGATCATTATGGGCAGCATGGTCCCGATGTTGATCATTGACGCAAGAGAGTCTAGGTCATGTCTACAGCGTTCCCGAGCCGTGAGGGGATCCAATTAAGGGTGCGATGAGTTTGAGATCATCCGTAAGGTAGAATCTTAATAGAGAAAGAGTAACTGGAATTATTTCAGGGAGAGATCCAAATGTGTTCAGAGGAAAAGAATAAAGAAAAGGACTAAAAGGGGTTTAAGATAAATGGTAATTTAATATATGTATTTATTATACGTTAATTGTGAATTAATATATTATAAATAAATATTGAAATTAAAGTTTATATGGAAACTTTCATATTAGGTCAAAACCCCGGAGGGAATTGACCTAGAGGAAATTACCCTCGAAAAGGAAAAAGAATCAACAGAAAAAAGGGCAGCACCTGCCGCCTATGGGCCTCGCATCCCACTGAGGCATGTGAGATGGCACCGCTAGGTGCCGCACGGGGGCAGCGGGTAGCCGGTGGCCGCTGGCGTGTCGTCGCCTCGCGGACCACGCGACAGGCGTTAGGCATGGGCAGGCAGTTGTCCAGCCATCGCCAATGGGATGGCTCAGTAGCTTGCGTCGTGGGCGCGGGGAGCAACGCGGGCACGTGGGTGGGCCATGCCAAGGCCCACCCGGCCGACGCTGCTCCAGGCCGCCACACCTTTGCTATTGTATGCTGCTTTGGGCTAAAGGAGTTTAGCCCATCCGACTGTTTTTAGTGTTTTTCCTGGATTTTCTTTGACAAATAGTCCCACATAGCTAACCTAATAGGGAGGGAACAACCCCCTCCACCTATATAAAGGGGTGACCATGGGTGGAATTAGACACACAATTTGAGAAGTCCTTTGGTTGATTTTCTCCCTCTCTCTATACCTTGTGACCGTGGCCCCCATGTAAGGGCCGTGCGAACAAGGCTACTCTGCGGGCGTCATTGCGCTGCGGGGATTATGAAGCCGGAGATCTAATTCCGCACTCCTGACGTGATTGGGGAGATGAAGGTATTGTCGTACAACATATGTGTACGAAGCCACGAGGTGCAATACTTGGGGCACTTTGGATGCCGTGAGCCGGATTGCTGCACGGTGATGGAGAAAGGGGTGACATGCGAGGAGCTTCACGACCTTGATGTCGGCTACGAGCACGACTACATCAACCATGTTCCCCTCGGAATGTTAACCGCTTTCGGACTACAAGGGTATGTATCCAAAACCTCTGGGCCGTTACTGCATTACTCATAGATAGATCTTGGGCATCGGGATTTCCCGCGTAGTAATTTTTTTCATTTTCTGCCCCGAACCCCAACAGATGTACCCTCGTGTGATGAAGAGAGTAGCCCTGATGACTTGGGTGATAGTGATGATGACAGATATATCAAGAAGTTTAAATTGGCTAATGGGGAGAAGAGGAGGTTGAAGATTGTGAAGAGGCCCAAGCCTTTTCCTTTGTAGGATTTTTGAAGTGGTTGTGAAACTTGCCATCTCCGGGGCTGGAGGAAAAGCTAGCAATAGTAGTGAAGGAGCCCTATCTTTGTGGGGGCTCAAGGATAATAAGGTGGCCTTCGGGAAAATTTGTGGTCCCCGTACCTCTCCAACGGTGACATATTTCCCTTTCGAGGAAGTGAACACCAAGATATATCTTCGTCCCTGCATGGCTCGATTATCCCCCATACCCGAGTATCTTAACTTGTATTTATGTTGTGATAGCCTTCGTGCTCGATGTGATCCATATGCTAAGGTAACACCTTGTGTTCTCGATCATATATCTTCTGCTTGCTAGTTTCCTTGTGCTCAAATTTTTAGCGTACGATTGTTGGTGCACTTAGTTGAACCCACCATATTTTGGATTGTGTTTGAAAACTAGACAAGTAGTTTATTTCCGCATTCTTTGAAGCCAATTCCATAATAGTTTTTAAGAATTCCTATTCACCCCCTCTAGGCAACATCTCGATCTTTCATGTGGCGGCATTGACCGGAAGGCAGGTGACACATGCTGGTGATGGCTGGCCTCCTCAACCATGTGGGAGGTAAGGAGCGGCAGAAGGCCCGCCACAATGCAGCGATGCTCCAGCATTCACTATATAAAATATGTTGGTGTCGCTTGTTATTCTGCCTCTCTATGCTAGATCTTCTCGGGTGTTCCTCTGGCTGCCCAATCAGTTTTGGGGGAAAAACCTTGGTCGGCTGCGAGTCAACCCCATAAGCAACAACGACAATCGTTGTTATCCTTCTTGAAGGGATGATGAGGTTACTCCCCCCACCTTTCCCCCGGGGTGTGAGGATTAATCCCTTTGTTGATTGTAGCATTCTGCAAGAGTGTTTGGTATTATTTGATAATTTTTACACTAATCTGCACTATTTGGCCCTGGGCTTGGATCGATTCTAGCTCCGCCACTGTCTAGAGCCTTTATGTCTAAAAAATTAGTGCATGATTTGGTTAAAGAACACATAGCTGTTTTTTCCTAAAGCACCCACTGTGCGCGCACTCGTTTCCCACGCATCTGCCACCCTACTTGCTGTCACGCCGGTGCCCCATTTCTGCTGCCACCTACAACAACCGGCAAACGTACCCGCGCGGGGTTTAACAACTCGGCGGACGTATCCTCCTGCTCTCCCCTTATCCCCACCCTCCTCTTCCTCCCTTGCCCAAATTCCTCCGATTCCCGCGGGCTCGCAGATCCAGGTAGCACCCTCCAGCCTCCACCCGATGACCCACCGGCGAGTGGAGGCATGCGACTCCTGGCGCCCGCCGCCCGCGGCGGCGCAGGCGCCTGCTATCCTCCTCCGCGCGGGTGGCCCGTGGGCCCGCTCCTCCTCGCCGCCCTGCGTCTTCGCGTCCCTCTCCGTCCGCGACGGCGGGGAGGCCATGGTCGTCAAGGCGGAGGAGGAGAGGGATATGGCGGCGGAGGGTTCCGGGAAGAAGGGCAAGGTGCCGCCGGTGGCGCAGCTGCTGAAGCACCCCCTGGCGCTGCTGGCGCTCGTGCCCAGCAGCGTCGCGCTCTTCGCGGCCGGCGCAGGGGCGGGCGCCGTCGCCAAGACGGTCACCGCGCCGCTCGACCGCGTCAAGATCCTCATGCAGGCACGCTCTGCGGCCTTCTGATCCCGATGACCCCTCTCGGTCCATGATGCTGGATTGCTGCTGTTTCTAACCCGCCCTTCTTCTGTTCTTCCTGCAGACTCACAGCGTGCGGGTGGCGGGTGAGAGCACCAAGAAGGGAATTCGGTTCCTGGAGGTAACACTGCTACCTTCTATTTGGCCCCCTTCCATTTTGTGCTGCAAACTCACCCAAACGATGTGAATTGGTTAACATGAACCTTTAAAGCTCCGTCGAAATGTAGTATGTTCAGAACTGCAGGTTTCAAATACATCAAGGAAAATCTAGTTGTCCGAGTTCTAAACCATTGAGGCTTCTCAGAATATTCTTCCATGACATCTGCAGTCATATGTAAACTGATCAGGAGTAACCAAAACCAAAAGAGGTTCTCTGAACTATAAGAAATAGGCAACCCAAATTTCTCCGATTCCTGCAAGCATTTAGTTGTACTTGAAACTTTATGATGTTGTATCGATTCAGATAATAATAGATTTCAGGTGCTTATTTGATAGTTGAATAATGCTGACCATGGAATTACCTGGTACTAAGTTTAATATGTTTCCCTCTATGCCAGCTTAATTTCCTCTTTAATATTTAAACATTAACCTTTTCTTTTGGATGAATAGACTTTAGATAATAATAGATTCCAGGTGCTTATTTGATTAGTGGAATAATGTTGACCATGGAATACCTGGTACCAAGTTTAATATGTTTTCCTCTATGCCAGCTTAATTTCCTTTGCAATACTCTGTATTTAAATATTAACCTTTTTTTTTTATGGATAGACTTTAGATTTCCACTTTGTAACATAGAGGAGAGGGCGGCGATAGCTTTCGTTTAATGTCTTTCTTGTCGGTGATACTTGTGCTCACGTATAAGGAAAATCATATTATCTGATACATCTCCAGTTGTGTAGGCTATGGCAGAGATAGGAAAGGAGGAGGGTCTAAAGGGTTACTGGAAGGGCAATCTTCCACAGGTGCTTCATATTACACCCATCATGAATTGTGATTTTGTGTCCCATTTATGATTTATCTTGTGTCTTGTGTTGAATTTGTTCCTTTTCCATAAACTCCACCAGGTTATCCGCATAATTCCGTATAGCGCAGTGCAACTTTTCTCATATGAAGTTTACAAGGTGCTAACAATTCTTTGCTACCACACTTGATCTATTTTATGTTATTGTAATTGTGGGTTTCACGCTCTTTGTTATCCTACAACTTCACTCGCAGAAAGTATTCCGGAGAAAGGATGGAGAGCTTTCTGTGTTTGGAAGACTTGCTGCTGGTGCTTGTGCCGGCATGACATCTACACTTGTAATTTGCTTATTTATCTACTTTCTAGCAAAGACCTGTGTGTTTCTAGTTTTATTCATTGGATGTGGGAATACAATATGAACGAATTTTTTGTGCTTTGTTTATTATGATGTGAAAATTCCTGGAGAAATTCAGAATCCAGTCACTCTTATCATTTTCTGAACTTTCTATCTGTACTTGATGGTAGGTGACTTACCCACTGGATGTCCTCCGGCTTAGGCTAGCAGTTCAATCAGGGCATGGCACTATGTCACAGGTAACAACTGTTACAAGCACAGATTTCTGTATCTGGAAACTGGTATTACATGTTGACACTGATTTTGTAGGTTGCTCTGAACATGCTGAGAGAAGAAGGGTTAGCTTCCTTCTACGGAGGCTTAGGTCCATCTCTTATAGGCATTGCACCTTACATTGCTGTGAACTTCTGTGTTTTTGACCTGTGAGATTCTTTCCACTGCATCTTCATAGTATGCTATACAAAATGGTCTCAGATTTCGATATTTATCTCATGTTTCTGTATATTCTACTCTTCATATCGGTATGGAAGAATGAAGAAATCTGTGCCGGAGAAGTACAAGAGTAGACCAGAGACATCTCTAGCAACTGCTCTTCTTTCAGCAACATTTGCAACTTTGATGTGCTATCCATTGGACACTGTTAGGAGACAGATGCAAATGAAAGGCACACCATACAACACAATTTTCGATGCTATTCCAGGTAGCTGATTGAATTGTGCGCCTTGCATATGCAGCAGTTGTAGCATCTTTTGCATGTAGCTATGTAGCAGACTCAGTGTGTATTATGTTATTTGCTACTTCCACTATTCTGCATACTCATTTGCAGCTTGATCTTTGGTCTTTGTAGGCTAACATGAAGCCTTTTTATGCCAAATGCAGGTATTGTGGAGCATGATGGTCTAGTTGGACTGTACCGAGGTTTTGTGCCAAACGCGTTGAAAAATCTACCAAATAGCAGGTGCCCTTTTTGTCACCATGTTTGTGAAAAAATATTCTATTTTGATTACGTGCACACTGATAGCTAGCATCGTGTTTAACTTGCCATGTAAATTATGTTCTCTCACAACTTTGTTATATCCATCCATGCAGCATTAAACTCACTGCATTTGACACCATGAAGGTCCTGATATCTAGTGCGCAAAAGGAACTGGAAAAGTTAATGCAAGAAAGTCAAGAGAAGACAAGCTAGGAAAAGAGCCATACTCAACCTTAAGGCTCAGGGAGCTAGCATGTTACCTCTTTGCATGCACCTTTTTGTCTATCCCTTCTCCAGCCAATATTTTAGGGTTTAGATAGCACATCTTTGATGTCCTTTTCAAGCTGGTCCTAACTTCCAGTGGTTTTCTACACCTTGCTGAAGATTGAGGCATTAGAATCAAGTAATTAGGTTATTTCTGTAGTTGCAGGCTGGCAGCTGGCTTTAGCTAGAGTTAGTACAAGCATCACCTTACCAAATATTTATTTGAGTGGACACGTAGATTGACCTCATTAGTTCTCCAGAAAGTTTGCCACTATATCTTATATACAGATCTATCAGACTATCACAAATATAATGGAGACAATGGATACTGCCCTGCAATAGGTTCACTCTGGATGGAATACATCCTTGTTCTACAGAATGGGCTGATTACCAAAGCACCGATGATACTGTAATACCGACTACAGGCTGAAAACTTTAGATTCGCGGATGACTGATTAGCTTCAGTTTGGGCAGCCTGACTCTATGTGCACCATCTTGTCTTTTGTAATTTATTTCAGTCTGTCTTGGAATATTATGTGATGAAATGGAAATATGAAATATGTAGATTAGGGAGAGGAGAGCTTTTGAGTTTTGTTTATGTATGAGAATTTGTGTATTTATTTGTCTATGTTCAAGAAACTTGAGGAAAATGATGTAGGATAAGTAGTGTACTGCTGTTTTGTTGTCTAAATATGCTTTTGTGCCTCGGAACATTGGATTGAAACCTCATATGACGATCTATCATGTGCATGTCGTGGTTCACCACATCAGCTTCCAGTTTGTATCATGAAATATACTCCCTCCTTTTCAAAATATAAGATGTTTTAGGTTTGTGAAAAAAAAATATCTAGACTTCTTTTAGTGTGTAGATTCGTTCCAAACTTGAGTAAACCTAGATACTAAAACAAGTCTAGATACATTTGCTTCATAAACCTAAAACATCTTATATTTTGAAACGGAGGGAGTACTAACTTTGTATGCTGCTGGAACTGGATGTCTCTGTTGCTGTTAATTTGCGTGTTTGCCCCCATCACATGACTGTTATGTTGTCTTATTGCACATGGCAAATTGTTTTTTTTGTAATGCAATATATACTTCTCTACAAATTGCGGAATGATTCTTTCATGGTGAGAAGCTGATGTTTTGAAACACAGTAGAGTCGTGCAACAAATGGGTGGATTGATTTCCTTCTAAACGGTGCTGTATGCTTGGTCTAGAACCTTTTTGTTCTACAACAGATACCAACATTTACCAAGTGTTTTCAGAAAGGCTACAGTTTAAATCAACATTGACAAAGTATCTTCTACTAAGAGAAGGTATCTGTCGTTGTAGTATTAAAGACTGGTAGTCTAGAACCAAAATATAAGAGATGTGAAAGCAAAATACTGAAGCTGGCCTGACATCACTGATGAGGTTCTGTGTAATTTGTACCCTTGCGGTGCTTCAAGTTGGGTTTCTGGGATGGCAGATTGTCATGGCCTATCATTTTTTATATTCTGTATTATTGTTCAAGTTGGGTTTCTGGGTTTGGCAGATTGTCATGGCCTATCATTTTTCTTATATTCTGTATTATTGTCATTCGGCATCGCATCATCCGAGCTGCATTATTATGCACTACTCTCCCCGTTCCAAAATATAAGGAAAAATGATACACGTCCTTCAGGGGATTGAACGAAACGATCCCCGGGTCTTCGCTCGCCCACGGACGCATGCCTGTTCACGGAAACTGCCACCGCAGACCATAGTGCCTACAAGCAGCCGCCGCCTCCGGTTCTTCCCTACTCCACGGAAGTTGCCGCCGCGGTTCCGCCTCGCAGCGCTGCCCGCATGTTGTCGTGCGTCTCCCCAAGCGCCGCCCGCATGCCGCTGCTACGGCCATGACGCGAACCTACGGGCTTCTTGCGGGGGGCGGAATGGGACCTCGTCGTGCCCCGGTGGTCTGCCGCCGGCGCCTGCTCCGTCGATTCCTCTACCCCCTGCCGCCACCGAGTACCTCCGCCGCCACGCGCTCTACCGATCGCACACCATGCATGGCGCCCGCCACCGTGACCCATAGGCATTCTCTGGCCACGTCCACACGCCGGCGGTCTGGTCCAGCGAGACCTGGTTCCACTGCCCGCTCCCGACCGATTGCTGCTCATCACCAGTGTCCACAGAAGGTGGCCTTCGGCCATGGCGGCCAAGGCCTGCATGCTCGCTCTCCTCCACCCGCCTTTCCAAGGGCTATAGTTTTTTATTCTATTTTTTTTGCTACATAACCGTATTTGATTTGCTACTTTTGCTATTATGTAAGTGCTATACTGTTTTATGTAATTTCTTACAATAAAAAATGCTATAATGACACAATGTTTTGATGCTACCGTTATATGGTTTTGCTACAATAGCGCAAATATTTTGCTATGAGGTCTCGGCATGTCCCCGCGAAGTCTCGGGTGAAATCGTGTTTGCTACATTAGCATGATTTTTTTGCTACAACATTTTTATAATTTTGCTACACTAGCGCAAAGTTTTTGCTACAAGGTCTCCAGCGAGACTCCGACGAGGTCAGGTTTGCTACATTAGCACAACATTTTTGCTACAAATTCTCCGGCGAGGTATCCAACGAAACAGTCTTTTTGTGCTATTTCTTAACACGAACCTTTTTTGTTACATGTAGCAAATGTGGGACCTTTTTTTTAGCAAAAGCGGGATTAGGGGCTTTTTTAAGAAACACGTGTGAAATGAATACATCCAGACGTCTTTTAAAGTGTAGTCACTATTTTACAAAAGCAACCGCGCCAACGCGATCAGGGGCAGGGTGGCAAAGATAAGAAAACAACGTCAGATTCAAAATAATGGGACTGGTAGTGTTCGGAAGAAAGGAAACGAGCACAGGAATCAAACTACAGTGGCAAGCAGATAAGAAAACTGAAGGCAAACAGCTGTGCTTTTCTATTTCGATTGATTGTGCAGATGGACACAGATCACATACACCGTCTTTTTTGTTTTCACGTGTTCTTGGGATGGTCCTCCTAGACCAACACCATCCAAGGTAGTCTGCAAATCTGCCACTGCAGCGCGAGTTGCATGTTGCCTCGGGCTTACGCGAAAGCTGAGGTTCGAGTGGATGTTTGGTTTCCCGATTTAGCGTTTAGGGTTTCCCGATTTTTGAAATCGGAGGAAGTGGAGACCTTTCCTTTGGTTTACTGTTCATGTTTTCCTACATACCGAACGCTGCTACAGAGAAGAAAACCACAGGAACTTGAATCCTCTATTTTTCCTTCGATTTTCCTTTGAACCAAACGGGGCCTTACAAAAAACCGCACCAACGCGATCAGGGGTAGGGTGACAAAGATAAGAAAACAGCGTCAGATTCAAAATAGTTCAGTCAGTGATGGCGTTTCATTCGTGTAGTTCCAATCTCAGTTCACAACATTGCCTAAAATCTAGGCGGCCACGACAAGCAAACCACCAAGACGCATCACTTCGTTTCATGCCTGAACGCAGAAATGCTACGGCTCTTGGATGGTTCACCTCATTATTCAGTACAGAGCAGCAGCACACACTTTCTCTAAGCCTGCAACATCTCGAGCCGGCGGAGGCGCTGGACCTCCTTGCCGAGGACGCTGCAGCGCACCATGCTGCCGGCCGTGCGCCACAGCAGCTGGAGGTCGGCCCAGGGCTCGGGGGGCGCCATCCGCTTGTGGAGGTAGCAGTCGAAGGTCCGCCGCTGCACGTGCTCGTCCGCGCACATCTCCACCAGCGCCTCCCGCCCGGCGTTGTCGCCGTAGAACACGCGCTGCAGCAGGTCCAGGAACCGGAACGTCAGCAGGAACTCGTCGTCCCACCGCCGCAGGTACCCACGCCGGATGCCGGCCTCAGTCACCGCGCCCGTCAGACGCCACTCCTTGGCCATCGCCTGCCCGCACAGCCGCCCCGACTTGGCCGCGAAGTAGATGCCCTCCCCGGAGCACCGGGTGACGTACCCCGCCGCGTCGCCCACCAGGGCCACGCGCCCGACCACGCGCCGCGGCCGCGGGTGCTCGGGGATCGGGTGCGCCTCCACCTTGATCACGCGTCCCCCCGCGATCTTGGGCCCCGCGCGGGCGCGGATGCCCGACTGGAGCTTCTTGATCTCCGGCTTGGCGGCGACGGTGCCGGTGCCCACGGCGACGTGGTCACACTTGGGGAACACCCAGCCGTAGAAGTCCGGGGACACGTCCCCGCCCACGTACATCTCGGCGAGGTCGTCGTAGTACTCCATCTCCTTGTCGGGGAGCCGGATCCGCTCCTGGAAGGCGATGGCCGTCGTGTAGTCCCCCGCGCCCACCTCGCGGGCCACTCGGCTGTTCGCGCCGTCCGCGCCGACGATGGCGTCGACCTCGAGGACGCTCCGGGTGGGCGACGGGCCATCATCGCCGCCGGACGAGATGTAGTGGACGCGGTACGGGTCTGTGGGGCCGGTGGGGAGGGAGAGCGAGGTGACGAGGCCCGGGACGAGGGTGGCGCCGGCTTCCGCGGCCCGGCTGCGGAGGAAGGAGTCGAGCACCTCGCGGCGGAGCATGGGGATGTGGGCGCCGGGGGGAAGCGCGCGGGAGAAGTCGGCGGCCAGGTTGGAGGGGGAGAGGACGCGCATGCGTTTGACTCGGCGGTCGACGAGACCCAGCGGGATGGAGAACTCGTCGAGCATGCAGAGCGGGATGGCGCCGCCGCAGGGCTTGGCCCCCCCAGGGCTGCGCTCCAGGAGGAACGCCTGGGCGCCCGCGGAGGCGAGCGCCTCGGCCGCGGAAGCGCCGGCCGGGCCGCCGCCCACCACGGCCACGCGCAGCGGGCGCGCCGGCACGGAGGAGGAGCAGGAGATGGAGAGGCGAGCTGGGGAGTGGCAGGCGGCGGACATCGTTGCCATGGTTTCCTCGGGCGGCGAATGGGATTGGGCGTTTGAGATTTGGGAATGGGGTGTGCTTGGAGTGTAGCTTCGCCCGTGTCGGGGCGCGGGACGATACCTCTAGGGCCCAGAACCCAGATGGCGCTGCAATTTTAAAATAGGATTAGGACCCTCGTGTCAGCGAGGAAGAGGATAAGACACCTAAAACGCCAGCTTTAGATCAGGAGAGTATCGGAAAACTCTTTTAAATACGTTGTGCTTAGAGGAGTGGGAAGATGACACGCCTCCCCCAATTTCCGATCAGCATAGTGCATAGGCGTATACTTCCTCTGTTTCCTAATATAAAATGTTTTATTTTTATAAAAAAACATCTAAACTTATTTTAATGTATAGGTTGCTGTAATCTACACGGTAAAAGAGGTTTGGATATATTTTTTTCACTACCCTAAAACATTTTATACAATGAAACGAAGGGACTAGATCTTACTTGGATTGTGCACCCTCCGTTTTAAAATATAAGATATTTTTAGCTTTGTAAAGTAAATGTATCTAGACTTTTTTTAATATGTAGGTTTACTTAGATTTGGAGTGAATCTACACACTAAATGAGGTATAGATATATGTTTTTCACTATGCTAAAACATTTTATACAATGAAACGAAGGGACTAGATCTTACTTGGCGCGTGCACTGGAATACTTTCTTCATTTTAAAATATAAGATGTTTTTAGCTTTGTGAAGCAAATGTATTTAAACTTTTTTTAATATGTAGATTCACTTAGATTTGGAGTACACTAAAAATAGTTTAGATACATTTTTTTAACAAATCTAAAACATCTTATATTTTAAAACGAAGAGAGTGCAATGCTACATACTTCCTTGGAAAGGAAGATCTCCGTGAAACAACTCAAACATTATTACTCCTACAAAGAAGGAAAACGGTTAATTGTGTGGATGAAGACATGGATGCTAAATTATATGGATGAAGACATGAATGCTAAATTGTATGGATGAAGACATGAATACTAAATTGTGCGCAACATTTACAGAGAAGGAAATAAGTGACGCTCTTTTTTAGATCGGTCCTCTTAAGACGCAAGGGCCAGTTGGTTTTCCTGCAGTGTAATTGGGGCCTCCTACGTGATGATGGTGATCCGAGCCTGATGGAATTATGCGAGAGGGGGTAAATGATATGGCTATAGTGTTGATTCCTAAAAAGAATGATCTGGAGGGGCTTAAAGATTTTTGTCCGATCAGTTTATGCAATGTGATTTTTAAAGTGGTTTCTAAGTGTCTCGTTAATCGTCTCGGGCTGCTGCTACAAAATATCATATCGTCTATGCAAATCGCTTTTATCCTAGGCAGTCTTATAACAGATAATACGCTGATGGCGTTTGAGTGCATCCACTCAATACAAACAGGATAATCCGTAGGAATTTTTGTGCGTATAAATTGGATATGGCCAAAGCGTTTGACCGCGTTGATTGAAGATTTTTGGAAGGGGTTTTAGTGAAGTTGGGCTTTCAGAATCAATGAATTCGGTGGATGATGGCTTGTGTTACCACCGTGCGGTATTCAATTCTCTTTAATGGACATTTATCGGACCCTTTCACTCCTACACATGGCATTCGACAAGGTGATCCTATTTTTTCATATTTATTTCTATTTATTGCTGATGGTTTGTCTTGGCTCATTAAAAAGGAGATTGAAGATAATGCGCTAAAGGAGCTCCATATTTGTCGAAGAGCCCTAGGGATCTCTCACCTCTTATTTGCGGATTATAATCTCTTACTTTTTGAAGCCACGATTGAGCAAGCTAATATAGTAAAAAGTATTCTTGATCGTTATGAAGCAAGCACGGGCCAGTGACTGATAGACTATATGTGCGTATGCGTGTAGGATTCTAATTGTACCTTTGTCGGTTTTGGTATTAGCCTTGTAAACCAAACCGACTAGTCCCTTGTAATCCTGATATATATACATACGTGTGATAGCCCTAAAGGCACACACAATACACTACCAATACTTGTCACGTTTTATGGTATCAGAGCCACAATCCAGGCGTGATGACTACCGCTTTCGCGTTTTCGAGTTCGTCGGCCCCGAGCTTTACCTCCGGCACGGCGAGCGTACTCAACTCCTTCTCCATTGGATCCCAGTCCTCCACGATAGCATCGGTCATACCCGCATCACCGATCAGCTTGTCTAACAAAATCACCATCAAGCTTCACGCCGGCAACTTCTTGTACTGGCGTGCTCAGGTTTTTCCGATCCTCCGCAATAATCGCCTGTTGGGTTTCGTTGATGGGTCGCTCATCTGCCCATCGGAGACGATCCCCAATCCCGACGCCGGCAAGGACGGAAACCCTCCTACCATACTCAATCTACAATTTACTGCCTGGCATCAACAAGATCAGGAGATTCTATCCGCGATCATATGTTCTCTCTCCGAGGATGTGATCGGGACGGTGATGCTTGCTAGCACTTCTCGTGAGGCATGGGAGACTCTTGCTGCCAGCTTCTCGTCACAGTCCACCGCTCGCATGATGCAGATCCGTGGAGAGTTACAAAAGGCGAAGAAACTGGATTCAAGTGTCACAGTGTTCTACAACAAAATCAAGCAATTATCTGACACCCTTACAGCGATCGGACAACCTCTTCGTCCTGAAGAATTCACCGGATACCTACTGGCCGGACTCGACGGTGAGTACGATGCCCTTGCTCAGATTGTGGGTGCTCGCAGCGCATCGGATCCCATGCCAATCCGTGATCTATACGCACAGATGCTCAGCGCCGAACAACGCATAGAGGCCAGGAAATCAGATCTTGGTATCGACATACACATGGCAAATTACATATCCAAATCTGGTGGACGTGGGATGCCTTTCCAGCTAGCTTCGCGTCCTGACCAGCGCGTCCAGGGAAAGGCCAACTACAATATGAAGCCTAGTGGTGGCAGTCCGTTTACTTCAGATGGCGGAAATAATTCAAGTGGCCGTGCTCCTCCTTCAGGCGCCACTTATGGTGGTGGCACTAGGCCTACTTGTCAGATTTGTACAAAAGTAGGCCATGTTGCCTCTTGCTTCTTCAAGCGCTACAGTCCCACTTTTCTCGGTGCTGGCAACGATGGGAGAAATATGGAGCGTCAACTTGCTGCTTTCTCGATGACTCCACATGGGGCTCTCTCGGCTACACATGGCTCTACTCCCTCTTACCCCATAGATCCAAGCTGGTATGCTGATACAGGAGCGACAGATCACCTTACCAATGAACTTGACAAGCTGCACATGAAGGAGCAATACCGTGGTAAAGATCATGTTCATACAGCTAATGGTGGAGGTATGCGCATTACTCATATTGGTCAATCGTTTCTTCCTACATCTTCCTCACATCATTTGCATCTTAAAGATGTTCTTCATGTCCCCTCTGTTACCCGCAATCTTCTCTCCGTTAAAAAACTTTCCTTAGATAATAATGTGTTATTTGAGTTTCACCCTTGGTATTTTCTTGTGAAGGACCGAGACACGGGGGAGGTTCTTATTAGAGGGGGAAGCCGTGGAGGTCTCTATAGTCTTGATGTGTCGTCGGTCAAGCAAATTTTCAGCAGTACCAAGGTGTCACGTGATAGATGGCACTCACGCTTAGGTCACCCAGCCACCCAAGTTGTCCAGCACATTTTACATCGCCACAAACTTCCGTCAAAGTCAGTTAATAAAGTTGTAATTTGTGATGCTTGTCAACAAGGCAAAAGTCATCAATTACCCTTTTCTCTTTCTAGTCGTGTCACTAGTTCACCACTTGAGATTATTTATTCTGATGTATGGGGACCTGCTCAAACCTCTGTTAGTGGACACCAATATTATGTGAGTTTTATTGATGCTTATAGTCGTTTCACTTGGCTCTATCTCCTCAAACATAAATCTGATGTATTTAAAATATTTCTTCAGTTTCAACAACATGTTGAGCGTCTCTTAAGTAAAAAAGATTATTCATGTTCAAAGCGACTGGGGTGGCGAGTACCATCGGCTAAATAAATTTTTCTCGGATATTGGTATATCACATAGGGTTTCTTGTCCTCATACGCATCAACAAAATGGTACTGCTGAACGAAAACATCGTCACATTGTAGAGACTGGCTTAACGCTTCTTGCTCATGCTTCAATTCCCTATCGTTTTTGGAATGATGCTTTTTCCACCGCCTGTTTTCTTATCAATCGTCTTCCTAGTCGTGTCATTGATATGCAAACTCCTATTGAACGTCTTTTAGGAGAAATTCCCGATTACTCATTTTTTAAGGTGTTTGGGTGTGCTTGTTGGCCCCATCTTCGTCCATACAACAATCGTAAACTTGAATTCTGCTAAAAAAAAATGTGTTTTTCTCGGTTATAGCTCTCTCCATAAAGGATATAAATGTCTTCATGTTCCTAAAAATCGTGTCTATATTTCTCGAGACGTTGTCTTTGATGAGAACGTCTTCCCTTTTTCTCATATGTCTTCCGAGTCCACACATCCATCCTCTTCCACAATTCCGTTACAATCTGACCAATTTGATGATGCTGCATATACACCTCTACTTTTGGCTAATCATGGTGCAGGTCAACCACGTGGAGCTCGCTTGGAATTGCTTGATGATTCTGTACAGGAGGCTTCCGAATTATTACACACTGATCGCACGTCAATCTTGCCTGGACCAGCTGATAGCCAGGAAGCTGAGACCGACGTAGATAACTCTGCCTCTCCAGCATGTGGCGCTGCCTCTTCTGCATGTTGCCCAGCTTCACCTGGTGGGCTGGCCTCCTCAAGCAGCCCTGGTTCGTCCTCTTCCACAACGAATCTAGCTCCACCCGATGCTGGACCGGGTTTGCTGGAGTCTGCTGCCCCCGCGCGTCCGGGTGTTACAACCCGCCTACAACGTGGGCTTCGTCAGCCCAAGAATCGAACAGACGGAACAATTGCCTGGTATGTTGATCGTTCTGCACATGCTATTGATCTCGTACGTACTGAACCTCACAATTATCATCAAGCTATGGCCTGTCCGCACTGGCGAGAAGCCATGGAAGCTGAGTTTGCTGCCTTACAATCTAACAAGACGTGGCGCCTAGTCCCTCCGGTCAAAGGTGTGAATATTATTGACTCTAAATGTGTGTTTAAAATTAAGCAGAAGTCTGACGGTTCTATTGAGAGGTATAAAGCTCGCCTTGTGGCTAAGGGGTTTAAACAGCGATATGGTCTTAATTACGAAGATACTTTCAGTCCAGTTGTCAAGCCAACCACTATTCGTATATTATTATCCATGGCTCTTACTCATGGATGGCATCTTTGGCAACTTGATATTCAGAATGCCTTCTTGCATGGAATTCTCGAGGAAGAAGTGTTCATGCGTCAACCCCCAGGTTTTGAGGATCTCCATCAGCCTACTCATTTGTGTCGTCTTGATAAAGCTCTTTATGGACTGAAACAAGCTCCCCGTGCCTGGCATGCTCGTCTTTGTTCTATTCTTGGTGGACTTGGCTTCACGTCCTCTACTGCTGATACTTCTCTCTTCATCTTGAGGCGTCCAGATGTAACACTCTATTTATTGGTCTACGTGGATGATATTATTGTGGTGAGTTCTTCGGCAGCAGCTACAGATCACCTTATTCATCAGTTGCGTGCATCGTTTGCTCTTAAGGATCTTGGACCCTTGCATTATTTTTTAGGTATTGAGGTTTCGTGTTCAAATGGTGGTCTCCTCCTTAGTCAACATAAGTATGCTAGTGAGCTTTTACGTCGTGCCGGTCTTCTTAAGTGTAGTCCAGTTTCTACACCTATGGTGTCTTCAGAAAAGCTCACATCTACCGATGGTACCCTTTTGACTTATGTGGAGGCTACACGTTATCGCAGTATTGTTGGAGGGCTACAATACCTCACTATGACACGACCAGATTTGTCCTTTGCGGTGAATAAAGTATGTCAATACCTTCATGCTCCACGTACTTCACATTGGTCAGCGGTAAAACGCATTCTTCGCTACGTGAAGGCTACTCTGTCACATGGGTTGTCATTGAGCCGGCCTACTACATCTCCTGATCTCCTGTCCGCATTTTCTGACGCTGATTGGGCTGGCAATTCTGATGATAGGCGATCAACCGGGGGATATGCTATCTTTTATGGTGGTAATCTTGTTTCTTGGAGTGCTAGAAAACAAGCCACGGTGTCTCGTTCTAGTACGGAGTCTGAATACAAGGCTCTTGCTAATGCCACCGCTGAACTTATTTGGGTACAAGCTCTTCTTGATGAACTTGGAGTATCACAGAGTCGTCCACCTATCCTTTGGTGTGACAATATTGGAGCGACATATCTTTCATCTAACCCAGTGTTTCATGCTCGTACTAAGTATATTGAGGTGGATTTTCACTTTGTTCGGGAACGAGTTGCTCAAAAGTTGCTCCAAATCAAGTTCATCTCCTCTAAGGATCAATTGGCTGATATCTTTACTAAACCTCTACCACTACCATTGTTTCAAGCATGTAAACGCAATCTTAACCTTCATGGAACGGTTGAGATTGAGGGAGGGTGATAGACTATATGTGCGTATGCGTGTAGGACTCTAATTGTACCTATGTCGGTTTTGGTATTAGCCTTGTAAACCAAACTGACTAGTCCCTTGTAATCCTGATATATATACATACGTGTGATAGCCCTAAAGGCACACACAATACACTACCAATACTTGTCACGTTTTAGTGACCAGTGCAATCCCGAGGTACAAAAAACTATACAAGGCATCCTAAAGTATGATACCCTTTGTTTTAAAGAAAAATATCTAGGGCTCTCAGTGCCTGAAGGTCGTTTGATGAGTGGTAAGTTCAAATCCACAAAAGGAAAATTCTCCAAGCATGCATGTGATTGGTCGAAAAAATACATGTCATCGAGTGCAAAAGATATTCTCATAAAGTCAGTGCTTCAAGCTATATCTACTTATGCCACGGGAGTTTTTAAATTTCCAGTTGGTTTGATTGATGATCTCACACGTATTATTCAGAACTTTTAATGGGGAGATGAGGAGAACAGACGAAAAATGCATTGGATGTCGTGGGACAAGATGGCTCGACCTAAGTCTCAAGGCGGTGTCGGGTTCAGAGACCTCCAAGTTTTTAACCAGGCACTCCTAGCACGACAAGCTTGGCGCTTAATTCAATATCCTCATAGTTTGTGTGCAAGTCTGTTGAAGGCTAGATATTATCCTATGGTGATCTCCTCGATACTGCTTTTATTCAGAACTAGTCACAGACTTGGCAGGGCATCCTTCATGCGCTATAACTCCTCAAGAAAGGTGTCATATGGATAATTGGATCTGGCTCTAAGGTAAAAAAAATCGGGATAATTGGCTGCTCCATCTAGATGCGATGAAATTAGAAGGGAGGAGAGGTAACTCTCGCAATAAATGGGTGTCTGAACTGATAAACCCACAAACCAGAACTTGGGATGAGAGGGTTGTTCATGAGTGCTGCTTACCACATGATGCAAACACGATTTTCTCCATCAAGCTACCTACGAGAGGTTGTGAAGATCTCATTGCTTGGAGCGCAGAAAGCAACGACATGTTTACTATTCGATCCGCATATCGGCTTGGTATCCAACCTACTTTGCAGAAACTGAACCATGGGTAATCTAGTTCTGAACCTTCAGGTGATCGGAATATTTGGAACCTAATCTGGAAAGCAACAGTGCCTCAGAAGCTACGGGTTTTTGCTTGGAAAGCGGCGATGTCCATGCTTGCGGTCTGTACAGGACTACTCCGCCGTATCCCTGAGAAGGATCCTATCTGTACCATATGTGGATGTGAGGACGAGGATGACCATCATGCCTTAGTCCGTTGCACTCTTGCCCGAGCGCTGCGGGATGAGATGAGGAAGATGTGGACTTTACATCTAGAGGAAGAGTTCCTAAAGCCCGGAAAGGAGTGGATCCTTCACCTATCGAGTAATGCCTCGACGGATACAAGACCAAAGATCATTTTCTTCATGTGGTGAGTATGGCACCACCGAAACAATGTAGTCCATGGCGATGGCAAAGCCTCTATCGTAGCATCGGCGCGGTTCATATCTAACTATCTGCAATACTTTCTGTCGGTTACAAAACCGAACCTTCCATGCCAAACCATGTCTAAGGGACCTCATGTATGGGCAGCACCTGCGGAAGGACGTCTAAAAGCAAATGTTAATGTTGGTTGGGACGAGATATCAAAGACAACAAGTATTGGTATAGTCATACGGGATCATTTAGGTCATCCGGTGATCTCTGACTGGAGATTTATTCAATCATGTGCCAGTGCAAAGGAGGCGGAAATGTTGGCTTTCCTAAAAGGCCTAAAACACCTAGTTGACCTCCGAAGATGGCCGGCGACCGTACAGTCTGACTGCCTACAGTTTATCCAAATGGTGGCGACAAATGATCACGAGATGTCGAGCAGTTGGGCTCTTGTTCATGAAGCCAGAGAATTTTTGAGGGTTTATCAAGATATTACCATTAGAAAGGTGGACCGTGTAAGAAATGGTGTAGCACATGTGCTAGCGCAATTAGGCAAAGCTGGTTAAAGGTGGACCGTGTAAGCAATGGTGTAGCACATGTGCTAGCGCAATTAGGCAAAGCTGGTTATAGCGGTGTGTTGCGTGACTCAACTCCTGAGTGTGTTCAGGACTTGATCATAAACGATGTAAATGAACCTTGATCAGAACATTAAGTTCTAGACGTACTCTTTTCTTTATCAGTGTATCTAAGGAGACTAAAAGGTTTTTAATAAGACGGCTTGCTAGCTAATTTATTGATCATTTGTTTTCAATAAAAAAAGGTTAACAATTTTTTTGGAGGGACTTCCTCTTCTTCCACCGTGTGCTTAGGTCTCACACACACACACACAGAAACTCGGTTGTCAATTAAGGGTGTGAATGGTTCAGCACCTTGAGCCCTTGAGACATAATAATTGTCCTCTACATAAAAAAGTACTTAGGTCACTAAAACTGATAAAAAGCTTTCTTTCATTAATTATGATAAGATACCCATATTATTAAGATCTGATCGCACGATGCCTTACACCCCTTGACATTCGATGTGATTTGTAGGATACTTTGGCATGTTAAACACTTTTGCATGTGGTTTGCCCAGGCTTTAAAATGTTGCTAGCAGAGTGGGCACACAACACCGTCACCGAGGCACAAGAGAACTTCTTGCGGACAACAAATTTCCTAGATTACGGAGCATTACCTACCAGCTCCACAACAGGACTGTGAAGAAAACAAGGGTTGTTCCTCCAACAAGCTGGATCAAACCCATCTTGCTCGGACAGAGGGGCGGCAGGATAACGGTGTGGTCTTACAACAACGGCCTGACCTTCCTTACTTGTATGAACCACTTATACACGGTAAGATGCTACGATGACTTATTCACAAGACCCTTTTGACCTCCTCCTCCGAATATATGGTTTGGCTCAGATAGCAGAAACCGGCGCCCTAAACACACTAGTCTGAGCATTTTATTTGGTTGTGTTGGGAAACAGAAGGATTTAGAGCTTGTCGTCGGTGTTTACGATCACAAACGCTGTCCGGGACAAGATAGACTACAGACTATTTTGGGTTACTCCAATGTCTCATAATATTGGTTTTCGGTTGGTACGAGAGAACATTACTAATAAGTTATCACTCCGAGACAACAAGAGATGCTTTCTCCGGCTATTTATATATGTTGGAAATGAATTAGTCACTCGTTCATGCCTTGTTGTCATGCACCGGTAATGGTCCATCATGACTTGTATGAGTTAACCGATCATTCGCGGATCATGAGTTACTTGTTTTACAATTCCTGCTTTTGCGGTAAGCATGTATAGCTTGTGTGATTCCATCCTTGCACAAATGTGTGGCCCGTCTACTTTCTAAAATCAAAACAGTGTGACCTGTCCAATTCTTTATTCTTAAAAAATATCAGTGCAATCTTACTTCTGTTTGTTTCCTTTTTTGTGTCAATAACATCTAGAGTTTAGCATTCACCTTTCACATATTTCAGGACCACATCAATCTTCAAAAGGATTCGAGTTCGCCAAATAAATCATCGAGGAAAAAAAGAGCTAGCAACACAATATTGATGCAGAGACTAGACCGAGAAACGTGTGCATCCTTGGATAATTTCCACTCGACCTTAGCAGAACATCCGTGTGTCTAGCCTAACCCCATGCCGCAGGTTTTTTTTTCTTCCGAAAAGGGGATATAGCCCCGGCCTTTGCAACCGTCGTTGTACACAACCTTTTATTTAAAAAAGTCAAACATCATCCGTAAACCAAACAGAAAACAAGTCATGGGTTGCTTAGCGTTGATACATGAATTAGACAGCGAAAAAAAGAATGAAAAATCTAGTCATCCCGTGGTCGACTAAGCGGCTCCTAGCACGACTGGCCGAATAAGTGGTGGGCGACCATCAGCAAATGGTTGCACCCAGTAGCCATAATATCCCGCTGGTCGGGCGTAGATAGGAAGGCCCAAAGCTGAATCCAATGTGCCATCTTGTAGATAACCTGCAAAAAATTGAAAGAGTTTATTTTGTTAAAGATAATATTATTTCTGCATCTCCAAACAGACCAACGTAAGGCAGAAACACCGGTGCGAATTCTATTCTTAGATGGTTTACCTATTTCATTCAACCAATTTCTAAACATGTTTGTTATATTAGTTGGAGGGAGTATATTGAAAGAAAAATTGACAATACGCCATAAGAGACGAGCAAAAGGGCATGATATAAACAAATGTTCTATGGTTTCCGGTGACCCCACGGAAACAACATTTGGTACATCCTATCCAATTCCTTTTAACTAGGTTATCTTTAGTAAGAAGCACTTTATTTTGAAGGAACCACATAAAGATTTTTATCTTAAGAGGAATCTTTAATTTCCAGAGATATTTCCGAAGTAAAACCGTGTGATCATTCATCAAATCTTCATACATGGATTTAACTAAGAACACTCCAAATAAGGTTAAGTTCCATATAAACTTATCATGTTTATCAGACAACTGTACCATCATTAGTCTTTGACATAAGACCCCATGCCGCAGGTTCATCACCAATTTTAGGGTTCTTCCAGAAACAACATTATCAAACGTTAACAAACGCATATGCCACCGTGGGAATCCTGGTCGAAACTCTTCTCAGTTCTTTAGTGCTGAACATGGCTCAGTCTAGCACGTTTGATACTGGTTTGATTTATACTACAGGTCTGCAGGAATATAGGTCACGAACCCAACAGTAACAATTCCCGTTACATTTGCGACGCAATAGTAAACATGCAATTTCAGGAAAGATCTTAGGTAGGCAAAAAGATTTAGCTAATACTTCAACCTTAAAACGTACAATTTTTACAAGACCATATCCAACGAGAGAAGGGGACGTTGTCACCAAGGCACAAGAGCAACTCATCGCTACCTTTCATGGCCCGCTTGGGGACAACAGACTTCCCATCAAGATCGTGGAGCATTGAGTATTGACTCCACAGCAGTACTGTGGAGAAAACAGGGTTGTTTCGCTACCATGGTGGATCAAACCCACCTTGCCCGGCAAGAGTGATGACTCGACTATCCTGTATTCTTGTGACGAGGATCCAACCTTCCTCGCACTCACCAATAAGATGAACCACATGCAAAGACTAAGGAGATATGATTCCTGATCCATAGAACTCTTTCTTGACCCTACAACTAATCTACATCACTAGTTGCAGCTTTTGTTTGGTTGGACTGGGGAGAAGATGGATTCGCAGGTTGCCGACAGAGTTTACAGTCACAAACACCATACCGAAGGAAACAAACTGTAGACTAATTTGGCTTCCTCAAATGCCTCATAATATTGATTCCAAGTTGGTCCGAGAACATCACTAAGTTATCACCTTGAGACAACAAGAAATGTTTATCGGGCTATTTATATATGTTGGAGATGAGTTATGTCATCTAGTTCCCGCCTTGTTGTCATGCAATTAGTAATGGTTTCTCATATCTTATTTGTGAATCACGAGTTGTACGATTCCTGCTTTTGCACTAAGCATGCATAGCTTGTGTGATTCTGCCCCTACACAAATTTGTGGCTCTTCGTTACTTTCTTTAGTGAGCATAGCTCAGTCTAGCACGTTTTGATACTGGATAGAAGGGTACTAGCTTGATACAGGTCTGTAGGAATATAGGTCACGAACCCAACAGTAACAGCTCTCGTTACATTTGTGACGCAATAGTAAATAGGCAATTTCAGGGCAGATCTTAAGTACACAAAAAGATTCAGCTGATACTTCAACCTTAAAACGTACAAATTTTACAAGACACAAGAGGAGTGGACGTTGTCACCAAGGCACAAGAGCAATACTAATAAGTACAAATATTCATAACTCATACAAGTACACATATTCATAACTCATACAAGTATCCACAAGCATTACTAATAAGTTATCACTCTGAGACAATACGAGATGCATTCTCTGGCTATTTTATATATGTTGGAAATGAATTAGTCACTCGTTCATGCCTTGTTGTCATGCACCGGTAATGGTCTATTATGACTTGTATGAGTTAACAGATCATTCACGGATCATGAGTTACTTGTTGTACAGTTCCTGCTTTTGCGCTAAGCATGTATAGCTTGTGTAATTCCATACTTGCACAAATATGTGGCTCTTGTCTATTTTCTGAAATCAAAACAGTGTGACCTGTGCAATTTCTTTATGCTTATAAAATATCAGTGAAATCTTACTTCTTTTGTTTCTTTTTTTTATGTCAATAACATCTACTATTTAGAGTCTCACCTTTCACATGTTTCAGGACCACGTCAATCTTCAAAGAGATTCGAGTTTTCCAAATACTCGTCGAGGAAAAAAAGAGCTACGAGATACAGAGACCAGATCGAGAAACATCTTCATCTTTGGATAATTTCCATGAACATCCGTGTGTCTCAGCCTAACCCCATACCGCAGGTTCATCGTCAATTTTAGGACATGTTTGGTTCAAAGGATTTTAAAAGCACAGAAATAGTAAAACTACGGGAATGATATGTCATGACATGTGAAATCCTACATAAACAAAAAACACAAAAATTAGCTGTAGAAGTCGTTTGATTGCATCACAGAAAAAACACAAAAAATTTGTATATAGATTAAGTACATGACATAGTTGTCATAGATATATAGGAAATTTTCCAAGAGGTCTAACTTATTGTTAGAAATCCTATGAAATTGTACTATAGGAAAGAAATCCATAGGAATTTTGAAGAGTTCAATCCTTTGAATCAAATGGCCACTATAGAAAAAAATACAATAGATAAGAATCCTATAAAATTCTTTTTTTGAACGGTAAAAGGGTCACGAGGACCCGGAGCTGCATTTAGTAAAACCATACAACAGGAGAGTGGGAAATTACAGCAAGGCCCAAGATTGCACTTGCACAAACGCCCTTGCAAGAATTGTAGATCAAATATAAGGCCTTGCAATATACATCAAGGACCGTAGGACTAAAATTTAAAAAGAAATCCGGTCCTGGTCCTCCTCCACCGCGAGCGAACCTCCATCGCCGATTATCTTCGAGGCGTCGGGGACGTACCACTTGGCGTCGGTGAGAAGAGAGCTCCGGGAGGAAGCTCTGAGAAAGGCCTTCGACTTGGAGGTTAAGAAGACCACCATATAGGCGTCTATCGAGGCCGCCTTGCCGGCCATAGATCATGGCGCCATCCCTGGCGACCGCATATTTCACACATCGCTGCAACCACGAAGAACACCCCCCTCCAGCAGCTCTCTCTCTCTCTCTGCCCTATACTACCAAGGCGCATGGACAGAGAAGAGGGAGCCAAGGGGAGTGATCCAACAGACAGACTCCTGTACTGATGCCGTGCAGTAGAGGAAGGCCAGCCGCACCGCACCTCCTCCTCGCCACCACGGCCGGCCAAGAGAAACGATTCGGCACCCTCTACACCTTACAACCTCTCCTCCTCGCTTCCACAGCCGGCCAGGAGAGGGTCAGGCTCACAGCACCTCAGCCACACATGAGGACACACGACTTTATGTGCGGAGACTGTGGCGGCTCCACCGCCGACATGATTCCACCATAGAAGCAACACCAGCAATCAGAGGAGCCCTACACCCTGGATCTCGCCGCAGAGATCCAAAAGCCAGCTCCAAGACACCACTAGGGGGCAGCAACTACTCCTAAGGCTAAAACTACGGCCAACACCTCCCCTTAGCCAACCTCGCCGGCGGCGCCGACGAGGGCGGCCTTGGTTTGGGACGGATCTTCTCGAGAGCTCCTCAAGCTACTGTAGCAGGATGGGAGAGGGGAGGGGGGGAAAGTCGTTGTCAAATTTCCAGCCGGCCGGTACGGCAGGGGCAAAAATCCTTTGAATCAAAAGTGCCATTAGGTTCTTCCAGAAACAACATTACCAAACCGTTAACAAACGCATATGCCACTGTGAGAATCCTGGTCGAAACTCTTCTCAGTTCTTTAGTGCTGAGCATAGCTCAGTCTACCACGTTTTGATACTGGATAGAAGGGTACCCTGCAGACTTCTGTTCGTGAGCTATGTTCATGCATACTTCTTTTGCGACCCAATAGTAAACAGGTAATTTTAGGGCGGAAATTCAATTCGGCTCGCGTGTGCAAATGAATTTATTATTTAAAGACATATTTCAAAATGTTAAACAAATCAGAAAAAAAAATCACATGTAGACACAAGTTTTCGGGAAAAAATAATATTTTTTGTCCCGTATAAAAAGACAAATTAGGATGCTCCAACATGATCATTTTTTGACTTTTTTTTTATATTTTTTACATAAGTCACATAAAATGCTCTTTTTCCGAAAACTACTGTACGGACACAAAATGTCTAGGATGTACAAGCAAAAAAAATCAGATTTTTTCAACATTTTGGAATTTGTTTTTTATTATGTATTTTCTATAATAAGTTTATTTGCACTCTTGAGCCAAAACGCCCCGTCGATTTCAGGGCTGATCTTGAGTAGACAAAAAGATTCAGCTGATACTTCAAGAGCTCATACTTCAATGTTAAAACATATAAATTTTTACGCCCAGAAAAATTGGTGCACGTTTGAGCACATCTAGCAGAGACGCCAATAGTCATCTCCTTGGCCAAGACCATATCAGACGATGAGGAGTAGACATTGTCACCAAGACACAAGACCAATTCCTCGCTACCTTTCATGGCCCGCTTGGGGACAACAGACTTCCCACGAAGATCGTGGAGCATTGAGTATTGGCTCCACATCAGTACAGTGGAGAAAATAGGGGTATTTCGTTACCATGGTGGATCAAACCCACCTTGCTCGACAAGAATGATGACTCAACTACCCTGTATTCTTGTGACGAGGATCCAACCTTCCTCGCACTTACCAATAAGACGAACCACATGCAAAGACTAAGGAGATATGATTCCCTCCATACAACTCTTTCTTGACCCTACAACTAATCTACATCACTAGTTGCAGCTTTTGTTTGGTTGGACTGGGGAGAAGATGGATTCGCAGGTTGCCGATAGAGTTTACAGTCACAAACACCATACCGGAAGAAACAAACTGTAGACTAATTTGGCTCCTCAAATGCCTCATAATATTGATTCCAAGTTGGTCTGAAAACATCACTAAGTTATCACTTTGAGACAACAAGAAATGCTTTTTCAGGCTATTTATATATGTTGGAGATGAGTTAAGTCATCTAGTTCCTGCCTTGTTGTCATGCCATTAGTAATGGTTTCTCATATCTCATTTGCGAATCATGAGTTGTACGATTCATGCTTTTGCACTAAGAATGTATAGCTTGTGTGATTCTGCCCTTACACAAATATGTGGCTCTTCTTTGCTTTTCTGATCTAAAAATGTAATCATATAATTTTCTGAAAAATTTCACTCTGTTTCATTTTTATGTCAATATATTATCCAGAGATCAGAATCACCTTCTTATTCCCATATTTCAGGACTTCTTTAATCTTAAAGGGATGTTATGTTTCCAAATAAATCATCAAGGAACTAGATGACTGTGGAGTGTACTCTTTCATTTCTTTGTTGTTGAGCACAACTCTGTCTTGCATGTTTTGATACTGGATATTAGGGCACTGGCATGACTCATACAAGTATCCACAAACATAGGTCACAAATCCGAACGGTAACAGCTCCTATTATATTTGTCGGCAAAACAGGCAATTTAAAAACGCACAGAACAAGTTTACACAAAAAAGTCGGCTCCCGTTTGCAATTTTAGGGCGGAAATTCAATTCGGCTCGCGTGTGCAAATGAATCCATTATTTAAAGACATATTTCAAAAGTTCAAACAAATTAGAAAAAAATATTCACATGTAGACACAAGTTTTTGGGACAAAAAAAATATTAAAAGAAAAATTAGGATGCTCCAACATGATCATTTTTATCTTTTTTTATCTTTTTTACATAAGTCACATAAAATGCTCTTTTTCTGAAAACTACGGTACGAACACAAAATTTCCAGGATGTACAAGCAAAAAAACAGAATTTTTCGACATTTTGGAATTTGTTTTTTATGTATTTTTTATAATAGGTTTATTTGCACTCGTGAGCCAAAACACCCCGTCGATTTCAGGGCTGATCTTGAGTAGAAAAAAAGATTCAGCTGATACTTCAACAGCTCATACTTCAACCTTAAAACGTACAAACTTTTACATCTAGAAAAATTGGTGCACGTTTGAGCACATCTAGCAGAGACGCCAATAGTCATATCCTTGGCCAAGACCATATCGAACGACGAGGAGTAGACGTTGTCACCAAAGCACAAAAGCAATTCCTCTCTACCTTTCATGGCCCGCTTGGGGACAACAGACTTCCCATGAAGATCATGGAGCATTGAGTATTGGCTCCACAGCCGTACAGTGGAGAAAACAGGGGTGTTTCACTATCATGGTGGATCAAACCCACCTTGCTCGGCAAGAGTCATGACTCGAATACTGACATGGTTATATCCCGCGGGTACACGATTTTACCATACCTGGTCTAGACCAAGGAAGGCCCACGAGAGTATACGCGGTCCATGAAGATTTTCGGGTGGCTCAAGCCCATGACGTCTTCGGATCCTTGGAAAGTAAGACTAGAACAGATAGAATATTCAAAGGGAGTAAACCATAAAGCTTGTAACTGACCGGATCTATGCCCGGGACCTGCCTATCTCTAATAAAGGCTAGGAGGGCACGACGACGAGGCTCTCTTACAACCTCTCATACCACCGCATACACACCTTCACGCCAGATTGCATCTGCGCATCCCTGTAACTTTCTGTTCCGTCGTAATCAAGAGCAGACAAGCAGAAGTAGGGTTTTCCCTCCGGAGGCCTGAATCTGGATAAATCTCGTGTCCCCTGGTTGCTTGTCTGTTAACCGTTCCACGATCTCCAGCATCCCCATCTTCTTCAAAACCCAAGCTCATAACAATGGACATTGACGAGATTAAACCTCGTCGGTTAGCGCCGTCTGTGAAAACTAGGGGCGCTGATTGTGCGATCGTGATGGTTCCGACCAAAGCGATCTACGATCCATCAACTTTCGCAGAGATAGATCTACTTTGGCTTCCACAAGTCATCATCCGGACGGGATCCATCAACATCTTCGGCAGCGGCCGTCATCACCGGCAGCGCCGTGATCCACTTCGTCCTCAACACGGATGCGCGAACTCAAAAATCTTTTACAACGCCAGATGAGATCAGCCGCATGAGCGCACAGTACCAGATATCAAGGGGATTGATCGATTCCAACAGAACCAGGCAGCATGAGCGCGCCCTTGCAGCAGATCAAAGTCCAGGCAGTGCGAGCGCGCGTGTCCGAACCTATTTTTCTATTTGGTGGTGATCAATCCGATCGTGACTAGTGATCCAACCTAGCAGCAGATCAGGTCCCAGGGCACAAATAAATCTAGACCAGGGAAAAATAAGGAAGCAATCAATTAAGTTGACAGGACAAGTATATGAAAGTCAACCTGATTTTCCAAGCAGTCAGCTAGCAACGTATAATCTTTCAAGAAATTGCCAAAAATTAGTACAAAATAGATACAAGCGCAACGGGGAAGACGCGGAGACGAGCCCACCCTAAAAAAGTCAGGCAGATTCAGATGCACATACGGCCATGTCCGCTACACAACTCCCGACCGCCACGTTGACTACTAGTCCGCCGTGTCGGGTGCGCGTCCGCTACATCAACTTCGTCCAACAAATATTTGATGGCTTCGCCGTGCGACCCGCTGAGTCTTAGACTCCGGCGATCCTCTACGATTTTTGGCTCCAACGACTCGGGGGCTCCCTCCACTTTGGCGACTCGTCGCGGTCTTCAACTTTGACGACCCACTGCATTCTTCGAATGTGGTGACCTGATGCGGTCTTCGGATGCGGCCAACCGATGCGGTCTTCGACTGCGGCAATCTTCGAATGTGGAGCTCGCTACCACCATCGACTTCGACAACCCGTCGCTTCTACGAGTGCGGTCCGCTGTGTCGATTACATCCGCCACGTGACCCGCTACCGCGTCGACTACGTCCATGGTCGCATCAACTTCGTTCACGACAACTATCAATAAAGCTAAGTTCTCTGCTTAGAGTTGATTTTCTTTCTTACTTTAATCGCACTCGAAACACTCGGGGGCTGCGCCCTCTTCGAGTAACCTAATGTGCCATTGGCTCCACTCACTCGAGCACCTCGAACGCAACAACCCGAGTAGTTGATTCTTCCTGATCGTCGAATCCTTAAACTCCGAGTGCCTCGGCAAAGTACCGAGACTAAGGGTAATCAGGATAACGAAAAGGCCTAGCATACAGTGCAAAAGTGTCGACTCGATCGGCACCAGAATCTTACTATACAAGCCGACATGCAAATATTCTTTACAAGATACAAGTACTTCATAAATTTTCATGTTTTCTGCAACCTACAGGAACGTCGAAATTACATCTCGCTATTGTATCGGGTCCTCCAACGGAGTCGACCAATGCCAAGACCCGAGTCGACGCATTCCTCGGATGACCACATCAATCAATGACAAAAGCGGCGCTGGCCGCGCACCCGAAAGAAGTAATGGTGTCGACTTCATCCGCAACATCGAGTCCTTCCGGCTAAACGTTGCACGACTTCGGTATGTTGACTTCTGGTTCCTTATGCGTGAGACGCTGACTCGATGCACTTTCGAGTCAATGGTTTCTCCTTGTATGAGTCTCTACTCGAGTCTACGACTCAACTAGACACTCGGGGGCTACTCCTATCAGGAGCGCTGGTCGCGCACCCGATGTACTTTTGGGTCAGCGGTGCGCCCACGAGATTACCGACTACAACTGCACGATTCAAGAATCGAGTCTCTACCCGAGTCTATGTTGGAGATATGCCCTAGAGGCAATAATAAAAGCAGTTATTATTATATCTTTGTATTTATGATAAATGTTTACATTCATGCTATAATAGTATTAACCGGAAACATTAATACTTGTGTGATTTGTAAACTAAATTAGAGTCCCTGGTAAAGCCTCTTTATAATACTAGCTTGTTGATTAATAGATGATTGTGGTTTCTCGATCATGAACATTGAGATGTTGTTAATAACAAGATCATATCATTAGGAGAATAGTATGATGGACATACTCCTATAGATAAGCGTAGCATAAAGATCAAGTCATTTTAATAGTTTGTTTGCTATAAGCTTTCTGATACATAGTAACCTAATTCCTTCGACCATGAGATCATGATAATCACCGTCACCGGAAGGATGCTTTGATGACATCAAACACCACACCGTAATTGGGTGGCTATAAAAGTGGCATTGAGTGTTCGTAAAGTATGGGTTGAGGCACATGGATCAAGAGTGGGATTTGTCCATCCATATGACAGATAGATATACTCTGGGCCCTCTCGGTGGAATGTCATCCAATTCGCTTGCAAGCATGTGACTAGATCACAAGGGATAACATATCACGGGAACGAGAAAAGAGTAATTATCGGTAACGAGGTTCAACTAGGTATGCAGAGATACCGACGATCAAAACCTCGGATAAGTAAACTATCGTGAGACAAAGGGAAATTGGTATCGTATGTAAGTGGTTCATTCGATCGCAAAGTAATCATTGAAATATGTGGGAGCCATATGAATTTCCAGATTCCTCTATTGGTTATTGATCGGAGAAGTGTCTCGGTCATGTCCGCGTAATTCACGAACCATAGGGAGACACACTTAAGGATTCGATGTTGTTTAGTAGATATGGAATGTTAGTAGGGATACTGAATGTTGTTCAGAGTCTCGGATGGGATCCGGGATATCACAAGGAGATCCGGAATGGTCCGGAGAATAATATTCATATAAGGAAAGTCCTATTTCGGAGTTCGGGAAAGTTTCCGATGATTTCATCGGAGAGGTTCTAGAAGGGTCTAGAAGGTTCATCGGTCCGGAAGGAGAATGGTCCATGAATGTGTCATGGGTATGTGGAATGATTGGATCATATACAAGGTCACTTGGTGTTGGCATATGCAAAAGAGAAATAAATCTCTAAATTGAAAGTCAAACGGGAAGTTCGAAAAGTCAAACTGGAACAATGGTTTTCTAGTGGGAGAAGAAGCAAGTCCTTCTCTCAATCCAACTTGGGTTTGGGTTTCGATTCAAACCCACCCCTCCCAAGGATGTCCCCCTCTCATAAATAGAGGGGGAGGGCTGCCCCAACACAACACAAGCCCTACCCCTCTCTCCCCGCGCCGCGCCACCGCCGCCGCTGCCGCCGCCGCCGCCGCGCCACCGCCGGTCTGTCGTTGCCGCCCTAGCCCCCGTCGAAAACTCCTCCTCCTCCCGGATTTCTAAACCCTAGATTTCCGGGAAACCCTAATCCACCATAACTCGCAGCCGGCTTAGGCGAAGCCCTGCGCGATCTTCCCTCTACTTCCGACACCCGCCGTCATGCTGCCGGAATCGCGAGGGAGAACTACAACCTCCGCTGCCTGCTGGAACAAGGGAGAGGAAGGTCTTCATCGAGTAACGAACGTGTGACCGACTGCGGAAGCGCTGCCGGAACGTAGCGCCGGAAGGATCGTCTACGCGATCTTGAGGTCGGCAAGTGTACGACTACATCACCCACGAGAATCTGCTCTCGTTAACCGCTTTGGAATCTTCAAGGGTGAGTGCTTCTATCGACTCGTTGCTACAATCTAGTAGATAGATCTTGGCTTGTTTGTGTGCACGCGGTAGAATTTTTTTTCCATGCTACGAACCCCTACAGTGGTATCAGAGCCAGGTATATATGTAGATCTGTCGCACGAGTAGAACATAATGGTCATTGTGGGCGGTGGTGCTTTTATTATCAATTGCTTTTTGTGTACTTTGCATCTTGCGGTATGATGGGATGAAGCGGCCCGGGCTAACCTTACATGGCATCGTTCATGAGACTTGCTCCACGCTTAACATGCAACTTGTATTGCATAAGTGGCTTTGCGGGTGTCTGTCTCTCCCATCATAGTATAGATTCAATTTACAACGGGCACCTGATAGTTCAAGCATCAACGTTGTGGTTCTTGTTCGTAAGTTAGTATGACACTTATTGAAAGCCCCAAACCACATAAAATATGCAAAGAAAATTAGAGAAGTCTAACTTTATTTTGCAGGGGTGTGATGTGATGTGATATGGCCATGATTGTGATTATATATGATGTATGCAATGTTCCTTATTGTAAGTTGGCAACCGGCAGGAGCCATATGGTTGTCTTTTAAATTCCGTTAAGACCCCCGTGTCTATTAAAAGTAGTTGTAATAGTTAAAGCTGGTGGACGACAACCATGAAATGACGCTATTGACCTTGACGCCATACCGGTGATGATGGAGATCATGTTCGTGCTTCAAGATGGAGATCGGAAGCATAATAAGAAAGGCCATATCATATCACATATTATGAATCGCATGTGATGTTAATCCTTTATGCATCTTGTATTGCTTAGTATGCGACGGTAGCATTATAAGATGATCCCTCATGCACACAATTTCAAGTTTTAAAAGTGTTCATCTTTAGTAAGCACCGTTGCTAAAGCTTGTTGTTTTGAAGCACCACGTGATGATCGAGTGTGTTAGATTCCGCGAGTGTATACAACGTGAGCGAGCCATATTTGCTCATGCGGAAGATAAGGTTTGATCTTGACGAGCCTAGCATGTACAGACATGGTCTCGGAACACGGATCACCGAAAGGTAAAGCATGAGTCATATAGTAGATATGATGAACATGTTGATTGTTCGCCATTGAAGCTACATCAAGTCTCATGATGATCGGTTTTGATGTGGTGGATTTGGTTCGTGTGATCACTAAAACAATTTGAGGGATATTGTTTTGAGTGGGAGTTCACCTAGATTAATTTAACTATTAATTAGAACTCAATTTGTCATAAACTATTGCAAATATGTTGTAGATCAATGGCGGCCCCTACCATCAATTTTAATGCGTTCCTAGAGAAAGAAAAGTTGAAAAACAATGGAAGCAACTTCGCGGATTGGTTCCGCAATTTGAGGATTGTCCTCAATGCTGGTAATTTGACCTATGTGCTGGATGCACCGCTGGGTGACCAGCCTGCAGCTACTGGTACCGATGAAGTAAAGAATGTTTACCTCGCTCGGAAGAATCAGTACTCCACAGTTCAGTGTGCGATCTTGTATGGTTTGGAATCGGAGCTTAAGAAAAGGTTTGAGAACCATGACCCACATGATATTGTCCGTGAACTCAAAATGATATTTGAGGCTCATGCGGCAGTTGAGAGTTACGAGGCTTTTGAAAAGTTCTTTAACTGCAAGATGGAAGAGGGCAGCTCCGTCAGTGAGCACGTGCTTAAGATGTCTGGGCACGCAAGTAAACTCCAAAGCTTGGGTATAGTGATTCCTAATTCTTTGGGGATTCACCGTGTCCTCCAATCACTGCTACCAAGTTACAAGAACTTTGTGATGAACTACAATATGCAAAACATGGACAAGTCGTTGCCAGAACTCTTCTCCATGTTGAAATCTGCAGAAGTGGAGATAAAGAAAGAGCACCAAGTGTTGTTGGTCAATAACACCACCATATTCAAGAAGCAAGGCAAGTCTAAGAAAAAGGGAAACTTCAAGAAGGGCGGTAAGAAAGTTGCCGCGCCGGCGAAGAATACCAAGGCTGGGCCTAAGCCTGATATTGAGTGCTTTTACTACAAGGGAGAAGGTCACTGGAAGCGGAATTGCCCAACGTACTTGGCGGATTTGAAGAACGGCAACATCAAGAAGAAAGGTATATCCAATATACATGTTATTGATGTGTCTCTCACTAGTACTCGTAGTAGTGCCTGGGTATTTGATACTGGTTCGGTTGCTCATATTTATAACTCGAAACAGGTACTGCAGAATAAACGGAAGCTAGCGAAGAACGAGGTGACGATGCACGTTGGAAATGGATCAAAGGTTGATGTGATCGCGGTCGGCACGCTACCTCTTCATCTACCATCGGGATTAGTTTTATACTTAAATAATTGTTATTTGGTGCCTGCGTTGAGCATGAACATTATATCTGGATCATGTTTATTGCGAGACGGTTACTTGTTTAAGTCCAAGAATAATAGTTGTTCGATTTATATGAGTAATATGTTTTATGCACATGCACCTTTGATAGATGGTCTATTCTTATTGAATCTCGATTGTGGAAATACACACATTAATAACATTGAAGCTAAATGTTTGAAATTGAGCGATAACTCGACGTATATGTGGCACTGTCGTCTTGGTCATATTGGAGTGAAGCGTATGAAGAAACTCCATTCTGATGGACTTCTTGAATCACTTGATTTCGAATCACTTGAAAGATGCGAAGCATGTCTAATGGGTAAAATGACTAAGACTCCATTTTCTGGTATGATGGAGCGAGCTACGGACTTATTGGAAATCATACATACCGATGTGTGTGGCCCAATGAGTGTAGCATCGCGCGGTGGTTATCGTTATGTTCTCACCTTCACGGATGACTTGAGTAGATATGGGCATATCTATTTCATGAAACATAAGTACGAAACTTTCGAGAAGTTTAAGGAATTTCAAAGTGAGGTAGAGAATCAACGCAACTAGAAGATTAAATTTCTACGATCTGATCGTGGAGGTGAATATCTAAGTTACGAGTTTGGCGATCATTTGAAGAAATGCGGAATACTTTCACAATTGACACCGCTGGGAATACCACAGCGTAATGGTGTGGCCGAACGTCGTAATCGAACTCTCTTAGATATGGTTCATTCTATGATGTCACTTATAGATTTACCGCTATCGTTTTGGGGTTATGCATTAGAAACAGCCGCATTCACTTTAAATAGGGAACCATCTAAATCCGTTGAAACGACACCGTATGAATTATGGTTTGGGAAGAAACCAAAATTGTCGTTCCTTAAAGTTTGGGGTTGTCAAGCTTATGTAAAGAAGTTACAGCCAGACAAGCTTGAACCCAAAGCGGAAAAATGCGTCTTCATAGGATACCCGAAGGAAACTATTGGGTATACCTTCTATCATAGATCCGAGGGCAAAATCTTCGTTGCCAAGAATGGATCCTTTCTAGAGAAGGAGTTTCTCACGAAAGAAGTGACTAGAAGGAAAGTAGAACTCGATGAGATTGATGAACCTTCTCTCGAACTTGCGAGTAGCGCAGCACCGGAAGTAGTTCCTATGGTGCCTACACCAATAAGAGAGGAAGCTAATGATTTGACCATGAAACTTCGATTGAAGTAACTACGGAACCTCGCAGGTCAACGAGAACTCGTACCACTCCTGATTGGTATGATCCCCTTATGAGTGTCATGTTGGTGGACAACACCGATGACCCTGCAACATATGAGGAAGCGATGATGAGCCCAGATTCCAATAAATGGCAAGAAGCCATGAAATCCGAGATTGGATCCATGTACGAAAACCAAGTATGGACTTTGCTAGACTTACCGGATGGCCGGAAGGCTGTCGAGAACAAATGGATTTTCAAGAAGAAAACAGATGTCGATGGTAATGTTACTGTCTATAAAGCTCGAATTGTCACAAAAGGGTTTCGACAAATTCAAGGAGTTGACTACGATGAGACTTTCTCACCGGTAGCGAAGCTAAAGTCTGTGAGGATTATGTTAGAAATCGCTGCATATTATGATTATGAGATATGGCAGATGGATGTCAAAAGAGCTTTCCTCAATGGAGACATTGATGAAGAGTTGTATATGATGCAACCCAAAGGTTTTGTCGATCCTAAAGATGCTAACAAGGTATGCAAACTTCAACGGTCCATATATGGATTGAAGCAAGCATCCCAAAGTTGGAATCAACGTTTTGATAAGGTAATCAAAAGTTTTGGTTTTATACAAACTTAGGGAGAAGCTTGTATTTACAAGAAAGTGAGTGGGAGCTCTATAGCATTCTTAATACTAGATGTAGATGACATATTGTTGATTGGGAATGATGTAGACCTTCTTAATAGTGTCAAGGATTATTTGAATAATAGTTTTTCAATGAAAGATCTTGGCAAAGCAGCTTACATATTAGGCATAACGATTTATAGAGATAGATCGAGACGCCTAATATCATTGTCACAAAGTACATATTTGGACAAAGTTCTAAAGAGATTTGGAATGGAAGATAGCAAGAAAGGGTTCTTGCCCATGTTGCCCAATACGACCTTGAGTAAAACTCAAAGTCCTGCAACGGCAGAAGATAGAGAAAGAATGAGTAAGACTCCCTATGCATCAGCCATAGGATCTCTTATGTATGCCATGCTATGTACAAGACCCGACATTGCATATGCTGTTAGTTTAACTAGCAGCTATCAAAGTGATCCAGGAGTGGATCATTGGACAGCGGTCAAAAACATCCTTAAGTACTTGAGAAGAACTAAGGATATGTTTCTTTCTTATGGAGGTGATGAAAAGCTCGTTGTTAATGGTTACACCGACGCTAGTTGGAACACCGATCCGGATAACTCTAAATCTCAATCTGGATACGTATTTACTTTGAATGGTGCAGCAGTTAGCTGGAGGAGTATAAAGAAAAGTGTTGTGGCGAGATCTTCAACTGAATTGGAATACACAGCTGCTTCAGAGGCTTTACAAGAGGCGATATGGATGAAGGAGTTCATTACAGAGCTCGGTGTGGTTCCAAGTGCGCTGGAGCCAATCTCTATATACTTTGATAACATGGGCGCCATAGCCAATGCACAAGAACCAAGGTCACGGAAGAAGCTGAAGCACATCAAGCTACGTTTTCACGCTATTCGTGAGCATGTCCAAAATGGTGACATAAAGATTTGCAAAGTACACACAGATCTAAATGTGGCGGATCCGTTTACTAAACCTCTCTTGAGGGCAAAACATGACCAGCACCAAACCGCTATGGGTGTTCGGTATATTACCATGTAATCTAGATTAGTTGACTCTAGTGCAAGTGGGAGACTATTGGAGATATGCCCTAGAGGCAATAATGAAAACATTTATTATTATATCTTTGTGTTTATGATAAATGTTGACATTCATGCTATAATAGTATTAACCGGAAACATTAATACTTGTGTGATTTGTAAACTAAATTAGAGTCCCTGGTAAAGCCTCTTTATAATACTAGCTTGTTGATTAATAGATGAATTCTTCGACTGTGATCCTCCGGATCAGAATGCAAAAAAAATTTCGACAACTCTGCCCCAATTAACGCTAAGTGAGTAACATCCTCCTTGGCCACCCGAAACACCTCCATGGTGATAAACATTCGGATGCTATGTATACGACACAAAGATAAGACCTACAAATATCATCTGATGGCCTGACAACGCATACGACTGCGCTCTGCTAGTAAAAGTCCGTGCCAGCAGGCGCGATGAAAATCCTGACGAACGCGTTGGGTACATCATTCAAAATTTACTGGGATTCCACTCCTTTAAGTCCTCAACAACCCGAGTCGAATTACGCCAGCATATGTTCCGGGTTCGAGTCGAGGGACTTGAATCTGAAGAAAATCGTGTTGTTTTGTCCTAAGACAGTTAACTGACCCTGATCCGTCGGGAGAGTCAGGCACACGCATCAACAATCCCTACACACTAGAATCACTCTCTGATAAACAGAGACAGCTGCACCCGAAAGATTAAAGAGTCCTCAGCCGAATCTACGATTTGACTGAACACTCGGGGGATACTGACATGGTTATACCCTACGGGTACACGACTTTACCATACCTAGTACAACCCAAGGAAGGCCCACGAGAGTATACGCGGCCCATGAAGATTTTCGGGTGGCCCAAGCCCATTACGTCTTTGGATCCTTGGAGAGCAAGACTAGAACAGATAGAATATTCAAAGGGGGTAAACCCTAAAGCCTGTAACCGACTCGATCTATGCCCGGTACCTCCCTATCTCTATATAAAGGCTAGGAGGACACGACGACGAGGCTCTCTTACAACCTCTCATACCACCGCATACACACCTTCACGCCAGATTGCATCTACGCACCCCTGTAACTTTCGGTTCCGCCATAATCAAGAGCAGACAAGCAGGAGTAGGGTTTTCCCTCCGGGGGCCTGAACCTGGGTAAATCTCGTGTCCCCTGGTAGCTTGTCTGTTAACCGTTTCGCGATCTCCAGCATCCCCATCTTCTCCAAAACCCAAGCTCATAATAATGGGCATTGACGAGATTAAACCTCGTCAACTATCATGTAGTTCTGTGATGGCGATCCAACCTTTCTCGCACTCACCAATAAGACGAACCACATGCAAAGACCAAGGGGGTATGGTTCCTGATCCATACAACTGTTTCGGTCCCCTACACATCACTAGTTGCAGCTTTTGTTTGGTTGGACTGGGGAGAAGACGGATTCGCAGATTGCCATCGGAGTTTACAGTCACCAACGCCGTACCGAAGGAAATAAAGTGTAGACTAATTTGGCTTCCTCAAATGCCTCATAATATTGATTCCAAGTTGGTCTGAAAACATCACTAAGTTATCACTTTGAGACAACAAGAAATGCTTTTTCAGGCTATTTATATATGTTGGAGATGAGTGAAGTCATCTAGTTCATGCCTTGTTGTCATGCAATTAGTAATGGTTTCTCATATCTCATTTGTGAATCATTAGTTGTACGATTCCTGCTTTTGCACTAAGCATGCATAGCTTGTGTGATTCTGCCACTACACAAATTTGTGGCTCTTCGTTACTTTCTGAAATAAAAAATGCAATCATATACTAGTACTTTTCTGAAATAAATATTTCACTCTGTTTCATTCTTTTTTTGAGGGACACTCTGTTTCATTCTTATGTCAACAGCTTACCAAGAGTTCAGTGTTAAGCTTCATGCACTAGCCAACGCAACCAAAAGTCCAAACTGATGGAAAATGCTAGTGCAATCCACTTATACACTTCAACACCCCCTCTCACGTGTGACGGGGAGAATTCAGCACGTGCAACCGGAAGAGAGCGACGACGCGCGAAACTAATGTATGACTCAAGAGGCCTATACGTGGACATAGAGGGGTCAACAGCAATTTTAGGATAAATTGCGAAAACCAGGACTCGAACTCGAGACCTTAGGCTCTGTTACCATGTTAGGGTAATAGACTTGTTGTATTACCAGAGGGCCAAAGGCCAAAATATATAGTACATGTACAGACGCAAATATACAGGAAACCCCCTAACACACGGGGAAACTACAATATACAAATATATACTCTAACACAAGCATCTGTAGGGATTTGAGGTACCATTTGCTATTTTATTCTTCGAAAAAATGCAGTATCCTTCAATTTGTGTTCCAGTTAAGTGAAGGAGCCATGACGAAGAATGCCTTCGTGCGGTATTGACAGGTTAAGGTGCTTCTACAGACACAGATGTAGGAAGGAAAAAGTTGTGATGACACTAGTTCCATGGGATGTCAGCTAGAGGTTCCATTAGCTGCGGTGCTCACTTGGCCTGCAACTATGAGTTCGAGATAAGAACCCAGGTAGCTTGACAAATCCCATCTGCTGACTGTGTCACATGATGACATGTGCTGGTGGACACCGGGGAGAGAAACAAACTTAAACACATGTAGTGTTTTTTGGTGAAGTGTTACTGTTCTTTCTAAGAAAAACAGAGTGCCCATCTTATGTGTTCATTGCAAACGGGAGCCGACTTTTCTTGGTGTAAACTTGTTCTGTATGTTTTAAAATTGCCTGTTTCTCCGACAAATGTAATGGGAGCTGTTACTGTTTGGATTTTGTTACCTATGTTTGTGGATACTTGTATGAGTCATGCCAGTGCCCTAATATCCAGTATCAAAACATGCTAGACTGAGTTGTGCTCAACAATAAAGAAATGAAAGAGTACACTCCACAGTCATCTACTCCTCCTTTTCAAAATATAAGATCTTTTAGGTGTGTATAAAGAGAATGTATCTAGACTTGTTTTAGTGTGTAGATTCATTCTAAACATCAGTGCACTTACATACTAAAAGAAGTCTAGATATATTTGCTTCACAAAGCTAAACCATCTTATATTTTAAAACGGAGGGAGTAGTTCCTTGATGATTTATTTGGAAAAATAAAATCCTTTTAAGATTAAAGAAGTCCCGAAATATGTGAATAAAAAGGTGGTTCTGAATGTTAGGGTAATATACTTGTTGTATTACCCGAGGGCCAAAGGCCACAATATATAGTACATGTATAGGCGCAAATATACAGGAAACCCCCTAACACACGGGGAAACTACAATATACAAATATATACTCTAACCCCCCCTCAAACTCATGGTGGATCCACAACACTGAGTTTGGAGAGTAAGAAGTCATGCTGCGCTCGAGTTTGTGACTTTGTAAAGACTGAAGGCACATAATGAAGCATAACAACCTGATCCTGCACCTTAGCACGTGTATAAAAGGCATCAACACCAATATGCTTGGTCAGCTCATGCTTGACCGGATCACGTGCAATACTGATAGCACCTGTACTGTCAGACAAAAGTGGAGTGGGTGTCATAACAGAGACCCCAAAATATGCAAGCAACCACCGTAACCAGGTCACCTCAGCAATCAACAAAGCCATAGCCCGCAGCTTAGCCTCAACACTCGAACGGAAAACCGCTACCCGTTTCTTCGTCTTCCAAGTAACAAGCGAACCACCAAGAAACACACAGTAAGCAGAAAGTGAACGACGATCCATAGGATCACTCGCCCACGTAGCATCCGAGTAGCACTGGAGCTGGAGAGAGCTGAAACTAGGAAAGAAAAGGCGATGAGTGATTGTGCCACGAAGATAACGAAGGACATGAAGGAGATGACTGTAGTGAACGGTGGTAGGAGCTGAGACAAACTGACTCATAATATGAACAGGATAAGAGATATCAGGACGAGTGACAGCAAGATAAACAAGACTCCCAACAAGATGGCGATAACGCGTGGGATCAGGAAGAGGAGCACCATCAGTAGGACGAAGCTTAACATTAAGCTCCATAGTAGTCTCAATAGTGCGCTCATCTCCAAGAGCAGCACGAGAAAGAAGATCCTGAATATACTTTTCCTGAGAGATAGAAAAGCCATAAGAAGTAGAGGAGACCTCAATCCCAAGAAAATAGCGAATAGGACCAAGATCAGTCATAAGAAACTGATCACGAATACGAGCCTTGAAAAAGGCAATATACTCAGGATCATCACCAGTAATGATCATATCATCAACATAGAGAAGAAGAAGAGTGCGTCCATGAGGAGAAGTGTGAACAAATAGCGCTGGATCATGAAAACTAGGAGAGAAACCAGCAGCAGTCACCACAGAGGCAAAGCGCTCAAACCAGGCACGAGGGGACTGTTTCAGGCCATAAAGGGAACGTCTAAGACGACAAACCATCCCATCGGGAACAGAATACCCAGGAGGAGGCTGCATGTAAACCTCCTCACTCAACTCGCCATTAAGAAAAGCGTTCTCAACATCAAGCTGGGACACAAACCAGCGTCGAACAGAAGCAACAACAAGAAGAGTACGCATAGTGGTCATATGAGCCACAGGGGCAAAAGTCTCATCATAGTCACGGTCGTGCTCCTGCTGAAAGCCACGAGCTACAAGACGCGCTTTATAGCGCTCAAGAGATCCATCAGAGCGGGTCTTAATTTTATAGACCCACTTACACGTGATAGGACGAACACCAGGAGGGGGAGAAACAAGATCCCAGGTGCCAGTGCGCTTAAGCGCAGCGATCTCCTCATCCATGGCAAGCTGCCATTCAGGATGATGCTCGGCATCCCGATAAGAAGTCGGCTCGGAGACGACAGAGAGACCATACTGACTAGGAGAGTAACAGTCTGGAGCACGACGCTGACGAACAGGCCATGAAGAGGGAAGCTCATCGGCGGAGGACGACTCATCAGAAGAAGAGGAAGAAGGAACAGCAGAGGAAGGGTTCGAAGCTGGAGAACGAGGTGGAGAAGAAATTAGGGGAGAACGAGGAGAACTAGGGGAACTAGACGGAGGAGAGGATGGCGCCGAAATTGAAGGGGGCGCATCAGAAGTAAGAGGTGGAGAAGAAGGGACAACAGGAGGTGCATCAGGATAAAGAAGAAAAGAGATATCATCCACTGGGTAAGTACCACAGGTGGGGCGAGGATAGAAGGGACGCGTCAGGAAAAAGAAGAAAAGAGATGCGCATCCGACGACCAACGGGGTCCCAACAGCGATATCCCTTATACTCATCACTGTATCCGAGAAAAACACACTCAACAGATTGTGTGGTCAGTTTGGTGCGTTCGCGAGGAGGTAGAAGGACATAGCAAACACAACCAAATAAACGAAGAGTCGAATAGTTTGGAGAGCTACCAGAGAGACGCTCGAGAGGAATACCACCTTGAAGGGCAGTAGAAGGCTAAATGTTAATGAGGTAAGTCGACGTAGCGACAGCCTCAACCCAGAAATGCGGTGGAAGAGAGGAAGCAATCATCATAGCACAGGTAGTTTCAAGAATATGACGATTCTTACGCTCGGCGACACCATTTTGAGCATGGGCGCCGGGACACGAGAACTGAGCGAGGGTGCCCTGCTCAGCAAGGACACCACGCAGGTGCTGGGAGATATACTCTCCTGCAGAATTAGCACGAAACACACGAATAGGCGTGGAATACTGAGTACGAACCATGGTCGCAAAACGCTGATAAATAGAGAGCACCTCACTGCGAGAGCGCATAAAAAACAACCAGGTGTACCGTGAAAAATCATCAATGAATAAAATATAGTATCGATGTCCCCCTTTGGAATAAAAGGGAGCCGGACCCAAAACATCTGAATGAACTAAATCAAAAGGTCGCTGAGATACAGTCACACTAGTAGGATAGGGAAGCTGAATCTGTTTGCCTAACCTACAACCTTGACACGAATGTAAAGACACATCTCCTGAGACAGACCCCAGAAGACCACGACGAACTAAGGACGATAAACGGGAGCCACAAAGGTGACCTAGCCGATGATGCCACTGCTGAAAAGAGCTAGTGACAGAAGCAACAACCGCAGAAGAACTAGTAGATGAAGTGTCAGTGGATGGAACACGAAGCCAGTCTAACTCCCATAGCCCCGGAGACTCAAGGCTGCGAGAACCAGCTCCAACCAGGGCCTGGGTACGGCGGTCCTGAACCGCACAAGAATCAGTGTCAAGAATGACACGACAACCAGAATCAGTAAGCTGACTAGCAGAGAAAAGGTTCATCTTAAGACTAGGAACATGAGAAACGTCAAGAACAGAGAAAGATGAAGTAGAAAGGGTGCCTCGACTAGAAACAGGAAGAGAGGTACCATCAGCTGTGATAACACGGACAGGAGAAATAAGAGAGCGAAGAGCAGAAAGAATAGAGGACGCAAAAGTCATATGAAAAGAAGCTCCAGAATCTAGATACCACGGGGATGACGTACCTGACTGTGTAGAAGGTGGTGGTCGCGCGGTTCCAAAAGAGCTAGGCACAGAACCAGCAGTACCCAACGAGGAAGAGCCTTTAGCAGCGAGTAGACCACGAAGAATGTCCTGATCAGACAGTGCAACAGTAGAAGATCCTGAAGAACCAGCCTGCCTACGAGCATGGTACTGCTGACGTAAGCTAGGATCCCTCCTCCAGCAGCTAGAGACATCGTGGACATGCTTGCCACAGTAGGCACAGGGAGTACGAGGAGGTGCTGTCATACCACGAGGCTGCTGAGGCGGACTCTGGCCCTGGACCGGAGGAGTAGAGAGTATCGGCGGTACTGGAGACCGCAACGAAGCCGACGACATAGGAGGACCATGAGAAGCAAGTACGGAGGGAACCTCAAGAAGACCAGCACCATGAAGACGAGTCTCCTCAGCACGAAGCTCAGACAGTACCTTAGAGAGCGGAACATGACCAAGGGCAAGCAAATGGGCATGGTGCGACTCAAACTCCTTACGGAGCCGCGACAAGAACTCAAAAACGCGCTGAAACTCCATATCTGCGCGCACAGTCAGACAGCAAGGACAGGTGGCACACACAGCTGTACGAAGAGAATCAAGCTGACGCCAAATAGCAACACTCTGAGTATAGAATTCATCAACAGTAGAGTCACCCTGCTGAAGAGCATGCTCCTGGCGAACCACAGACAGGTAAAGAGCATCCCCAGACGGATGATAGAGCTGACGAAGAAAAGCCCACTGAGCAGCAGCAGTGGGAAGACCCATGAACTCAGCAGCATACTGAGGCAGAACACTGGAAGTGAGAACAGCAGCAGCACGAGCATCCTCATCTATCCACTGAGTGTAGTCAGCCAGATCCCGAGGAGCATCGGGGGCAAGGGAAATATGCGACGTAGGAGCAGCGGGGCGCGGCGGACAGGAGACCTCACCAGAAAGCACACCCCAAAGACAAAGACCGCGCATGTGGACGCGCATAAAGGCAGTGAAATCAAGATAATTCGCGCCATCAAAAATCACCGAGCAGCTAGGAATCGCAAGATAGCCCGACGAGGAAGACAATTTTTTTTGCTCTTTCTTCTTCTTTTTCTTTTGATGAAAATCAAATCAGATCTGATCTGATCAAATTCTCAACACGCAGCAACAGCCATGGCGGACGGGGTCGACAGGCCGGGCGGCGGCCGAGAGACGGCAGCCGAACGGCAGACGGCGACAGGCCGACAGGCGGGCAGGGCGGTCGGGCGGCGGCCGGGGCGGATCAGACGGGCGACAGCGACCGGGAAGGACGGGGCAAGCTCGTAGGAGGCAAGGGAGAGGCAACATGTCAACACCCGGATTTTTAATCCCAGATGCCTGTTATGCCATACGTCGCAATCCCAGGATTACCATTTTTGCGAGACATAACAGATTTGGATACCACAGTACATCATCCATTACAAACCATACATAAGGACTTACACAAATAAGGATCTCATGATCCAGTTCTTAATACAAATCAGGCAGCGGAAATACGTAATAATAAAGGTAGCGTAGGCGAAGCTCCATATTCGGGGTCACAGGCAATGCTAACGATGGGGGATGATCCTAGTTGTCGTAACCTTCCTGGGGTCCTTCATCCTGGTACTCCTCTTCATAGTCTAGCCACGGGAATAGCCAGGGACAAAGCCATGAGTACTCTTTAAGTACTCGCAAACTAATACTAACAAGTGAAGGGGGTTTTTGTAATAGGACACTAAGCTCTATGGTTGTTTTGCAAAAAGCTAGAATTACCTCTACTAAGTTCAGAAGCAAGAAAAGCTAGTTGAAATTTTATAACACCTAAGTGGGAACTTGAATTTCATATCACAACTCTGTTGTGGTTTAGTCAAATTCTCAATTCATTTCACAAGTCATTTTGAAAACATCTGACGGGGGAACAGTATGGCCACTCCAACTGTCCATAACCACGGACGCGGCAATTCGAATAGTTTGACACTCTGCAGAGATTGTACACTTTCACCACAACATTTGATACATCCTTTAGGAACAAATCCTGAATTCACCATACTCAGTATGCGGATAATCAATCCTAACCTTTTAATTACACGCCCTAGTATAGGCACCTCTCCTGTGAGTTTGGCTTCCCAACCATCTCCTAGGTCATCATTTTATTTATGAGATTCATGAAATAAGCGGGGGCATTGGTTAATCCAAAATACATGACAATATACTCATATAATCCACATCTGGTGGTAAAGGCAGTCTTTGGAATATCCTCTACGCGAATCTTGAGTTGATGATAGCCAGTTCTAAGATCAATCTTAGAAAACACTTTGGCACCGGTCAACTGATCAAACAAATCTTCTATCTTGGGCAATGGGTACTTGTTCTTGATGGTGACATCATTTAACTTCCGGTAGTCCGTACACAAACGGTTACCTCCATCCTTCTTGTCCATGAACAAGACAGGTGATCTCCATGGTGATGCACTTGGTTGAATCAATCCAATTTACAGCATGGCATCCAGTTGCTTCTTCAGTTCTGCTAGTTCAGATGGGTTCATACTATATGGTCTCTGGGCTACGGGTCCTGTTCCGGAGATTAGTTCAATAATAAACTCGATATCCCGATCTGGGGGCATATCGGGCAAAACATCTGGAAATACATCGGGGTATTCACAGACTATCCGGACTTGGTCAATGGTAGGTTGGGCTATACTCTTGTTGCACTTGAATTGACGAGGTAAGGTTTCAGATATATGCTCGACTGATATTCCAGCGGTACTGGTCATGGTTATGGCTTTCTTGGCACAGTCAATCAATCCTTTATGTTTGGACATCCAATCCATTCCTAGTACTACTTCCAAACCTTTAGTTCCGAGTACTATCAGATTAGCATGCATGAGAAAAAGACGGCCGTTGCGGTTGAGCGAATTCCCTGGGGCAAACCTTCTTCCAGGCTAAACACGACGCTGCTGCTGAGCTGGAGCATTGGCATTGGGGGCAGTGGCATTCTTCTTGGGGCACTCATTGCAGTAGTGACCTTTATTTCCGCAGTCATAACAAGTTACTTGCGACTTTTCCTTTGCTGCAACAGGCACAACATTGCTTCCAGTCCTCGGGGCAGTGTTGGTGTTGGCGGCAGCATTGTTGTTGTTGAACTTGGGTGGTGCACGGTTGAAATTGCTAGAGTTGCCGGGGTTGTTTTGATTTCCTCCGGGCCTTGGGTTTCCACGGTTGGGATATGTCGGACGGTTCACCGGGGGTCTGTTGGTTCTCGGGGCAAATCCTGGAGATGGGTTAGGGTGATACTTTGGGGTCTGATGGGTTCCTGGCTGATGCATCATGCGATGCTTGTGGTTCTCATTGGCTTGGTTGATATTTCCTTCCATCTGGATGACAGAGTTGACAAGGGCTTCAATATCAGCAAAGGGGATATTGACCAACACCGCCTGCATCTCATCATGCAGACCATTCAAGAATCTTTCTTTCTTCTTGGCTTTAGTGTCGATCTCATCCGGGGCATACCTAGATAATGACAAGAATTTGTCACGGTATTCCACTATGGTCATCCTTCCTTGCTTCAGTTCTCTGAACTCATCTCTCATTCTCTTGATCAAACCCGGTGGTACATGGGTTCTGCTGAACTTGACCTTGAATTCCTCCCAGGTCATCATCTGTCCTCCGGTCATTGCACGGACGCTGTTCCACCATGCTCTTGCATCTCCATCTAGATGTTGGGTGGCGAATAGAACTTTCTTGTTAGCTTCCACTCCGGCGACTTCCAGGTTGTTTTCCATGGTTTGCATCCAATCGTCTGCATCTAGGGGCTCTTCCGACTTAGTGAAAACAGGTGGGTTGGAGTTCTGGAAATTCTTGAGCTTAGATCCATGGTTGTCCTGATTTCCTTGGCCTTGATTGTTGTGGGCTAGCTGAGCTATCTGCTGAAGGGTGGCTAGGTTGGCTTGACGTTCGGCTCTTTTGGCTTCGCGGTCAGAAACCAACATTTGCAGGATCTACAACATCGGGTCCAGGGATGAACCACTTCCTCCGCTTGGCATCTGAAGATTGAGATAGATCATGAGAAAAGAGGGAAATTTCTAAGGTTCAGGGACTTTGAAAAGTTTTTAAAGTTTGACTCAGCTTTTCTAGCAACTTGCTTTTCATTCATCCATAGCACACGATACAAACACACATCACAAAACAAGAAAAACAGATGGTTTTAAGAACCATTCTGGAAACTACGATACAGTGGGACCGAATACAACTCACTACGCTAGTGCTCAAGTGCTACTACTCCTCAGAGTCGGTGTAGTCGTCATCCTCATCATCCTCGTTGTCATTGATGAAGGCGAAATCATCCTCATCGATGAAGAAGTCCATAGCTTGATCCTCCAGAAAATCATCATCATCGCTGAGATAGGAGTAGGGGTCTCCACGAAGGTCTTCTTCGGCATTCTCCCTTTCTTCCAACTGCATGTCGCTCTCATGGATGGTCTCCTCTAAATCCGAGATACGGTGGCGAAGACGGGCAATGATGCGCTCGTTCTTGTCAAGATGACGGCGACGAGACTTGCGATCCTTCGCTAGCATGGCGATGGTCTGATCCTTAGTCTTGATGATGGCGGACTTGTGGTTGGAGTAGTCACGACAATTATCCAATTCCTGCTGATGATCATACATCATGAAGCTAAGGTGGTCCAATTGAGTCTTCAGCTCGTGGTGGTATGGGGCTTCCAGTGGCTGTCCCATAGCATCACGCCTTGGACAAAACTCAAAGCGGGTACCCTTGATCTGGTTGATACTCTGCCCACACAGACGGGCAAGAGTTTCCTGCATGGCCCTGGCAAGTCCATCGAGCCAGTTGTTCTCTCTCTTAAGGTGAACTAAATTCCCTCGGTAGTGGGAGGTTCAATCTTTCCTCGGAGACTTGCAACAATTAGCCACTGCAGATCTTCTCCTCCTTCATCATTGAGCTGAGCTCCGAAGAACTCGGGGTGCGGACGCTCCAGAAGTTCCGAAAGCTGGTCCAAATCCTGCTCAAAGATAAGGTCTCCTCCATTCCCCAACTGATAAAATTTGCTATACTTCACGTCCATCTATTAATAATATAGGATGAGTAAGTTATTCGAGTGATCAAGTGTGTCAAATTTTATGTATTTTGCAAGAGTTTTTGAGGAACATGAATTTTCATGAAAGAATCAAAGTGATAAGAATGGGAATAAGTTTTAGTAAATATTTGTTTCCTTTGGTTTTGAAACTAAGTTTTTGATTCAAACGTCCAGTCTAACTAGGGTCTCCTATGGTTAGGATGGCTCTGATACCAACTTGTCAACACCCGGATTTTTAATCCCAGATGCATGTTATGCCATACATCGCAATCCCAGGATTACCATTTTTGCGAGACATAACAGATTTGGATACCACAGTACATCATCCATTAGAAACCATACATAAGGTCTTACACAAATAAGGATCTCATGATCCAGTTCTTAATACAAATCAGGCAGCGGAAATACGTAATAATAAAGGTAGCGTAGGCGAAGCTCCATCTTTGGGGTCACAGGCAATACTGATGATGAGAGATGATCCTAGTTGTCGTAACCTTCCTGGGGTCCTTCATCCTGGTACTCCTCTTCATAGTCTGGCCACGGGAATAGCCAGGGACAAAGCCATGAGTACTCTTTAAGTACTCGCAAACTAATACTAACAAGTGAAGGGGGTTTTTGTAATAGGACACTAAGGTCTAGGGTTGTTTTGCAAAAAGCTAGATTTACCTCTAATAAGTTCAGAAGCAAGAAAAGCTAGTTGAAATTTTATAACACCTAAGTGGGAACTTGAATTTCATATCACAACTCTGTTGTGGTCAAGTCAAATTCTCAATTCATTTCACAAGTCATTTTGAAATCATCTGACGAGGGAACAGTATGGCCACTCCAACTGTCCATAATCGCGGACGCGGCTATTCGAATAGTTTGACACTCTGCAGAGATTGTACACTTTCACCACAACATTCGATACATCCGTCAGGAACAAATCCTGAATTCACCATACTCAGTATGCGGATAATCAATCCTAAACTTTCAATTACACGCCCTAGTATAGGCACCTCTCCTGTGAGTTTGGCTTCCCAACCATGACCAACTGTCATCTTGGGTACTGCACAGGTGGACAATCTTCACAAGGTAGCCTCATCTCAGACCTTGGCCGTGAGGGAACCCATACTAAGGTATATAAGTTTCCAGTCAAGCCCTACCCAATTTTCGGGTATTGTGGTTGTACGATAAAATTGGAATGGTATCGCATCCAGACGACCATCAGTTTTATAAAGGGCTAAGGCTCATGCCTCAACATTTTCATCATCCAAATCTTCTGGTGTTTGGAAACACATGTCAAAACATCTCAGTAGAATGACTCATCATTCTAAGGTTTTCGTAACCATTTTCCACCAAATATTCCCATCCAAAGTTGATCAAGTTTTATGCGTAGCACTAGCATCTACAAATGAGGGGAGTACTAATGAGGGGTGGTAAACAAGTGGATTTTAACTAAGTTCAATCTCATGCCTTGGGATGACATCAAGATTATCTAGCTTAGGCCAAATTTAATGCTCTTTATGCAACCTTCAATTATCTTCCTAGAATCTACAAGTCACTTAAGTAAACTCTAAGAAATAGCTTTGACAAAGAAATAAAGTAAAAAGCTTGCAAGTAAAATTAGGAGGGGGTATCATCAAAGATGTCTAACCAAGCATGCTTAGTGCATTGCATAGGTTATCTAACTTTCATAATTGCAAGTGTTAGCTTGCTCAATCAACTAGTAGTATTAGGCTTGCCTTGTGCAGAGCAGTGGTTGAAGTTCTCCTCGGCTTCTTCTTCATAGTATCCTCCTTCCTCCTCGTATTCTTGGTCGGTACTAGCGTCTATGAATAAATACGAGGTACACAATCACCAAACAATACTGAACTATTTTTAGTCATCACACAAATGTGTTCTGTAGATGATCTAGCATCATCACTAACATTACAAGACTAAAGCTTTTGTCTTATTTATTTATTTATTTATTTATTTATTTATTTTTAGATACTCATTAAAAAACTACTTAAGATTTAATATTCTCCAAACCAAACATGGGATCATGCTGACACATGTCATCACCACATATTTCAGTACATGAGAAGGTGATTTAAAGTGGTATCACAATTTAATAAAGTTTAACCGTTTATTTTAAATAAAATAAAGTGACTAGAAATGCCTATGTGGCATCCTTTTATTACTTGGACATTATTTCTGTAAGTAAACCCATATATTTTTATATATTCTGAAAGGTATGGTCAAATATGATTTTTGAGAGTTGGAATCAACTCAAAAGCTATTATGGTTTAAATTTGAAAAATGTTTGAATGCAGAAAAGCTTCTGCCTTGTTATTTTTACCAAGGTTGATCTATAGATCCAAATGATTTGAATCCAACGGGCTTGGATTCAGAATTTCAATATCTTTCTAACCAAATTGGTTTCATGCAATTTGGTTCAATGAATCGAGCTGGGTTGATTTTTGAAACTAGGTACATAACTGAGTTTGAATATAAATAGAAAAAGCTAAATTCAAACGAGTGGGCTGCGCGGGAAGGGTTATTGGGCCGGCCCAGTGTCACTCCGCAGCGCGGGGCGCAACTGACAGGGGGGTCTACTGGTCAGTGGCTCATAAAACGTGAAGCGGTACGGGGCGACGTGGTGCGTTGGATTAGAAGTGAGATCAACGGCTGAGGGTCGTCGTCGACGATGACCAGGCCACCGGCGAACTCGAACCCTAGTGGCTCAGTGGGGGTGCATAGGGGGAATACCGGTGCTCCAGTGACGACGGCGAGGCGGTCAAACGACGAAGTCGACGATGGCGAACTCAGGGGTGGTCGCGGCAGATCCGGGGGTGGACAAAATCAACGGCTCCCTTCTTCTCTAGAGGCGGCCTGCTCCGGCGCAATTCCGGCGAGCTGCTGCTCCTCGTGCTCCGGCTAGAGGGTAGAAGGGTCAGTGAGGTGAGGGAAGTGAGATGGTGTGAAGAAATCGAGCGGGGGTCGTCTCCTTTTATAGGCTCGACGGCGAGACCGTGAGGGATGGGCAGGCGACGGTGGCGACACGGCTACGGGCGGCTAGAGGCATGGCCAAGGTTGGCGATCGACGGGTGGTCTCCTGGCGATGCTCTAAGGCTTAAATGCGCGTGTAGGGGCGGTGGCAAATGGTCGGGAACGCGCGGTGCTCTGCGAGGCAGAGGTAGCGAACTCCGTGACGAGCGGTGGCTACGGGGTACGGGCGGTGAAACGAGCATGTCTGGTGGTCTCCTGGGACGGTGGGGTGCATGCTGGCAGGCGGCAAGGGCTCGAGGTGGTCGGGTTGCGTGGGAACGGCGCGTGCTCTGCGGTGCGCGTCGACATGGTCGACAGCGGCACGGGTGCGGCGTTCCTGGCAGTTCTGGTTGCTGTCTTCGAGCTAGGGCTGGTCGAGAGGGGGCAGTGAGGCATGAGCTGCATGCTAGACAAGGTTGGCACAGCTAGTTCTTCTCCTAGCTTGTTGTCCACACTGGGGTGACATGGGTGCTCTCGGCCTGCTCACCATTGATGACATTGGCATGCTCACAGTGGTGCTAGAGATTAGTTAAGGTTGCTAGATGATCTACTAAGGCTAGTGTAACCAGAGAGGGAACAAGGTTGGCCCAAAACACTACTCAACATAGTGTTTTTGATTTTGTTGATTTGCATCTGCAACCTGTTTGATGAAATGGCCGCATGAACTTGAGTTTTGAATTTTGAAAAGATTTTTGGTGGGTGTGCTAGGCATGTGTTGAGGATTCTGTGGATGCTTGGGTTTTGAAAATTGAGCCTGTTTGAGTGGTTTTTGAAATAGTGGGATCTTTCCATATGAAATAGATTCAATTTTAAACTGTCATTTAAACTAAGCATTTAAATGTTTTTGGATGATCACAAAGTGGGCTTTGGTTCCTTATTATGAGTACTATCAAGGGATGCAAAGATCCATACATGTTTCTGTTAAGTTCTGAAAGTTAGAGATAGCCAAAGTAGGCATGGGAGTTAATTTGGCCAAAATACCATTCACTTAATTTGTTTGTTTTGACTTGTTTGTCTTTGGGAAAAGTTTGGAGATTGTTTAGATGATGTTTATTTCACCTAAAAAACATTTTACAAGCAAAGAAACACAGAACCATGGCAATTCAAAAGAATCCAAATTTTAATGCACACACATATGAATGCCTTTTTATTTTTAACTGGAAAAGTTTTTGTTAACCCTAATTTTGATGATTAGAGTTTGATGATCCAAGTTTAATATTTTTGAGATGTTACACAGCGGCAGCGGCCGGGCGCGGCAGTAGGACGCCGGGGCGGGCGGCGGCGGCTACGAGGAGAGGAGCTACCTTACAGCTCTGATACCATGTTAAGCTTCATGCACTAGCCAATGCAACCAAAAGTCCAAACTAATGTAAAGGGCTAGTGCAATCCACTTATACACTTCAACAACACTTCAACAGCTTGTAGGTTAGTTTCATTGATGTCATCCGCTGCCATTCCCCTGTGAAGGAATTTGTTATGACTCGTAATTCGTAAAGAGATAAAGTGAGAGAGGGAGGCAAGGAAGGGGAGAAAGATCACACTGTTCTTTGGCTTCAAGCTTAAGCTGGTCAATCTGATTCTGCAGATCAACACAGGCAACTTGAATAGCTATATTTTTCTGACACAGTTCCTGCCATTCTACTGTCAAGGCATGGAGTTGTCCACCAGTATTTTGCTGATCAAAACAAGATTATCAGTTTCCTACAAAGTACGGTCATATCCGTAAAAATTTAGGACATGAGTTCTACGATTTGTTACCTGGTGAAATTTCCTCTCACGGTTGACAGTTTCGATCTTTTCATTGTATTCCACAGCCATTTTTTGCATCCTACAAAGTATCAGATTACCAGTGTGTCGGAGTCATAACCGGTGTATTAACTTTTTGAGGAGCAAGCATGCATGTGCACAATAAAAAAGCATCTATTCCATCCGTCCAGAAATAACTGACTTGGCTTTGTCTAGATTCGAATGTATCTATATACTAAAATGCATCTAGATACATTTGAATCTAGACAAAACCAAGTCAGTTATTTTTGGACAGAGGGAGTACAACCAAGTGCATCAGAATCCAATGGATATCCAAGCTGCACTAACACTGATGCATTACACATGTGAAACCGGCTAAAGAAATATTGGTTTTTAGTCACCTTGGACATATGACAGTATACTTATAAAATAGACACCAAACTGAACCGTATCAAACGAAATTGAAGGAAAATAGGACGAGATGCACAACACAGAGATCAAAGTGATACAAATATGTCAAGGGCATATAGCAAGAACAAATTACCTAGACAAAACCGACTCCATTTTTTTGTTCTGGAGCTTCCAAACCTCAACACCGTGCTTCAGCATTAGCTCTCGAAACAGGCTTTCGCCCCCCTTTATAAAAAAAGCACACAGGTGAGACAACTGCTGGGCCAGACAGCACAATGCCCAAAGGTACCGGACACTTCTGGGGCCGAACAACACAAGCAAAAGGCCAAGGAAACAAACAAAAGAAAGAAAAAGAAAAGATGCACAACAACACCGGATCAACCACCGACAAAGACTCGCGACCGCTGTGCCCTCCGAAAGAGTCCCACCACGGTCCTATGCCACCGAATTGCCATGTACCAAGCAACACCTTCAAGAAGGGGGGCGACGATAATGACGCTGCTGCCCGGACTTCTCCTAGGATTTCTCTCGGTACACGCAGGGGAGTGAGAGGAGGGTACCACCGGCGCCCTTCAAGAAGGAAGGCGGCACCCGCAGATGTCGCTGCGCCGGAGCCAGCCTAGCCGGCAAGAATTTCTCCCGACCCCCAAAGACCCAAACCCCAGCCAATTCTGACACTCCACCAACAAGCCGACCACCAACATGCGCCAAAACAGTCTCCCCTTCTTCATCGGTGTCTCGCCATGGCAAACACCACGAGGTTGGCCGGCGCGAGGCACCCATCGAAGACAAGGGACAGCAGCGCTGCTGCCGCGTGGGAGTGAACGACCTCCACCGCCAAGGTGGTAGCAGACCAGACGCAGCAGCAGGAGTAGCAGAGAGCTAGGGTTTGGAGTCGCCGGCCAAGCACGTCTCTGCCACCACCGCCGCCAAGGAGCAGCGCCCTTGCCCCGCCGCCATCCGGGACACCGCCGGAACGCCGCCTGCCGAAGAACACAATACGCCTCCCGCAGCCACCTCCGCTGAAGAAACGCCTTGCAGACCACCTTCCGGGGCCGCCACCCCGGCATCCACGGGCTCGCACCCACTGAGACCGGTTCATGAGTGACCTACGAAGCGGAAGGGGAAGGGTTGGCTGAACCAGATAGTGGTAACTTCGTGACCACTCGGAGGAGCTCGACCTCCACCGCCAATGGCGGTTGCCGACCGAACGCGGCCGCAGGGGCACACCAGGCACACAGCCCGGTCGGGCCTCGAAAGGCCCGTAAAGACCCCGCCGCCACGCTGCAGTAGAGCCACCGCAGCCGTCACCGCCCTCCGAGACGCCCACACCCCCTCGACCTCCAGAGAGAGGCAGCCCCGCGCCAGGCCCGCCACAAACCCAGATCGGGCCCAAGCGGACCCAGATCTAGGCCAGCCAGAGCTGCAGGGACAGTAGGCCAGCTGAGCACCTCCCTGTGCAGCCGCCGCCGGCATCAGCGCCACCACCGAGTCGAAGGGCCGATGACCAGAACCTGCTGCCACCTCCAGGCCGAGGACAACCACCAAATCCCTCCGGATGCGAGCAGAGCCCCTACCGGCGCCGCCTGAGACTCGCCGTGCCGCCACGCAGCCCTCCGCGCCGAGGTCAGGGCCAAGCGGCCTTAGCCGCCGGCGCCCGAACGCCCCGCCGGAGGTCGCCCACGCACGCGCCCCGGAGCCCCGCCGCAACCCACCGAGAACCTCCGCCCATGAACTTGAGCAGGACGCGAGGAAGGACCCCGCGCCGCCGCTGTCGGCCGCGCAGGCTTCGCCCGGCGGATTCCTCCGACAATGGCGCTGGAGAGGGGGGATGAAGGCTGGCGGCGGAGGAAGGGTAAGTCGGGGACTCCCCCGCGTCGCCCTGGGCGAGAGCGACGGGTTTTTTTTTGAACCGTTTTGCTTCGGCATAAGCTCCAGATTCTCAATTCTGTAACACTAACTTCATTTCAAAACGAATAATAGAAGTATGTTTGGGATCAACAGCTGACAATACATTTTAAGAGCATATGCATATGATGAAACAAAAAGACAGTACCTCATGTAAGAAAAAAGACAGCACCTCCAAAAAAATTGCAGACCACAACTGAAGCTAAGACATTCAAAGTCTTACACATGACACTCAAAACCATAAACTATGAACTGTTAACAATATGGTTATTACATCATGTCTACACTCAATACAACTACAATCACTGTGCGACCTTCCATTCTACCAATAGTATATATGAAAGAATTAGCTCTTGCATGGCAACAATATTCTGCTTGTCATTTCAAACAAACCGCAGAACACATTGTTAAAAAGTTTGCCCTTTTGAATCTGATTTTTATTTCACCATATAATTCTGAAACCTGTATTTTTCATAGCATAAAAATCTTACAAGATATTATGGTAATAATGGAAAAACATTTGTGATTACTAATAATTACTAAAAAAATGATCACCAGGGCGGGATACAGCAAGACGTTGATCAACTTGATCCTTCAATTCTGATGCAGCAAAGTGCAATCTACTGCTTGCACTTCGACGGTACATTTCTAAATTCAGTGCCTAGTGTCTTTAGCTTATTATTAGTAAATACAATTTTGTAGGACTGAGCTACCTTTAGACCTACCTTTAGACCGGTCTCCACATTGCAAATTCTAGCGGGCACTTGCACTAATGCGCATGCAAGTCCTATGCATCCTCGCGCTATTGTGGCTAAAAATAAAAAGTAAGTTTATTGCTAAACATAAAAGACAAAATAGATGATTTCATCGGATTAAATACGAAATCTAAAAATTCAAAATGGTTTGTAGGTTGAACCGTTTATCAGATTTATGAACCGCTTTCATCGTTGGACTAGTCGCGGCGAGATCTTTAAAAGTAGATCCCATGTTGATATGTTTCGATAACTTTTTTTTGACTCAGAAGTTATCCACCCGTAACACATAAGTTATCGATGCGATAGTATGTAAGTTATCCACCATGTAACATATAAGTTATCCACCCTACAAACGGGTTGTGTGTTTGAGTTTTTTATGCGTGCAAAAACATAAATGTGAACTCCTACTATTTAGGAACCGTTTCACTAAGTCAACGGCGAGTAGTCTAGGGTACTGTGTTAAAATTAATTAAGTCTATCGCACATTTAAATAAAAAAATGGAGATAAAAAGGACTTAGAAAAATATAATGGCCATAAAAAGAACTAAAGTTATCATAAAAATTATGTAAAGTTATCCACAGCGATAAATAAAAGTTATCCATAACATTATACAAAAATTATCCACTAGTAACACGGGAGTTATCCATGCTTCAGCATATAATGTATCCACTCAATAACACATAAGTTATCAACCACTATAAAAATTTAGCTAAAGATATAACACAAAAGTTATTCGAGCGGCTCGGCTTTATCGACGTCGTTCCGAGAGGCGTACGAGCGACTCAACCTCGAAAAACTATCACATCAAACATACAAGGGGCAATCGAGGTTTCATGAGGCAAAAAAATACAAAAGTTACCGCAAGAGAAATGCGAGAACAGCTCGACCCAATCCCATTTATATTGTGGATAACGTATATGTTATAGAGTGGATAACATATATACTATGATATGGATAACTCACGTATTAGGGGTGGATAACGTTTTGGTTCGGATTTTTTCATCGAAACATATCAATATGGGATCTAGTTTCAAAGATCTCGTCGCGACTAGTCCAACGATGAAAACGGATCCTAAATCGGATAAATGGTTTGCCCTATAAAACATTTTGAGTTTTCAATCTGATCATTAGCTGGCTTTGATTTGTTTTGTCGTTTATGCCATACATGGCCGTGCATTACATGTACGTGTGGCCGGGTTTGTAATTTCTCAAATCGGTCGTTAAGTAGTTTTCCCGATTTTGTATTGGGAAAGGTTCCATGAATATCCTGACATCAGCACAAACATCAGCACACGAAAAATCATTAAAGAAGCTCCTTTGCTTTCATATGACTTCACAAATACACAGCATTTATATTCATAAATTGAAACTGTCATAAACAAGCTACCTTCGGGGCGATTCCCGTGTTAAAAAAAAAGCACCTTGAGCCCTGAGTCATAGTAATTGTCCTCTACATCCAAAAAGTACTTAGGTCACTAAAACTGATAAAAAGCTTTGTTCCATTAATTATGATAAGATACCCATATTATTGAGATCTGATCGCACGATGCCTTACACCCCTTGACATTCAATGTGATTTGTGGGATAATTTGGCATGTTAAACACTTTTACATGTGGTTTACCCAGGCTTTAAAATATTGCTAGCAGAGTGGGAACACAACATCGTCACCGAGGCACAAGAGCACTTCTTGTGGACAACAAATTGCCTAGATTACGGAGCATTACCTACTGGCTCCACAACAGGATTGTGAAGAAAACAAGGGTTGTTCCTCCAACAAGCTGGATCAAACCCACCTTGCTCGGCCAGAGGGACGACAGGATAACGGTGTGGTCTTACAACGACGGACTGGACTTCCTTACTTGCATGAACCACTTGTACATGGTAAGATGCTAAGATGGCTTATTCATAGGACCCTTTTGACCTCCTCCTCCGAATATATGGTTTGGCTCAGATAGCAGAAATCGGCGCCCTAAACACACTAATTTGAGCATTTTATTTTGTTGGGTTGGGGAACAAGTGGATTTAGAGCTTGCCGTCGGTGTTTACGGTCACAAACGCTGTCCGGGACAAGATAGACTATAGACTATTTTGGGTTACTCCAATGTCTCACAATATTGGTTTCCAGTTGGGATGAGAGAACATCACTAAGTTATCACTCTGAGACAACACTAGATGCTTTCTCTAGCTATTTATATATGCTGGAAATGAATTAGTCACTCGTTCATGCCTTGTTGCCATGCACCTGTAATGGTCTATCATGACTTGTATGAGTTAACAGATCATTCACGGATCATGAGTTACTTGTTGTACAGTTCCTGCTTTTGCGCTAAGCATGTATAGCTTGTGTAATTCCATCCTTGCACAAATATGTGGCTCTTATCTATTTTCTGAAATCAAAACAGTGTGACCTGTGATTTTCTTTATGCTTATAAAATATCAGTGAAATCTTACTTCTTTTGTTTCTTTTTTTATGTCAATAACATCTACTGTTTAGAGTCTCACCTTTCACATGTTTCAGGACCACGTCAATCTTCAAAGAGATTCGAGTTTTCCAAATACTCGTCGAGGAAAAAAAGAGCTAGGAGATACAGAGACCAGATCGAGAAACATCTTCATCTTTGGATAATTTCTATGAACATCCGTGTGTCTCAGCCTAACCCCATACCGTAGGTTCATCATCAATTTTAAGACATGTTTGGTTCAAAGGATTTTAAAAGCACAGAAATAGTAAAACTATGGGAATGGTATGCCATGACATGTGAAATCCTACTTAAACAAAAAACACAGAAATTAGCTGCAGAAGTCGTTTGATTGCATCATAGAAAAAACACAGGAAATGTGTATATAGATTGAGTATATGACATAGTTGTTATAGATATATAGGAAATTTTCCAAGAGGTCTAACTTATTGTTAGAAATCCTATGGAATTGTACTATAGGAAAGAAATCCATAGGAATTTTGAAGAGTTCAATCCTTTTAATCAAATGGCCACTATAGGAAAAAATCCATTAGGTAAGAATCGTATAAAATTCTTTTTTTAACGGTAAAAGGGTCACGAGGACCCGGATCTGCATTTAGTAAAACCATACAACAGGAGAGTGGGAAATTATAGCAAGGCCCAATATCGCACTTGCACAAACGCCCTTGCAAGAATTGCAGATCAAAGATAAGGCCTTGCAATATACATCAAGGACCCTAGGACTAAAAGTTAAAAAGCAATCCGGTCCTGGTCCTCCTCCAGTGCGAGCGAGCCTCCATCGCCGATCATCTTGAGGCACCGGGGACGTACCACTTGGCGTCGGGGAGAAGAGAGCTCCAGGAGGAAGCTCTGAGAAAGGCCTTCGACCTGGAGGTTAAGAAGACCACCATATAGGCGTCTATCAAGGCCTCCTTGCCGGCCATAGATCACGGCGCCATCCCTGGTGACCGCATATTTCACACATGGCGACCGCATATTTCACACATAGCTGCAGCTCACGAAGAACACCCCCTCCAGCAGCTCTCTCTGCCCTATACTACCAAGGCATCTGGACAGAGAAGAGGAAGCCAAGGGGAGTGATCCAACAGATAGACTCCCGTACTGATGTCGCGCAGTAGAGGAAGGCCAACCGCACCGCACCTCCTCCTCGCCACCACGACCGGCCAAGAGGAACGATTCAGCACCCTCTGCACCTTACAACCTCTCCTCCCCGCTTCCACAGCCGACCAGGAGAGGGTCAGGCACACAGCACCTCAGCCACACACGAGGACACACGACTTTATTTGCGGAGACTGTGGCGCCTCCACCGCCGACATGCTTCCACCATACAAGCAACACCAGCAATCAGAGGAGCCTTACACCCTGGATCTCGCCGCAGAGATCCAAAAGCCAGCTCCAAGACACCACTGGGGGGTAGCAACTACTCCTAAGGCTAAAACTACGGTCAGCACCTCCCCTCAGCCAACCTCGCCGGCGGCGCCGACGAGGGCGGCCTCGGTTTGGGTCGGATCTTCTCGAGAGCTCCTCAAGCTACTGTAGCAGGATGGGAGAGGGGAGAGGGGAAGTCGTTGTCAAATTTCCAACCGCCCGGTATGGCAGGGGAAAAAATCCTTTGAATCAAAAGTGCCATTAGGTTCTTCCAGAAACAACATTACCAAACCGTTAACAAACGCATATGCCACTGTGAGAATCCTGGTCGAATACCACGTTTTGATACTGGATAGGAGGGTACCCTGCAGACTTCTGTTCGTGAGCTATGTTCTTGCAGACTTCTTTTGCGACCCAATAGTAAACATGTAATTTTAGGGCGGAAGCTCAATTCGGCTCGCGTGTGCAAATGAATTCATTATTTAAAGACATATTTCAAAATGTTAAACAAAATAGAAAAAAATATTCACATGTACACACAAATTTTCGGGAAAAATTAATTTTTTTTGTCCCGTATGAAAAGACAAATTAGGATGCTCCAACATGGTTATTTTTTGACTTTTTTTATAGTTTTTATGTAAGTCACATAAAATGCTCTTTTTCCAAAAACTACTGTACGGACACAAAATGTCCCGGATGTACAAGCAAAAAAATCAGATTTTTTTCGACATTTTGGAATTTGTTTTTTATTATGTATTTTCTATAATAGGTTTATTTGCACTCTTGAGCCAAAACACCCCGTCGATTTCAGGGCTGATCTTGAGTAGACAAAAAGATTCGGCTGATATTTCAAGAGCTCATACTTCAATGTTAAAACATACAAATTTTTACGCCCAGAAAAATTGATGCATGTTTGAACACATCTAGCAGAGACGCCAATAGTCATCTCCTTGGCTAAGACCTTATCGGACGACGAGGAGTAGACATTGTCACCAAGGCACAAGACCAATTCCTCGCTACCTTTCATGGGCCGCTTAGGGACAACAGACTTCCCACGAAGATCGTGGAGCATTGAGTATTGGCTCCACAGCAGTACAGTGGAGAAAACATGGGTGTTTCGCTACCATGGTGGATCAAACCCACCTTGCTCGGCAAGAATGATGACTCAACTACCCTGTATTCTTGTGACGAGGCCTTCCTCGCACTCACCAATAAGACGAACCACATGCAAAGACTAAGGAGATATGATTCCTGATCCATAGAACTCTTTCTTGACCCTACAGCTAATCTACATCACTAGTTGCAGCTTTTGTTTGGTTAGACTGGGGAGAAGATGGATTCGCAGGTTGTCAACAGAGTTTACAGTCACAAACACCATACCGGAAGAAACAAACTGTAGACTAATTTGGCTTCCTCAAATGCCTCATAATATTGATTCCAAGTTGGTCTGAAAACATCACTAAGTTATCACTTTGAGACAACAAGAAATGCTTTTTCAGGCTTTATATATGTTGGAGATGAGTTAAGTCATCTAGTTCCTGCCTTGTTGTCATGCAATTAGTAATGGTTTCTCGTATCTCATTTGCGAATCATGAGTTGTACGATTCATGCTTTTGCACTAAGAATGTATAGCTTGTGTGATTCTGCCCTTACACAAATATGTGGCTCTTCTTTGCTTTTCTGATCTAAAAATGCAATCATATACTTTTCTGAAACATTTCACTCTATTTCATTTTTATGTCAATAGATTATCCAGAGATCAGAATCACCTTCTTATTCCCATATTTCAGGACTTCTTTAATCTTAAAGGGATGTTATATTTCCAAATAAATCATCAAGGAACTAGATGACTGTGGAGTGTACTCTTTCATTTCTTTATTGTTGAGCACAACTCTGTCTAGCATGTTTTGATACTGGATATTAGGGCACTGGCATGACTCATACAAGTATCCACAAACATAGGTCACAAATCCGAACGGTAACAGCTCCCATTACATTTGTCGGCAAAATAGGCAATTTAAAAACGCACAGAACAAGTTTATACCCAAAAAAGTCGGCTCCCGTTTGCAATTTTAGGGCGGAAATTCAATTCGGCTCGCGTGTGCAAATGAATCCATTATTTAAAGACATATTTCAAAATGTCAAACAAATTAGAAAAAAATATTCACATGTAGACACAAGTTTTTGGGAAAAAATAATATTTTTTTGTCCCATATAAAAAGAAAAATTAGGATGCTCCAACATGATCATTTTTTGATTTTTTTATCTTTTTTACGTAAGTCACATAAAATGCTCTTTTTCTGAAAACTACGGTACGAACACAAAATGTCCAGGATGTACAAGCAAAAAAAAACAGATTTTTTTCGACATTTTGGATTGGAATTTGTTTTTTATGTATTTTTTATAATAGGGTTATTTGTACTCGTGAGCCAAAACACCCCGTCGATTTCAGGGCTGATCTTGAGTAGACAAAAAGATTCAGCTGATACTTCAACGTTTGAGCACATCTAGCAGAGACGCCAATAGTCATATCCTTGGCCAAGACCATATCGGACGACGAGGAGTAGACGTTGTCACCAAGACACAAGAGCAATTCCTCTCTACCTTTCATGGCCCGCTTGGGGACAAGACTTCCCATGAAGATCATGGAGCATTGAGTATTGGCTCCACAGCCGTACAATGGAGAAAACAGGGGTGTTTCACTACCATGGTGGATCAAACCCATCTTGCTCGGCAAGAGTCATGACTCGACTACTGACATGATTATATCCTGCAGGTACACGATTTTACCATACCTGGTCCAGCCCAAGGAAGGCCCACGAGAGTATACACGGCCCATGAAGATTTTCGGGTGGCTCAAGCCCATGACGTCTTCGGATCCTTGGAGAGCAAGACTAGAACAGATAGAATATTCAAAGGGGGTAAACCCTAAATCTTGTAACCGACCCGATCTATGCCCGAGACATGCCTATCTCTATATAAAGGCTAGGAGGGCACGACGACGAGGCTCTCTTACAACCTCTCATACCATCGCATACATACCTTCACGCCAGATTGCATCTGCGCATCCCTGTAACTTTCGGTTCTGTCGTAATCAAGAGCAGACAAGCATGAGTAGGGTTTTCCCTCCGGAGGCCTGAACCTGGGTAAATCTCGTGTCCCCTGGTTGCTTGTCTGTTAACCGTTCCAAGATCTCCAGCATCCCCATCTTCTTCAAAACCCAAGCTCATAACAATGGACATTGACGAGATTAAACCTCGTCGGTTGGCGCCATCTGTGAAAACTGGGGGCGCTGATTGTGCGATCGTGATGGTTCCGACCAAAGCGATCTACGATCCATCAGCTTTCGCAGAGATAGATCTACTTCGGCTTCCACAAGTCATCATCCGGACGGGATCCATCAACATCTTCGGCCGCAGCCGTCATCACCGGCAGCGCCGTGATCCACTTCGTCCTCAACACGAATGCGCGAACTCAAAAATCTTTTACAACGCCAGATGATATCAGCCGCATGAAGTTATGTGTCTCTCTTGTACGAGCGCACAGTACTAGATATCAAGGGGATTGATCGATTCCAACAGAACCAGGCAGCACGAGGGCGCCCTTGCAGCAGATCAAAGTCCAGGCAGTGCAAGCGCGCGTGTCTGAACCTATTTTTCTATTTGGTGGTGATCAATCCGATCGTGACTAGTGATCCAACCTAGCAGCAGATCAAGTCCCAGGGCATAAATAAATCTAGACCAGGGAAAAATAAGGAAGCAATCAATTAAGTTGACAGGACAAGCATATGAAAGGTCAACATGATTTTCCAAGCAGTCAGCTAGCAACGTGGAAAATTAATCTTTCAAGAAATTGCAAGAAATTAGTACAAAATAGATACAAGCGCAACGGGGAAGACGCGGAGAAGAGCCCATCCTAAAAAAGTCAGGCAGATTCAGATGCACATACGGCCATGTCCGCTACACAACTCCCGACCGCCACGTTGACTACTAGTCCGCCGTGTCGGGTGCGCGTCCGCTACATCAACTTCGTCCAACAAATATTTGATGGCTTCGCCGTGCGACCCGCTGAGTCTTAGAATCCGGCGATCCGCTACGATTTTCGGCTCCAACGACTCGGGGGCTCCCTCCACTTCGGCAACACGTCGCGGTCTTCGACTTCGACGACCCACTGCATTCTTCGAATGTGGTGACCTGATGCGGTCCTTGGATGCGGCCAACCGATGCGGTCTTCGACTGCGGCAATCTTCGGATGTGGAGCTCGCTACCACCATCGACTCCGACAACCTGTCGCTGCTACGAGTCTGGTCCGCTGTGTCGATTACATCCGCCACGTGACCCGCTACCGCGTTGACTATGTCCGTGGTCGCATTAACTTCGTTCACAACAACTATCAATAAAGCTAAGTTCTCTGCTTATAGTTGATTTTCTTTCTTACTTTAATCGCACTCGAAACACTCGGGGGCTGCGCCCTCTTCGAGTAACCTAATGTGCCATCGGCTCCACGCACTCGAGCACCTCGAACGCAACAGCCCGAGTAGCTTATTCTTCCTGATCATCGAATCCTTAAACTCTGAGTGCCTTGGCAAAGTACTGAGACTAAGGGTAATCAGGCTAACGAAAAGGCCTAGCATACAGTGCAAAAGTGTCGACTTGATCGGCACCAGAATCTTACTATACAAGCCAACATGCAAATATTCTTTACAAGATACAAGTACTTCACAAATTTTCATGTTTTCTGCAACCTACAGGAACGTCGAAATTACATCTCGCTATTGTATCGGGTCATCCAACGGATTCGACCAATGCCAAGACCCGAGTCGATGCATTCCTCGGATGACCACATCAATCAACGACAAAAGCGTCGCTGGCCGCGCACCCGAAAGAAGTAACGGTGTCGACTTCATCCGCAACATCGAGTCCTTCCGGCTAAACGTTGCACGACTCCGCTACGTTGACTCCTGGCTCCTTATGCATGAGACGCTGACTCGATGCACTTTCGGGTCAGTGGTTTCTCCTTGTATGAGTCTCTACTCGAGTCTACGACTCAACTAGACACTCGGGGGCTACTCCTATCAGGAGCGTTGGTCGCGCACCCGATGTACTTCCGTATCAGCGGTACGCCCACGAGATTACCGACTACAACTGCATGATTCAAGACTCGAGTCTCTGCCCGAGTCTATGTTGGAGATATGCCCTAGAGGCAATAATAAAAGCAGTTATTATTATATCTTTGTGTTTATGATAAATGTTTACATTCATGCTATAATAGTATTAACCGGAAACATTAATACTTGTGTGATTTGTAAACTAAATTAGAGTCCCTGGTAAAGCCTCTTTATAATACTAGCTTGTTGATTAATAGATGATTGTGGTTTCTCGATCATGAACATTGAGATGTTGCTAATAACAAGATCATATCATTAGGAGAATGGTATGATGGACATACTCCTATAGATAAGCGTAGCATAAAGATCAAGTCATTTTAATAGTTCGTTTGCTATAAGCTTTCTGATACATAGTAACCTAATTCCTTCGACCATGAGATCATGCTAATCACCATCACCGGAAGGATGCTTTGATGACATCAAACACCACACCGTAATTGGGTGGCTATAAAAGTGGCATTGAGTGTTCGGAAAGTATGGGTTGAGGCACATGGATCAAGAGTGGGATTTGTCCATCCATATGACGGATAGATATACTCTGGGCCCTCTCAGTGGAATGTCATCCAATTCGCTTGCAAGCATGTGACTGGATCACAAGGGATCACATATCACAGGAACAAGAAAAGTGTACTTATTGGTAACGAGGTTGAACTAGGTATGCAGAGATACCGATGATCAAAACCTCAGATAAGTAAACTATCATGAGACAAAGGGAAATTGGTATCGTATGTAAGTGGTTCATTCGATCGCAAAGTAATCATTGAAATATGTGGGAGCCATATTAATTTCTAGATTCCTCTATTGGTTATTGATCGGAGAAGTGTCTCGGTCATGTCCGCGTAATTCACGAACCATAGGGAGACACACTTAAGGATTCGATGTTGTTTAGTAGATATGGAATGTTAGTAGGGATACTGAATCTTGTTCGGAGTCTCGGATGGGATCCGGGATATCATGAGGAGATCCGGAATGGTCCGGAGAATAAGATTCATATAAGGAAAGTCCTATTTCGGAGTTCGGGAAAGTTTCCGATGATTTCATCGGAGAGGTTCTAGAAGGGTCTAGAAGGTTCACCGGTCCGGAAGGAGAATGGTCCATGAATGTGTCATGGGTATGTGGAATGATTGGATCATATCCAAGGTCACTTGGTGTTGGCATATGCAAAAGAGAAATAAAGCTCTAAATTGAAAGTCAAACGGGAAGTTTGAAAAGTCAAACTGGAACAATGGTTTTCTAGTGGGAGAAGAAACAAGTCCTTCTCTCAATCCAACTTGGGTTTGGGTTTGGATTCAAACCCACCCCTCCCAAGGTTGTCCCTCTATCATAAATAGAGGGGGAGGGATGACCCAACACAACACAAGCCCTACCCCTCTCTCCCCGCGCCGTGCCACCGCCACCACGCCTTCCAGCCGCTGCTGCCGCCGCGCCGCCTCGCGCCACCGCCGGTCCGTCGCCGCCGCCCTAGCCCCCGCCGACACCTCCTCCTCCTCCCGGATTTCTAAACCCTAGATTTTTGGGAAACTCTAATCCACCATAACTCGCATCCGGCTTAGGCGAAGCCCTGCGGGATCTTCCCTCTACTTTCGACACCACGCCGTCGTGCTGCCGGAATCGCGAGGGAGAACTACAACCTCTGCTGCCTGCTGGAACAAGGGAGAGGAAGGTCTTCATCGAGTACCGAACGTGTGACCGACTGCGGAAGCGCTGCCGGAACGCAGCGCCGAAAGGATCGTCTACGCGATCTTGAGATCGGCAAGTGTACGACTACATCACCCACGAGAATCTGCTCTCGTTAAACGCTTTGGAATCTTCAAGGGTGAGTTCTTCTATCGACTCGTTGCTACAATCTAGTAGATAGATCTTGGCTTGTTTGTGTGCATGCGGTAGAAATTTTTTGTTTTCCATGCTACGAACCCCTACAGTGGTATCAGAGCCAGGTCTATATGTAGATCTGTCGCACGAGTAGAACACAATGGTCATTGTGGGCGGTGGTGCTTTTATTATCAATTGCTTTTTGTGTACTTTTCATCTTGCGGTATGATGGGATGAAGCGACCCGGGCTAACCTTACATGACATCGTTCATGAGACTTGCTCCACGCTCAACATGCAACTTGTATTGCATAAGTGGCTTTGCGGGTGTCTATCTCTCCCATCATAGTATAGATTCAATTTACAACGGGCACCTGATAGTTCAAGCATCAACGTTGTGGTTCTTGTTCGTAAGTTAGTACGACACTTATTGAAAGCCCCAAACCACATAAAATATTCAAAGAAAATTAGAGGCGTCTAACTTTGTTTTGCAGGGGTGTGCTGTGATGTGATATGGCCATGATTGTGATTATATATGATGTATGCAATGTTCCTTATTGTAAGTTGGCAACCGGTAGGAGCCATATGGTTGTCTTTTAAATTCCGTTAAGACTCGCGTTTCTATTCAAAGTAGTTGTAATAGTTAAAGCTGGTGGACGACAACCATGAAACGGCGCCATTGTCCTTGACGCCATACCGGTGATGATGGAGATCATGTTCGTGCTTGAAGATGGAGATCGGAAGCACAAGAAGAAAGGCCATATCATATCACATATTATGAATTGCATGTGATGTTAATCCTTTATGCATCTTGTATTGCTTAGTATGCGACGGTAGCATTATAAGATGATCCCTCATGCACACAATTTCAAGTTTTAAAAGTGTTCATCCTTAGTAAGCACTGTTGTTAAAGCTTGTTGTTTTGAAGCACCACGTGATGATCGGGTGTGTTAGATTCTGCGAGTGTATACAACGTGAGCAAGCCAGATTTGCTCATGTGGAAGCTAAGGTTTGATCTTGACGAGCCTAGCATGTACAGACATGGTCTCGGAACACGGATCACCGAAAGGTAAAGCATGAGTCATATAGTAGATATGATGAACATGTTGATTGCTCGCCATTGAAGCTACATCAAGTCCCGTGACGATCGGTTTTGATGTGGTGGATTTGGTTCGTGTGATCACTAAAACAATTTGAGGGATATTGTTTTGAGTGGGAGTTCACCTAGATTAATTTAACTATTAATTAGAACTCAATTTGTCATAAACTTAGTCTAAACTATTGCAAATATGTTGTAGATCAATGGCGGCCCCTACCATCAATTTTAATGCGTTCCTAGAGAAAGAAAAGTTGAAAAACAATGGAAGCAACTTCGCGGATTGGTTCCGCAATTTGAGGATTGGTTCCGCAACTTCACTCTGTTTCATTCTTTTTTTGAGGGACACTCCTTTTCATTCTTATGTCAATAGCTTACCAAGAGTTCAGTGTTAAGCTTCATGCACTAGCCAACGCAACCAAAAGTCCAAACTGATGGAAAAGGCTAGTGCAATCCACTTATACACTTCAACACCCCCTCTCACGTGTGACGGGGAGAATTCAGCACATGCAACCGGAAGAGAGCGACGACGCGCGAAACTAATGTATGACTCAAGAGGCCTATACGTGGACATAGAGGGGTCAACAACAATTTTAGGATAAATTGCGAAAACCAGAACTCGAACTCGAGACCTTAGGCTCTGTTACCATGTTAGGGTAATAGACTTGTTGTATTACCAGAGGGCCAAAGGCCACAATATATAGTACATATACAGGCGCAAATATACAGGAAACCCCCTAACACACGGGGAAACTACAATATACAAATATATACTCTAACACAAGCATCTGTAGGGATTTGAGGTACCATTTGCTGTTTTATTCTTCGAAAAAATGCAGTATCCTTCAATTTGTGTTCCAGTTAAGTGAAGGAGCCATGCCGAAGAATGCCTTCGTGTGGTATTGACAGGTTAAGGTGCTTCTACAGACACAGATGTAGGAAGGAAGAAGCTGTGATGACACTAGTTCCATGGGATGTCAGCTAGAGGTTCCATTAGCCGCGGTGCTCACTTGACCTGCAACTGTGAGTTCGAGATAAGAACCCAGGTAGCTTGACAAATCCCATCTGCTGACTGTGTCACATGATGACATGTGCTGGTGGACACCGGGTAGAGAAACAAACATAAACACATGTAGTGTTTTTTGGTGAAGTGTTACTGTTCTTTGTAAGAAAAACAGAGTGCTCATCTTATGTGTTCATTGCAAACGGAATCCGACTTTTCTTGGTGTAAACTTGTTCTGTACGTTTTAAAATTGCATGTTTCGCCGACAAATGTAATGGGAGTTGTTATTGTTTGGATTTTGTTACCTATGTTTGTGGATACTTGTATGAGTCATGCCAGTGCCCTAATATCCAGTATCAAAACACGCTAGACTGAGTTGTGCTCAATAATAAAGAAATGAAAGAGTACACTCCACAGTCATCTACTCCTCCTTTTCAAAATATAAGATCTTTTAGGTTTGTATAAAGAGAATGTATCTAGACTTGTTTTAGTGTGTAGATTCATTCTAAACATCAGTGCACTTACATACTAAAATAAGTCTAGATATATTTTCTTCACAAAGCTAAACCATCTTATATTTTAAAACGGAGGGAGTAGTTCCTTGATGATTTATTTGGAAAAATAAAATCCTTTTAAGATTAAAGAAGTCCTGAAATATGGGAATAAAAAGATGGTTCTGAATGTTAGGGTAATAGACTTGTTGTATTACCAGAGAGCCAAAGGCCACAATATATAGTACATGTACAAGCGCAAATATACAGGAAACCCCCTAACACACGGGGAAACTACAATATACAAATATATACTCTAACACCCCCCCTCCTCAAACTCATGGTGGATCCACAACACTGAGTTTGAAGAGTAAGAAGTCATGCTGCTCTCGAGTTTGTGACTTTGTAAATAAATCCGCCAACTGCAAATCTGAAGGCACATAATGAAGCGCAACAACCTGATCCTGCACCTGAGCACATGTATAAAAAGCATCAACACCAATATGCTTGGTCAGCTCATGCTTGACCGGATCACGTGCAATACTGATAGCACATGTACTGTCAGACAAAAGTGGAGTGGGTGTCATAACAGAGACCCCAAAATATGCAAGCAACCACCGTAACCAGGTCACCTTAGCAATCAACAAAGCCATAGCCCGCAGCTTAGCCTCAAAACTCGAACGGAAAACCGCTACCTGTTTCTTCGTCTTCCAAGTAACAAGCGAACCACCAAGAAACACATAGTAAGCAGAAAGTGAACGACGATCCATAGGATCACTTGCCCACGTCGCATACGAGTAGCACTGGAGTTGGAGAGAGAGCTGGAAATAGGAAAGAAAAGGCGACGAGTGATCGTGCCACGAAGATAACGAAGGACACGGAGGATATGACTGTAGTGAACGGTGGTAGGAGCTGAGACAAACTGACTCAGAATATGAACAGGATAAGAGATATCAGGACGAGTGACAACAAGATAAACAAGACTCCCAACAAGATGGCGATAACGCGTGTGAAAGAACATGTTGGGCCCCCATGTGTGGTTTTGGTAATTAATGACAATATTTATGGACTAATGTGTGTATTAAGTTATACTTGTAGGATTTGTCCATTAGCATCGCTTGGAGCATGTGTTGGCTTCAAGGTCGATGAAATGCAAAGAAGATTTGTTGGGCAAGCTCAATATGCGAGGTCAATGATGAGGAATTAAGAAGGGCGCTACATCAAGCTCAAGTGGAATGCTCAAGGCAAAGGTATAATCTTGATAGGTTTTCTCTTTTGCCGGTCTCACGTCGTGTGTGTGAGACCGGGTTTAGGATAGATAACCGTACTATCAAGAGAGGCTCTCATATGAGTAATTCGGTCACATCGTTCCGAGAGAGCTCAAACCTTTGCATACTTGCATCATCATATTTGGTTGTTATTTGGTCTTATCATGTGATGATATAGAGCTTGTGTTAATCTCCATAACAAGCTCCTGTTCATCTAAATCGGATCTTCTATTTGTATCTTGTTGCGATTTTGATTTATGCGGCTTTTCGGTTTCTCACCAAGTGAGGTATATCACATTATTCTACTTGATACTTTCTCACTTGGTGATAATCATTATTTTCACTTTTTATTGGGAAGCCCTTGTCGCCCTCTATCCAACGCAATTTGAATCGGGTCAATCGGAGCTTCTAGTCAAAAGTTATTGTCGTTTAAATATTTGTCTGTCAGGCTGTTCTCTGGGCCAAGCGGTAGTACCGCCCGGACGGGCCGGTACTACCGCCCGGGCCTGAAAACGGGCTGTTTTCTCCCTGCCTCGCCAGGTATATTTTTGCGGTAGTACCGGCCGGCCCGGTAGTACCGCCCACGTGGCCCGGTACTACCGGCCGGCCTAGAAAATATGCCCAGATAGTTTTCAAATCTAGATATCGCTGCATCCGCTCGTTTCCGCTCATGCCCTGCCTCACCCGCTTGCCTGCAGCCTCGCTGAGCGGTGGCCCCGCCGCGCTACGCGCCTCGCTCGATGCGAGCTGCGCGCTGCTGGCTTGCCCCGCCCTGCTGCCTCGCTCGCTGCGCGCGCTGCGGGTCCCGCTGCTGCTGCGCTGCTTTGCCGCCAGCGTTGACTGCGCGCACGCGCTCTGCTGCATGCGCGCTAGCTGCTGCGCTGCTGCTGCCTAGGCCTAGGTGCTGGCGCTGGCGCGCTGCTGCGGCACGCTGCTTGGCTGGCCCGCGCAGGCCCGCGCGTTCGCTGCATGCTGCTGCGCCGCAGCGCTGCTGCTCGCCCGCGTGAGCCGCCCGCAGCTGGGCCCGCAGCTGCCGCTCCTGTCTGCTGCCACTTGCAGCTGCTGCCTGCCCCACCTCGCCTTGCTGCTGTGCGGCCGCTGGCCCACCTCGCCGCGCGTCCCTGCTGTCTCTCTTGCCTGGTGCGCTGCTCCTTCGCTTTTCTGCCGGAACATGCGGTACTACCGGTTAATTCCGGTAGTACCGGAACGGTCCGAAAAATCACCCCAACAGCCAGATTTTGGCTGTGTCTTTAAATAGCTTTGCCCCAGTTTCATTTAGGGTTACTTCTTCCTCCTTTTCTTGCCCAAGCTTTGCTCCCATTTGCTCTACCCTTTAAGCTTGATTTCTACACACCCCTACATTGATTCTTGCAAATATTTGAGGGGTTGTTGGAGGAGATCTAGATCCGCGTTTTGACCAAACCAAAACATCTCTTTGTGAGTGTATCTTTGGGGATCTAGATTTTGGGGGATTTTGTATCTCTCTTTGATTCCTCCTCTCTTGTTCCCCCAATAGCTTTAGTAGCTTTATTGGAACTTGAGAGTGAGGGATTTGGGCATCTTTGTGGTGTTCTTGCCATTTGCATTTGGTGCATCGGTTTGAGTTCTCCTCGGAGAATTTGGTTTGATTTACTCATTGGATTTTGTCCCTCTTGGGTTCTTGGAACCCTAGACGGTTTGTGGCCTTGGTGGCACTATGGCCTTTTGTGGCGTTTGTTGGGAGCCTCCAATTAAGTTGTGGAGTTGTGCCCCAACCTTGTGAGAGGTTTCGGTTGCCACCGACAAGTGCACCGATAGTGGAAGCGTGGATCGATCCCGTTGGGGTGAGATTCACCGGAGAATAAGGGAGGCCTTTTGTGGCGTTGGTGGTTTGATACCACCCCCTATCCAAACGAGACGTACTCCATGTTGGGAGGAACTCGGTAAAATATCGGTGTCCCCGCGTGCCTCGGTTATCTCTATATCCGAGCTCTTTACTTATGCACTTTACATTGTGATACCCTTCGTGCTTGAAGTAATATATATCTTGCTATCACTTTGTTGCTTGTATTGCTTAGCATAAGTTGTTGGTGCACATAGGTAAACCTTAGTTGTTTCTAGGTTGTGCTTTACAAAGTAAACACTAGTTTTATTCCGCCTTTGTTGAGCCACTCTAGGAAAAGTTTTAATCGCCTATTCACCCCCCCTCTAGGCGACATCCGTATCCTTTCAATTGGTATCAGAGCCCGGTCCTCATTTTAGGCTTCACCGCCTTGAGAGTAAAGATGTCGGCTAGAGGATTAGTGCACAATGACATGCTCACATTCGATGGCAAAAATTATGATATATGGAAAAATCGCATGCTCATTCATTTTAGGGACATGGACCCAAATTTGGAGCGTATTGTAGATATAGGTTTTTCTCCTCCTATGGATTTCAAAAATCTATCTTGTGAGGATGAGAAAAACTTATATCTCGATGCTCAAGCTTCTAATGTGCTTGTTAATGCTTTGAGCTATGTAGTTACCTCTTCAATCATTCCTTTTTGGAGCGCTCATGAGTTATGGACAAAACTTCAAGATAAATATATTGTGTCCAACATTATTGAGGATGATTGTGTTGCTTCCACTTCCGGTCGAGATGAGTTCTCATCGTCTACCACTTCACCAACATGTGATTTTTCACAAGGTAATGATATGGTGAGTGGTGATAGAAATTGCAATATGGATAGTGTGTTCACTATTTGTAATCCCTCATATCTATCTAGTTGCAATGATCTATCTTTGGACTTTAACACTTCTAGCACTCAAAATTCCTCACATGCTTGTGTTAATAGTCCTTGCATATCATGTAGAAATGACTTGAACAAATCTCATGATGATATGCTCATGTTGTCTTGTTGCCATGATAAAAATGCTTCTATTTCGTCTAGTGCTTGTGTTGCTAACCATGTAGAGGAAAATGAAGATTCTATGGGCGAAGACAAGGTCTTGAAGAGAGCTTCAAGTGCAATCTCATCACCACCTTCCTCCGGTTCTCACATGTGCCTTATGGCTAAGGGAACAAAGGTAACCTCTTTGAATCCCATTGTTCCTCATGATGATGATGATGAGGTTGATAATGATAATGATGATTATAGAGGTAAGTATGATATTACCTCTATTAAGAAAATGGGAGAGGTTGTCTATAGTGCTCTCTACAAAAATAAACTTGCTTCCTCCAACCTTCTTGAAATCTTGAATTATGCTATAGAAGGCAATGATCTTATTGAGGAGCAAGAAAACATAATTGATGAAAAGTTTGCACTTGAGCGTGAATATGCTAATGAACTTGCTCAAGTAAAGGACTCCCTTGAAGAAGAACAAACCACCAAAGAATCTCTTGAGGAGACTTTTACTCTAGAATTATCTAGAGTAAAGGAATACCATGATAGAGAACTTGTGGTGGCTAACTCCTTCAAGATTAAAAATGATGAACTTGAAGTTGCTTATGCTAAAATTGTTGAGGATTTTGAGCACCTCAAAAATGGCTCTAGGGTCATAAAGGGTGATCTCATCAAACTCACCGAGTCACATGAGCAACTTAAAGCCTCATATTCAAAAGATCTTGACAAGTTTCCCTCACTTCTTGCTAATAGTAATGATGCTTGTGCTACTAACTCTATTTCTTGTGAAGCATCTATTTTGGAGGAGAATGTTGAGCTAAAGGCTCAACTTGCTTTGCTAACTAGCAACTATGGGAAATTAGAAGAAAACCATGTTAAGCTCTCAAGCTCGCATGAGGATCTCCTAGTCTCCCATGGTAGGCTAAAGTTGGCTCATGAAGCCATCATGTCAAAGGTAACATCTAGTGGGCCTCATGTGGACATTAGCACTATATCTACTCCAAATGTTATATTGCCATGTGCTAGTCCTTGTAATTCATCCTCTCACAACCATGCTATATCTCGTGATGAATTACATTCCATGCCTTGTTGCTCTAACAATGTAGCATCTACTTCCTCTAGTACTTGTATTGAAACTAACCATGTAGAGGAAATCAAAGAGCTCAAGGCTCAAGTCACTTCTTTGAAGAATGACTTGAAAAAGGGTCAACAAGGGAAGGCCGCACTCAACAAAATCTTGAGTGTGCAAAAATACCCCAATGACAAGAGTGGGCTTGGATTCAACTCCAATGTCAAGAACAAGTCCACTATCATGTTGAAGCACAAGGACAACAAGAAGAATGTGCAACATCAAGTCAAGAATCCGGCCAACATTGTTTGCTTCAAGTGCAAGGAAGAAGGGCATCATGTTAGATCTTGCCCATTGAAGAAGAAGTCTCCTAGTGTGAAGCAACAAGGGAAGCGGCCTCAAGCTCCACCTCAAGTCATTAATGGGCCTCTTCCTAAGAGGACTACTCGAGCTCTTCCTCGAGTTGTGGCTTCACCTAAGAAGAAAGATGGCAAGAGTATAACTTGCTACTTATGCCGTGAGAAGGGGCATATTTCTTCCTCATGCACTATTGGTATCTACTCATCCAACCCTATCATTATTGATGATGTTTATTCTCTTTGTAAGGATGAGGTTGGCAATGTGTTTGCCAAATTTGTTGGTACCCAATGTGGTGTCAAGAAAAGATCCATTTGGGTTGCCAAGCCTATTGTGACTAACCTCTTAGGACCCAACTTGGTTGGGGACCAACAAGCCAAAACTTGATCAATAGGTGTTTGTTGGAGGGCATTGGAGTCTTGGCTACATCATGAAGGATTAAGGGATCTTCATTATTATTTTTGTCAAGCCAAGTCATGTGGATTATATTGCTCCTATTATATTTCCAATGTTCCTCCTTGCGGTAACATATGCTTAACTCATTTCATTGAAAGTTACTCGCCCCCTTGTGCATGTGTTGGTTTTGTATCTTCCATGCTTTTGTACATGTTGTGTTTTCCACCTAATTATCTTGAGGTATCAAACATATTTGTGTATGATTAGGTGGAACACCATGTATGTGTGTTTCTTGTATTGGAGCCTTACTTGTTTATATTTGGTATCTTATTTGGCTCTTGTGAGAGATTAATGGACTATCCCATTTTGGGGGAGTGTTATGCTTAGGCATTCCACAATCCTAAAAATGTGTGTACATGAGGATTACCACCTAGTATTTATATTGGATTATTGTCTAGTCTCTATGTGGTATAATTTTCATGAGAAATTTAATTTTATAATGTCCACTAATTATCTCTATTTGTATCCTTTTCCCTCGTGTTGGTTTTATGGTAGTATCACATTATGGGGGAGTCATATGCTTAGTGCATATTACAATCCTAGAAATTGTGAATATTCGAGGTCGTGTCACTTAGAATTGATATTGATAATTATCTAGCACCTATGTGACACATTTGCTCATACAAGTTCCAATTTGATTGAATGGCTTTATTGATCTTATGTTGGATCTTGTATATGAGAATGGTTCTTGGTATGTGTTTCCTCATATTTAGATATTTATATTCGCATGGAAACCATTTGCTTCAAGTTACTATAATCACTAGTGATTGTGTGACTATTGGAAGCTACCAAGAATCTTGTTTGAAGTATCATGCTCAATTATTATATTTAGTTATATGCTTCTTGTTGTGACTATGATCTTGGATATCCATGCAAGCTAACTTGGGAAAATTATTCCCAATATTTCTTGTCCTTGGACAATGAGCACCCAACTTATGGTAGAATTTATTGATCATATTCACTTTGGCCCTTGCTTAATTTTATCCTATCTTTGGCCAAGAAAATGTTTTGTGTTGTCTCCCTAGCCTTCCTTGCTTCTTGTGGATCTTCTTATTTTATTGATATCCTATTGTGTTTTACTTATTGTAGGTACTAGTGATGATCCCATTTGTGTGCATTTTGCATCTAAAAGGAAAATCCTACATAATGCACTATCTATGGGGGAGCTCTCCTATATTATTTAGAACACTCATATTTATGCTTCTTTGTTTGGTCCATATCGGGTTTTATGTGCTTGGAACCTCAATCTTTTCGTTTTGGTATTTGTGCCATCATGAGAAGTTTGGGGAGTTTGGTTTCTTGTTGGAACCTTGCTCTTTTTGGGAGTTGGTTTTGTCTCATTCATTGCTTCTTGATTTGACCATTTTAGAATGAGATAAATCCTTGAGCATTTTTATTTCTATCTATTTTTGCTCTTTTGGCCTTAGCCTAGTTCATTTGTTAAACTTGTGATCGTTCATGTGTTGAATTGGTTCTTTGATACAATTTGGACACCGCTTGTCTTGTCACACTCTTGTGTGTGCCATCTCGGTTTACTTGGTGTTTTTGTTCAAATTGTATCTCCTTTTTGGTTCTTGAAAGCTTTATGCATGCATATTTATTATATTCTTATATTAAGGCATGTTTGCTTTCTTTGATCCAATATATAGGGGAAGCTCCACCAATTCCCATCGGCTAAGTTGTGCATGAAATTCAATTTCATATCAATGTGCACATAATTATGTGGAGTCTCTCCTATGTATTGTAGTTTCTCTAACTACTTTGGACCCAAGAAGTTTTGGGACCATTTTGTACTTAAATGTGTTTTAGGTACATTGGAGATATATTGGACTCTTGTCTCTCAATTTTGAAGAAGTGGTGCTTAGAAGAAAATTTGAGGCAAGCTATAGGATGATCAACGAATTCATATACTCTACATCCTACCAATTATATCTCGGTAACAAGTATCTCTTTCTCATGCTCATATATCTTGATTCCAACCGTTAGTCGGTTGCCTTCTAGCATGAATTCATGTATTTGTAATTGTTGTAATTCTAGTCATGGTTTTAATAGAACTCTCTATTGTAAATGTGTATAAGTTGAGATGAGTACATATAGTTGGGACTATACAAAATCATGCATATGATCCTCCAATCCCAAATATGTCAATCTAGCAATTTTATTGCCTATCATTTCATCAACTTCTCTCATGTGCAATAGTGAGATTTTTGCTAGTCTATTCTATCTTATGATACTTGTTGCCTTTCTCCATATATTCCAACTTTCTCCTTTTTCCCTTGGTGATAGTTGTAATATATGTAGTGTGTTGGTGTTTGAAGTTCATTAATGTACAATAAGATAGATTTGAGCCTTTGGCCATGCTTTGAAGCAAAAATCTTATTGGTATATATTATGACTTCATTTTTGCTTTTCATATGCCTTCTTGTATATCTTCTTTATGTGTGCATATTTATTTGTTGGCATATGTCTCTGTGATGTTTTCCACTTATAGACATATACACATATGAGAAGATAATTTCAATTGATTTTTAATCCTTGGATGCCACCTTTTATTTCTTTTTATTCTTTGGTGGCTTCCAAAATTATTTGCCTATGAGTGATTATTCCTCTTGTCTACATCTTCGGACACTCATATTTGTTCTCTCATGCCATGTATTGTTAAATGAATTTGGATGAGTGAGGATTCCATGACTATGCACTTTGTTCCCAAATGCAATTATCATAATTGGTGCATGCTCTTTGGGGAGCTCATATAATTCATTTAATAATACTCATTTGCATTCTTTCACATTTGTTGTGTTTTAAATGCTTATGGGGGAGCAAGGATTCCATATTTGTGCATTACGTATTCCAATACATTTATTTTGAATTGTGCACAAATCTTGGGGAGCTTCTCTATTTGTTATTTAAAACACTCTTGTGCTCATATCATAATATCTTGTTGTTTCCATTTGGACTCATTTGTTGTTTTCAAATTGGTTTGTCGAACCTTGTAGTTGCTTGCATCATTTGAATTTATTTTTGCAATCTTAGGGTCCTCGATATAGTTCTACTCCCTCCCAAGTATTCATCATTGGATGTGTGCGAAGGCACACCTTTGGAGGAATTATTACTATATTTGCCTTCTAGAACTTGTCACCCATTTCAGCAATCGATGCCAATGGGGGAGAAGTTTTAGAGGTTTTAAGGGAAGTTGGTTTATGCATTGATTTTGTTCTTGTGCATTTGCTTCTCATGCTCTTGCATCTTTTTTGTTGCTTAGCATGTGGTATATATAGAGGAAACTCCACCAATGATAATGATTGGCAATATATGTAATGAAATTTAAGTTCAACACACATGCATAGATTGTGGGGGAGTTTGCTCTATATATGATGGTGGTACCAATATCACATACTTTTGTAGTATTTGATATTGGTATTACCATTTTATTCATTAAAATTCCTTATATAAACCCTCTTAAAGGGATTGTCATCAATTACCAAAATGGGGGAGATTGAAAGAACATGTTGGGTCCCCATGTATGGTTTTGGTAATTAATGACAATCTTTATGGACTAATGTGTGTATTAAGTTATACTTGTAGGATTTGTCCATTGGCATCGCTTGGAGCATGTGTTGGCTTCAAGGTCGATGAAATGCAAAGAAGATTTGTTGGGCAAGCTCAATATGCGAGGTCAGTGATGAGGAATTAAGAAGGGCGTTCCATCTTGAGAAGGGAAAGATCGTCTACATCAAGCTCAAGTGGAATGCTGAAAAGGTATAATCTTGATAGGTTTTCTCTTTTGACGGTCTCACGTCGTGTGTGTGAGACCGGGTTTAGGATAGATAACCGTACTATCAAGAGAGGCTCTCATATGAGTAATTCGGTCACATCGTTCCGAGAGAGCTCAAACCTTTGCATACTTGCATCATCACATTTGGTTGTTATTTGGTCTTATCCATGTGATGATATATAGCTTGTGGTAATCTCCATAACAAGCTCCTGTTCATCTAAATTGGATCTCCTATTTGTATCTTGTTGCGATTTTGATTTATGCGGCTTTTCGGTTTCTCACCAAGTGAGGTATATCACATTATTCTACTTGATACTTTCTCACTTGGTGATAATCATTATTTTCACTTTTTATTGGGAAGCCCTTGTCGCCCTCTATCCAACGCAATTTGAATCGGGTCAATCGGAGCTTCTAGTCAAAAGTTATTGTCGTTTAAATATTTGTCTGTCAGGCTGTTCTCTGGGCCAAGCGGTAGTACCGCCCGGACGGGCCGGTACTACCGCCCGGGCCTGAAAACGGGCTGTTTTCTCCCTGCCTCGCCAGGTATCTTTTTGCGGTAGTACCGGCCGGCCCGGTAGTACCGCCCGCGTGGCCCGGTACTACCGGCTGGCCTAGAAAATATGCCCAGATAGTTTTCAAATCTAGATCTCGCTGCATCCGCTCGTTTCCGCTCATGCCCTGCCTCACCCGCTTGCATGCAGCCTCGCTGAGCGGTGGCCCCGCCGCGCTACGCACCTCGCTCGATGCAAGCTGCGCGCTGCTGGCTTGCCCCGCCCTGCTGCCTCGCTCGCTGCGCGCGCTGCGGGTCCCGCTGCTGCTGCGCTGCTTTGCCGCCAGCATTGACTACGCGCGCGCTCTGCTGCTTGCGCGCTAGCTGCTGCGCTGCTGCTGCCTAGGCCTAGGTGCTGGCGCTGGCGCGCAGCTGCGGCACGCTGCCTGGCTGGCCCGCGCGGGCCCGCGCGTTCGCTGCATGCTGCTGCGCCGCAGCGCTGCTGCTCGCCCGCGTGCGCCGCCCGCAGCTGCCGCTGCTTTCTGCTGCCACTTCCAGCTGCTGCCTGCCCCACCTCGCCTTGCTGCTGTGCGGCCGCTGGCCCACCTCGCCGTGCGTCCCTGCTGTCTCTCTCTCGCCTGGTGCGTTGCTGCTTCGCTTTTCTGCTGGAACATGCGGTACTACCGGTTAATTCCGGTAGTACCGGAACGGTCCGAAAAATCACCCCAACGGCCAGATTTTGGCCGTGTCTTTAAATAGCTTTGCCCCATTTTCATTTAGGGTTACTTATTCCTCCTTTTCTTGCCCAAGCTTTGCTCCCATTTGCTCTACCCTTTAAGCTTGATTTCTACACACCCCTCCATTGATTCTTGCAAATATTTGAGGGGTTGTTGGAGGAGATCTAGATCCGCGTTTTAACCAAACCAAAACATCTCTTTGTGAGTGTATCTTTGGGGATCTAGATTTTGGGGGATTTTGTATCTCTCTTTGATTCCTCCTCTCTTGTTCCCCCAATAGCTTTAGTAGCTTTGTTGGAACTTGAGAGTGAGGGATTTGGGCATCTTTGTGGTGTTCTTGCCATTTGCATTTGGTGCATCGGTTTGAGTTCTCCTCGGAGAATTTGGTTTGATTTACTCATTGGAGTTTGTCCCTCTTGGGTTCTTGGAACCCTAGACGGTTTGTGGCCTTGGTGGCATTGTGGCCTTTTGTGGCGTTTGTTGGGAGCCTCCAATTAAGTTGTGGAGTTGTGCCCCAACCTTGTGAGAGGTTTCGGTTGCCACCGACAAGTGCACCGATAGTGGAAGCGTGGATCGATCCCGTTGGGGTGAGATTCACCGGAGAATAAGGGAGGCCTTTTGTGGCGTTGGTGGTTTGATACCACCCCCTATCCAAACGAGACGTACTCCATGTTGGGAGGAACTCGGTAAAATATCGGTGTCCCCGCGTGCCTCGGTTATCTCTATATCCGAGCTCTTTACTTATGCACTTTACATTGTGATACCCTTCGTGCTTGAAGTAATATATATCTTGCTATCACTTTGTTGCTTGTATTGCTTAGCATAAGTTGTTGGTGCACATAGGTAAACCTTAGTTGTTTCTAGGTTGTGCTTTACAAAGTAAACACTAGTTTTATTCCGCCTTTGTTGAGCCACTCTAGGAAAAGTTTTAATCGCCTATTCACCCCCCCTCTAGGCGACATCCGTATCCTTTCAGCGTGGGATCAGGAAGAGGATCACCATCAGTAGGACGAAGCTTAACATTAAGCTCCATAGGAGTCTCAATAGTGCGCTCATCCCCAAGAGCAGCACGAGCAAGAAGATCATGAATATACTTTTCCTGAGAGATTGAAAAGCCATCAGAAGTAGAGGAGACCTCAATCCCAAGAAAATAGCGAATAGGACCAAGATCAGTCATAAAAAACTGATCACGAATACGAGCCTTGACAAAGGCAATATACTCAGGATCATCACCAGTAATGATCATATCATCAACATAGAGAAGAAGAAGAGTGCGTACACGAGGAGAAGTGTGAACAAATAGCGCTGGATCATGAAAACTAGGAGAGAAACCAGCAGCAGTCACCATAGAGGCAAAGCGCTCAAACCAGGCACGAGGGGATTGTTTTAGGCCATAAAGGGAACGTCTAAGACGACAAACCATCCCATCGGGAATAGAATACCCAGGAGAAGGCTGCATGTAAACCTCCTCACTCAACTCGCCATTAAGAAAAGCATTCTCAACATCAAGCTGGGACACAAACCAGCGTCCAACAGAAGCAACAACAAGAATAGTACGCACAGTGATCATATGAGCCACAGGGCAAAAGTCTCATCATAGTCACGGTCGTGCTCCTGCTGAAAGCCACGAGCTACAAGACGCGCTTTATAGCGCTCAAGAGATCCATCAGAGCGGGTCTTAATTTTATAGACCCACTTACACGTGATAGGACGAACACCAGGAGGGGGAGAAACAAGATCCCAGGTGCCAGTGCGCTCAAGCGCAGCGATCTCCTTAGCCATGGCAAGCTGCCATTCAGGATGATGCTCGGCATCCCGATAAGAAGTCGGCTCGAAGACGACAGAGAGACCATACTGACTAGGAGAGTAACGGTCTAGAGCACGACGCTGACGAACAAGCCGTAATGAGGGAAGCTCATCGGTGAAGGACGACTCATCAGAAGAAGAGGAAGAAGGAACAGCAGAGGAAGGGTTCGAAGCCGGAGAACGAGGTGGAGAAGAAACTAGGGGAGAACAAGGAGAACTAGGGGAACTAGACGGAGGAGAGGATGGCGCCGAAATCAAAGGGGGCGCATCAGAAGTAAGAGGTGGAGAAGAAGGGACAGCAGGAGGTGCATCAGGAAAAAGAAGAAAAGAGATATCATCCATCGGGTAAGTACCAGAGGTGGGGCGAGGATAGAAGGGACACGTCTCATCAAACGTGACATCACGAGAGATGCGCATCCGACGACCAACGGGGTCCCAACAGCGATAGCCCTTATGCTCATCACTGTATCCGAGAAAAACACACTCAACAGACTGGGCGGTCAGTTTGGTGCGTTTGCGAGGAGGTAGAAGGACATAGCAAACGCAACCAAATAAACGAAGAGTCGAATAGTCTGGAGAGCTACCAGAGAGACGCTCGAGAGGAATACCACCTTGAAGGGCAGTAGAAGGCTGAATGTTAATGAGGTAAGTCGACGTAGCGACAGCCTCAGCCCAGAAATGCGGCGGAAGAGAGGAAGCAATCATCATAGCACGGGTAGTTTCAAGAATATGACGATGCTTATGCTCGGCGACACCTTTTTGAGCATGGGCGCCGGGACACGAGAACTGAGCGAGGGTGCCCTGCTCAGCAAGGACACCACGCAGGTGCTGGGAGATTTACTCTCCTGCAGAATCAGCACGAAACACACGAATAGGCGTGGAATACTGAGTACGAACTATGGCCGCAAAATGCTGATAAATAGAGAGCGCCTCACTGCGAGAGCGCATAAAAAACAACTAGGTGTACCGTGAAAAATCATCAATGAATAAAATATAGTATCGATGGCCCCCTTTGGAAGCAAAGGGAGCCGGACCCCAAACATCTGAATGAACTAAATCAAAAGGTCGCTGAGATACAGTCACACTAATAGGATAGGGAAGTTGAATCTGTTTGCCTAACCTACAAACTTGACACGAATGTAAAGACACATCTCCTGAGACAGACCCCAGAGGACCACGACGAACTAAAGACGATAAATGGGAGCCATAAAGGTGACCTAGCCGATGATGCCACTGCTGAAAAGATCTAGTGACAGAAGCAGCCACTGCAGAATAACTAGTAGATGAAGTGTCAGTGGATGGAACGCGAAGCCAGTCTAACTCCCATAGCCCCGGAGACTCAAGGCTGCGAGGAACAGCTCCAACCAGGGCCTGGGTACGGCGGTCCTGAACTGCACAAGAATCAGCGTCAAGAATGACACGACAACCAGAATCAGTAAGCTGACTAGCAGAGAAAAGGTTCGTCTTAAGACTAGGAACATGAGAAACGTCAGGAACAGAGAAAGATGAAGTAGAAAGGGTGCCTCGACTAGAAACAGGAAGAGAGGTACCATCAGCCATGATAACACGGATAGGAGAAATAAGAGAGCGAAGAGCAAAAAGAATAGAGGACGCAGAAGTCATATGAAAAGAAGCTCCAGAATCCAGATACCACGGGGATGATGTACCTGACTGTGTAGAAGGTGGTGGTCGCGCGGTTCCAGAAGAGCTAGGCACAGAACCAGCAGTACCCAACGAGGAAGAGCCTGTAGCAGCGAGTAGACCACGAAGAATTTCCTGATCAGACAGTGCAACAGTAGAAGATCCTGAAGAACCAGCCTGCCTACGAGCATGGTACTGCTGACGTAAGCTAGGATCCCTCCTCCAGCAGCTAGAGACATCGTGGACAGGCTTGCAACAGTAGGCACAGGGAGTACGAGGAGGTTTTGTCATACCACAAGGCTGCTGAGGCTGACTCTGGCCCTGGACCGGAGGAGTAGAGAGTATCGGCGGTACTGGAGACCGTAACGAAGACGACGGCACAGGAGGACCATGAGCAGCAAGTACAGAGGGAACCTCAAGAAGACCAGCACCACGAAGACGAGTCTCCTCAGCACGAAGCTCATATAGTACCTTAGAGAGCGGAACACGACCACGGGCAAGCAGCTGGGCACGGCGCGACTCAAACTCCTTACAGAGCCACGGCAAGAACTCAAAAAACGCGCTGAAACTCCATATCCGCGCACACAGTCAGACAGCAGGGATAGGTGGCACACACAGCCGTACGAAGAGAATCAAGCTGATGCCAAATAGCAGCACTCTAAGTATAGAACTCATCAACAGTAGAGTCACCCTGCTGAAGAGCATGCTCCTGGCGAACCACAGATAGGTAAATAGCATCCCTAGACGGCTGATAGAGCTGACGAAGAAAAGCCCACTAAGCAGCAGCAGCGGGAAGACCCATGAACTCAGCAGCATACTGAGGCAGAACACTGGATGTGAGAACAGCAGCAGCACGAGCATCCTCATCTATCCACTGAGTGTAGTCAGTCATATCCCGAGGAGCATCGGGGGCAAGGGCAATAGGCTACGTAGGAGCAGCGGGGCGCGGCGGACAGGAGACCTCGCCAGAAAGCACACCCCAAAGACGAAGACCGCGCATGTGGACGCGCATAAAGGCAGTAAAATCAGGATAATTCGCGCCATCAACAATCACCGAGCAGCTAGGAATCGCAAGATAGCCTGACGACGAAGTCAATTTTTTTTTGCTCTTTTTTCTTCTTTTTTTTGACGAAAATCAAATCAGATCTGATCTGATCAGATCCGCAACACGTAGCAACAGCCATGGCGGACGGGGTCGACATGCCGGGTGGCGGCCGGGCGATGGCCGGGAAGCGCCGGGCGGCGGCCAGGAGACGGCGGCCGGACGGCGGACGACGACAGGCCGGACGGCGGACGACGACAGGCCGGACGGCGGACGACGACAGGCCGGCGGGCGGGCAGGGCGGTCGAGCAGCGGCCGGGGCAGATCGGACGGGCGAAAGCGACCATGAAGGACGGGGCAAGCTCGCAGGAGGCAATGGAGAGGCATCGTGTCCACACCCGGATTTTTAATCCCAGATGCCTGTTATGCCATACATCGCAATCCCAGGATTACCATTTTTGGAGACATAACAGATTTGGATACCACATTACATCGTCCATTAAAAACCATACATAAGGACTTACACAAATAAGGATCTCATGATCCAGTTCTTAATACAAATCAAGCAGCGGAAATACGTAATAATAAAGGTAGCGTAGGCGGAGCTCCATCTTCGGGGTCACAGGCAATGCTGACGATGGGAGATGATCCTAGTTGTCGTAACCTTCCTGGGGTCCTTCATCCTGGTACTCCTCTTCATAGTCTGTCCACGGGAATAGCCAGGGAAAAAGACACGGGTACTCTTTAAGTACTCGCAAACTAATATTAACAAGTGAAGGGGGTTTTTGTAGTAGGACACTAAGCTCTAGGGCTGTTGTGCAAAACGCTAGATTTGCCTCTACTAAGTTCAGAAGCAAGAAAAGCTAGTTGAATTTTATAACACCTAAGTGGGAACTTGAATTTCATATCACAACTCTGTTGTGGTCAAGTCAAATTCTCAATTCATTTCACAAGTCATTTTTGAAAACATCTGACGGGGGAACAGTATGGCCACTCCAACTGTCCATAACTGCGGACGCGGCTATTCGAATAGTTTGACGCTCTGCAGAGATTGTACACTTTCACCATAATATTCGATACATCCGTCAGGAACAAATCCTGAATTCACCATACTCAGTATGCGGATAATCAATCCTAACCTTTCAATTACACGCCCTAGTATAGGCACCTCTCCTGTGAGTTTGGCCTCCCAACCATGACCAACTGTCATCTTGGGTACTGCACAGGTGGACAATCTTCACAAGGTAGCCTTATCTCAGACCTTGGCCGCGAGGGAACCCATACTAAGGTATATAAGTTTCCAGTCAAGCCCTACCCAATTTTCGGGTATTATGGTTATACGATAAAATTGGAATGGTATCGCATCCAGACAACCATCAGTTTTATAAAGGGCTAAGGCTCATGCCTCAACATTTTCATCATCCAAATCATCTGGTGTTCGGAAACACATGTCAAAACATCTCAGTAGAATGACTCATCATTCTAAGCTTTCGTAACCATTTTCCACCTAGTATTCCCATCCAAACTTGATCAAGTTTTATGCTTAGCGCTAGCATCTACAAATGAGGGGAGTACTAATGAGGGGTGGTAAACAAGTGGAGTTTAACTAAGTTCAATCTCATGCCTTGGGATGACATCAAGATTATCTAGCTTAGGCCAAATTTAATGCTCTTTATGCAACCTTCAATTATCTTCCTAGAATCTACAAGTCACTTAAGTAAACTCTAAGAAATAGCTTTGACAAAGAAATAAAGTAAAAAAGCTTGCAAGTAAAACTAGGAGGGGGTATCATCAAAGATGTCTAACCAAGCATGCTTAGTGCATTGCATAGGTTATCTAACTTTCATAATTGCAAGTGTTAGCTTGCTCAATCAACTTGTAGTATTAGGCTTGCCTTGTAGAGAGAAGTGGTTGAAGTTCTCCTCGGCTTCTTCTTCGTAGTATCCTCCTTCCTCCTCGTATCCTTGGTCGGTACTAGCGTCTATGAATAAATACGAGGTACACAATCACCAAACAATACTTAACTATTTTCAATCATCACACAAATGTGTTCTATAAATGATCTAGCATCATCACTAACATTACAAGACTAAAGCATTTGTCTTATTTACTTATTTTTAGAAAAGTAATTACTACTCATTGAAAAAATACTTAAGATTTAATATTCTCGAAACCAAACATGGGATCATGCTGACACATGTCATCACCACATATTTCAGTACATGAGAAGGTGATTTAAAGTGGTATCACAATTTAATAAGGTTTAACCTTTTATTTTAAATAAAATAAAGTGACTAGAAATGCCTATGTGGCATCCTTTTATTATTTGGACATTATTTTTGTAAGTAAACCCATATATTTTTATATATTCTGAAAGGTATGGTCAAATGTGATTTTTGAGAGTTGGAATCAACTCAAAAGCTATTATGTTTTAAATTTGAAAAATGTTTGAATGCAGAAAAGCTTCTGCCTAGTTATTTTTACCAAGGTTGATCTATAGATCCAAATTATTTGAATCCAACGGGCTTGGATTCAGAATTTCAATATCTTTCTAACCAAATTGGTTTCATGCAATTTGGTTCAATGAATCGAGCTGGGTTGATTTTTGAAACTAGGTATAGAACTGAGTTTGAATATAAATAGAAAAGGCTAAATTCAAACGAGTGGGCTGCGCGGGAAGGGTTATTGGGCCAGCCCAGTGTCACTCCGCAGCGCGGGGCACAACTGACACGGGGGTCTACTGGTCAGTGGCTCATAAAATGCGAAGCGGTACGGGGCGATGTGGTGCGTTGGATTAGAAGTGAGATCAACGGCTGAGGGTCGTCGTCGACGATGAACAGGTCACCGGCGAACTCGAACCCTAGCGGCTCAGTGGGGGTGCATAGGGGAATACCGGGGCTCCAGTGACGACGGCGAGGCGGGCAAACGACAAAGTCGACGACGACGAACTCAGGGGTGGTCGCGGCAGCTCCGGGGGTGGACGAAATCAATGGCTCCCTTCTTCTCCAGACACGGTTTGCTCCGGCGCATTTTCGGTGAGCTGTTGCTCCTCGTGCTCCGGCTAGAGGGTGGAAGGGTCAGTGAGGTGAGGGAAGTGAGATGGTGTGAAGAAATCGACCGAGGGTCATCTCCTTTTATAGGCTCGACGGCGAGACCGTGAGGGATGGGCAGGCGATGGTGGCGACACGGCTACAGGCGGCTAGAGGCATGGCCGAGGTTGGCGATCGACGGGTGGTCTCCTGGCGATGCTCTAAGGCTTAAATGCGCGTGTAGGGGCGGTGGCAAATGGTCGGGAACGCGCGGTGGTCTGCGAGGCAGAGGCGGCGAACTCTGCGGCAAGCGGTGGCTACGGGGTACGGGCGGTGAAACGAGCATGTCTGGTGGTCTCCTGGGACGGTGGGGTGCATGCTGGCGTGTGGCAAGGGCTCGAGGTGGTCGGGTTGCGTGGGAACGGCGCGTCCTCTGCGGTGCGCGTCGACATGGTCGACAGCGGCACGGGCGTGGCATTCCTGGCAGTTCTGGTTGCTGTCTTCGAGCTAGGGCTGGTCGAGAGGGGGCGGTGAGGCATAGGCTGCATGCTAGACAAGGTTGGCACGACTAGTTCTTCTCCTAGCTTGTTGTCCACACTGGGGTGACATGGGTGCTCTCGGCCTGCTCACAATTGATGGCATTGGCATGCTCACAGTGGTGCTAGAGATTAGTTAAGGTTGCTAGATGATCTACTAAGGCTAGTGTAACCAGAGAGGGAACAAGGTTGGCCCAAAACACTGCTCAACATAGTGTTTTTTATTTTGTTGATTTGCATCTACAACCTGTTTGATGAAATGGCCGCGTGAACTTGAGTTTTGAATTTTTGAAAATATTTTTGGTGGGTGAGCTAGGCATGTGTTGAGGATTCTGTGGATGCTTGGGTTTTGAAAATTGAGCCTGTTTGAGTGGTTTTTGAAATAGTGGGATCTTCCCATATGAAATAGATTCAATTTTAAACTGTCATTTAAACTAAGAATTTAAATGTTTTTGGATGATCACAAAGTGGGCCTTGGTTCCTTATTATGAGTACTATGAAGGAGTGCAAATATCCATACATGTTTCTTTTAAGTTCTAAAAGTTAGAGATAGCCAAAGTAGGCATGAGAGTTAATTTGGCCAAAGTGACCATTCACTTAATTTGTTTGTTTTGACTTGTTTGTCTTTGGGAAAAGTTTGGGGATTGTTTAGATTATGTTTATTTCACCTAAGAATCATTTTACAAGCAAAGAAACACAGAACCATGGCAATTCAAAAGAATCCAAATTTTAATGCACACACATATGAATGCCTTTATATTTTTAATTGGAAAAGTTTTTGTTAACCCTTATTTTGATGATTAGAGTTTGATGATCCAAGTTTAATATTTTTGAGATGTTACAAACCTTCCCCCCTTAAACAAAATCTCGTCCCGAGATTTGAAAAAGGATGAAAAAGATTACCTAAGATTTGAAGAGATCGGGAAACTCTGTTGTGATGTGATCTTCGCGTTCCCAGGTAGCTTCTTCTTCCGTGTGGTTGCTCCAGTGAATCTTGAGAAACTTGATGCTTCGGGTTCTGGTAATTCTGAAGGCTTCTTTCAAAATACGGATGGGCACTTCGGGATAGGTCAGATCATCGTTGATTTCTATGGTCCGGTGATCAATATTCTTGAACACTTCAGTCTTCTCCGGAACTTCGAGGCACTTGCGAAGTAATGAGATATGGAACACATTGTGCACGGCTGACATCTCTTCGGGCAGTTCCAATTGATACGACACTTCTCCTCGACGGTTCAGAATCTTGAAGGGGCCTATATATCTGGGGGCTAACTTTCCTTTCAGTTGGAAATGCTGCATTCCTTTCAATGGCGACACTTTCAGATACACAAAATCTCCTATGTTGAAGGCGAGGTCTCAACATCTCTTGTCGGTGTAACTCTTCTACCTTGACTGAGCTGTCTTGAGGTGCTCACGAATCTTGTGAACCTTCTCTTCTTCTTCTCGTAGGATGTCGGGTCCGAAAATCTGACTCTCTCCTACTTCCGACCAGTTCAAAGGGGTGCGACACTTCCTTCCATACATAAATTCAAATGGGGCCATTTGCAAACTAGCTTGATAACTGTTGTTGTATGAAAATTCTGCAAACGGCAGACAGTCTTCCCACTTAGATCCATATTCTAACACATGGGCTCTCATCATATCTTCGAGCTCGCTCCGTTTGTCCATCGGCCTGAGGGTGATAAGATGTGCTAAAATCTAGGCGGGTGTAACTACCTCGGTGAATTACGCTCCTAGTTACAAGCCTGGATGAGCAGAAATGGTTGAAATAGTACGGTGGGGCCCAAGTGCCACTCACAGGTAGACCTTTCGGCCGTCCCAACCATTTCCAAACATCGGGACAAGAACGGGCGGCGTAATCGGCAGGCGAAGGGATCAACTACATACACAAATGAGTATGTATGCAAGCCACCATACAACAGTACATCAGAGCCATTCCATCTAAAAGGAAAGAAAATATAGCAACGCCATACGGCAAGATTCAAATGTCCTAGAGAGATATAATAGTTTAGGATATCTCCTCATACATCAAACATCAGAGTATCAGGCAGAAGCGGCAAACAAGATCCGAGTACGGATAAGAAGCAAATCGGCATAAGATGCCCCATAAATAAACACATCACGCCCACAGATCTCATGGATCCCCGTTCCCGGAATATCTACACCGAACGATCGTTGCCCACATCGTCCGCCCCCTCCACCCAGCATCCATCTTGTGAGTGTACCTGTTCATCTGAATCAAACAATTTATCGTGTGAGACCCTAGGGGTACTCAGCAAGTCTTTATGCCTCTAAAGGGGACACAACCTGGGGTGACGCAATTGTAGCAAAAGATAAACCCTAACAATTCTATAGATACTCGCTAACCATCCGCCTAACCAAAGATAGACGGATGTCCGTGAATTAATGACAACAATTATAACAGTAATATCACCAGATCCATCCTCCTCCTCACTTACCGACGAGGAAGCGGACGAACAACCCCCATCCGTTGGCAGTTTTATTATCCATTCCATGAGTGTTGCACTATTTACTAGTCAGTTACTTAGTCAAATTAAAAGCGGTACTTTAGTTATGCTTGTCTATGATCGAGAAACTGTGCTCCAAGTCTTCCATAACCGCGGACACGGCTTTCAGAAAGTTTTACCCTGCAGGGGTGCACAAATAGCAACACACACTCGATCAACCTCGGAAAAACCAAATCAAAACCCAACGAGGCAGTCACGACAAAGCAATCACAGGATTCAGAAATATTTCAGGGGGCCACCCCATTAAGCTACCCGCAACGAAGTTAGCTGACTCCGAGACGGACTCAAGGTTTGCGTCAATGGCTGTAAACGACTGGGAACCCGAAAATGTGACTGGGCTTGTCGATACCGCGAAAACACTCCGCTTCCCTAAACAGTACCGGTGCAGTATATCGCACAATTTAAGTAAAGCAGTAAAGCATGGCATAAGTACATGATACTAAATAAAACCTCAAACTAGTTTGTGGCCCCAAGAAATAAGAATGAATCAAGCTCTAGCTCAGGGGGGTCCCATAATCCTCCCGAATGTGGATAGCGCGAATATTCAAGGAACAGGAATCAAGTACTCGGGGTCCTACGGGACACAAGTGAGAAGGAAAAACCAAATAGCAGATATTGCTCACCGGTGCCACTTTCATTAGTTATCCCATTACTACTCAGGTTAAGTTGTTTAGGTACCTCGTTATCCATCAGACACTCACATACCCTACACATGCTGTTCTACGACTCGCATGGCTCAAACAACTCATGTAGTAATGGCTCATGGGATGGAGGAACAAGCTTCGGTGGGGTTTAAAAGTAAAGGCTATGCAATACTTGGGATTCAATTTAATGCAATCGTGACTCAATGATGCAAGAATAAGAAAGAGGCAATAGGTACTATATGTATGCAAGCATGTGGTAGTGCTTGCCTGGCAGCTCAGTTGAAGCGAGAGAAGGATCTGGGTAGTGCTCCTGGGTTTCTTGGTATATCCCCTGCTCAGCGTCTATTCGAAGAAGAACCAAACAAACAAGGGCCAACATAAATAAAGTGCACAAGCATATGAATTAAATGTGGCAAGAAAACAATCATGCCATGATGAATGATGCACAATTTGCAGGGCAATAGAGTAGCATGGCATGGGTGAGGTGTAGAATACAAGAAATAAACATTTTATTGAGTTTTGGTCACATTTTATACCCAAATGAGTTGTTGTACTCTTTATATTTATATGATGCATGCTGCAAAATAGAACATGGAATGCATAAACAGAAAGGTCTCGTCGAGCTAATCAATTTAGACATATCATTTGTTAAATTTGGAGTTATAAGTCAAAAGTTATTAATTAATTAAGAAAAGGGCATTTTATTGTAATTTAATTCAACTTGAAATTTTAAGTGCCCAAAATATATTTTGAATGCCATATTTGAAATCCTCACATTTTTCTGATTTGAAAACATATATCATTTGTATTTTTTGGATTTGTATTTGAAAAGTTATTATAAATCTGATTTGAATTTTAAATTTGAATTAAATTTGAAAAGATTTGAATTAAAACAGAAAACAGAAAAGCTTTTTCTACTCAGGCTAACTTAGCCACAGTCAGTGACAGGTGGGCCACCCGCTGACTGGGCATAGGACAGGTGGGTTGAGGACCGCGGGTTGAGGATGGAAAAAGCGTGGGTGCCTTTTTACAAAAAAGCCCTGAAGAGAGGGACTGCGGGTTGAGGAATCAAAAAGGAAAGGGGGTTTTCCGAGAAAAGCCACGCGGTACTGTTTTTCTTCTCGCGTTTTCTGACGAAACTGACAGCGAACGGCGACAGAGGAAAACAGGGGCGCCCAGGGTTCGATCCTGGGACCTGGCGTGCGCGCGCGGAGGGGCGGAGCTGCTGCAGTAGGCTAGGGGAGTTGGCAGGTTGCTGTGGTGCGGCTAGGTAAGGTTTGCGCGACGTGGGAGCGAGCAGACACGCGCGCTCGTCGGTGCACTGAGCGTGCTCGACGCAGCGATCGACGTGTCCAGGAAACGACGGTGGCCGCGAGGGTGTCTAGGGGGGTGCGGGGCTTACCGCGAGGTGGTCGGCGGTGTTGGATCGGGCGGGGGCGCAGCGGATCGTCGGTGACACAGACGCTCCGGCGGGCTAGGGTTTCGTCGAAGCAGCGTCAGTCCTGGCGAGCCTGGGGCTCCTCCTCCTCGCTGGCGTGTACGAGGCCGCTGCAGGGGACCTCCTCGACCTTCCAGTCCACCTCCTTGATGCGCTGCACGACTGGATCAGCGAGGCGACGAAGTGCTGGCGGCGACCGACGAGAGAGGTAGCTGGTAGCAGTGGAAAAGATAGGGAGGAGAGGGCAAGGCCCTGGGGAGATCTGGGGGAGGCAGAAGGCGAGAGAGAGGGGTGGATAAGGACGGGAGAGAAGAGGGGGTGCCGTGGGGAGGTGGTGGTGATAAAGGTGGCTTCGGCCACCTTTTCCTCCTCCTCCCATGTGCTCGAGCTGGAGGGGAGGCAGGCACGGGTGGGGCTTCCAGGTGGGGCCATGGAGCATCCAAGGATGGGAGGCTCGATGTGGGGCACGCTTGGCAGAGAGAAGGAAAAGGGAGAGGAGAGGGGAGGCTCGGGCTAGGGTCGGGTGTAGCTCGTTAGGATCTAGGGTTGGCTAGGGGAGGGGTAGATGAGGAGGTTAGGGAGAGAGGGTGGCCAGGTGGGGCCTGCATGGCATAGAGGAAGGGTGAGAGAGGGAAGGCATGGTGTAGCTCGGTTAGGAGCTAGGGTTTTGGAGAGAGGGGTAAGTCGCTAGGTTAGAGCTTGGGTTAGGTTAGAGAGAGGCTAGGGTTTGGGGAGAGGATAAGAGAGAGGGGGTGGTGTAGAAGATAGGATTTGAACAATACCAAAACAAGAGTGACAAAAGAGAGGAGTGAGGAAAAAGGTCTAGATACTTGCATGCATCTAGCTAGATCAAACAAAAGAAGGAGAGAGAGAGAGAGAGAGAGATGAGAGAATGATCCACTCAAAGAATTTCAAATAAAATCCAAATGACTTAGATGTGGTGGTTCTGCATGGCCCATGCAAATTAATAAATGCCTTGGTTAAATTCTTGTGAAAACGAAAATAATAGCCTGGCATTATTCTTATGCATTCCCAAGAAGTGGAATAAAGGCCAAGCAAAAGAAATTAGAGTTGGATCCACCCAACCCACATGAGCTAGAGTAAAAATCCAAAGAAAAGAATTACAAGCTCATGGGTTATTGGAATGGTGAAATGTATAAGGTGGTGTTAAAGAAAGGTGGTGGAGTGGAATAAAAGATATGCCCCCAACTCAACCTGGGCATTTAAACAATATATCAAGAACCAAATACAAAATGAAGAGGCAAATACAATTTACAATGCATATGAGAGAAGAACCAAATCAAAAAGGGGTTTTATATGATGCTCAAATGCAAGGTGGCATGATGACATGAGCATGATATAATGATGATGCAACAATTGTCTATATGAAGTAGCCATTATATTACTAAACCAAGTAGCATTACAATTGTTAGACAAATGGGATGCTACAACTCTCCCCCACTAAACAGGAATCTCGCCCCGAGATTCTAGGAAGAAGAAGAAGACTCAAAGAGTGTAGGATAGTTGGCACGGAGCTCATCTTCACGCTCCCAAGTGGCTTCATCAACGGAATGGTGCGACCACTGCACCTTGCAGAACTTGATGGACTTGTTGCGAGTCCTTCTTTCTACGATCTCAAGGATTTTTGTGGGATGTTCTTGATAAGACAGGTCTTCTTGGAGATTGATTAGCTCATGATCCACGGTCCTGCCGGGATCCTTGAAGCACTCTTTAGTTGAGAGATGTGGAAAACATCATGGACCTTGAGTTTTTCCGGGAGCTCAAGAGCATAAGCAACTTCTCCTCTTCTTCCACGAATTTTGAAAGGACCGATGTATCTAGGAGCCAGCTTCCCTTTGATACCAAAACGGTGCGTGCCTTTCATGGGAGTGACACGAAGGTAAACGAGATCACCAGGGACATACTCCATGTCCGTGTGCTTCCTGTCGTAATTGCTCTTCTGGCGACTTTGAGCAATCTTCAGATTTTCAAGAATGATATGCACCTTCTCCTCCGCTTGAGTTACAATGTCAGGGCCAAACCATATTCTTTCTCCTGCACCCGACCAAACCAATCGGAGTTCTGCATTTTCGGCCGTAGAGAGCCTCAAATGGTGCCATCTTCAGACTTTTCTGGAAGTTGTTGTTGTAAGAGAATTCAGCATAAGGAAGACATTCTTCCCACTTCATGCCAAAAGAGATGACGCAATCACGAAGCATATCCTCCAGAATCTGATTGATCCTTTCAACTTGTCCTTGCGACTGAGGGTGGTAAGCTGTGCTGAAGTTCAACTTTGTTCCCAAAGAATTTTGGAAACTTTCCCAGAACTTGGAAGTGAAGATGCTTCCACGGTCTGAACTGATCTCAAGCGGGACCCCATACAGAGAGACAATTATGTTGATATAGAGCTCATCCAACTGAATTCCAGAAATCGTTTCCTTGACGGGGAAGAAGTGAGCCACTTTAGAAAGCCTGTCAATGACAACAAAGATTGCATTGTTGCCCTTCTGCGACCTTGGAAAACCAGTGATGAAGTCCATCTCTACTTTCTCCCATTTCCATTCCGGGGGTTTCAATGGTTGTAGAAGACCGAAAGGTTTCTGATGGACAGCTTTCACTCTGCGGCAGACATCACACTCCGAGACATACTTGGCACAATATCGTTTCAATCCCGGCCACCAATATTGTGTTTTCAAGTCCATGTACATCTTTGTGCTGCCAGGATGGATAGAAAGAACAGAATCATGCGCCTCCTTGAGAACTTGCTCTCTCAAACCCGGGTAGTTCGTAACAAACATCCGGTGTTCAAAGAAAAGCGTGCCTTGATCATCGACGTGGAAGGACTCATACTTCGGAAGCTGAAGTTTGGAGATGATCTTTCTGGTGTGCGGATCACCAAGATGAAGAGAGCGGACCTTTTCTTCCAAGAGAGGGGTTGCTAGAAGGTTCAGGAGATACCCTTGTTCCACAATTTCAAGGTTGAGCTGACGGAATTCCTCGCACAAGAGAGGCTGTTGTTCTTCCATCATGAGGTTATTGACATAAGCTTTGCGGCTGAGAGCATCGGCCATGACATTAGCTTTGCCCGAAGTGTAGTTGATGGTCAAATCAAAATCATTGATTGCTTCAATCCACATCCTCTGCCGAAGGTTGAGATCAGGCTGAGTGAAGATATACTTCAGACTCTTGTGATCAGAAAAGATTTCACAACGGTTGCCCAGCAAGTAATGCCTCCATAGTTTCAAAGCAAAGACAACTGCTGCGAGCTCGAGGTCATGTGTAGGATAGTTGATCTCATGCATCTTCAACTGTCGAGAGGCATAAGCAACAACTTGTTTTTCATAAATAAGGACCGCACCCAATCCTTGCAAAGAGGTGTCACAGAATATCTGGAAAGGCTTAGATGTGTCCGGAGGAACCAAGACTGGTGTGGAAGTGAGCTTCTCTTTGAGTGTCTCAAAGCTTACTTGACATGCAGGAGTCCAAAGGTATTTCTTGCCTTTCTTGAGGAGATCGGTAAGAGGCTTCGCTATCTTCGAAAAGTTCTGAACAAAGCGACAGCAATAACTAGCCAAGCCAAGGAAACTCCGCACTTCTTTGACATTAACAGGAGGAAGCCATTCAACAATTGTCTTTACAGTTTCCGGGTTGACTGCAATGCCCTTGGCAGAGATGACGTGACCAAGATAGGTTACTTGAGGCAGCCAAAACTCACACTTGGAGAACTTTGCATACAAGCGGTTCTCACGAAGCTTGTTTAGGACACACCGAAGGTGTTCTTCATGCTCTTCCTTTGACTTAGAATAGACTAGGATGTCATCCAGATAGACCACAATGAACTTATAAAGATACTCCATGAAAACCGAGTTCATGAGCCTCGAGAAGGTGGCAGGTGCGTTGGTGAGACCAAAAGACATGACCGTGTACTCATACAGGCCATAGCGGGTGGTGAAAGCTGTTTTAGGAACATCTTCCTTGCGAATCTTGATTTGGTGATAACCACTTCTCAAGTCAAGCTTAGAGAACACCACAGCTCCGGCTAGCTGATCGAAGAGATCATTAATTCGCGGGAGGGGATATTTATTCTTGATGGTTTTAGCATTGAGAGCCCGATAGTCAACACAAAGTCTATCGGTCCTGTCTCGCTTCTTCACAAAGATTGTTGGGCTACCCCAAGAAGAAGTACTGTGTTGAATGAAACCCAACTTCTCTTGTTCATCAAGCTGACGTTTGAGTTCAGCCAACTCAGCAGGACCCATTTTATAAGGCCGCTTGGAGATAGGAGCCGTTCCAGGTTCAAGCTCAATTACAAACTCAACCTCACGATCCGGAGGCATACCCGGCAACTCTTCAGGAAAAACATCTGGGAACTCACAGACCACCGGAACACTCTGAATAGCTTCCATAGCATCATCATTCAGAGCCGCCAAAGAGAAAAGCTGGATAGCAGGAGTCAGACTTGGAGAAAAGACTATATGGCCTTCAGGAATCTTCAGAGAAACCGAGCGTTCAGCACAATCAATCACATCTGCATTTGCTGTCAACCAATCCATGCCCAAGATGACATCAATGTTAGAATTTCCCAGAACAATTAAGGATGCCGAGAACGAAGAGCCACCAATCTGAATTTGATTGCCATGGCTGATTTTAGCAGCTGCCATTGTTGCTCCAGGAGAAAGGACCATTAACCGCTTAAGGAGAGGATCCATAGCTAACTCATTTTCATTTGCAAACTTGTGCGAAACAAAAGAATGCGATGCACCAGAATCAAACAAAACTCGTGCAGGGACTGAGTTAATGGATAGCATACCCATCACAACTCCAGGTGTATGCTCAGCTTGAGCGGCGTTGACACAGTTGGCACGAGCAACAGTAGACTCGGGCTTGGTGTTGATGTTGAGAGCCAGAGGTGGTGGTGCACGAACCAAAGGAGAGCTTGCCGCAGATCTTGGAGGTGGTGGAGGAAGAGCTTTGTTTTTCATCGGACAGTTCCAGTACTGATGCCCAGTGTCTCCACACGTGAAACAAGCACCAGGTGGACGTGGAGCAATGTAGCCAGGGACTCCGCCAGGCGCTCCAGGGTAGTGGTGGTTGTAGCCCCTGGGAGCAGCAGTGAGGAAGTTTGGTGGCCTTGCCGCGAAGCTTGAAGGTCTTGGTGGAGCCGGGAGCGACGGTGGGGTGTTAGGAACCCAGACACGACGCTTAGAAGGAGTTGACATAGCTGAAGAGCTTGCTGCCTCGCGGTTGTGTTTCTTTGACTCCTCAAACACTTGCTTACTTGATTCTTCCTGCAGAGCTGTATGCTGAAGTTCCAGAAAAGACGCCGGCCTTGCATGTGTGATTGCATATTTAATCGATGCATTGAGCCCTTGTCGGAACCTCTTTTTCTTCTTCTTGTCATCAGAGATCTCATCGCCACCATAACGAGAAAGATTCATGAAGTTCCTGATGTAGGTATTGACATTGTCATTTCCCTGCTTGAGGTTGAGAAACACTTCCTTCATCCTTTCCATGACAATTTCTGACAGATACTGCTCTTTGAAGGCTCCAGTGAACTGTTCCCAAGTAGGCTGAAAACCAATGCAGTTTGCCTTTAGGTAATTCTCCCACCAGAGAGCTGCATCTCCCTTCAGAAGGTGAGTAGCACATTTTACCCATTCTTGCTCAGGAACATCAGCAGTCTCCAGTAGCCTTGACATCTCACGCAACCAATCATCAGCATCAAGTGGTTGATCGGACACATCAAATTGGCGTGGGTTGAACTTCAGGAAGCTTTTGATGTCTCCTCGCTTGGGAGGTGGAGGTAGCGGAGCAAACTCATTCCTCCGAACACTCTCTTCAAAACGCTGCTAGTTCTGCTGCATTGCTGCCAAGGCATTGGCGATGTTTGACAACGCGGACCCCAGTTCAGGTGGTATGTCCTCATCAGAACGACGTGGTGGTGCCATCCTGTGATTGACATAAAACACAAGTCAGTACTATAATGGAGAATAATAATAATCCAAAATAGTACCACGATGGAATTAACCAAGATTAAAGGATACAATTTACTAAGATGATATTAAAATATCAACAAAGTTCAAAGCACCTAGAAGATATTAAGCATATCGCACACGACTGAAAAGGAGTGTGGTACACAGATATATCAAAGAAAAAATTTCCGCAAATTTCGGCATCAAAATACCAATAGATGCGCAAAATCACTTAACGAATAAAGATTAGTGACTCTACCAATTCAATATACAAAAGCGAATGACAAGAGTAGTGGTATGGTCGCGACTCCATCCCGCACTCAAAGCATTACTCCGCACATGGATAAGTAGAACACATATCCTAACCCCTTCTTCTCACGATGAACCTAAAGATTAGTAACTACGGAAACGAACACCCCAAACAAGATAACGTCGGATAACAAAGGGTAAGACAGATCGCGGCGATATACAACGAATCAGATAGATCGCGTCGGTTTGCAAAAGCCTGTCGGTATGGAATGTACCAACAGTTGATAACCAAAAGGCCGATTGTGATAACAACTTGGATGCAACAGATAGACAAGGAATTACACACACACATACACACACACACCCAACCTATGGTACTACGGAAACCCAGAACACGTGAATCCTAGTTTGAACTTTTAAGAAGAGGATTGAAAACGTTACACTTGCTTACCAAAAAAGGGTGGGTGGGTGGGTAAGAAGAAAAGTGGAAGCAGTCCTACTCTCGCGTTTTGTTTTTCCCTAGTATACATAACTACCAAAATATTTGCTAGACTGACAACGACCATTTGGCTGAGACCCTGAAGGGCGGGATGGCTCTGATACCAATTGTAACTACCTCGATGAATTACGCTCCTAGTTACAAGCCTGGATGAGCGGAAATGGTTGAAATAGTACGGTAGGGCCCAAGTGCCACTCACAGGTAGACCTTTCGGCCGTCCCAACCATTTCCAAACATCGGGACAAGAACGGGCGGCGTAATCGGCAGGCGAAGGGATCAACTACATACACAAATGAGTATGTATGCAAGCCACCATACAACAGTACATCAGAGCCATTCCATCTAAAAGGAAAGAAAATATAGCAATGCCATACGGCAAGATTCAAATGTCCTAGATAGATATAATAGTTTAGGATATCTCCTCATACATCAAACATGAGAGTATCAGGCGGAAGCGGCAAACAAGATCCGAGTACGGATAAGAAGCAAATCGGCATAAGATGCCCCATAAATAAACACATCACGCCCACAGATCTCATGGATCCCCGTTCCCGGAATCTCTACACCGAACGATCGTTGCCCACATCGTCCGCCCCCTCCACCCAGCATCCATCTTGTGAGTGTACCTGTTCATCTGAATCAAACAATTTATCGTGTGAGACCCTAGGGGTACTCAGCAAGTCTTTATTCCTCTAAAGGGGACACAACCTGGGGTGACGCAATTGTAGCAAAATATAAACCCTAAAAATTCTATAGATACTCGCTAACCATCCGCCTAACCAAAGATAGACGGATGTCCGTGAATTAATGACAACAGTTATAACAGTAATATCACCAGATCCATCCTCCTCCTCACTTACCGACGAGGAAGCGGACGAACAACCCCCATCCGTTGGCAGTTTTATTATCCATTCCATGAGTGTTGCACTATTTACTAGTCAGTTACTTAGTCAAATTAAAAGCGGTACTTTAGTTATGCTTGTCTATGATCGAGAAACTGTGCTCCAAGTCGTCCATAACCGCGGACACGGCTTTCAGAAAGTTTTACCCTGCAGGGGTGCACAAATAGCAACACACACTCGATCAACCTCGGAAAAACCAAATCAAAACCCAACGAGGCAGTCACGACAAAGCAATCACAGGATTCAGAAATATTTCAGGGGGCCACCCCATTAAGCTACCCACAACGAAGTTAGCTGACTCCGAGACGGACTCAAGGTTTGCGTCAATGGCTGTAAACGACTGGGAACCCGAAAATGTGACTGGGCTTGTCGATACCGCGAAAACACTCCGCTTCCCTAAACAGTACCGGTGCAGTATATCGCACAATTTAAATAAAGCAGTAAAGCATGGCATAAGTACAGGATAGTAAATAAAACCTCAAACTAGTTTGTGGCCCCAAGAAATAAGAATGAATCAAGATCTGGCTCAGGGGGGTCCCATAATCCTCCCGGATGTGGATAGCGCGAATATTTAAGGAACAGGAATCAAGTACTCGGGGTCCTACGGGACACAAGTGAGCAGGAAAAACCAAATAGCAGATATTGCTCACCGGTGCCACTTTCATTAGTTATCCCATTACTACTCAGGTTAAGTTGTTTAGGTACCTCGTTATCCATCAGACACTCACATACCCTACACATGCTGTTCTACGACTCGCATGGCTCAAACAACTCCTGTAGTAATGGCTCATGGGATGGAGGAACAAGCTTCGGTGGGGTTTAAAAGTAAAGGCTATGCAATACTTGGGATTCAATTTAATGCAATCGCGACTCAATGATGCAAGAATAAGAAAGAGGCAATAGGTACTATATGTATGCAAGCATGTGGTAGTGCTTGCCTGGCAGCTCAGTTGAAGCGAGAGAAGGATCTGGGTAGTGCTCCTGGGTTTCTTGGTATATCCCCTGCTCAGCGTCTATTCGAAGAAGAACCAAACAAACAAGGGCCAACATAAATAAAGTGCAAAAGCATATGAATTAAATGTGGCAAGCAAACAATCATGCCATGATGAATGATGCACAATTTGCAGGGCAATAGAGTAGCATGGCATGGGTGAGGTGTAGAATACAAGAAATAAACATTTTATTGAGTTTTGGTCACATTTTATACCCAAATGAGTTGCTGTACTCTTTATATTTATATGATGCATGCTGCAAAACAGAACATGGAATGCATAAACAGAAAGGTCTCGTCGAGCTAATTTTAAGTGCCCAAAATATATTTTGAATGCCATATTTGAAATCCTCACATTTTTCTGATTTGAAAACATATATCATTTGTATTATTTGGATTTGTATTTGAAAAGTTATTATAAATCTGATTTGAATTTTGAATTTGAATTAAATTTGAAAAGATTTGAATTAAAACAGAAAACAGAAAAGCTTTTTCTACTCAGGCTAACTTAGCCACAGTCAGTGACAGGTGGGCCACCCGCTGACTGGGCATAGGACAGGTGGGTTGAGGACCGCGGGTTGAGGATGGAAAAAGCGTGGGTGCCTTTTTACAAAAAAATCCCTGAAGAGAGGGACTGCGGGTTGAGGAATCAAAAAGGAAAGGGGGTTTTTCGAGAAAAGCCACGCGGTACTGTTTTTCTTCTTGCGTTTTCTGACGAAACTGACAGCGAACGGCGACAGAAGAAAACAGGGGCGCCCAGGGTTCGATCCTGGGACCTGGCGTGCGCGCGCGGAGGGGCGGACCGCTACGGTAGGCTAGGGGAGTTGGCAGGTTGCTGTGGCGTGGCTAGGTAAGGTTTGCGCGACGTGGGAGCGAGCAGACGCGCGCGCTCGTCGGTGCACTGAGCGTGCTCGACGCAGCGATCGGCGTGTCCAGGAAACGACGGTGGCCGCGAGGGTGTCTAGGGGGGTGCGGGGCTTACCGCGAGGTGGTCGGCAGTGTTGGATCGGGCGGGGGCGCAGCGGATCGTCGGCGACGCAGACGCTCTGGTGGGCTAGGGTTTCGTCGGAGCAGCGTCAGTCCTGGCGAGCCTGGGGCTCCTCCTCCTCGCTGGCGTGTACGGGGCCGCTGCAGGGGACCTCCTCGACCTTCCAGTCCACCTCCTTGATGCGCTGCACGGCTGGATCGGCGAGGCGACGAAGTGCTGGCGGCGGCCGGCGAGAGAGGTAGCTGGTGGCGGTGGAAAAGAAAGGGAGGAGAGGGCAAGGCCCTGGGGAGATCTGGGGGAGGCAGAAGGCGAGAGAGAGGGGTGGATAAGGACGGGAGAGAAGAGGGGGTGCCGTGGGGGGGTGGTGGTGATAAAGGTGGCTTCGGCCACCTTTTCCTCCTCCTCCCATGTGCTCGAGCTGGAGGGGAGGCAGGCACGGGTGGGGCTTCCAGGTGGGGCCAGGGAGCAACCAAGGATGGGAGGCTCGATGTGGGGCACGCTTGGCAGAGAGAAGGAAAAGGGAGAGGAGAGGGGAGGCTCGGGCTAGGGTCGGGTGTAGCTCGGTTAGGAGCTAGGTTGGCTAGGGGAGGGGTAGATGGGGTGGTTAGGGAGAGAGGGTGGCCAGGTGGGGCCTGCATGGCATAGAGGAAGGGTGAGAGAGGGTAGGCATGGTGTAGCTCGGTTAGGAGCTAGGGTTTTGGAGAGAGGGGTAAGTAGCTAGGTTAGAGCTTGGGTTAGGTTAGAGAGAGGCTAGGGTTTGGGGAGAGGATAAGAGAGAGGGGGTGGTGTAGAAGATAGGATTTGAACAATACCAAAACAAGAGTGACAAAAGAGAGGAGTGAGGAAAAAGGTCTAGATACTTGCATGCATCTAGCTAGATCAAACAAAAGAAGGAGAGAGAGAGAGAGAGAGAGATGAGAGAATGATCCACTCAAAGAATTTCAAATAAAATCCAAATGACTTAGATGTGGTGGTTCTGCATGGCCCATGCAAATTAATAAATGCCTTGGTTAAATTATTGTGAAAACAAAAATAATAGCCTGGCATTATTCTTATGCATTCCCAAGAAGTGGAATAAAGGCCAAGCAAAAGAAATTAGAGTTGGATCCACCCAACCCACATGAGCTAGAGTAAAAATCCAAAGAAAAGAATTACAAGCTCATGGGTTATTGGAATGGTGGAAGGTATAAGGTGGTGTCAAAGAAAGGTGGTGGAGTGGAATAAAAGATATGCCCCCAAATCAACCTGGGCATTTAAACAATATATCAAGAACCAAATACAAAATCAAGAGGCAAATACAATTTACAATGCATATGAGAGAAGAACCAAATCAAAAAGGGGTTTTATATGATGCTCAAATGCAAGGTGGCATGATGACATGAGCATGATATAATGATGATGCAACAATTGTCTATATGAAGTATCCATTATATTACTAAACCAAGTAGCATTACAATTGTTAGACAAATGGGATGCTACAGCGGGTTCCTAAACCTTCTTGGACTTTCTTCCAGAATCTCGAGGTAAACTGAGTTCCTCGATCCGATACGATGTTCTTGGGGACTCCATGCAAACTGACGATTCTAGCGATGTATAACTCCGCTAGCTTCGAACTCTGATATGTGGTATTGACGGGTAAGAAATGGGCGACTTTGGACAACATGTCCACTATGACCCAGATAGAGTCATTTCCCCTACTAGAAGTAGGCAATCCGGTGATAAAGTCCATTCCAACGGAATCCCATTTCCATTCCGGAATCTGCAATGGTTGCAACAATCCAGCGGGTCTTTGATGTCCTGCCTTGACTCGCTGACATATATCACACTTGGTGATATAGCTTCCGATTTCTCTCTTCATCTTATGCCACTAAAATTGCTCTTTCAAATCCTGATACATCTTCATTCCTTAGGGATGGATAGAATATAGAGTATCATGAGATTCCTTCAGAATAACTTCTTTCAACTCAGAATCTGCTGGTACACAAAGGCGTCCTTTGTACCACAGAACTCCTTCTTCGTCTTCGGTGAATCCGGGTACTTTGCCTGTACCAATATGATGCTTGATTCCGTCGATACTAGCATTTCCTTTCTGCGCCTCCTTGATCTGGCTGATCAAAGTGGGTTGAAGTTCTATGCTAGCCAAAAATCCTTCACTCACTAATTCCTTTCGAAAATCTTCCATCTCTTTGTGCAAGCTTGGTTGCTCCTTTAAAATCATGGAGTTCAAGCGGCACGACAATCTACTAAGGGCATCTGCTACCACGTTGGCTTTACCGGGGTGATAGTGAATGTCCAGATCGTAATCCTTGATTAGCTCAATCCATCTTCTCTGTCTCATATTCAGCTCCTTCTGAGTGAATATATACTTCAGGCTCTTGTGATCCGAATAAATCTCACAACGGTTTCCCATCAGGTAATGCCTCCATGTCTTCAGGGCTAGAACTACGGCTGCGAGTTCGAGGTCATGGGTTGGGTAATTTTGCTCATGTTGTTTCAGTTGTCGGGATAGATAAGATATAACTTTGCCCTCTTGCATTAGCACACATCTGAGACCGATCTTGGATGCATCACAATACACGTCGAAGGGCTTCGTGATATCCGACATGATTAAGATTGGGGCTGAAATCAATCTTCTCTTGAGTTCTTGAAAACTCGCTTCACATTTTGTCCGTCCATTCAAACTTCTTATCCTTCTTCAGCAATTGGGTCATGGGTCTGGCGATACTCGAGAATCCTTCTACGAACTTGCGGTAATATCCCGCCAATCCAAAAAATGCACGAACTTGGGTTTGAGTGGTTGGGGCTTGCCAATCTTCGACATCTTTCACTTTTGCAGGGTCAACGGCAATTCCTCCGGCTGATACAATGTGGCCGAGGAATCCTACCTCCTGTAACCAGAATTCACATTTGTTAAACTTGGCATACAACTGATGCTCTCTAAGGGTTCCAAGAATGGTCCTTAGGTGTAGCTCATGTTCTTCTTCTGATTTGGAATAAATTAGAATGTCATCGATGAAAACAACGAAAAACTTATCCAGGAAGTCCATAAAAATCTTATTCATGAGATTCATGAAATAAGAGGTAGCATTGGTTAATCCAAAAGACATGACAGTATACTCGTATAATCCATATCTGGTGGTAAAGGCAGTCTTTGGAATATCCTTTGCGCGAATCTTGAGTTGATGATAGCCAGTTCTAAGATCAATCTTAGAAAACACTTTGGCACCGGTCAACTGATCAAACAAATATTCTATCTTGGGCAATGGGTACTTGTTCTTGATGGTGACATCATTTAACTTCCGGTAGTCCGTACACAAATGGTTACCTCCATCCTTCTTGTCCACGAACAAGACAGGTGATCTCCATGGTGACGCACTTGGTTGAATCAATCCAATTTCCAGCATGGCATCCAGTTGCTTCTTCAGTACTGCTAGTTCAGATGGGTTCATACTATATGGTCTCTGGGCTATGGGTCATGTTCCGGGGATTAGTTCAATAATAAACTCGATATCCCGATCTGGGGGCATACCGGGCAAAACATCTGGAAATACATCGGGGTATTCACAGACTATCCGGACTTGGTCAATGGTAGGTTGGGCTATACTCTTGTTGCACTTGAATTGGCGAGGTAAGGTTTCAGATATATGCTCGACTGATATTCCAGTGGTACTGGTCATGGTTATGGCTTTCTTGGCACAGTCAATCAATCCTTTATGTTTGGACATCATTCCATTCCTAGTACTACTTCCAAACCTTTAGTTCCGAGTACTATCAGATTAGCATAAAAATCTATGCCATGGATTCCGATAGGGACGGCTTTGAAAATTTTCCTAGCTTTGGTGGTTGATCAGGGGATTTGAACAATCATAACATGCTTCAGTTTGGTTGGTTGAATCTTACTAGTGCATGCAAATTCTTCGGTGACAAATGAGTGTGATGCACCAGAATCAAACAACACTCTAGCCAGTACTGAATTAACAGAAAACATACCCAGCACGACGTCTGGCGTTTCCTGGGCTTCTTCAGCATGCATGAGAAAAAGACGACCGTTGCGGTTGAGCGAATTCCCTGGGGCAAACCTTCTTCCAGGCTAAACACGACGCTGCTGCTGAGCTGGAGCATGGGCATTGGGGGCTGCGGCATTCTTCCTAGGGCACTCATTGCAGTAGTGACCTTTATTTCCGCAGTCATAACAAGTTACTTGCGACTTTTCCTTTGCTGCAACAGGCACAACATTGCTTCCAGTCCTCGGGGCAGTGTTGGTGTTGGCGGCAGCATTGTTGTTGTTGAACTTGGGTGGTGCACGGTTGAAATTGCCAGAGTTGCCGGGGTTGTTGTGATTTCCTCCGGGCCTTGGGTTTCCACGGTTGGGATAGGTCGGACGGTTCATCGGGGGTCTGTTGGTTCTCGGGGCAAATCCTGGAGATGGGTTAGGGCGATACTTTGGGGTCTGATGGGTTTCTGGCTAATGCATCATGAGACGCTTGTGGTTCTCATTGGCTTGGTTGATCTTTCCTTCCATCTGGATGGCAGAGTTGACAAGGGCTTCAATATCAGCAAAGGGGATATTGACCAACACCGTCTGCATCTCATCATGCAGACCATTCAAGAATCTTTCTTTCTTCTTGGCTTTAGTGTCGATCTCATCCGGGGCATACCTAGATAATGACAAGAATTTGTCACGGTATTCCACTATGGTCATCCTTCCTTGCTTCAGTTCTCTGAACTCATCTCTCATTCTCTTGATCAAACCCGGTGGTACATGGGTTCTGCTGAACTTGACCTTGAATTCCTCCCAGGTCATCATCTATCCTCCGGTCATTGCACGAACGTTGTTCCACCATGCTCTTGCATCTCCGGCTAGATGTTGGGTGGCGAACAAAACTTTCTCGTTAGCTTCCACTCCGGTGACTTCCAGGTTGTTTTCCATGGTTTGCATCCAATCGTCTGCATCTAGGGGCTCTTCCGACTTAGTGAAAATAGGTGGTTGGAGTTCTGGAAATTCTTGAGCTTAGATCCATGGTTGTCCCGATTTCCTTGGCCTTGATTGTTGTGGGCTAGCTGAGCTATCTGCTGAAGGGTGGCTAGGTTGGCTTGACATTCGGCTCTTTTGGCTTCGCGGTCAGAAACCAACATTTGCAGGATCTACAACATCGGGTCCGGGGATGAACCACTTCCTCCGCTTGGCATCTGAAGATTGAGATAGATCATGAGAAAAGAGGGAAATTTCTAAGGTTCAGGGACTTTGAAAAGTTTTTAAAGTTTGACTCAGCTTTTCTAGAAACTTGCTTTTCATTCATTCATAGCACACGATACAAACACACATCACAAAACATGAAAAACAGATGGTTTTAAGAACCATTCTGGAAACTACGATATAGTGGGACCAAATACAACTCACTACGCTAGTGCTCAAGTGCTACTACTCCTCGGAGTCGGTGTAGTCGTCATCCTCATCATCCTCGTCGTCATTGATGAATGCGAAATCATCCTCATCGGTGAAGAAGTCCATAGCTTGATCCTCCAGAAAATCATCATCATCACTGAGATAGGAGTAGGCGTCTCCACGAAGGTCTTCTCCGGCATTCTCCCTTTCTTCCAACTGCATGTCTCTCTCGTGGATGGTCTCCTCTAAATCCGAGATACGGTGGCGAAGACAGGCAATGATGCACTCCTTCTTGTCAAGCTGATGGCAACGAGACTTGCGATCCTTCGCTAGCATGGCGATGGTCTGATCCTTAGTCTTGATGATGGCAGACTTCTGGTTGGAGTAGTCACGACAATTATCCAATTCCTGCTGACGATCATACATCATGACGTAGGGGTTCGTAGCATGGAAAACAAAAAAAATCTACCGCATGCAAACAAACAAGCCAAGATCTATCTACTAGATTGTAGCAACGAGTCGATAGAGGAACTCACCCTCGAAGATACCAAAGTTTTTAACGAGAGCAGATTCTCGTGGGTGATGTAGTCGTACTCTTGCCGATCTCAAGATCGTGTAGATGATCCTTCTGGCGCCGCGTTCCGGCAGTGCTTCCGCAGTTGGTCACACGTTCGATACTCAATGAATACCTTCCTCTCCCTTGTTCCAGCAGGCAGCGGAGGTTGTAGCACTCTCCTCGCGATTCCGGCAGCACGACGGCGTCGTACCGGAAGTAGAGGGGAGATCTCGCAGGGCTTCGCCTTAAGCCGGAGCGAGTATGGTGGACTATGAGAGAGGCCTTGGCGATCTAGGGTTTAGAGGCACCAAGGGAGGAGTCTAGCCAGTGGCTAGGGTTAGGGTTCACCCCAACTCGGCGAGTTGGTGGTGCCCTAGGCGGCGGCAGCAGGGGGTGGTGGCGCCGTCGGCTTAGGGCTAGGGTTTGGGTGGTGTTGGGTGTGGGGAAGAGGGGCACCCCTGCCCCTTCTTTTATAGGTGGGAGAGCACCGGCCAAGGGGAGGGAGTCCTCCCCCAAGTCGGCCTCCTTGGCCGGCGGGTGGAGGGAGAGGAACTCCTCCCCAAGTAGGTTTCCTACTCTCCCTCCACCAAGGAAAACTGTCGTTTGACTTTTCAAACCAGGATTTGATTTCTCCCTTTATTTTGCCCAGCCATGATACCTAGTACATGATGCAACCATTCCACATTGTCATGACACATTCATGTACCCTTCCCCTCCGGAGTGCCGGACCTTCCGGAACCTTCTAGAACGTTCCCGATGAAAACACCGGAATCATTCCCCAACTCCGAAACAGGACTTTCCTTATATGAATCTTATTCTCCGGACCATTCTGGATCTCCTCATGATATCCCGAATCCCATCTGAGACTCCGAACAACATTCAGTCTCTTACTCATCATTCCATAACTACTCAACAACATCGAATCCTTAAGTGTGTCTCCCTACGGTTCATGAATTATGCGGACATGATCGAGACACTTCTCCGAACAATAACCAATAGAGGAATCTGGAAATTCATATGGCTCCCACATATTTCTATGATTACTTTGCGATCGAATGAACCACTTACATACGATACCAATCTCCCTTTGTCTCACGATAGTTTACTTATCCGAGGTTTTGATCGTCGGTATCTCTGCATACCTAGTTCAACATCGTTACCGATAAGTACTCTTTTCTCGTTCCCGTGGTATGTGATCCCTTGTGATCCAGTCACATTCTTGCAAGCTAATTGGATGACATTCCACCGAGAGGGCCCAGAGTATATCTATCCGTCATATGGATGGACAAATCCCACTCTTGATCCATGTGTCTCAACCCATACTTTCAGAACACTCAATGCCACCTTTATAGCCACCCAGTTACGGTGTGGTGTTTGATGTCATCAAAGCATCCTTCCGGTGATGGTGATAAGCATGATCTCATGGTCGAAGGAATTAGGTTACTATGTATCAGAAAGCTTATAGCAATTAAACTATTAAAATGACTTGATCTTTATGCTACGCTTATCTATAGGAGTATGTCCACCATACCATTCTCCTAATGATATGATCTTGTTATTAACAACATCTCAAATGTTCATGATCAAGAAACCATGATCATCTATTAATCAACAAGCTAGTATTAAGAAGAGGCTTTACTAGGGACTCTAATTTAGTTTACAAATCACACAAGTACTAATGTTTCTTGTTAATACTATTATATCATGAATGTAAACATTTATCATAAACACAAAGATATAATAATAACTACATTTATTACTGCCTCTAGGGAATATCTCCAACACATGAAGCTAAGGTGGTCCAATTGAGTCTTCAGCTCATGGTGGTATGGGGCTTCCAGTGGCTGTCCCATAGCATCACGCCTTGGACAAAACTCAAAGCGGGCCAGAGCTTCCTGCATGGCCCTGGCAAGTCCATCTAGCTAGTTGCTCTCTCTTAAGGTGAACTGAATTCCCTCGGCAGTGGGAGGTTCAATCTTTCCTCGGAGACTTGCAACAATTAGCCACTACAGATCTTCTCCTCCTTGATCATTGAGCTGAGCTCCGAAGAACTCGGGGTGCGGACGCTCCAGAAGTTCCAAAAGCTGGTCCAAATCCTGCTCAAAGATAAGGTCTCCTCCATTCCCCAACTGATAAAATTTGTTGTACTTCACGTCCATCTATTAAGAATATAGGATGAGTAAGTTAGTAGAGTGATCAAGTGTGTCAAATTTTATGTATTTTGCAGGAGTTTTTGAGGAACATGAATTTTCATGAAAGAATCAAAGTGATAAGAATGGGAATAAGTTTTAGTAAATATTTGTTTCCTTTGGTTTTGAAACTAAGTTTTTGATTCAAACGTCCAGTCTAACTAGGGTCTCCTATGGTCAGGATGGCTCTGATACCAACTTGTCAACACCCGGATTTTTAATCCCAGATGCCTGTTATGCCATACATCGCAATCCCAGGATTACCATTTTTGCGAGACATAACAGATTTGGATACCATAGTACATCATCCATTACAAACCATACATAAGGTCTTACACAAATAAGGATCTCATGATCCAGTTCTTAATACAAATCAGGCAGCAGAAATACGTAATAATAAAGGTAGCGTAGGCGAAACTCCATCTTCGGGGTCACAGGCAATGCTGACGATGGGAGATGATCCTAGTTGTCGTAACCTTCTTGGGGTCCTTCATCCTGGTACTCCTCTTCATAGTCTGGCCACGGGAATAGCCAGGGACAAAGCCATGAGTACTCTTTAAGTACTCGCAAACTAATACTAACAAGTGAAGGGGGTTTTTGTAATAGGACACTAAGCTCTGCAGAGATTATACACTTTCACCACAATATTTGATACATCCGTCAGGAACAAATCCTGAATTCACCATACTCAGTATGCGGATAATCAATCCTAACCTTTCAATTGCACGCCCTAGTATAGGCACCTCTCCTGTGAGTTTGGCCTCCCAACCATGACCAACTGTCATCTTGGGTACTACACAGGTGGACAATCTTCACAAGGTAGCCTCAGCTCAGACCTTGGTCGTGAGGGAACCCATACTAAGGTATATAAGTTTCCAGTCAAGCCCTACCCAATTTTCGGGTATTGTGGTTGTACGATAAAATTGGAATGGTATCGCATCCAGACAACCATCAGTTTTATAAAGAGCTAAGGCTCATGCCTCAACATTTTCATCATCCAAATCATCTGGTGTTTGGAAACACATGTCAAAACATCTCAATAGAATGACTCATCATTATAAGGTTTTCGTAACCATTTTCCACCAAGTATTCCCATCCAAAGTTGATCAAGTTTTATGCTTAGCATTAGCATCTACAAATGAGGGGAGTACTAATGAGGGGTAGTAAACAAGTGGAGTTTAACTAAGTTCAATATCATGCCTTGGGATGACATCAAGATTATCTAGCTTAGGCCAAATTTAATGCTCTTTATGCAACCTTCAATTATCTTCCTAGAATCTACAAGTCACTTAAGTAAACTCTAAGAAATAGCTTTGACAAAGAAATAAAGTAAAAAGCTTGCAAGTAAAACTAGGAGGGGGTATCATAAAAAATGTCTAACCAAGCATGCTTAGTGCATTGCATAGGTTATCTAACTTTCATAATTGAAGTGTTAGCTTGCTCAATCAACTAGTAGTATTAGGCTTGCCTTGTGTAGAGCAGTGGTTGAAGTTCTCCTCGGCTTCTTCTTCGTAGTATCCTCCTTCCTCCTCGTATCCTTGGTCGGTACTAGCGTCTATGAATAAATACGAGGTACACAATCACCAAACAATACTTAACTATTTTCAATCATCACACAAATGTGTTCTATAGATGATCTAGCATCATCACTAACATTACAAGACTAAACCCTTTATCTTATTTATTTATTTTTAGATACTCATTGAAAAACTACTTAAGATTTAATATTCTCGAAACCAAACATGGGATCATGCTGACACATGTCATCACCACATATTTCAGTACATGAGAAGGTGATTTAAAGTGGTATCACAATTTAATAAGGTTTAACCTTTTATTTTAAATAAAATAAAGTGACTAGAAATGCCTATGTGGAATCCTTTTATTACTTGGACATTATTTCTGTAAGTAAACCCATATATTTTTATATATTCTAAAAGGTATGGTCAATTGTGATTTTTGAGAGTAGGAATCAACTCAAAAGGTTGATCTATAGATCCAAATGATTTGAATCCAATGGGCTTGGATACAGAATTTCAGTATATTTCTAACCAAATTGGTTTCATGCAATTTGGTTCACTGAATCAAGCTGGGTTGATTTTTGAAACTAGGTACAGAACTGAGTTTTGAAGCTAAATTCAAACGAGTGGGCTGCGCCGGAAGGGTTATTGGGCTGGCCCAGTGTCACTTCGCAGCGCGGGGCGCAACTAACAGCGGGGTCTACTGGTCAGTGGCTCATAAAACGCGAAGCGGTACAGGGCGATGTGGTGCGTTGGATTAGAAGTGAGATTAATGGCTGAGGGTCGTCGTCGACGATGACCAGGTCACCGGCGAGCTCGAACCCTAGTGTCTCAGTGGGGGTGCATAGGGGGAATACCGGGGCTCCAGTGACGACGGCGAGGCGGGCAAACGACGAAGTCGACGATGGCGAACTCAGGGGTGGTCGCGGCAGCTCCGGGGGTGGACAAAATCAACGGCTCCCTTCTTCTCTAGAGGCGGCCTGCTCCGGCGCAATTCTGGCGAGCTGCTGCTCCTCGTGCTCCGGCTAGAGGGTGGAAGGGTCAGTGAGGCGAGGGAAGTGAAATGGTGTGAAGAAATCGAGCGGGGGTCATCTCCTTTTATAGGCTCGACGGTGAGACCATGAGGGATGTGCAGGCGACGGTGGCGACACGGCTACGGGCGGCTAGAGGCATGGCCGAGGTTGGCGATCGACGGGTGGTCTCCTGGCGAAGCTCTAAGGCTTAAATGCGCATGTAGGGGCGGTGGAAAATGGTCGGGAACGCGTGGTGCTCTGCGAGACAGAGGCGGCGAACTCCGCGGCGAGCGGTGGCTACGGGGTATGGGCGGTGAAACGAGCATGTCTGGTGGTCTCCTGGGACGGTGGGGTGCATGCTGGCGGGCGGCAAGGGCTCGAGGTGGTCGGGTTGCGTGGGAACGGCGCGTGCTCTACGGTGCGCGTCGGCATGGTCGACAGCGGCACGGGCGCGGCGTTCCTGGCAGTTCTAGTTGCTGTCTTCGAGCTAGGGCTGGTCGAGAGGGGGCGGTGAGGCTTGGGCTGCATGCTAGACAAGGTTGGCACGGCTAGTTCTTCTCCTAGCTTGTTGTCCACACTGGGGTGACATGGGTGCTCTCGGCCTGCTCACCATTGATGGCATTGGCATGCTCACAGTGGTGCTAGAGATTAGTTAAGGTTGCTAGATGATCTACTAAGGCTAGTGTAACCAGAGAGGGAACAAGGTTGGCCCAAAACAGTGCTCAACATAGTGCTTTTGATTTTGTTGATTTGCATCTGCAACCTATTTGATAAAATGGCCGCATGAACTTGAGTTTTCAATTTTGAAAAGATTTTTGGTGGGTGTGCTAGGCATGTGTTGAGGATTCTGTGGATGCTTGGGTTTTGAAAATTGAGCCTGTTTGAGTGGTTTTTGAAATAGTGGGATCTTCCCATATGAAATAGATTCAATTTTAAACTGTCATTTAAACTAAGCATTTAAATGTTTTTGGATGATCACAAAGTGGGCCTTTGTTCCTTTTTATGAGTACTATCAAGGGGTGCAAAGATCCATATATGTTTCTGTTAAGTTCTGAAAGTTAGAGATAGCCAAAGTAGGCATGGGAGTAATTTGGCCAAAGTGACCATTCACTTAATTTGTTTGTTTTGACTTGTTTGTCTTTGGGAAAAGTTTGGGGATTGTTTAGGTGATGTTTATTTCACCTAAGAATCATTTTACAATCAATGAAACACAGAACCATGGCAATTCAAAAGAATCCAAATTTCAATGCACACACATATGAATGCCTTTGTATTATTAATTGATTTTTTTTTGTTAACCCTAATTTTGATGATTAGAGTTTGATGATCCAAGTTTAATATTTTTGGGATGTGACACAGCGGCGGCGGCCGGGCGCGGCGGCAGGAAGCCGGGGCGGGCGGCGACGACGGCTGCGAGGAGAGGAGCTATCTTACAGCTCTGATACCATGCTAAGCTTCATGCACTAGCCAACACAACCAAAAGTACAAACTGATAGAAAGGGCTAGTGCAATCCACTTATACACTTCAACAGCCTGTAGGTTAGTTTCATTGCTGTCATCCACTGCCATTCCCCTGTGAAGGAATTTGTTATGACTCGTAAAGAGAGAAAGTGAGAGAGGGAGGCAAGGAAGGGGAGAAAGATCATACTGTTCTTTGGCTTCAAGCTTAAGCTGATCAATCTGATTCTGCAGATCAACACAGGCAGCTTGAATAGCTATATTTTTCTCACACAGTTCCTGCCATTCTACTGTCAAGGCATGGAGTTGCCCACCAGTATTTTGCGGATCAAAACAAGATTATCAGTTTCCTACAAAGTACGGTCATATCAGTAAAAATTTAGGACATGAGTTCTACGATTTGTTACCGGGTGAAATTTCCTCTCACGATTGACAGTTTCGATCTTTTCATTGTATTCCACAGCCATTTTTTGCATCCTAAAAGTATCAGATTACCAGTGTGTCGGAGTCATAACTGGTGTATTAACTTTTTGAGGAGCAAGCATGCATGTGCACAATAAAAAAGCATCTATTCCATCCGTCCAGAAATAACTGACTTGGCTTTGTCTAGATTCGAATGTATCTATACACTAAAATGCATCTAGATACATTTGAATCTAGACAAAATCAAGTCAGTTATTCTTGGACGGAGGGAGTACAACCAAGTGCATCAGAATCCAATGGATATCCAAGCTGCACTAACACTGATGCATTACACATGTGAAACCGGCTAAAGAAATATTGGTTTTTAGTCACCTTGGACATAGGACAGTATACTGATAAAACAGACACCAAACTGAACCGTATCAAACGAAATTGAAGCAAAATAGGACGAGATGCACAGCACAGAGATCAAAGTGATACAAATATGTCAAGGGCATATAGCAAGAACAAATTACCTAGACAAAACCGACTCCATTTTTCTGTTCTGGAGATTCCAAACCTCAACACCGTGCTTTAGCATAAGCTCTCAAAACCGGTTTTTGCCCCGCTTTATAAATAAAGCACACATGTGAGACAGCTGCTGGGCCAGACAGCACAATGCCCAAAGGTACCGAACACTTCTGGGGCCAAATAGCACAAGCAAAAGCCCAAGGAAACAAACAAAAGAAAGAAAAAGAAAAGATGCACAACAACACCGGATCAACCACCGACAAAGACTCGCGACCGCTGCGCCCTCCGGAAGAGTCCCACCATGGTCCTATGCCACCGAATTACCATGTACCAAGCAGCACCTTCAAGAAGGGGGCGACGATAACGACGCTGCTGTCCGGACTTCTCCTAGGATTTCTCCCGGTACACGCGGGGGAGTGAGAGGAGGGTACCACCGGCGCCCTTCAAGAAGGAAGGCGACACCCGCAGATGTCGCCGCGCCGGAGCGAGCCTAGCCGGCAAGAATTTCTCCCGACCCCCAAAGACCCAAACCCCAGCCAATTCTGACACTCCACCAACAAGCCGACCACCAACATGCGCCAAAACAGTCTCGCCGTCTTCATCGGAGTCTCGCCATGGAAAACACCACGAGGTTGGCTGGCGCGAGGCACCCATCAAAGACAAGGGACAGCAGCGCTGCTCCCGCGTGGGATGGAACGACCTCCACCGCCAAGGCGGTAGCAGACCGGACGCAGCAGCAGGAGCATACTAGGCCAACTAGACCCGACTGAACCCAACTTGGGCCCGTGAAGCCCCCGCCGCCGCACTGCAGCAGACAAATAGGCAACGTCGCTTGCCCTGTTCTGAAGCGAACCCCAAAACAACCATAGAAGTGACCAAAGAGCTAGGGTTTGGAGCCGCCGGCCAAGCACGTCTCTGCCACCACCGCCGCCAAGGAGCAGCGCCCTTGCCCCGCCGCCATCCGGGACACCGCCGGAACGCCGCCTGCCTAAGAACACAATACGCCTCCCGCAGCCACCTCCGCTGAAGAAACGCCTTGCAGACCACCTTCCGAGGCCGCCACCCCGGCATCCACGGGCTCGCACCCACTGAGACTGGTTCATGCGTGACCTACGAAGCGGAAGGGGAAGGGTTGGACGAACCAGATAGTGGTAACTTCGCGACCGCTCGGAGGAGCTCGACCTCCACCGCCAACGGCGGTTGCCGACCGAATGCGGCCGCAGGGCCACACCAGGCACACAGCCCGGCCGTGCCTCGAAAGGCCCGTAAAGACCCCGCCGCCACGCTGAAGCAGAGCCACCGCAGCCGTCACTGCCCTCCGAGATGCCCCACACCCCCCTCGACCTCCAGAGAGAGGCAGCCCCGCGCCAGGCCCGCCACAAACCCAGATCGGGCCCAAGCGGACCCAGATCTAGGACAGCCAGATCTGCAGGGGCAGTAGGCCAGCTGAGCACCTCCCTGCGCAGCTACCGCCGGCATCAGCGCCACCACCGAGTCCAAGGGCTGACCACCAGAACCTGCCGCCACCTCCAGGCCGAGGACAACCACCAACTCCCTCCGGATGCGAGCAGAGCCCCTACCAGCGCCGCCTGAGACTCGCCGCGCCGCCACGCAGCCCTCCGCGCCGAGGTCAGGGCCACGCGGCCTTAGCCGCCGGCGCCCGACCGCCCCGCCGGAGGTCGCCCACGCACGCGCGCCGGAGCCCCGCCGCAACCCACCGAGAACCTCCGCCCATGAACTCGAGGAGGACGCGAGGAAGGACCCCGCGCCGCCGCGCAGGCTTCGCCCGGCGGATTCCTCCGACAATGGCGCTGGGGAGGGAGGAGGAGGGCTGGCGGCGGAGGAAGGGTAAGTCGGGACGCCCCCGCGTCGCCCTGGGCGAGAGCGACGGGTTTTTTTTCGAACCGTTTCGCTTCAGCATAAGCTCCAGATTCTCAATTCTGTAACACTAACTTCATTTCAAAACAAATAACAGAAGTATGTTTGGGATCAACAGCTGACAATACATGATAAGAGCATATGCATATGGTGAAACAAAAAGACAGTACCTCATGTAAGAAAAAAGACAGCACCTCCAAAAAAATGCAGACCACAACTGAAGCTAAGACATTCAAAGTCTTACACATGACACTCAAAACCATAAACTATGAACTGTTAACAATATGGTTATTACATTATGTCTACACTCAATACAACTACAATCACTGTGCGACCTTTCATTCTACCAATAGTATATATGAAAGAATTAGCTCTTGCATGACAACAATATTCTGCTTGTCATTTCAAACAAACCGCGGAACACTTTGTTAAAAAGTTTGCCCTTTTGAATCTGATTTTTATTTCACCATATAATTCTGAAACCTGTATTTTTCATAGCATAAAATCTTACAAGCTATTATGGTAATAATGGAAAAACATTTGTGATTACTAACAATTACTAAAAAAATGATCAGCAGGGCGGGATACAGCAAGACGTTGATCAACTTGATCCTTCAATTCTGATGCAGCAAAGTGCAATCTACTGCTTGCAATTCGACAGTACATTTCTAAATTCAGTGCCCAGTGCCTTTAGCTTATTATTAGTAAATACAATTTTGTAGGACTGAGCTACCTTCAGACTCCACATTGCAAATTCTAGCGGGCACTTGCACTAATGCGCATGCAAGTCCTATGCATGCTAGCGCATGTATTATGGCTAAAAATAGAAAGTAAGTTTATTGCTAAACATAAAAGACAAAATAGATGATGTCATCGGATTAAATACGAAATCTAAAAATTCAAAATGGTTTGTACGTTGAACCGTTTATCAGATTTATGAACCTCTTTCATCGTTGGACTAGTCGCGGCGGGATCTTTAAAAGTAGATCCCATGTTGATATGTTTCGACAACCTTTTTTTTACTCAGAAGTTATCCACCCGTAACACATAAGTTTTCGATGCGATAGTATGTAAGTTATCCACCATGTAACATATAAGTTATCTACCCTACAAACGGGTTGTGTGTTTGAGTTTTTTATGCGTGTAAAAACATAAATGTGAACTCCTACCATTTAGGAACCGTTTCACTAAGTCAACGGCGAGTAGTCTAGGGTACTGTGTTAAAATTAATTAAGTCTATCGCACATTTAAATAACAAAAATGGAGATAAAAAGGACTTAGAAAAATAAAATGGCCACAAAAAGAACTAAATTATCATAAAAATTATGTAAAGTTATCCACAGCGATAAATAAAAGTTATCCATAACATTATACAATAATTATCCACTAGTAACACGGGAGTTATCTATGCTTCAGCATATAATCCACTCAATAACATATAAGTTATCAACCACTATAAAAATTTAGCTAAAGATAGAACACAAAAGTTATTCGAGCGGCTTGGCTTTATCGACGTCGTCACGAGAGGCATATGAGCGTCTCAACCGCGAGAAACTATCACATCAAACATCAAGCATAAAAAATTAAATCTAAGTTTTTTTCATACGATATGATAAATGGGGTCTTATGCTCCATCCACCACCACCCTAAGTTGTAATAAATAAATATAACACGCAATTAGTAGTTTAACGGCTCGGCTTTATCGTCTCTATTGCGGCGTACGAATCACAAAGTCTCGAATGTTTTTAGAGTACCAAGCATTCATCGCTCGTCAATGCTAACGCATCGATGACGAAATCTCAGTACCCTAACACATAGACTATCACGTCCTAATTTAACTAGCTCATAACTCACATTTAATTAAGTGAACTAAAATACAAGGGGCAATCGAGGTTTTATGAGGCAAAAAAATATAAAAGTTACCGCAAGAGAAATGCAAGAACAGCTCGACCCAATCCCATTTATATTGTGGATAACTTATATATTATAGAGTGGATAACATATATACTATGATATGGATAACTCACGTGTTAGGGGTGGATAACTTTTTAGTTCGGATTTTTTCATCGAAACATATCAACATGGGATCTAGTTTCAAAGATCTCGTCGCGACTAGTCCAACGATGAAAACGGATCCTAAATCGGATAAATGGTTTGCCCTATAAAACATTTTGAGTTTTCAATCTGATCATTAGTTGGCTTTGATTTGTTTTGTCGTTTAGTGCCATACATGGCCATGCATTACATGTACGTCTGGCCGGGTTTGTAATTTCTCAGACCGGTCGTTAAGTAGATTTCCCGATTTTGTATTGGGAAAGGTTCCATGAATATCTTGACATCAGCACAGACATCGGCACACGAAAAATCATTACAGAAGCTCCTTTGCTTTCATATGACTTCACAAATACACAACATTTATATTCATAAATTGAAACTGTCATAAACAAGCTACCTTCGGGGCGATTCCCGTGTTAAAAAAAAGCACCTTGAGCCCTGAGGCATAGTAATTGTCCTCTATATCCAAAAAGTACTTAGGTCACTAAAATCGATAAAAGCTTTCTTCCATTAATTATGATAAGATACCCATATTATTGAGATCTGATCGCACGATGCCTTACACCCCTTGACATTCGATGTGATTTGTGGGATAATTTGGCATGTTAAACACTTTTACATGTGGTTTTCCCAGGCTTTAAAATGTTGCTAGCAGAGTGGGAACACAACATCGTCACCGAGGCACAAGAGCCACTTCTTGTGGACAACAAATTACCTAGATTACGGAGCATTACCTACTGGCTCTACAACAGGATTGTGAAGAAAACAAGGGTTGTTCCTCCAACAAGCTGGATCAAACCCACCTTGCTCGGCTAGAGGGACGACAGGATAACGGTGTGGTCTTACAACGACGGACTGGACTTCCTTACTTGCATGAACCACTTGTACACGGTAAGATGCTAAGATGGCTTATTCACAGGACCCTTTTAACCTCCTCCTCCAAATATATGGTTTGGCTCAGATAGCAGAAACCGGCGCCCTAAACACGCTAATTTGAGCATTTTATTTTGTTGGGTTGGGGAACAAGTGGATTTAGAGCTTGCCGTCGGTGTTTACGGTCACAAACGCTGTCCGGGACAAGATAGACTATAGACTATTTTGGGTTACTCCAATGTCTCACAATATTGGTTTCCAGTTGGGATGAGAGAACATCACTAAGTTATCACTCTGAGACAACACTAGATGCTTTCTCTGGCTATTTATATATGTTGGAAATGAATTAGTCACTCGTTCATGCCTTGTTGTAGTGCACCTGTAATGGTCTATCATGACTTGTATGAGTTAACAGATCATTCACGGATCATGAGTTACTTGTTGTACAGTTTCTGCTTTTGCGCTAAGCATGTATAGCTTGTGTAATTCCATCCTTCGCACAAATATGTGGCTCTTATCTATTTTCTGAAATCAAAACAGTGTGACCTGTGAATTTCTTTATGCTTATAAAATATCAGTGAAATCTTACTTATTTTGTTTCTTTTTTATGTCAATAACATCTACTGTTTAGAGTCTCACCTTTCACATGTTTCAGGACCACGTCAATCTTCAAAGAGATTCGAGTTTTCCAAATACTCATCGAGGAAAAAAAGAGCTAGGAGATACAGAGACCCGATCGAGAAACATCTTCATCTTTGGATAATTTCCATGAACATCCGTGTGTCTCAGCCTAACCCCATACCGCAGGTTCATCATCAATTTTAAGACATATTTGGTTCAAAGGATTTTAAAAGCACAGAAATAGTAAAACTATGGGAATGGTATGCCATGACATGTGAAATCCTACATAAATAAAAAACATAGAAATTAGCTGCAGAAGTCGTTTGATTGCATCATAGAAAAAACACAGGAAATGTGTATATAGATTGAGTACATGGCATAGTTGTCATAGATATATAGGAAATTTTCCAAGAGGTCTAACTTATTGTTAGAAATCCTATGGAATTGTACTATAGGAAAAAATCCATAGGAATTTTGAAGAGTTCAATCCTTTTAATCAAATGGCCACTATAGGAAAAAATCCAATAGGTAAGAATCCTATAAAATTATTATTTTTAACGGTAAAAGGGTCACGTGGACCCGGATCTGCATTTAGTAAAACCATACAACAGGAGAGTGGGAAATTACAGCAAGGCCCAAGATCGCACTTGCACAAACGCCCTTGCAAGAATTGCAGATCAAAGATAAGGCCTTGCAATATACATCAAGGAACCTAGGACTAAAAGTTAAAAAGCAATCCGGTCCTGGTCCTCCTCCAGCGCGAGCGAGCCTCCATCGCCGATCATCTTCGAGGCACCGGGGACGTACCACTTGGCGTCGGGGAGAAGAGAGCTCCAGGAGGAAGCTCTAAGAAAGGCCTTCGACTTGGAGGTTAAGAAGACCACCATATAGGCGTCTATCGAGGCCGCCTTGCCGGCCATAGATCACGGCGCCATCCCTGGCGACCGCATATTTCACACATCGCTGCAGCTCACGAAGAACACCCCCTCCAGCACCTCTCTCTGCCCTATACTACCAAGGCACCTGGACAAATAAGAGGGAGCCAAGGGGAGTGATCCAACAGACAGACTCCCGTACTGATGTCGCGCAGTAGAGGAAGGCCAGCCGCACCGCACCTCCTCCTCGCCACCACGACCGGCCAAGAGGAACGATTCAGCACCCTCTGCACCTTACAACCTCTCCTCCTCGCTTCCACAGCCGGCCAGGAAAGGGTCAGGCACACAGCACCTCAGCCACACACGAGGACACACGGCTTTATTTGCGGAGACTGTGGCGCCTCCACCGCCGACATGCTTCCACCATACAAGCAACACCAGCAATCAGAGGAGCCCTACACCCTGGATCTCGCCGCAGAGATCCAAAAGCCAGCTCCAAGACACCACTAGGGGGCAGCAACTACTCCTAAGGCTAAAACTACGGCCAGCACCTCCCCTCAGCCAACTTCACCGGCGGCGCCGACGAGGGCGGCTTCGGTTTGGGCCGGATCTTCTCGAGAGATCCTCAAGCTACTGTAGCAGGATGGGAGAGGGGAGAGGGAAGTCGTTGTCAAATTTTCAGCCGGCCGGTACGGCAGGGAAAAAAATCCTTTGAATCAAAAGTGCCATTCGGTTCTTCTAGAAACAACATTACCAAACCGTTAAGCATATGCCACTGTGAGAATCCTGGTCGAAACTCTTCTCAGTTCTTTAGTGCTAAGCATAGCTCAGTCTACCACGTTTTGATACTGGATAGGAGGGTACCCTGCAGACTTCTGTTCGTGAGCTATGTTCTTGCAGACTTCTTTTGCGACCCAATAGTAAACAGGTAATTTTAGGGCGGAAATTCAATTCGGCTCGCGTGTGCAAATGAATTCATTATTTAAAGACATATTTCAAAATGTTAAAAAAATTAGAAAAAATATTCACATGTACACACAATTTTTGGGGAAAAAATAATTTTTTATCTCGTATAAAAAGACAAATTAGGATGCTCCAACATGGTCATTTTTTGACTTTTTTTTATATTTTTTACGTAAGTCACATAAAATGCTCTTTTTCCAAAAACTACTATACGGACACAAAATGTCCAGGATGTACAAGCAAAAAAATCAGATTTTTTCGATATTTTGGAATTTGTTTTTTATTATGTATTTTCTATAATAGGTTTATTTGCACTCTTGAGCCAAAACACCCGTCGATTTCAGGGCTGATCTTGAGTAGACAAAAAGATTCAGCTGATACTTCAAGAGCTCATACTTTAATGTTAAAACATACAAATTTTTACACCCAGAAAAATTGGTGCACGTTTGAGCACATCTAGCAGAGACGTCAATAGTCATCTCCTTGGCCAAGACCATATCGGACGACGAGGAGTAGACATTGTCACCAAGGCACAAGACCAATTCCTCGCTACCTTTCATGGCCCGCTTGGAGACAACAGACTTCCCACGAAGATCGTGGAGCATTGAGTATTGGCTCCACAGCAGTACAGTGGAGAAAACAGGGGTGTTTCGCTACCATGGTGGATCAAACCCACCTTGCTCGGCAAGAATGATGACTCAACTACCCTGTATTCTTGTGACGAGGATCCAACCTTCCTCGCATTCACCAATAAGACGAACCACATGCAGAGACCAATGGGATATGATTCCTGATTCATAGAACTCTTTCGTGACGCTACAGCTAATCTACATCACTAGTTGCAGCTTTTGTTTGGTTGGACTGGGGAGAAGATGGATTCGCAAGTTGCCGACAGAGTTTACAGTCACAAACACCATACCGGAAGAAACAAACTGTAGACTAATTTGACTTCCTCAAATGCCTCATAATATTGATTCCAAGTTGGTCTGAAAACATCACTAAGTTATCACTTTGAGACAATAAGAAATGCTTTTTCAGGCTATTGATATATGTTGGAGATGAGTGAAGTCATCTAGTTCCTGCCTTATTGTCATGCAATTAGTAATGGTTTCTCATATCTCATTTGTGAATCATCAGTTGTACGATTCCTGCTTTTGCACTAAGCATGCATAGCTTGTGTGATTCTGCCCCTACACAAATTTGTGGCTCTTCGTTACTTTTTTTTACTGTCTTCGTTACTTTCTGAAATAAAAAAAAATGCAATCATATACTCCGTCCGTTCTCATAATAGATGTCTCAGATTTTTTAAAATTTGGATGAATCTAGACACTATTTAGCATATAGATTCATTCAAATTTTGAGAAACTTGAAACATCTATTTTGGAACGGAGGGAGTAGTACTTTTCTAAAATAAATATTTCACTCGGTTTCATTCTTATGTCAACAGACTATCCAGCCACCTTTTTATTCCCATATTTCAGGACTTCCTTAATCTTAAAGGGATTTTATTTTTCCAAATAAATCATCAAGGAACTACTCCCTCCGTTTTAAGATATAAGATGTTTTAGCTTTGTGAAGCAAATATATCTAGACTTCTTTTAGTATATAAGTTCACTGATGTTTAAAATAAATCTACACACTAAAACAAGTCTAGATACATTCTCTTTACAAACCTAAAACATCTTATATTTTGAAACAGAGGGAGTAGATGACTGTGGAGTGTACTCTTTCATTTCTTTATTGTTGAGCACAACTCAACCTAGCATGTTTTGATACTGGATATTAGGGCACTGGCATGACTCATACAAGTATCCACAAACATAGGTAACAAAATCCAAACGGTAACAGCTCCCATTACATTTGTCGGCGAAACAGGCAATTTTAAAACGTACAGAACAAGTTTACACCAAGAAAAGTCGGCTCCCGTTTGCAATGAACACATAAGATGGGCACTCTGTTTTTCTTACAAAGAACAGTAACACTTCACCAAAAAACACTACATGTGTTTAAGTTTGTTTCTCTACCCGGTGTCCACCAGCACATGTCATCATGTGACACAGTCAGCAGATGGGATTTGTCAAGCTACCTGGGTTCTTATCTCGAACTCACAGTTGCAGGTCAAGTGAGCACGGTGGAACCTCTAGCTGACATCCCATGGAACTAGTGTCATCACAGCTTCTTCCTTCCTACATCTGTGTCTGTAGAAGCACCTTAACCTGTCAACACCGCACAAGGCATTCTTCATCATGGCTCCTTCACTTAACTGGAAGACAAATTGAAGGATACTGCATTTTTTTCGAAGAATAAAACAGCAAATGGTACCTCAAATCCCTACAGATGCTTGTAGGTTAGTTTCATTGCTGTCATCCACTGCCATTCCCCTGTGAAGGAGTTTGTTATGACTCGTAAAGAGAGAAAGTGAGAGAGGGAGGCAAGGAAGGGGAGAAAGATCATACTGTTCTTTAGCTTCAAGCTTAAGCTGATCAATCTGATTCTGCAGATCAACACAGGCAGCTTGAATAGCTATATTTTTCTGACACAGTTCCTGCCATTCTACTGTCAAGGCATGGAGTTGCCCACCAGTATTTTGCTGATCAAAACAAGATTATCAGTTTCCTACAAAGTACGGTCATATTGGTAAAAATTTAGGACATGAGTTCTACGATTTGTTACCTGGTGAAATTTCCTCTCACGGTTGACAGTTTCGATCTTTTCATTGTATTCCACAGCCATTTTTTGCATCCTACAAAGTATCAGATTACCAGTGTGTTGAGTGTCTTGAGTCATAACTGGTGTATCAACTTTTTGAGGAGCACGCATGCATGTGCACAATAATAAAGCATATACAAGCAAGTGCTTCAGAATCCAATGGATATCCAAGCTGCACTAACACTGATGCATTACACATGTGAGACTGGCAAAAGAAATATTGGTTTTTAGTCACCTTCAACATAGGACAGTATACTGATAAAACAGACACCAAACTGAACCGTATCAAATGAAATTCAAGGAAAATAGGACGAGATGCACGGCACAGAGATCAAAGTGATACAAATATGTCAAGGACATATAGCAAGAACAAATTACCTAGACAAAACCGACTCCATTTTTCTGTTCTGGAGCTTCCAAACCTCAACACCGTGCTTCAGCATAAGCTCCAGATTCTCAATTCTGTAACACTAACTTCATTTCAAAACGAATAACAGAAGTATGTTTGGAATCAACAGCTGACAATACATGGTAAGAGCATGTGCATATGGTGAAACAAAAAGACAGCACCTCATGTAAGAAAAAAGACAGCACCTCCAAAAAGAAAAATGCAGACCACAACTGAAGCTAAGACATTCAAAGTCTTACACATGACACTCAAAATCATAAACTATGAACTGTTAACAATATGGTTATTACATTATGTCTACACTCAATACAACTACAAGCACTGTGCGACCTTCCATTCTACCAATAGTATATATGAAAGAATTAGCTCTTGCATGGCAACAATATTCTGCTTGTCATTTCAAACAAACCGCAGAACACTTTGTTAAAAAGTCTGCCCTTTTGAATCTGATTTTTATTTCGCCATATAATTCTGAAACCTGTATTTTTCACAGCATAGAAAGCTTACAAGCTATTATGGTAATAATGGAAAAACATTTGTAATTACTAATAATTACTAAAAAAAATGATCAGCAGGGCTGGATACAGCAAGACGTTGATCAACTTGATCCTTTGATTCTGATGCAGCAAAGTGCAATCTACTGCTTGCACTTCGACAGTACATTTCTAAATTCAGTGCCCAGTGTCTTTAGCTTATTATTAGTAAATACAATTTTGTATTGGGAAAGGTTCCATGAATATCCTGACATCAGCACACGAAAAATCATTACAGAAGCTCCTTTGCTTTCATATGACTTCACAAATACACAACATTTATATTCATAAATTGAAACTGTCATAAACAAGCTACCTAAGTGGCCATTAGAGCTGTCAATCAGTCACACCACACGATTCCACAAAAGCACCACCTTAGACCTTACCTTATAATTTGATGCTGCAGCTGGCTCTGAGCATTCCGCAGAGCCATCCTCCAAGCAGCAACATCATTCCTCTTGTTCGCTGGGGGTGGCTCCAAACCATAGCGGGACATCTCTATGGTAGCAGGTGGTTTGCCTGCTCTAACCCGTTCATACTCTTTCGCAAGCATAGGATGAGCCTAAAACAAAAAATATTGAATGAGAACAATACAGCTTTTACATCAACAAATAAAAAATCCAAATAATTAAAAAATGTCAGTCTTAAGTCTCCAGTTATACATTATTGCCATAACCTTTCACAAGAAAAATACTGAGCATTAACCATTTAATAAATCTGCATATGCCCATACAAAATCATTTGATGTGCAACAAATTTACAGTTCATAAACACGTGTATGTGTTAGGTGCTATCGTATATGCAATTTATGCTGGGTATGTTTCTTTATTCACACATACGAAACAGTTAACAAGTTAGCTTTCAACTACTACCAGAGATAAGGTGCTGCAAATTATGAAAAACTTGCGGTGTGAACGCCTAACAGCCTAGCTACATACACTAACTGTTGGTTGTGTTCCTATACACATCCAAAGAAAATCAGAACTACTTAATGGGGTCCAAAATATATATCGTCCAGAGCTGGTTTTAGTTTGCAAATACTTACTGCTGTTTTTAGACAACATTTCCAACAAACTGTGTCTTAATTGCTCTGGCAGTGGCATTAGAGAGTCACACACGCACAATTAACGAGGATAAGCTATGTCAAAAAATATGGCTGGGACACTTGTAGTTTGGATCTTTAGCAATGGCACCATGGCAGTTACCCTTTTCGGGTGATCAGCTGAACTGATTTTGTTTTGCTCTATTGTCTTTTACTCCTATCTTGATGATAGTGGAAACTGGCTCATTTTGAGGGATATGGAAAAAAGTAATAAAACAAAGTATAGTACGAACATGCTATGTTCTATGTGGATAGTAAATAATTAATTCCATTACTAGGAATCCAGTAGGTAAATAAAATAGATGGCAAAGTCCTAAATTAGATCATCACAATTCGGTATATTTCAATTATAATAAAGGTTCCTAAGGAATCATTAAACAACATCTACTTTAGACAGTAAGAAAGCTCTTCAATTCAAGGTGAGAATGTCATTTCGATCTAGTTGTAGTTCAACTAGAATGTCTAAGTCTTTTTTGAAATAAATTCGTCAGTGTATGCCCCAAGCACTGCTACTCCTCCATTCTAAATTAATTAAGTTCTAGTTTAAGTTTGGCCAAGTTTATACAAAATATATCAACCTCTACGGCACCAAATTAGCTCCATTAGATCCATCATAAAATAAATTTCCATATACCATACAAATGTGATGTTGTAGATATTAGCATATTTCCTAAGATAGTAAATCAACATAGGTGCGGATTACATATAATTATATCTTCACTTCACACAGGCAGAACAAGGACTGAGTTAATGTATCAGTGTTTAGCATGTTCTCAACCTCCTTACAATATACTAATTTATGTAACAGCACGTACATTAAGCAATCAACTATTGGCCTTCGGTGGAACATTATTACCTAAGAAGGCATCAATCTTTTACTGATGACGAACTGCTTGCAGTACTTCTGTGGTAAAGTTACTCTGATTGCTTCAGCAAAGTTAAATGCATGGGATATTCAATGGCTGCTTTTGATACAAGCTTACTAGTGAAAGTATGCAACAACAGAAACTAATAATAGCAACGGCTATTTTGATGGGATCAAAACTAACCATTCATGAAGTATGCATTTTTTCCCAGTCGCTGGAAATGGACAATACTAAGAAAGCTACCTAGATCTTTTGTGTAAAGAATGAATTGGTTTTGCAGTATTGTTTGAATGAGGATTGCTTTTGAAGTTTCGACCATGGTGGCGGCTGCGACGCATTTGGCTACTCCCTCCGACCCAAATTAGTTGACTCAAATTTGTCAAAATACAGATGAATCTAATACTAAATCATGTCTAGATACAATCGAATCTAGACAAACCTAAGTCAACTAATTTGGGTCGAAGGGAGTACTAAGTTCATTTCTTCCGCATTCAGTGGGAATTATTTGTTCATGAAATCAAGTCCATGAAGTATTTTTCAACTAAATTGTCTGACATTGGTTTTGTCATAGTAGCAGGGAGTGGTTCGCTGAATGAAAACAAAATATATCCTTGTTCATGAGCTAACCAGTAATCTTGATTCCCCCGAAATAAACATCAACCATATAATACTGAAACATCACAGTTGGAGTCCTTTTCTGGGCTATAGTAGTGCGGTGATCTGCTATGTTGTTCCCCAATTACACATCTGACAATGAAACCTTATTTCATACCTACAGCCAACTCCTAATTGCATAGTTCATCCATGAGACAGCTATTTCCCAGCTAAAATATAATGTTGTAGAAGTAGGTTGCTGAACAACCCTAAACACTAATACAGTACACTATATCAAAACTCCAATTGTCTCCTCCTTATAGAAACCTAAACGCGGATCAGCGGGGAAACATTGGCGTCGAACAGCTAACCGGATCCTACAAAGATAGAGAGGGCTCAGGAACCCACCTGGAACCCAGCGGATGGTATTGGGGGAAGGTCGCGGAGGAAGTCGGCGGGCTTCCGGTGCGCTCGGCGCATCTCCTCCTCGACGAGACGGTCGACCTCGCGCTTCACCGCCGGGTCGCCGTAGTCGCCGTCGATGTAGGGCAGCGCATCCACCGTCTCCGCGTCCGGCGGCGCGCGCCATGGCACCCCAGCCGCCTCAGCCGGAGGAGCCTCCAGCATGAGCACCTCCCTCGTCGCCGAAGAAGCCATCACGGCGGCCGCGCAGAAGCAGGAGAGAGAGGGCTAAGGGTAGGTTAGGGTGTCGCGGGGCGCGGAGCAGTGGGGCGGAGCTGTGGACGAAGAAGAAGCCCAGCATACATGGATGCAGGCCCTTTTTTGAACTTGAACCCAGAAGAAGCTGTTCACTAATGTTGTACCTCGATTGGCTAGCCCATATGATCTGATCCTGTTCACGCACCGATGCAGGCCCTTTTTTGAACTTGAACCGAGACAGGCCTTGGGCCTCACATGGGTGTGTGAACTCAGCCTGTTAATTTCCGTGCCGGCTCTGAAAGAGCCTCTTGCAATCTTGCTCTAAAAAATAGACCTATCCGTGTGTTTTACTTTTGTGAAATTCCACCGATTAGGGATCGGTGTATTCTGACTAGAGTTTGTGATCTCATTGATTCTTCTACTGGTCAGTGGGATGATACTCTTGTGCATGACACCTTCTGGGATATGGATGCATGCATCATCCTATCCACACCAATCAGGGATGAGTTTGAAGATTTCCCAGCGTGGCATTTTAACATGAAAGGCATTTTCTCTGTTAAGTCAGCATATAAAGTGTATGTCCAGATCAGAGATAGGGGCACTAATTCATCCTCGAATAGTACAGAGAAGGAGGACCACTGGAATAAAATCTGGAAACTACCGTATGTTCCTAAGATTAAGCAATTTGTGTGGCGGTTAGCTCACAACATTTTGCCTCTGATGAGTGGTGTGAAGATACGGGGAGTGGCATGCGACCCTTTATGTGTATGTTGCGACAAATTTGATGAAGACGGGTCTCATTTGTTTCTAAAATGTAAAGATATGAAGGAGTTGTGGAGAAGGGTTGGGATGGAGGAGCTTCGTCATCGTATGAGCACATACGATTCAGTTCCAACGGTGATACAAGAGATTCTAGCGCTTGCGGATGAGAAACGAGTCCTTATCCTATGCATGCTTTGGCAATGGTGGCTGCAACGGAACAAGAAGAACAAGGAGGGCCAGAATATTACGATTAAGGTTGTTCTAAGACAAGCCAAGTACTAGGCAAGCGAATGTCTGTTGTACTGTCGTGCCAAGGAAGGAGATACCCTAGCTGCTCCCGCTCAGCGATGGCAGAAGTCGATTGGATATGTGCTAAAGGTTAACACTGATGGCGCCTTTCATCCTGATACGCACCAAGGAGGGTAGGGCTTTGTTGTAAGAGATAGTCGAGGGGAAGCTCGAGGATCCGGTGCTGGAAAGATTAGCCATGCAGATGCGACTCAAACAGAAGCTATGGCCTGTTTTGAAGCGTTGCATGTGATATCATCCTGGGGGATGGGGAAGGTACAATTGGAGACTGATTCGCTGATACTTGCTCGCACCCTGCAAAGTTCAGACTATGATTTGGCCCCTGAAGGTATTTTGTACTGTGATATGCGCTCCTTTATTAGACTAAATTTCATTTCTTGTGAGGTGCCCATGAGCTTGCTGCGTTGGGATCTAGGCAAATCTTGGCTCGGCTACTTTCACCGGAGCATGTACCAAATGATGTAAGAGTGTCGGTGGCCAGCGAGTCTACTGCACCGAGTTAATGGAATCGGGGAGTTTCTCGTCAAAAAAAAATTCCACCGATGTTCAAAGTGTCCTAAAAATAATAATAAAAATATAAATAAGTCATTTAGCGATGACTACATACATTAGTACGAACCGAAGGCGCGCCGCCGCGTCCTCATCCTTTTTTCACGGGAGCCAGACAAAGCTTGTTGTACTAGACGGACGGAAATTCACCGTGCTACGGTCCCAAAGGATGTCAACACCCGGATTTTTAATCCCAGATGCCTGTTATGCCATACATTGCAATTTCAGGATTATCATTTTTGCGAGACATAACAGAATTAGATACCACAGTACATCATGCATTACAAACCATACATAAAGTCTTACACAAATAAGGATCTCATGATCCAGTTCTTAATACAACTCAAGCAGCGGAATAACGTAATAATAACGGTAGCGTAGGCGAAGCTCCATCTTCGGGGTCACACGCAATGCTGACGATGGGAGATAATCCTAGTTGTCGTAACCTTTCTGGGGTCCTTCCTCCTGATACTCCTTTTTATAGTCTGGCCATGGGAATAGCCAGGGACAAGCCATGAGTACTCTTTAAGTACTCGCAAACTAATACTAACAAGTGAAGGGGGTTTTTATAATAGGACACTAAGCTCTAGGGTTGTTTTGTAAAAAGCCAGATTTACCTCTACTAAGTTCAGAAGCAATAAAAGCTAGTTAAAGTTTTATAACACCTAAGTGGGAACTTGTATTTCATATCACAACTCTGTTGTGGTCAAGTCAAAGTCTCAATCCATTTCACAAGTCATTTTGAAAACATCTGACGGGGGAACAGTATGGCCACTCCAACTGTCCATAACCGCGTACGCGGCTATTCGAATAGTTTAACACTCTACAGAGATTGTATACTTTCACCACAACATTCGATACATCCGTCAGGAATAAATCCTGAATTCACCATACTCAGTATGCGGATAATCAATCCTAACCTTTCAATTACACGGCCTAGTATAAGCACCTCTCCTGTGAGTTTGGCCTCCCAACCATGACCAACTGTCATCTTGGGTACTGCATAGGTGGACAATCTTCCCAAGGTAGCCTCAGCTCAGACCTTGGCCGTGAGGGAACCAATACTAAGGTATATAAGTTTCCAGTCAAGCCCTACCCAATTCTTGGGTATTGTGGTTGTACGATAAAATTGGAATGGTATCGCATCCAGACAACCATCAGTTTTATAAAGGGCTAAGGCTCATGCCTTAACATTTTCATCACCAAAATCATCTGGTGTTCGGAAACACATGTCAAAACATCTCAATAGAATGATCCATCATTTCAAGGTTTTCATAACCATTTTTCCACCAAGTATTCCCATCTAAAGTTGATCAAGTTTTATGCTTAGCACTAGCATCTACAAATGGGAGTGAGTACTAAATGAGGGGTGGTAAACTAGTGGAGTTTAATTAAGTTCAATCTTATGCCTTGGGATGACATCAAGATTATCTAGCTTAGGCCAAATTTTATGCTCTTTATGCAACCTTCAATTAACTTTCTAATATCTACAATTCACTTAAGTAAGCTCTAAGTAATAGCTTTGATAAAGAAATAAAGTAGCAAGCTTGTAAGTAAAACTAGGATTGGGTTATCAAGTGAGTATGATCACATATGCTTAAGGCATATAGTCGGCATGGTAACAAGCAAGTATTTGCTTGCATAGGTAGAGTATCTTGCAAGGGTTATCTTGAAAAATTAACTAGTAGTATTAGGCTTGCATCAGTATCAGTATAAGCTTGCCTTATTCAGAGCAGTGGTTGAAGTTCTCCTCGGCTTCTTCTTCGTAGTATCCTCCTTCCTCCTCGTATCCTTGGTCGGTACTAGCGTCTATGAATAAATACGAGGTACACAGTCACCAAACAATACTTAACTACTTTCAATCATCACACACAAGGGTTCTATAGATGATCTAGCATCATCACTAATATTACAAGATTATTTCTTTTATTTTTAGAAAAGTAATTTCTACTCATTGAAAAACTTCTTAAGATTTAATATTCTCCAAACCAAACATGGGATCATGTTGACACATGTCATCACCACATATTTCAGTACATGGGAATGTGATTTAAAGTGGTGTCACAATTTAATAAGATTTAACCTTTTATTTTAAATAAAAATAAATGACTAAAAATGCCTATGTGGCATTCTTTTATTACTTGAACATTATTTCTGTAAGTAAACCCATATGTTTTTATATATTCTAAAAGGTATGATCAGATGTGATTTTTGAGAGTTGGAATCAACTCAAAAGCTATTATAGTTTAAATTTGTAAAATGTTTGAATGCGGAAAAGCTTCTGACTTGTTATTTTTACCAAGGTTGATCTATAGATTCAAATGATTTGAATCCAACGGGCTTGGATTAAGCATTTCAAAACCTTTCTAACAAAATTGGTTTCATTCAATTTGGTTCACTGAATCGAGCTGGTTTGATTTTTGAAACTAGGTACAGAACTATGTTTGAACTTAAAAAGAAAAAGCTAAATTCAAATGGTTGGGCTGCGCGGGAAAGGTTAACGGGCCGGCCCAGTGTCACTCCGCGGCGCGGGACGCAACTGACAGGGGGGTCTACTGGTCAGCGACTCATTAAACGTGAAGCGGTACTGGGCGATGTGGTGCGTTGGATTAGAAGTAAGATCAACAGCGGAGGGTCGTCGTCGATGATGAACTAGTCACCGGCGAGCTCGAATCCTAGCGGCTCAGTGGGGGTCGTGGGAGGCTCACCGGGGCTCAGGCGAGGGTCGGCGATGCGGGCGAACGACGAAGTCGACGACGGCGAACCTCCTAGTACCGGCATCTCCTCCTGGGGTGGACGAAATCGACGACTTCCTTCTCCTCCAGCAACGGCAGACTCTGGTGAAATTCCGGCGATGCGCTGCTCGCCTTGATCCGGGAATGAGGTGGGGTGGTTCTGGGTGAGAGGGGAGTGAGGCGGTGTGAAGAATTCGAGCGGGGGAGGCCCATATTTATAGTGGCTAGAGGGGACCGACGGGCGCGGGCTGAGCTCGTCGTGGTCGACGGCACAGCGGGCTATCGGTGTGGGCGGCGGTAGGGGGCGGTGCGGTGCTCCCTGGCGAAGCTCAACGACGTGGTGGCGAGGCGTGGGGCGGTGCTGATCGGTCGGAACGCTGCAGTGCTATGAGCGTGCCCGACGGGAGTTTTAATGGCGCACAGCGCGCGTGGTCTGCGCGGCGGCGAACGGGCGTGTCTGCGGGGTTGCTGGGACGGTTGTGATCACGCGTGCACGTGGCGAGGGCGGCGCGCGGTCTATGGATGCTGGTCGAGCGTGGCGCACGGAACGCGCTCTCGGCAGGGTTGCAGAGAAGGTTGGCATGGTCTGTGCGTGTGGTCCAGGGGTTGGCATCGCTCGCGGCTGGGACAGGGAGTGGCGGTGGGGTGCTAGCTTGCTCCCAAACAAGGTTGGCGAGGCTAGTGCTGCTTGTAGCTTGCTGTCGACTATGGGGTGGCAATGGTGCACCCGGTCTGCTCACCATTGATGACAATGGCTAGCTTACAGTGGTGCTAGAGATTAGTTAAGGTTGTTAGATGATCTACTAAGGCTAGTGGTGTCCAGAGAGGGAACAAGTTAGGCCAGAATCACTGCACACTATAGTGTTTTGATTTTTGTTTTATTTGTATCTGCAAGGTGTTTGATGAAATGGCCGCATGAATTCAAGTTTTGAATTTTGAAAAGATTTTTGGTGGGTTTGCTAGGAATGTGTTGGTGAGTCTGTAGATGCTTGGGTTTTGAAAGTTGAGCTTGTTTGAGTGTTTTTTGAAAAAGTGGGATCTTTTCATATGATATAGATTCAATTTTAAACTGTCATTTAAACTATGCATTTAAATGTTTTTGGATGATCACAAAGTGGGCCTTGGTACTTTGTTATGAGTACTATCAAGGGGTGCAAAGATACAAACAAGTTTCTGTTAAGTTCTGAAAGTTAGAGATAGCCAAAGTAGGCATGGGAGTTAATTTGGCAAAAGTGACCATTCACTTAAGTTGATGGTTTTGATTTGTTTGTCTTTGGGAAAAGTTTGGGAATTGTTTAGATGATGTTTATTGCACCTAAGAATCATTTTACATGCAAAGAAACACATAATCATAGCAATTTAAAAGAATCCACATTTTATTACATACACATATGAATGCTTTCATATTTTAATTGGAAAAGTTTTTGTTAACCCTAAATTTGGTGATTAGAGTTTGATAATTCTAGTTTAATATTTTTGGGATGTTACAAAGGACCAACGTACCAGAGCAGCAATCATCGCCGAAAATTACAAACGTATATCGAAAGAGACTAACCTCAAATCGTACCAACGAATATGAAAAACAGCCGGATACCAAGAGATCTGTCGGCAACACGACTACACACGTCCTCCGTCGATGTTAGACGCACCACCGAAGCAAGGATAAGACGAAGAGAATCTTATTCTGACTTTAGGACGTAGTCGCGCCTCAACATCCTAAATAAGACACTGAAAACAGTCTAAATAAAACACAAAGATCTTCCGTCGACGAGAGACCATGGTTCTCCACGCCTCCAAGACACTAAAACCGCTGAGGACAGGACAAACTGGTTGCGTCGGAGCCTAGATTGTTTTTTTGCCCGCCGCCTCGAGCGCCTCTATCACCTCCTCTATGACCTCCTGGTACCGGTTCGGTAGTTTATGCATGCGTGCGAGTTTCATGAGTTTGCACTCCAACTTTTTTTGTGAAAAAACATTGAGACTTTATTCCTCTATAACAAGGTTACGGTCTACCAATAAGAGATCAGAAATGCAGTCTGGAACTTAGCCCACCCAACACTTGGTCGTCAAGCCAGATCTACCTAAATTGGCTAAACAATGAGCAACCCTATTTTGATCGTGCTCCACTTTCACGAGGATAGTCTCTCGATGTTCCAAGAGCCGTTTCACTTCATCAAAAAGATGGCCATGAATTGTTCTGTTTCTTTCAGTGCTTTCGATACCTTTGAGAGCAACAAGACAATCAGTTTGTAAGATCATAGGTAGGTTCGACCATTTATGCGCAAGAGCAAGTCCTTCCATGATTGCACATACTTCTGATTCCAGTGCATCTGCACAGTTCCATAGATGTCGGCAAGCTGCATAAATCATCTCCCCATTTGCATCACGGAGAATCATGCCAGCACCAGCATGACCTTTAGCATCGAATGAACCATCCATAGAGAGAGCAAATGTACCTTCCACTGGTTTATGCCAAGGTAGTATAACATCCCAAAAATATTAAACTAGAATCATCAAACTCTAATCATTAAAATTAGGGTTAACAAAAAAACTTTTCCAATTAAAATATGAAAGCATTCACATGAGTGTGCATTAAAATTTGGATTCTTTTGAATTGCCATGATTATGTGTTTATTTGCTTGTAAAATGATTCTTAGGTGAAATAAACATCATCTAAACAATCCCCAAACTTTTCCCAAAGACAAACAAATCAAAACAAACAAATTAAGTGAATGGTCACTTTGGCCAATTTAACTCCCATGCCTACTTTGGATATCTCTAACTTTCAGAAATTAACATAAACATGTATAGATCTTTGCACCCCTTGATAGTACTCATAACAAGGTACTAAAAACATTTGAATGCATAGTTTAAATGACAGTTTAAAACTGAATCTATTTCATATGGGAAGATCCCACTATTTCAAAAACCACTCAAACAAGCTCAATTTTCAAAACCCAAGCATCCACAGTATCACCAGCACATGCCTAGCACACCCACCAAAAATATTTTCAAAATTTAAAACTTAAGTTCATGCGGCCATTTCATCAAACAGGTTGCAGATACAAATCAAACAAAATCAAAACACTATGTTGAGCAGTGTTTTGGGCCTAACTTGTTCCCTCTCTGGACACCACTAGCCTTAGTAGATCATCTAACAACCTTAACTAATCACTAGCACTACTGTAAGTTGGCCATTGTCATCAATGGTGAGCAGGCCGAGAGCACCGTTGCCACCCCATAGTCGACAGCAAGCTACGAGCAACACTAGCCTCGCCAACCATGTCTGGAAGCAAGCTAGCATCCCACCGCCACTCCCTGTCCGCCGCGAGCAATGCCAGCCACTGGACCACACGCCCCGGCCATGCCAAGACGCTCTACAAGCATGCCGAGAGCACGCCCCGTGCGCCATGCTCGACACACACCCACAGACCGCACGCCGCCCTCGCCGCGTGCACGCGTGATCGCCAACACCCCAGCAACCCTGCAGACACGCCCATTCGCCGCCGCGTGGACCACGCGCGCTGTGCGCCATCAAAACTTCTGTCGGACCAGCGCAGAGCACCGCAGCGTTCCGACCGATCAGCACCGCCCCACGCCTCGCCACCACACTGTTGAGCTTTGACAGGGAGCACAACACCGCCCCTACTGTAGCCCACGCCGATAGCCCTCTGTATCGTCGACCACGACGAGCTCAGCTTGCGCCCATCGGTCCCCTCTCGCCACTATAAATAGAGGCATCCCCCGCTCGAATTCTTCACACCATTCTACGCCCCTCTCACCCAGAACCACCCCACCTCATTCCCGGAGCAAGGCGAGCAACGCATCGCCGGAATTTCACTAGAGTCCGCCGCTGCTGGAGAAGAAGGAAGCCATCGATTGGAGCCGCCCCGGGAGGAGCTGCCGGTACCCGGAGGATCGCCGTCATCGACTTCGTCGTTCGCCCGCATCGCCGACCCTCGCCTGAGCCCCGGTGAGCTTCCCACGACCCCGACTGAGCCGCTAGGGTTCGATCTCGCCGGTGACTTGTTCATCGTCGACGACGACCCTCAGCCGTCGATCTTCATTCTAATCCAACGCACCACATCGCCCCGTACCGCTTCGCGTTTAAAGAGTCACTGACCAGTAGACCCCCCTGTCAGTTGCGCCCCGCGCTGCAGAGTGACACTGGGCCGGCCTATTATCCCTTCCCGCGCAGCCCAATCGTTTGAATTTATCTTTTTTCTATTTATATTCAAACTTAGTTCTGTACCTAGTTTCAAAAATCAACCCAGCTCGATTCAGTGCACCAAATTGAATGAAACCAATTTTGTTAGCAAGGTATTTAAATGCTTAATCCAAGCCCGTTGGATTCAAATCATTTGGATCTGTAGATCAACCTTGGTAAAAATAACAAGTCAGAAGCTTTTCTGCATTCAAACATTTTTCAAATTTAAACCATAATAGTTTTTGAGTTGATTCCAACTCTCAAAAATCACATTTGATCATACCTTTCAGAATATATAAAAACATATGGGTTTACTTATAGAAATAATGTCCAAGTAATAAAAGAATGCCACATAGGCATTTCTAGTCACTTTATTTATTTAAAATAAAAAGGTTAAACCTTATTAAATTGTGACACCACTTTAAATCACATTCCCATGTACTAAAATATGTGGTGATGACATGTGTCAACATGATCCCATGTTTGAGTTGGAGAATATTAAATCTTAAGTAGTTTTTCAATGAGTAGAAATTACTTTTCTAAAAATAAAATAAATAAGACAAATGCTTTAATCTTGTAATATTAGTGATGATGCTATATCATCTATAGAATCCTTGTGTGTGATGATTGAAAGTAGTTAAGTATTGTTTGGCGATTGTGTACCTAGTATTTATTCATAGACGCTAGTACCGACCAAGGATACGAGGAGGAAGGAGGATACTACGAAGAAGAAGCCGAGGAGAACTTCAACCACTGCTCTACAAGGCAAGCTAACACTTGCAAGATACTCTACCTTAGCAAACATATACTGATACTGATGCAAGCCAATACTTGCAAGCTATTAACCTTGCAAGACTAACACTTGAAGATAGATAACCTATGCAATGCACTAAGCATGCTTGGTTAGACACATTTGATGATACCCAGTCCTAGTTTTACTTGCAAGCTTTCTACTTTATTTCTTTATCAAAGCTATTACTTAGAGCTTACTTAAGTGAATTGTAGATTCTAGAAAGATAATTGAAGGTTGCATAAAGAGCATAAAATTTGTCCTAAGCTAGATAATCTTGATGTCATCCTAAGGCATGAGATTGAACTTAGTTAAAATCCACTAGTTTACCACCCCTCATTCGTACTCACTCCCATTTGTAGATGCTAGTGCTAAGCATAAAACTTGATCAACTTTAGATGGGAATACTTGGTGGAAAAATGGTTATGAAAACCTTGGAATGATGGATCATTCTATTGAGATGTTTTGACATGTGTTTCCAAACACCAGATGATTTGGATGATGAAAATGTTAAGGCATGAGCCTTAGCCTTTATAAAACTGATGGTTGTCTGGATGTGATACCATTCCAATTTTACCGTACAACCATAATACCCGAGAATTGGGTAGGGCTTGACTGGAAACTTATATACCTTAGTATGGTTCCCTCACGGCCAAGGTCTGAGCTGAGGCTAGCTTGTGAAGATTGTCCACCTGTGAAGTACCCAAGATGATAGTTGGTCATGGTTGGGAGGCCAAACTCACAGGAGAGGTGCCTATACTAGGGCGTCTAATTGAAAGGTTATGATTGATTATCCGCATACTGAGTATGGTGAATTCAGGATTTGTTCCTGATGGATGTATCGAATGTTGTGGTGAAAGTGTACAATCTCTACAGAGTGTCAAACTATTCGAATAGCCGTGTCCGCGGTTATAGATAGTTGGAGTGGCCATACTGTTCCCCCGTCAGATGTTTTCAAAATAACTTGGGAAATGGATTGAGAATTTTGACTTGACCACAACAGAGTTGTGATATGAAATACAAGTTCCCACTTAGGTGTTATAAAATTTCAACTAGTTTTTCTTTACTTCTGAACTTAGTAGAGGTAAATCTGGCTTTTTGCAAAACAACCATAGAGCTTAGTTTCCTATTATAAAACCCCCCTTCACTTGTTAGTATTAGTTTGCGAGTACTTAAAGAGTACTCATGGCTTTGTCCCTGGCTATTCCCGTGGCCAGACTGAAAAGGAGTACCAGGAGGATGGACCCCAGGAAGGTTACGACAACTAGGATCATCTCCCATCGTCAGCATTGTCTGTGACCCCGAAGATGGAGCTTCGCCTACGCTACCTTTATTATTACGTATTTCCGCTGCTTGAGTTGTATTAAGAACTGGATCATAAGATCCTTATTTGTGTAAGACCTTATGTATGGTTTGTAATGGATGATGTACTGTGGTACCAATTCTATTATGTCTCGCAAAAATGGTAATCCTGGGATTGCGATGTATGGCATAACAGACATCTAGGATTAAAAATCCGGGTGTTGACAGTTAGTGCTTTCGTGGCCGGCTTTGCAGGTTTGTTAGTCATCAATGGCACCCACGGTCCTTTCCCTTTTAAAATCTCCCGCTCTCCTCCTTGCTTCAGATGGAACAAGGTATTCAGATAAGATGTCAGGAACTGCTTAGTTACTTCCGATGGAGAATTAGCCTTGTCATGAATAGCATCATTACGTAATTGCCAGATCCGCCATAGAAGCATAATGATCATTGTTATCCCATCACCAGAAAGTGTATCAAGGGTTTGCACTCCAACTTGATAGACCTCTTGTGTGTTAAAATTTAAAAACCAAACAAGAAGTCTCTCGCGTGTTGGAGGCTTATGGAAGAATCAAATTCTTTGTGTGCAAAATGGTCTTCCGCATTTTGAATACTTTCTATCTAAATCGGTCTGCTTGCGGGAACCGTGGACAGTTTCGAGGACTATGTCTTCATGACGTCTGAATGTGTGTGGCTGTGCATCCGACGATTATTCATAAAAAAACTTTGCACCAAAAATTAAAAAAGAAATGAAAACATAATTTATATTACATAAGGGACATTGCTCAACTAAAAAAATATAGATAATGACACTTGTACATATCGAGCTTTCGTACATCTTTTACACACGGTGAATCAAACCGTTGTTTTCCGTGGATGGACCATGAGGCTCTACTCCGCACACACTATAATTTTCCATGTGTGAAGGGGCATACGATTCTGTAAATCTAACCGTCTGTGGAATACAGGGCCTTCGGAAACGAGTATTCCTTATTGATTATCTGCATTTTTGTATGATTGCAAACGTTTTATATTGTTTCATTGTATGTATTCAGCTCATTTCACACATGATTAGCTCGAACTAGCGAGATGTTGATTTCGAACATTTGTAATTTTTACTCCGAAGTTTCTATTACTAGGATGCTACTATCTACTAGATATATGCAAGTACAGTATCTAACCTCAGTTTATTTGATTGCACATCAGATACATCATATGTTTACATTCATTTGCGATATAGCTATATTTGGTAGCTATAAAGACGAGAAGATACATGGAAAGAGGAGAATCTTTAGCTTTTTTTGGTCACGTCTTTGTCTATGTAACGGTGACCTTATAAGGATAAAATGGAAGATTTGTTCACTTATTTTTGAGTCACCGTCGCTGTGCACTACGCTGCAGCTGGAATAATCTAATTTTGATATTGCTTTTTCGAAGAGGGTAGACACCACATGTTGCAGATTGGGCACTTCTCTTGCAGGTATTGCTTCAAGGATATGCAAATATAATACAACATGTTTTTTTGCAAGGAATATAATACAACATGTTATTCAATGTGAGAATGTAAACATATAGAAAATATTGTTAGATGTGCAAATTAAAAAATCACTTAGCGTGTAGTTGCAAAGGCCCGTGGGAGAAGGCAATAGAGGATGAGCCTCATTAAGTTTTGAATCCATTGTATTTTGAGCTTGCTAAACATCGGACATCCCTTGTCCTTCCCTTGGCTTCATACTATGCAGTCTTACAAAAAATAATATCCCTATTATACACATAGAATAAAAATAAATTAATATAGATGTTTATACATATTCACTATTTATTTGAAGGAATTTTAAAAATACCAACACAAATAGAACATCACATATGTGCATCTAAAGTACACAACCACACTAACGTCAAAATAATTAACAAATGCACCGTGCATTTGAAAGAATTAAAAACAAGTCCAACGTAAGGCCGGCCTAGTGCATATGTAGATCTAAAATACACAACCACACTAACATCAAAGTAATTATCAAAATGTAATATGCATTTGAAGGGATTAAAAATGACCAACACAAGGTCGACTTATTGCATATGTAGATCTAAAGTAAGATTACATACTAAGAGCATAATAATTAACAAGTTAATCCTGCATTTGAAGAAATTTAAAAAGAACACAAGGTTAGCCCAGTGCATATGTAGATCTAAACTAGGGTTCCACACTAAGAGCAGAGTAATTAATAATTCAAATGTTGGAAAGGATTTAAAAATACTAGGTGAAAGAGCATGTGGGCCATCATGTGTGGTTTTGATAATTAATGACAATCTCTATGGACTAATGTTTGCATTAAGTTGCACTTGTAGAAATTGTTCATTGACATCGCTTGTAGCCTGTGTTGGCTTCAAGGTAGAAGAAATGAAAAATAAGAAGCACTGTCCAAGGGCTTTGGGACTTTTGGGATCTTGTGAAATAAGAAGAATAAAAGAGAGAAGATCAACAGTGTCTTGAAGAATAAGATGAAGTTCCTCATGTGTATCTTTAAGACATCATACAAATGAAGTTAGAAGAAATGAGGTGCAAGCTCAAGATGCGCCATCTCTAGAAGATCTCATGCTTGGAGCTTGCCACCCTCGGTGATCATGGATTGATGAAGAAAAGTTCAAAGAAGAGGTTTGCGGTGACCAAGCATACCACTGCATGATGTAGTATACTATAGTCATTGACATAACACCAATGAAACACCGTTCACTAGTATTACATCCCTTAGAATGGCACAACAGAAACACAACGGGTCCAATACAATGCTAAAGGTTACAACTCACTCTTTACACAAGATCCAGAGAACACTCTAGGTTAAAGACAGAGAAATAACTCCTTACGAAGAAGAATAAAAGATAAATAACGCAAAACTATTATACTATTAAAACTAATATTTAACTAAGGGATTGGCATTGCTGCTATAGCAATACACTACAGAATTAGGTTCTTTGGCTAGAAATTATATTCCTATCTAATCAGTAACTTCGTCTTCACTTGATTTGATGTATATGTTGACTTCCTTGACTTTATTGAAGAGCTTTAGCTTTGGATAATGAGTCCTAGAGCATATCTTGATGTAGATGTTGTCTGTACTGGCTTCAGAATCTAGCAAGGGTTAAGAAGATACGTTGAGTACGAGCGTACTCAGCAAATTCAGTAGAAAGGGAGTGTTTGGTGCACTATAACTACAGCCACAGACCGTAGGTCGTAGGCAATGCAAGTTTTCATAAACATTTCTTCAAAGGTTGCTTTTATTCTGAAAAGCTACGTCCGTCAGCCTTCACGGATTTACCAAAACTTTCATGGAGTTCCTTTCCCGCGGCGTTCGCCGCTCCTTCCCGGAACAGGGAGTAACAAGTTACAGTTCTTACACTCTGCAGAGGTGCGTCGCTTTACCCATGAGAGATCAACTCTTTGTTGCACAACCGGGTAGCTTATTCCCGTCCACAATTCCATGATGTGGGGCCCAGAAGATGATCCAAGCCAATCACTGCCCCCTTCACGACCTCGGGTGCCTCCTTGGTGTACACCATGCCCACATAAAGGATTACGGCAATGGTTTGTACAAACCGTTAGATGTCAGAACTATCGTGGGACGATGAGTGTTCCCACCCATATGTTGCATATCCTCTACGAATTACCAATTAATATGCACGCTTCGAGTATAACAGCCACGACCTGCACATCTGGCTTCATGCGAGAGGAAGAAGATACAGCTGACTTCTCCGTCCCATTCCAAATCTCATGGTCAACGCGTAATATACAGCGCAAGAATCACTGGCGACATTGGTTGTTAAGTCCTAGGTGATATAGTTCTGAATAGTGGTATTCCAACTGTCAGATTTAATAGATTAGCTTATCACCCTGGATCAGTAACCAATAGTTCACATTATTATCGAAAATAGTTTTTTTAGACCTTTTTCAAATGCAGGTGATAACAACACTGGATTTGTAAAATACTTTACAGAAAATAAACAAAGGACATGAGCAAGTGTGAACTTGCTTTTTGTGATTGCAAGATTATGCACTCACGGTCTTCGAGTTAGTATAAGATCCAAAATCTAAAATCAGCATCATTGGTCCGGTAAGGACTAATGTTTAAAGAAGCAATATGCTTTTATGCATAAGTAATGTGATGCACGTTCTAAACGCAAATCCCGGGGATAACGTTGTCCTAGGGTTTAGATTCTGGAAATGGTTACTTTGGAATGTGTGATTCTTTTAGATAGGTTTCACATTTGTGCTTCCATTATAGTTTATGAGTGGTTGTAAGCAACACATATGTAGCAATAATATATATATACTTCTGAAATGCTAGTTAAGATTTCTTATATAAGAGTTCTTGTTTGGAATGGCAAAAAGAATAACCTTCAAAGAAAAGATTTCTCTTCTAGAGTTTAAACAAGATTTGTGGTTAGTTGAGTTGGGTAGATGTTATTTGTTTGCTCGAATAGTTTGTCTTGAGTTGCTTTATAACTTAACTACTTCAGACCAAAGCTAACTATAAAATATATAGTAATGTTTATTGTATTATATTTAGATTCTTGGAGACTAAAGTTAACTTTAAAAATATAGATAGTTTTGAAGGTTTAATACTTATAACATTTGTATCTTGTGTATCTGGAATGTTCCCTTTAGGTTACTTAATATTAGTGATCCTTTTACTTAGTGTAGTGGTTTCTTCATTTTATAATGGAGTAGTATCATTTAGCTTTTATAAAGGAGTGGTTATGGTTTATAAACCAAAATATAATATTACTTAACTACTTATGGATTCATTATATTGTGGTGGTAGTTTTTGTAATCTGGTGGTTAAAGTAGATAGGAATGATCTAATTTATTCACAATTTATTCTTTTGGGTTTCTTATTAGGAATAGGAATCCTTTTAGAATGTAGTCTTCACTTAAGGTTGAAGATAATTCTAAAATAAAAGGGTATTTATAATGTTTTAAACAATTATGGCCTTATATTATTAATATTTAAGATTAATACTATTTATTAGGCTTATTTGTCTCATTTTAGAAATATTAATAAATTTTATTTATCCTTATATGAATTATTAATGAAGTAAATAAGTTTAAATTTGAGTTATTAAAATATTTAAATTTTTATTTAACTCAAAAGGATATTATTAGATTTTTAACATGTAGATATTATTTTTGTGATCATTTTGGTATATTATATTATTTTTGCGAATTAAAAATAATAAGATATGATTTTTATAGTTCTTATTACTTTATAATGACTTAATAAATAATAAATATTTACTTAAGTGAAATAATAATATATGATTTTAGTTTTAAATTAAAATTCTTATTTTTCTAATATTTTTGGTATTTTATTTATATTATTAACATTTTCATTATTAAAATATGAATTATCAAAGTTTTATTACTTATAAAACCTTTACTAAATAATATTTATTTAAATAATCATCATAATAATATTTGATAATAAGTTTAAGTTGTAGATTTTATTTTTCTACAAATTTTCAAATATTATACATATTTTTCTGAATTGTAAATCAAAAGTTCTTAATTAAACAAGATTTAATCATTTATTTGATTTCTGGAATATTAATAATTAAGTTTAATTTTTTTTATTTATTTCTTAAATAGGAAATACTTTTTACACCGCACCTAAAGCTAACCTCAGTCACTGACTAGTGGGCCATTGTCCACCTCAGCTCTCAGGTTAAAGAAATTGCATTTGTTACCGATTGGTTAGCTACCCCCAGTCAATGACATATGGGCCCTAGGCCATGTCACTTGCCACATGAGACAAAGACCAGGTCAAACAGGGAACTGGGTCCAGGGTGACTCCAGCACGACATCACGCTGACGTCAGCGCGACCTCCACCACCAGATCAAGGTCGCCGGCAATGATCTACGGCGTTTTAGCATGCTTGGTCTGGTGCGTTGGAAAGGGGGTGCAACGGCGAGTCAAACTATGGTTGCGCCACCTCGGAATGGTCACCGGAGCACTAGCTTCGACGAGATCCGATGGTGACCCGCTCGGGTTCATGCGTACTGGGTGCTACAAACGACTAGGATCAAATCGGAGAGAACTAGCAGAAGCAGAAGCTCACCAGGAAGCTTGTAGTGGCAACGACAAGGAGAGGCGAGCTCAGACGGCGTCGCCATGGTCGACGGCGAACGGCGGACAGACGAGCTTGATGCACATGATTTCAGGCTTCCCGGATCGATTCCTCCTCCTAGCAGACGAAGTCCACCATGGCGGTGCTAGTGTACCTTCAGTTGGCCTTGGGGCGATCTCGAACAACAACAACGAGCAACTCCGGCGAGTTAGGGTTTCGGCATGAATGGGGAAAATTTGGAGAGAGCACAAGAGAGAGTGATTCGGGTACGAGTGGATAGAGGAGCTCGCGGGCGTTCTTATCCCCCTCCTCACTGGCGGCGGCGCGCATCGGAACGCGTCAGAGATCGACGACCACCGCGACACCACATAGCTGCTTCCGTCGGCCAGGAAGACACCGAGAAATAGAAGGCTGGAGCGGTACGAGCTGCTGGTGGGATGGTCGCGAGCCGAAGTGGGCTGCACCTGGGTGTCATATAAGGAAAGAGATCTTGGGCCACGGCCAGATAGCGTTTTTATTTTTTTAACCTTTTTTTTTGTTTTCCTTTTCAGATTTGAATTTGACTTAGATTTTGAACTTTTCTTTGTAGGATTTCTTTGCTGGATAATTTCAATAATACTAAAATATAGTTAGTATCATTTGTGAATTTTTATTATATATAATCTTTTAATATTTCGTTTATTTACTCAATATGAACCCCTTTAATAATTTGTAGAAACTTTTCTTATTATTTTACTTTCCTCCTTTAGTTATGGATTTCTAAATTATATATTCTTATTTGTTTATAAACTTAACTCTAGTTGGTTCATAGTTTGAATAGAAACTTTTATATGTATAATGATCCTATACCATTATTTGATGCATGAAATATAAAAGAAATTAATATGGTTATTACTACTTCCATTGATTTGGAAAATGGCAATGTATATATTCTATTATTCTAGACAAAGAAGTTTAGGGTTTTGAATTATGAACATTACCCTAGGGTTTAGGGTTTTTTATGTACTTATATTCCTTTATGGATATGAGTCAATATTTAATGACTAAGCATATTGTCTTATGTTTATGATACTTGATGACATTTCCCTTTATAATAGAAAGTTATAATTAGAATGTTTTATAGAAAGGAATTAGTAAGGATATGCTTATATGATTTGCTAAAGGAAAATATTACTATGAAGTGATATGGATATAAAATGACAGATCAATAACATGAAATGGATATTCTACTTGGTTTGATATTTAGAGTTGCTTGTTTACCAAGAATTACTATCTTCCATAATTCATAATTCTAGACTTCTTATTAAGGAATTCCTTTCATAGATATACTACCTTTTTCTATCTATCATCATGATTAACATGATGAGATTTACTTCATAAGAATATTCTTATTTACTGATTAACCTTCTAAACTCATGGATGAATCCCATGAGTTTGATACTCAAGTATTTCATAACTTCCTCATGTCTTAGCTTGGTTGTATCTACTACTCTACTGTTGATAGCCTTCCATCCAACAAGTAGTTCCTTCAAACTCTACTCATAATCTTCTTTAATCATTCATCACTAATGTATCTCTAATAGGTGTATGCATCCAATTACCTTTCTCTAAAGTTGACTATCCTTTAAGATGACTAACACCACTTCTAAAACTCTATGCTACACTAGCTTTAATTGAATACTATCATCCTATATTCACTTTACTCCAATAACTCACACTCCAACCCTAAATCATATTTATGTGGCTTGTAATGGCTACTCTAGGATAACTTATCTCTACTAGGGTTTCATTCATGTTTTATCCACCAATACCAATTATACATGATATAAGTACTCAATCTTAGTGAATAAGGCTTGATCATTATAATCTTGTGATCCTTTATGGTTTAGGTTTCCAGTTGGCTAATCAAGGCTTTATCAATACCACTTTTCAATGATATTGATATTATCTTTTGGATCAAGGTTGTTATTCATGGATGATGTCCACTTGGCCTAATAGAATTACTACTGGTAACTATCCTCTGAATTTATCCTTGTAATCTTCTTTACTACCATAGGATTAGATAATATAAATAGTTCTTATTTTTATCTAGGAGGAATTTAACTTCATCAATTATCCTGTTGATTGGATTCTTTTTAATCTTTCCCATCCTATAGATGATTTCTAAAGCTAACATTACTATTTATCTCTGCTTAGTTGTTTCTTTATAGACACTTAAATGTGAGCTATGTTCTGGTCAAGAGTTGGTAGATTGAGAATTGGTGAATCAATAATTGATTTCTCCTCATTGATGAACAACAGATATTGGAATATAACTCAATAGGGATGATAAGGATTGATATGGAAAGAAAGGTATAGGTGAATGATCTAAACTTAGTTTCTTTCCTACTCAATCTTACTTAAGAAGTAGGGTTAGACATTACCATGATACTCAGGGTATATGTAGATGAGATTAAGATATAGTTGTTAAATTCATATTTGGTGTTATATCATCTAACTTGGTACTCATGAGTGATTATAATGAATACTATAATATGATCACCTAATGATCAAGTATAATTCACATTGTATTAAGGTTTAACTTTTAGTACATTTGATCTACCCTTAGATCAAATCTCCCTTACCCAAAATAAGGTTTTCGCAAAGGTCTTATTGAAACTTATCGCAGTCAACTTTATGATCTACTCCAATTCCATCAAGCTAAGAGAAGCTTCATTCAATTTGACAAGTTCTGTTTTAAAAGCGCGAAAATTATTCAGATTTTCTATGCATGAATGCAATGCACACATCTGGGTTCAGGTTATTTTTAAGCTCTAATGCTGGGATGTTACAGACTTTCCCCCTTAAAATAAACTTCGTCCTCGAAGTTCACAAACTCTCACGTTTTGGAGTAAGAAATTGTTTTGTAGTGGTTACTACCTTCTCCACTCCATGATGACCTTAAATGTAATTAATTGTAGTATTCCATAACCTGATTAGATATCCTAATCCAATTCCCTTTTTGTTTTCTATGTAATCATCAATCTTTCTTATTATACTATATAAGGTCTTGGAAGTCTCACTAAAACAGGGTTTTAAATTTTATTAATCAATAGTTGTGGCTAAAGGAGTATAACGTTTGATTTGTGGTGGTATGGTTTATACCGGTAGTCCTTGTGAAGATTGGATTTGAACTAATTTAGTTCATACCCATTGGAATTTCTTATTCTCTTTCCATGTCCAAGTGGAGGTTCTCTATTACTTCTTAAAGACCACTTAAGAGTTGTTTCTTCTACAATTAGTCGGTTAGGGTTAAACTTTTATCACCTTCAAACTTTTACCTTATTAAGTTTTAGATAATCTTTCATTATTACCTATAGTACTCCTTCAACTTTGATTTATAAGGTTTGCTCTCCCCCTTAGGGTTTACTAATAGTCTTTAAACTACATACATATAGACCATTGGTTCTTAAGCTAGAATGTTGGTTCCTGTTTAGCTTATATTTTACTGGTTTAGGGTCCGATGAAAGATTATACGGTGTATCCACATAGTTGTGGATCTCCGAAACAATCCTTTTAGCATTATATGTCTACTTGCTTTTGGACATTTTCGCTTGGATAAGTTTGACCTTGCGAAGCATCTCGAAAGATGATCGCCTTTAAATTTTATACTTCTTGAGGTCTTACTTAGCTTAGACCAAATTTAATGCTCTTTATGCAACTTATAAGAAGATCTGGGTAACTATGTTAACCAGATACCAGCTGCGGACAAAACACCAACTGTGGATCAGAATACCGATTATGGATTAAGTACTAGCTGCAAAAATTTACCAGCTGCGAAGCATCCTAGGGTGTATGTATTACCCTATGATTTCTAGCATTCTTATGGTATTCTATCTGAATTGTCAGAATTTGAATACCATTTTGGGTTCCAAAACTTCTTTGCACTTATTCATGATACTTCCATGAACTTGTATAATTACTCCATTGACTTCTTAGCAAAATTACCTATTTAGTTTGAACTTTAAGTTCATCACTTCTTGTTGCGGATTAATGATGATCTAAGCTTGATCCATCCTCCAAATGGTGTTAATACCTCTTATATCATGCTTCATCCTTCAAGTCAGTCTTCCTTATGATCTTCGAAACTCGTCATTCCCTTACACGAATTCCTGTTTCTATCTAGGTCTATAACATCAAGTAATAACTGGGTGTTACATCATGCATTTTCACACCTAATTAAACTTCATGTACAGATCTAGTCAATCAAGAATATCCAATAAAATCCAAAAGTAGATAAACAACAAAACATATACCATGTATTACACATAGGTTTTAAATAATTTACAAAGGCACTAGATGTTCCAACGGTTTGCCCCATACCTATTTACACAACTATCTTACAAGAACTTCTTGTTCTTGTGGATATATCCTCACTTATTTCGGCAAACCCTTCAACTACAATACGCATTACCCTCTATATACATTATTCAAGCCCTCATCCCTTGGGATGTCGTTCCGTTCTTACTTTCATCTTCCTCTAGTGCTTCCTGGAGTTCCGTCCATGATGACGTGAAGTCCTACGACTGCCTTCTGGATCATAAGAGCATCCAGGAGGTGCGTATTCTTGATTAGAAGTATCGAGACTAAGATTAGTCATTGAGAAATGACTAGAGTTGGCATAATATTCCATCGAATATTTCGGTTTTTCGGGCAACGCTTCCTCATAGTAAGTTGGTTCCTTAGATTTTTCTTGGATCCAGTCATATATATTAGTGTAGTAGCTATCGGAATACTCTTCTAAGTCGATTGGATTAGTATTACTCCCATATGGTCCATAAGGCTCTCTATGGTTATGGTTGATCTCCTCTTCAATACCTGTATCACAAGGTATAGGATTTCCTATGGTTCCACCTTGAGATTCTACTTCCCATCCATACTTGTTGGGCTCAGGGTTATTTGGAATACCTTTATTCCATTCCTGTTGTTCGGAGTTATATTTGGTCCATAGGTCTTCAGGTGGCTTGAAGTCATTTTGGTAATAGGCATAATTTTTCGAGTTTGGGTCATCAAACTCAGTTTCCTCAAACACTTCCCCTGAAGGTATGTATTTAGGATGCCTAGCTTCTTTATCTAGCTTCTTCCTACGAGCCATTGCTTTATCAGGATCAGTGAAATCCTCAATGACCATATCCAGCTCCTGGACTAAGACTTGGTGAGTGTTATGATAAGTGTTTAGAAAAGACCGATAATGATCCATATACTCTATAGCTAGAGTAGGTTCAGCTTGGACTAAGGTAGAGTGATCTAACTCATGCTCTGAGTTTGAGGTTTCATGTGGTATAATGGTATGAGTACTACCTTCTAGAGCTTGGGATTTTGTTTTCGGATCCTGGTTATGGCTACTGCTACGGTAATTTGGTATGCAGATGCCATGCACCTTGCCTCTCCTGATGGCATTTATCCCTTAAGTCCTAACTTCTTGGGTAACATGATCATGACACGGTATTTAGCTAATACCTGCCCATCATAGTAACTGTAAATCTTGACCAAAAGTCTTGATTCACATTCCAAACTCCATAGAAGTTGTCGGAGATTGTCTGTCCAATCCCCTCCGTAGTCATCCAACGTCCCGTTCATCACTTGAACATTCCGGGGTGGATATCGAGGTGCCATGTGGAACTGTAGATAAGAAATTATCATTAGTCACATAGAGTTAAAACTCTTGGGTAATTATCAGATTTGCAATCATACTAAAGAATTATCGCTCTAGTAACATAACAGGGTTATTCTCAAGTGAATATCCCTCATATCACTAGAGAACTCTTTATTATTGCTAGGATGTGTCCCACAGGTTCTACCCATTTACTAGGTTTCCAACCTAAGGTCAAAGCATATGCTCTGATACCAACTGCGGTAACCCAGCATACCACTGCATGATGTAGTATACTATAGTCGTTGACATAACACCAATGAAACACCGTTCACTTGTATTACATCCCTCAGAATGGCACAACAGAAACACAGCGGGTCCAATACATGTCTAAAGGTTACAACTCACTCTTTACACAAGATCCACAGAACACTCTAGGTTAAAGAGAGAGAAAGAACTCCTTACGAAGAAGAATCAAAGATAAATAACGCAAAACAATTATACTATTAAAACTAATATTTAACTAAGGGATTAACATTGCAGCTATAGCAATACACTACAGAATTAGGTTCTTTGGCTATAAATTATATTCCTATCTAATTAGTAACTTCGTCTTCACTTGAATTGATGTATATGTTGACTTCCTTGACTTTATTGAAGAGCTTTAGCTTTGGATAATGAGTCCTAGAGCATATCTTGATGTAGATGTTGTCTGTACTGGCTTCAGAATCTAGCAAGGGTTAAGAAGATACGTTGAGTACGAGCGTACTCAGCAAATTCACTAGAAAAGGAGTGTTTGATGCACTATAACTACAGCCACAGACTGTAGGTCATAGGCAATGCAAGTTTTCATAAACATTTCTTCAAAGGTTGCTTTTATTCTGAAAAGCTACGTCCATCAGCCTTCACGGGTTTACCAAAACTTTCATGGAGTTCCTTTCCCGCCGCGTTCGCAGCTCCTTCCCGGAAAAGGGAGTAACAAGTTACAGTTCTTACACTCTGCAGAGGTGCGTCACTTTACCCATGAGAGATCAACTCTTTGTTGCACAACCGGGTAGCTTATTCCCGTCCACAATTCCATGATGTGGGGCCCAGAAGATGATTCAAGCCAATCACTGCCCCCTTCACGACCTCGCGTGCCTCCTTGGTGTACACCATGCCCACATAAAGGATTACGACAATGGTTTGTACAAACCGTTAGATGTCAGAACTATCGTGGGACGATGAGGGTTCCCACCCATATGTTGCATATCCTCTACGAATTACCAATTAATATGCACGCTTCAAGGATAACAACCACGACCTGCACATCTGGCTTCATGCGAGAGGAAGAAGATACAGCTGACTTCTCCGTCCCATTCCAAATCTCATGGTCAACGCGTAATATACGGCGCAAGAATCACTGGCGACATTGGTTGTTAAGTCCTAGGTGATATAGTTCTGAATAGTGGTATTCCAACTGTCAGATTTAATAGATTAGCTTATCACCCTGGATCAGTAACCAATAGTTCACATTATTACCGAAAATAGTTTTTTTAGACCTTTTTCAAATGTAGGTGATAACAACACTGGATTTGTAAAATACTTTACAGAAAATAAACAAAGGACATGAGAAAGTGTGAACTTGCTTTTTGTGATTGCAAGATTATGCACTCACGGTCTTCGAGTCAGTATAAGATCCAAAATCTAAAATCAGCATCATTGGTCCGGCAAGGACTAATGTTTAAAGAAGCAATATGCTTTTATGCATAAGTAATGTGATGCACGTTCTAAACGCAAATCCCGGGGATAAAGTTGTCCTAGGGTTTGGATTCCGGAAATGGTTACTTTGGAATGTGTGCTTCTTTTAGATAGGTTTCACATTTGTGCTTCCATTAGAGTTTATGAGTGGTTGTGAGCAACACATATGTAGCAATAAAATATATATACTTCTGAAATGCTAGTTAAGATTTCTTATATAAGAGTTCTTGTTTGGAATGGCAAAAAGAATAACCTTCAAAGAAAAGATTTCTCTTCTAGAGTTTAAACAAGATTTGTGGTTAGTTGAGTTGGGTAGATGTTATTTGTTTGCTCGAATATTTTGTCTTGAGTTGCTTTATAACTTAACTACTTCAGACCAAAGCTAACTATAAAATATATAGTAATGTTTATTGTATTATATTTAGATTCTTGGAGACTAAAGTTAACTTTAAAAATATAGATAGTTTTGAAGGTTTAATACTTATAACATTTGTATCTTGTGTATCTGGAATGTTCCCTTTAGGTTACTTAATATTAGTGATCCTTTTACTTAGTGTAGTGGTTTCTTCATTTTATAATGGAGTAGTATCATTTATCTTTTATAAAGGAGTAGTTGTGGTTTATAAACCAAAATATAATATTACTTAACTACTTATGGATTCATTATATTGTGGTGGTAGTTTTTGTAATCTGGTGGTTAAAGTAGATAGGAATGATCTAATTTATTCACAATTTATTCTTTTGGGTTTTTTATTAGGAATAGGAATCCTTTTAGAATGTAGTCTTCACTTAAGGTTGAAGATAATTCTAAAATAAAAGGGTATTTATAATGTTTTAAACCATTATGGCCTTATATTATTAATATTTAAGACTAATACTATTTATTAGGCTTATTTGTCTCATTTTAGAAATATTAATAAATTTTATTTATCCTTATATGAATTATTAATGAAGTAAATAAGTTTAAATTTGAGTTATTAAAATATTTAAATTTTTATTTAACTCAAAAGGAGATTATTAGATTTTTAACATGTAGATATTATTTTTGTGATCATTTTGGTATATTATATTATTTTTATGATTTATAAATAATAAGATATGATTTTTATAGTTCTTATTACTTTATAATGACTTAATAAATAATAAATATTTACTTAAGTGAAATAATAATATATGATTATAGTTTTAAATTAAAATTCTTATTTTTCTAATATTTTTGGTATTTTATTTATATTATTAACATTTTCATTATTAAAATATGAATTATCAAAGTTTTATTACTTATAAAACCTTTACTAAATAATATTTATTTAAATAATCATCATAATAATATTTGATAATAAGTTTATGTTGTAGATTTTATTTTTCTACAAACTTTCATATATTATACATATTTTTCTGAATTGTAAATCAAAAGTTATTATTTAAACAAGATTTAATCCTTTATTTGATTTCTGGAATATTAATAATTAAGTTTAAAGCATTTTGTTTATTTCTTAAATAGGAAATACTTTTTACACCGCACCTAAAGCTAGCCTTAGTCACTGACTAGTGGGCCATTGTCCACCTCAGCTCTCAGGTTAAAGAAATTGCATTTGTTACCGATTGGTTAGCTACCCCAGTCAATGACATATGGGCCCTAGGCCATGCCACTTGCCACGTGAGACAAAGACCAGGTCAAACAGGGAACTGGGTGCAGGGTGACTCCAGCACGACGTCACGCTGACGTCAGCGCGACCTCCACCACCAGATCAAGGTCGCCGGCGATGATCTACTGCGGTGACCCAGCATACCACTTCATGTGTAATATACTATAGTCATTGACATGACATCCACAGAACACCGTTCTGTAATATCACATCTCTCAGAGTGGTACAACAGAAACATTGCGGGTCCATATTACAAATATACACACCTTATTATTATTACAATACCGGAAGTTCATGACTTCCAAAAGGTTCAACTTACAAAACAAAATATAAAGTGTTTCAGCAGAATTTAAAAGTAACAACTTCGACTAGGAGTTGAGCTCAACAACTTATTCTATAGAGTTCATGCTGCTCAGCTCCATTGGTTAATACTAACTAGGGATACTTAGTTGGAATCATTATCATCGATACCGTAGCGGATTTCGTAATCCACTCCTTCAACACCTCCGGACAGATCAGGTTCTTCGTAGAACACATCTTCTTGGCATTCGGCTGCATACATTGGCACGTCTTCGGGATCCTCGGAGTCTAAGCAAGGGATCAAAGGAAAGAATGAGTAACAGCGTTACCCAACAAGTTCATTATATGAAAGGTGGGAAGTTTGATGCTCTAACTACCACCACAGGTTATAAATCCTTGGCACTATGCAATTTTCGTAAATCTTTCTTCAAAGATTAATTTTATTATGAAGAACTATGACCATCAGCCTTCACAGGTTGACTAGAACTTTCATGGAGTTTCTTTCCTGCCGCGTTCATAGCTCCTTCCTGGAACAGGGAGTAACAAGTTACAGTTCTTACACTCTACAGAGGTGCGTTACTTTACCCATGAGAGATCAACTACTTGTAGCACAACCGGGCATACTTTCCCGTCCATAATTCCATGATGTGGGGCCCAATAGTTGGTCCAAGCCAATCACTGCCCCCTTCGCGACCTTGCATGCCTCCTTGGTGTACACCATGCCCACATAATGAATTACGGCAATGGTTTGTACAAACCGTTAGATGCCATAACTATCGTGGGACGATGAGGGTTCCCACCCATATGCTGCATATCCTCTACGAATTACCAATTAATATGCACTCTACGAGGATAACAGCCACGACCTGCACATCCGGCTTGATGCGAGAGGAAGAAGATACATCTGACTTCTCTGTCCCATTCCAAATCTCATGGCTAACGCGTAATATACGACGCTAGAATCACTGATGTCAGGGGTTATTAAGTCCCTACTTGATCATCATTGTTGCAAATAGAACCCTAAGTTCTATTGCTCCATTATATCACCACTTAGGATGATATCTATGATTTCTTTATTTGTGAAAATAATATTTTCTTTCTTTTATAGCATATATGATAACACACAATTTGCAAATACTTTGATAAAGACTCTTCAAAGGACATGAGCAAGTGATGAACTTGCCTTGTGATGGCAAGGTAGTGAAGTCTGATGCTTGCACTGGACCTTGAGCTTCTATGTCTACAAAACATCATTATTGCCCGGTAAGGACAATATTTAAAGAAGCAAAATGATTATGCAAGTAATGTAATGCATTATTTAATTTGATTTGCATTTCCCCCATTATTAATAAAATTCATTTTAATATTAAAGGATTTATAAATATTAAATTTTTAATATTTATAATTTATATTGAACTATTTTATTTTATTTTCCTTTATTTGACTTTTATTGTTTAATAATTCTTTTTAGGAATTATCACTTAAATATCAAAAATTGTTATTAAATATTTATTTAGTATTTTTCAAAAATACTACAATATTAATAATATAATGAAAGTGATTTTTATTTATTTTTATCATCTTTTAATAATTTTGTAAAGTTCCATAAGGAATATATAATTTACAAAATTCTTAATAAAATTTATATGTCAAAATTTTTATATTTCAATTTATTTGGATAGTTTGGAGTTTTGTGAATCCAAAAATATTTTATTTATAATTTTTGGATTTTTATTTTATTTTCTAGAATTTTTATTGAGTTCAGGGGCATTTTGGTATTTTCCTATTTATTAAAACAGATTTTAATTGACTTGGGCTGGCCATTTGGGCTTATTGGGCCCTTGTGGCCCAATAGGGCAGGGTCAAAATCATCACCCCGAGGGGTTTCGGCCCACCCAGCCCATTCACTCTGTTTCTTCTTCGTTCTTACCTCTCCTTTCCCTCGACCCCGTGGGGTTCGGCGCTGCCGCTGGCGATGGTCGCCGCCGTGGCTTCCCCTGGCCGCTGCCGTGGTGCAGGGCGAGGTTTGCGACTATGCTCGTTCATCTGGTCCAATTCGATTTAACTCCGGGGCTTCCCCGTGGCCAGGTTCACCCGTTCCCAAACCCTAGGGTTTGGGGAAAGTGCTACCGCCGCCGTAGTTCCTCCTGTGGTGGTGTGCCGTGTTCGTGTGCTCTTGTGGCCGTCGACGTGGCTGGTGCAGGCTGCAGCGCCCTCTGGGTGCTCCCTGTGCCGCCGCGGGCTCGTCGGCCAATCTGCTTCCTCTTCAATTCGTCAGCGAGGACCCTGGGTAAGTTACCTCTATGGATCTTGTTCATCCTATCACCATGAATCTCTATGTGTGTATCTAGTGGCTACTCGTGCCTAGTGACTACGTTCTGACTAGGTTTCACCTCCTAATTAGGGTTCTTGTTCTGATTAGGGTTCATAACCCCCTGTTGATCATATCCATGATGCTTTAGATCTAGTGGTGATCATCCTTGAGCATGAGGAACAATTGTTTGTTATGGATCATTATTTGTAGTTGTCTTTGGTGATGCTAGTGGCTTGTCAGACTTATTCCAGTGGTAATTTACTATGATCCAATGTTAGTGTTTCTATGGAATCCCTAATTGGAAATGTTGTTGATCTGAGGACTTTCCACTGTCAAGATGTTTATACTGACAATAGGTCTCTCAGTAATTGCTTACTGCTGTTATAATGGTGGGCTTGTATGAGAATATACATACTGAATATAATCATTACATGTTAATGATTTTCTGTGGTTGTATAGATAAATTTGATGTTGATTCCTGGCATTTGGATTCAGGAAGATGATATTTATTGGCTTGTCCCTTTTATTTGTGAAATCTAAGTAAAGATTGGGATTAGCTCATTAGAACTTGTCCTTGTGATACCATTATAATCTGGCACACAAGTGATTGAGTTTTACTCCTGAGCTCAGCTCTGACAATACTTGTGATTAATACTGGTAAGATAAAATGAAAGCTTCTCTTAACTCTCCTGCCTATGTTGTTGGTCTGAGGCTCTAGGATTTTAGGTCCTGGTTAGTTGAGAAAATAGTTTGTTTGTAACTTGTAAGATTAGAGGTGCTATTCCCTCTGGGAGATGTGCCCTAATTTGATAAGAACAATTGAAGAATTATTTAAGTTGCATATGCTAACACCGAACTCTGTGAGGCTGGTCTGAGAGATTGGTGCTTTTGGCTTAGTCTGATTTCTGATCTTTATACTTGAAATCTATAGGATAGATTCACCTCACTTGGGTGATTATTGAGAGATTGTTTCATAAAACAACACATGCTTTTGTCTAGATACTATGATTAGATCATGTGATGGGTTTATGATACTCACCACAAAATCTGATGATTGTGGAGTAAGGTGGTGATGTTGATCTTGTTTTGCTGAGCTCCTGAGCTTGACCTTGAGCTAGCCTGCTCCTCCTAGCTCCTGGACTTGATCTTGTTGTCCACCTGATCCTCCCCCCTCCTTATGTCACCATCCTAGTGATGAGATCTGGCTTTGGTTGGTTTGGTTGCTGGCTGTTGTGCTTGGTTAGCTGCTGTCTAAGCTGGCTGTTCTTGTGTAACATCCCTAAAATCATGTTTTCAAAGATTGCACATCATTCATGCATGCATATCATTTAGGGATCATTTTCCAACTCATTTCAAGAAAACAGAAGCACTTAGTGCTATTATTTTATGTGAGCAAACATTAATATAATGCCACTCTCAATTGAGACCATAATTGTTTTAAACCAAGCTTTGTTTGTTCTCATGTTGTTTTGGGTTGAATGTTGGAGTTTGGACAAAAATTTACAAAACAAATATGGTTTTAAAACCATTTTTAAATCTTCAGCAAACCATGTGCTAAGGCACTGTTATTTTTAATCTTCAAAGGACCATGCTAGTCCAACAAGACAACATGATTTTATACTTAAAATTATACAAGTTTCATTTTATAAAAGGACAGAAAGGTTTGGAATTCAAATGATTTTGAATTCATATGAAAAGGTTTCCTGAAAATCATTTTAGAAAAAGAAAAAGAGATAAGAAATAGAAAAGGGCCGGCGCCAGACTTTCAGCCCATCAGCAAACGCAGCCCAGCAATCCCACCCGGGTTTTTTCCCTCCTTCTCTCACGCGGCACAGACCCACCCTTGTAGCATCCCATTTGTCTAACAACTGTAATGCTACTTGTTCTAGTAATAAAAGGGCCACTTCCTACATATAATTGTTGCATCATCATCATATCATGCTCATGTCATCATGCCACCTTGCATTTGAGCATCATACAAAAACCCTTTTGCTTTGGTTCTTATCTCATATGCATTAATATCTGTATTTGCCTCTTGATATTGTATTTGGTTCTTGATATATTGTTAAATGCCCAAGTTGAGTTGGGGGCATATCTCTTATTGACTCCACCACCTTTCTTTCACCACCTTCTAACTCCACCATCCAACTAAATATGAGCTTGGCATTTTATTTGAGTTTTACCTCTAGCTCATGTGGGTTGGGAGGGATCAAATTCTAGCTCCCACATGTGTTGTTTTTGGGGTTATCATCATGTTGGGATATTTTGTGGGCTTAATAAATATCTAGTGGCATATACACACTAGCAAGTCCCATTGTATCTCAGATATGGTCATCTCCATCTACTCCACATGGGGCATCCTTTTAAATTCTTTTGCTTGGCCTTATTCCAATTTTTGGGAATGCAAAATAATAATGCCATGTAATAACATTGTGTTCACAAGACCATCAGGGCAATAAATATTTCTGCATGGGCCATGCAAGTACCATCTGGTGCGTGCCATTGGTTTTTATTTGCTTTTTGAGTTGATCATCTCCATCTCTATCCTCTCTTTTGGCTTGAACTTGTTGGATCTCGCTATAAACCCTATCACCACATAATCCCCTCTTTACTTCTACCTCTAACCCTACACCCTACCTCTCCTTTTCTATCCATCCCACCCTTGCATGAACATGTGATCAGGTGGTGCCTTTGACATGTGCTTAACATGGGTATCTCCCCTTTCCTCTTACCTAATCTCTCTTTTAAACCCTAAACCCGAGCCTCTCTAACCCAAACCCTGCAGTATGTAGCTTGTTCTCTTTCTTTCTCTCCGCTTGGCCCAAACCCTCTATTCAAAATTCCCTGTGAAAAGTTCAAAGAATTTGAAAGTTAAAAGCTGATTTAAAGTTGCATTGGAATAAAACTAGCAAAACAAGTAAAAATAAAAGAGGAAGAAAAAATAGAGGAGAGAAACAAACCTGGGCCTCACCCAGCCGCAGTAGCCCAGGAAACCTCCTCTCCTCCGGCCCAACTCGCCTCCCCTGGCCCAGTACCCCTTCCCCTGCCGCGCTCCTGTTCTTCTTCTCTGGCGCCTGACGCCGTTCGCACCTCTCTCTCTCTCGCGGCAGGAGACGGAAGCAGACGGAGCAGGTCTCCGTCCGTCCGCCGTTGTCCTCGTCACACTCCACCACCTGCCCTCTTCTTATCCCCAAGCCGTGGATGCCTCCTCGAACCCTAGCTGCTCCCTCTCCCCCTTCCCTCCGCCGCCATGTCTGAACCGATGGCAGCTCCGGCGGCCGCCTGAAACGTGTTGCGCGTAGCCATCGTCCTCGCTCCCGCACTCCAGGTACCGAGCGACCCTCCCCGTTTGCGTTTGGCCCTATTCTTCTCTCCCTGTCTCTAGGATCGTCGGTGACCGATGTTGCCTGCAGGGTCTCACGTAGGCGAACCTCCCCGGCGTTCTTCCGGCGACCTCACGACCCCGCGTCGCCGGGAATTGGTCCCTGAAGGTCCCCGCTAGCTCCGCCTCCTCGTTCCCCCTCGCATACCCCTGTGAGCTCCCTTCCCAGGCCGCCGGCCAGCCTCGCCCTGTGCTCTGTTTCAGAGGGGAAGTTCTGTCATTAGGTTCAGTACCAACCCCAGCTCCTCGACCTGTTCGTCGGTGAACCGCGGTGAGCCTAGGCACCCTCCGACGTTTCGTCCTGAACCAAAGTTGTAGCTCTAGATGCCCTCTAACTTTTCTGTTTTTGCGGCATCATCAATTTCGGAGCGTACGCGTCGTCATCCTCGTTCGAAGATAGAACCAAAACCCGACCTTGCAGTTTCGTGTCAGCCGTTCCCCTCTGTTCTTCGCTGTTTGCCGGCCGCTGTAGACCTCCTCGGGAAAAACCTTGTATACAAGAGTTATAGGTCTAAGTGTGTTCCACACTTTTCGTTTTTGCATCGTCCCTAAATAATGCCTAGTTTGATCGCCATCGTCCTCCGAAGTTCAGCTCAGCTCGTAGGTTCGAGTGTTAAAATAATTCAGTTTCGTCAGTCACCTCCAGAAGGTTTTATAAATAGGACCCTGGACTTCTCGAACTCTCCACCCGCAGCCCTCCCAGCCGGCATTTTTGTAAGAAGGCCCCCACGCTAGTCCACCCTTAACCCGCGGTACACCCCCACCTGTGTCCCACGTGGCAGCCCAGTCAGCACCCTCGGGTCCCACCTGTCGGTGTCTAGGGCTAGGTTAGCCTGAGTATTAAAATGTTTTCTGTTTTCAGAATTCAAATTCAAATTTTCAAAATCTGTTCAAACTAAATAAATTCATAACTTATTAATGGTTTGGAATTTGAATTCAAACCTTATATGAAAAATGTTTAGTTTTTGAATTATAATTCAAATCCTTATTCAAATATTTTCAGAATTAATTTATTTAGTTAACCTTTGACTTTGACCCTAATTATTAATTTTGACTTAAAATAAATTTAAATTCATAATTTCAAATAATACAAATAATATATATATTTGAATCAGAAAAATGTGAGGATTTCAAATATGTTATTCAAAATATTATTTGAATACTTTAAAATTCAAGTTGAGTTAAATTACAACAAATGCCACTGTAACTTAATAAATTAATAACTTTTGATTTATAACTCCGAATTTAACAAATGATATGTCTAAAATGATCATCTCGACGAGACCTTTCTATTTATGCTATCCATGACTTCAATTGCAGCATGCATCATATAAATATAAAGTATACATCAACTGTTATGACAATAAAATGTGGCCAAACCTTAATAAAATGACTTATTCTTGTATACCACACCTCACCCATGCCATGCTACTTTATTGCCATGCAACTTGTTCATCATTCATCATGGCATGATTGTTTGCTTGACGCATTTATTCCTATGCTTGTGCACTTTATTTATGTTGGCCCTTGTCTGTTTGGTTCTTCTTCGGATAGACTCTGAGCAGGGGATATATCAAGAGGACTAGGGGCACTACCCAGATCCGTCTCTCGCTTCAACTGAGTTGCCAGGCAAGCACTACCACATGCTTGCATACATACAGTACCTATTGCCTCTATCTTATTCTTGCATCATTGAGTCGCGATTGCATTAAATTGAATCCCAAGTATGCATAGCCTTTACTTTTACACCCCACCAAGCTTGTTCCTCCATCCCATGAGCCATTACTACAGGAGTTGTTTGAGCCATGCGAGTCGTAGAACAGCATGTGTAGGGTATGTGAGAGTCTGTTGGATAACGAGGTACCTAAACAACTTAACCTGAGTAGTAATGGGATAACTAATGAAAGTGGCACCAGTGAGCAACATCTGCTATTTGGTTTTTCCTGCTCACTTGTGTCCCGTAAGACCCCGAGTACTTGATTCCTGTTCCTTGATTTCTCGCGCTATCCACATCCAGGAGGTATATGGGACCCTCCTGAGCCAGAGCTTGATTCATTCTTATTTCTTGGGGCCACAAACTAGTTTGAGGTATTATTTACTATCCTGTACTTATGCCATGCTACTACTGTATTTACAATTGTGCGACAGATAGCACCTGTACTATTTAGGATCGGGACACGATTCCGCGGTGTCGACAAGCCCAGTTTTGGGTTCCCAGTCGTTCACGGCCGTCTACCCAAACCTTGAGTCCGTCTCGGAGCTCGCTTACTTCGTTGCGGGTCTACTCAATGGGGTGGCCCCCTGAAATATTTCTGAATCCTGTGATTGCTTTGTCGTGAAGGCCTCGTTGGGTTTTGATTTGGTTTTTCCGAGGTTGATCGAGTGTGTGTTGCTATTGGTGCACCCCGGCCGGGTAAAACTTTCTGAAAGCCGTGTCCGCGGTTATGGACGACTTGGAGCACAGTTTCTCGATCATAGACAAGCATAACTAAAGTAACGCTTTAATCTGACTAAGTAATTTGACTAGTAAATAGTGCAACGCTCATGGAATGGTTAATAAAATTGCCAACGGATGGGGGTTGTTCGTCCGCTTCCTCGTTGGTAAGCGAGGAGGAGGATGGATCTGATGGAATTACTGTCCTAACTGTTGTCTTTATTTTCACGGACATCCGACTATCTTTGATTAGGCGGATGGTTAGCGCTTATCTGTATAACTGCTAGGGTTTATCTTTCGCTGCAATCGCGTCACCCCAGGTTGTGTCCCCTTTAGAGGCATTAAGACTTGCTGAGTACCCTTAGGGTCTCACACGATAAATTATTGGTTCAGATGAACAGGTACCCTCGCAGGACGGATACTGGGTTGAAGAGGCTGGTTATGTGGGCAACGATCGTTCGGTGTAGAGATTCCGGGCACGGGGATCTGTGAGATCTGTGGGCGGGATGTGCTTACTTCTATGGCATCTTATGCCGATTTGCTTCTTGTCCGTACCAGGACTTTGTTTTGCCGCTTCCGCTTGATACTCTGATGTGTGTTGTATGAGGAATTATCCTAAAATATTATACCTATCTAGGTCATTTGAATCTTGCCGTATGGCGTTGCTATATTTCCTTTCTTTCTAGATGGTATGGCTCTGATGTACTCTTGTATGGCGGCTTGCATACATACCCACTTGTGTATGTAGTTGATCCCTTCGCCTGCCGATTACGCCGCCCGTACAGGTCCCGATGAGATGGAAGTGGTTGGGACGGCCGAAAGGTCTACCCGTGAGTGGCTTTTAGGGCCCCACCGTACTATTTCAACCACTACCGCTCATCCAGGCTTGTATCTAGGAGCGTAATTCACCGAGGTAGTTACAATTGGTATCAGAGCCATCCCGACCTTCAGGGTCTCAGCCAAACGGTCGTTGTCAGTCTAGCAAATATTTTTGGTAGTTATGTATACTAGGGAAAAACAAAACGCGAGAGTAGGACTGCTTCCACTTTTCTTCTTACCCACCCACCCACCCTTTTCTGGTAAGGAAGTGCAACGTTTTCAATCCTCTTCTTAAAATTCAAACTAGGATTCACGTGTTCTGGGTTTCCGTAGTACCATAGGTTGTGTGTGTGTGTGTGTATGTGTAATCCCTTGTCTATCTGTTGCACCCAAGTTGTTATCTAATCAGCCTTTGGTTATCAACTGTTGGTACATTCCATACCGACAGGCTTTTGCAAACCGACGCAATCTGTCTTACTCTTTGTTTCCGACGCTATCTTGTTTGGGGTGTTCGTTTCCGTAGTTACCAATCTTTAGGTTCGTCGTGAGAAGAAGGGGTTAGGATATGTGTTCCACTTGTTCATGTGCGGAGTAATGATTTGAGCGCGGGATGGAGTCGCGACCATACCACTACTTTTATCATTCGCTTTTGTATATTGAATCGGTAGAGTCACTAATCTTGATTCGTTAAGTAATTTTGCGCATCTATTGGTATTTTAATGCCGAAATTTGTGGAAAAAATTTCTTTGATATAATTGTGTACCACACTCCTTTTCAGTCGTGTGCGATATGCGTAATATCTTCTAGGTGCTTTGTACTTTGTTGATATTTTAATATCATCTCAGTAAATTGTATCCTTTAATCTTGGTTAATTCCATCTTGGTACTATTTTGGATTATTATTATTCTCCATTATAGTACTGACTTGTGTTTTATATCAATCTCAGGATGGCTCCACCACGCCGTTCAGATGAGGACATACCACCAGAACTTGGGGCTGCGTTGTCAAACATAGCAAATGCCTTGGCAGCAATGCAACAGAACCAGCAGCGTTTGGAAGAGAGCGTCAGAAGGAATGAGTTTGCTCCACTCCCTCCACCTCCCAAGCGGGGCGACATCAAAAGCTTCCTGAAATTCAACCCTCGCCAGTTTGATGTTTCAGATCGCCCACTGGATGCGGATGATTGGTTACGTGAGATGTCAAGGTTGCTCGAGACTGCTGATGTTCCGGAGCAGGAGTGGGTCAAGTGTGCTACTCACCTTCTGAAGGGAGATGCAGCTCTTTGGTGGGAAAATTACTTGAAGGCAAGCTGCACTGGTTTCCAGCCAACTTGGGAAAGGTTCACTGCAGCTTTCAAAGAGCAGTTTCTCTCCGAGATTGTAATGGAAAGGATGAAGGAGGCTTTTCTCAACCTGAAGTAAGGAAATGATAACGTCAACACCTACATCAGGAACTTCATGAATCTATCTCGTTATGGTGGCGATGAGGTATCTGATGACAAGAAGAAGCAGAAGAGGTTCAGGCAAGGGCTCAATGCGTCGATCAAGTATGCGATCACACATGCAAGGCCGGCAACTTTCCTGGAACTACAGCACACGGCCCTGCAAGAGGAGGCAAGCAGGCAAGTGTTCGAGGAGTCCAAGAAACACCACAGGGATGCATCAAGCTCTGCAGTTATGGCAACTCCTTCTAAGCGGCGTGTCTGGGTTCCTAACACCCCACCGTCGCTCCCGGCTTCACCAAGACCTTCAAGCTACGTGTCAAGGCCACCAAACTCCATCACTGCTGCTCCCAGGGGCTACACCCACAACTACCCTGGAGCGATTGGCGGAGTCCCTGGCTACGCTGCTCCACGTCCACCTGGTGCCTGCTTCACGTGTGGAGATCCTGGACATCCCCACTGGAACTGTCCGTTGAAGAACAAAGCTCTCCCTCCACCCCCGCCAAGATCTGCAGCAAGCTCTCCTATGGTTCGTGCACCACCACCTCGGGCTCTCAACATCAACACCAAGCCCGGGTCTACGGTTGCCCGTGCCAATTGTGTCAACGCTGCTCAAGCTGAGCAAGCACCGGGAGTCGTGATGGGTATGCTTTCCGTTAACTCAGTCCCTGCACGAGTTCTGTTCGATTCTGGTGCATCGCATTCATTTGTTTCTCACAAGTTTGCAAATGAAAATGAGTTAGTTATGGTTCCTCTACTCAAGCGGTTAATGGTCCTTTCTCCGGGAGCAAACATGAGGGCTGAGCATATCAGCCATGGCAATCAAATTGAGATTGGTGGCTCTTCGTTCTCGGCTTCTTTAATTGTTCTGGGCAATTCTGACATTGACGTCATCTTGGGCATGGATTGGTTGATAGCAAATGCAGCTGTGATTGATTGTGCTGAACGCTCAGTTTCTCTGAAGATTCCTGAAGGTCATATAGTCTTTTCTCCAAGTCTGACTCCCGCTGTCCAGCTTTTCTCTTTGGCGGCTCTGAATGATGATGCTATGGAAGCTATTCAGAGTGTACCGGTGGTCTGTGAGTTCCCAGATGTTTTTCCTGAAGAGTTGTCGGGTATGCCTCCGGATCGAGAGGTTGAGTTTGTGATTGAGCTTGAACCTGGAACGGCTCCTATCTCCAAGCGGCCTTACAAAATGGGTCCTTCTGAGTTGGCTGAACTCAAAAGACAGCTTGATGAACAAGAGAAGTTGGGTTTCATTCAACACAGTACTTCTTCTTGGGGTAGCCCAACAATCTTTGTGAAGAAGCGTGACATGACTGATAGACTTTGTGTTGACTATCGGGCTCTCAATGCTAAAACCATCAAGAACAAATATCCCCTTCCGCGGATTAATGATCTGTTCGATCAGCTAGCTGGAGCTGTGGTGTTCTCTAAGCTGGACTTGAGAAGTGGTTATCACCAAATCAAGATTCGCAAGGAAGATGTGCCCAAAACAGCTTTCACCACCCCGCTATGGCCTGTATGAGTACACGGTCATGTCTTTCGGTCTCACCAACGCACCTGCTACCTTATCGAGGCTTATGAACTCGGTTTTCATGGAGTACCTTGATAAGTTTGTTGTGGTCTATCTGGATGACATTCTGGTCTATTCTAAGTCCAAGGAAGAGCATGAAGAACACCTGCGGTGTGTCTTAAACAAGCTTCGTGAGAACCGCTTGTATGCAAAGTTCTCAAAGTGTGAGTTTTGGCTGCCTGAAGTAACCTATCTTGGTCATGTCATCTCTGCCAAGGGCATTGCAGTCAACCCGGAAACTGTGAAGACAATTGTTGAATGGCTTCCTCCTGTTAATGTCAAAGAAGTGCGGAGTTTTCTTGGTTTGGCTAGTTATTGCCGTCGCTTCGTTCAGAACTTTTCGAAGATAGCGAAGCCTCTTACCGATCTCCTCAAGAAAGGCAAGAAATACCTGTGGACTCCTGCGTGTCAAGCAAGTTTTGATACACTCAAAGAGAAGCTCACTTCCACGCCAGTCTTGGTTCCTCCGGATACATCTAAGCCTTTCCAGATATTCTGCGACGCCTCTTTGCAAGGATTGGGTGCGGTCCTTATGCAAGAGAAACAAGTGGTTGCTTATGCCTCTCGACAGTTGAAGACGCATGAGATCAACTATCCCACACATGACCTCGAGCTAGCAGCAGTTGTCTTTGCTTTGAAGCTATGGAGGCACTACTTGCTTGGCAACCGATGTGAGATCTTTTCTGACCACAAGAGTTTGAAGTATATCTTCACTCAGCCGGATCTCAACCTTCGACAGAGGAGATGGATCGAAGCAATCAATGACTTTGATGTGACCATCAACTACACCCCGGGCAAAGCTAATGTCATGGCCGATGCTTTCAGCCGCAAAGCTTATGTCAACAACCTCATGATGGAAGAGCAGCAACCGCTCTTGTGCGAGGAATTCCGTCAGCTCAACCTGGAAGTTGTGGAACAAGGGCATCTCCTGAACCTTCTGGCTACTCCTCTCTTGGAAGAAAAGATTCGCTCTCGTCAGCTGGGTGATCCGCACACCAGAAACATCATCTCTAAACTTGAGCTTCCGAAGTATGAGTCCTTCCACGTAGATGATCAAGGCACGCTTTTCTTCGACCACCGGATGTTTGTTCCGAACTACTCGGGTTTGAGAGAGCAAGTTCTCAAGGAGGCGCATGATTCGGTTCTTTCTATCCACCCTGGCAGCACAAAGATGTACATGGACTTGAAAACACAGTATTGGTGGCCTAGTTTGAAACGATATTGTGCCAAGTATGTCTCGGAGTGTGATGTTTGCCGCAGAGTGAAAGCTGTCCATCAGAAACCTTTCGGTCTTCTACAGCCATTGAAACCTCTGGAATGGAAATAGGAGAAAGTAGAGATGGACTTCATCACTGGCTTTCCAAGGTCGCAGAAGGGCAACAATGCAATCTTTGTTGTCATCGACAGGCTTTCTAAAGTGGCTCATTTCTTCCCCGTCAAGGAAACAATTTCTGGAATTCAGTTGGCTGAGCTCTATATCAACAGGATTGTCTCTCTGTATGGGGTTCCGCTTGAGATCAGTTCAGACCGTGGGAGCATCTTCACTTCAAAGTTCTGGGAGAGTTTCCAAAATGCTTTGGGAACAAAGTTGAACTTCAGCACTGCTTACCACCCTCAGTCGCAAGGACAAGTGGAAAGGATCAATCAGATTCTGGAGGATATGCTTCGGGCATGCGTCATCTCTTTTGGCATGAAGTGGGAGGAATGTCTGCCATATGCTGAATTCTCGTACAACAACAGCTTCCAGAAGAGTCTGAAGATGGCACCATTTGAGGCTCTCTATGGTCGCAAGTGCAGAACTCCGATTGGTTGGTCAGGTGCAGGAGAAAGAATCTGGTTTGGCCCTGACATTGTAACTCAAGCGGAGGAGAAGGTGCATATCATTCTTGAGAACCTGAAGATTGCTCAAAGTCATCAGAAGAGCAATTATGACAGGAAGCACACGGACATGGTGTATGCCCCTGGTGATCTCGTGTACCTTCGTGTCACTCCCATGAAAGGCACACACCGCTTTGGTATCAAAGGAAAGCTGGCTCCTAGATACATTGGTCCATTCAAGATTCGTGGTAGAAGAGGAGAAGTTGCTTATGCCCTTGAGCTTCCGGAAAAACTCAAAGTCCATGATGTTTTCCACATCTCTCAGCTCAAGAAGTGCTTCAAGGATCCCGGCAGGACCGTGAATCATGAGCTAATCAATCTCCAAGAAGACATGTCTTATCAAGAACACCCCACCAAAATCCTTGAGACCGCAGAAAGAAGGACTCGCAACAAGTCCATCAAGTTCTGTAAGGTGCAGTGGTCACACCATTCCGTTGATGAAGCCACTTGGGAACGCGAAGATGAACTCCGTGCCAACTATCCTACCCTCTTTGTGTCTTCTTCTTCTTCCTAGAATCTCGGGGCGAGATTCCTGTTAGTGGGGGAGAGTTGTAGCATCCCATTTGTCTAACAACTGTAATGCTACTTGTTCTAGTAATAAAAGGGCCACTTCCTACATATAATTGTTGCATCATCATCATATCATGCTCATGTCATCAAGCCACCTTGCATTTGAGCATCATACAAAAACCCTTTTGCTTTGGTTCTTATCTCATATGCATTAATATCTGTATTTGCCTCTTGATATTGTATTTGGTTCTTGATATATTGTTAAATGCCCAAGTTGAGTTGGGGGCATATCTCTTATTGACTCCACCACCTTTCTTTCACCACCTTCTAACTCCACCATCCAACTAAATATGAGCTTGGCATTTTATTTGAGTTTTACCTCTAGCTCTGTGGGTTGGGAGGGATCAAATTCTAGCTCCCAGATGTGTTGTTTTTGGGGTTATCATCATGTTGGGATATTTTGTGGGCTTAATAAATATCTAGTGGCATATACACACTAGCAAGTCCCATTGTATCTCAGATATGGTCATCTCCATCTACTCCACATGGGGCATCCTTTTAAATTCTTTTGCTTGGCCTTATTCCAATTTTTGGGAATGCAAAATAATAATGCCATGTAATAACATTGTGTTCACAAGACCATCAGGGCAATAAATATTTCTGCATGGGCCATGCAAGTACCATCTGGTGCGTGCCATTGGTTTTTATTTGCTTTTTGAGTTGATCATCTCCATCTCTATCCTCTCTTTTGGCTTGAACTTGTTGGATCTCGCTATAAACCCTATCACCACATAATCCCCTCTTTACTTCTACCTCTAACCCTACACCCTACCTCTCCTTTTCTATCCATCCCACCCTTGCATGAACATGTGATCAGGTGGTGCCTTTGACATGTGCTTAACATGGGTATCTCCCCTTTCCTCTTACCTAATCTCTCTTTTAAACCCTAAACCCGAGCCTCTCTAACCCAAACCCTGCAGTATGTAGCTTGTTCTCTTTCTTTCTCTCCGCTTGGCCCAAACCCTCTATTCAAAATTCCCTGTGAAAAGTTCAAAGAATTTGAAAGTTAAAAGCTGATTTAAAGTTGCATTGGAATAAAACTAGCAAAACAAGTAAAAATAAAAGAGGAAGAAAAAATAGAGGAGAGAAACAAACCTGGGCCTCACCCAGCCGCAGTAGCCCAGGAAACCTCCTCTCCTCCGGCCCAACTCGCCTCCCCTGGCCCAGTACCCCTTCCCCTGCCGCGCTCCTGTTCTTCTTCTCTGGCGCCTGACGCCGTTCGCACCTCTCTCTCTCTCGCGGCAGGAGACGGAAGCAGACAGAGCAGGTCTCCGTCCGTCCGCCGTTGTCCTCGTCACACTCCACCACCTGCCCTCTTCTTATCCCCAAGCCATGGATGCCTCCTCGAACCCTAGCTGCTCCCTCTCCCCCTTCCCTCCGCCGCCATGTCTGAACCGATGGCAGCTCCGGCGGCCGCCTGAAACGTGTTGCGCGTAGCCATCGTCCTCGCTCCCGCACTCCAGGTACCGAGCGACCCTCCCCGTTTGCGTTTGGCCCTATTCTTCTCTCCCTATCTCTAGGATCGTCGGTGACCGACGTTGCCTGCAGGGTCTCACGTAGGCGAACCTCCCCGGCGTTCTTCCGGCGACCTCGCGACCCCGCGTCGCCGGGAATTGGTCCCTGAAGGTCCCCGCTAGCTCCGCCTCCTCGTTCCCCCTCACATACCCCGGTGAGCTCCCTTCCCAGGCCGCCGGCCAGCCTCGCCCTGTGCTCTGTTTCAGAGGGGAAGTTCTGTCATTAGGTTCAGTACCAACCCCAGCTCCCCGACCTGTTCGTCGGTGAACCGCGGTGAGCCTAGGCACCCTCCGACGTTTCGTCCTGAACCAAAGTTGTAGCTCTAGATGCCCTCTAACTTTTCTGTTTTTGCGGCATCATCAATTTCGGAGCGTACGCGTCGTCATCCTCGTTCGAAGATAGAACCAAAACCCGACCTTGCAGTTTCGTGTCAGCCGTTCCCCTCTGTTCTTCGCTGTTTGCCGGCCGCTGTAGACCTCCTCGGGAAAAACCTTGTATACAAGAGTTATAGGTCTAAGTGTGTTCCACACTTTTCGTTTTTGCATCGTCCCTAAATACTGCCTAGTTTGATCGCCATCGTCCTCCGAAGTTCAGCTCAGCTCGCAGGTTCGAGTGTTAAAAAAATTCAGTTTCGTCAGTCACCTCCGGAAGGTTTTATAAATAGGACCCTGGACTTCTCGAACTCTCCACCCGCAGCCCTCCCAGCCGGCATTTTTGTAAGAAGGCCCCCACGCTAGTCCACCCTCAACCAGCGGTACACCCCCACCTGTGTCCCACGTGGCAGCCCAGTCAGCACCCTTGGGTCCCACCTGTCGGTGTCTAGGGCTAGGTTAGCCTGAGTATTAAAATGTTTTCTGTTTTCAGAATTCAAATTTTCAGAATCTGTTCAAACTAAATAAATTCATAACTTATTAATGGTTTGGAATTTGAATTCAAACCTTATATGAAAAATGTTTAGTTTTTGAATTATAATTCAAATCCTTATTCAAATATTTTCAGAATTAATTTATTTAGTCAACCTTTAACTTTGACCCTAATTATTAATTTTGACTTAAAATAAATTTAAATTCATAATTTCAAATAATACAAATAATATATGTTTTTGAATCAGAAAAATGTGAGGATTTCAAATATGTTATTCAAAATATTATTTGAATACTTTAAAATTCAAGTTGAGTTAAATTACAACAAATGCCACTGTAACTTAATAAATTAATAACTTTTGATTTATAACTCCGAATTTAACAAATGATATGTCTAAAATGATCAGCTCGACGAGACCTTTCTATTTATGCTATCCATGACTTCAATTGCAGCATGCATCATATAAATATAAAGTATACAGCAACAGTTATGACAATAAAATGTGGCCAAACCTTAATAAAATGACTTATTCTTGTATACCACACCTCACCCATGCCATGCTACTTTATTGCCATGCAACTTGTGCATCATTCATCATGGCATGATTGTTTGCTTGACGCATTTATTCCTATGCTTGTGCACTTTATTTATGTTGGCCCTTGTCTGTTTGGTTCTTCTTCGGATAGACTCTGAGCAGGGGATATATCAAGAGGACCAGGGGCACTACCCAGATCCATCTCTCGCTTCAACTGAGTTGCCAGGCAAGCACTACCACATGCTTGCATACATATAGTACCTATTGCCTCTATCTTATTCTTGCATCATTGAGTCGCGATTGCATTAAATTGAATCCCAAGTATGCATAGCCTTTACTTTTACACCCCACCAAGCTTGTTCCTCCATCCCATGAGCCATTACTACAGGAGTTGTTTGAGCCATGCGAGTCGTAGAACAGCATGTGTAGGGTATGTGAGAGTCTGTTGGATAACGAGGTACCTAAACAACTTAACCTGAGTAGTAATGGGATAACTAATGAAAGTGGCACCGGTGAGCAACATCTGCTATTTGGTTTTTCCTGCTCACTTGTGTCCCGTAAGACCCTGAGTACTTGATTCCTGTTCCTTGATTTCTCGCGCTATCCACATCCGGGAGGTATATGGGACCCCCCTGAGCCAGAGCTTGATTCATTCTTATTTCTTCGGGCCACAAACTAGTTTGAGGTTTTATTTACTATCCTGTACTTATGCCATGCTACTACTGTATTTACAATTGTGCGACAGATAGCACCTGTACTATTTAGGATCGGGACACGATTCCGCGGTGTCGACAAGCCCAGTTTTGGGTTCCCAGTCGTTCACAGCCGTCTACCCAAACCTTGAGTCCGTCTCGGAGCTCGCTTACTTCGTTGCGGGTCTACTCAATGGGGTGGCCCCCTGAAATATTTCTGAATCCTGTGATTGCTTTGTCGTGAAGGCCTCGTTGGGTTTTGATTTGGTTTTTCCGAGGTTGATCGAGTGTGTGTTGCTATTGGTGCACCCCGGCCGGGTAAAACTTTCTGAAAGCCGTGTCCGCGGTTATGGACGACTTGGAGCACAGTTTCTCGATCATAGACAAGCATAACTAAAGTAACGCTTTAATCTGACTAAGTAATTTGACTAGTAAATAGTGCAACGCTCATGGAATGGTTAATAAAATTGCCAACGGATGGGGGTTGTTCGTCCGCTTCCTCGTTGGAAAGCGAGGAGGAGGATGGATCTGATGGAATTACTGTCATAACTGTTGTCTTTATTTTCACGGACATCCGACTATCTTTGATTAGGCGGATGGTTAGCGCTTATCTGTAGAACTGCTAGGGTTTATCTTTCGCTGCAATCACGTCACCCCAGGTTGTGTCCCCTTTAGAGGCATTAAGACTTGCTGAGTACCCTTAGGGTCTCACACGATAAATTATTGGTTCAGATGAACAGGTACCCTCGCAGGACGGATACTGGGTTGAAGAGGCTGGTGATGTGGGCAACGATCGTTCGGTGTAGAGATTCCGGGCACGGGGATCCGTGAGATCTATGGGCGGGATGTGCTTACTTCTATGGCATCTTATGCCGATTTTCTTCTTGTCCGTACCCGGACTTTGTTTTGCCGCTTCCGCTTGATACTCTGATGTGTGTTGTATGAGGAATTATCCTAAAATATTATACCTATCTAGGTCATTTGAATCTTGTCGTATGGCGTTGCTATATTTCCTTTCTTTCTAGATGGTGTGGCTCTGATGTACTCTTGTATGGCGGCTTGCATACATACCCACTTGTGTATGTAGTTGATCCCTTCGCCTGCCGATTACGCCGCCCGTACAGGTCCCGATGAGATGGAAGTGGTTGGGACGGCCGAAAGGTCTACCCGTGAGTGGCTTTTAGGGCCCCACCGTACTATTTCAACCACTACCGCTCATCCAGGCTTGTATCTAGGAGCGTAATTCACCGAGTAGTTACAACCCTGCAGTCACTGATCGGTGGACCCTCTCCATGTCAGCACCTTCTTCCCCAAACTCCGCACGCAGACGCCGTCGCCGCCCGTTTCCTCCCCCTTCACTGCCGCGACTTTAATCTGCTTAAATGACGATGAATGCGTGCGTAATCTCCGCCCCTGCTCCGGCTATAAGACCCCCTCCCCTCTCCGCTCATTTCCCCTCACTCGGTGCACCATTTCCGCCACCAGGCTGCCCACAATCTTACTCGCACCGCCGCTGTACCAGCGACCTCCGGCGACCAATTCTGGTGAGCACCGTCCGCCCCCCTGTCTCTGTTTCATGCAAGCATGATCAACATGTTCTTACGCATCTTCTCATGCCTTCCTTTTCCTCTGTATCATCCTAGAACGTCTTCACCGTCCACCTCTAGAAGCAGCCGAAGCACAACACAACTCCTGCGACCCTTCCTGGTAAATTCCGACCGCTCCCGTCCCTCTTATTAACACTCACGTTTTTGCCAGACTCGTGCGCACCTAACCCAGCGCTTGTTTCACTCTGGCATGATCTACAACTCCGGCAACAACGACGAACAGCCACACCCGACGTCTGCCTCTACTCCGACGAGGAATCCCCATCGTGTCCGTGCGCCCCTTGACAAGCCACTGCCGCGTTGAGCTCCAGCACACTTCTGCGATTCTGGTAAGCCTCTCCGACGACCCCAGCCCCCTCTGTAGCCACCGCGACACCGTAGGCAGAGCGCGCCGCCGCTCACCGTCGCCGCGCGCCACCAGGCTTTGGTCGTTTGATCGTCCACCGTTGGATCTAGATCCAACCTGTTAGATAAAACACTTAAACGAAGGGGTATGGATTATATTTGGCCGTGTGATTTAAGTTAGATCCGGTGGTCCATGTTGGTCGATCCGCACGAATCGGTATCAACCAATCAGAACACGCCGCATGTCTGTAGGTTTGATTTAAAATCAGAATTTAGATCTATTAGATGTTTAAACTTGTAAAATTCATAACTTTTGATTCCCACGTCCAAATTTGACAAATTTTATATCATTGGAATAAGGAGATAAAATCCTTTCCATTTATGCAATGTGTTTAATATTTTGCCTCTGTAAAAATGGTTGTTTTTCAGAAACAAGTGTAGGCATAAATTGTGTATAGTAATTATTTGAAAAATGTTTTATTGTTCAAATAAGATCTATTTGGCAAGTTTTGAACTTGTTTAAGATTCAGTACTGTGCACTTGTCTTGTTTGGTGTAGAAAATCATCACATGGCATTTTACATGCATTCATATATTTTTTGTTTGTATATATTTTGTATGTGATTTGGTGCCATTATTTTTTATGTGTAGATTTTGGTGCAAATAGTGATTGTGATTGTGAAGATTGTTGCTACTCCCCAAACTACCAAGGCAAGTGGTGCTTCATGATTTTTATTCCTATGTTTTTCAACTATGAACTAGAAATATTTTGCTAGACTTGCATGAATATTTTGATCTATATGCTATGCTTGGGATATCCTAGTAGTTGTAGAATTGCTAGAAATTTCTAAGTTAAGATGCTTATGAATGCCATGCTTAGCCTAGCTAGTAGCAACCAAGGGTGGTTATATATTCATGCTATGAGAAAATATTTCTAAGTCTTTGGACTTGAGTTTTTGCTTAATAAAACAACTAAGTAAATGAAATACCTGGGTGGAAGGGAAAGAATGGTTTGTGTTGAGTGGTTACACAAGGCCCATTTCTATGGTTTACCTTGTGTATCTCAATTGTGGAAAGCCACCCAGGAACAAAGGGATTTGAGATGCCAAATGTTAAGAAGCTTCTAGTGCAGCCACATGGCATTATGGGCTCTGCCTGGATCATATAGGTTGCAATAACTTAGCCATTTGGACAGTTGGTGGTAGTGGGGTGATAGGTTGGAGCGCGTCCATTTGGTCTAAGGGAAGGATTCTGAAAGGTCCTGTCTTGGTGAAAATCAAGTCTTGTGGGGAAAGTGCACAACCTCTGCAGATGGAAGAATCTAAGTACTTAGCCATGTCCCAGGTATTGGACAACTTGAGCATCAAGACATGGAAGATATCAAGAATCTCCTCATCCCAATTTCTAAGTAAAAACTTGTGGTTGAACAAGGGTGAAGGTTCACCAATTTCTATTGGTGGTTCCTTGGGAAAGTTTTGACAAAGAAAAACTTAGTGTTTTCAACTAATAGGCAAAAACCTATTTTGAGCAAAGCAAGCCTAAGATACACTTAGCCAAAATGCATATAGTATCTAGACTACTAATATTCTACTAAGGTATCACTTGCCAATACTATTCCAATGTATTGACCCACTGTGGCTGTAACTTGTGATGTTGCAGGTTATTCTGATGATGATTAGGGGTTATGAGTCTACACTCAACATGCTTGCCTGTGGCACATGAAGATGAAGACTTATTTATCTTATTATATATTGAACTCTTGTATTAGGCCTGTGGCCATGGAGTTTGTAAAAGACTATGTTTGTCTCTGGAATGATATGTAATAATGACCTTTGTTTTTTCATCTTAAACTGTGGATGCTAGCATTGATCCAGGGACTAGCATTGCAATCACAGTGATCCTTACCTTTATAAAGGGAGGGATCTTACAGATGGTATTAGAGCACTGTGTTGCCTGTAGGATTATGACTCTAGGATTGGAAACCACTAAGGAAATTTTTTCAACAACTTCCACACTTGTCTTTTTCTTCTCGTAAACTTTTCTAATCTTCTTTCTCATCTCTATTTGTAGATGAACTCCATCAACGAAGCCATGAGGAAGGGACCACTCATGACTATGACTTTGGAATGTGAGACAGAATTCCCCAAGGCTCTCAAGGACCTCATGGTTGCCATGGGAATACATGGTGCAGCTATGTACAAAGGTTTTCCTACGATGGATGAAGGAGTTGAGTACTGGTGGGTGCAAATTCACTTGTATAAAAACAAGGAAGACAACCACAAAGAATCAGGATTCTGCATGGTAACCAACTCAGTGATGCACACCACATTCTTTGATTCAGCAAGGGATGCAGCTTGGAAGGCCATCAAAGAGCTTGGTGATAGAATCAAGTGCAGAATGCTCAACACTCAGAATGACCTTAGGGAAGAAAAGAAGCATACCCAGGAGTTAGAGGCTACCAACCATTGTTTAAGAGAGGACATCATAGACTTAGCAATGGAGTCATGTGATCAGGATCGACAGATTGCCTCTAGGGATGCCCTGTTAGCCAACTTGGCAAGTGAGATGGGATTGTAACGTACTTCGTTAGTTGGACCACCACACTTATCATTTTATTTTCCAACTGTTGTCTAAAATAAGTTGAACCTTGGATGCTTGTAATGGTTTTATGTATGCCATGATTTGTGTTTTGATTGTCAAAGATATGCATGTGATGCCTTGTCTTGTGATTTGTCTTTAATTGTGTTGATTCTAACTTTTTCTATCTTATAAAATAGATGCCTAATGTTACTATCAGCACGGCTGAAGAGTTCAAGGGAACTCGTTTTGGCACTCGACTTATTGAGCTCACTAGTCTGCTCAATCTTCCGCTTCCTAGCATCATGGTGCTTCACCTCACCAAGTTTGAGAGGAAAAACCTTTGGGGATTCAAGGTTAATCAGCCAGGACGCCAGATTGAGCCTACCACGGAGGCAATCATCTTCAAGTTCATGCATGATGACAGGGAGAGAGGCCTAGAGGTAGTCATGCAGGATTTACTTGCGCGTCTGTTAGGGAGACACTCTCGGGAGATTAGAGGTGCTCACTTCCATGCCTTCGGTAGACGTGATGAGGATGGTGAGGCCATTGACTTCGAGGACACTGCTAGAGAGACGGCAGAGCCGATTCGACTATACCTCCAGGACTTAGAGGTTCTTCTTAGGCACCTAGATACTGATAGGACCAACGTCATGCTTAGCAATGACGAACTCCAGGTGCAGCTTCGTGAGAAGGACAAGCTCTTCGCACAGCAAGATGAGATAGTCAAGGAAATGGAGGCCAAGTTTGAGAGTCAGGAATGATATGCTTGCCTGTGGCACATGAAGATGAAGACTTATTTATCTTATTATATATTGAACTCTTGTATTAGGCCTGTGGCCATGGAGTTTGTAAAAGACTATGTTTGTCTCTGGAATGATATGTAATAATGACCTTTGTTTCTGTGTACTTCATCTTAAACTGTGGATCCTAGCATTGATCTAGGGACTAGCATTGCAATCACAGGGATCCTTACCTTTATAAAGGGAGGGATCTTACATCTTGTGTGCAAGTAGTGGAGAGATGCACTAGTGCCTCTCTAGGGCTGTGCTGATGGTTTTGTGAGTTTCGGGTTGTGCTGTGAAGCTGACATCACAACACATGCATTTAGTTATGTGTCCTGCCTGTGTGCTTGTTGTGCACCTGTGGATATGCTTTGAACTTGAAGTTACTTTGATCAGATTACTTTCACCAGGCTGGTGAAACTTGCCCCTCTTGTCTGTCATTTGACTTCTGGCTTAAAAATTATGGAATATTTATCTTTGCATATTGGTGAAACTTGCCCCTTTTTAAGAATTTCTCAATGATGAACTTGTTCAGTGCACCTCACTGGCATGTCTGAGAGAAAAACAATTCTAACACTAACCTTTTATTTAGTTTCTGTTTGTTTTGCAGGTACAGATTTAAAGATGAAGATTGTAGTTTAGGTTTTATTTTATATAATAGTTATAGAATAATCCAATGTAATCTTCTTATTCTATTGTAATTTTCATTTTATTATTTTGTAATCTTCATTTTATTCTTCTGCAATAAAGATTATATATTTTTCAATAAAGAAATATTCTTATCCTTTATTCATTTGTTATTGTGAAGTTTGGAAATGATTTCAATAAGTTACATTTTTGTAACTTGTTTATATATTGATAATATGAAATAAGTTTTCATATTCTTTATTGTTTTTCTTTGGATAGAATTTAAGTTGTAATAGTTAACTCTTAATTAAATTAAGATTCAAATCTTATTCCCAATTCATTTGAGTTATAATTCAAACACTCAAGTTTAAAATTCAAATTCACTTTCCAAACACATAATTCCTCAAAGATCATATCAAAGTCTATAGCAATCATATTTTAAGACTAAACCTAATCTCAAAGTATGAAAGAAACCTTAATCACTTAAGGTTTTTATTTGGCGGAAATTTTACCCACATTTTCACAGATGAATGCATGCAACATTCCAAATTCCTAAATCTACCCTTCGTTAGTTCCTAAATGCTGGGATGTTACAGACTCCCCCCCCTTAAATTAAAATTTGTCCCGAAGTTTGTGGAGATGTACCTGAATAATTCTGGATAGGCTTTTCTTAAATCCTCTTCTTTCTCCCATGTGGCTTCCCTTTCAGGGTGATGTTCCTACTGTACCTTGCAGTATTTGATTGCTCTGTTCCTCAATCTTTTCCAGTTTTCTTCCAGAATCTTACTGGGCTTTTCAATATAGGTCAGGTCTGCTTGTAGTTCTATCTCCTGGTGTGTGATTGCATCATCTGGAGCTTTCAAACATTTATGAAGTTGTGACACATGGAAAACATTATGCACTTGAGCCAATCTTGATGGTAACTCTAATGCATAAGCTATAGTTCTGTTTTGACTCAGTATCTTGAATGGTCTGATGTATCTTGGACTTAATTTTCCTTTAACTCTGAATCTTTTCACCCCTTTCAATGGACTTACTTTTAAATAGACCATATCTCCCACTTCTGGATGCCATGATCTTCGACTTTGATCCGCATAACTTTTCTGCCTGCTCTGGGCTATTTTCAGTCTATCCCTGATCTTATCAATGATATCTTGTCTTTCCTTGATATAATCTGACGCAAATTCTTTGCTGCTTCCAGGTTCATACAAACATATTGGTGATCTACTCTTCCTTCCATACAGAACCTGATATGGAGCTGCCTTCAGGCTACTCTGATAGCTGTTATTATAAGAAAATTCTGCCAATGGTAGATGATCTTCCCATGTTCCTCCAAAATCTAGTGCACAAGCTCTTACCATGTCTTCTAGTATTTGATTTGTTCTTTCAGTTTGACCTCCTGTCTCAGGATGATATGCTATGCTGAAATCTAACTTTGAACCAAGTGCTTCATGCAATTACTTCCAAAATGCTGATGTAAACACTGATCCCCTGTCAGTTACGATCTTTTTGGGTACTCCATGCTTACTTACTATCTCTTTGACATATACTTCAACTAACTTCTCGGCATTATCTTTTTGATTCACCAGAATAAAATGTGCACTCTTAGTGAGTCTGTCCACAATTACCCATATCATATTCTTCCTTTTTGGTGTCATGGGCAATCCTCTGATGAAGTCCATACCTATTTCCTCCCACTTCCATTCAGGAATTTACAAGGGTTGTAATGGTCCTGCAGGACTTTGATGTTCAGCCTTCACCCTTTGACAAGTATGGTATTCAGATACATATTTTGCAATGTCTCTTTTCATGTTATTCCACCAGAATAGTTCTTTCAAATCCATATACATCTTAGTACTCCCTGGATGTATAGAATATGGAGTTTCATGTGCTTCTCTGAGTATGATATCATGAATCTCAGTCATATCTGGAACACATAGACGGTCTTGAAACCATAATGACCCATAATCCCCACGGCGAAAAACTGATTTTTTCCCCTTGAGATATCCTCCGAATTTCTTCAGCAATAAAAGGATCTTCTGCTTGATGTCTAAAAATTTCTTGCTTAAGATCACTGTCCTGCTCTGCAACTACCTGCATAGTAGCTAATCCTCCAAGAACCTCTGTTCTAATAAATTGATGTTCTAATCTTTCCAAGTCCATTTGTAACTCTTTTGGTAACTTCCGATTACTAGGCCGAATATATGCACTCTTTCTGCTTAAAGCATCTGCTACAACATTTGCTTTCCCTGGGGTGTAGTTGATTGTTAAATCATAATCCTTGATTAGTTCCAACCAATGCTTCTGTCTCATATTCAATTCCTTTTTAGTGAAGAAATATTTGAGACTTTTATGGTCAGTGTATAACTCACATCTGGCTCCATAAAGAAAATGGCTCCATCCTTTCAGCGCAAAAACTACTGCTGCTAACTCTAAATCATGAGTTGGATAGTTGACTTCATGGTGTTTCGGTTGTCTTGAACCATAAGCAATCACTTTCCGATCTTGCATTAATACACAACCCAAACCTTCTTTAGACGCATCATAGTATACGGTGAAGTCCTTCCCGGTTTCAGGAACCACTAAGATTGGAGCTGTGGTTAATCTAGTCTTTAACTCTTGAAAACTTGCTTCACATTTATCATCCCACTTGAATGGTGTATTCTTCCTTAATAATTTGGTCATTGGTCCGGCTATTTTGGAGAAACCTTCAATGAATCTCCGATAATAACCAACCATTCCTAAGAAACCTCGAATTTGTTTCACATTGGTCGGTGCAGTCCACTCTAGTACTGACTGAACCTTAGATGGATTTACAGCAATTCCATCCTTACTGATCACATGACCAAGGATTTCTACCTCATCAAGCCAAAATTCACACTTACTGAACTTAGCATAAAGTTTGTGTTCTCTTAAAGTCTACAATGCTATTCTCAAGTGATCAGCATGCTCTTCCTTATCCTTGGAATATATCAGAATATCATCAACAAAGACTATGATGAACTTGTCCAAATATGGCATGAAGATCTTGTTCATCAGATTCATGAATATTGCCGGTGCATTGGTCAAACCAAATGGTACTACCAGATACTCATGGTGTCCATATCTTGAGACAAATGCTGTTTTTGGAACATCTTCCGGTTTGATTTTTATTTGATGATATCCAGATCTTAAATCGATCTTTGAAAATACTCCAGCTCCTTTCACTTGATCAAACAAATCTTGAATTCTTGGTGAAGGATACTTATTCTTGATAGTAACGTTCTTTAAGTTTCTATAATCACCACACATCCGTCTTCCACCATCTCTCTTATCCACAAAGATTACCGGTGTTCCCCATGGAGATACACTTTCATGAATAAATCCTTTTCTAGCTAACTCGTCAATTTGTTCTTTGATTTCTTTCAACTCTTTGGGTCCCATCTTATATGGTGCTTGAGCTATTGGTGCTGTTCCAGGAATTATGTCAATAGTGAACTCTATCTCCTAGTCTGGTGGCATTCCTGGTAGCTCTGCTGAAAAAACATCTTGGAATTCATTGACTATGGCAGTTTGGTGTTGGTCATGTTTTGCCCTCGGGAGAGGTTTAGTCAACGGATCCGCCACATTCAGATATGTGTTTACTTTGCAAATCTTTATGTCACCATCTTGGACATGTTCTTGAATAGCGTCAAAACGTAGCTTCATGTGCTTCAGCTTCTTGTGTGACCTTGGTTCTTGCGCATTGGCTATGGCGCCCATGTTATCACAGTAGATAGACATTGGGTCCAGCGCACTTGGAACCACACCGAGCTCTGTAATGAACTCCTTCATCCATATCGCTTCTTGTGAAGCCTCCGAAGCAGCTATATATTCTGATTCAGTTGAAGATCTCGCCACAACGCTTTGCTTTGCACTCCTCCAGCTAACTGATGCACCATTCAAAGTAAATACATATCCAGACTGAGATTTAGAATCATCCGGATCGGTGTTCCAACTAGCATCGGTGTAACCATTAACAACGAGTTGTTAATCACCTCCATAAGAAAGAACCATATCCTTAGTTCTTATCAAGTACTTAAGGATGTTTTTGACCGATGTCCAATGATCCACTCCTGGATCACTTTGATATCTGCTAATCAAACTAACAGCATATGCAATGTCGGGTCTAGTACATAGCATGGCATACATTAGAGATCCTATGGCTGAGGCATAGGGAGTCTTACTCAAGGTCGTATTGGGCAACATGGGAAAGAACCCTTTCTTGCTATCTTCCATTCCAAACCTCTTTAGAACTTTGTCCAAATATGTACTTTGTGACAATGATATTAGGCGTCTCGATCTATCTCTATAAATCTTTATGCCTAATATGTAAGCTGCTTTGCCAAGATCTTTCATTGAAAAACTATTATTCAAATAATCCTTGACACTATTAAGAAGGTCTACATCATTCCCAATCAACAATATGTCATCTACATATAGTATTAAGAATGTTACAGAGCTTCCACTCACTTTCTTATAAATACAAGCTTCTCCATAAGTTTGTATCAAACCAAAACTTTTGATTACCTTATCAAAACATTGATTCCAACTTCGGGATGCTTGCTTCAATCCATATATGGACCATTGAAGTTTGCATACCTTGTTAGCATCTTTAGGATCGACAAAACCTTTGGGTTGCATCATATACAACTCTTCATCAATGTCTCCATTGAGGAAGGCTGTTTTGACATCCATCTGCCATATCTCATAATCATAATATGCAGCGATTGCTAACATAATCCTCACAGACTTCAGCTTTGCTACTGGTGAGAAAGTCTCATCGTAGTCAACTCCTTGAATTTGTTGAAACCCTTTTGCGACAAGTCGAGCTTTATAGACAGTAACATTACCATCAGCATCTGTTTTCTTCTTGAAAATCCATTTGTTCTCGACAGCCTTCCGGCCATCCGGTAAGTCCACCAAAGTCCATACTTGGTTTTCGTACATGGATCCAATCTCGGTTTCATGGCATCTTGCCATTTATTGGAATCTGGGCTCATCATCACTTTCTCATATGTCGCAGGGTCATCGATGTTGTCCACCAAAATGCAACACATAACGGGATCATACCAATCAGGAGTGGTACGTGTTCTCGTTGACCTGCGAGGTTATGTAGCAACTTCAACCGAAGTTTCATGATCATCAGCATTAGCTTCCTATCTTATTGGTGTAGGCGCCACATGAACTACTTCCGGTGCTGCACTACTCGCAAGTTTGAGAGAAGGTTCAACAGCCTCGTCGAGTTCTACTTTCCTTCCAGTCACTTCTTTCGAGAGAAATTCCTTCTCTAGAAAGGATCCATTCTTGGCAACGAAGATTTTGCCCTCAGATCTATGCTAGAAGGTATACCCAATAGTTTCCTTCAGGTATCCTATGAAGACGCATTTTTCCTCTTTTGGTTCAAGCTTGTCCGGCTGTAACTTCTTTACATAGGCTTCGCAGCCCCAAACTTTAAGGAACGACAATTTGGGTTTCTTACCAAACCATAATTCATACGGTCAACAGATTTAGATGGTGCCCTATTTAAAGTGAATGCGGCTGTTTCTAATGCATAACCCCAAAACGATAGCGGTAAATCTGTAAGTGACATAATAGAACGAACCATATCTAAGAGAGTTCGATTACGACGTTCGGACACACCATTATGTTGTGGTGTTCCCGGCGGTGTCAATTGTGAAAGTATTCCGCATTTCTTCAAATGCTCGCCAAACTCGTAACTTAGATATTCACCTCCACAATCAAAACGTAGAAATTTAATCTTCTTGTTACGTTGATTCTCTACCTCACTTTGAAATTCCTTAAACTTCTCGAAAGTTTCGAACTTATGTTTAATGAAATAGATATACCCATATCTACTCAAGTCATCTGTGAAGGTAAGAACATAACGATAACCACCGCATGATGCTACACTCATTGGGCCACACACATCGGTATGTATGATTTCCAATAAGTCCGTAGCTCGCTCCATCATACCAGAAAATGGAGTCTTAGTCATTTTACCCATTAGACATGCTTCGCATCTTTCAAGTGATTCGAAATCAAGTGATCCAAGAATTCCATCGGAATGGAGTTTCTTCATATGCTTCACTCCAATATGACCAAGACGACAGTGCCACATATAGGTCGAGTTACCGCTCAATTTCAAACGTTTAGCTTCAATGTTATTAATATGTGTATTTCCACAATCGAGATTCAATAAGAATAGACCATCTATCAAAGGTGCATGTGCATAAAACATATTACTCATATAAATCGAACAACCATTATTCTCGGACTTAAACAAGTAACCGTCTCGCAATAAACATGATACAGATATAATGTTCATGCTCAACGCAGGCACTAAATAACAATTATTTAAGTATAAAACTAATCCCGATGGTAGATGAAGAGGTAGCGTGCCGACCGCGATCACATCAACCTTTGATCCATTTCCAACGCACATCGTCACCTCGTTCTTCGCTAGCTTCCGTTTATTCTGCAGCACCTGTTTCGAGTTACAAATATGAGCAACCGAACTAGTATCAAATACCCAGGCACTACTACGAGTACTAGTGAGATACACATCAATAACATGTATATCAGATATACCTTTCTTCTTGATGTTGCCGTTCTTAAAATCCGCCAAGTACTTTGGGAAATTCCGCTTCCAGTGACCCTCTCCCTTGCAGTAAAAGCACTCAGTATCAGGCTTAGGCCCAGCCTTGGTCTTCTTCGCCAGCGCGGCAACTTTCTTACCGCCCTTCTTGAAGTTTCCCTTTTGCTTAGACTTGCCTTTCCTGAATTTGGTGGTCTTATTGACCAACAACACTTGGTGCTCTTTCTTGATCTCCACTTCTGCAGATTTCAACATGGAGAAGAGTTCTGGCAACGTCTTGTCCATGTTTTGCATATTGTAGTTCATCACAAAGTTCTTGTAACTTGGTGGTAGTGATTGGAGGACACGGTGAATCCCCAAAGAATTAGGAATCACAATACCCAAACTTTGGAGTTTGTTTGCGTGCCCAGACATCTTAAGCACATGCTCACTGACGGAGCTGCCCTCTTCCATCTTGCAGTTAAAGACCTTTTTAGAAGCCTCATAACTACCGCGTGAGCCTCAAATATCATTTTGAGTTCACGGACAATATCATGTGGGTCATGGTTCTCAAACCTTTTTTGAAGCTCTGATTCCAAAACATACAAGATAGCACACTGAACTGTGGAGTACTGATTCTTCCGAGTGAGGTAAACATTCTTTACTTCATCGGTAGCAGTGGTTGCAGGCGGGTCACCCAGCGGTGCATCCAGCACATAGGTCAAATTACCAGCATTGAGGACAATCCTCAAATTGCGGAACCAATCCGCGAAGTTGCTTCCATTGTTTTTCAACTTTTCTTTCTCTAGGAACGCATTAAAATTGATGGTAGGGGCCGCCATTGATCTACAACATATTTGCAATAGTTTAGACTAAGTTTATGACAAATCGAGTTCTAATTAATAGTTAAATTAATCTAGGCGAACTCCCACTCAAAACAATATCCCTCACATTGTTTTAGTGATCACACGAACCAAATCCACCACATCAAAACCGATCATCATTAGAGTTGATGTAGCTTCAATGGCGAACAATCAACATGTTCATCATATCTACTATATGACTCATGCTTTACCTTTCGGTGATCCGTGTTCCGAGACCATGTCTGTACATGCTAGTCTCTTCAAGATCAAACCTTATCTTCCGCATGAGCAAATCTGGCTTGCTCACGTTGTATACACTCGCAGAATCTAACACACCCGATCATCACGTGGTGCTTCGAAACAACGAGCTTTAGCAACGGTGCTTACTAAGGATGAACACTTTAAAACTTGAAATTTGTGTGCTTGAGGGATCATCTTATAATGCTACCATTGTTAACTAAGCAATACAAGATGCATAAAGGATTAAAATCATATGCAATTCATAATATGTGATATGATATGGCCTTTCTTCTTGTGCTTCCGATCTCCATCTTCAAGCACGAACATGATCTCCATCATCACCGGTATGGCGTCAAGGTCAATGGCGTCGTTTCATGGTTGTCGTCCACCAGCTTCAACTGTTACAACTACTTTGAATAGACATGCGAGTCTTAATGGAATTTAAAGACAACCATATGGCTCCTGCCGGTTGCCAACTTACAATAAGGAACATTGCATACATCAAATATAATCACAATCATGGACACATCACATCACGGCACACCCCTGCAAAACAAAGTTAGACGCCTCTAATTTGCTTTGCATATTTTACGTGGTTTGGGGCTTTCAATAAGTGTCGTTCTAACTTACGCACAAGAACCACAGCGTTGATGCTTGAACTATCAAGTGCCCGTTGTAAATTTGATCTATACTATGATGGGAGAGACAGGCACCCGCAAAGCCACTTATGCAATACAAGTTGCATGTTGAGCGTGGAGCAAGTCTCATGAACGATGTCATGTATGGTTAGCCCGGGCCGCTTCATCCCATCATACCGCAAGATGCAAAGTACACAAAAGGCAATTGATAATGAAAGCACCACCGCCCATAACGACCATTGTGTTCTACTCGTGCAACATATCTACATATAGACACGACTCTGATACCACTGTAGGGGTTCGTAGCATGGAAAACAAAAAATTTCTACCGCATGCAAACAAATAAGCCAAGATCTATCTACTAGATTGTAGCAAAGATTCGATAGTGGAACTCACCCTCGAAGATTCCAAATCGGTTAACGAGAGCAGATTCTCGTGGGTGATGTAGTCGTACACTTGCCGATCTCAAGATCGCGTAGACGATCCTTCCGGCGCTGCGTTCCGGCGGTGCTTCCGCAGTCGGTCACACGTTCGGTATTCGATGAAGACCTTCCTCTCCCTTGTTCCAGCAGGCAGCGGAGGTTGTAGCACTCTCCTCGCGATTCCGGCAGCACGACGACGTGGTGTCGGAAGTAGAGGGGAGATCTCGCAGGGCTTCGCCTTAAGCCGGAGCGAGTATGGTGGAGTATGAGAGAGGCCTTGGTGATCTAGGGTTTAGAGGGCACCAAGGGGAGGGTGTGGCCGGCGTCTAGGGCTTGGGGAAGCCCTAAGTCGCCGAGTTGGAGGGGAAACCCTAGGCTGCGGCGGCTGCACTTGGAGGTGGAGGCACCAGAGCTAGGGTTTTAGGAGTGAGGGTAGGGGGTAACCCTACCCCTCCTTATATAGGTGGGAGGGGGCCGGTTGGGAGGAGGGATTCCTCCTCCAACTCCTCCTCCTTGGCCGGCGGGTGGAGGGAGGGGACTTCCTCCCCAAGTAGGTTTTCTACTCTCCCTCCACCAAGCAAACTTGAGATTTGACTTTTTCAAATTGGCGTTTGACTTTCAAACTTCGATTTGATTTCTCTCTTTATTTTTTCCAGCCAAGTGACCTAGTACATGATGCAACCATTCCATATTGTCATGACACATCCAGGTACCCTTCCCCTCTAGAGTGCCGGACCTTCCGGACCCTTCTAGAACTTTCCTGGTGAAAACAACGGAATCATTCCTGAACTCCAAAACAGGACTTTCCTTATATGAATCTTATTCTCCGGACCATTCCGGATTTCCTCGTGATATCCCGGATCCCATCTGAGACTTCGAACAACATTCGGTCTCTTACTCATCATTCCATAACTACACAACAACATCGAATCCTTAAGTGTGTCTCCCTACGGTTCGTGAATTATGCAGACATGATCGAGACACTTATCCGATCAATAACCAATAGAGGAATCTGGAAATTCATATGGCTCCCACATATTTCTACGATTACTTTGTGATCGAATGAACCACATACATACGATACCAATTTCCCTTTGTCTCACGACAGTTTACTTATCCGAGGTTATGGTCGTCGGTATCTCTGCATACCTAGTTCAACCTCGTTACCGATAAGTACTCTTTTCTCGTTCCCATGATATGTGATCCCTTGTGAGCCAGTCACATGCTTGCAAGCCAATTGGATGACATTCCACCGAGAGGGCCCAGAGTATATATATCTGTCATATGGATGGACAAATCCCACTCTTGATCCATGTGCCTCAACCCATACTTTCCAAACACTCAATGCCACCTTTATAGCCACCCAGTTACGGTGTGGTGTTTGATGTCATCAAAGAATCCTTCTAGTGATGGTGATTAGCATGATCTCATGTTAAAAGGAATTAGGTTACTATGTATCAGAAAGCTTATAGCAATTGAACTATTAAAATGACTTGATCTTTATGCTACGCTTATCTATAGGAGTATGTCCATCATACCGTTCTCCTAATGATATGATCTTGTTGTTAACAACATCTCAATGTTCATGATCGGGAAACCACGATCATCTATTAACCAACAAGCTAGTATTATAAAGAGGCTTTACTAGGGACTCTAATTTAGTTTGCAAATCACACAAGTATTAATGTTTCCGGTTAATACTATTATAGCATGAATGTAAACATTTATCATAAACACAAATATATAATAATAACTACATTTATTATTGCCTCTAGGGCATATCTCCAACAGCGTGGGCCCACCCTGGCCGCGCCACAAGGGGGTGTGGGTCCCGTGGGCCTCCAACGACCTTGCCTCCTTCGCCTATAAGAAGCCATATGGAGAAAACCCTAGATCGCCGAGCATACATCCAAAAAAAGTTCCGCAGCACCGCCGCCACCGAAGGGGAGATTCAGGAGACATAAGTCTCTGTTCCGGCACCCTGCCGGGACAGGAAAGTGCCCCGGAGCCATCTCCATCGATCTCCACCACCATCTCCATTGCCATTGCTAATTCCCATGATGAGGAGTGAGTAGTTCTTCCTCGAGGCTAAGGGCTCTACCGGTAGCTATGTGTTCATCTCTCTCTCTATGCGTGATCATATTGTGATCATGAGCTTTGTAATAAAGTAGATCTACTTTGCTACTCAAGTGCTTCAATAGATCTCTGCTCTCCCCACGTGTGTGAAAGTGACAGCGTGCATGCCATGATGGCACGTAGGCTAGAGTTCATAAATATTTGTCATGAGTATATTTGGAGTTGGATGTCTTTATGAAATTGTGGTGTTTGTTGGAACCATCTAGCGCTCAAGGTGACAGTGTGGGGTTATCTAGATGGGGAAGGCGGACTTTGAGGAGTGCTTTTGTAGCCCTACCATGGATTAAAGTTATCCAACTGGAGAGTAGTATCATGAAGAAAATATATTTATTGAGAGTGTTCACTAGTGAAAGTATGATCCCTAGGCCTTGTTTTTAAGCATTGAAACACTGTTTACATCTAGATCTATTGCATCTTTGCTTGCTTCCATATTTTTCCTTTAGTCTTTTCCTCCCCGTCAGAAGCTCTTTTCTGGCACCGTTGTCTTATAATCATCCATACCACTTGTATTTCACAATCTCTTCGCCGAACTAGGCACCTATACACCTGACAAGTGTATTGGGTGTGTTGGGGACACAAGAGACTTCTTGTATCTTGATTGCAGGGTTGCTTGAGAGGGATACCTTTGACCAGTTCCTCCCTGAGTTCGATAAACCTTGGGTAATCCACTTAAGGGAAACTTGCTGCTGTTCTACAAATCTCTGCACTTGGAGGCCCAACAACTGTCTACAAGAATAGAAGTGCGTAGACTGATGACTCCTCGATGGCGCCAGAGAACTTGGTGCTTGCTGTGGAGTCTTGTTGGGAACCCCAAGAGCAAGGTGTGAAGAGCACAGTAGCAAGTCTTCCCTCAGTTCAGACCGAGGTTATCGAACTAGAAGGAGGAAGGAAACGTCACACAGGTGTTGATGGGGGAATACCAATCGGGGTATACCCACGAAGCGTATTTGCCAGCTGGATCGAGCCGACTTAAGCCAAAGCCCAGAGCGGTTCGACTCGCCCAATACGGCGACTGGTGCATGCTGCACCCAGGCGACTGGCGCTGACTGGCGCCGACTGGAGGCCCAAGATGGCGACTCGTATACAAAGCCCACCAAATACTTGTAAACCCTAGCTGGCTGCATATATAAAGCCACCAGGGGCACCCCACGGGGCACGCTCTCCCACATTAGATTAGATCTAGTCTCCCTCCATCTACGGCGACTCCATTGTAAACCATACTGGATTGATAGCAGGACATAGCGATCCTCCATCGAGGGGACGTGAACCTGGGTACATCGTGTGCCAATATCGCTCCCGGATTCTCCTACATCGCCTTGCTCCCTCTACGTAAGCTACCCCCAGTAGCATCTGCCGTGCAATACCACGACAGTTGGCGCCCACCTTGGGGCAAGTGGTGCTTTGAGGGTGATAATCTGGGCGAGATTCCTTCCCGTCAACGCCGACCAGATCAGATCGAGCTGGGTCCGACGCTGGCCAAAGCGGTGTCGACTTCAGAAACCTCGCCTGGAACCACACGATAGCTGAGTTTTAATCCCACCGTGTCTCATATTCATTACTTTGTTATATTATTATTTATCCTATTTATTTGGACCTGACGCACTGCATGCGAACTACTGCCATGTACGATCGCTCGGAGAATTAAATCCTCTATGCAGATTCTCCTCTACGCAGAACCAAACAAGAACATGGCTCCGTGTACGGATGGACAGTTCTGATTAGGTCTAATTTTTCTCCTTACCCCTCTGCTATTCTCTTCTTACCTCTGCGTGTTTTGAATTTACTCTCTTATCTTTCTTCGAGTCCAGGATTTCTCGCGGTTGGGTTTCTGTCGTACCTTTAGGGTTTCGCTTCTTTCCTATTATAACGATGGCGCTACAAACATCTTATCTGCATCTCGTTTGGTGTACCCTTCATCCAATCTTTTGTTCTTGAACTCTTTATCTATATGTGTTCCCTGATGGATATCCGTGTCGTTGAAAAACATATGAGAAGGACGTGCATTGGTGAAGTTGGAGTATACCTTGAGCATGTGTTGTTCATGCCAATGGAACCATCGCGGAACCTAATCATTGTGTCTTTCATATGATTCCTGTTGTATCTTCCGGTGTTTTCCGATGTGATGACCTCATCTACATCAGATCCAATGCAGAGCTGGCATCATCCCTTTGTTCCGAATACTGCTTATGAAGATCTTCATTCTAAATTTCGAGAGTTGAGTTACCTGATTTTCCTATTCATGTATAGAGTTGATAGTTTGGGTACGGGATGGACTGATCACCCTACCCGACTCTTACTGTTCACTCTTGTACATCGAACTGGTGGATCAATGTAACTTTTCCTCTTCTCATGGAAGTTAGAGGTGGCTTTATTTGTTGATACCTCTACCTTTGAACTTTTGTTTCCGGAGTGTTTCCCTCGACGGTCACGGACAACGACCTCTTGTTAGTGGTGTCGCGAGGATCTACACGGTGCGAGAAGATTCATATCGCCGCCCTTCTTCCAGGTACCATGAGGCGGATCTCGAGGGCGAGATCCATTGTTAGTGGTGTCGAATTGTGGCATCCCGCAAAACCACTACTAGAAAATCGCGTTGTTTTTGTGCATTGCATCATCATGACCGCATGCTCATGTCATCATGCCGCATTGCATTTGAGCATCGTCATGTCATCTTGCATTTGTTAGCATAAAACTATTTTCGAAAAACCCGATTTTGTTTGCTAAGCGCGCCGTCTTGTTTTCAAATTAAAAACCGGGTCTCCGGAATATTTTTGTTTTGACTAACCACGGTTTGCAAACGGTCCGTTTAAAATAAATAAAATGTTTAATTGTTTTAGGGGGGCAGCCGAACCGGGCCGATCCTACCCAGTTGGACACCCCCAGTACAACATCGGTCCACCTAAAATCCTTTTATACCCAGACCTAAACTACCCACCCAGCCTCCACCTCACCCCGCCCTATAGCCGCTCGCCACATCACCCTGGCTCAAGCCCCACCCAATCCCCATCTGCCACCTCAACCACACCACTCCCTCCCTCTTCCCCCTGCCTCTCACCCGCACTCAACACGCACGCACACAGAGCACACACCCCACGCATGCACACAACCACCCCACGCCCTGGCCCCACCCCCCACTCACGCACGCTCCCGCAGGCCCACCTGTAACACCCTCAGAATCGACCCTATGCAAGTTTCAGAGATTCCCGCCAAACCCGCATAGAAACGATTCAAAGGTGCCCACCAGGCACTTTCGTGCGGGTGGAAAACGAAGTAATAACATTACACAACAGTCCTCGATGGGACCCACAGAACAGATATATACAACAGCGACTCAAAGAGTCAAGAATACAGATATACAATACAAAGATCCAAATCACCTTGAAAATGATAGAGCGTCCGACTACGGACAAGATGCAAATGGGGGCTAAGAGCCCTGAAGAATAATCAATGGCATCCATAACCCTGCCCATGCCAAGTCGGAAGGGTAACCCTGCTAACGACGTCGATCTCAAAACCTGCTTAAACAAAAGGGGTGCCGACAAAGGGCAAAGGAAAAGGAGGAGCGTCAGTACTGAGGCCAGTACACGGCAAGGCTAGAATTCGGCGGTCCTCGCCTACATAGGTATGGTGGACTGAAGCGGCAGCGGCAGGCATGCACTAAACAACCTATAGAGACTCGATACAACTGACGGCTATCAGAGAGGGATAAGGAAGACCTATTCGGAACCAACCTGATTCTAACGCCAAGCAAACCCATCCTGGTGTTTCCCCCTCGAGACCAATCGAGGAAGTCAACCGAGGAACTCTCATCGTTGGCAGTTTTATTTATTCAGTTATCGTTGCAACAATTACTAGTCAGATACAAATATAATCGTCCTGATAAAATAAGCAGTGGGCCGTTTTAGTTAACCATTCCGTTGTAGTTGCGGCACTTACTAGTCAGATACAAATAGCGTGAGATAACCCAAAAACCCAGCAGTTGTTGTTACTTTTATTTAGCCATTCCGTTGTAGTTGCAATACTTACTAGTCAGGTACAATGGTCGCCAACGACAACCCAAACAAACAATTGTGGGCAGTTTTATTTAGCCATTCCATTATAGTGAAGCTGATTACTAGTCATTATAAAGTCAAATTTATGGCACTACTTTAGTTTTAGTTGTCTATGATCGAGATACTGTGCTCCAAGTCATCCATAACCGCGGACACGGCTTTCAGAAAGTTTTAACCCGGCCGGGGTGCACAAATAGCAACACACACTCGATCAACCTCGGAAAAACCAAATCAAAACCCAACGAGTCCTTCACGACAAAGAAATCACAAGATTCAGAAATATTTCAGGGGGCCACCCCATTGAGTAGACCCGCAACGAAGCCAGCTGACTCCGAGACGGACTCAAGGTTTGCGTCAATGGCTGTAAATGACTGGGAACCCGAAAATGTGACTGGGCTTGTCGATACCGCGAAAACACTCCGCTTACCTAAACAGTACAGTGTGCTCCTCGCACAATCGTAAATAAAGCAGTAAAGCATGGCCTAAGTAAAGGATCGTAAATAAAACCTCAAACTAGTTTGTGGCCCCAAGAAATAAGACGGAATCAAGCTCTGGCTCAGGGGGGTCCCATAATTCCCCGTATGTGGATAGCGCGATAAATCAAGGAACAGGTATCAAGTACTCGGGGTCCTACGGGACACAAGTGGACGGTTAACAACCAGATAACATCTATTTCCCACCTGTGCCTCTGCTTACTTACTTCAATTTTAGTTGTTAAACAATAATTAAAGTGAACAATAAGTAAAGCCGAGATCATCTCCAACATCAAACATGCGGCAATACACCAACAACTTTGGCACTTGATGACACGCAACATCACTTGAGCAAGCGACTACGACGCGCAAGTCCAACTATCTACCAAACAACAGGTAATAGGATGTGTCCAAGTCAATATAAGGCGGCAAGGGATAACTCGGGTACGAAAACTAGAGCATCGCAACACAGATAGCAGTAGATCAACAGGAGGGAATAAATACTATAAAAGTAAGATAGGTAGAAAGGGGGAGATGCTCGCCTGGAAACATTGCCGAAGGTTCAACCGAAGATTGGGTCGACACTCGCATCAACTCAACGGCCCAATCCGCGAAGAAGCAAAACACTAGAATAAACACCGGATGCAATATTTAATACTACGGCAAAAGATCGGGCATGATGCATGTATGATGGATGACATGGCAAAGGCGCGATGCAATTGGGCAATGTTAAGTGGAACCGGGGTCCCGAAAATTAATTAAATGGTTCATGTTATTTATCTACCCCGCAAATTAAATGTTGTAATAACAGGGCAAGATTAGGGCTCCGGTTCGCTACTCAATTTTAAATGAGGCCAATATAAGACTAGATTTGCCCGCATATGGGCCCCATATTTAATTATGAGGTGAATCGGCATAAGGCCCCCAAACCAATGATATGCATGCGAGAATGACAATTTAATATGCAACAGGTTTTATATTTAGCATTTATAAAATAGGGGCTCGGGAGAAGGTTCACACATTAGGGTTCGGCAGAACTTGGGGTTCCGGGGTTCGGGGTCCGGTCTCAGGGTTTCAGGGTTCGACGGGATCGGACTCGGCAGAACATTCTTGAACAACGGGGCAGATCTTGTCGCATCCGGGAAGCAGGACTTGGTCAGCGTCGGGGGCACATCGGACTCGCCCTGGAGTCGGTGTCGACCTTGTCGTCGATGGCGAACTTGAGTGGATCGGGTACCGGGGTCGAAGAACTTGGCGCCCGAGAGACGATCTTGTCACATCCGCGGTCGCCAGGCCATGTCGTCGGTCTTGTCGTCTCACGCGGAGATCTTGGCGTCCGGGTCATGGCGTCTTCGGGTACGACTCCGGAAGGAGAACTTGGCGTGCTAAGGTTCGGGATCGGTCTTCTTCGGTTGATTTGTCGACGGATGTGGAAACACACTCAGGACGGAGATCTTGACATAATGAAAGTTCACGTCGGTGGTTCTCCAGTAGCGGCGCTTTGGTGACGATGTCGTGCTTGGTTCGGCACCGCTGGTCTTCGGATGCACTTATACTCGATGCGGGGGGGTCTTCATGGCGTCGATGGGATCCAGGCAAAGGTCTGGTACTGGAGCACTGGTGAGGACACTGCCTTGCTTCAATAGCACAAGAGCACCAGCGCATAACCGCAGGACACGAGCTTCCACTGGAGCACCGGTACTGGAGAGGACGGAGAAGTTCCCGGGGCGTCCGCGGTAGAGGCCAACGGCGGCGCAGCACTGCAGGACCCCAGGCGACGGCCGGCGTCAGGCGATGCAGGCGCGGCCAGGGGGAGGCTCGAGGACGGACGGGGCCGGGCGTCGGCGTCGGCCTGGGCCACGACGCGGCGGGAGCGGGCCGAGAGGAGGGCCGGGGGCGGCGGGTTCGGGCCGAGGAGGAGGGGAGCCGAGGCGGGGCGAGCTCGGGCCGGAGGAGCTCGCCTGCGAGGCGGCGCGAAGCCGGGGGCGCCGGAGGAGGGAGGAGGCCGGCGGAGCACGGGGTCGGGCTAGGTGGAGGCGACCTTGGGGGGGAAGAGGGAGGAGCCGGGGAGCGGAGGGCGGCGGCCGGAGGAGACCGGCCCAGGCGGAGCTGGGCGACGAGGTGGGCGACGCGGAGGTGAGGGAGGGCGGCGGCGAGGGTGCGGCGGGTGGCTGCCGGAGGCGGCGAGGCAGGGCCGAGCGCGGGGCGCTCGCGCCGAGCGGAGGGGAGAGCGCGGGCGGCTCCGGCGGGCGGAGGCCGACGGGGCGCCATAGAGAGGTGCGGGAGGAGGGAGGTGGCCGGGGCAGACGGCGTGGGTCGGGGAGGGAGATGAGCGCGTGGGGGAGGTGGGGGCGCACGAGGTGGGTCCCGCGGGGAGAGGTAGGGCGCGGGCCCAGCGGCCAGGGAGGGAGTGGGTTGGCCGGGTGGGTGGTGTTGTGAGTGGGGAGAGGCGAGCGAGCGGGGGTCGGGCGCGGGTGGGACCCAGGTGGGGAATGTGGGGGCTGTGGGGGGGCGCGCGGTCCAGGCTGGCCAGGGTGGGTCGGGTGGTAGGGAGGGGGAGCGTGTGTGGCTGTGTGAGGGAGTGGGGCCAGGGAAGAGAGAGAGAGGGGAAGGGGAGTGGTTCAGCTTGGTGAGGTGGCAGGGTTTGATTGGCTAGGGGGGAAGGGTGAGGTGAGGTGGCAGCCAGGGATTGGTGTGGGTGAGGTGGAGGCAGGGTGGGTAGTTTAGGTCTGGGTAGACTAGGGATTTTGGGTGGACCGTTTTTGCACTGGGGGTGGCCGGCTGGGTCGGTTCGGCCCGGTTTGGCTGCCCCCATTAAAATAATTTAATATTTAATTTGTTTAAAACAAGGCTTCTGCAAACCGATAGCAGACAAAATAAAAATAATCCGGAGACCCGGGTTTTGCGTTTGAATAAAGACGGGGCGTTTAGAAAACAAATTAGGTTTTTTCGAAAATAGTTTTATGCAAGCAAATGCAAGATGATGACGATGCTCAAATGCAAGGTGGCATGATGACATGAGCATGCGGTCATGATGATGCAATGCACAAAAACAACGCGATTTTCTAGTAGTGGTTTTGCGGGATGCCACACCACCCTCGCACCGCTCTCCTCTCTCCCTGGCGACCCCGTGACCCGCTCCCTCTCTCTCCCTAGCCCGCTCCCGCATCCAACCCCGACGCTCCCCTGCTGGCCCCGCCTCGCCGGCAACCCCTTCCCCCCCGCTCTGGCCTCTGCCTATCCTCGCAGCGCAGCGCCGCCGGCCGCCTGCGAGACCACCGCGCCTGTGACCCTGCCGCCCGGCGCCATCTCCTCCACCTGTCCCCGAGCTTGCAGGCCGCCCCGCCGGTCGCCTCCCCTCTCGCCGCGTCGGCCTCGCCGGCCGCGCCTCTCCGTCGCCACCACCGCGCCGTCCGCCGTCCGCGGGCCGTTCGGCCGCCGCCGGCCCGAGCAGCGCCGGCCGTCGCCCTCTCTCCTCCCGCCTGCAACCTCCTCTGCTTCGCCCCGACGCCGATGCGTCCCCCCGTCGTCCTCCTCGCCGGCCGCCTCCATGCGAGCACCGCCGCCGCCCGTCGTCGACCACCTCCTCTGCCTCCCCAGCCTCTTCCCGTGCGCCGCCGCGCGGTACCCCCCTCCGCGAGCGTCCGCCGCCGCTCCTTCCCTTCCTGCGCCCTCCTGCCGTCTGCCGCGAGCCCGACCGCCACCAAGCTCCAGCTAGCCCTGCGCGGCCCCGTGCCCGGCGTCGACCTGTCGGCCTCCCAGGACGCTGCCGCCTGCACGCGAGGCCAGGGCCACCCCTCCTCTGTCTCCGGGCCCAGGCCTCCTCTCTGTCCGCGCGTCGCCTGTGCCGAGCCTCCGCCACCACCCAGGACCACCATGCTCTGCCATGTTTGGAAACAAGTACCTGATGGGTTCATGTGACATTTGTTCTGGCTCGATACACGTACGTGCTTGTATGTGTGTGATCTGTGTGTTCCTGTAACGCTTCAGCTAGGCCATGGGTTTGACATCCTAACGGTGCCAGTTTCCATCCTCTTGGTTGTCGTCTATAACGGAGAGCTCTCGTCAAGATCTTCATCGACCTGAGGAAAACCACACCGAGAAATTGTGGTACCCGAAGGTCGGCCTGGACCTAAAGGAATGGCCACGAGGACCGAATTCTAGGCACGCCAAGACCTCCTTCCCGGACGCCAAGTTTGCCAAGAACCCGGACGCCCAGGCCGTCGACACGGATACGACAAGTACTCCCTCGAGGACGCCGAGTACTTCACCCCGGACACCGAGAACCCTGACGCCAAGATCGCCACCGGAACGCCAAGTTCTCCACTTTGAACGCCATGACCGTCTACGCGGACCCGAAGGCCACGAATGCGACAAGATCGACACCGACCAGGGCGAGACCGATGCGCCCCCGACACCGAACCAAGTCCTTCTTCCCGGAACGCCAAGCTCTTCGCGTTGTATCCAACCCCGGAGTCCGAACCCCAGATCCGAACCCTGAGAACGAACCCCGAACCCCGGAACCCCAAGATCTGCCGAACCCTATTGTGTGACCCCTTTCTCGAGCCCTATTTTTATAAATGTAATATAAAACTTGTTGCATATTAATTGTCATATTCGCATACATATTGTCATGTGGTTTGGGGGCCTTATGCCGATTCACTTCATAATTAAATATGGGGCCCATATGCGGGCAAATCTAGTCTTATATTGGCCTCATTTAAATTTGTGCATCGAACCGTTGTCATATCTTGCCTTGTTAAAACAACATTTAAAATGCGGGGTATCTAAATAACATGAACCTATTAAGTAATTGTCGGGACCCCGGTTCCGCTTAATATTGCCTAATTGCATCGCATCTTTTCCATGTCATACATCATACATGCATCATGCCCGATCTTCGGCCGTAGTATTAAATATCGCATCCGTTGTTTATTCTAGTGTTTTGGTTCTTCGCGGATAAGGCCGTTGAGTTGATGCGAGTGTCGACCCGATCTTCGGATGAACCCTCGGCAATGTTTTCAGGCGAGCATCTCCCCCTTTCTACCTATCTTACTTTTATAGTATTTATTCCCTCCTGTTGATCTATTGCTATCTGTGTTGCGATGCTCTAGTTTTCGTTCCCGTGATATCCCTTGCAGCCTTATATTGCCTCGGACACCTCCTATTACCTGTTGTGTGGTAGATAGTTGGACCTGCGCATCGTAGTCGCTTGCTCAAGTGCTGTTGCGTGTCGTCAAGTACCACAGTTGTTGGAGTATTGCCGCATGTTCAATGTTGGAGATGATCGTGGCTTTAATTATTGTTCACTTTAATTACTGTTTAACAACTAAAATTGAAGTAAGTAAGCAGAGGCACAGGTGGGCAATAGATGTTATTTGGTTGTTAACCGTCCACTTGTGTCCCGTAGGACCCCGAGTACTTGATACCTGTTCCTTGAATATTCGCGCTATCCACATCCGGGAGGATTATGGGACCCCCCTGAGCCAGAGCTTGATTCATTCTTATTTCTTGGGGCCACAAACTAGTTTGAGGTTTTATTTACGATCCTGTACTTATGCCATGCTACTGCTTTATTTACGATTGTGCGAGGAGCACACTGTAATGTTTAGGATCGTGACCCGTTTACGCGGTATCGACAAGCCCAGTTTTGGGTTCCCAGTCGCTTACAGCCGGCCCCACAAACCTTGAGTCCATCTCGGAGTCAGCTAGCTTCGTTGCGGGTGTACTCAACGGGGTGGCCCCCGGAAATATTTCTGAATCTTGTGATTGCTTTGTCGTGAAGGCCTCGTTGGGTTTTGATTTGGTTTTTCCGAGGTTGATTGAGTGTGTGTTGCTATTTGTGCACCCCTGCAGGGTAAAAATTTCTGAAAGCCGTGTCCGCGGTTATGGACGACTTGGAGCACAGTATCTCGATCATAGACAACTATAACTAAAGTAGTGCTCTAAATTTGACTTTATAATGACTAGTAATCAGCTTCACTATAATGGAATGGCTAAATAAAATTGCCCACAATTGCTTGTTTGGGTTGTCGTTTGCGACCATTGTACCTGACTAGTAAATATTGCAACTATAACGGAATGGCTAAATAAAAGTACCAACAACTGCTGGGTTTTGGGTTAACTCATGCTAATTGTATCTGACTAGTAAGTGTTGCAACTACAACGGAATGGTTAAATAAAAGTGCCCACCGCTTCCTTTATCAGGATGACTATCTATACCTGACTAGTAATTGCTGCAACGATAACTGAATAAATAAAACTGCCAATTGTGTGAGTTCCTCGGTTGACTTCCTCGTTTGGTCTCGAGGGGGAAACACCAGGATGGGTTTGTTTGATGGTAGCATCAGGTTGGTTCCGAATAGGTCTTTCTTACCCCTCTTTGATAGCCGACAGTTGTATCGAGTCTCTATAGGATGTTTAGGGCATGTTGCGATGTCGCTTCAGTCCACCATACCTATGTAGGCGAGGACCGTCGAATTCTAGTCTCGCCGTGTACTGGCCTCAGTACTGACCGCTCTCTCTTTTCCCTTTGCCCTTCGTCGGCACCCCTTTTGTTTAAGCAGGTTTGAGATCGACGTCGTTAGCAGGGTTACCCTTCCGTCTTGGCCTGGGCAGGGTTATGGACGCCATCGGTTATTCTTCAGGGCTCTTAGCCCCATTTGCATCTTGTCCGTAGCTGGACGCTCTATCGTTTTCAAGGTGATTTGGATCTTTGTTCTGTATATCTGTATTCTTGACTCATGGAGTCGTGTTGTATATATATATCTGTTCTGTGGGTCCCATCGAGGACTGTTGTGTAATGTTATTACTTCGTTTTCCACCCGCACGCAAGTGCCTGGTGGGGACCTTTGAATCTTTTCTATGCGGGTTTGGCGGGAAGCGCTGAAACTTGCATAGGGTCGATTCTGAGGGTGTTACACTCAGAAAGTCTTTATGCCTCTAAAGGGGACACAACCTGGGGTGACGCAATTGCAGCAAAAGATAATACCTAGCAATTCTATAGATACTCGATAACCATCCGCCTAACCAAAGATAGACGGATGTCCGTGAATTAATAACAACAGTTATAACAGTAATATTAACAGATCCATCCTCCTCCTCGCTTACCGACGAGGAAGCGGACGAACACCCCCCCATCCGTTGGCAGTTTTATTATCCATTCCATGGGTGTTGCACTATTTACTAGTCAGTTACTTAGTCAAATTAATAGCGGTACTTTAGTTATACTTGTCTATGATCGAGAAACTGTGCTCCAAGTCGTCCATAACCGCGGACACGGCTTTCAGAAAGTTTTACCCTGCAGGGGTGCACAAATAGCAACACACACTCGATCAACCTCGGAAAAACCAAATCAAAACCCAACGAGGCCTTCACGACAAAGCAATCACCAGATTCAGAAATGTTTCAGGGGGCCACCCCTTTAAGCTACCCGCAACGAAGTTAGCTGACTTCGAGACGGACTCAAGGTTTGTGGGGACGGCTGTAAACGACTGGGAACCCGAAAATGTGACTGGGCTTGTCGATACAGCGAAAACGTGTCACGATCCTAAACAGTACAGGTGCTCCTCGCACAATCGTAAATAAAGCAGTAAAGCATGGCATAAGTACAGGATAGTAAATAAAATCTCAAACTAGTTTCTTGTCCCAAGAAATAAGAATGAATCAAGCTCTGGCTCAGGGGGTCCCATAATCCTCCCGGATGTGGATAGCGCGAATATTCAAGGAACATGAATCAAGTACTCGGGGTCCTATGGGACACAAGTGAGCAGGAAAAACCAAATAGCAGATATTGCTCACCGGTGCCACTTTCATTAGTTATCCCATTACTACTCAGGTTAAGTTGTATAGGTACCTCGTTATCCATCAGACACTCACATACCCTACACATGCTGTTCTACGACTCGCATGGCTCAAACAACTCCTGTAGTAATGGCTCATGGGATGGAGGAACAAGCTTCAGTGGGGTTTAAAAGTAAAGGCTATGCAGTACTTGGGATTCAGTTTAATGCAATCGCGACTCGATGATGCAAGAATAAGATAGAGGCAATAGGTACTGTATGTATGAAAGCATGTGATAGTGCTTGCCTGGCAGCTCAGTTGAAGCGAGAGAAGGATCTGGGTAGTGCTCCTGGGTTTCTTGGTATATCCCCTGCTCAGCGTCTATTCGAAGAAGAACCAAACAAACAAGGGCCAACATAAATAAAGTGCACAAGCATATGAATAAGATGCGACAAGCAAACAATCATGCCATGATGAATGATGCACAATTTGCATGGCAATAATGTAACATGGCATGGGTGAGGTGTAGAATACAAGAAATAAACATTTTATTGAGTTTTGGTCACATTTTATACTTCAATAAGTTGTTGTATACTTTATATTGATATGATGCATGCTGCAAATCAGAACATGGAATGCATAAACAGAAAGGTCTCGTCGAGCTGATCATTTTAGACATATCATTTGTCAAATTTGGAGTTATAAAACAAAAGTTATTAATTAATTAAGGGAAAAGGGCATTTTATTGTAATTTTAATCAACTTGCAATTTTAGATGTTCAAAATATATTTTGGATGGAAGATTTGATTTCCTCACATTTTTCTGATTTCAAAACATATATTACATGTTTAATTTGAAATTATATTTCAAAAGTTATTTTAAAACAGATTTGGGATTTGGAATTTAAATGAATTTGAAAAAGATTTAAATCAAAACAGAAAACAGAAATCCTTTTCTTACTCAGCTTGTCCTAGCCCTAGACACTGACGGGTGGGGTCAAATGGAAATGGGGCCACGCGCGCAGAAAATTCCTTTTCTACCGCGGCTCTGGCTTTTCTCACTCACTTACAGCATACCCACAGAGACTGACTAGCGGGGCCGGGTTTACTGCGGGGCCGTGCGCGCTGATCATAGAGGAGGCGACATGTGTGCGCAGCTAGGGAGTGCGGGTTGAGGCCTAGAAACGCAAGGGGCTTGGATGCAAAAGGACATGGGCTTCACTGACGAAACTGAATGTTGGACAACTGAACACCGGAATTGTTGGCAAACTTTCGAGGAAGATCTGGAGGGCTGCGGTACACCAAATCGGACGCGGTTTGGTTAGTTGGAGAGCTAGAACATCAGGCTTCAACCAGGAGTCAAAAGAACTTGCTAGGATGGACTCTGGACGAACCGAGCTTGCGATGAACAGAGGAGATAACGCGGCCCCAAAAATTGTTGACAGGTTTTAGATTTATAAGAAGATTAGCTGATCTTCTAGAGATGTTTTCGAGCAGATCTGGGGATGGTTTTGGACGCGGTTTGATCCTGATCAGAGAGGGTATATCCTAGTTTGTTTCTTGCCAAGGGATTCTCGATGGCGGGGATGCAGGGGTACCTAAACTGGACGGGAACAGAGGCATGGTAGAGGGCAAAGACAGGATAAAAACAGGGACACTCTGGTTCAGACATCCAAGGTGCTGGATTGCAGATACTGATGGTGACGACGAATCGAACACAGGGAAAACGGGGAAGAGGGGAGGGGGATGGCAAGCTCACCTCGCTTGATCGGTCGTGGTTGTGCGGATAGGAGACGGAGAGCTAGGCATGGATCGGCGGCAGGGAAGTAGAGGCAGACGTTGACATAGGCGGCCACTTCACGGGCAGAAGCACTTGGCAGAGATGATCATGGCGGCTCCGGCTTGACGTCCTAGACAAGGAGGAAGAGGATGACGTAGCGGATCGATTCCCACACTCACCTCTGCTTGACGATGGTTATGGCGACGACATGATCGAAGGAAGCGGGGAGGCGCTCCTAGATTTCCAAAGAGATGGAGAGGAGGGAGGCCTAGTAGCGGCACAAGGAGGGGTAAAAGACTAGGGTTTGCTGGTTTGTGAGGGGATAAGAAGGGGGAGGCGTGTTCGGCAGTGGAGGAAGGTGACGAGGACAACGGCGGGGAAGCCTACCTGCTCCCTGCCGTCTGGTCGCAGAGAGAGGGAGGCTGACGGGGAGATCAACAGTGACGGAAGGGGGTCGAAGGGGTATCAGGCTGGGAGTAACTGGGCCACGGGAAGGAAGGACGGGGCCAGAAGGGAGATAGCTGCGGGCCGCTGCGGCTGGGCCAAAGGTGGGTTGCTGCCATGTTTGGTTCTCTCCTTTTTATGATTACATTTTCATTATTTGTTTGTTAATTGTTTGCTATAGTTTAAACAAGCCAAAAGCTCAAACCATGTAGTGACTTTGAAGATGAAACAAAAAAAAGGATTTTGGGTAACCACAAAGAGACAAGAGGGAACAACAAGAGTGTAGATGATGCCCCATGCATACATGTTCATTATGACACGTACAAGAATGGGTTACCAATAATTATTTATGGGAGCTCTCCAAACCCATATGGTTCAAAAGATCATAAGAGAAGGTAGATGGTTGAATGGACAACAAGTAGGTGTAGAATATAGATAGAGAATAAGAGTGTCTAGTGAAAGCAAGAAATAGAGATCAACCATAAGAATAGAAGAAGATCATTCACAACAAGAATATAGATAGAAAAGGAGTATAGAGGAGGTGATCACATAATGATAAATAGGCAAACATTCATGTGGGCATGATTTGAGACTCAAACAAATACCAAGGAACCCACATGATACCATATGTGGTGAAAAAGGAGGAGATCAAAAGAAAATAATTGTTGGCATGTAAGAGATTGAATTGAATTTAAAAGATATGCCCCCAACTCAATCTGAGCATTAAGAATACAAGTATCAAGAACCAACTACATGATATCAAGAGGCAAATGCATATGAGGAAAGAACCAAATGAAAATGGGTTTTGTATGATGCTCAAAGACAAGGTGGCATGGTGACATGAGCATGATATAATTATGATGCAACAATTATATATATGAAGTGGCCATTATATTACTAGAACAAGTAGCATTACAATTGTTAGAAAATTGGGATGCTACACCGGACCAACCAAAGACCCCGCCGCAGGCATGCAGATCGCGCCCAGGCAGACGGCACCACCCACCGAGGTAATCCCTCCAGTGGCCAACCAGGCCGAGGTGTAGGACACCACTCCAAAGGCACCAAGAGTAAGGGGGTCACCTCTAGAAAGGCCAGAGAACATTCTTCAGGCGACCATAGAAAACTTGACTACACCTGTAGCGCCGATACTTGATCCGTCAAATGCTCAGGCTGAGTTAGAAGAAACCAGGCAAAAAGTGCTGGTAGAGGCCAAAAAGGTATCGGCCTTGCGGGAGTCCCTGAACAGGACCCTGAGAGAATATGCCAAAGCTAATAAGCTTGAAGTCGCACCCAAGCGGGTGGACGAATTAAGATTAAGGGGGAAGAATCTCATGGATGATATCAACAAAGAGCATGATGCTCATAGGGCGGAATCAGTTGACTTGGGTTTGCCGAGGTACAGTACCCCGGCAAAGAACCTGAGAGCGGCAAATGCCGTAGCATTGGAATTAGAGGGGTTGACCGGGGAAGCCCGACAGAAACAACAGGAAAGAGTGAATGAGCTGGTCCGCATTGCGAACCAGCAAAACGAAGAAATACTCAAGGCAGACCCGGCGAGGCCGGGGGCCTCGCGAATGGTTCACTTGGCAGGCGCAGCACCTGCCTTGTCCGTGGCAGCAGCATCTTCGCCCAGACATAATGCACGAAGGGACAAAGCAGTAACCTCAGGAAAGAGAAACAAGCAGATTGTTCCATATGATCCGGCAATGTCCAGGAAGGCAAACGAGAACAGAGGCAATGGGAGCCGAGGTAATAGTGGGGAGAAGAATCCTGGCCGTATTGAGAAAGACGGCAGAAGCCGAGGCAATGGAGACCTCGGCAGAAGAGAGCCCGGAAGAGGCAATCATGAAAACAACACCCCGGCTGAAGTAAGGAGAGAACTGCCACTTAACCTGCAACCGAGATATGAACCCCGGCAGGAAAGAGAAACGAGGGCAGCTCGCTACAATCAAGTGAATGAAAGGTACAATGATGGTTATTCTGAGATGGAATATGCCATCCATGGTGGAAATAACCACTATGGAATACAAGACAGAGCTCTGTACAGAGATTTGCCGTCGAATGACGCAAGAGTAAAACTGGACCGGCTATACCGGTCCGAGTTGTTGGAAGAACAAGGTCCACCAGGTCCGGCGTGCTTTGGACCACGGATTATGGGAGAACCACCTGTGCCAAACTTCCAGCTAGCAAGAGGCACGAAAACATATAATGGGAGCACCAAACCACAAGACTGGTTGATTGATTATGCCACAACTGTGAAAATAGCGAGTGGGAACTTACGATGGGCAGTACGATATGTCCCACAAATGTTGGAAGGACCAGCTAGGGTATGGCTGAATAACCTACCAGCGGGCAGTATCAACTGTTGGCTGGATTTTGAAGAAATGTTTGTCAGCAACTTTACCAGCACATACAAGAGGCCAAACAGGCCACAACAATTAGCCATGTGCAAGCAGAGGCCGAATGAAATAGATAGAGAGTTTTTAACTCGGTGGTGCAACCTGAGAAACTCACAAGAAATAGAATCACAAGAAATAGCTTGGTTCGCACAAGGATGCCGTTATGGCAGCGTACTGTGGCAATGTCTGCAAAGATATATGCCGACCACACTGGCAGAAACTATCAGAATAGCAGACTCCTACGCATTGGGAGACCCAACGCAACCAGAATTAATGTCGGCGGATCATTGTGAGCAACAGGACCACTATGTGAGAGATTTGCCCGGGTCATCGAGGCGCAGTGATTTCAGGGGAAGAAGAAGAGAGGAAAGGCCGGATTATAGATATAATTCGGCCCAAGTGGCGGCAGTAGCGCAAGATCCGCCGAGTCACGGAGCGACTCAACGGCAGAAGAATGGTCCACAGCAGTGGACACCAAGGAATGAAGGAAAAAGGCAGTGGACCCCAGAACAAAAGAAACAGTGGCAGGAGAGGCCGAAATACACGTTCGAATCTATGTTAGATCAGCCGTGCAAATTTCACACGTCAAACCCGTCCAGGCCAGCCAATCATACGACCCGCCAATGTGCATGGATGAAAAATGCAATGGGGAACCCCGTAGGTATTCAGGCACCCCATCAAGTACATCAGCAGCATCAACCACAGTTGACTGGAGCAAATACACAACAACTGATGTTACCGCCCCCTCCCCCGAGGTACGATAACTCGGATCGGAGAGACGCGGTACATCAAGTGATGAACCAAGTCCAAGATGGAAGGACAACTCCGGCGAGTACTGAACACAATGATTACAGAGAACATCATCAGTCTTATTGTGTGTTCACAACGGAACAACAAGACAAGCAGAGTGTGCAGCGCCGGCATATGGAAGTAAATGCAGTTATGCCGGCAATACCAAGATATGTGCCTTGGTCGAATCAGGAAGTAACTTGGAGCATGAAGGATCACCCGAGGGTAATGCCGAATCCCGGATCATATGCACTCGTGTTGGATCCGACATTTGTTGGACCAAGCATCAATGTGAAATTCTCAAAAGTACTCATTGACAATGGAAGCAGTATCAACATCATGTACAAAGATACCATGCATAAACTCGGAATATCACAGAACATGTTGCAATCCACGAGGACCACATTCCACGGGATAGTGCCAGGGCTTTCGTGTGAACCCATTGGTAAGGTCCGAGTGGATGTGTTATTTGGCACAAGAGATAACTGCAGATCAGAAAACTTAGAGTTTGAGGTGGTGGATCTAGAGAGTTGCTATCATGCTTCACTCGGACGGCCAGCATTGGCCAAATTCATGAGCAGCTGTCATATAAGTTATCTGAAAATGAAGCTACCCAGACCACAAGGAGTGATAACAGTTGCAGGGGATTACAAGAAGTCAATGGAGTGTGCTTCTGCCGGATCAAATTTGGCCGAATCATTGGTTATAGCAAGAGAAAAAAGAAGGATTCAGGAAGTAGCAGCCCTCGCTCAGTCGGCACAGCTGAACATGCCGACACTAGCCAACCCGCATGGCAGTGTCTCTTTTCAGCCGACTAAAGAAACGAAGAAGTTTCAGATAGATGAGCAATTCCCGGAGCGTACTGTTACTATTGGTGCAGGCTTGGACACTAAATAGGAAAGCGAGCTCACCAACTTCCTCCGTGAGAATCGGGACATATTTGCATGGTCAACTCTGGATCTGCAAGGTGTTCCGAGGGAGTTGGCTGAGCACTCTTTGAATGTAAGGCCAGGAGCAAGGCCGGTGAAGCAACCTCTCCGCCGCTTCGCCGAAGACAGGAGAAAAATAATAGGGGATGAAATAGCTCGGCTCCTCGCAGCCGGGTTCATCATGGAGGTGCTGTATCCGGATTGGTTGTCGAATCCGGTGCTGGTAGAAAAGAAGAAAGATGATCCCAATGTAGCCATTGTATGGCGAATGTGCATCGATTACACGAACCAGTACAAGGCGTGTCCAAAAGATCCTTTTCCATTACCTAGAATAGACCAAGTCATTGATTCGACCGCCGGTTGTGAGTTATTGTCATTTGTAGACGCGTATTCTGGTTTCCACCAGATACCGTTAAATCCAGCTGATCAAATAAAGACTGCGTTTATTACCCCGTACGGGACTTATTGTTATCGCACAATGCCATTCGGCCTGCGAAACACAGGAGCAACATATCAGAGATGCATGCAAAAATGTCTACACGATCAGATAGGAAAAAATGTACAAGTATATGTAGATGACGTAGTCATCAAAACCAAGGAAAGCAAAACGCTACTAGAAGATATACGGCAGACTTTCGCGAACCTGAGAAGGTTTCGAATGAAGCTTAATCCGAAGAAATGCACGTTTGGCGTGCCGGCAGGAAAACTACTCGGTTTTCTTGTATCTAGCCGAGGTATAGAGGCTAACCCAACAAAGATAAAGGCAGTAGAAAGAATGGAATTGCTAAGATGTTTAAATGATGTACAAAAATTCACGGGTTGTCTAGCCTCCCTCAGCCGGTTTGTATGTCGGCTGGGAGAGAAGGCGCTACCACTATATCAGCTGATGAAGAAATCAGATAAATTCATTTGGACTCCACAAGCGGACAGCGCATTCCATGAGTTGAAAAAGATGTTGGTCACAGCACCCATTTTGGCTTCTCCACTATCAAAAGAGCCTATGTTGCTCTATATATCGGCTACCAACAGAGTAGTAAGTGTTGTAATTGTAGTAGAACGACTTGAAGATAATAAGTCGGTACAGAGGGCGGTATATTATTTAAGTGAGGTGTTATCCACTTCAAAGCAGAATTACCCACATTATCAGAAGATGGCTTATGGAGTGTATATGTCGGCAAAAAAGCTTAAACATTACTTCGAAGAGCATCCCATCAAAGTGATCTGTGAAGCGCCCATAGCCGACATATTGAGCAACAAAGATGCAAGTGGCCGAATAGCAAAATGGGCAATCGAGTTGTCACCATACGCTCCACAATTTGATAGGAGAGATGCAATCAAATATCAAGCGGTCGCCGACTTCCTCGTAGACTGGGCCGAAGTGCAGTATGAGCCACCATTACCAGACCCAAATTATTGGACGATGCATTTTGATGGTTCCAAATTAAGAAATGGTTTGGGGGAAGGAATAGTGTTAACCTCGCCTAAAAGAGATCAGCTGAAATATGTGCTACAAATACATTTTGCCGCATCCAACAACGTAGCCGAATATGAAGCACTGGTCCATGGACTGAAAGTAGCAAAAGAGATTGGCATACGCTGAATCTTATGCTATGGGGACTCGGATCTAGTAGTACAGCAAGTCTCATGCAATTGGGATGCATTAGATGCCAATATGGCTTTATACAGATTTCATGTGCAAAAGATCAGTGGATACTTTGAAGGATGTGAATTTCACCACATACCTCGGGCAGAAAATGATGCCGCAAACACGTTGTCAAAACTCGGATCAACCCGGCAGTCAATTCCCCCGGGTATTGCCCTGGAACACCTCAGGAAACCATCAATAATCCCATCACCAGAATCCGGGTCTATCTTTATTCCGGCAAATTCAGCAGAAGATAATACGCCGATGGAAGTAGACCAGCAATATGACTCGGAACCCCCCAAGAAGAGGATAGCTGAAGTAAGCACAATTATGGAGGAGGCCGAGGTAGATATGTCGGCAGGAAACATGGAAATAGATAGTGAGATCACACCAGACAAAGTCACACCGCTATGGGCGCAACCCATATTCTTTTACCTTAAAGAAGCGATGTTGCCGAATAATGAAATATTAGCAAGACAAACTGTAAGGAGAGCAAAAGCTTATACGATCATAAACAATGAGCTGTATAAAAGAAGCGTCACAAGCGTGTTGCAAAAGTGTGTGAGTTCGGAAGAAGGCCAGGAGATCCTCCTAGATATACATCAAGGAGAATGTGGACACCATGCCTCATCTCGTTCCTTGGTAGCAAAAGCATTCAGACATGGATTTTATTGGCCGACGGAGCTGAAAGAAGCCAAAGAGTTGGTTGAAAAATGCAATGGTTGTCAGAGATATGCAACCAAAATACATATGCCGTCGGCCGAGTTAAAAACAATACCCATCACTTGGCCATTTTCTGTATGGGGCTTAGATATGGTGGGACCATTTAAGCCAGCACGAGGGGGAATGACCCACATATTGGTTATGGTGGACAAGTTCACAAAATGGATTGAAGTAAAACCAATAAAAAATGCGATGGGCCCACAGCAGTGAAATTTCTCAAAGATATTATTTTAAGATATGGGTATCCGCACAGTATTATTACACATAATGGCACAAACTTTGCAGAAGGAGCCTTCGCCATATTTTGCAGAGAGAAACACATAAGACTAGATGTTGCCTCCGTGGCTCACCCAGCATCTAATGGGCAAGTGGAAAGGTCTAATGGCCTAGTATTGTCAGGAATAAAACCACGACTTATTGAACCACTGCAAAGGTCGGCAGGATGTTGGATTGAGGAACTCCCAGCCGTATTATGGAGCCTCATGACTACCCCGAATAGATCGACAAGTTATACACCATTCTTTCTGGTATACGGGGCAGAGGCCGTGCTTCCAGCCGACATAATACATGACTCGCCAAGAATTACTCAATATACAACCTCTGAGGTGAATGAAATAGCTCGGCAAGATACTGTAGACCTACTAAAAGAAGCCAGAGAACTGGCACTTTCACGATCAGCTATTTATCAGCAGAACTTGCGACGATATCACAGCAAGAAGGTGAATCCAAGGGTGTTCAAAGAAGGGGATTTAGTCCTCCGACTGGTACAACGCACGGCCGACATGCACAAGCTGTCACCTCCATGGGAGGGACCATTCATCGTGAGCAAAGCATTGCATAACGATGCTTATTATCTAATCGACGCTCAATCCTCCGGAAGGAACAAGGCAGACAAAGCTGGCGAAGAAACGAAGCGACCATGGAATGTAGCTTTGCTTCGTCCATTTTACTCATAACATAGTATCTCGAGGTTAAGAACCAATGATGTATTAAACCTCGGCATCCAGAGCAGCGACTCGGGGACTGCCATATGTTATTTCAGTTTCGTGTTATGTATTTGAACCTCGGCACCCAGAGCAGCGACTCGGGGACTGCCATATGTTATTTCAGTTTCGTGTTATGTATTTGAACCTCGGCACCCAGAGCAGTGACTCGGGGACTGCCATATATTATTTCAATATCATCTTATGTATTTGAACCTCGGCACCCAGAGCAGTGACTCGGGGACTGCCATATATTATTTCAATATCATCTTATGTATTTGAACCTCGGCACCCAGAGCAGTGACTCGGGGACTGCCATATATTATTTCAATATCATCTTATGTATTTGAACCTCCGCACCCAGAACAGTGACTCAGGGACTGCCATATGTTATTTCAGTTTCGTGTTATGTATTTGCACCTAGGCACCCAGAACAGTGACTCGGGGACTGCCATAGGTTATTTCAGTTTCATATTATATATTTGAACCTCGGCACTCAGAGCAGTGACTCGGGAACTGCCATACGCTACCCAGTGTTATGTTGAGCATTAGAACTCGACACCCTGGGCAGCGCCTCAATAATGGTCTTACATTATTTCTGAAATTTGCTCTACACATTAGACTTCGGCGCAATAGGCAGTAACTCACGATAAGAGCAGAGCAATGTGGTATGATATTCGAAGCTCACACCCAGATTACTCGGCTAAACCACGAGAAAACAAAGACAAAGATACATCCTAAAAACAGGAAATCGCGGGTCACCAAAGCAAGAATTCGGATGAAAACCCACTTAAAACAAAGTTATAGCAACTGCAAACATATATGTCGCAGCAGTACACGGCAAAAGAAATCCAGGTCATACAGGAAATGGTAAATTGTTCCACGTACATCATACGCCCGGCATGCCAGGGATAAGGAATAACTTAAGAGGCAGCAACTTGGCCAGGCGCTGGATGCTCCGAAGTAGGAGGAGCCTCGGCCGAGGTTGCCTCGCCCTCCGTAGACACAGGTGCAACTTCAGCAGAAGCCCGAGGATGCTCAAGAGCATCAATTTGTGCGGTTGAATGCCCAGTACCCTTGGAGGAGGACCGCGCATCACCGTCACTGTCCGAACTTGAACTGGAGCTACCAGATGTGGCCGAGTCATCCTCACCCTCCCCTTGCTCAACTGAATTGTTATCCGAGGCATCTTCAACTATAACCTCATCGTCCGGGTTTGGAAGGAAACTCGGACCTTCATTCCAGGTATGCACATCGACATACTCAACAAGCTGGAAGGCGCGAGCTTGCCGAAGAGCAACAAAAGTGGGGTCCTCAACCCAACGGGAACCAGTGCGCAAATTTCTCAGGACATCAAGAGAAATGTCTTCATACCATGACATGATAACAGTAAGGGCCATATCAGCGCCAGCGCGCCCGGCTGATTCCCTCCAGAGACTTAGTTGCCTCTCAGATGCCATCAGTCTTTTCACCAGTAATTCGACCTCGTTGATATCAGGAGTCCCAGAAGTGTTCGGCCAAAGAACATGGTAAGCTCGAATAGCTGCTTGCACCAAATCTCGGCCCATAATCTTCATTGGACCAACTGCAGCACCAACAGCAACCAGGAAATCCTCCATTGAATACTCCGAGTCAGAGGCAACAGGAACACCTCGGCGCACACGAGCTGCAAGAACCGCTTTAGAACTCACGGGCTTAGGTTCGGGAAAATGATCTGTGCAAAACACGAACGTGTCAGGTGGCAGCAGGGACAAAGACAAAAATATAATTCGGCTGTGCTAAGAAGCTTACGATGAATGTAACTCATCATTATCTGAAGGTCTTTGGCCCAATCGACCTTGCTCTTCTCAAAACGAGCAATTTCCTCAGTCAATCCCTGAGTTTTCAGTTCGGCAGCCTCGAGGAGTTCTTTATTCTTCTACAGCTCCAAAGCTAGCCGATTCTTCTCCTCGGAAAATTCCTGTTCGATCTTTTCTAGTTCGGATTTCTGAGAGAGCTTAAGGGTATCCACCTCGGCTCGAAGGCGGGCTATTTCATCATCTTTTTCTTGTAGCTGTGCCGAATGAGCAGCGCTTTGTTCTAAAAAATGCAGCATCACGTCAGGGATGGGCGTGCAATCTTGGTGAGACGCTGCAAAGGTTTGCAACTCGGCTTTACCAAAGCCAAACGAAATAAACAAGCTTAGCACACATGTTAAAGGGGAAAAGGTCTAAGATAAAAGGGAAACTAACCTTCCAAGCTCTTGACTTTCTTCTCAAGACGAATGTTGAGGTTATTAATATTACCTGTTCACCAAAAAAGTGAGCCGGCATCTAGCGGACAAATCAATAAGAACGTCGAGAATAACGAAAAGGAACTATCGACTTACCAGCCTTTTTTACCACAGGAAGGATTTTCTCATACTTTTCCTCCAGTTTGTGGTGCGAAAAAAGCAACCTCTGAAATTCGGCAGTTCGCCGGTCATGTGCAACCTGAACAATGGAGCAAAATGATAAATGAATAATCAAAGCTAAACCAGATCCGAGTCAAGCGAAACCTAACTCGGATCTAGGTGGCTGGATATTCGAAGCTAAACCAGATCCGAATCAAGCGAAACTTAACTCGGATCTAGGTGGCTGGATATTCAAAGCTAGACCAGATCCGAGTCAAGAGAAACTTAACTCGGATCTAGGTGGCTGGATATTCGAAGCTAAACCAGATCCGAGTCGAGAGAAACTTAACTCGGATCTAGGTGGCTGGATATTCGAAGCTAAACCAGATCCGAGTCAAGCAAAACTTAACTCGGGTCTAGGTGGCTGGATATTCGAGACTAAAGCAGATCCGAGGCAAGTGAGACTGAACCCAAATATAGGTGGCTGAATATTTCAAGATCAACTAAAACAAAAATCAAGCAAACTATAAAACAAACCTAGTCGGATATAAATTCGAACTCTAGAGATGAAGTTAGATTAAGTAAAGCATCATTAAACTTCCAAGCATATAACAAGTTATTTCCTTGCAAGTTTCGGGGACTAGAGCATATAGTAACATCTGGGCAACTAATCTCAAAACTCCACAAAACAGCAATTACCTCATTCATCTTGTTGGTATCAAGGATGAACTTGGCAGCTTGATCAAAACGGCCGCTGATGTCGGAAAGCTGAAAGGGCTGGCTGATTGGATTACCCTCAAACTGATCAACAGCATTCCAATTATTGGCATACTCCACCAGCGAGCCAAGACTGTTCCCACTGGTCGTCCGAGTTAGGACTTTACCCCGAGTATGTTGTGTAACCACTGCGGCCTCAGGGCTTTTATGAAGAGCAAGTTGGGTGCTGGCAGCCGAGGTAACGGAGGCTTTGGTAGGCGCAGTTCCTTTGCGCAGCACGTCGGCAATACTCGGCTGAGAAGAGCCGACAAGACCTTTCTGGGAAGAGGGGGCCTTGGTGGCAACAACTTTCCTTGCCTTAGAAGAGGCATCAGCAGGAGCCGATACCTCGGTAATAGGAACGGTATCTTTAGGAGCAGCAGGAGACACGGTCGCAGAAGGCACCGAGATAGCAACCTCTTCGGCCGGGGCTGGGGTTGATGTAGAGATTGCTGGGGCAGATAGAGGCTCAGTAGAGGCGCTCGGACCCACAGAGGGGGCAACGGGTTCGACGGGAATCTCGGAGGGCGAGTGGAATCGATGTCGACAAAAGAACTTTCAGGCACGTTGTGACGAGGGGGCGACTGATTCGGAGCTGAAGGAGAGGCAGCACGAGCAGGACTGGGAATCCTAGTATCTTCAACGGGCGGAGGAGATGGCGGCCGAATCGGACGGCTGGTCATGCTGGGACCGCCGGGCTTAACAGAAAGCGGAGCGCTGCAAAAATAAGAAAGAAAAAAGGGTGTGAGGATGAAAAACAGAAAGAGAGAAACAAGAAATACGAGCAAAAGAAACTTACCCTGCGACCCCAGGCATGGCCTTACGCCTGGGAGGATTCAGAGCAGATTTCTTCATTCGTTTCTTGGGGACCGCCTCTAAGGCACTAGCGGAAGCCCCGCGTTTCCCCGAGGTAATAGGAGGTCGGGAAGCAATAGGCTCGGCGTCGTGAACCTGACCGGCCGGATTAGCTGGGGAAGTAGAAGCCGGAAATGCATAAGAAATAGGCATTGCGGCAACTACCTCAAGAACTTGGACCTCGTCCGAATCACCTTCCTCCTCGTGGGCCGAGGTCTTGTCACGAGCTCGAGCCGGGGCAGGATCCGACTTAGGGACGAACTCTTCCGAGTCCGGCTCGCCAGTATCCGGGGTGCTCCGGTCCGCAGGCCACGGAAGCAACAGAACTTCGGCATCCTCATTCTTCTCCTCTGCGAACCTCTGCAAGACAAGAAAAAAGAAAATTAGCGAAAACCGTTACAAAAACAATTGAATAGCAGAGCGTTATTGATTAAGCTTACTTCGGGAGGCGGACGATCGCGGGTGAACGGTTTCAATCCCCAAGCCCAATCCTCAGGCATCTCCGTCTTGAAGATAGCTCAGACACGCTTATAGATAAGATAATTGTCCAGCTCCACGGTCGAGACTCGTTTAGGGTCAAGAGGACCGCTCATATAGCACATTTTGTGAGTCCGCTTCTGGAATGGGCAGATTCGGCTACTGATAAAGGTAGTCGTCAGGTCTTCGCCGCATAACCCGGCACGGATCAGCTCTTTAAGCCGAATCTCAAAGGCCTCGGCCAAGGCATGACTCTTCCTTGGATTGTAAGTCCAATTCACCTTAGAAGGCGGACCAATGGAGAAGGCAGGGAGCCGAATCTTGTCCTCTGTCCCTCTGTTCTTGACGTAAAAGAAGGATTTGTGCCACTTCTTGCACGACTCTAACCCGGTGACACGAGGAAATACGGATTTCCTCCGAGGTGTAATGGACGCTGCCCCACATTGAGTAAGCAGTTTCTCAGAAGGGTGCAGAGACTTGTCAGGGACTACGTTAGAACGAATCTGGAAGAACTTTGACCAGACGTGCACGGACGGCCATAGGCCGAAGTATCCCTCCAAGGCGGAGATAAAAGCAGAAAGAGAAGCGATGGCATTCGCAGGAAGATGATGCGGCTAAAGGCCGAAGTAGTCGAGAAACTCTCTAGCAAAATCGCTGAGAGGTAGACCAAAGCCTCGCGTGAAGTGCGACATAAAAACTACATACTCGCCCTCCCCAACATCCGGAGAGGACTCGCTGCCGGGTAGGCGACAGGAGACCTCGGCGGGAATCCTACAAGTTTGGATAAGCCACTCAATCTCGCGGCGGGTAACAGAGGAGCCTTGCCACGAGCCTCGCTCGGGCCCAGAGCCAGCATCATCATCCTCTATCAGAGCACCACTAAAGGAGCTAGACATGGGTTCGCCGGAAAGATCGACGGAGGAAGAGCTGGCAGCGGAGGAAAATTTAGAGCTACGAGGCCCCGTCGTGATTTTGCACGGGAGCGGCGGCGGAGGAACAGAGGAACCGCCGCACGAGTACAAGATTGAAACAGAGAAATCTAGGATAAAACCTAGGCAACGCGGCCAGAAAGAACTTACCGGCGACGGCGCCGGAACTGGCGAGCGCGGACGGGGCGGACAGAACAACACGGCGGAGTCCTCGCCGTCGGAAGTTCTGATGAGCGCGCGGCGGCGGAGCTGCAAGAGGGCGCGGAAGCGAGAGGAAGAAGAAGGGCACAGGCGAACAAGAAGGGGAAAAGTGAATTCCCAGACACCGCGCCCCTCTTTATAATCGAGCCACAAGCGAGGTAGTGGGATCATGGGAGCGGCAGTTGACCGTATAGATCATGGGTGCGGCGCAAACGCACGTCATTAAGTGGAACCGCACCAAGGGACACACAGTAGCAAAGGAGGTCGCGATCCCCAAGGGAAGCGACACACGAGGCGTCGCAGCGCCGGCGCGACAGGCACAGTGATAACTGTAGCCTGTCAGTAAATACTGTAGAGGAACATAAAACTAGAGGAACAATGATGGGGGTGACATGTAGGACAAGGCGTACGAGAGAAGGAACGTGGGTACTTCGAACGAGAGAGAGATAACTCGGAAACAATATATAAAGAATGTGATGAAACTGATACGGCCCGACCGAGGTTATCGGCAGGGCCACACCAGCTTCGGGGACTAATGTTGGGGAGGTAACCCCGGATAGGGTAAAGACGGGGAAAGACGAGGTATAATCCCCGTCTGGTTTTCGAGTTACAGCCTAGGTCGGCCGAATCCCGTAGAAGTCGGCTGAGACATGAAGAGGAGAGACCCGTGTATTTACGCTAAGACATTACCCGGACGAGATATTGCGTAAGTCGGCCGGGTCAACCCAAGTGATCTTGATGCAGGTAAAGGACGATCCGAGTTATGTGAGGAGGGACCGAATGATATGAAGCTTGCAGGAGAAGGAGAATCCTAAAGTCAAACCCTAGCAGTAAGCTAGGGAGAATCTGAGCGGAGCCAAGCGCTAGGGACAAAGGCGCAGAGCGACAGAGAGGCAGAAGGAGGTCACAGAGGTGACAGTCCAGAAGCCCGAGGCGCACAGGAGGGGCCCTCTAGAACCTTGTCGTCATTAGGGGAGCGACAGGGAAAGGGGGGCACCGAACTACTATATTGGGACAAGCATATTCCTCGAATATGCTTGCCACGTCAGCCCTAGAGGAGCCCAAGGCACTCCTTTATAAGGAGAGGCATGGACTCTGAAGGGGGGATCGGCTCATTTCTAGTACCATTAGGCTGGAAAAGTTCTTCCTTTTTCCTTGTATGCAGCTCAAGGAGCACTTGTAGGCCAAGGAAGGAGAAATAAAGATCTTTGCCTTAGTCTTTTGTGTGTAGAATCAACTGCATCTTCCCTCCCCGGATCCCGCTAGCATCCATTGGCCCCATACTTTAGCCTACCCATGGCATCTGTCGTGCCATGACCACGACACCTAGCATGTCATGCTAAAGTCTAAGTCACAGTCAATGCAAGCTCCTCTTGCACTTCAAGCAAGAACTTACTACTCCTTTTCAAACACCAAGCAAACTTATTTGCAAAACAACACAACGGGAACGGGGTTCCAAACTACTAAAGCAAACTAAACAAACTAAGCAAAGAAAACAAAACTAAGACGCTCCAAGAACAACACAACTATTTATGAAACAATAAAAACAAAGTGTCTAGACGGACCTGAGATTTTTATTGATGAAGAAGGGGATGCCTTGGGCATCCCCAAGCTTTGACGCTTGTACTTCTTGGATATTTCTTGGGGTGAAACCATGGTGGCATCCCCAAGCTTGAGGTTTTGTCCATTCTTCATCTCATTGCATCATTATCTCTCTACACCTGAATTTTTTCCTTCATACAAAACTTTACACAATCTTTTTTTTGAGGGTAAAACAGTAGGGTATAAAACCCCACTGCAATTTTTCTTTTTATATATCAGATAGAGTTACAAAAGATTATTTACAAGCATATTCCACCTCAAAAAAGAGGGATAACATTTAAAGCAGCTATCTCCTGTCTAAATTGGTTTCAATCCAGTCCTTAAGGCCCTGATAATACTTTTTCTTAATTCTATAAAGGACCCATCTTAATTCCTGGGCTATAATAGCCTTCCAGGTCTCCACCGACGTATGCTGATTGTTGAAAATTTCATTATTTCTGCAAATCCAGATGCTCCAAGTTCCAAGTATCAGAATTTCCATTGCAAAAGGGACCTTGAGATCTTTTTTAATACTGGCTAGAACTTCGAAGATGCTTTGATCAGCCATATTAACCTGTGAGATTTCAGCCCAGCAGGCTCTAGCAAAAGGGCATTCCCAAAACAAATGTAAACTAGTTTCTTCACTGTGGCAGTTCTGGAAGATACAATCATAAGATGCTAGAGGAAAACATTTTCTCTTCAGAAGATTCCTTGTGTTGAGTCTATCGAGCAGAAGAAGCCAGAAGAAAAATTTGTGCTTCTGTTGGCAAGAAGATTTCCAGATCCAAGAAAAATGTGGCTGAACTGGTTGGTAGCCAACTAAAGAGTAGTAAGCTTTTTTTAATGAAAAATTACTACCCCAAATATAAGACCAACAATCTGATTCCCCTTCCCTGCTATAATCAAGAATTTGTTCAAGACTTTGATATTCCTGATATGCTTGTTGAGACAAAGGCAGATAAAAGAGATCCTGAGTATTTGCAGAATGCATGAACTCACTGACAGAAATGTATGGATTTTTTGCAAATGTAAGAAGGTGAGGGAACTTATGTTGGAGGCAATTATTATTCCACATATCAGTCCAGAATAGAGTAGATTCCCCATTTCCAACCAAGCACTTTGCAAGTCCTTTAAAAGTGTCAATTAGCTTCAGATGAGCTTTCCACCAAAAGGATCCCTCAACTCTTCTTCCAGGGAGCTTATCATTACAATAGTAGGTGTTCCACACCAAATGCACCCATGGAATATCCCTATGATTATAGAATTTATCCAAATTCTTCAAGAGAAGAGCAGAGTTTTGAACATTAAGGTCCAGAACTCCCAATCCACCTTGACTCTTGGGTCTACAAACTTTCTTCCATGCTACAAGAGCAGTACCTCTAGCTTGAACATCAGTAGTTTTCTTTCTCCACAAGCATTGCCTCATATATTTAACCAACTGCTCTTTGATAGAGACAGGGAGATCAAAGCAGCTCATGTAATATATGGGGAGGGAAGATAACACAGATTTAACTAACTGTAATTTCCACCCATAATTCAGAAAGTCAACAATTCCACACAATCTTCTTTCAATTCTCTGAACAATAGGCAAGAAGTGTTCCACAGCAGGTTTATTTAAGCTCAGAGGCAGACCAAGATAGGTAAAAGGCAAGGACCCAGTGAGGCAAGAAAGTGTATTAGCAAAGTGCTCAAGCCTTTCAGAATCCATATTAATAGGCATCATGCTGGACTTGGAATAATTGACTTTAAGCCCAGTGGAAATAGCAAAAGTGTGCAGGATTGCTTTAAGACATAATAGTTGCTCAGAATCATCCTTCAGGATTACTAAAGTGTCATCTGCATACTGGACCACAGGGAAATCAGGGCAAAAAACATTCTCCGAGGGCAGAGAAAGCAGACCCATGTACATTGCTTTATTGAGGATACTCTGAAGAAGATCAGCAGCCAGTACAAACAGCAGAGGGGACAAAGGGTCACCTTGCCTGACACCCATTCTACAGTAAAAATTTTTCCCAGGTACACCATTTAAAAGCACAGAGGAAGAAGCAGACCCAAAAAGCAACTGAATCCAAGCAATCCATTTAACTCCAAAACCTTTGGCTTTAAGGATATCAATGATTGCAGAATGCTCAATTCTGTCAAAAGCCTTCTCAAAATCCAACTTGAGAATTAAAATTTCCTCCTTTGACTTGTGACACTGATCAAGAAATTCAAAAGCCCAACCTAAACAGTCTTGAATTGATCTTTGCTTGAGGAAACCATATTGATTCTTGTGAACAAGTTTAAGAATGACTTTTTGCAGTCTATTAGCCAGAATCTTAGTGATAATCTTGAGGACACTATTTAGCAAGGAAATAGGTCTAAAGTCAGCAGGAGTCAAAGGAGCAGCAATTTTTGGAATGAGGGTGATGAAAGAGGAATTAATGCTCTCTAAAGAGACATTCCCTGCATGGAACTCAAGAAGAAGGTGTTTCACATCATCCTTGATAATAGGCCAGCAAAGCTTCATGAATTCATTATTAAAACCATCAGGGCCAGGAGACTTATCATTAGGCAAATTTGTGATGACTTCTTCAATTTCTTCATCAGAGAAAGGCTTTTCCAAAGCTTCCTTATCCTCTTGGCTTAAGCAATCACCAGCCAAGTCATCAAGATTAAAATGCATTTCAGGCTTATCAGAAGTACCCATTCTATCTTTAAAGGAAGTCCAAAGAAGATTTGCTTTGCCATCATGATCATAGATCTCAAGATCAGAATCACCTTTGAGCATGGAAATGTAATTATGTCGAAAACTAATGGTAGCTTTGGAGTGAAAGAATTTGGTGTTCTCATCCCCCAGTTTAACCCATTTGATTTTCCCTCTCTGCTTCCAATAAGTATTCTGGTTTTGTTGAAGAGAAATAATAAGATCCTTCAAGATATCTCTAAGATTCCACTCATGAACAGTAAGAGTTCTCATTTCCTCCATGATATCAAGCAAATCAATGGTGGCATTAACATTACAGATTTGTGTCTTCAGACAAGGAAGCTGTTTGGCCCAAAGCTTCAGCCCTCTTCTCACATTTTTGAATTTGGCATTTTTTTTTTTGCAGGATCAAGGAAACCCACAGGAATATTCCAGGCATTTTGAACAATAGCTTTAAACTCTTTATGTTGTAACCAATGGTTTTCAAATCTGAACACCTGAGCTTTTGGAATCATTGTGCCAATGGTAATGACACAGGGAAGGTGATCAGAAGTAGGCTTAGCAAGAGGAGCAACAAAAGTAGAGGGAAAACTTTGAGTCCAGACAGCAGAAGTAAAAAACCAATCCAGTCTTTCCAATAGAGGATCCTTCTGCATATTACTCCAAGTGAATTTTCTACCCTTAAGAGGTAACTCAATGAGACCTAAATTATTAATAGCTTCATTAAAGAGAAGCATACCATTCACATCCCCTCCCAATTTGTTTCTATCAGAGGGTTGTCTACAGAAGTTGAAATCTCCCACAATAAGCCAATCCACATCATCTGGCATATCAATACTACCAAACCAGTCTAGAAATTCAGACTTTTTTTCAGGTAAACATGACCCATAAATGTTAGAGAGAATCCAAGATTTATTGGACAGGTAAGATATCAAGGTAATGGAGATAGAGAACTCATTAAGGAAAGAGAGTTGACCAGAGAACAAGGAGCCATTCCAAATGATGATTAAACCACCAGATGCACCTCTGGAGGGAAGGAATTCAAAGTTGGAAAATCTGGAGGGGCAGAATTTTTTAATGAAGGATTTATCAAAACCCTCACGCTTAGTTTCTTGAAGACAGATAATGTCACAGCCAGACTCCTCAATTTTGTTTCTAAGAGCAAACCATTTTTTGTCAGAATTTATTCCCCTGATATTCCAATTCAGGATCTTCCAAGTTCTGTTGTTACTCATTAAGAAACCAGGGGCAATTATAGATGTGGGGTGATGTAAATAATATAATCACCCAAAAGAGAGAACAGCAGATACCTAGTCCAAAGCTCAGCCATAATAGAGTACCACAAATATGATCCATAATAAGTACCAACCATATTGCAACATCACTAACATAGAACACATAACAGGAGGTCAACAAGACCCCAACAAAAGATATAGCTTGACACATTAGCACACTTAAGATGAGGTTTTCTTCTTGGCTTGCTGTCCACAGGTACCAGCAGCCCCAGGCTTCTTCTTGCCACCAATCCCCAAGCTGGAAGAGGAACCACCTTTAATGCTGCCTTTTGCAGGAGCCTTAATAGCCACCTCATTGATCTTCCCTTTCTTGGTTAACCTCTTCTCCAGGTCCTCATCTTTAACCTTGCAGAATGAAGCAGCAAGATTTTTAACCACTTTGGTATTCAGGCAGGGAGGAGCAGCATTACAAACCAGGCAATCAACAATTTGACAATGTAAGTGACTTTTAAAACCCCCATTTAATTCAACAATCCTAGGACTTCTCCTCACCTCTGATTCCACAAGAGGTTCCTTGCCTTTTCTCTTTCTAGCAGGGGTAGAGGGAGAGCCTGAAGATGTTTTAACTTTAAGACCCAGGCAAGAAGGGGCCATCTGGGAAAAATTCTCATTAGGAATGATGAAAGATATAGAACTTTCCTCAGCAATAGGTTCTTTAATAATTTCCCATAAAGGAGAAGTAAGAAATCCTTTGACCCAATTAAATTTCTCAGGAGTAGGAAGCATGAGAGTGATGAAATTAAACCAACTTACAGGGATATCACACTTAAAAGAGCCCTTTGAAGAAGCTTCTTTCTGGATATGGGGAGCAAAAAAATTCTCCCAGAGCTCCAGGCCTTGCTGAGAGAAACCCTGTTTGGCAATATGCACATCAGGAATGGTAATGAAAGTTCTCACCATCCCAACCTGAAGGTGTGCTTCATTTGGGGAAAGAAGGTGCTGATCCTCCATCATCCAATCCTCATTCTCAGGGGCAACATCACCAGAATCCATAGGACTACCAGTCTCTTCCCCAGCAGCATCATTAGGCTCCTCCTCATCAGCCAGATAGTTTTGGAAGATATTTTGCAGGCCTTCCCCAATGCCAACCCCCTGAGGTGCAACTGCAACACCATGCTCCTCCACATCCTCAGGCTCATTAACAGATTCCTCATCATCAGACTCCCAGTCCTGAACAATGACACCAGTAACACCACTATTCACATCCTGAGGTGGAAGATGCAGATTGTCAACAGGCATGTCCTCTCCAGGAGCTATGACAGGCCCTTGAACAGGAGCAGCAGCAGCTTCCCATGGACCCCAACCTTCAGCATTCCCAGCATCAGGAGCAGGGTTCTGAACAGGACCCATCCACTGACCCCAATCACCCCCATGAGCAGGGGGGAGGGGGGGAGGTGGCACCTGAGGCCCAAAGACTGGCCCATGAGCAGGAACAGGGTGAGGGTCCACATTATCATCTGGCAGTGGGTCCTCTTCAGGTGGGCCCCCACCAAGCAAGTGACTCTGAAGAATTTCCACAGAGAAAGTCCATGACTCAGTCTCCACCAGGTCACCAATGGTAAACCGCACACTCTTAGGGATATCAGCCAAATCAGTCACACGAAGTTTAGCAACAATCCTACCCTTATGATCATTGTCCCTTTCCCACAGGAGAACCTTCCCAATGTCAGCAAAGATAGCATTCAGATCTTCCGTATGTCAGTGATCAAGAGGAGGCCCAACCAACATCACCCAGCACTCATTGTTAAACTGCATTCTACGCCAATTATCGCCCTCATTGTGTTTAACAAAAGATACATGCACATCTTGAAACGGAATCGGACTCGCCGCAATGAGTCTATCACGGTCACTGACATGGTTGAACTGCACATACGCAGACCCAAAGGGACAATCCTGTATATCTCTGAAGTGCACTCCAGCCTCATTGTTGAGGAAATCAACCAAGACACCATGAATATTTACGAACGGAACTGGACCAGGAGGGAGGGGAAAAATGTTAGCAATAGCATACTGTTCATGTGCTCGAGACCTCCGAGGCACCACCACCCTTTTAACGCGATTCCGCCCTGCCACCTGCAATATCTGGAAGCCATTCGGCAGGAATGGCTCAGGGTCGATCGGGATATTCGCCATTGCGCTGCTCTTCACCGGCGACGAACAGGAGGGGAATGGGGTTTCAGCGGGCGGGGGAGTTGAGGAGACAGGGGAAGAGGAAGTTGTTTTTTTCAACGAGGAAGTGAACTCGTGAAAACTGCCGTAGATGACGGGCCTGGACAGAGAAACCACCTGGGCCTTGAACCAACCCTCATACGATTTATCAGGCCAAGTACAAATAGGGAAAGAGGGAAATTTCAGAAAAGGAAGGAGCCCAGGCAAATTAAAAGCAGCGCTATTAGCGCCCCCCCCCCCCCCGCCCTGACCGGCGTTACTTTTGACTTAAAACCCCCATCAGTAAGCACCTGGGCATAGGATCTGCCTTTATGACCAGAATTGAAACCCGCATTAAAATTATGCTCAATCACAGGCGAAGGATCCTGGGGTGATGAAGGAAATTTGAGCCTTTGAAAAACGAATCACCCTTACCGGGAGGCTTCAAAGGGGGAGATTTTTTTGCACTTTCTTTTTTGTACGTGACAACTTTCCATTCCTGAGCAGTTTCTTTGTAATATTCCTTTTCTTCATAGATCCAATTCGGACCTCCATTTCCCCAAAGATTTACATGAATCACAAAAGAGAGGCATGAAAACTTGGAGATATTGTAAATCTCAAAACCCACTGCCCGAGAAGCAACCGAGAAACGAAAAGTTCTATCTTGCAAAAGCTTCACCTGGAATTTAGAAGCATTGCCACCAAAACAGGCTTGAAGAGCAAGACTGACAGTATGAAAATCCAACTTGAAATTTGCCCTCCCAAAAGAACACACCAAATAAAAAGGCCTCTTCCTGAATCCACCAATGAAGTTAACTTGATGCCTGAATTTATCATAGATCCTCTTCTCAAAAACACGCCCGAAAGAAAAATCAAGGGCCGTTCGACATGAAGCCACCTCTTTGGGAGCAACCACATTGGAACCTGAGGGAAGCTTATCCGAGAAATCCAGAGACCTGGGCGCCAAGCTTTCAACCTTGGAGGAAAACTTTTTAACCAATGGGCTTGGTAAAATTTGAGAACCGACCACAACCCTCTTCACCTGTAAATCAATGGAGATACCCGCGGCCACCACCTCACCATGAACCAAATATCGAGCATCAATCACAACCTCATTATGATTGAGGAGGACAATCCGTTTAGAACTAGGAAAAAGCATGAGAAAACCCTTGGAAGGCTCAAGATCATCAGCAGGCAAGGAGTAACAAAGGGCCTGCCATTTCAAACCAGTATCTTCATCCGATCCAGAAATGGTAGGAGATCTACCGAGAAAACCAGAAGAAGGATCCAAAAAATCATTAACACGAGAAAGATGAGAGGGGAACCTCAAGACAGATCCAACAGAGATCTTCTCCCCATTTTCCAAACATCGACCCTCAAGAGGAGAGCCTTTTGCATTGAGAAGAACGAGCCAAGAATCGGCCGAGACGACGAGCGATCCTTCAAGAAACTTACCACCCGTGGTCACACCAGAGTAGGTGATCTTCCAGCAACCTCCAGAGGAATCCATGCAGATCCAGCGCCGGCAAGGCGCCGGCGGGAGCCAGAGGGCGACCGCCGCCTTAGAGGAGCCACATGCCTCGTAAAGCGTAAGCGGGTTTGTTTACCAGTGCTTTCCCATTAAGTAATGTCTCCATACCTTGAGCGCATGAACCACTGACACTTTACACAATCTTCATTAGCAACATTAGCTTATTCAAAAGATATTATACCACTAGAAAAGCTTTGGAACAGCAAGGCTTTTCACTAAAAACACAAGCTACTGTAGTAACTCCTTCAAAGAAACTCAATTTACCTGAAGAGAGCTCAAAAAGGAATCAATAAGAAGCAAATGCAAATAATGGCAGAAATCTGTCAAAACAGACCAGCAGGTAGAAACGAATTTTTTAGAACATCTTATGTTGCTCAAATCAAAAAATGTTGAACTAACGAAAGTTAGCCAACATACTGGGGGATTTATTCGTAAATTTTGAGCTCAGTATGAGTTACATAGCCTCCTCACGTATGTTTTTTGTGGAGGACAGAAATCTGTTTCGGGACAGCAACTCCCCAAATCTTACTTCCCTCTCATTAGAGGTCATTCTTGGCACAAAAAAGCAAACAAAAAGGATAAGGAGAGGTTATTACAGAAGTAATTACTTCCAAGACTCAAGGAAACTCTTGGGTTATCTCCCAACAAGTACTTTTCTTTAACGCCTTTAAGTTAGGCACAAGAAGCAAGAAGAATCAAGTATTTTCAAATGAAAAAGCATTAACATTCATACTTGCAAAAATTTCAACTATGAAATGTATCTCATCCAAATGGGTTTTGGAGGATCCTTTCTCATCTCTCTTTGGTCTACTACCTTCATCAAAAAGATTTTCAGGGGCAATCCAATCGAAGTTATTTTCAAAGGCTTCATGCATTCCAACAAGCTTATAGGGTATGGGTATATTGAATTCCTCTCTAGGCTTAGTTTTATCAGAAATACCCACAACATCTACAGTTGAACCTAGCATATTGAAATGTTCAAAAACCTTTTTAGCCTCCCTAGCAACACCATGGAATTCTTTTGATAAAGTTTTAAGGATGAATTCCCTTTTTTCAACATTCTTCTGTTCTTTAAGTTTTAGGAATAAGAATTGTATGAAGGGGTTAAGGCTAACAAACCTAGCCTCCAACTTATGAACTAATGAAGCTGCAGCAATCTCATAATTAGGAGCAAGTTCAGCTCTAGATTTATCCTCAATATCCTCATGCTTGCTAACATAATTAAATAATTCTTCAATATTATTTTTCCCAATTATGGAGCCACTACCTATTGCAAGATTTTTTAGAGAGAACTGGGGGAGAAACATGATGAGCTAGAGCAAGGTGGCAACTAGAGCAAGAACTATTTTTTTTTGTTTTTGAATAAGGCAAACAAACTAAGCTAGACTAATATTTTTGGTTTTTTTTTTAAAAGAGGCAGAAAAAACCAAGCAAAAGGAACAAAGCAAACTAAAAACAAAGTAAAGAGAAAGGAAGTGAAGGACTCCCCTAGTGAAGACGTCCTTAGCCCCCCCGGCAACGGCGCCAGAAAACTTGTGTTGGCGGGCTGTTGATGTGGGAGCTTCTTTCTTTATTCCCCGGCAACGGCGCCAGAATACTTGTTGATGACTCCTTGATGGCGCAAGATAACTTGGTGCTTGATGTGGAGTCTTGTTGGTAACCCCAAGAGCAAGGTGTGAAGAGCACAGCAGCAAGTCTTCCCTCAGTTGAGACCGAGGTTATCGAACCAGAAGGAGGAAGGAAACATCACACAGGTGTTGCGAGCAACGCAGAGACCTGCACAACACAAACTCAAGACTTTGCCCCAACGAATCAGTGAGGTTGTCAAGCTCACCGGTTTGCTGTAACAAAGGATTAAACGTATGGTGTGGAAGGTAATGGTTTGCAGCAAGTAAACAATTAACAGTGGAAGATGTATCAATGGTAAAGATTAGACCGGGGTCCATAGTACACTAGAGGTGCTCTCCTTAGATAAACAACATGGCATGAAGGGTAAACAAATTATAGCGAGGCAATTAACAGGAACTGAGCAAGGCATAACAATGCAATTCTAGCCAGAAAGATCCTATGAGGTTGATTGGGAAATACAACAATATACATAGACCGTCATCCAACTGCATCTATGACTAGAAGTCCACCTTCAGGTTATTATCCGAACCCCCTCCAGTATTAAGTTGCAAGCAATAGACAACTGCTTTAAGCAAAGTGTGTAAGGTAAACAGTCCACATGTTCCATGAACAAGAGACCGTTGTTTTCTCCCTAGTAGCAACAACACATCTACAACCGAAGAGATTATTGTCACTTCCCTTGGAAACTAGAGGCATGAACCCACTATCGAGCATAAATACCCCCTCTTGGAGTCTCTAGCAACTACTTGGCCAAGATAACCACTAGTAACGGAGAGCATGCAAGATCACAAACAACACAGACATGATAGAATCATAAAGATAAAACCATTAATCAAACCAACATAATAATCTCAATATCCATCGGATCCCCGCAAACACAACATGCATGATTAAAAATAGATTAGATCTTGATCATGAATGGAGCTCACAAGATCTATACATGAAAGCACAAAGGAGTAGATACAACCATCTAGCTACTACATGGACCATAGTCCAAGGTGGAACTACTCACGAATCATACCGGAGAGAAGGCCTCCGGGATGATCTCCCCTCCGGCATGGTGCCGGGAAGAACTTCAGATCTCCCCCGATCTAGGGACGATGGTGGCGGCGGCTACAGATGGTTTCATGGATTTCAGATCGGGTATACAGGGTTTCTGCATCGGGGGCTTCTTATAGGCGAAGGGGCGAGACCGGGAGGCGGCCAAGGCTGGCAAACCCTAGCCAGGCGTGGGCTAGGACCCACCCGCGCCTAGGGTAGGTCTGGCCCCCCTGGCTGGCCTTCCGGGCTCCCCTCTAGACTTCTTGTTCCCCATGGAAAGTTATTAACTTTGGCGTTTGTCCCGTACAATTCCGAGAATATTTCTTTACTAACTTTTCTGAAACCAAAAACAACAGAAAACAGGCATCTGGCGCTGTTGCAACTTGTTAATAGGTTAGTATCAGAAAACATGTAAAAGGCACCTCAAAGTGTGGACAAGTAAAGCAAAGTAGATACTAAACAAGCATGGAGCATCAAAAATTATATATGCGTTTCCAACGTATCATATACATCATGACCATAAAAGAGCGTTGCATGGGACGCAATCCATGTGAAATAAAGGTTTGTGTAAAGTTTTAGTTTAAGTTTTATGTTGAATAAAGAGTCCTAGAAAACTCCAGTTGAGGAGGAGAGATTCAGCGGTACTAAAATTCCTGTTTTACACATGCTAATGTTAGTCGACAATTTAGTCTATCATTTTTCTATCAAAACACGGTGTTTCGCTATGTTTCAGGTTAAAAAAGTAATTCTTGAAGAAATAGAATTTTTTTGACGACTACATTACCTTTAATGACCAATTATACGGCGGGGATTAAAATTACAGCCGTATAGTTCCAGTCGTATAGTTATTTGAGCCATCGACAAAATTTATTCTTCGGGTACAAAAGGTTTAACGACCAACTATATGGCGGGACCATCTTGGTCCGACCGTATAGTTGCGCCCGTATAGATACAACTGATGACCCACAAGTATAGGGGGTGTATCATAGTACTTTCGATAAATAGGAGTGTCGATCCCAACGAGGAGCAGAAGTTGTTGACTAGTGGTATGGAGCAGGAAATATCTGTAAATACTTAGCAAACGGATTTTTAGGGGTTTTCTGACAAAGCAAGGAAATAAAGTGCAAGTAAACTAAGACAGCAAACAATTTCAGCAAGTGGCCCAATCCTTTCTCAACAAAGGACAAGTCAGTGGAAATACTTATGAGGACCAAACGTTCTCAAGGAAACATGGGAATACTGTCACGTGCTTTCGTTTCAAATTACTGATTAATCTTCTTTGGTTCTATAAGTGTTGTGTGGGTGAACCTGTGCTAATGTACCGAACTTACTTGTACTAATATATACTTGTGATTAAACCCCTTGCAAGCATCCACAACTACAAGAAAGCAATTAAGATATAAACCTAACCACAGACTTAAACTCTGAGATCCTACACTGCCTTGTGCAATGGTTTCCTAACGAGGTTCAGGTTTCTGTCACTCTGGCAACCCCACAATTAGTAGCCAAATACACAATGCATTCCCCTAGGCCCATAAATGGTGAAGTATCATGTAGTCGACATTCACATGACACCACTAGAAGAATAGCACCACAACTTAAATACTAAACCATTGAATAATACCTCAACACAAATCCACTACTAACAACATGACTTCTCCCATATCCTCAATAACTAAACGAAGTACTCACGAGACATCATATGGATCAAGATCAAAGATGATATGGTGATGGATAACAATCTGAACATAAACAATAATTCAATGGTTCCACTAACAAGCATCAACTACAATAGTAATCAACACCGAGAAAGTTTTCCCTAAGAACTATGCAAGATTCAACACAATTGTTACAGAGGTATGGAGTGGTGATGATGGTGTTGGTGGAGATGATTGTGTGGATGATGATGATGATCCCGATGAAGTCTAGATTGATGATGATGTTGATGGTGACGATCTCCCCTCTCCGGGAAGGAATTTCTCTAGTAGAAATATGTCTGCTGGAGAGCTCTTTCTCTCTCGGTGTTTTCCGCCCGGCAGAGGCGGCAAAATCTTTCCGTGGTCGCTCCCTGTGTATTAGGGTTTCGAGAAGAAGATATAGGTGAGAGGGCGGAGCCAGAGGTGGGCCAGGTGGGCCACACCCCTGTAGGCATGGCCTAGGGAGGCCCGCGCCTGGGTGTGTGTGGCCCCCCTATGGCCCATCTCCGCCTTCCCTTCTGGCATCCTTCGTCTTCTAGGAAAATAGGATGTTCCGTAGATTTTCTGGTATTTTTCTGATCTTCGTGAAATTGCATCAAAACACCATTTTTTCCATCAGAATCCTGAATCCGACAGTTCATCCTCCAAGAATCATCCAACATGAAAAAACAGATGAAAAGACATAAGTAACACCTCTTAATATGAAATATAACAATGAATAGAGGCAAATTATTATATAGAATGGTGATGCAAATTGGACGTATCAACTCCCCCAAGCTTATACCTTTGCTTGTCCCCAAGCGAAAACTTAGCTCAGTAAACATGTCCACAGGTTTATGGAGTGAAGTGTCCATAAAAGGAATACGGACAAGAAGCATCACACTTACCAATGCACAACTCATAGAAGAAAACAACTCACCATTATATAACTTAGCTTGCAACAAGTATGGAAGTCACAATAAAGATGCATAAAGATAAATCATCATTGGGATTGGAAAACTTTGTTCTTGGTTAGAGAACAGTTGGCAAACAGTTTTCAAATAAAGCTTTTGCGGAAGTTTCACAACAGGAGTACTCTTTACTCAAACATAAAAGGGTTTTCACAATGATGGCTTTCAAAGTAATACTCATTAGATAAGAGTTTTGTGCAAACAAGGAAGATAAAGAACATTATTAAATAAATCATCATATGAATGCTTGAAACACAACAACTCAAATGCTTGATGGAGAAATAGAGGAATAGGTTTACTGAATCATCTTAGAAGTAGGAGAAAGGGCCTTTCATAGAGGGAAGCAGGGATTTCAAGTTCATAAAGAGCTTTCAAAAGATTATGGTACTTACTAGCTTTGAGCCCTCATTGCCCCTATCATAAGCATCTTGAGGTGATTAAGGTTAAAGTGAACAAAGATGGAGTATATGCTTGACGAAATATAAGTTGGCAATCTCATGTACCTTGAGTACGAGGGACGCTCCTCATGATACTCAACTTAAGTTATCGGTAAGTTCTTGTCATTGTAAGTACATGTGTATCATAAAGAACCGCCAATGCGGTACCCCTTGCACATGATACATGAGCTATCCCATAATCAAAATGACAAGGCAAGCAGACAGTGAGCATCTCAGGGATCTTTTTATTTGCTATTTGCATAGGTTTTTATTGAGGATGCTTCACAGATTGCTCACTATGGTTATGCTGCAAGTTTCCACCATGATTAGGCATGGCTTAGGCTAGCGGCCCAGACGTTTCTCTAACACACATACATAACTCCATGGACTTACAAGCTCCCCTTTTATTTCACACCGATGACATCCGCAAACAAAAGAGCATGATATCAAATGCGTACAATGTACAAGTGCAATGTTGAAATCGTTCCCCGTGACAGCACGGTTCTGCTAATTCCAACGTATAGGTGCAAGCATATACAACTTTGATGACACGATGGTTCGAGTTTATTAGGGGCAAGAAAATAAGACGTGCCATCAAGTTTGTGAGAGCTTTACTGACTAGTTTTCTCCTAACAAAAGAATTTTTAATTTGAAAGATAGATGAAGTTTGAGAATTTACTTAGAATAGCAATAATGCTAATAGGTAGATATGGTGGACACAAATGGCACAGGTGTTGGTCTAAAGGGGTTGGATGCATGATAAGTATGCCTTCTCAAAACAGGTTGTTGGTAGCAAGCAAAAGAGTTGAAGGAAACAAACAAATATACAAGTAATAAATCCAAACATGCAATCTTCCTTGAAGACACAAACGATCTTAAATAAAGAATACTAAGCTTATGAGCCAATCAAGGAAGAAAATAAATGATACAAAATACCTGTAAGCTTTCTCTTTTCCTTTCAAAACCTCAAAAAGTGTTGCTACTAACCAGAGCTTGGTTTGCCAAAACCAATTTAGATCTACTTGATGCTCCCAAAGTGATGCCAATACTAATCAACAAGATCAATCATATAATAGAGATTGCAAACTAAAATAAGAAGTGCAAAAAGTAAAAGATGAAACTTCTCATTAATAATCCATAAAGGCACTCACACCAAGGGATAAATAGATAACGAACTAGAGGAGAGATACTTCCACAATGCAAACCAACCTATAAGATAACTTGTCTACCCAAGATATGAATCTATTAAAAAGGTAAAAAGATAAAATATAATGATGTGATACCACGACATTCCCCCAAGCTTGGAACAAGCCAAGGGGATGCCAAACTTGATGACGAATTACTCCTTTGGTGGTGGTGGTGTTCTCTTAATAAGCTCTTCAATCAGTTCCCTCAAATCCTCAATCTCAAAGGTTAGAGTATGAATCAACTCCGAATTATGCTCAATGCGGTTCATGATCATGTCGAACCGAGAGTCCCAGTCCTTGCTATTCTTTCCACACTCTTCCTTCTTAGAGTGTTCCTTCCCTGCATGGTTAGAACGAGGCAGATCCCATACAGAGGGCAAATTCCCTTGTGGAAACTTTTGATATTGTCGCTCAATTAAGAGAGTATGGAAGGGATTCTTGGTACGTGGAGGAGGTGACCGTGGAGAGAGGATATGACATGGGGTTTTTCCCTCACGTAGACATCCATGTTGTCCTCCTAAGCTTGGTAGGGTTTGCCACCACTCCAATGCTTGCGACGGTAGCTCAAGTGTCCGGATGCGCTTCCTCATCATGTCTTCTTCATCCTCAACCAAGATCTCCTCCTCCTTGGGGTTTTGAGGATCATCTTCCACGGGCTTCTTGCCTTTGTCGTTGGCGGAGACCATGGTGCTCTAAACTTGAGAAGATTTCCTGATAGAAACAGATCGAAACGAAAACATGACAAGAACACGATACATGAACCTCGGGGGATCCGGGATTTATATATTACGAAGTTTTGATGCATAAGGAAGGTACTGTGCGAAAATGAGGCGAGACGGACTCCAGGGGGCTCAGACCCCCTGTAGGCGCGGCCAGCTGGGGGCCACGCCTAGGGTGGGTGTGGCCCACCTGGCCTCCGTTTCCTCCTCGGTTTCGTCTTGTAACCTTCCGTATGTAATAAAAACATCAAAAATAAAAAAGATAAGGTTTTCATAAACCTTCAGTTTGCAGCACTTTTACCTATTCAAAGACGAACTATGCAGATTCCTTCTCTCCGTCTCCTGAAAATTCCTTTCATACAAGGCCATACACAAACCTCATTGGCAACATTAGTGCAAGCAAAAACAATAAACCTTAAGGTTCAAATTTCAACTGAAATCCATCAAAACAGAAGCTACTATAGCAACTCCTTTCCAAAAGCCCAAAAATAATCTGAAAGGGAATCAATATAAGAGGCAAATGCAAATGATGGCAGAAATTTGTCAAAACAGACCAGCAGGAAAAGATTGATTTTTCAAAAAACTTCTGTTGCTCAAATCAAAAAGTGCAAAACTAAAGAAAGTTGCATAACAACTTGGAGAACAAGCACAGAAAATTACAGATCCATCCATTGTACTGAGCTCCTTCACGAATTTTTTCAATGCAGCACAAAAATCTTTCCCAGGACAGCCACTTTTCACAACTCCTCTACTTCTCAAAAGTAGTCGATCTTGACACAAAAACCAAAACAAAAGGATAAGGAGCGATTATTACTGAGGTAATAACTTACAAGACTCAACAAAACTATTGGGTTATCTCCCAAGACGTACTTTTCTTTAATGCCTTTAAGTTAGGCTTGATAAATTCAAAGATGCTCACATAGGACATATAGATTTGAAATGAAAAAGAGCATCAAGAAGCAAATATCCAACACAAAATTTGAGTCTAACCCACTTCCTATGCAAGGGAGTCTCATGATAATACAAATTATTGAAGCAAAAGGCCACTAGCATAGGAAGACAAAACAAATGCAACTTCAAAGCTTTCAGCATAAAACGAGGAAACTTAATATTATTGAGATGCATAAAACCATGTTTCTCTCTCTCATAATAACTTTTAGTAGCACTTTGAATAAAGTTGACAATATAACTATCATAGGAAACAACTTTATTATCAGAATGAGCATACTTACAGTCATCAAAAAGAGGTCCAAGGTCATAGACTGGATCAATAGAAGCAAGTTGTTCAATCCTAAAATCTTCATTAGGCAAACTATTTTCATAAGGAGCTTTAGCAAATTTGGAAAAGTTAAACTCATAAGAATCTCCATCAAACTTAGTTAAACTCATAAGGAGCTTTGACAAGATCTTTCTCAATGGCTACTACAGGTTCAATATTTATTTGCTCATCAGGTCCCATCGTTTTTTTATACCTTTGCTAACCACATTAGCTATGATAGAATGTTCCTTTACCTTAGCAGGAAAAGGGATTTTCTCAACATAAGGTTCAGGCAAGATAGGATCAATAGTACAAACTTCAATGCTAGCAGGAACATGGGTAACAATATCTTTGTAAGTGGTACTTATTCCACTTATTTTTAGGAATTTATATGTAAGAGGCAAAAGCCTTAAAACAATTGGAAATACTTTGGGAATCAAGACCATACTCAGTACTAATATCACGGAAGTCATCGGTTCCCATAAAAGATTTAATGCATTCATAATCATAGTTTATACCTGACTTCCTTCCTTTATCATTCTCCCATGCTTCATTGTTCTCTTGAATACGGTCTAGGAGATCCCATTTAGCTTCTTCCTTCATACGTGTGAATGATCCAGCACTAGAAGCATCTAGTAAATCTTTATCATGAAGAGAAAGCTAGCATAAAAGTTATTGATAATAATATTGTTAGGGAGTTCATGAATAGGACATTTAAGCATTAGTAACTTCAATCTCCCCCAAGCTTGAGTTGTACTCTCTCCATCACGAGGCAAAAAGTTATATATTAGATTCCTATCCTTATGAATCTCACTGGGAGGATAGAATTTATAATAAAAGAGAGGTACTATTTCCTCCCATTCCATGGATTGTCCATTCTTCAGCAACTTATACCATTCTTCAGCTCTCCCTTTTAATGATATAGAGAGTAACTTCTTATTCACTTGTTCAGTTGTGATACCTACACACTTAAACAACCCGCATAATTCATGGATAAAAAGCAAGTGATCGCCAGGGTGGACAGTTCCATCCCCTAAATAATAATTATCCATAACACGATCAACAATACTTGTAGGTATCTTAAAAGGATCTATCTCAACAGGTGGTGGTTCATCTACTACCCTAATAGTGGTAGTAGTTTTCCCAAATAGAAAATCAAGTGGGTTATCCATATTGGAAACAAAATAACAAAAATAAATAAAAAATAATACTCATAGTAGAAGTTTCCTTTACCAGTTCCACTCTTCAATAGCGCTTCACTCCCCGGCAACGGCGCCAGAAAATAGTCTTGATGACCCACAAGTATAGGGGGCGTATCGTAGTACTTTTGATAAATAGGAGTGTCGATCCCAAAGAGGCGCAGAAGGTGTTGACTAGTGGTATAGAGCAGGAAATCTCTGTAAATACTTAGCAAACAGATTTTTAGGGGTTTTCTGATAAAGCAAGGAAATAAAGTGCAAGTAAATTAAGACAGCAAACAATTGCATCAAGTGGCCCAGTCCTTTCTCAGCAAAGGACAAGCCGGTGGAAATACTTATGAGGACCAAGCGTTCTCGAGGACACATGGGAATACTGTCAAGTGCTTGCGTTTCAAATAGCTGATTAATCTTCTTTGGTTTTATAAGTGTTGTGTGGGTGAACCTATGCTAATATACCGACCTTACTTGGACTAATACATACTTGTGATTACACCCCTTGCAAGCATCCGCAACGACAAGAAAGCAATTAAGATATAAACCTAACCACAACCTTAAACTCTGAGATCCTACACTCCCTTGTGCAATGGTTTCCTAACGGGGGTTCAGGTTTCTGTCACTCCGGCAACCCCACAATTAGTAGCCAAATACACAATTCATTCCCCTAGGCCCATGAATGGTGAAGTATCATGTAGTCGACATTCACATGACACCACTAGAAGAATAGCACCACAACTTAAATACTAAACCATTGAATAATACCTCAACACAAATCCACTACTAACAACATGACTTCTCCCATGTCCTCAAGAACTAAACGAACTACTCACGAGACATCTTATGGATCAAGATCAAAGATGATATGGTGATGGATAAAAATCTGAACATAAACAATAATTCAATGGTTCCACTCACAAGCATCAACTACAATAGTAATCAACACCGGGAAAGTTTCCCCTAAGAACTATGCAAGATTCAACACAATTGTTACAGCGGGATGGAGTGGTGATGATGATGCTATTGGAGATGATGGTGTGGATGATGATGATGATCCCGATGGAGTCTAGCTTGATGATGATGTTGATGGCTACGATCTCCCCTCTCCGGGAAGGAATTTCCCCGGCAGAAATCTGTCTGCTGGAGAGCTCTTTCTCTCTTGGTGTTTTCCGCCCCACAGAGGCAGCGAAATATTTCTATGGTCGCTCCCCGTGTATTAGGGTTTCAAGGAGAAGATATAGGCGAGAGGGCAAAGCCAAAGGTGGGATAGGTGGGCCACACCCCATGTAGGCGCGACCTAGGGTGGCCCGTGCCTGGGGGGTGGGCCCCCTGTGGCCCATCTCTGCCTCCCTTCTGACATCCTTCGTCTTCTGGGAAAATAGGATTTTCCATAGTTTTTCTGATCTTCGGGAAATTGCATCAAAACACCACTTTTTCCATCAGAATCCTGACTCCGGCAGTTCATCCTCCAAGAATCATCCAACATGCAAAAACAGATGAAAAGACATAAGTAACACCTCTTAATATGAAATATATCAATGAATAGAGGCAAATTATGATATAGAATGGTGATGCAAATTGGACGTATCAATAGCCGCTAGGAAAGAAACCCTAGAAATCCTAATTTTTTCTGTCAGGCCAACTATACGGCGGGAACAAAATTTTATGGACGTATAGTTGCAACCATATAGTTGTGTCCGACTACTTAAACGCACGGGAAGGTACCCAAAACACCAAAACTTCAATCCCTTTTCTCTGTTCTATCTCCAAACTCTCTCAAAACCTCAAGGGATCTTCATCTCTACTCAATTTCGTTCGATTTCCTCGCACACAAGTAATCTACGGTATGTTTATCCTTCGATCCTCCAATTACTTTTTGAAAATTCATCTCTGATATATTGTCATTATCAATCTAGGGTGACACTTATTTAGAACCATTGCCATGTTTCTCTTGCCTAGATTATTGTTTTGAGGAGATTCTTTAGTGTGCTATGATGAGAATATGCTATGCTTATTATTGTTGGATCAAAAAGTTCTATTTTTGTCTTTCTTATTTATTTTTAGGAGATGAACACAAGGATCCAAACGCGTGCTCGTGCCACTGTGAGTTCTTCACAGGCTACCGCTGCCACTGCAGCTCGGGACCGCATGGGGATACGTTTCAGGAATGAGCTCCAACGTGATTGCTTTAGCAAGATCAAGAACCGATAAGAGAAGGCAACCAAGTGGGCTTGTCCCATTATATTGAACCAACTCGGTATTTCTGATGACTTTAATTAACTTTGTAATAGGGTTGACCTGCAAAATTTTGTATTCCATGATGTGCCTACTTATCGCCGGTTAACTCTAGAATTTTTAAGTTCTTTGACAAGCACCATTAAAACATGGAATCGAGAGGACACGATTTCATTCTGACTTATGAACAACAATTATACATTAACACTTGATGAATGGTGCAACTGTCTTAGTCTACCAAACAATGATGTTAATGCTTTACGCGCATATTTTGCCGACATGCATCCTTCCCCAGATCATTATTATAATGGAACGAGTTTCACTTCTAGAGTCAATAAGGGGAAGAATATTCAGCATCCTGTTATTTGCTACTTGTTCCATGTTATTGCTAACACCTTGCAGGCAGGAAATGAATTTACATGACTCAATGAGGAGGACAACTTAGTCCTTGCAAAAGCTTCTTTCAACAACATCGACTTGTCACTCAACTTGGGCACAATTCTTGTGCGCTATTTGGAGCACCAGTCCTCCCAAAGCCAAGGATCCCTCATAGGTGGAGGCGTCATCATCATGCTTGCCATTTCCCTAGGCATCAACCTAGGTGAGTTGCAACCAGTGCTAGGTGAGCTACGTGTTGGTTTTTATTTTTTAAAAGCTTGTGGAATGCTCACTAGGAGAGGTGGTGTTTATTACTTGCATATTGCAGGAGTTGGGCGTATCTACCTCGCTCCTTTGCCTAATGGCTTATTCTCTATCGAGGAGGGAAGTTTGCTATATGTTGTGCAGGTTGAACAACATAAACCCGAGGAGGAGATTCTGGATGAGGATGAGGACCAAGAAGAGGAGCAAGAAGTTACTTATCAAGAGGAGCAGCCACCAAACCGGTTCGCTACATATCAAGACTTCCAAGAACTTGGAGGGACTATGGAGGGTATGCATAATCTCGCCCTGAACCTCCGAGAAACCACAAGTAACTTATCAACTCAATTTTTGGACTCGAGTTACAACTTTTTCCCGCCACCTCAATGATTTGAAGGGATTGCAAAAGCCTAAGCTTGGCGAAGTTTTCTATTTCGAGGTTATGCTTTTTATTTGAGTTTATAAGCACTCGTGTTGGTTTCCCCAACACCTTATATTTAGTTATTTTATTTTGTTTTCGAGATTTTCAAGCCGAACTTTGCCGCCAATTTTCTATTCTTTAATTCCCTCTCTCAAAAACAACAAAAAAAATCTCAATTTATCTTTATTTCCCTCTTTCTTTTCTTTTCTTTTCTCCTCGAGGTTCTCATGTATGTGCAGGAGAGTGATCGACTTCGAGTTTCCAAGAAACAAATCAAAAGGGAAGAGAAAAGTGGAACCAAACATGAGAGGTATGCCTTATGACTCACCACTTTTGAAGATTGAGAAACCCATGCTAGTTAGTAGTAAATGTTAAGATATTATATTGGTGGAGTGAGTCTCTATATTGTAGTAAAATTTTGTTTGCATGGGTATTTAGTTGAGTACATTTTGTTCCAGCTCTTGTAGTTAACAAAGTCTTGCCTAAATTTTTTCTAAACAATTGAAATAATAAAAAGTCTCACAATTGAAGGCTTGGGTGTTGTAGTGTTTAGTCTTGAAAGCTTATTACTAGAGACACCCAACACCACAAAAAATAATGGTTGACTTGATAGCTCTCTTTGAAAAGTTATTCAATTGAATTAATGTTTAGCGGTATTTGTGAGCATGCCAAAGTTTGACTTGTAAATCATAAGAATGATATAGCTTTATGCGTGTCAAACTTCATGGGATGCCAACAACTCCGCTAGCCTACGAACGATCTTCATGGAGGAAACTCCTAGATTTCAGCTATGAGTTGATTAAACATATGTAGCAACAATGTTATAATGGGTAAGATTCTTCGCACTCCCAGGTAGTTGTGTTCATGATGGAATCACTTCTCTGGCTGATATGATTAATCATTATGCAAAAGTAACAAAACCTTAGTGATGCCACGAGTGTCCATCACAGCCTGATAAACTAATGAAAAATTTGGCATGCTCTCAATTACTTAAGAACTAAAATTCTTGAAGGACAATGAATAGAAAGGTAGTGCTTGAGAAGTCTTGATTTATTGATGTGGGAGAATTGAGATACTTTAGTATATATGCTTTTCATGACAAACTCTCACACTCTCAATTTTACATGATTATACTTTATTGCTCAAAGGCAAGCTTATGAGTTGACTACATGACATGGAATAAAGTTTACTCATTTGAATCATCCATGCTTATAATAATTTTGCTATGCTATAAGGATTCACGAAACCCATATGATATGCTTGACATTACTCTATCTATGTTGAAGCTTTTCAGATTAATAAAGTGGAGGAAACATGAGACTACCAATCATGAGTAAGATCAGCATCTCGTTATTTTAGTTTCAATGCTGAGTTCCTTTTTGGTTTTGATTTTATTGGTCGAGGACGATCAAGTTTAAGCTTGGGGAGGTTGATGGCTGTGAAATATAGCCATCCACACTCACATTTAAACTGGATATTATTCATATATTGGATGAAATATCTCTCTAAATGCTACCATTAATGCCTAAATGATCAAAGGGGTATGCAATCCCGTCTTTCTATTTTTCCCTATGCAGATAATGACGTGATGATGGGAATCACTACATTAAAGTCAAAGATATGATATTTCCAACAACTCAGAGAAACCTGGGGCCGTGAAGTGGAGGCAGTGCCTTTAACGACCAAGTATACATCGGGAATTTTATTTTGGTCGTATAGTTCTGGCCATATAGTTGGCAACGACGTCGCCAGGTCAAATAGAACAACTTTCGTGAAGGAAACACTATATAAAGATGCCTTAGGCGACGATAAAACCCTCTCGACCTCTTCTTTTTGATCTCAACTCTCCCTGCCAGCAGAAGCGACCACGCCGGAGGAATAGATCTAGATCTACTCTCCAAACCCTTCTCCACCACCATAGCCATATTCCACCACTTGTAATACTAGATCTTGATACGTCCAAAACGTATCTACTTTCCTGAACACTTTTGCTATTGTTTCTCCTCTAAACTTGTGTGATTTAGATACAACTAACACGGACTGACACTGTTTTCATCAGAATTGCCTTGGTGTCTAGTTTTTGTGCAGAAAATCAACTTTCAGGAAAAATCCCGAAAAATATGCCAAAAATCCTATTTTACCAGAAGACTCACGGAGCTAGAATATGAGGCAAAGGTGGGCCACGAGGGGCCCACACCCCCTGGCCGCACGGGCCAGGCTAGGCTGCGCGCGCTAGGCCAGGCCGCGCCTGGAGGGGGTGTGGCCACCTTGGGCACCCCCTCGGCCTCCCTCTTGACCTACTTAAAGCCTCCTGACCTAAAAACTCTGGGGAGTTCGACTTTTTTCCAGAAAGAGTTCCGATGCGTCGCCACCACCAAAAACTACGATTCAGAACCAGAAACTCCGTTCTGGCACCCTATCAGGACGGGGAATTGGAGGATATCATCGCCATCATCATCATCGATGCCTCTCCATCAACCATCCATGTTTCCCCCATACATAAGTGAGTAATCCCCCGCTATAGGCTATAGGGATGGAAGGGATTGGATGAGATCTATCTTGTAATCGAATAAGATTGTTAGGGCATGGTGTCTGGTATCTTTATTAGTGCCATTTGACTTTGTTGCAATTTGTTATGCTTAATGCTTGTCACTAGGGTCCGAGTGCCATGATCTCAGATCTGAACATGTTATTGATTCTTGATGATAGTATTGTGTGTGATCTTATCTGCAAGTTGTGTACACATATCATTGTCCGGAACCAAAGGCCCCAAAGTGACAGAAATTAGGACAACCAGAGGGGATGACTATGATATGAGGATCACGTGTGTTCACCGAGTGTTAATGATTTGCTCCGGTACTCTATTAAAAGGAGTACCTTAATTGCCAGTAGATTCCCTTGAGGCCCCGCTGCAACGGGCTGGCTGGACAAAAAAGATGTTGTGCAAGTTCTCACTGCGAGCACGTATAACATGGAACACATGCATATGATTGTTTAGTACTTGGATGCTTTATCTTATTTATTTGCAAATGCCCTAAATTTTGAAGTTACATGAATAGTATCGCCCATGCAATGCCGGCCCATCCATCCCTATGCTTACCACACTCATATCCTACTGTTTGCTACTATTGTTACTACTGCCTTTGTTTTACTGTTGCTGTTACTTTACTATTTCTACTACCAAATTGTTGCTACTGATAAAATTATGTGAGAAAGAATATTTCCAGGTGCAACTGAATTAACAAATCAGTTGTTAAGGCTTATAAGTATTCTTTGGCTCCCCTTGTGTCGAATCAATAAATTGGGTTATACTACCCTCGAAGACTGTTGCGATCCCCTATACTTGTGGGTCATCAAGACAATTTTCTGGCGTTATTGCCAGGGAGCATAGCTTTATTTGTAAATTCACTTGGATCTATTATTGTTCACTGCTATTCCTTTCATCATGGGGAAGTTTCGTGATGGAAAGTTTCCTATTTTACCATCCACTACAAGAAGAGGTACAGTTCTAAACACCTCTGCTGCTCTTGATTCACCGTCTGTTATAAGTAAGCTTGTTACACCACCACCACATACACATGCTACACACACTACTACTGCTGAATATGAAATTGCTTCTGATACTCATGATGTTACTTCTACTGTTCTTGATGCGAGTGGTTCATTAGGTCCTTTCCTAGATGCTACTATTGCTAGAACTATTTTGGGAAACAATGAAACTCCTAGTGAAGATAATATTACACCTGTTAGCTCACCTGAGTCTAGAGAGAGATATGATATTAATAATGGTTACATTGAAATGATGAATGAATTTATTGAAGAGTACCAAAACACACGTGGTCTATGAGAGACGTACCATTATACCTAAACTGTCTCCTGATGCTAAGTTTGCTACTTCTCCCATAGACATTAAAGATAAAGATAAAGATAAAGATTATGATTTCTCTCTTGATTTATCTTATATAAACATTGTTGAGAAAGAACCTTTTTGTAGGACTAAGAATGAAAAGGCCATGGCACATATGAATGAGCTTTCCACTATGAGTGCCTTATTCTCTGATGATATTAAGATGCGCAAGTACTTTGTTACTAAAATCTTCCCTTTTTCACTAAAAGGAGAAACTAAAGCTTGGTTTAAAAGTTTACATCCTGGATCCATTGATAGCCCTGATTGCTTGATTGCTACTTTCTTTTAGAAATATTTTCCTCCTAGTGCTAGACATGCTGCTTTGCAGAAACTTTTTGATTTTAAACAGGGAGAAGAAGAGAAATTTCCTGAGTCATGGACAAGGTTCTGTTCCTTGATTCATGCTCATACTAGATGTCCATTACCTAAAAATGAGCTTCTTGATATATATTATAATGGAATAACTGATGATTCTAGGAAGATGAAGAATTCCTGCAGAAGCTGAAGAATTAATGGCTAAAATAAGCAAGAATTGTGATGATTGGACTTCAGCTGAGCGAATTACACTTGATCCAACTACACCTAAACCAATTGTGACTAAACCAAATCCAACACCAACACCGAAGAAAAGGGGAGTGATTGAATTAAATGATGAAGTGATGAAAGAAGCTAAGAAATGTCTTAAGGAGAAGGGTATTAGAGATGTGAAGAATTTACCTCCTATAGAAGAATTATGTAAGCCAATCTCCCAATCATCTACTATCGATGTATACTCTCTCCAACACTTTGATGAAGGTGATATTCCCTATGGTAAACCTCCTGGTCAATTCTTAGAGGAACTTGATACTTTTATTGTTAAACAAGGTAATTTTAATTAACAAGTTCAGAATCATTTAGTGGAAAACTCTAGAGCTATTAATGAGTTGAAAGATATTGTGGAAAGAACTTCTAATGATGTTAAAATGCTTGTTAAACACTTCCAAATGGTTCAAACCCAAACTGATCAACTTGCTAAGGTACAAAAAGATATGCTAGTTAATGATTCCGGAGATAAACATGCTTATGGAATTAGAACAAGAAGTGGTACAGACACTCAAGATCCTTTATACCCTGAAGCACATCCTAAAAGAATTGAGCAGGATTATCAACAAGTTGAAAATAGTGGTAGTCCTCATAAGAGAAAGAAAAAGAAACATAAAACAATTGAGGAACCCTCTGAACCTGCTGTAGATCCTAATAGTATATATGTCTCTGATGCTGAAACTGATAGTGGTACTGATAAAAACGATGCTCCTGATAAGTAAGAAATTGAAGAAGAACCTGAGAAGCACACTAAGAACACTAGGTACACTAAGGAAGATTTTATTGCTAATAAACATGGTAGTGAAAGAGAACCTTGGGTACAGAAACCAATGCCTTTTCCTAATAAGAAACACAAGTCAAAGGAGGAAGAACACAATAACAAGTTTTGTGAGTGGATGAAACCTTTATTTTTGAAAATTCCTTTGACTGATGCTATTAAGTTGCCTCCTTATTCAAAGTATATGAAGGATATTGTCTCTAATAAAAGGAAGATTTCTAATGAGGAAATTTCTACTTTGCTTGCTAATTATTCCTTCAATGGTAAGGTTCAAAAAAAAAACTTGGTTATCCAGGTATTCCAACTATTCCTTGCTCCATTAAAAATAATTATGTTAGAATGCTTTGTGTGATTTGGGAGCTGGATTTAGTGTTATGCCTTTTTCTCTCTACAAGAGACTTCACCTAGAAAAATTGATACCAACTGATATATCTTTGCAAATGGCTGATAAGTCTACTACTATTCCTATTGGTATCTGTGAGGATGTTCCTGTTCAAGTGGCTCATAATTGCTTGGTTCTAACTGATTTTGTTGTGCTTGAGATGCCTGAAGATGATAATATGTCTATTATTCTTGGGAGACTAGACAGTTTGAAGACTATTAGTAAACCCTAAGAGGGAGAGTAAAACATTAGAAATGAAAGTATCATTATCTGACTTTCCGAATAAAGGTTGGAGAGGAAGGACTAACCTACAACAACAGTAAGCTTTATTTTTATAAGGTTAAAAGAAAATCATCAGAAAAGTACTCTCTGAAGTATGTCTGGATGAAAGATCAAAATTTATTTCAAGGTAGTAGTACTCAAACCTTAAGTTAATAATTGGAAGTTAAAGAAGTACTTAAGGTAATAAGGAAAGATTATCTAAAGCCTGCTAAGGTAAAAGCTTGAAGGAGATATAATAGATTAATTCTAACAAACTAATTCTAGAGGAAACAACTCTTAAGTGATCTTTAAGAGTAAATAATCACATCAAATTAGACATGTATAGAGGAACAAGAAATTCCAATGGGTATGGACTAAATGAGTTCAAATCCAATCTTCAGAAGGACTACCAGTATAAACCATACCATCACAAATCAAAAGTTAGTGTTTTGACTATAGTTATTGTTTAATAGAGTTAAAACCCTATTTTAATGAGACTTCCTAAACCTTATATAGTATAGCAAGGAAGTTTTATGATCAAGTAAAGGAGTTGTATTAGGATACCTAAGCAGGGGAATGAACTACAGAAGAAGATCCAATTTCCATAATAAGGAAATACCCCTAAGGGAGTAAAGTAAAAGGAACTTTGGGGTATTGAAGATAACAAGTTGGAGATTGCCAAGAATGATAAGAATTCAAAGAAAAAGATTTGGATATGGAATACTACAATTATTTCCATTTGAGGTTACCATGAAGTTGAGAAATGTCGTAACCAATACAGGACAGTTCCTCATTCCGAAACGTGAGAGTTTACGAACTTCGGGGACAAAGTTTATTTTAAGGGGAAGAGTCTGTAACATCCCAGGATTAGCACCTCGAAATAGATAGGACACATGTTTGTACATTGCATTCATGCATAAGAAAATCCGGGTATTTTTTGCGCAAAACTAAAGAAGTTGTAGAGGGATCGAGATCTCTCTTATTTTGGTGCAAACACCAAGACATGTGCGATGGATTTCGGCATGACCTCTACTTTACTTCTGTGTTTAAGGGGAAAGAAAATTCGAATTTGAATATTTTGAAGATATATTTGAATTATAAAAGAATAGGTAAATGGAATAATAAATGAATTCCAAGAATACAGTAATAAAGGAATTCTTATTTATAAATAAAATATAAATACCTACTAGTTCTAAGTTACAATAAGAAAGAAGAAGTTTACTGTGTTATCATCATTTACATAATTTTACAAGAATAAGAAACAAACACTACTTATAATTATTACCCATAATAATATTTTACAACATTTATTGAATACTAATATGACTAAAGAATAAAACTTTACCTTAACAAAAAGAATACCTTCATACAAAAATAACATTACTCAATATTACGATATCTTTACACTTTTGAGTAAAATGAAATTATTACGATAATAATCCTTATATAAATATATATATAATATTGTTGTTCTTTTAGAATAAAAGAATGAAAGCAAATTACAAGAGACAAATAAATTGAAAAAGGAATTTCATAAGTGAAATGATATTACAAGAATATATATATATACAATGTCCTTTACAAATGATAAAGTAAATTACAAAGAAGTAAGTAAAATCTAAAACTAAATTAATCTTCACTTTCCCCATCTTCTAAATCTCTCCTTTATATTTCTGATCTTACATCTGCAATTAAAGAAATAAAAAATAAAAAGAATAACAAAAAGAAAAATAAGAAATGGATTAGTGGTTAAACCTTTGCTCCCAGTCTGACAGTGAAATGCATTATTTGGACACATCATTGATATTTTAATTGAAGGGGAAAGTTTCACCTGTAAATAACCATTTGGCAACGCATAAATAAAGCCAAACTTGAGATAATAGCAAACCAGCCGAGATGATCCATCCCAATAAATATCCCTCTATTGAAACTTGAACCCCAGAGGTCCCACTTGACAGCAGCACTGTCACAACATGCAAGTAATGTGCTATCGACACAAGAAGATTCACAGGGAGCACAAAAGGGAGAGCACAATCGTAGCACTCACTAGTACCACTAGTTAGCACCACAACCATCTTCTTTCTCCTTATCTGTTTATCACACCCCAAGAACAGACTGCTCTCATCACACCACAAGAACCACCAGATCACCACCACATCACTTGCACTATGGTTGCTTCAAGAAGCCATCCAATAGTTAGGACAAGGAGGAGTAGATCAAGCAAGCAGCCAAAAGGATCTAGGAGATGAAGGTTACAAGAACAAGTTACAGCAGGTGATCTGAAGCAACACCAAAACTACCACAAGATCATCAACAGCCCCATTACAAGCCTGTCCGTCTACTCACCAACGGTAGGTAAGAATTATCAGAAGAAAACACTAGATCATGCAACATCTGATCTTATATCTTGCATACTTACTTGGGACACAAGGGAAATAATATGCATCAACAAGTTCCATCGAACCTTCAACTAGATATATATCTAGGAGGATTGGAGGGGAGGATTCTCTCAGACTTGCATGGAAGTGCCATGCAAGGTTCATCATAGAGGTTTAAAGCCAACATGAATATCTGTCCTATCCAAGATATGTCTCAGCCTTTGCATCATAGGATAGGTCCAGAAATCAAGAACAAAAATCTATTCTTATTTAAATCTCGTGCCTCAGCCTTTGCATCATTGGCTGGGTCAAGAATTTCCTCCACAAAAATCAACCCTGAATCATTTAGCTTCAGACCGGCATCATTAGCTTATTACCTAGATTTTACTAGACAAGCATGTACCACAGCTGCTAGGCTACAGGGCACATTCCCAGAGGGTAGCACCTCTGTACCTAGCAGATTCAGAATGTCCTAAGTACCAACTCAAGTCCATTTAAAATAAATCACATTATCACTTATTAAAGAATTCATATCATCTTCCTAGATTATACTAGGAATCAGCTCAAAGGTTATTCTTTATCACATTGACAACACATAAATGTGTCATAACCATTAGATTCCAATCTGGGAGGTTTTAATCCCAAAGAAACTATATCCCAACATGTTAAATGGGCATCAAGCTAGATCTAAGATACCTCAACAAATCAATGGATCAAAACAGCATATCATGCTGTCAAGAGTTCACTGCTGTGTACACTCTCACTAGAGGCATCACAACAGTAAACATCTATCAAAACAGAAATCATTGAGTGCCTGCAACAAGCACATTCACATAATTAAATCATCTTCCTGAATGCTTTCTTCAAGAAATCATATTCACCTCTAGTTGTCGACATGGATAGCTAAACTTCAGTTTCAACATATACTAAAAAGCATAATTAACAGTGAATAATGGTTCAAGGTGGAATCTGGTATCAACCAGATTCAAGTAAACACCTGTAGATCATCACATGTCAAACAAATGAGGAAACATTTCTCTAACTGAAACTCACCACAACACATAGACATTAATCCTCACCACAGTAAACCAGCTCTAGCCACAATCATTTGACATTAGGGAATCATCATTGTCACACTTTAAAGGATCTTACAGATCAAATAAAAAGGGCATGTCAACCACATAAAGCTATAGAAGATATTACCAAGGTTCTAGAATTTTCACTAGAAGAAGGTAAGAGTAAAAGATGTAGAGAGGGGAGAAGGAGTGCCTACCTGGGACGAGTCTAAGCTCGCCGACAAAGTAGCAGTTATGGCGACGACAAAGAGACGAAGCTTAGCACGGTGGAACAACCACACGAGGATAGCCATGGCGCTGCACTGCCTCAGCCCACACCACCAGCAAGACCCTAGCATCCGAACGCCCACGCCATATCACCGGGGTTGCAGAGAACCTCGTCGTTCCGCCGGAGTAATGGCAAAAGGGGAATTAGGGTTTGGGGCTGGTGGTGAGCACGTAGGGGCGTGAGACACGAATCGAATTGGGTAGGCTGGTGAAGATTTAATAGGCGCGTCGAGCAGGGCCATAGGCACCGGCCGGGGTGGCCAAGCTCGCCGGAATTTGGCGGCGCAACAACGGTCGCCAGCGTGAGAACGAGAGGAGCAGAGGAGAAGAGGAACTTCAGGGTGATAGGGCGAGCTGCGGGCTGGGTCGGTTTGATAGATCCAGTACCCCAGCTGGTCTAACTTAGCCCATTTACTGGGTGCCAGGCCCACCTTAAAATAAAATAAAAATAATAATTACCAAGATAGCCTCAATATAATATTAATTGTAGAAAAATAAATAGAAATCCCAAAAATACATATAATATGTCAAAAGGATCATAAATAATATATATCTAGGAAAAATATAGCATTACTTATTTAAGTTAAAAAATACAAATAAATATTAGCACCATTAAATACTAAGTGAAATTCCATAAATAAGGAAAAAATCCTAAAAATGAATAAGAATCATTTTTGTGTATAAAAATAAATCTACTATTTTATAAAAATACTATCTTAACTCTTTTATAAATAAAATTTGAAGTAAATATTCAAATACATTTAATCCTTTGTGGAATTTTATAAACATAAAAATAATACTTAAAAATATAAATAAAATACCAAAATCTTAAAAAAAATAAGAACAATAATTTAAAACTATAATCATGCATTACTATTTCACTTAATTAAATATTTATTATTTATTAAGTATTTATATAGTAAAGAATCTTAAAAAAATAATATCTTATTATCTATAAATCACAAAAATAAATGTAATATACCAAAATGATCACAAAAATAATACCTACATGTTAAAAAAAATATAGTATTCCACTTTTGAAGTAAATAAAAAGTTAAACACTTTAATAACTTAAATTTAAACCTATTTCCTTAGTTAATAATTCATATAAGGGTAAATAAAAATTACTAATATTTCTAGAATTAGCTAATTAAAGTCTAATAAATAGTATTAGTCTTAAATATTGATAATATGAAGTAAAAATTGTTCAACACATTTTAAATACAATTTTATTTGAATTATCATTCAACAATAAGTGTATATTATTTTCCAAATGGAGTTATCAAATATTAAATTCTCAATATTATTATTTTCACTTAATAAAATCTTTTACCATTGTTTCAATCACAAATTTATAAACATATCAAAACACTATAGTGAATCCATAAGTAGTTAAGTAATATTATTTCCTTGTTTACAAACTATAACCACTCATTTATAAAAAGATAAAAGTTTTTATTCCATTATAAAATTAAGAAACCACTACTCAAATAGAAGTAATACCATTCTTAAGAAACTTCAAGGAAATATTATGAAGTGAACAAAGTATAATTACCATTATTTTTGTACCTTAAAGTCCATCTATGTCGTTAAAGTTAACTTTAGTCTACAAGACATTAAATGTTATGGTAAAAACTTATTATGTGTTTTATAGTTTACTTTGATCTATTTCAATTAAAACCTAGTGCATCTCAATACCAAACTAACCAAGTTAAAAACCAAGATAGATAAGTCTCAAACACTAATGCTATCATTATTAAAATGAAGTAATTCTTTCTCACTTAAGAACTATAACTTGTAAGAACACTTAAAGTTACTTATAAATGCCAATACTTATAAAGTAAGATTTGAAGATAAGGCAATTCTTATATAAATAGTATTTGAGTAGCATTCCACATTTGTGCATCTCATTGTTTATAATCTTATGATTACATGTTGTTTCACACACACTCACAAGCCTTAACAATAAGCACAAGTGTGAAACTTATCTAAAAGTACAACACATTTCAAAGAAATCATTTCCAGTATCCAAACCTTAGATTAACGTTAAGTTTACTAAATTGCATTACATTACTTATGCATAAAAGCATCCTGCTTCTTTAAACATTAGTCCTTATCGGACCAATGATACTGATTTCAGATATTGGATCTTATATTGTCTCGAAGACCGTGAGTGCATAATCTTGCAATCACAAAAGGAAAGTTCACACTTGCTCATGTCCTTTGATTATTGTCTGTAAAGTATTTTGCAAATCCAGTGTTGTCATCACCTGCATTCCAAAAAGGTTAGCAAACACTATTTTCATAATAATATGATTATAGGTTATTTACCATGAGGTAATAACCTACTATGAAAGTTCTGGTGGTAAAGGAACATATTATCTAGTACTTAACAACCAATGTCGCCAGTGATTCTTGCGCCGTATATTACGCGTTAACCATGAGATTTGGAATGGGACGGAGAAGTCAGATGGATCGACTCCCTTTCGCATGCATTGGACACTGTTCTGGGCGTTTGTAAGTTGCAGATCATGGGTATAGCCGTTTTATACGAGGAAAATTCTACCGTGGATCTGGGCTTACAAAAGACAGATTTCTAGTGTTAATGGTTGTTGTGTGTATCCAACTAAGGTATAGCCGTTTTATACGGGGAAAAGTCTACCTTGAGTTTGGGCATACACAATTACGGTGTATGCGGGGTCGCGGAGAAGGACAGTGATTGGCTTGGATCTTAGGTTGGGCCTCAAACCAAGAAAGTTTGAACGGGGACATACTCCCGGCCATGCAACAAAGATTAAGATCTCTCATGGGTAAAGTGACGCACCTCTGCAGAGTGTAAGAACTGTAACTTGTTACTCCCTATTCTGGAAAGGAGCTGCGACGCGGCGGGAAAGAAACTCCATGAAATTTCTGGTAAACCCATGAAGGCTGACAAACATAGCTTTTCAGAATAAAAGCAACCTTTGAAGAAATGTTTACAAAAACCTGCATTGCGTTGACCTATGGTCTGTGGCTGTAGATAAAGTGCATCAAACACTCCTTTTCTAGTGAACTTGCTGAGTACGCTCGTACTCAACGTATCTTCTTAACCCTTGCTAGATTCTGAAGCCATTAAGACGATGTCTATATCAAGTTATGCTCCAGGAATCATCATCAGAAGCTAAAGCTCTTCAATGAAGTCAATAAGGTCAACATATACACCAACTCAAGTGAAGACGAAGTTACTGATTAGTGTAATATCCCAAAAATATTAAACTAGAATCACCAAACTCTAATCACCAAATTTAGGGTTAACAAAAACTTTTCCAATAAAAATATGAAACCATTCATATGAGTGTGCATTAAAATGTGGATTCTTTTGAATTGCCATGATTATGTGTTTCTTTGCTTGTAAAATGATTCTTAGGTGAAATAAACATCATCTAAACAATCCCCAAACTTTTCCCAAAGACAAACAAATCAAAACAATCAAATTAAGTGAATGGTCACTTTGGCCAATTTAACTCCCATGCCTACTTTGGCTATCTATAACTTTCAGAACTTAACAGAAACATGTATAGATATTTGCACCCCTTTATAGTACTCATAACAAGGTACTAATGCCCACTTTGTGATCATCCAGAAACATTCAAATGCTTAGTTTAAATGACAGTTTAAAATTGAATCTATTTCACATGGGAAGATCCCACTTTTTCAAAAACCACTCAAACAAGCTCAATTTTCAAAACCCAAGCGTCCACAGTATCACCAGCACATGCCTATCACACCCACCAAAAATAATTTCAAAATTCAAAACTTGAGTTCATGCGGCCATTTCATCAAACAGCTTGCAGATGCAAATCAAACAAAATCAAAACACTATGTTGAGCAGTGTTTTGGGCCTAACTTGTTCCCTCTGGACACCACTAGCCTTAGTAGATCATCTAACAACCATTACTAATCACTAGCACTACTGTAAGCTGGCCATTGTCATCAATGGTGAGCAGGCCGAGTGCACCATTGCCACCTCATGGTCGACAGCAAGCTACAAGCAGCACTAGCCTCGCTAACCTTATCTGGGAGCAAGCTAGCACCCCACCGCCACTCCATGTCCCAGCTGCGAGCGATGCCAGCCCCTGGACCACACGCCCAGACCATGCCAACCTTCTCTGCAACCATCCCGAGAGCGCGCCCCATGCGCCACGCTTGACAGACGCCCACAGACCGCGTGCCGCCCTCGCCACATGCACGCATGATCACCACCGTCCCAGCAACCTCGTAGACACGCCCGTTCGCCACCGCGCGGACCACGCGCGTTGTGCACCATTAAAACTCCCGTCGGGCACGCGCAGAGCACCACAGCGTTTCGACCGATCAGCATTGCCCCACGTCTCGCCACCACGCCGTTGAGCTTCGCCAGGGAGCACAGCACCGCCCCCTACCGTCGCCCACGCCGATAGCCCTCTGTGCCATCGACCACGACGAGCTCAGCTTGCGCCCGTCGGTCCCCTCTCGCCACTATAGATATAGGCCTTCTTCGCTCGAATTATTCACACCACATCACTCCCCTCACATCACTGATCGTTCCACCCCGTAGCCAGAGCAAGGCGAGCAGCACATCGCCGGAATTGCGCCGGAGCAGGCCGCCTCTAGAGAAGAAGGGCGCCGTCGATTTCGTCCACCCAGGAGCTGCCGCGACCACCCCTGAGTTCGCTGTCGTCAACTTCGTCGTTCGCCCGCATCGCCGACCTTCGCCTGAGCCCCGTGAGCCTCCCATGACCCCCACCGAGCCGCTAGGGTTCGAGCTCGCCGGCGACTAGTTCATCGTCGACGACGACCCTCAGCCGTCGATCTTCATTCTAATCCAACCCACCATATCGCCCCATACCGTTTCGCGTTTAATGAGTCGCTGACCAGTAGACCCCCCTGTCAGTTGCGCCCCGCGCCGCGGAGTGACACTGGGCCGGCCTGTTAACCTTTCCCGCGCAGCCCACTCGTTTGAATTTAGATTTTTCTATTTCGATTCAAACCCAGTTCTGTACCTAGTTTCAAAAATCAACCCAGCTCGATTCAGTGAACCAAATTGAATGAAACCAATTTTGTTAGAAAGATATTGAAATGCTTAATCCAAGCCCGTTGGATTCAAATCATTTGAATCTATAGATCAACCTTGGTAAAAATAACAAGGCAGAAGCTTTTCTGCATTCAAACATTTTTCAAATTTAAACTATAATAGCTTTTGAGTTGATTCCAACTCTAAAAATCACATTTGATCATACCCTTTAAGAATATATAAAAACATATGAGTTTACTTACAGAAATAATGTTCAAGTAATAAAAGAATGCCCCATAGGCATTTCTAGTCACTTTATTTAATTGAAATAAAAGGTTAAACCTTATTAAGTTGTGACACCACTTTAAATCACATTACCATGTACTGAAATATTTGGTGATGACATGTGTCAACATGATCCCATGTTTGGTTTGGAGAATATTAAATCTTAAGTAGTTTTTAAATGAGTAGAAATTACTTTTCTAAAAATAAATAAATAATGCAAGTGCTTTAATATTGAATGTTAGTGATGATGCTAGATCCTCTATAGAACCCTTGTGTGTGAGGATTGAAAGTAGTTAAGTATTGTTTGGTGATTTTGTACCTCGTATTTATTCATAGACGCTAGTACCGACCAAGGATACGAGGAGGAAGGAGGATACTACGAAGAAGAAGCCAAGGAGAACTTCAACCACTGCTCTGCACAAGGCAAGCCTTACTAATCAAGTTGACCTATGCAAGCTTATACTGATACTGATGCAAGCCAAATACTACTAGTTGATTGAGCAAGCTAACACTTGCAAGATACTCTACTTATGCAAGCAAATACTTGTTTGCTACCATGACCACTAGATGCCTTAAGCATATGTGATCATATCCACTTGATACCCAATCCTAGTTTTACTTGCAAGCTTCTACTTTATTTCTTTATCAAAGCTATTACTTAGAGCTTACTTAAGTGAATTGTAGATTCTAGAAAGATAATTGAAGGTTGCATAAAGAGCATAAAATTTGGCCTAAGCTAGATAACCTTGATGTCATCCTAAGGCATGAGATTGAACTTAGCTAAACTCCACTAGTTTACCACCCCTCATTAGTACTTACCCCCACATGTAGATGCTAGTGCTAAGCATAAAATTTGATCAACTTTAGATGGAAATACTTGGTGAAAATGGTTATGAAAACCTTGGAATGATGGATCATTGTATTGAGATGTTTTGACATGTGTTTCCGAACACCAGATGATTTTGATGATGAAAATGTTAAGGCATGAGCCTTAGCCCTTTATAAAACTGATGGTTGTCTGGATGCGATACCATTCTAATTTTATCGTACAACCACAATACCCGAGAATTGGGTAGGGCTTGACTGGAAACTTATATACCTTAGTATTGGTTCCCTCACGGCCAAGGTTTGGGCTGAGGCTACCTTGTGAAGATTGTCCACCTGTGCAGTACCCAAGATGACAGTTGGTCATGGTTGCGAGGCCAAACTCACAGGAGAGGTGCCTATACTAGGGCGTGTAATTGAAAGGTTAGGATTGATTATCTGCATACTGAGTATGGTGAATTCAGGATTTTTTCCTGACGGATGTATTGAATGTTGTGGTGAAAGTGTAAAATCTCTGCAGAGTGTCAAACTATTCAAATAGCCGCGTCCGCGGTTATGGACAGTTGGAGTGGCCATACTGTTCCCCCGTCAGATGTTTTCAAAATGACTTGTGAAATGGATTGAGAATTTGACTTGACCACAACAGAGTTGTGATATGAATACAAGTTCCCACTTAGGTGATATAAAACTTCAACTAGCATTCTTGCTTCTGAACTTAGTAGAGGTAAATCTGGCTTTTTGCAAAACAACAATAGAGCTTAGTATCCTATTACAAAAACCCCCTTCACTTGTTAGTATTAGTTTGCGAGTACTTAAAGAGTACTCATGGCTTTGTCCCTGGCTATTCCTGTGGCCAGACTATGAAGAGGAGTACCAGGAGGAAGGACCCCAGGAAGGTTACGACAACTAGGATCATCCCCCATCGTCAGCATTGACTGTGACCCCGAAGATGGAGCTTCGCCTACGCTACCTTTATTATTACGTATTTCCGCTGCTTGAGTTGTATTAAGAACTGGATCATGAGATCCTTATTTGTGTAAGACCTTATGTATGGTTTGTAATGGATGATGTACTGTGGTATCCAAATCTGTTATGTCTCGCAAAAATGGTAATCCTGGGATTGCGATGTATGGCATAACAGGCATCTGGGATTAAAAATCCGGGTGTTGACAATTAGGTAGGAATATAATCTCTAGCCATAGAACCTATTTCTATAGTGTATTGCGATAGCAGCAATGCCAGACCATTAGTTAAGATACTAGTCTTAGTAGTATGATAGTTTTTGAGTTATTTATTTCTGATTCTTCTTTGTAAGAAGTTTCTTTCTCTCTCTTTAACCTAGAGTGTTCTCTGGATCTTGTGTAAAGAGTTGAGTTATAACCTATAGTCATGTCTTGGACCTGCTGTGTTTCTGTTGTACCACTCTGAGGGATGTAATACTAGTGAACGGTGTTTCATTGGTGTTATGTCAAAGACTATAGTGTACTACATCATGCATTGGTATGCTAGGTCACCGGACCTGCCTATCTATATAAAGGCTAGGAGGGCACGGCGAGGAGGGCCTCAACTCACCTCATATGCACCTCACGCCAGATTACATCTGCGCACCCTTGTAACCTTCGGTTCCGCCGTAATCAAGAGCAGACAAGCAGGAGTAGGGTTTTCCCTTCGGGGGGCTGAACCTAGGTAAACCTCGTGTCCCTGTGTTGCTTGTCTATTAACCGTTCCGTGATCTCCAGCACCCCCATTTTCTCCAAAACCCAAGTCCATAACAATGGGCATTGACGAGACAAAACCTCGTCACACGGAGTGTTAATGCTTTGCTCTGATGCTCTATTAAAAGGAGTACCTTAATTGTTAGTAGATTCCCTTGAGGCCCTGCTGCAACGGGCTAAATGGACAAAATATGTTGTGCAATTTCTCATTGCGAGCACGTATGACTATATATGGAACACATGCCTATGATTGTTTAGTACTTGGATGCTTTATCTTATTTATCTGCAATTGCTCTAGATCTTGAAGTTACATGTTTAGACTTGTCCATGCAACGCTCGTCCATCCATACCTATGCCTACCGCACTCAAATCCTACTGTTTGCTACTATTGTTACTACTGCCTTTGTTTCACTGCTACTATTACTTTGCTATTGTTACTACAAAACTGATGCTACTGATAAACTTCTATGAGCAAGACTATTTCCAGGTGCAGCTGAATTGACAACTCAGTTGTTAAGGCTTATAAGTATTCTTTGGCTCCCCTTGTGTCGAATCAATAAATTAGGTAATACTCCCCTCGAAGACTGTTGCGATCCCCTATACTTGTGGGTCAGCACTGCCTCGCGGCGCCTCTTCGTCTCTCCTTCGGACTCCGTGTCATGTCGGGAAAAATAGGAACTTCGACTTTTGTTTCATCCAATTTCGAGAATATTTCTTTACTAGTTTTTCTGAAACCAAAAACAGTAGAAAACAGGAAACTGGCTCTATGGCACTTGTTAATATGTTAGTTCCATAAAATTCATAAAAATTCCACAAAGTGTAGACAAAACAAAAGATAGTTGGTGCAAAACAAGCATGGAGCATCAAAAATTATAGATATGTTTGCAACATATCAACTCTTCAAGTCAGTGGGCTCAAAGGGAATGAGTGCACTCACATATTTCCTTTTTATCCAAGCATCATCCACATGTGAGGCGCCCACATTCCTAAAGGCGGTGGCAGTGGACTTGATCCTTTAATACATGTCTTCATGATCTTCACCATCCTTCATATAGAAGCCTTCGGCTTCATTGATCAGTGCATCATACCGGTTTCTTCTCATGCTCTCATTTCCAATATATATCTCAGTGAGAGCATCCCAAGCTTCCTTGGCGGTGTTGAGGTGTTCAATGTGAGGGTAATATTTTGTACCCAAATCTTGTTGAATCATGTGCAACGCAGTGCCATTGAGTTGGCTATTGAAAACTTCTCTTCATGTCAAGTTGGTTGGATCCACAATTCAGAGTCCTTCTTCAATGATATTCCACAATTCAATGCAAGAGCTGCGCACATGAGATTTCATTAATGACTGGCATTGAGCAAATGAAGTTGCAGCTATCTTGGGTGGGTCACCCCTATTTTTTATATGTGGGTGAGGGATAGGTGGGTGGGGAGAGTAATAATTGGGAACCTCATGGTGCTCTCCCTTCCCATTATCCTTTTTGGTGGAGGGATTAGTGTTTTCATGATTATCCCCCGCCACCACAACCGCGGGTGATGCCGAGGCATTCACCTTTGGTAATGGTGGAGCTTCCTCTCGAGGAGGAGGAGGAGGAGATGGTGAGGCAAATTTATCTTTAACAAGTTGCTCAACTAGGTCGTGCAACTATTTGATTTTGTTGCTGTAGGGGTCCCAATCTTTAATAAGATAGAGCCCTCTGTGTTTTACAATGCTAGTCCCTGGATCAATAGCTAGCATCCACAGTTTAGATGTAATATCAAGAAACAAAGGTCATTATATAACTTTATAACCAGGAATAACATAAGTTTATTACATCAAACATAGTTCATTTGGCTATTACATTACATTGCAGCAGAATAAATATAGTCATGGGTCCTTCATCTTCAAAGTGCCATAGGCAGATGTTGGTTGTAGACTTTGTAATCCTAATCAATCAATCAATCTTCTCTAAACAATCAAACCTGCAACATACAAGTTACAGCCACAAAGGGTCAATACATTTGAATTGTATTGGCAAGTGATACTATGGTAGTATAGTGGAGTCTATCAACTATATGCATTTGGCTAAGTGGAGTTGAGGCTTGCATTGCTCAAAATATATTTTTCTTATCATTTTGAAAATACTAAATTTTGGCTTGACAAAATCATTTCCTCAATCAAAGATTTCAAGATCCTTGTACCAAGCCATCTCTCCATCAATGATTGAAGAATTCAAACAACCCTTGTTCAAACCACAAGATTTTAATTTAGAAATTTGAATGATGAGATTTTTGATTGCTTCCATGTCTTGATGCTCAAATTGTCCTTTACCAGGGACATGGCTAAGTACTTAGATTTTACACTCTGCAGAGGTGGTGCACTTTACCCACAAGACTTGGTTTCCCAAGACAAAATCTTTCAGAAGCCTTCCCTTAGACCAAAATGGACGCGTTCCCACCTATCAAACACTACCACCCACTGTCCATTTGGCTAAGTTCTTGCAACCTATATGATCATGGCAGAGCCCATATTGCCAAGTGGTTGCACTTGAAGCTTCTCAACATTTGACATCTCAAATCCCTTTGTTTCCTGGGTGGCATTCCACAAGTGAGATACACAACCCAAGTCCATGGCCTTGTGTAACCACTCAACATATCACAATCCTTCCATTCCACCCAGGAGGTTCATTAACTTAGTTGTTTTATTAGACAAAATCACAAGTCCTCAGACTTAGAATATTTTTCCATAGTGTGAATATATATTCCACCCATGTTTTCTATTAGCTAGGCTAAGCTTGGTAGTAATAGGAAACTTAACTTAGAAAATCACACTAAGGATTCATCTACTAGGTTTTCCTATAGCAATCTATACTTAGCAAAATCCATGCAAGTTTACTTAGCAAAATCACTAATGCATAGAAAAAGTAATGGGACAAAAAGTATGAAGCATCACTTGCCTTTTTGGTAGAGTATAGGTTCACTTCTTGATCTTTGCAACAATCACACTCTTCAAGTCACTACAAATCAATCAAGCAAGGCACAAACTCAATCTACCAATCAAGCAAAACAACACACATAAATAACAAAGTCAAAGAAATGCATGCCAGCATGCCAAGCTTTGTTTTGTTTGAAAAAGTGGTTCCTAGTGGGTCATAGACATTTGGGTACATCTAATGGTCTTTTCCTAAAGTGGTCAAGTCATTTGCAAAAGGATTCATCTTAAAATCCATTTTCAAAACAAAGTGTTATTTTATGTGGTGTAGAAATATTTTTACTAAGGCATTAGCCCATAGGGTTCACCAAATGAGTTGCTATTGCAAAACTTGGTGTTTTGGTCAGTAGGTTTGGTCCAAACCATCTACTCAAAGTTTTCTTCCCATAAACATTTCCATAATAAAATCAATGAGTTTATTTGGCTAGAAAATGGCTAAGTTAAATAATTCAACTTAAATTTCACAAAAATCATTTTTAACACTATGGGTTGGTTCCTAGGGTCAGTAAGGTCACAACAAACCAATTGGCAAAGGTTTGATCTCAAAAATCATTTTTAAATGATTTTTCTAATGTTAACAAGCACACAAAAGAATCTGCAAAATCAAACAATCTACCAAATACTATTTGCTAAACTAAGGGTAGGGTTGGCTAGGGCTTGTTCTCCTGAATTTATTGATATAAAATTTGCAAAATTTGGACGTGTGGATCAAAAGTTATAAGTGTTTGAAAATGGCATCAAATTCTGATTTCAATTTCTATTTTTAACAGACAGGTGACACGCGGCACGTTTCCATTCGACGGTACCGGTTCGCTGCGGATCACGCTCTGGTGCGTTGGATTAAGTCTAATCGTGCGGCTCTGGAGGCGTACCCCTTCGGCGTTAAATGATTAAGATCCGCCCGATTTAGATCGAACGGCTGCAATCACTCAGACCATCAACTGGCGGCGCTGCGGTGGCTAACGGCGGCGGAGCGGTCGGTCGATGACGGTTCCGGCGATACAGGAAGCGAGAGAGAGAAAGGGCATGCTCACCGGGTTCGTGGAGCGACGCTGATGCTCAACGTGGGACTGGTCCGTCGAGGGGCGCACGGGGACGGGCAGAATTCCTCGCCGGAGTTGGTGCGGGCGGCGGACGTGCTCGGTCGAGGTCGAAGATGGCTCTGTGGTTCACCAGAAGGCAAGAAAGGATCGTGATCAGATGCAGGGGGCCACGGAAATGACGTGTGCATGAACGAGAGGGGTCGGGATGGTCTAGAATTACCGGAGGAGCTCGTCGGAGAATGGCAGACGCGGCGACGTTCGAAGGTTTGTCGTAGCCGAGGCTCTGGGGCGCCCGCGGTCAAATGGGTGGCACGGGGAGGAAGGTCTGGGAGTGGGGAAGCTGCCAGGGTGTTCGGGGGGGCTCGGGGTGGTGTGTGCTGGTCGGATTTTGGCGAGGAAGGTCGTCGGAGACGAAGCTGTTCGAGGACGAATTGCGACGGCCTGGAGGCGTGCTCGGGGAAGGGAACAGAGGGGAACGAGAGAGGAGTCACTGGCGTTTAAGTGTGTGTGGTCAGGGGCGTTAATCGCACGGCATTGAAGCGAATTGACGAGGCAATCAATCATCAGTAAACGGCGAGGAACGGGTCGCTGCGGGTGGAGAAGAAGAACAGGGGAGTGGGGTCCTCTGTCAGTGAGAAAAGGAGGGAAAGGGGGAGGTCCACCTGTCGGTTGCTGGGTGGGTGCGGTTCTGAGTGAAAAAGAAAACGGTTCGGGGGGGAAAGAATAGGAGCTGGGCTAGATGGGCTGTTTGGGCCGGGGTAGTGGGTTGGGTTTGTTTTCTTATTTTTTTTCTGTCTGATTCCTTTTTCTTTTTCTAATTCTATTTTCCTGTTTTGAAATTTAAACAACCAAACACATTCAAAATGATTCAAACAATCATCAAGCTTTTCAAATATGAATTTGGTTATGCTTAACATCATAATTCACATTCTAAAATAAAATATTATTTTAAACCTTTTTAGGTTCCATTTACTAATTAAATAAATGGATCATTAGTTATTTAATAAAATGGGGTTTGTTTTATTTAATAAAATCTTCATTTAAAATCCAAAATGCTTTCAAAACCAAATCAGTAGGTTTATTTGGAAATAAATTTCATTTGGAAATCTTGTTTAAAAAATAATAATCCTTTTACTTTAGGGTCCATTAATAATTAAATAAAATGGAATTTAGTTATTAAATCAAAGTAGGCTTGTTTTTATTAATAAAATCTTTATTTGAAACCTAAATATTTTCAAAATCAAATTTGTAGGTTTAATTTGGGAAATATATAATATTGGGAAATTTGTTTTAAAACAAAATAACATTTTATTTTAGAGTCCATTATTAATTAAATAAAATAGACTTTCATTAAATCAACTAGGGTTTGTTTTATTGAGAATATTTATTTTGAAATCCAATATAAAGCCAAAACATTTTAGTAGATTTTATTTGTGAATATAAAATACTTAGAAAACTTATTTTAAATAATTTAATAAGTTTTGATGTTTCAATTAAATTGGTAAGACCTTTTATTTTAAAAGAGTTTGGATATTAATTATTTTATTTAAGAAATCCTTTATTATTTTTAATTAAACCTTTGCTATTTTATTTAAAATAAAATGTTTTAATTCAAAAGCTTGGCCAAGTTTTTATTTTGGTTTTATAAAATAATCCTTATTTGTAAATCCATCTTTTTCTTTTGAATATCAAATACTTTTATTAAAAGATCCAAAATAGTAATTCCAAAACATTTTAATTTCCTTTATTAAATATTTATCTTTAAGAATCCCTTTAGGATTTTATTTAATTCAAATTGGTTTGAAGTTCCAATTGAGTTCAAAAAGTTTCTTCTGGCTCTGAAAATCAAACAAAGTTTTATTTTATTAATTTATTTTCACATTACAAGATTTGGAAAATCTTGGGATGTGACAGTTGCCCAGGGTGGAGCTCAAGCTTGTTTCCAAAGTCTTGAGATCCTCCATGGACACTGTGTTACTAGCCTCACCATCATCTTATCCTACTTGGCTACCCATTTACTCTTACACGGTAAAGCTCGAATAAAGAGCCGAGGCTCTGATACCAATTGAAACGATCGTTAGAGCACCTAGAGGGGGGGGTGAATAGGTGCTACTTCAAATTTTACCCCTTTTCAAATTAGGGTTTGACACAAAAGGTAAATTCTCTAGATTATGCAACTATGGTGAATTTACCTATATGTCAACCTAGCACAACACTAAGCAAGAACACGATAAGTAAAGTGCGGTAAAGGATAGACGTAACCAAAGTGGAGCACACGGAGACACAAGGATTTGTTTCCCGCAGTTCCTTCCTTTTGAGGGGAAGTACGTATGCGTTTGGAGAGGGGGTGGTTTCAAACCACCAACGCCACGAGAGGCCTCCCTTGTTCTCCGATGAACCTCACCCCAATGGGTTCAATTCACCTCTTCCACTATATCGGCAACCTTTGAGGTGGAAGCCGACACCTTTACAATAAGTTCGAGGCACACATCCACAACTGAATTGGAGGCTCGCGAGTACAAGCAAGCTGTCAAACAATCAAATACAAGCTTGTAAGAACCAAGTCAAGAGCTAGGGTTTCCAAAGAAACACTAGAGCAAGGGGACCTCAATTGAATGAGGGGGAATGAAGATCTCTCTTGGTGAAGCTATAGATCAAGGACTCCTTCGATTTTCCAAAGATCAATGACTTTGGATGGTTGGATGAAGAGATCTGGTGATTTGGTGGCTCAAATGGTGTTGGAGTTCTTGACTGGGTCGAGCAGCAGGAAGAAGGGGATGGGGTCCTCTATTTATATGCCCACACATTCTGGACCGTTTTTTGACCTTGGGCAACTTGTCAGACCGGAGACTCTGGTGTGCAGACCAGAGACTCCGTCCTACACACTCTGGACCATCTCCGGTCCGTCTCCGGACCACCATCCAGATCGTCCCAACTAACTTGGGGAAAGCTCCTCCGGAAACTCTTCAAAGACTCTAGTCACTTGTACACCAGAGACTCCGGTCCAGCCACACCGGAGACTCTGGTCTGAGTGCATGCATCGGAGATTCCGGACCGTCTCTGGTCCATCTCTGGACCCCTATACAGATTATCCCAAGCAAATTTCTGGAGGCCCCTCCGGAGACTTTTGGGGTAACTCCAGACCACACCGGAGACTTCGATCTAGAATGCCTTGAAACATGTAGTTTTTGCAGGGACAAAATCACAGGGCAATGACCTTTTCACCTTTCATTCTTTCATCCTGTATACATTAACATACTGTAAAATGATCTACAAGTTGTTAACGAACACCAAATCTGATTAAGACAATAAATGTCCTTTGAACTATGGAAAACTTCTTTTCCATGCACATCGAGAAACCACAATTGCCGCATGACGGAAACATGATGTCAATTCTACCTATATATAATCATGTGAACTTAAGTAAACATGAATGGGTGTACAAAGACACACAAATGAAATACATTAAACATGGAACACCAAGTAGGGCTAAGTCAAAAAATACCTCATACTTAGATTGGACACACAAATCTCAGGGACGGAGTGAGTGAACCAAGTAGGATGCACAATATCGTATTTAGGCATATCACATGGTTCACTTGCCCCATTCCCTTCTTGCGGTAGATGTCACGGTAGCTACGAGGCTCATATGCCATGTTAGCCACAAGAGAGCTAGCAAATAAAAAATAAAATGATTATTATTGGAGAAGAGCATATGTAGTAGATGATTATTTTCATACGCACGGGGAAGAATAAACTAGTGATATTTTCATACGCATGTGAGAGCTAACAAATAAACATTTCACATATGGGAGTGCCTCTATGGCGAACTCCTCGAAGATGTCTAAGGAAGGGATCCTAAGATATCTTCGAGAAGCTTCACTGCAGTGATGTCCCTCTCGAACCATCTTGCAATTGTTAACTTCACGTGGATGCATCTTGGCTATTTATAGATTATAAGTGTCACAACATTTATGCTGCCACTCTGGAAGCATAGTGTCACCACCACGGTGGCAAAGTGCTTCCATCCACAAAAGCACATAGTGCCGCCACCCACGACATAATGCATGCCTCCACTAACCCGACAAATGAACTAAGTTAACCTAAAATCAATCTAAAATCAACCTAAACATTTCTAGACTACATAGACCTAATTAAACCTAAATTAGCCTAAAACAATTGTAACCTAAAATCATATACAATGCAAATAATAACAAAAGAGATTCTAGATCGGGATGCTCACCATGGGGTCAGGGATAAGCTGCCGCGGGCAGTGGTGGACCGGAACATCGGTGACGAGCTACTGCGGGCAATGGTCGTGGAGGCGGCCTACATGGGGGTGCATGGCGATGCAGTACTAGGGAGGCAGTCCGGTTGGGGAGCGGCAGGGCTAGGGAGGCGGCGCCGGGACTGGGGAAGGCGACACAAACGAGGCATGGACGGGTGATGGTCGGAGGAGGAGGAGGAGAAGAGAGAGGAGAGACGCAACATAGGAGGAGGGGATGGGCACGATGGAGGAGCAGGAGAAGGGAGAGGAGGGGCATGGCTCGAGGGGGGAAGGGGAGGATGATAGGAGGTGGCGGGACTAGGGAGGCAATAGGGCTAGCGAGGATGGTGTCACGGAGAGTAAGAAGGATGGAGATAAAGGTGAATGGGAGAAAGGAGTCGTCGGTGCGAGGATAAGGTGTACATACCAGTGGCGTACCAAAAGCATTACTGGTGGCGTACCTATGTAGTGGTATGTGGTGCATCTTGTGTACGCCACTGGGTTTAGCAGTGGCGTACGTATATTTTGACGCGCCATTGGTATTCTACCTATAAGTCTTTTCCTACTAGTGCACGCGACACGAACCGATATGCTTCCTCGCACCAGCCCAAAATTGAATTGACTTTGTGTTTAGAAGACATGCATTCGGGTTGCACGTCTATTTGTCTGTCCTAGGTCCTCCAGCCAGCCACACACTGGCCACACTAGTCCCCCTATTTGCATAGTGCCCCTCCACACTCACCCACTATCGTCAAACCCCTAGATCCATGGACGCGGGCTATGGCCGTGATAGTCCCTTCCACGATGTAGTGGTCGGGCTCTGTCCTGGCACGACAACGAGGACATTTCACCCAGACCATCGGTCCCCTCCTCGGTGATGTTAGGGGGTAACCCTGGGATTGGCCCGATCTTTCACGAATTCCACGAGAAACGAGGGGAACGAGGTGGTCGGGGGATGAAATCAAGGGAAACGATGAAAACCACGAACACACACACACACCAAAACACGATACACGCCTACTCCTCACGCCGGTGGCATCCGGTCCAACATAATCTCTAGGATTGGTGTTGGGCGAAGCTCGCTCTCCACGCCAACAACGGGGGATGAGGTGCTTGGTGAGATCTTGACGACTTGGGGGCGAGACACCGAGAACCCAAGGCCTTGTACAACTTGAACGCACTAGGCAAGATCCAAGAGGGGGTGGATAATACGGTGCTCCTTGGTAGGAGCATGATACCAATAGATATAAGTCCTCAAAGGGTTTCCTTAATATCTATTATTATCCAAGTCTAGGGTTTACAATAGAGGGTGGGGGGCTATATATAGTCCAGCCACAAAAACAGGGGTAGTTTGGGAACAAATAGCGAAATATGGAGAGGGTTACAAGGCGCTGGGCCGAAATAACACGAAAAGTTTCTGTTGCTGGCGGTAGTACCGCCTGGCGGGACCGGTAGTACCGGTCATGCGGTAGTACCGGTTCCTGGCCCGGTAGTACCGCTTGTCGTCCTGGGACTTGCGCTGGGGTCTTCTGTTGGTGGCGGTAGTACCGGGGCCCGGTAGTACCGGATCCGGGGCTGGTAGTACCGCTAGTGACAGAGAGCATTTTGGCAGCTCCGGGGCCTTCTGTCGTTGGCGGTAGCATTGGGCGGTAGTGCCGCCAAGCGGTAGTACCGGTCGCCAGGTCCGGTAGTACTGCTGGCGACAGAGAGCGTTTGATCTCTTCGGCTGGTGCTCCTCCGTCCTGTGGGTTCGTCTCTTCGTACCTGATGATGCACAAGGTATGGGTATGAAGTAGCAGGCCATCCAAAGGCGTATCGAAGTCACACAAGGAGAGGAGCGAGTTCACCTTAGCTTGAAGGAGTTTGGCTCGGGCGCGAGTCATGGGTCCACTTGGGGAGCTTGTGGGAGTAGATGTAGTAGCGGTCGTAGGACGGGCTGCATCAGCTCCCCCCCCCTTGGGAAAGAGTCGTCCTCGACTCTTCAACCGTCTCAACTTCCTCTTCTCCATGGTAGGGTGAGAGGTCCTTGACATTGAATGTAGAGCTCACAAGATACTTGGAAGTTGGGATATCGATGACATAAGCGTTGTTGTTGATTCTCTTGAGCACTTTGAATGGTCCATCACCTCTAGGCTTTAGCTTGGAGTCATGTTCCTTGGGGAAGCGGTCTTTACTTAGGTGTATCCACACAAGGTCGCCCTCTTCAAAGATTATCTCTTTCTTATTCTTGTTTAGCCTTGATGCTTGGCGAAGGACTTGTTGCTCGATAGTAGCTCGTGTGTCATCATGGAGTTTCTTCATTGTGTTGGCGCGCTTGACAACGTCCATATTGGCATGTTCATGAAGTGGGAGTGGAAGGATATCGAGCGCGGTGAGAGGCTCGAAGCCGTAGACGATCATGAACGGGCTCCTCATGGTGGTGGAGTGCTTGGCGCGGTTGTAGGAGAACTCGGCGTGTGGAATGCATTCCTCCCAGTCTTTAAGGTTCTTCTTTATCAACACCCGGAGGAGTGTTCCAAGACTTCGATTGACGACCTCGGTTTGTCCATCGGTTTGAGGATGCGAGGCGGACGAGAAGAGGAGCTTGATGCCGAGCTTGGCCATGAGGGTCTTCCAGAAGTAGCTCATGAATTTCACGTCGCGGTCGGAGACGATTGTTCTTGGTACACCGTGTAGCCGAATTATTTCCCTGAAAAACAAATTTGCTACATGTGAAGCATCATCGGTCTTATGGCACGGAATGAAATGTGCCATTTTGGAAAAGCGATCCACTACTACAAAAATGGAATCATGACCATGTTTAGATCTAGGCAAGCCTAACACAAAGTCCATGCTAATGTCCGACCAAGGTGCATGAGGAATAGGCAATGGCATATAAAGACCAAAGGGGTTGGACTTAGAATTATCTTGGATACATGTAGTGCATCGTTGAACGTGGCGCTCCACGTCGTGTTTCATCTTTGGCCAAAATTAGTGAGTGGAGAGCATGTCGTATGTCTTGTCACGGCCAAAGTGACCCATAAGGCCTCCACCATGGGACTCTTTAAGAAGCAAAAGTTGGAGAGACGATTTCGGAATGCAAAGCTTGTTTTGTTTGAAAAGAAAACCCTTATGCAAATAGAAATCACCAATTCCTTTGTCCATTGAGCATTGTGCAAATATTGGTCCAAAGAAAGAGTTGGACGCGTACAAAGATTTGATGTCCTCAAGACCCAAGACATTGACTTCGAGTCGTGTAAGAAGGCTTGTGTTTTTGCGAGACAAGGCGTCCGCTACCACATTTTCTTTGCCCTTCTTGTATTTGACAATGTAAGGAAAAGACTCCATAAACTCAACCCATTTGGCGTGTCTTTTACTCAAGTTGGCTTGGCCCTTAAGGTACTTCAACGACTCATGGTCGGAATGGATGATAAATTCTTTGGGCCAAAGATAGTGTTGCCACACTTGAAGAACACGAACCAAGGCAAAAAGTTCTTTGTCATAAATGGGATAATTGAGGCGTGCGCCATCAAGTTTCTCACTATGGTAAGCAATAGGACGCCCATTTTGCATAAGGACGCCCCCAATGCCAATACCACTAGCGTCACACTCAATCTCAAATGTTTTTGTGAAATCCGGCAATGCAAGAAGTGGTGCTTCGGTGAGCCTCTTTTTGAGCTCATCAAAAGCCTTTTGTTGTGCTTTTCCCCAAACGAACGTGACATTTTTCTTGGTCAATTCGTTGAGGGGGCAAGCAATTGTAGAAAAATCTTTCACAAAGCGACGGTAAAAGCCAGCCAACCCATGAAAACTACGAAGTTCACTAACATTTGTTGGGATGGGCCAATCTCGTATGTCCTTGACTTTTGAGACATCCACTTCTATGCCATTAGAAGACACAACAAAACCAAGGAAAATCAGCTTGTCTTTTGCGAAAGTGCACTTTGGGAGATTAGCATAAAGCTTTTCATGACGAAGGATTTGAAGGACCTCCTTAACATGAGTAACATGCTCCTCTAGTGACTTGCTATATACAAGGATGTCATCAAAGTAAACAACTACACTTTTTCCAATGAGAGATCGCAAAATATGGTTCATGAGGCGCATGAAGGTAGATGGGGCATTGGATAAGCCAAAGGGCATAACCAACCATTCATAGAGACCAAGCTTGGTCTTGAAGGCGGTTTTCCACTCATCACCTTCAGCCATGCGAATTTGATGGTAACCACTACGAAGATCAATTTTCGAAAATATAGTGGCTCCACATAACTCATCAAGCATGTCATCAAGACGCGGTATAGGATGTCGATAACGCACGGTGATAGCATTGATTGGACGGCAGTCCATGCATAACCGCAACGTATCATCCGTTTTTGGGACTAGGATCACGGGGACCGCGCTTGGGCTAGTGCTTACTTGGATCAAACCTTTGTAGACGAGTTGGTTGATTTGACGCTCGATCTCCTTCGTCTCTTCCGGGTTCGTGCGATACGCGGCGCGGTTTGGGAGTGGTGCGCCGGGTATGAGGTCGATGCGGTGCTCGATTCCACGAAGAGGAGGAAGGCCATGTGGAAGCTCTTCGGGAAATACATCTTGGAATTCCTGCAAAATTTCCATCAAAGAAGGAGGAACATTTGTCAAGTCGTTAGTTCCTTGCGCTAGTCCCTTGCATACAAGGACATAGTGCAAGATGGATGGGTTGTTCCGCACTTCTCTCATCTCACTTTTGGTGGCAAGAAGAACACTCTTAGTTTTTCCACTCGAGTTTGTCTTGTAGCTCTCACTCACTATGGTGTGGTTCTCTCGCTCACCACTCTTCTCACAAGGTGTTTTTGCGTATTGCGCCCTCGCTAAAGCCTTTGCATTGTCCGCAATTATTTGGCTAGGAGTCATTGGTTGCAACACACAAGTTTTATCAAACCATTTGAAGGTGTAAGTGTTTGAGTGACCATTATGCAAAGCACGCTTGTCATATTGCCACGGCCTTCCGAGCAACATATGGCAAACCGTCATTGGGACCACGTCACACTCGACCGTGTCCTTGTAGTGCCCAATTGAGAACGTCACCGAGACGGTGTGCTTGATCTTGACGGATCCTTGGTCACTTAGCCATTGGATATGGTAGGGGTGTTTATGCGGGAAGAGGGTGAGGTTGAGTTTCTCACACAATTCCGTACTTGCAAGGTTGTGGCAACTCCCTCCATCGATGACAACTTTGATGCACTTCCCATTGATGCCGGCACGAGTTTGGAAGATGTTCGAGCGTTGGTCTTCATTTTCATTGGTTTGGGTAGTCAAGACCCTTGTGACCACAAGCGATGGACTTGCGTCATGCTCACACACAAGAAGTTCTTGGTCCTCTTCCAAATGTTGCCTTGCCATGGCCTCTTTGACCCTTGCATCAAACTCTTCTTCACTCAAGTATTCTTCATCGCCGTTGTCATGGATGAACAATACTTTCTTGTTTCCACATGCGTTCTACTTGTGCCCTTTGCCTCCACACTTGTATCATTCACCATTGAATGGTTGATCATCCCTTGTGTTTTTGCCACTTGGGGGCTGTTTTCCTTGAGGGAGAGTTGGCTTGAAGGGAAGCTTGGTGGTACTTGAGGAGCTTCCACTTGGAGTTGTTGGAGTAGTGGTTGATGCTTGCTTGAAGGTGAAGTACGTCTTTGGCTTGTTGTACTTGATGTCCTCTTGCACTTGATGCTTGGCCTTCGATGCGATGTGCACAAGCTCAACCATGTTGTTGTACCTTTGGAACTCGGTGATGCGCTTGATTGGATGGTTCAAGCCATTGAGGAAGCATGCCATTGTTTGCTCATCGCACTCTTCAATGTTGGCACGGATCATTTTGAGCTCCATTTGCTTGAAGTACTCTTCCACGGTCTTTGTTCCTTGACTAAGCGTTTGAAGCTTGTTGAAGAGGTCACACGTGTAGTGTGAAGGAACAAAGCGGGATCTCATATGGGCCTTCATATCTTGCCAAGTTGCGATTGGAGGCTCTTCTTTTGCTTCGTGAGCGAGTTGGACTTGTTCCCACCAAAGGTTGGCATACTCATCAAACTCGAGGGATGCCATGGCCATCATCTTCTCATTGCTATAGTTGTGCATGCGGAAGATCTTGTCGACCTTGAGTTCCCAAGAGAGATATTCTTCGGGCTCATTGGAACCGGTGAACTTTGGCATGGTGAATTTGAGCTTGCCGAAAGTTTCTTCTCCATTGCGGTTCCGGTTGCGTCGGTTGCCATGATTTTGGCGGTCATCATCATCATCCGAGCTCTCATGTCTTGCTTGGTGATTGTTGCGTTGCTCTTGCGGTTGTTGAGGTGCCGCGTTTGGTGGTGGAACTTGTTGTTGATGACGAGCTTAGGGAGCTTGCTCGTTTTGTTGTCGCGGTTGAGGACGAGGAGGAGGTTGATGGTCCTCACGACGAGCTTGGGGAGCTTGCTCGTGTTCTTGTCGTGGGTGATGTCGAGGAGTATTGTCGTGCGCCCTGTGGCGAGGAGGACGTCGAGCCACATGCGCAATGGGCTGCTCTTCTTCTTCTTGGTGTAGAGGAGGCTCGTCATGACCATCATGTTGGCGACGTGGACGCTCATGTCGATGATGACGCCTTGGAGGATCTTCGAGTGCTTCACGTCGATGATGATCTTGTTCCTCCTCTTCGGATGCTTCACTTGTTGCTGAAGGTACATGTCGACGGCGATGGCCTTGGTGGTCCATGCGAGGTTGCTCTTGTTAAATCACAAGTGCCCTTGGTTGTGGCCGGTTCGCTTCGCGTCTTGGAGGTCTTGCGGAGAGGTCACCATCATAGCTTGACGTTGCGGCGTGACGCGGAGATGGTACCGCTTGTGAAGAGCTCATGGATTGAAGAACGGGTCCATCCCGGTGCCTTGAAGCGTGACGGCGAGGTGCACTTGATTCACTTGAGGAGTGACGAGATGAGCTTGATTCGCGCGAGCGTGGTCTTGCGAGTCCATCAATGATGTGTTGAAGCTTCTCATCCGTTGAGGCGAGTGCACGACCAAGAGCTTCATTTTGATGCCCGAGGTTGTGTTGCATGGCATGCATTTGGCCACGGACTTCTTCGAAGCGGTTGTCGATGTTCTTGAATTCCACACGGGCCTCCCTAAATTGTTCATCTTGGCGCCGCTCGAGAGCTTCACAACGATAGTTGAATTCTCCTCCGACCTTCCAATGGTCCCATCTTGTCATGAATTGGTTATCATCCTTCGGAGGTGGTGGTGGTTGGGATGGCTCTCCATGCATGTCCATAATGCAAAGCCAACAAGGGTTGTATATGGAGAGAAAGGGTGTGGAGAGTTAGCCTTTTACCTCACCTTGGAGATTATATCAAACCAATTGCCACACAAATGAGCGAAAAAGCGTGCAAAGTGAAATGGGAAGAAACGCACACACCAATATGCTACAACTCGCAAAGGCTTTTGGTGGAAGGTTAGGATTGTGGAAAACCAAACGAAAAGATCAAAGCAAAAGGTTATTGTCCTACGTGGTAAAGAACCAAAGATCAAAAGCCAAAGGATACGATCTACAAAAACACGGAAAACACACACGTGGAGAAAAACGGGGTTAGCACGACTATGAAAATGAGCACAAAAGGTCCTAACGAAGACTACGCTCGGTTGTCGTGCCAACTCAAGGAGAGACCACAACTCGTTTGCCAAAAGAGGATAAGCAATAGATTTGTGCACTTTCCTCGGTGCGCTCTTTCTTCTCTCTTTCTTAGCTTACAAGCTTGGTATTCTCTTTGTATTGGGAGACTATGTATCTTTTTGTCTTTTTTTTATTCTTTTTTTTCCTTTTTCTCCCTTGCTATGCTACTATGTTAGCTTTTGTATTGGTCCTCACACTCTCACTTTCCGAAGGCAAGTGCACAATGTTTAGACAAACACAAAATGAGTTGCTCTCATATGATAGATACACACAAAGGAAGATATGGGGCTGTCAAAGTGGTGCAAGTTATACCTTTGGTATTGTTGAGGACTTGCAGCCGTGGTGGTGGTTGATGTTCGAGTGTCGCGGTGTCGAGGAGCGCGGGTGACGTTGATGCGGAAGCTTGTGTTAAGATGGCGACAAACACGCGAAACACGAACAAGCGAAAGGGGGAAAGTCAGCAAACGAAAATGAGGTGTCAAGAAGAAGGAAAAACCTTCTGTTACTGGCGGTAGTACCGCTTGGTACAGGCGGTAGTACCAGACGGCGGTAGTACCGCTTGTTACGGGCGGTAGTACCGGTCGGCGGTAGTACCGCTTGTCACGGGCGGTAGTACCGCTGGTCACAGAACACGAACGAAAACGAGATCCACTTGACACAAACCTCAGATCCGTGGGAAATCTGACCGAAAGGCTGGCTAGGAACAACATGGGCTATAGATCGACTCCCAAAGCAACAGATCTATGGACCCAAACCACGAAAAACTCACCAAATCCAGAGATCGATCCGAAGGCAAATTGGGGCTCTTTTTGGTGGGATTTTCGATTTTAAGGCGGATAAAAGAAAAATTGGGGGGAAATTCGTGATCAACCGTGCTCTGATACCAATATGTTAGGGGGTAACCTTGGGATTGGCCCGATCTTTCACGAATTCCACGAGAAACGAGGGGAACGAGGTGGTCGGGGGATGAAATCGAGGGAAACGATGAAAACCACAAACACACACACACCAAAACACGATACACGCCTACTCCTCACGCCGGTGGCATCCGGTCCAACATAATCTCTAGGATCGGTGTTGGGCGAAGCTTGCTCTCCACGCCAACAACGGGGGATGAGGTGCTTGGTGAGATCTTGACGACTTGGGGGCGAGACACCGAGAACCCAAGGCCTTGTACAACTTGAATGCACTAGGCAAGATCCAAGAGGGGGTGGATAATCCGGTGCTCCTTGGTAGGAGCATGAGACCAATAGATATAAGTCCTCAAAGGGTTTCCTTAATATCTATTATTATCCAAGTCTAGGGTTTACAATAGAGGGTGGGGGGCTATATATAGTCCAGCCACAAAAACAGGGGTAGTTTGGGAACAAATAGCGAAATATGGAGAGGGTTACAAGGCGCTGGGCCAAAATAACACGAAAAGTTTCTGTTGCTGGCGGTAGTACCGCCTGGCGGGACCGGTAGTACCGGTCATGCGGTAGTACCGGTTCCTGGCCCGGTAGTACCGCTTGTCGTCCTGGGACTTGCGCTGGGGTCTTCTGTTGGTGACGGTAGCAGGGGGCGGTAGTACCGGGGCCCGGTAGTACCGGATCCGGGGCCGGTAGTACCGCCAGTGACAGAGAGCATTTTGGCAGCTCCGGGGCCTTCTGTCGTTGGCGGTAGCATTGGGCGGTAGTGCCGCCAAGCGGTAGTACCGGTCGTCAGGTCCGGTAGTACCACTGGCGACAGAGAGCGTTTGGTCTCTTCGGCTGGTGCTCCTCCGTCCTGTGGGTTCGTCTCTTCGTACCTGATGATGCACAAGGTATGGGTATGAAGTAGCAGGCCATCCAAAGGCGTATCGAAGTCACACAAGGAGAGGAGCGAGTTCACCTTAACTTGAAGGAGTTTGGCTCGGGCGCGAGTCATGGGTCCACTTGGGGAGCTTGTGGGAGTAGATGTAGTAGCGGTCGTAGGACGGGCTGCATCAGGTGAAGTCTTCCTGCCGGAGAAGAAGCGCCTACGAGCCCTTAACTAGGCTCACTTGGAGCGTCTCCGCGAGGTGCGCGCGAACCCTGCCAACGTGTGCGCCCGTGTCTGCCTTAAAGAAGCTCAGGAAGAGCCCGACAGACAGAATACAACCATGCGCTCTCTCGAGGAGTGAGGCCTCGTTCATGAGACCCGCTTAACGAGGCTGCCTTCCGCTCCCTCGGCATGTGAGGCCCTGCGCTTCGGTGACAATGAATAGCGTCGCTGATCTAGGATTAGGTTTAGTAAAACTAGTAAAGCAAGAAGAAGAATTCACGTGTTTCATAAACTACTGATATTTTAATTGGCTACCATTTTCACTAAATTAGTACTCCCTTCGTATGAAAATAGATATCATATATTTAGAAAATTTGAAGATTCATTCAAATTTTGACAAAGCCGTGACGTCTATTTTGAGACGAAGAAAATATGGCAGACAAAACATCGTTGTGTGCAGTGGCCTGTCCACGGGCCACGCATCGGTTCGGACATAATTAGTGTCCAAAACATGGTCACACGTTGGAGTTTGTCCTACAAGCTCGTAAAACGAATTTGATGTTTGTGGACATTACGGTACTGACTGCTGCGATGATTAATCTAGGTTAGCGGTCATATACTAGTGTTTCTCGGTCAGGGTCAGCGGCATATACCGAAACTTTGGTAATACAAAACTACCATCTTGTGCCGACCGTCCACCCCTGACGCGCGGCGGCTCCATGGACCATGGTCCCTCTAGTGTAGTGGTTGGTGACGCACGTGACGGCTGACGCGCGTACGCCTGGCTGCTACTGCTGCGACGGTGGCGAGGCGATTTTCCTTCCCCATCCGCCCGCCTGGTCTCGTACGCCCCGCGAACGCCGCCAAGGATCCCTCTTTCTTATAATCTCCGCGCTTTATCCCCCACTACTAGCAGCCCACTACCGCTCGGCCTTCCTCACGGGGGATCCTTCCGAGAACGTACGGTGGCCGGTGTGCGATTTCGGCGTGTCGTGTCTTGTCGCCCCTTCCCGCCGGCGCCGGGAAGCGGGATCCTGATCCACGAGGTGCGTGGCCGTCTTCCTCTCTATCCCAGTCCCTACCGTTTGATTGATCCAGGCGCCGCAACCATAATTGTGCTGTGCTGTTTGATTTTTACAGACCGGTTCGGCTGTAGATTCATCTAATTCATAGCACTTGTCTGCTGTTTTGTTAGGATGATTGGATGTTTTCCGCGTGAGGAAACTGATAGATTTCGATCCGCCCCCCTCGAATTCCAACGATTTTCTCTCGCAGTTAACACTCCTGGAAGATAGGAACTGCCGGCCGGTGGTTAGCTCGCTTTGAATTGATCTCAACCTGCTCTTTAGCCCACCTACAGCTGTGTGTACCACTAAAGCGGTCTCTAGCATTAGGAGATCCAGTTATACTTGGAGAAAGCTGTCTCTTGATAGATTGAGCCACGGACCATGGGAACCGGTCTGTCTTTATTTCTCCATCAGGCACCAGTATCATGCTGTGCTAGATTTCTCCCATTTCGGAGGTTCCCATGTTTCGCTATCATGTGCTGTTAATTTCCGTTTTCTCACGGCTCTTGGCGCTGAGCGTTTTTTAATTGTGAAGCTCCTAGAGTAGGTAAATTGTTTTAGTTATCAGCTGTTACGCATCGTAAAATGGAGAGTGCCAGTTTTTTTTTTAGTTTTATAGTACTACGTTCACGTGAATTTTCATTAGTTATATTCTTTCTGTCAAACTAGCTTATTGAGTTATTGTTCTGTTCTTTTTCTGTTTTCCGCACAAACAAGATGATAATTTGTGTGTATTTATCCTTTGATAATATTTTTGCAGCTGTTTCGATTACATATCTAGTACCGTCGTCTCCCTCCAGTTAGTAAAAATGTCCTTTCTGTGGAAGTCAAGCAACAGTGGTGCAACAGAGAAAACTTTGACCCCAGAAGAACAGCAACAAAAAGTAAGATATTATTCTGCACCATTAGGTCCTTGTTTGATTCTATTGAAGTACTTAATTCTAAACCCGTTTGATGTGCTATTGACTGAGCAGATAGATGAGTTACGCAAGCAACTTGGTGAACCCTCGTCAGTAGCAATACAGGGTTTCCTTTCGGATGCCTCGATATTGAGATTTCTTCGAGCAAGAAATTGGAATGTGCAGAAAGCTAGTAAAATGCTTAAAGGAGCCGTGAAGTGGCGGGCAGCATACAAGCCAGAAACGATTTCCTGGGTATGCCTGGTTTAACCATTTACTATGTTCGTGTTCAACTGAAGATGCACGTGTTCATTGGGAAAAACAAAGAGCCATATAATTAAGACATCGGCAAGAACTGAGAACAGTAGATAATATTCAAGAAACATGTGAAGTTAAGTGCAGGAGGAAACCATTGTGTTACTTCCTCCGATCTAAATTAATGGACTCAGATTTGTCTAGATTCAGATGTATCTAGTCATGCTAGATACATCCGAATCTAGACAAATGTGAATCCATTAATTTGGATCAGAGGAGGTATTTTACAAAAAGGAGCCCCCTCCCTTTCCCATTGATTGATGCACACGGCCATTGTAACGATACACTTCACTGTGCTAATTGAATGATATTGATATTACCGAACTGCTGGGGTTATAATGCAGAATTAGATTGTTCATGCTACTTTAGAAGTTGCTTGTATTACCAGGTTTACAGGGTAACATAATATTTTTCATCCTTCAATCTTCAGGAAGACATTGCACATGAAGCAGAGACTGGAAAGATATATAGGGCTGACTACAAGGACAAACTTGGAAGAACTGTTCTTGTTATGAGGCCAGGCTTAGAGGTTAGTTTATTCCCTGCAGACCTAATGTCTGGAAATAATTTCATCATAAGGTTAATGTATATTTGCATAAAGAAACATGAGTATATATGCATATACCCGTCATAGAATATGCATTGAAATCATATTGGAGTTACATGGTCTGGTTAAAATGTGAAAGGGACTTTACAACCATGATTATAACGCTATCATGCTAAATCTGCTGATACGGCTCCAGAGTGTGATGGTGTGACCTATGCACCTTCAGTTTTTTCTAATTCATAGCCAAATGCTTAATCAGTGCTATGAGAAACCAAAGATAATTGCATGCTTTATTGCAAATCAAAGTATCAGACTTGCTTTTCTTCTTTGTAACATACGAATCTTGAGAAGCATATTCGTTGTTATTGTTTCTCGTAACACGTATTACCTTGAAGTTGAACTAGATACCGTTTTTGTGGTATTCTGGTAATTTACTTTCAGGGATGCCTCTTCATGTTTATTCTGTATTCTTTGAGTTGACTTTCAGCTCACATCACTCTGGAGTCTGGAGTACATAAGTTTGTGGTTCAAATGTGAAGCATAGTAACTTCATTCATTCTAACGGTGTGCGCGTAATGTTGATATATAACAGAACACTACCTCTGGAAAGGAACAGATTAAGTATCTTGTTTACTCTCTGGAGAAAGCGATTATGAATTTGACGGATGATCAGGAGAAGATGGTGTGGCTGACAGACTTCCAGGGCTGGTCGCTGGGAAGCACACCACTGAAGGTGACCCGAGAGTGTGTGAGTGTTTTGCAAGACTGTTATCCTGAGAGACTGGGCATAGCGATCCTATACAATCCTCCTAGAGTATTTGAATCTTTCTGGAAGGTAAACAGCTGCACAATCTGAATTATCTTTACACTGTGAAACAACATTGTTGCCTTGTGTTTTCCATGTTCACGTAGGTGAATTATTACAAAAGATAGAATTGCAACCACTATGCTGAGAGTTTTTCGAGTAGCAGTATCTCAGCTTACTTGACAGTCAGGAATGTGTTCCAGTGTCTGCACAGTGTTATTTATTAGTAAACGATGGGATTCAAGGATTTTTTGCTGTGCCAATAGTTCTCCAGTCATTTCACAGCCCTTAGCTATCGTGCCTATTTTTCTTCTGTTATTGGCGTTTGCTGCTTTGTTTCTCGATATTTGCATTCTCTGTTTATATCTTATTTCAGCATGATTCAACCGTTAAAAGCTCCTATGTCGTGTGCTATGTTTCCTTAAGCAAAATTGAAACGATGGAAACAGCATAAACCACAACATGTGCACATTGGAAATATTATTATTGGGTCCTATATGTTAGGAGTAGTATCATTTCCTCTTGGAAAAGATCATGTTACTCCCTCCGACCCATATTAATTGACTTGGATTTGTTAAAATTTGGATGAACCTATATACTAAATAGTGTCTAGATTCATCTAAATCTAGACAAATGTGAGTCAATTAATATGGGTCGGAGGGAGTAGCTGTTTTTGCTCTATGCTTTTCTTAATTGAGCTACTTCACTGTTGTAAGATCAAACAGCCTAACATACATACCAATGGCAGATAGTGAAGCCATTCTTGGACAATGAGACCTACAAGAAGGTGAAGTTTGTGTACTCCAACGATAAGGAGAGCCTGAAGATAATGGCAGAGGTCTTTGACCTCGACAAGCTTGACTCAGCATTCGGGGGAAGGAATACAGCCACCTTTGAGTACACAAGCTATGCGGAACAAATGAAACAAGATGACAAGAAGATGCAATCTAGCGACACAAGCTCTGACGCTTCAAGTGAGGCTTCCTTCTACAGTGGAACAGATTCCCCAAACCACGGAGATGGAGAAGCAAATGCCTGAGTTGCTCAACTGCTAATATTTGCTCCATCTCGGAGGTGAGTAGGTCAAGAAATAAAAAATGCATGACCTTTTGCGTCAGCTTACAATCTGGCTAGAATCCTCTTGTTGATCCTGTTTGGGGGTCCAGGACGTCTGCCCGTGTGTATAATAGAAGATCTGGAAGGGAAGTTTGGACCAGAACTTGTGGTGCGTTGGCATCAACCGACGAACATAAATGAGAAATGTTTATAACTGATGTCCTGTTGTTACAGGCTTCTCTATGAAATAATTTGATGTGCAGCTCATGTGTTGCATGACTTATGAGACTGTCTATTTAGCTATCTGAGTATGGGTCCGATTTATGTTTGATTGACGTAATGGTCGGATTTAGTTACCTTTGTGGGATTTTCTGATGGCAAGTACGAAAAATAGCTTGTATTTCTATGTACCAGGCTATCTGGCGAAATTAATAGCTTCTTTCAGAGTGAAGGAATAGTTGATCATATCTGAAGAGTTGATTTGAGCAGTTCGCCAAAACTCTTGGCCGCACTTGTTGATAGGGACCTGGCTGAAACCACTCCCGCCACGCCCCTTGTTGTGGTCGAGGCCTAGCCTCTGCAAGCTCCCCGGCCTGTTGATCCCGTCGTCTTTATGGACCATGGCCTCAAAATATAGTATGGAACGCCTCTGCGAGCTTCCTGGCCAGTCGATCCCGTTTTTATGGATTATGGACTCAAAATAGTAGTATGGAACGTGCGAGGGTTGAACGCGCGTGCTAGACGTCTTGCTATCAGGTCGCTGCTAGACACGAGCATTGTATGCAAACCAAAGTGACTTTACTCTGCTCATAGATTGTCCTCGAGACGTTTGGGCTTGGATTTGAACCTCCTGGCTAACGACAGGTGGCTGCTGGGAAAATTCCGCAGGTTGCTTAATAACCTTGCGCTCAAGGAGATATACCTGAACGGGCGCCGGTACACCTGGTCCATTGAGCAGTCCCCCCTACCCTGGTGCATCTCGATTGGGTACTTTGTACTTCTGATTGGGAGGATCATCTCGATTGGGTACTTTGTACTTCTGATTGGGAGGATCTGCATGGAGAAAGCCACCTTAGATGCCTTTCTTCTGTGGTCTCAGACCATTGCCCTTTGTTGCGCTTGGATGGGTTCTAGGAAGTGGTGGCAGAGGCATGGAGCTCCACTTGGCATGATGATCCGTTTCATAGGCTGAAAGGATAGTGAATAGGCAATTTCACTAAGTGCACCAACAACAAGTTAAGCTAAGCAAAATAGCACAAGATAAATATACCACAAGTGATAAGCAAGATATAATTACTTCAAACTCGATGGCTATCACAAGGAAAGTAAGCTCGGGTATAGAGATAACCGAGACACGCGGAGACGAAGATGTATTCCCGTGTTCCCTTATAAGTAAGGTACGTCACGTTGGAGAAATGTGGGATTCCACGAAGGATTTTCCAACGCCACGAAGGCTCACCTTCTTCTCCGAGTCTATCCCACAAAGGAATATGACCTTTCCTTATGGCTAGATTTTCCTCCACTCCGGAGATGGCAAGCTCCACAACCACTTCACAAGCTCCATGAAGGAGAATTCCAGGTCTCTTCACAATCTTTCACGAAGAGGACACGCGGCACCAACCGCCAAGCCAACTAGGAGGTCACCCTCCAAGAGTAACAAGCTCACTGTCTCTCACTCGAACAAATTGTAATGGAGAGCTCAACACTTATGCAAGAATGCAAAGCAAGAACACCAAGGGTGCTCAAATCCTTCACTCTCAAATCCTACCAAAGCAACAAGTGCTAGGGAGGAATTAGAGAGGAAGAACAATAGTGGAAATCAACAAATGACTCCAAAATCTAGATCCAATGGGTTCCCCTCATTTAGAGGAGGAATTGATTGGTGGGGATTGTAGATCTAGATCTCCTCTTCCAAAACCCTAAAAAATATGCAAGAATCATAGGAGGGAAGAGGGAGGAAGCAAGCTTAAGAGGTTCAACAATGGAGGTCAATTTCGTGGTCTATAACTCCCTAAAATGTTGGGGGAAGAACCCCTTTTATAGGGGAAAGCAAATATGACCATTGGAAAAAATCTGTGCAAACTCGGTTAAAAGTTCGGTTGGACCGGCCCTCACATCGGACGACCCGATTCCTAGACCGGAAAACCGGATTTCAACCGGGATTAGGTACTGTCCGCAGTCTCGGATAGACTCGGTATAGCAAAACCGAAAATCCCGGTTTAAGATCCGGTTTTCCGGTGCTGGCACCGGACCACCCGGTCTAGGAGCTGGTTGGACCGGATCCACAACCGGGATGAAATAGACTTCACGAAAAACGCAATAACTTTTGCATCCGGACTCTGATTTCGATGATCTTGGGCTTGTTTTGAATAGGTCAACAAGCTTTACAAGATGGTTCAGAGAAAAATCATAGCCCAACAAAGGAGGATATAACCAAATGAATAAAGGTAAGAAGCCTCCCTAAAGAAGAACCGATAAAACCTTCAAACTCAAAAACACCATAGAAGATGCATAAGAATTTTGTTTTCGATGAACTTGGGCTTGTTGAAGATATAGAAACAAGCTCAAAAACCTCACATGCAGAAACACCAAGAAGCAACAAAATAGGAAGATGCAAAGTATGCAAAGGATTGATCTCCCTATGATGATATGATCAAGTTACCCAACCGAAAGCCCCTCTTGATAGTGCGGCTATCTATCCTATAACCGGTCTCCCAACAACAACCTTGAGACCGGTAAAAGGAAAACCTAGCAAGGCCATACCTTTGCCTTGCGCATCCCGCTTGATCTTGATGATAATTCTTCAAGCTCCATCCAAGCCGGAATGCATCACTTGATCATTGTTGCTTCGTGAAGACTCATAATTTGCTCCCCCATACACCACTATGGGATAGCTTCATTAACACATGTCCATTATCACCAATATGGACGAAAAGCTTCAAGAAAATGATCTTCTCGAGATGCTTATCTTGAACTTGCCCTTCTCAACCTTGATGACGATCACCACTTGATGTCATCCTCTCATGGTCGATATGAGATCTTCACTTTTGAAGCATGCCTATGGAAAGATACATATATCATAGATAAAATGCAAAGGCATATATATAATGGGTTAGTTCATGATGCATAATTGGAAAGGCTTACCATACCACGAGATTCATGTGGTACATTCTTTATGCTTCATGTGTTGACCAACTTGAAATTACTCTTCACTCTTTGTATTGGTCAACCATGTATCTTCTCGTGCTCCATCTCAATACTTGAGGTACAAAAAGAACACTTCATTTGATTACATGCTCTAAATCTTAGTCAACCATAGCTCAACTAATGAGGCTATCATGACACCGACTTAGAGCTATATCTTGAATTATTCTATTGAGATCACACTCTCAAGATCTTGATCATATCATATTCTTCTTAAACAAGATGATCTTGATGCCAATACTCAAGGAAAATCTTTATCTCCATGGCATCCATACTTGAATCCAACACATGGACTACAAGCATGACCTATGGAATATTCCTTCATATAAAACTCAAGGAAAACATTAGTCCATGGAGATTTCCATTAATCACCAAAACCACACATATGTGCAATTACCCTTTCAATCTCCCCCATTTTGGTAATTGATGACAATCACAGCAAGAGGGTTTATATAATGAATATTAGAAACAAGTACGCAACTTATCCGAGAATAAGTTGTATACAAGAGGTTGTATTTGATATGATTAAGTAACACAAAGATACTAGCTCATATAAAAACTGATTCTACTCACACAAACTACAGCTAATGCAGGAGATGTGAGTAGAACCAACATATATAGAGCAAACTCCCCCACAATATATGCACGTGTGATGATCTTGAATTCCATTGCATACATTGTCAAGCATAACCTTTTGGAGAGTTTCCACTATATATACAACCATGAAAAACATAATAAAGATGGAATGCATGAAAGGCAAACACTTAAGAACAAACCAATCTTAACTAGAAAACCATTTCCCTTAAAACCCTCTAAACTTCTCCCCATTGAAAACAAGTGCCAAAATGGATAACCAGGTTAGAAGGACAATATAGTATGAGTTCCTACCCAAGGTGTGCATTACTCGTAATATGAGTGAAATCACATGCACATATCCAATGACGAACACTTGGAGTAAATCAAACTATATCGAGGATCAAGGATTGCTAAAAGGATAACAAGGTGAAAGAACTTCACTGGATGAAGCAAGGAATCGAAAGATCCAAAAACAATCAAATGGAAAAATAGTGCTCTAAGTGAAATAAGGAAGCTCCCCAAGGTTCGTGCATAAATTAGTTGTTTCATTTGAATACCATATGCACAAACATGGAATTCTCACCCCCTCTATATCATTTAGAACACGACCAAGATACAAGGAGTATAGATATAAATCATTACACTTTTAAAGACAATCTTAAGTCCAAAATAAACAAAATATGAGATATGAGTGCATGAAGATGCAATATAAGTAAGTCGAGCACTCATAAATCAAGACCTCACTAATATCACTAAAAATCAAGAGGATAAGAGAGATGGTCGGAAAAGAGCGAGCATATCAAGGCGAGAGATTAACGCTCTCGTGTATATAAGTTTATAAGTGGACAAAACATGAGAATAATCCACAAATAAATATCCACACATAAGAGGTTAATAAAAATAAGAAAACATGATATCCAAGAGGAAGTCATAAGATATACCAAACATGATATTTTTTATTAAGTGCATATATAGCCCATGGATCTATTTTCTCTTATGGTATATCAATGAACTTCACAAAAGAAGAATAAAAACCTCAAAAACATCACAACTAACACTAAGGTAACAAATGCTAGTTGGGATATTTTGAGAAAGGCAACACGTAGCAAAAGGAAGGATTCAAAGCAATTTAAACAATATTGCACATGAGAGTACCTTGAGGAATTGGTATGCAATAAATTTCTAGAAGGCATATTTGGAATTGGTGAATCATGAACATGATTTTATATACTCCCCATTATATTCATCATCTCAAATTACTCACATAAGCAATAAGGATAAATAAGTCTTTCAAAGATCCTTGCAAGAACCGCAACATTTACACATAGATAAATTCATGCCAAGATGCAACCTACAAGAGATTGGATGAAAGAATAGTATGCATTAATAAGATACTTGTTACCGAGACAACAATGGTATGTTGTAGTAGATAAGAATTTTTCGATCATCCTAGCTTGGTTCCAATTATCATGTGGTGACAACACTTTCCTTATAGACGAGACAAGCATCCATTGCATCTCCAATGTACCTAAAACAACATTCAAGTACATCTTGGTCCCCAAACGTATTGGGTCCAAAGTGGTTAGACTAATCACAACACATAGGGTACACTCCATAAAAATATGTGCATATTTAGAGATGAAATTTGAATTTCATGCACATCCTTAGCCGTTTAAGGATTTGATGGAGTATACCCTATATATTTGATCAAAGAAAGAAAAACATGATATAAGATATACATTTAGTAAAAATGTATGCGTGAGACTTTCAAGATCCAACAAAGATATACTTTGGAAAAATCACTAAAAAAAATCAAGAAGACATACAAGGTGTGACAAAACACATTTGTTGTCCAAACTATATCAAAAAATCAAATCAACACAAGATTTGTTTGAAAAAGTTCCACAAATGAACCAAGCAAAAGACTATTGAGCATAAAATATGAAATAAAAACACAAATGCTCAAAGATTTATCTCATTCAAGCAAATAAAATAGAGAAGAAAGAATGAGATAACAAAATTCCAAAAGAGCAAGGTTTCAACAAATAAACCAAACCCTTACCACTTTTCACAATGGCACAAGGCTCCGAGAATAAAAGACTTGTATTCCATTAAGAAACATTTGATAATGATCAAAACCATAATCAAAGAGATATTCAAAAGACTAGGAAGACAATGGGAGCCACAACAATTTTTGGAAAGAAAAAAGAAAGTCAATAAGAGGTGAAATCCAAGGTGAAGATGATCCACAAATGCTACCACACACAAGTATATCAACTGTTGAAGACAATGAGTGTATTGGAATTGATTTCCGGTGGTATATTGCATGGATATTGAAGATAAATCTTCATAATAAAAAGCATATGATAGGAATAAAAAGATTAAGCACTATGCAAAGATAGATATTATTGATAGCTTCAACTAGTCACACGATCATGCAATGCAACAATTAGAATAACTTGAAGCAAATGGTCTCACAAATAAGATATAGAGATATGTATTTGAGGAAGACCATACCAAGAATTTGTTACTCAAACAAAGACCAAAAACACGAGCAATAAAAGCTTCTAACAAAAATAGGACATTTTTTGAGTCAACATGCCACCTAGAAACAAGATAATCAACAATATCAACTCTAAGTGGCACTACCTCATATGTTCACATTTCCTAGGATTGTGATATGCAGAGAATCATATTACTCCCGCATAACGTGATATTCATTTTTTCTTAATAAGAGGAAAAACAACCTCAAACTAGAGATAATTAATGGGCATTTAGAATTTGAATTTCTCATGAGTATGACACACCACATAGTGACTATATAAGCTTGCAATATCAATACCAAGTGGTAGTACTCATGTACACACATTTTAAGGTTTGAGAGATGCGCGATGCATGTCACTCCCCCAAAATGGGATGTTCCATTAACCACTCGAAAAGAGCCAAATAAGATATCATCAAGATGCATTAGAGGCTCAAAACAAATCACACGAGTAAATGATGTGCCAAACACCTATACATACTTAAATACACAAAATAATCAAGCATGATGCACACAAAATACAAACACATACTTGGTACACAACCAAAACATGTAAAGGGGCAAATAACTTACAATATAAATGAGTTAAATACAAGGTACCGCGAAGAGGCACATTGGATATAAGATAGGGAAATGATAATCCTTATGACTTGGCTTGATCAAATATAATATATGAAGATCCCTTAATTATTCATGAGTTAGCCAAGTCTCCAATGCCCTCCATAAATACCTATTGATCAAGTTTGAGCTTGTTGGTCCCCAACCAAGTTGGGTCCTAAGAGGTTAGTCACAATAGGTTTGGCAACCCAAATGGTTCTTTTATTGACACCACTTTGAGTTCCAACAAACTTGGAAAACACATTGCCATCCTTATACTTCTCAAGATAATAATAATCATCAATAATGATAGGATTAGATAAGGTACCATTTGAACATGAAGAAGCAAAGTGTCCCTTCACACGACATATGTAGCAACAAGTGCCCCCCTTTCTCTTCTTCATTGATTTTTTTTGGCTTGGGGAGCATTATCTTGATTCTTCTTTGGAAGTGGCCTAAATTCAACTTGGACTTGACCTTGAACTTGTGTCCGCTTCCCTTTTTTGCTTCTTACTCAAGTGATTTTTCTTCAATGGACAAGATCTTACATGATGTCCTTCAACCTTGCACTTGAAGCAAATAATCTTGGCCAAATTCTTGACTTGGTCTTGGCCCTTCTTATTGTTTCTCTTGGACTTGTTCTTTTTATTGGAGTTGAATCCAAGTCCACTTTTATCATTTGTGGATTTTTGCACACTCAAAATATTATCGAGTGTGGATTTCCCTTCATGACTCTTTTCCAAGTCTTTCTTCAAAGAAGTGACTTGGGACTTGATCTCTTTGATTTCCTCTACATGGTTAGTATAAATATAGGTAATATAGGAAGTAGGAGCTTCATTGTTACAGCAACAAGTCAAGGTAAGTATCCAACGTAAGGTTTATCACTAGTATGACTAGAAGGATTACTAGGACTAGCACATGGCAAAATAGCATTTTGAGTAGAAGTTGTGCTAATGTCCAAAATAGGCTCACAAGATGTTATCTTAGTAATAATTGCCTCACGAGATAACTTTAGCCCATTATGGGAGATTAGAAGATCATTATGAGAGCCCAAGATCTTTTCATGACTTTATTCCAATTTCCTATACTTGCTAGTTAGCAACTCAAGTTGAGACCTTAGCTCAACATTCTCCTTTAGGGTAGATGCTTCACAATAAGTAGAGTTAGTAGAACAAGCATCATTAATGGAATTTTACTTTTCAAGCTCATAAGTTTCAATTTTTTGTGTGAGGATACTACTAGTGTGCTTCTCCTTGGTAAGCTCTTGCTTAAGGAGATTGAATCTCCGACTCTCATCATCAAGTTGGAAATACAACTCCTCTATGGTTCCCGTTTGTTTAGTTATGGTGTACATAACGTGTTTGAGACAAGTAAAAGCCTTATTATTACCAGGAAGAGAGGTAAACAAAAAAGTCAACTCAAGCAGGAGGGCACTAGTATCCTCATCATTGTCATCATCTCTATCATCATTATCATTGCTATTATCTTTAGAAGATATATTGGGATCCAAAGTAGGAGATACCTTTGATCCTCTTGCCATAATACACATGTGAGCACGGGAGGATGAAGATGAGGATATTCTTGAATCTTCATTCATGATCATGTCTTGCTCCATAGAATGTTTGATTTCCTCTACATTGTTAGATAAACAACTAGAGGAAATAGAAGCATTTTGTTCATGGGAACAAGGAAAATCAAGCATATCATCTACACTAGTACTCAAATAATTTCTAGAAGATATGCAAGGACTAGCAACACAAGGGGATATAACATCATTGTTGCAAGAAGTGCTTAAGTACAAACTCTCTACACCATTATCATTTATAGAACAATAATCATTGGTGTAAAGAGAAACACTACCATCATCACATATGATGTTTCCACTCACCATGCCATTACCTTGTGACTTGTCACATGTAAGTGAAGTAGAAAGAATTGAAATCTCATCACGGTCGGAGGTGGAAGCAACTTGGAGCTCTTCATGACGTGAGAGAGAAGAGAGATCCTTGGAGATACCACCGACCCTATGAGAAATGGACCCACCAAATATTTCTTTAAGCTTGGTACACATCTCATGAGACGACTTGCGCTTTACAATCGTCAACAACGAATTAAATTTGGGGCTCAAGGAGAAAATAATATCATTAGATACTTGAGCTTCTAGATGTAATTTTTTCTCATCCTCTAAAGATATATTTTGAGGATCCATAGGAGGATAAAAACCTACATATATAAATTGCTCAATATTTGGACACAAGTTCCTAAGATTACAAATCAAGCAATTTCTCCACAAAGCATAACTTGTGCCATCAAAGATAATTGTGTCATTGTGCACTATACTACTAGCCGACATCTTTAGACTCTAGGCGGTGAAGCCTAAACAAGGATAGACCTTGCTCTGATACCAATTGAAAGGATAGAGATGTCGCCTAGAGGGGGGGGGGGGGTGAATAGGCAATTTCAAAACTACTACGGTTTTGGCTTGATAGAAGGCGGAAGTAAACTAATGTTTATTTTACAAGCATAAAACCTAAATATTCTAGGCTCAACTAAGTGATCCAACAACAAGTTAAGCTAAGTAAGATAGCACAAGATAAATATACCATAAGTGATAAACAATATATAATTACTTCAAGCTCGATGGCTATCACAACAAAAGTAAGCTCAGGTATAGAGATAACTGAGGCACGCGGAGACGAAGATGTATTCCCATGTTCCCTTACAAGTAAGGTACGTCACATTGGAGAGGTGTGGGATTCCACGAAGGATTTCCCAATGCCACGAAGGCTCACCTTCTTCTCCGAGTCTATCCCACGAAGGAATAGGACCTTTCCTTATGGCTAGTTTTTCCTCCACTCCGGAAGCTCCACAACCACTTTACAAGCTCCACGAAGGAGAAGCCCGAGTCTCTTCACAATCTTCCACGAAGAGGACACCGCGGCACCAACCGACAAGACAAATAGGAGGTCACTCTCCAAGAGTAACAAACTCACGGTCTCTCACTCGAACAAATCATAATGGAGAGCTCAACTGTTGGGGATATGCTATATGGGTATCCTCATAGCATGTCTCCTATCCGGATAACCCGGGTGGCCCACAGTTGGTAGCATGGCCCATGGCCTGCTGGGCGGCCCAGTTATATGGATCCAGAAGGGAGGACCATGCCGGATAAAGGAAGGCTACGGTGGAGTCACCGACGTACCCGGAGCCTTGGAGTACAAGACACTGAAGACTAGTAATAGACGGTGTAGGACTCTGTAACCTGTCCGGCTAGGACTTTTCCCTATAACCCTAGGACCTGGCGACTATATAAGTCGGGCCTGTGGGAGCCTTTAAGGCACGATAACTTACAATCTCAGGCAGTCGAGTAGCGATTAGCACACACCTCGCACAACGAACCTATCTCTTTAACTCAGTGTATTGCCCTTATAGTGATTTATAGCAGGAGTAGGATTCCGCCACCATCGTGGGATCTGAACCTGGGTAAGCTGTGTTACCTCGTACCCGTCAACCGTCCGCCTTCCCCCATGTCACTAAACACGCACTATGAGGACCCCTCCATGGCATACTCGTCGGCAATACCACGACAGTTGGCATACTCGTCGGCAATACCATCGAGACCAAGCCGATGGAACTTGTGGTAGGCGATGCCTCCAAGGTCACCGCCATTGGGACGAACCTGGATCCCAAATAGGAAAGCGTGCTCGTCGAGTTCCTCCATGAGAATAGGGACATCTTTGCCTGGCAACCTGCCGACATGAAAGGTGTACCTAGGGAACTTTTCAAGCACATCTTAAACATTGATCCAAAATCCAAACCAGTGAAACAACCTCTACGACGCTTTGGAGATGAGAAGAGATGCGCCATTGGCAAAGAGATAGCTAGGTTACTTAAGGCTAGATTTATCCGAGAAGTCCTTCACACCCAATGGGTGGCCAATCCTGTACTTGTCCCCAAAAAGGGAACCAATGAATTAAGAATGTGCGTTGATTACACCAGCTTAAACAAAGCATGTCCCAAAGATCCATTTTCTTTGCCTCGCATTGACCAAGTCATTGACTCGACGGCTGGCTCGGAACTTTTGTGTTTTCTCGATGCATACTCAGGATACCACCAGATCAAGATGAGGAGGTCGGACCAATTGGCCACTTCGTTCACTACCCCACACATCACGTTTTGCTATGTTACAATGACCTTTGGGCTGAAAAACGCAGGTGCTACATACCAGCGGACAATGCAACGTTGCCTTCACGACCAAATTGGTCGGAACGTTCACGCCTATGTGGACGACATCGTGGTGATGTATAAAAAGTCAAATGACTTAATCTCCGACTTGAAAGAAACCTTTGATAATCTCCGGAAATACAACATGATGCTTAACCCTAATAAGTGCGTCTTCGGGGTTCCAGCCGGCAAATTGTTGGGTTTCAGCGTTTCCCAGTGCGGAATCGAGGTCAACCTGGAGAAAATCAAGGCCATCTTAAACATAAACCGTCCGACATGCCTAAAGGACATTCAACGACTAACAGGTTGTGTTGCAGCAGTTAGTCGGTTCGTCAACCGACTTGGAGAGAAGGCTCTGCCGCTGTACAAGTTGCCGGAGAAGGCGGTCAAATTCACATGGATGGACGAGGCAGATGCAGCATTGAAGAAGCTCAAGGAAATTCTTTCCTCAGCTCCCATCCTTGCAGCGCCCAAGCCTGGCGAGCCCCTGTTAATCTACATGGCGGCAACCAACCGGGTAATCAGCATCGTCGGCGTGGTGGAGCGGAAGGAACCAGGCTATGAGCATGGAGTTCAATGACCGGTTTATGAAGGGAATATGCCCTGAGAGGCAATAATAAAGTGTTTATTATGTGTATTCCAAGTATATGATAGATTTTTATTTTGCATGCTATAATTGTATTAATACGGAAACGTTAATACATGTGTGTTTAATAAACAAACAGAAAGTTCCTAGTTATGCCTCTCTCATAAACTAGATCGTTGATTAACAAGATGATCAAGGTTTCCTGATCATGGACATTAGATGTTGTTAATAACGGGATCACAACATTAGTGTAATGGTGTGATGAACATTCATCCGAAGTATATCATTACAATCAAAGTCATTGAGTTTATATTGCTATAACAACTTAAGAAGTGATCCTAATCCTTAGACCATGAGATCATGTCAATCACTAACACCGGAAGAGTTTCTTGATAACATCAAACGTCACACCGTAACAGGGTGATTATAAAGATGGATTCAGAACTAATAAAGTGTTATGTTGAGGCTCATGGATCGAGAGTGGAATTTGTTCATCCCGATGATGGATAGATATACTCTGCGCCCTCTCGGTGATATCACATTGATTAGCTTGCAAGCAAGTGATTTGATCACTAGAATGTTATATCACGGGAACGATAAAAGAGTGCATGTCGGTAACGAGATCAAACTAGGTATGGAGATACCGATGATCGAATCTCGGACATGTAATATATCATGAAACAAAGGTATTAAGATACTAGCGTAAAAGGTTCCGACGATCACAAGAAAGTCATCGTTGAATGTGTGGGAGTCAGTATGGGTCTCCAGACCCCGCTTCTGATTATTGATCCGAGAAGGGTCTCGATCATGTCCGCATTATTCACGAACCGTAGGGTGACACACTTAAGAGACACCGACATCCAATTGGAGCAAAAGTTTCATGCCGAAAGAATAAACAAGCGCAGGAATTTATTTCACTAGATACCGAAACAGGTTTTCAGGTGAAATTGCATAAAGTGGTTATGCATGTGAAATGGAATTATAGCAAGGGGTTATTTGTGAATGTTTATCATTAAAGTAATTGAAAAAATTCTGAATAAAATAAAAGAGTTTTATTTAATGAGATTTTGCATTAAATTTGGTGGAAATTTAATGGGAATTTGAGTGGACTTTTGAGTGGAGGGAATTTAAAGGAGATTTGTGAGTGGAGTGTCCACCCACATGAAGAGGGGAGGGCAAGGGGCAGCCCCCATGCGTCGGCCACCCCCTTGGGGTTCCCCCCTCCTCCTATAAAAGGAGCCCCCTTCTCACTTGTCTCTCACACCTCCTCGTGAAGGATCTCTCTCCCCCTCTAGAATTTATCCCCCATGGTCTCAGACTAGCGAGATACATGTTCCCGGTGGATATTCGGAAAGAAAGAGTTGTGCTTCCGCTGCATCGCTGGAGCGAGGAGGCGGAGGTTGCTCGGTGCCTCGAACGTGTGTGCGAGCACTGATGCGCTGCTGATTTGCGGCGCTAGGACTTCCTCTCGATCTTGAGATCGGCAAGAGATCGTCTACATCAACCACGAGTTAAACTCGTTAAGCTTTGTCGATCTTCAAGGGTATGTTCTCTATGGATATACATCCGCCCGTTGTTTGCATCTAGTAGATAGATCTTGGTACGTAGTTCCCATCGTAGGAAAATTTTTGTTTTCTATGCTGTGAACCCTTCAGTTTACTATGTGAGCGAGGTCTTGACAGAGTCCAAGCAACGTTACCGGTACTACCGGAAGATAGCTTATGGAGTATTCCTTGCTTCTCGGAAGCTGAGGCACTAATTTCAGGAGCACCCAATCACAGTGGTAAGCAAGACTCCACTGTATGACATAATCAACAACAACGATGCTACAGGAAGGGTCGCGAAGTGGGGCATTGAACTTTCCGCCTTCGAGATCACCTACAAGAGACGCGATGCTATCAAGTCACAAGCCTTGGCGGATTTTGTTGCAGATTGGACGGAGATGCCAGATGCTACTCTGTTGCCAGAACTAGAGTACTGGGTGATGCACTTTGACGGATCAAAGCTGCTCAACGGCTCGGGGGCTGGTGTATTGCTACAGTCACCAACAGGAGACAAGCTACACTACGTTCTGAATATCCACTTCGAGGCTACAAACAACATGGCGGAGTATGAAGCACTCATTCACGGACTACGTGTAGCCAAGGATATTGGCATCAAGCGCATAGTTTGCTGTGGAGATTCTGACTTGGTTGCCCAGCAGGTGGCTGCCACCTGGAATGCGTGGAACCCTATGATGGCGGCATATCAAGATGAAGTAGACGAGATAGCCAAGAGCTTCTTGGGCTACGAAGTCAAGTATGGGCCTAGGGAGCAAAACGAGGCGGCTGATCTGCTGTCTAAGCTTGGATCAGGGCGCAAACGAATTCCGCCAGGAGTATTCCTAGAGCACCTGCGCACACCATCTATGAAGGGAGCCGACATCGACAACACGGATAGAGCTGACTCTTTCGTCAACATGGTGACCAAGGTCCCTCCGGCTTGGACAAAACCGTACATGGAATATCTCGAACACGGAACTTTGCCCGACGACGAGGTCGAAAGGCGGAAAACAGTACGACGAGCAAAGGGTTATACCATAATCAATGGACAACTCTATAAAAGGATCACTACTGGTGTATACCTAAAGTGTGTTTGCCAGCTAGAAGGTATGGAAATCCTACGCGAAATCCATCTCGACGATTGCGGGCATCACGCCGCTCCTCGATCGTTGGTCGCGAAAGCCTTCCGGCAAGGATTCTACTGGCTGACCGCGAAGGCGGACATCGACAAGATGGTTGAGACATGCATGGAATACCAGTATTATGCCCGACAACCACATGTTCCTGCTGAAGAACCGCGAACAATACTAATAACTTGGACGTTTGTAGTCTGGGGGCTAGACATGGTGGGACCGTTACAGACGGCACCATGTGGGTTTACGCACCTGCTAGTAGCAGTTGATAAATTCACTAAATGGATAGAAGCTAAACCCATTAGAAAGCTTGATGGGGCAACTGCCCTCAGGTTTGTCTGGGATCTAATGGTGAGATTTGGTCTCCCACATAGCATTATCACCGACAACGGCAGCAATTTGTCACTCAGAGAAGTGGAAGCTTATTGTTGGGAGAAAGGCATCCAACTTGACCTTGCATCTGTGGCACACCCACAATCCAATGGTCAGGTTGAGCGAGCCAATGGATTAATTCTGCAGGGAATCAAGCCACATCTTGAGGCACCGCTACATAGAGCAGCTGGAGCCTGGGCGGAAGAACTGCCATCTGTGCTGTGGAGTTTACGAACTACACCCAACAGATCAACCGGCTACACCCCTTACTTCATGGTATATGGAGCAGAAGCCATCCTGCCTTTCGACATACTTCACGATGCACCAAGAGTTGCCGCCTACGACGAAGATGACTTTGAAGAATCCAGACGCCTAGATGTGGACCTTCTCGAGGAGGAGCGCGTTTTGGCATGCCAAAGATCCGCCATCTACCAGCAGAAGCTACACAGCTATCATAGTCGCCGCTTTCGGCATCGCTCGTTTAAAGAGGGGGATTTGGTGCTCCGACTTAAGCAGAAGAAGTCACACAAATTATCCCCACCATGGGAAGGACCGTTCATCATAAGCAAGGCACTACTCAATGGGTCTTACTACCTCGTTAACAATCGTGAAATGAAGGATAGACCCAACGAGGATCATAAGCATAAGCGACGTGACCCGGATGATGACTACCCGGAGCTTGATCGTCCATGGAACATAGCACAACTACGTCCTTTTTACACTTAGCATTTTTATCTAATTGTGTACCTCTTATATGATCAATGAAATAAAGCTCTCTGGTTCACTCACATTTCTGAGTCTTTTACATCCTTTAGTGTTCATTTTTGGATCATGTAAAACCTTTGCGATTGCACTTGTGAAAATTCCGCCTACGGGCGTTAGCTTATGTTTTCTGGTCTACACGTTCATTGTCGTTTTTATGTGGATTCTGGAGTAGTGACTTTCAACACTTATTTTCGGTGATTTTGTGCTTAGGTTATTGACGGTGCCATTGGGCATCATCACCTGAGCGCATGGTTCCGACAACGAGTCTTCCGACTCATGAAAGGTCAAGCATAAGAACCAAAGTAATGGATAAGCCAACACTTTCTTAAAAAATATATACATGTTGGAAACTGATTCTTAAGTAGCAGGACATGCAACATTGTTTTCCGCCTTAAGTTACATCAATAAGTTTTTTCCGCATATGCACCAAAGGTGAAACAAATATTACAGAGTTGTTTTTCATTCCTTTGGCACAGACGACTTGGAAGCAGCATCATCACCAGCAGGAGAACCACCCTCGAAGTCGGCGGTGTGAAGAGACTCATAGGAGCTTTGGTTGCCGCCATCAATGGTGTTCATCGGCATGAAGACGTTGATATCGACCAAGTCGGCAACTCTGGTGTCATAACCCGCGAGCGACGACAAGATGGATTCATGGTTAATCTCTTTGCCATCATCGTCTACGTCAGGAATGCCAGAGGTCACTGTGTCGATGTCGGCATCTTCGTAGTGTGCCTTCACCATTGACAGCGCCATCCTTGCGCCAGCCCGTGCACATGAATCCTTCCAGCTTGTGATATGCTCGGGGGCTCGGCGCAGAATCTCTGAGTACTTCGCCACGGAGTCCGATGCTTTGATGTTGATCTGGAGGGGCTTGGCAATCTCCTTAGCTTGCGTGATAGCGGTGTTGATGAAGTTGCCGGCAAGAACCATGCATTCTTTGGATGGAGGAGGCGATCGGGTTAAACCCATAGGAGCTGCAAATTCCGACAAGGAACACATGAGTTCAACAATTTAGAGTACCCAGACTACAGAAATTCAAGACGGAGAAAACTTACTGAAGATGCTGGCCTCAACTTGCCAGAGGGTGTCCGCCAAGGATTCTTTCTCTTGTTGGAGGAGCTTATACGCCTCACTATGGCGTTGATTCTGCTCATCGGCAGCTTGCTTCTGATCTCTTAAGATAGAGATCTCATCCTTCAAGCGATTGATTTCCTTAGTGGCGGAGTCCTGCAGGGCCTTCATTGACTCCTCATGCATTTTCAGCATGTCCTTCCTCTCCTGCTTAAGAATTTTGTTCTCGCTATCCAGCTCTTGAATGTGCTTGGATTGCTTGACAATATTCTTGGCCTTGGCGATGGTTTCTGCAAGTCACAAAAAGCAAAGTACACAGTGAGTACTCGAATAATATGGGCACAAAACCAAGTAGGAATGCGAGATAGAAAACAGACGCTTGCTCTTGGTGATCTGTTCCTTCAAGAAGGCAGTTTTACCCTTTTCAGCTTCCAAGTCTGCGCGCATCTTCTGGTACTTGTCGTTGGCCATGCCCCTACGAGCACTCTCGTTTTGTGGAAAAAAGGTCAAATTTAAAACGTTGTTTGGTCTGCTTGGAGCATCTAGCCGGAAATTTTCCACCTAGACGCTCGGGGGCTACAACGAGAGTTTTTTGACTTAGCATTATGCTTAGCTTTTCTTTAAGCATCTAGTCGGAACTAATTCAGTTTTCGATTAGAAGCTTGGGGGCTATAGTATAAAGTTTTTAACTTGGATATATGCTTATCTTTTCTTTAAGCATCTAGTCGGAACTAATTCAGTTACAACTAGAGGCTTGGGGGCTATAGTATTGAAATTTATAAACAGCGTATGCTACTCTTAAAAGCATCTAGTCGGAATAATTCATTCCAGCTACATGCTTGGGGGCTACAGTGAGAGGTTTTCTAATTTAGTCACTCTTAGAACATATAGATGCAAAGACCTATGGTTTTCGTCTACATCCTCGGGGGATACAGTGGGATACTCATATGAAATGCAAAAGGCAAATAAAACTTACAAGTGCAATGATCTTGAGGTTTGTAGCACTCTCGGCCAACAGCTTGCCAAAGGATTCACTATTTCCTTGCAAGATTTCTGCTTGTCGGCGGAGCTCCTCTAGACCACACGTCGGAGATGTCGGTGCCGCACCAAGAGCCAGAGCAGTGCTACCCGGTGTAAGTACCAGATAGACTATCTTTGGATAAACTATGGATTTCTTGGGTGCGGAGGCGCCGCCAATGACATAAGTACCTGCTTCCACCATCGCCTTACCGCCACCGATGGCATCCTTAGCCGGAGCTTCAGCCATTTGGTGGGCAGCACTCTCTTGCGTCGCCTGCTCGCCGACGATAACAACCTCGGTAGAGGCACCTGAGTCCACTTCCATGGCGGAAGGGCCAGATGCCTCCTTAGCTTGTGAGCTTGTCGGGGCATATGAGGGCTTGACGGAGGGAGTGGCAGGGGCGATGGCGGGAGATGCGTCGTGATGCATCATGTCCTAGATGGTTCTAGAAGCCCCCAATTTGGAGGTCTTCTTTAGGCTGGTCGTGGCTGTCTTCCTGAAACATGCAAAATGCATAAGTACAGGAGCAAGACAGATGAATAGACAATGTCAGAGAGAAATAAGCTTACACAAGTGGGGGTGCTTTGGCAAAGGGGATCCCGGTAACTTTTCTATTCTCCGCCTCCTGGGTGGCGGTAGTCTTCTTGGAGGCTCCACCCTCCGTGTTCTTCTTCTTGCCTCCGTCGGCAGCGTCAGAGGTGGAGCTCTTCCGCTTTCGCGCCAATGAAGCATCGTCGTCGGGCACTCCCATGACTTCCTTCATCTTTGGATCGTAGATTTGGGCAGCCATGCTTTCCTCCTCTAGATCACTAAGCTGTTAAGTGAGAAGTCACCGTGTTAGATGAGATGACATTTTCAAGACGGAAGAACTTGAGTATATGTCATACACGGAAAATAAATAACTACCTTTGGGCACTTGCCGTCTACGAACATGTCGTAGGTGATGGTGAAGCCACGCTTCTTGTCCTTCACCTTGACGATGTCCTTAAGGCGGAGCTTGACGGAGTCACTCGAGAAGTTGTCCACGGAGATGCGGAGGCTATCCCTTTTATCGCTGGTACACTCGTGCATGAGCTTCGCGTGGTGCTGCAGAGGTTGGATTCGCCTGATGAACCAGCACATGGCTAGGTCCAAGCCGGTTAAACCCGTCTCTACGAACCATTCTATCCTCCTTATGGAGCGAGAAGCATCGAGGTCGGAAGGAAGGGAGGCCTAGGATCTCCATGACGAGGCTTCAGCGGCAGCTCCATCAACGAAGTCTGGGTACGTTACTTGTCGGCCAGCCAGAGGGATGTCTGGGCCGTAGAAATAAGTACGCTGCAAGTTTTTGCAGGACTCGTGACCGACGATGTCGGGGAACCACCGGCCAGGTCGGATCTTGAAGCTTATGGTGCCACAATTCCTAAGTTCTTCCTTACTGGCTCCGACTTCACGTTTAACGGTGAAGAAGTATACGAAGAGATCTAGCCTAGGCTTTATCCCTAAGTAACCCTCGCAGAGCGCCGCGTAGTTGATAAGTGCTAAGATACTGTTGGGAGAAAGGTTTTGGGGCTGGACTCTGTAGTGGTTTAAGACGGAGAGGAGGAAGTTGGAGATGGGCAGGGAGACGCCGCGTACCAGTTGGGTTTTGAGGTACACTTTTTCTCTGGCTTAGGGAGAAGGTGTCACCTTACCGGCCAGCGCTGCCCTCCAGGCGAGCCCCTCCGTCGCAGGGAGGTATCCCTCGGCGATCAGCTCCTGGATATCACGGTTGGTGATGTCTGAGCCACGCCAGTCGCCCTTGTGCGAATTAAGTTCCTCCTCCAACGGCTCCATCACCGCTGGATTATGGTCGCCGCCGGTGGACTCAATCACCGCTGAGGCAGGGATGACCAAGCCCTCTGGGGGCACGATGATAGAGCTCGCCGGCTTCGCCGCGGCTTCGCTCGACGCGACCATGGAAGGGGAAGTGCTGCTGCTAGCCATGGAGAGAGGTTGGAGGTGACTGGTGCGGATTGGGGCTAGGGTTTTTCGCGAGTTTTGCGCGTAGAGCTCGAGGAGGCACGCGCTAGAGGAAGAAGACGATGCAAGGAGAGAATGAGGTAAAAGGTAGAAATTCCACCACGGTTACTATTTATCATCTCCAGCATCAAGATTCGTGCAGCTTGATCGGACGGTTGCCGCGTAGACGATGTAACATCCTAGTATCTAGGACCTAACGAAGGGTAGATTTAGGAATATGAATTGTTGCATGCATTCATCTGTGAAAATGTGTGTAAAATTTTCGCCAAATAAAAAAAGCCTAAGTGATCAATGTTTCTTTCATACTTTGAGATTAGGTTTAGTCTTAAGGGGTGATTGTTATAAACTTTGAGATGATCTTAAGGATTTATGTGTTTAAAATGAATTTGAATTTTAAACTTGAGTGTTTGAATAATAATTTAAATGATTTAGATATAAGATTTGAATCTTAAATTAATTAAGGGATAAGTATTATAACTTAAATCTTATCCAAAAACAAGATTGAATATGAAATTCATTTCATATGATTAATACATAAACAAGTTACAAAGAATGTAACATACTGAAGCCATTTCCAAAATTCAGAATTTACAAAAGAATAAAGAATAAGAATCTTCTTTATTAAATAATAATATAATCTTTATTACAATTAAATAAAATAAAGATTACAAGAATAATAACAGAAAAATTACAAAAGAATAAATAAATTACATTTGAATCTCTACTAACTATCCTATATCTAAATCTACACTAAATCTTCATCTTTATCTTTGTACCTACAAAACAAAGACACAATAGAAATAAAATAAGATTAGTGTTAGTATATTGCTCTCAGATATGTTAGTGAAGTGCACTTGACGAACTCATCATTGAGAAATGTTATAAAAGGGGCAAGTTTCACCAATATGAAAGATACCATCTTTCATAAATTCAAAGCCAGAAGTCAAATGACAGCCAAGAAGGATCAATTCACCTGCCAGGTGAAAGTAAGCTGGTAATAGTAAGTTCAAAATTTCTGAACCTATCCACAAGTGCATATCAGGCACACAAGCTGGACACACACCAGCATGCAAATGGTGTGCTGTCGACCTCACAAGCACAGCCAAATCACACAAAACCACAGTACAGCCGTGGGTGAGCACTAGTGCATCACTCCACTACACATCACACAAGAACAACCAGTGTAGACAACAGCCAAACGAAGAACAGCAGCCAAAACAAACCATCCAGATCAACCCAAACATCACCAGGATGGTGACATAAGGAGGGGGATGAATCTGGTGGAAAGCAAGGTCAAGCCCAAAATCTAGGAGGAGAAAGCAAGCTCAGGAGCCCAGCAAAAGCAGATCACGATCAAGATCAAGATCATCATCCATCTACTTCACCAACATTAGATTTTGTGGTGAGCCTCATAAAACCATCACACGATTTCATCATATTATCTAAACAAAAGCATGTGTTGCTTTATGAAATGATCTCTCAATAATCACCCAAGAGAGGTGAAGCAAATTCGAGGTTTCCTAGGAATGGCTGGTTATTATCGGAGATTCACTGAAGGTTTCTCCAAAATAGCCGGACCAATGACCAAATTATTAAGGAAGAATACACCATTCAAGTGGGATGAGAAGTGTGAAGCAAGTTTCCAAGAGTTGAAGACTAGATTAACCACAACTCCAATCTTAGCAGTTCCTGAAAGAGGGAAGGATTTCACCGTTTACTGTGATGCATCTAAAGAAGGTTTGGGTTGTGTATTAATGCAAGATCGGAAAGTGATTTCTTATGGTTCAATACAATTGAAACCACATGAAGTCAATTATCCAACTAATTATTTAGAGTTAGCAGCAGTAGTTTTTGCACTGAAAGGATGGAGGCATTTTCTTTATGGAGCCAGATGTGAGTTATGCACTGACCATAAAAGTCTCAAATATTTATTCAGTCAAAAGGAATTGAATATGAGACAGAAGCGTTGGTTGGAACTAATCAAGGATTATAATTTAACAATCAACTACACTGCAGGGAAAGCAAATGTTGTGGCAGATGCTTTAAGAAGAAAGAGTGCAGATACTCAACCTAGCAAGGACGTCGACTCCGTCGAGCTATTCCATTGGATCCTCCAACAGGAGTCGACAAAACAACCGGCCACGCCATAACCTCAAGACCCGAGTCGAGTCCCTCCTTGGATGGTCGCATCCCTTGATGCTACAAAGACGCGACGCTGGTCACGCACCCGACAGAAGCAACGACATCGAATTCATCCGAAACATCGAGTCCCCCTGGCTAAACGTCACGCGACTCCACTATGCGTGATACGCTGACTCGATGCACTTCCGGGTCAGTGATTTCTCCTCGCATGAGTCTCCACTCGAGTTTGCGACTCGACTAGAAACTCGGGGGCTACTCCTATCAGGAGCGCTGGTCGCGCACCCGATGTACTTACGGGTCAGTGGTACGCCCACGAGATTGTCGACTACAACTCCATGATACAAGACTCGAGTCTCTGCCCGAGTCTACGACTCCGCCAGACACTCGGGGGCTACTCCAAACTGGAACGCTGGTCGCGCACACATAAGATCTTCGAGTCCTACGTCGAGTCTACGACTCCACTACGGACTCGGGGGCTACCCCCATAGGGAGGATGGATTCAAGCATCCGAAAAATTTGTGTTCTACGGACTTGAAGCCAAACAACGCCTGAATTAAAGTCTTTGCTCGAGTCTACGACTCGAACAGACACTCGGAGGCCACTCCCATAGGGAGCACTGGTCACGCACCCTATAGTCCATTGTGTTGACTACGTCCATAATGTTGACTCCTTTGCAACAACCGAACAAATTCAGCTGGCCCGATGAACTTTCGAGTGAACTGCTTCGCACTCGACACAACTTTCGACTCCGACATCCAAATGCAAGGTTCAAGACAACTAAGTCTCCACCCGAATCTATGTTTCGGATGGACACTCGGGGGCTACTGACATGGATATGCCCTACGGGTACCCGATGTTAGTATACCTGGTCCAGCCCGACGGAAGGCCCACTCGACGACCTGCCAGGGTCCATGACGCCTATGACGGTTCGGCTGATATGAAGCCCATATGGACATGGACTCCCGGCACGCAAGACAAGGAAATCTCAAGACTAGAGTTTGAATACAACTTGTAGCCTACTCGAATCGGTACCTGAGACCTAGCCTCCCCATATATAAAGGCTAGAAGGGTCCAACGAGGAGGATAGATTACGCTATGACCTAGATCTCTCTCCACGTACACAATAGATCTATAGATCTAACAATGGCACCTCGCACAACACCGCATACACACCTCCACGCCAGATCGCATCTGCGCATCCCTGTAACCTTTAGTTCCGCCGATAATCAAGAGCATACAAGCAGGAGTAGGGTTTTCCCTCCGGGGGCCTGAACCTGGGTAAACCTTGTGTCCCCGTGTTGCTTGTTTTCTAATCGTTCCGCGATCTCCAGCATCCCCATCTTATCCAAAACCCAAGTCCATAACAATGGGCATTGACGAGATTAAACCTCGTCACAGGGAGCTACCAAAAGAGTTACAAATGGACTTGGAAATATTAGAACTTCAATTCATCAGAACAGAGGTTCTTGGAAGATTAGCTACTATGCAGGTAGTTGCAGATCAGGATAGTGATCTTAAGCAAGAAATTTTTAGACATCAAGAAGAAGATCCTTTCATTACTGAGGAAATTCGGAGGATATCTCAAGGGCAAAAATCAGTTTTTCGCCGTGGAGATTATGGATCTTTATGGTTCCAAGATCGTCTATGTGTTCCAGATGTGACGGAGATCAGAAATGTCATACTCAAAGAAGCACATGATACACCATATTCTATACATCTAGGGAGTACTAAGATGTATATGGATTTGAAAGAACTATTCTGGTGGAATAACATGAAAAGGGATATTGCTAAATATGTATCTGAATACCATACTTGTCAAAGGGTGAAAGCTGAACATCAAAGTCCAGCAGGGCCATTACAACCCTTAGAAATTCTTGAATGGAAATGGGAGGAAATAGGTATGGACTTCATCACAGGATTACCTATGACACCAAAAAGGAAGGATATGATATGGGTAATTGTGGATAGACTCACTAAGAGTGCACATTTTATTCCGGTGAATCAAAAGGATAATGCCGAGAAGTTAGTTGAAATATATGTCAAAGAGATAGTAAATAAGCATGGAGTACCCAAAAATATCATAACTGATAGGGGATCAGTGTTTACTTCAGCATTTTGGAAGCAATTGCATGAAGCACTTGGTTCAAAATTAGATTTTAGCACGAATATCATCCTGAGACAGGAGGTCAAACTGAAAGAACAAATCAAATACTAGAAGACATGTTGAGAGCTTGTGCACTAGACTTTGGAGGAACATGGGAAGATCACCTACCATTGGCAGAATTTTCTTATAACAATAGCTATCAGAGTAGTCTGAAGGCAGCTCCATATGAGATTCTATATGGAAGGAAGTGTAGATCACCAATATGTTGGTATGAAACTAGAAGCAGTAAAGGATTTGCACCAGATTATATCAAGGAGAGACAAGATATCATTTATAAGATCAGGGATAGACTGAAAATAGCCCAGAGTAGGCAGAAAAGTTATGCGGATCAAAGCCGAAGATCATGGCATCCAGAAGTGGGAGATATGGTCTATTTGAAAGTAAGTCCGATGAAAGGAGTCAAAAGATTCTGAGTTAAAGGAAAATTGAGTCCAAGATATATCGGACCATTCAAGATACTGAGTCAAAACAGAACTATAGCTTATGCTTTAGAGTTACCATCAAGATTGGCTCAAGTGCATAATGTTTTCCATGTGTCACAACTTTGCAAATGTTTGAAATTTCCAGATGATGCAATAACACATCAAGAGATAGAACTACAAGCAGACCTGACTTATATTGAAAAGCCTTGTAAAATTCTGGAAGAAAACTTGAAAAGATTAAGGAATAGAGCAATCAAATATTGCAAGGTACAGTGGGAACATCACCCTGAGAGAGAAGCCACATGGGAGAAGGAAGAGTATTTAAGAAAAGCTTATCTAGAACTATTCAGGTACATCTCCACAAACTTCGGGATGAAGTTTAATTTAAGGGGGGAAGTCTGTAACATCCCAGTATCTAGGACCTAACGAAGGGTAGATTTAGGAATATGAATTGTTGCATGCATTCATCTATGAAAATGTGTGTAAAATTTTCGCCAAAAAAAACCCTAAGTGATCAATGTTTCTTTCATACTTTGAGATTAGGTTTAGTCTTAAGGGGTGATTGTTATAAACTTTGAGATGATCTTAAGGATTTATGTGTTTAAAATGAATTTGAATTTTAAACTTGAGTGTTTGAATAATAATTTAAATGATTTAGATATAGGATTTGAATCTTAAATTAATTAAGGGATAAGTATTATAACTTAAATATTATCCAAAAAAAAAGATTGAATATGAAATTCATTTCATATGATTAATACATAAACAAGTTACAAAGAATGTAACATACTGAAGCCATTTCCAAAATTCAGAATTTACAAAAGAATAAAGAATAAGAATCTTCTTTATTAAATAATAATATAATATTTATTACAATTAAATAAAATAAGGATTACAAGAATAATAATAGAAAAATTACAAAAGAATAAACAAATTACATTTGAATCTCTACTAACTATCCTATATCTAAATCTACACTAAATCTTCATCTTTATGTGTACCTGCAAACCAAAGACAAAATAGAAACAAAATAAGATTAGTGTTAGTATATTTCTCTCAGATATGGTAGTGAAGTGCACTTGACAAACTCATCATTGAGAAATGTTATAAAAGGGGCAAGTTTCACCATTATGAAAGATTTCATCTTTCATAAATTCAAAGCCAGAAGTCAAATGACAGCCAAGAAGGATCAATTCACCAGCGAGGTGAAAGTAAGCTGGTAATAGTAAGTTCAAAATTTCTGAACCTATCCACAAGTGCATAGCAGGCACACAAGCTGGACACACACCAGCATGCAAATGGTGTGTTGTCGACCTCACAAGCACAACCAAATCACACAAAACCACAGTACAGCCGTGGGGGAGCACTAGTGCATCACTCCACTACACATCACACAAGAACAACCAGTGTAGACAGCAACCAAACCAAGAACAACAGCCAAAACAAACCATCCAGATCAACCCAAACATCTCCAGGATGGTGACATAAGGAGGGGGATGAATCTGGTGGACAACAAGGTCAAGCCCAAAAGCTAGGAGGAGCAGGCAAGCTCAAGAGCAAGCTTAGGAGCCCAGCAAAAGCAGATCAAGATCAAGATCAAGATCATCATCCATCTACTTCACCAACATTAGATTTTGTGGTGAGCCTCATAAAACCATCACACAATTTCATCATATTATCTAAACAAAAGCATGTGTTGCTTTATGAAATGATCTCTCAATAATCACCCAAGAGAGGTGAAGCAAATTCGAGGTTTCCTAGGAATGGCTGGTTATTGTCGGAGATTCATTGAAGGTTTCTCCAAAATAGCCGGACCAATGACCAAATTATTAAGGAAGAATACACCATTCAAGTGGGATGATAAGTGTGAAGCAAGTTTCCAAGAGTTGAAGACTAGATTAACCATAACTCCAATCTTAGCAGTTCCTGAAACAGGGAAGGATTTCACCATTTACTGTGATGCATCTAAAGAAGGTTTGGGTGTTGTATTAATGCAAGATCGGAAAGTGATTGCTTATGGTTCAAGACAATTGAAACCACATGAAGTCAATTATCCAACTCATGATTTAGAGTTAGCAGCAATAGTTTTTGCACTGAAAGGATGGAGGCATTTTCTTTATGGAGCCAGATGTGAGTTATGCACTGACCATAAAAGTCTCAAATATTTCTTCACTCAAAAGGAATTGAATATGAGACAGAAGCGTTGGTTGGAACTAATCAAGGATTGTAATTTAACAATCAACTACGCTCTAGGGAAAGCAAATGTTGTGGCAGATGCTTTAAGAAGAAAGAGTGCAGATACTTGAAGCCAAACAATAGGGAGGATGGATTCAAGCATCCGAAAAATTTGTGTTCTACGGACCTGAAGCCAAACAACGGCTGAATTAAAGTCTTTGCTCGAGTCTACGACTTGAACAGACACTCGGAGGCTACTCCCATAGGGTGCACTGGTCGCGCACCCTATAGTCCATTGTGTTGACTACGTCCATAATGTTGACTCCTTTGCAACAACCGAACAAATTCAGCTGGCCCGATGAACTTTCGAGTGAACTGCTTCGCACTCGACACAACTTTCGACTCCGACATCCAAATGCAAGGTTCAAGACAACTAAGTCTCCACCCGAATCTATGTTTCGGATGGACACTCGGGGGCTACTGACATGGATATGCCCTACGGGTACCCGATGTTAGTATACCTGGTCCAGCCCGACGGAAGGCCCACTCGACGACCTGCCAGGGTCCATGACGCCTATGACGGTTCGGCTGATATGAAGCCCATATGGACACGGACTCCCGGCGCGCAAGACAAGGAAATATCAAGACTAGAGTTTGAATACAACTTGTAACCTACTCGAATAGGTACCTGAGACCTAGCCTCCCCATATATAAAGGCTAGGAGGGTCCAACGAGGAGGACAGATTACGCTACGACCTAGATCTCTCTCCACGTACACAATAGATCTATAGATCTAACAATGGCACCTCGTACACCACCGCATACACACCTCCACGCCAGATCGCATCTGCGCATCCCTGTAACCTTTGGTTCCGCCGTAATCAAGAGCAGACAAGCAGGAGTAGGGTTTTCCCTCCGGGGGCCTGAACCTGGGTAAACCTTGTGTCCCTGTGTTGCTTGTTTTCTAACCGTTCCGCGATCTCCAGCATCCCCATCTTCTCCAAAACCCAAGTCCATAACAATGGGCATTGGCGAGATTAAACCTCGTCACAGGGAGCTACCAAAAGAGTTACAAATGGACTTGGAAAGATTAGAACTTCAATTCATCAGAACAGAGGTTCTTGGAGGATTAGCTACTATGCATGTAGTTGCAGAGCAGGACAGTGATCTTAAGCAAGAAATTTTTAGACATTAAGAAGAAGATCCTTTCATTACTGAGGAAATTCGGAGGATATTTCAAGGGAAAAAAATCAGTTTTTCGCCTTGGATATTATGGATCTTTATGGTTCCAAGATCGTCTATGTGTTCCAGATGTGGCGGAGATCAGAAATGTCATACTCAAAGAAGCACATGATACACCATATTTTATACATCTAGGGAGTACTAAGATGTATATGGATTTGAAAGAACTATTCTGGTGGAATAACATGAAAAGGGATATTGCTAAATATGTATCTGAATGCCATACTTGTCAAAGGGTGAAAGCTGAACATCAAAGTCCAGCAGGGCCATTACAACCCTTAGAAATTCCTGAATGGAAATGGGAGGAAATAGGTATGGACTTCATCATAGGATTACCTATGACACCAAAAAGGTAGGATATGATATGGGTAATTGTGGACAGACTCACTAAGAGTGCACATTTTATTCCGGTGAATCAAAAGGATAATGCCGAGAAGTTAGTTGAAATATATGTCAAAGAGATAGTAAGTAAGCATGGAGTACCCAAAAAGATCGTAACTGATAGGGGATCAGTGTTTACTTCAGCATTTTGGAAGAATTGCATGAAGCACTTGGTTCAAAATTAGATTTTAGCATGGCATATCATCCTGAGACAGGAGGTCAAACTGAAAGAACAAATCAAATACTAGAAGACATGTTGAGAGCTTGTGCACTAGATTTTGGAGGAACATGGGAAGATCACCTACCATTGGCAGAATTTTCTTATAACAATAGCTCTCAGAGTAGTCTGAAGGCAGCTCCATATGATATTCTGTATGGAAGGAAGTGTAGATCACCAATATGTTGGTATGAACCTGGAAGTAGTAAAGGATTTGCACCAGATTATATCAAGGAGAGACAAGGCATCATTGATAAGATCAGGGATAGACTGAAAATAGCCCAGAGCAGGCAGAAAAGTTATGCGGATCAAAGCCGAAGATCATGGCATCCAGAAGTGGGAGATATGGTCTATTTGAAAGTAAGTCCAATGAAAGGAGTAAAAAGATTCGGAGTTAGATATATTGGACCATTCAAGATACTGAGTCAAAACAGAACTATAGCTTATGCTTTAGAGTTACCATCAAGATTGGCTCAAGTGCATAATGTTTTCCATGTGTCACAACTTCGCAAATGTTTGAAAGTTCCAGATGATGCAATAACACATTAAGAGATAGAACTTCAAGCAGACCTGACTTATATTGAAAAGCCCTGTAAAATTCTGGAAGAAAACTTGAAAATATTAAGGAATAGAGCAATCAAATATTGCAAGGTACAGTGGGAACATCACCCTGAGAGAGAATCCACATGGTTGAAGGAAGATGATTTAAGAAAAGCTTATCCAGAACTATTCAGGTACATCTCCACAAACTTCGGGACGAAGTTTAATTTAAGGGTTGAAGTCTGTAACATCCCAGTATCTAGGACCTAACGAAGGGTAGATTTAGGAATATGAATTGTTGCATGCATTCATCTGTGAAAATGTGTGTAAAATTTTCGCCAAATAAAAAACCCTAAGTGATCAATGTTTCTTTCATACTTTGAGATTAGGTTTAGTCTTAAGGGGTGATTGTTATAAACTTTGAGATGATCTTAAGGATTTATGTGTTTAAAATGAATTTGAATTTTAAACTTGAGTGTTTGAATAATAATTTAAATGATTTAGATATAGGATTTGAATCTTAAATTAATTAAGGGTTAAGTATTATAACTTAAATCTTATCCAAAAACAAGATTGAATATGAAATTCATTTCATATGATTAATACATAAACAAGTTACAAAGAATGTAACATACTGAAGCCATTTCCAAAATTCAGAATTTACAAAAGAATAAAGAATAAGAATCTTCTTTATTAAATAATAATATAATATTTATTAAAATTAAATAAAATAAAGATTACAAGAATAATAACAGAAAAATTACAAAAGAATAAACAAATTACATTTGAATCTCTACTAACTATCCTATATCTAAATCTACACTAAAGCTTCATCTTTATCTGTACCTGCAAACCAAAGACAAAATAGAAACAAAATAAGATTAGTGTTAGTATATTTCTCTCAGATATGTTAGTGAAGTGCACTTGACAAACTCATCATTGAGAAATGTTATAAAAGGGGAAAGTTTCACCATTATGAAAGATTTCATCTTTCATAAATTCAAAGCCAGAAGTCAAATGACAGCCAAGAAGGATCAATTCACCAGCCAGGTGAAAGTAAGCTGGTAATAGTAAGTTCAAAATTTCTGAACCTATCCACAAGTGCATTGCAGACACACAAGCTGGACACACACCAACATGCAAATGGTGTGCTGTCGACCTCACAAGCATAACCAAATCACACAAAACCATAGCACATCCGTGGGGAGCACTAGTGCATCACTCCACTACACATCACACAAGTACAACCAGTGTAGACAACAACGAAACCAAGAACAGCAGCCAAACCAAACCATCCAGATCAACCCAAACATCACCAGGATGGTGACATAAGGAGGGGGATGAATCTGGTGGACAGCAAGGTCAAGCCCAGAAGCTAGGAGGAGCAGGCAAGCTCAAGAACAAGCTCAGGAGCCCAGCAAAAGCAGATCAAGATCAAGATCAAGATCATCATCCATCTACTTCACCAACATCAGATTTTGTGGTGATCCTCATAAAACCATCACATGATTTCATCATATTATCTAAACAAAAGCATGTGTTGATTTATGAAATGATCTCTCAATAATGACCCAAGAGAGGTGAATCTATCCTAAAGATTTCAAGTATAATATAAGAAATCAAACTCAGCCAAAAGCACTAAACCCTCAGACCAGCATCACTGGGTTCAGTGTTATTTTTGCAACTTAGATCATTCTTCATTTGATCTTATCAGATCAGGGCACATCTCCCATAGAGAGTAGCACCTCTAATCTTACAAGTTTCAAATAAACTATTTACTCAACTAACTAGGAATTAAATCCTATAGCCTCAGACCAACATCATAGGCAGGAAAGTTAAGAAAAGCTTTCATTTCATCTTGCCAGTATTAATCACAAGCATTATCAAGCTAAGCCCAAAAATAAAACTCAATCACTTGTGTGCCAGATCATAATGGTATCACAAGGACAGGTTCTAAATGAACTAAAACCAATCTTTGCTTAGTTCCCACAGATTAAAGGGACAAACCAATAAATATCATTTTCTCGAAGCCAATTGCCAGGAATCAATATCATATTCATCCATACATCCACAGAAAAACATTACATGTAATGATTTGATTCAGTGTGTATAATCACATACAAGCCTACCATTATAATTACAGTAAGCAACTACTGAAAGAAACCATTGTCAGTACAAGCATTCTGACAATAGAGTAAATTCTCAGATCAACAACATAATCCAATCAGGGATTCCATAGAAACACTAGCATAGGATCATAGTGAATCATCACTAGAATAATCTGACAGGAAACTAGCATCATCAAAGCCACTACAAATCATTAACCACAGCAAACAATCATTCTTCATGCTCAAGTATGATCATCACTAGATCTAAAAGCATCATGGATATGATCAACATGGGGTTATGAACCCTAATCAGAGCAAGAACCCTAATCCAGAGATGAACCCAATCAGCACATAGTCACTAGGCATGAGAAGCCACTAGACACACCGAGAGATTCATGGTAATAGCAGGAACAAGGACCATATAAGCAACTTACCCGAGGTCCTCGCTGACGAATCGAAGAGGAAGCAGATTGGCCGATGAACCGCGGCGGCACAGGGAGCACCCAGGGGGGCGCTGCAACCTGCACCTGCACCTGCCACGGCGGCAGCCGTAGCAGCACATGAGCCCAGCACACCACCACAGACGGGACCACGGCGGTGGCGACATTACCTTTCCTTAACCCTAGGATTCAGGAACAGGGTGGACCACGGGGAAGCCCCGGAGTCAAATCCAATTGGATAGAACGAACGAGCGTCGTCGACAACCCCAAAGCGCACCACGGCGGTGATCAGAACGGCCGACGGCGGCGGAATCGACGGTGGCGGCATCGCCGGGCACAGGGTCGGGTCAGAGGAGGAGAGGATAAGGTCGAGGGAGAGAGGGAGGCAGAGAGAATGGGCTGGGTGGGCCAAAACCCCCTCGGGGTAGTATTTTGACCTTGCCCTATTGGGCCCCACTGGCCCAATAGGCTCAAAAGGCCAGCCCAAGTTGTTTAATAAACTATTTTGATCAATTAGAAAAGACCAAAATGCCCCTGACCTCAATAAAATTCTATAAAATAAAATAAAAGTCCAAAAATTATAAATAAAATATTTTTGGATTCACAATAATCTACTCTGTTCAAATAAAATAAGATATAAAATTTTGGACATTTAAAATTTTATAAGAATTTTGTAATGTATATATTCCTTATGGAATTTTACAAAATTATTGAAAGGTGATAAAAATAAATAAAAATCACTTTCATTATTTATTAATATTATAGTATATTTGAAAAATACTAAATAAATATTTAGTAATAAATTTAATGTATAATTAATAATTCCTAAAAGAATTATTAAATCAATAGAAGTCAAATAAAAAGGGAAATAAAATAAAATAATTCAATATATGCACTAAATATAAATTTTTTATTAATATTTATAAATGCTTTATTAGAAGGCACCTTATATAGGGAAAATGCATATAGGATTAAATAATGCATTACTTGCATAATCATTTTGCTTGTTTAAATATTGTCCTTACCGGGCAATAATGATGTTTTTGTAGAACTAGAAGCTCAAGGTCCAGTGCAAGCATCAAACTTCACTACCTTGCCATCCCAAGGCAAGTTCATCACTTTCTCATGTACTTTGAAGAGTCTTTACCAAAGTATTTGCAAATTGTGTGTTATCATATATGCTATAAAAGAAAGAAAATATTATTTTCACAAATAAAGAAATCATAGATATCATCCTAGGTGGTGATATAATGGAGCAATAGAAATTAGGGTTCTATTTGCAACTTAAGTGTCTAGTTAGTAGTAACTAACGGAGCCGAGCAGCATGGACTCTATAGAATAAGCTGTTGAGCCCCACTCCTAGTCGGAGTTACTTCTTTTAAATTCTGCTGAACACTTTATATTTGGTTTGTAAGTTGGATCTTTTGGAAGTCTTGAACTTCCGGTATTGTAATAATAATAATAATAATAATGTGTGTACTTTTGTAATATGGACCCGCAATGTTTCTGTTGTACCACTCTGAGGGATGTGATATTTACGGAACGGTGTTCTGTGGATGTCATGTCAACGACTATAGTGTACTACACATGCAGTGCTATGCTGGGTCACTGCAGACGACGTGTTTGCGAACATGCGTAGAAATTTCGCCACGTCTCCAACCGTCACCGCCAACGGTTCATATCGCTCGCGCGGGAAAATCGGACATGATTGCGTTCTCTGCATGTGTGAGTTACGAGGCGTCGCTAACCTAAGCCTACGTCGCCCTAGCTGACATAGGCAGATGAGCCGTCACATCAGAAGATTCCAGCATGGACGGATCCAATCCAGCTACGGAAGAGTTCGATGGAAGATTCAACATTTCTCCGACTTACGTGTTGAAGACGGAGAAAACCTTGCAGGGTTCTTTGGGAGGACTACAAGATGTTGCTTGACGATTTTCCGACATTCATCTAGACGGAGCATTCCACACGAAGAGGCTAGACGGCGCAAGATCTCGGAGTTCTCCGGGGGCTACTGTTGGGGATATGCTATATGGGTATCCTCATAGCATGTCTCCTATCTGGATAACCCGGGTGGCCCACAGTTGGTAGCATGGCCCATGGCCTGCTGGGCGGCCCAGTTAGATGGATCCAGAAGGGACACCCATGCCGGATAAAGGAAGGCTACGGTGGAGTCACTGACGAGGTTTAATATCGTCAATGCCTATTGTTATGGACTTGGGTTTTGGAGAAGATGGTGATGCTGGAGATCGCGGAATGGTTAGCAAACAAGCAACACGGGGACACAAGGTTTACCCAGGTTTAGGCCCCCGTAGGGAAAACCCTACTCCTGCTTGTCTGCTCTTGATTACGGCGGAACCGAAGGTTACAGGGATGCACAGATGCGATCTGGCATGGAGGCATGTATGCGGTGGTGTGCGAGGTGCCATTGTTAGATCTGTAGATCTATTGTGTACGTGGAGAGAGATCTAGGTCGTAGCGTAATCTGTCCTCCTCGTTGGACCGTCCTAGCCTTTATATAAGGGGAGGCTAGGTCTCAGGTACTGATTCGAGTAGGTTATAAGTCGTATTCAAACTCTAGTCTTGAGATTTCCTTGTCTTGCGCGCCGGGAGTCCGTGTCCATATGGGCTTAATATCAGCCGAACCGTCATAGGTGTCATGGACCCTGGCAGGTCGTCGAGTGGGCCTTCCGTCGGGCTGGACCAGGTATACTAACATCGGGTACCCGTAGGGCATATCCATGTCAAGCAAATGTGGTAGCATGGCCCATGGACTGCTGGGCGGCCCAGTTAGATGGATCCAGAAGGGAGACCCATGTCGGATAAAGGAAGGCTACGGTGGAGTCACCGACGTACCTAGAGCCATGGAATACAAGACACTCAAGACTAGTAATAGACGGTATAGGACTCTATAACCTGTCCGGCTAGGACTTTTCCGTGTAACCCTAGGACATGACGACTATATAAGTCGGGCCTGTGGGAGCCTTTACGGCATGATAACTTACAATCTCAGGCATTCGAGTAGCGATTAGCACACACCTCGCACATCGAACCTATCTCTGTAACTCGGTGTATTGCCCTTATAGTGATTTATAGCAGGAGTAGGATTCCGCCACTGTCGTGGGATCTGAACCTGGGTAAGCTGTGTTACTTCGTACCCGTCAACCGTCCGCCTCCCCCCACGTCTATAAACACGCACTGTGAGGACCCCTCCATGGCGTACTCGTCAGCAATACCACGACATCAACACTTATACAGGAATGCAAAGCAAGAACACCAAGGGTGCTCAAATCCTTCACTCTCAAATCCAACCAAAGCGACAAGTGCTAGGGAGGAATTAGAGAGGAAGAACAATGGTGGAAATCAACAAATGACTCCAAGATCTAGATCCAATGGGTTCCCCTCACTTAGAGGAGGAATTAGTTGGTGGGGATTGTAGATCAAGATCAACTCTTCCAAAGCCCTCAAAAATATGAAAGAATCATAGGAGGGAAGGGGAATGAAGCAAGCTTAAGAGGTTCAACAATGGAGGTCAATTTCATGGTCTATAACTCACTAAAACGTTGGGGAAAGAACCCATTTTATAGGGGAAATAAAATATGACCATTGGGAGAAATCTATGCGAACTCGGTTGAAAGTTCGGTTGGACCGACCCTCACACCGGACGGTCTGGTTTCCAGACCGGAAAACCGGATTTCAATCGAGATTAGGTACTGTCCGTAGTCTCAGATAGACTCGGTATAGCAAAATCAAAAATCCCGGTTTAAGATCCGGTTTTCTGGTGCTGGCACTGGACCACCCGGTCTGGGAGCCGGTTGGACCGGATTCACAACCGGGATGAAACAGACTTCACGAAAAACACAATAACTTTTGCATCCGTACTCCAATTTCGATGATCTTGGGCCTGTTTTGAAGAGGACAACAAGCTCTACAAGATGGTGCAGATAAACATCATAGCCCAACAAAGGAGGATAGAACCAAATGAAGAAAGGTAAGAAACCTCCCTGAAGAAGAACCAATAAAACCTTCAAATTCGAAAACGCCATAGAAGATGCATACGAATTCCGTTTTTGATGAACTTGGGCTTGTTGAAGAGATAGAAACAAGCTCAAGAAACTCACATGTAGAAACACCATGAAGCAACAAAATAGGAAGATGCAAAGTATGAAAATGATTGAGATCCCTATGATGATGTGATCAAGTTATCCAACCGAAAGCCCCTCTTGATAGTGCGGCTATCTATCCTATAACCTGGTCTCCCAACAACCACCTTGAGACGGTAAAAGGAAAACCTAGCAAGGCCATACATTTGCCTTGCGCATCCCGCTTGATCTTGATGACAATTATTCAAGCTCCATCCAAGCCGAAATGCATCACTTGATCATTGTTGCTTCATGAAGACTCATAATTTTCTCCCCCATACACCACTATGGGATAGCTTAATTAATACATGTCTTCACAAGTCCATTATCACCAATATGAATGGCAAGATTCAAGAAAATGATATTCTCGAGATGATTATCTTGAACTTGCCCTTCTCAACCTTGATGACGATCACCACTTGATGTCATCCTCTCATGGTCGATATGATATCTTCACTTTTGAAGCATGCCCATGGAAAGATACCTATATCATAGATAAAATGCAAAGGCACAAATATAATGGGTTAGTTAATGATGCATAATTGGCAAGGCTTACCATACCACAAGATTCTTGTGGTACATTATTTATGCTTCATGTGTTGGCCAACTTGAAATTACTCTTGACTCTTTGTATTGGTCAATCATGTATCTTCTCGTGGTCCATCTCAATAGTTGAGGTACAAAAATAACTCTTCATTTGATTACATGCTCTAAATCTTAGTCAACCATAGCTCAACTAATGAGGTTATCATGACACCAACTTAGAGCTATATCTTGAATTATTCTATTGATATCACACTCTCAAGATCTTAATCATATCATATTCTTCTTAAACTCGATGATCTTGATGCCAATACTCAAGGTAAATCTTTATCTTCATGGCATCCATACTTGAATCCAACACATGGGCTACAAGCATGACCTATGGAATATTCCTTCATATAAAACTCAAGGAAAACATTAGTCCATATGGATTGTCATTAATCACCAAAACCATACATATGTGCAATTGACCTTTCAATGGCTAATGCTACGGCTTCAGGCAACTGCACACAAACTCACCAGTTGGAGTGGAGGATCGGTAGGAAACATCAAGAGCAAGATGGACATCTCGTGTGAGCTCATAGCCAGAATTGACAAGGCCCAGGAAGATAGAGTGCTCACACCTAACGAGGCCAGCTACACAAGCAGCTGAAGTTATCATACATGGGCTTCACTTCCTTGGAGCGCACGATCATGAGGCAACGTGCATGGCTAGCCAACCTGAAAGATGGAAACACCAACACGTCCTTCTACCATCGCTAGTGCATGTACCGATGACAGAAGAAGGGCATCTTCAGCATTACCATGGACACTCAGGTGCTTACCGACCATACTGAGATGGCCGAGGAAGCCTACACTCACTATGACGGGCTGCTTGGCACTGCTAGTGATCGCGACCATGCATTGGACCTCTCAGAACTGATAGAGCAGGAGGACCTGCAAGACCTAGAATCACCTTTCAGCGCGGATGAGATCTAGAGTGCTTTGAAAAACATGCACGCGCGCAAAGCACGTGGGCGAGATGGGTTCACCGTTGAATTCCTATGCTCCTGCTAGAACATCGTCAAGCACGACATCATGACGGTCTTCTAGCAGCTATACGAGATGCGTGGCCGCGACTTCAACAAGATAAACCAGGTGTTAATGATGTTGCTGCCGAAGAAAGCCGGTGCGAGTAGCCTGGGCGACTATCGCCTTACCAGCCTAATTCATCTGGCCGCGAAGCTGTTCGCCAAGATTCTATCTCTATGCCTCGCCCCCAAGCTAAACACTATTGTGAGAAGCAGCCAAAATGCCTTCATCAAAGGACGAAGTCTCCTTGATAACTTCGTCTTTGTCAAGCAGTCAGCTAAGTTGCTACATCACCCAAGAGTCCCAGCCATGCTCCTCAAGCTTGACCTTACAAAGGCCTTCGACTCCATCACTTGGTACTTATTTTTGAGATCCTTATGCAATATGGATTTGGAGACCGGTTTCTCGAGTGGCTGGCCATCCTCCTGACATTATCAAGCACGCGCATCCTGTGACACCCCCGGGATCAGGGCTAAACAAATCCCAGACCTCCGTCTGACATAAGCTTAACCTTGAGCTCAAGGATATCCAGTGAAGAATCGATAACACAACAGTGACCCTACGACACAAAATTTATTATAGCAAGCTCATAACTGAGCAGAAAACCAAATTATGTCACTGACCACAAACATCAAACAACGGAAGGCATATTATGCTATTAAGTATAGCAAACTTAACAAATGGCCTAAGAGGCCTGAAGCATAACGATGACGACCCAGCCCATAGATTCCAGGTTGCCGGCCGGGAACCCCAAGCTACTCGTCGATGTCGATGTAGTACCAAACTCGTCTTCAGGGAACACTTCCTCTGTCAAAAGTATCAACAAAGCAAGGGTGAGTACAGGGTGTACTCCGCAAGACTTATGGCTGGTGGATTTGTTTTGCATAAATCCATCTTTTTTTTATGAAACAAGAGGGAGGAGAAGCTCGTCTACTCAGAATATTTTAAAAGGGGATAAGAGATCGACATCTCCAAAGTATTGATCATCATCTTTTGATATCCACCAAATCATCACCATCTACAACTAGGATCACCCCCTCGTACCCATGAGGAAGCATCCTTAATCACATGTTGATCTGCCAAGTTTTACGATTAGGTTAAAGTTCTCTATGATCTTGAGTCCGGTCGCCAAGTCGTTCATAACTGTGAACACGGCTTTTCGAAAAGATTATTACCCTGCAGGGGTGTACAAATTTACCCACACATACTAACCTTCTCTTAATGCCACAATGATTAGCCCTCTTCCTTGGAAGGCCGACAGAGGGTGGTTAGACACAACCTTTACCTTGCTTTCGCCGAGACCATGAGTCACGCAATAAGTATGGTTCCGCCGTAACTGGTCAAATCCCGAAGCCGGTACTTAAATATGTGAGGCGAGGTTGGTTTACCAGGGGCGCCATCAACCCCAAGCAACCCGGTCCACGCTTCCCTACCTATATGAATACACCTCCTTCACCCCCTCTTTCAAAAACATTTTCAATGTGTATGTCGAATGGAACGACCGAACTATGTGACTCATGGAATCTACTAGGCAAGTTAGTTGCTCATGAGGTTTTCCAGGACCCGTGTGGTTGTACGCTCATCTCGGTTCCAAAGGCAAGAACTCAGGTCCTAGTGGTGGCGAGCATGGGACTACAAAAACCACATCCCACCGTGGCCTCCCATACAAGCCTTAGCATGTTTAAACTCATATCACCTCATCAAAATATCTCGATCTCCTGCCATACTAGATTCTCTGCATCTGGTACATCATCTGGATGGACCAGACTCAACAGCTATGCATGGCTAAGCAAGACACAATATAAGCTCTAGTAGTGCACACAAGCCAAACCTAGTTATGCTAGGAGCAGTGGATCAGGTAATATAAGCTCAAAGGGAGTAATGCAATAGATAGGATACTCTATCTATCGATAAAATACCACAGTAGAATCATGGCAAGAATTGAAATACTTTCGAAATCATAGGATTATATCATGGTGGGGCTTTGCTTGCCTTTGACAGTTGATGACAGATAAGCAGATCTTCGGGAGCCTTGAGCTTGACTTGGTTACAGTTGGTCAAGTATTGTTCGTCGATCTTCGATCTTCGATCTTCGACGGTGTTGACCTCGGGCTTCGATCTCGATCTCGATATCGTATTCTACCGCGAAGAACCAAAACACCGGAAAGAGAGAGGAAACAATCAACACATGGCATCGATGCAATGCTCAAGTAAGGATGATGATATGACAAGTTTAATTGTATTGAAATGTAACCCTAAAGCATGCTCAAAAACTTAATCGAGGTTCCGAGGGGTGCAAACCCTAACTCGGGGAAACTCCGGATGTATATGAGAGGGGTTACTTTGTTCTTCTAATTAAACTAGTCATTTTAGTTGTTGAACAATTCATGCTTATAGCTTAATGAGATAGCTCTCATTTTTCTGAACATTTTGATATATTATTTGTATTTTTCTGAATTATAGATTAAAAGTTATTGAATTTACAATATTATACCAATTTTAGAAATTATTAAACCATTTAAATTGTTTTACTGCGTCACTGTGAAACAGGGCTGGCATCAGCTAGGGGGATGGGAATTTTTCACCGGGGCAGAAGCTAGCCACAGTCACTGACGAGTGGGCCCTATGCCACATCATCAGTCACGCTGGCGGTCAGTGGTCAAAGGGTCCACAACCACGTCACCCTAACGCGAGCATAACGTCAGCACGACGTCCACCCTCAGGCGATGGTCGCCGGCGATGACAGAGGCCACGCCAGCTCGTGCGGGTGGGCTCGTTAGAACGAGCGGGACGAAACAAACCTAACTATAGCAGCGCCGCCTCGATTTGGTCATCGGAGCTAGCACTACGGCGAGCGGCGGCGGCGGAACTTGCAGCGACACGGCGCACGGCAGCTTATAGCAAAAAAGCGGCCAAACAGATCTCACCTTGAGCTTCAGAAGCTCACTAGGAGCGCGGAAAACTCGACAGCGAGGTCCGGGGTGACCGGAAACGAAGAGTACAACGGCGGTGGTCGTCGGAGACCGAGGTTTTGATTAGGGCATCTGGCGCCACGCCGGCTAAAACGGTTAGGGGCAAACGACCTAGGCGAGCAAGGCGGTCACCGTGGTATGCCTAGCGGGGCTCGACGTGCTCCAGAACATCGGCGCCCCAGAGCTTCGACGAGCTAGGGTTCCAAAGAGAAGAGGATAAGGATGGGGCTCGTTCTCTGCGGTCTCGGGGTCCTTATAGACGGCAAGAGCGGTGTCCGCATGTATCTTGGCGAGGGGTTCATCGCGGCGACGACGGACGGCTCCGGCGGCGACACGCAGCTGCATCCTCAACGGCGTCCTTCTGGCGCGAGAGGAAGAAGAAAGAAAAGAGAAGAAGGGGTACGGCCGGCTATGGGCTTCTGTTGGGACAAGGTGGGCCGAGGGAAAGGGAGAGAAGAGGGAAGGTTGCTGGGCTGCTCGTCCTGAGTGCTCTCTTCCTCTATTTTTTTATACCAAAACCTTTTCTATTTCCTGTTTTGAATTTCTGTTTTGCATTTGAATTTCCTATCTATTTTTAATTATTTCAAAGTTACCAGAAGCTTTATAAAATATATATAAAATATCTGAGAGGCCCTTTTAATCAATTTGGGCTCCATTGTTTTTGGTAGTTTTCAAAATATTCAAAACCTTTTGAATGTTTCAAAGAGAGGGAGAATATTAGGGTTTTAGGGTTTTCTTTATTTCCTTTTGCATGCATTTTTAGGATATGATGATCATGCAATGCACAATCAAACCCTAATTTGGATTAACTAAAACTGGGGTATTACAGCTCTATCCCCCTTACGAGAATATCGACCCGAGATTCCAAAGGTAGGAAAAGAGACAGAGAGAGAAGGAAACACAGGACCACTCTGAAGATAAGAGGGAACACACTAAACAACACTCAGAGTATCTCATGGTCAACTCATGGATAGATTGTTTAGAAACAACTCTGAGATGACGAATATGAAACACGTCAAGGTAACAGAGGAAACAAGAGGAGAAGGTTTCAAGTTGTTAGATAGATGGTCTTAATAAGGATTGAGACCATTGAGCTCACATAAGAGTTTAAGCTTCTGGAAAGGAAAGCTTCCAACAGAAAGAACATGACCACAAACTTCGATAAAGAACCTCTACTAAACGTCTTAAGTAGAGATTTCAGGTTGGAGATGTCGTGGTGGTGGCACGGCAGATGCCATGGGTAGGCTTCAGTTGGGGGGCGAATGGGTGCTTGTGGTCACCGGGGAGGGAGTGCACGGTCGAGCCATGCACGAAGAACAAGAAGAACTCTCCAGACTTGTCAATTTGGTTGATACCCCAAAGATTACAAGTGCTCCTTGAGATCCTTGATACCCCAAAGGCTTGAGTACACAACACTAGTTCCCTACTTGGTCCAACCCCCTTCTACTACTGCTATGCCCTCCCTTATATAGGCAGTGCTAGCTAGCTAATACCCCTTTGCGTTCTAGGGTTTACTGTTTGGATCTTGGTCCCTAAGCCCTGTGGCCCAGTCCATAAAGCTTGATAGCTAACGGTCTTCTGGTACACTGCTTCTTGTTCTTTATGGCGTCATGCTGTTACTTTGTACCTCAGCGCGTGCTTTGGGCGTCACCTGACTCTTTTTGTGTCACCCGGTGTCGCCCTTCTCTTTTGACCATGCTTTACCATGTTCCCTCCTGAACCTTACTCGGAAAGGTGCCACGTGTCATCCTTGACTCGTCCCTTCCTCGATTGACTCGGCTTGTTGGTTCCTGCAAGGTTACAACTTTGTCCTATACGGGCCGACATAGTTTTTATGTCGGCTTTCATGCTTATCTTACCCGACCACTCTTACCCGGCCTGGTTCGTTCTTTACTCAGAGCCAACCCAGCTGTGCTATGTTTCCCCTCTCGTGACCCTACCGGGGTTATCCCCCCGACATTAATCCCCGAAGCTGGTGAGGTCTAGCAGTTCAAGCTGTTAGGCGTCTCCAGGTTCCTTTTTGTGAATGGAACTTAGTTTTTGTCTTTATTTGTTGCAACCTCGCACCTTGCCGGGTTAGTCTGACAATTCCGGGTCAATTCTTTGACTTCTTAGCTCATTCTTGCCTCGAGCCGAGTTACTTTGGCCAATTCCGGGTCATTTTCGATGCACTTCAGTCACTGACAGCTGGTAATCATGATTACTTGCCTCAATTTTTGTTCCAAGCTCTGGCGGCACAGTGACGGCTGCGCAATTATTCCCCGTCATTGTGGCAGTCCCATCAACCTGCGCCTCTTGTCCTTCTAGCCGTGACATGGCACAGGATTATTCGTGTATCCTTGGCTACGTGGCGCTCGCTGACTGGCTCTCCCGGCCTGGTACACAGCCACAAGCTGGCTGCACGGCACAGATAGATCCCACGACGGGGTTTTTTACTGCCCTTAAGTAGGGGTTGGGGGTTTCCACTTCCCCCATGCCCGTTCAATTTTCCCTCTGCCTTTCTTCTTCCTCGCGCCTGCAAAATCGAACTGCCTCCTTTGCGGTTCCTTCTTCCTCTTGTTCTTGTGCTGCGATTGCCCCTGTCCTCTTTCCATTCCAGCACGGGTCCTCGCTATTCCAAGCTTCTCCTTTCCATGGAGGAGACAGACTCTGCTGATCTCATGGACGCTCACGGCGGCGCGGATGGTGCTGATGAGCAGGAGATTCGCGCCGGCGAGCGCGGTGGCCGGGAAGGCTCGGAGGTCTCCGCCGAAGAGGTGGAGTGGCTCCGCTCCACCAGACGCATCCCACTGCAAGTGGATTGCCGTCTTCCCTCCGGTGAGATTTCTCCCAAACCTCAAGCTAGAGAGCGGGTAGTTTTCCTTTCCCACTTTGGTTTCGCTCTTCCTGTGAGCACTTTCTTTTCTTCGTTTCTTTCTACCTTCCATCTTCAGACCCACCATCTTCCTACCAATGCGATTATCTCTCTTTCTTGTTTCATCTCTGCCTGCTAGGCCTATCTTGGAATTTGGCCCACAGTTGCTTTGTGGGCCAAATATTTTGGCTTTAAGGTTCAGGTGGTTCCCCAGCCTGGTGCTCCTTGTTCCGAGAAGAAGCCGACCCGGTGCGGTGCTTCCAGCATCACGCCCAGGAGGGATTCTATCTTTCCTCGGGTCACTGGCATTGACTCCTGCAAGAAATGGCATAGAACCTTTTCCTATGTCAAAAACAGCGGGTCCACTGATAACATCCGGCTCCCTCCTTTCTCGGATGAGGTCCCCAGCAAGAAGCACTGGCAGCTTGACCCGCGCGACCAGGACGCTGAGGTAAACAAGGCTAATTCAATCTTGGAAAGATTTCTATCGCCGGATGAAAACTTTCATCTCGCCGACTACGACCTCATGTGCACCTTCGTCTCACGCCGGGTTAGCCCCATCCAAGCGAGGAGCCACAAGATGTGCTTCATGAGTGGCTCTCACGATCCCACTCGGCACTCCACTATGGATCTCTCCCAAGACTCCATAGCCCGCCGAGTAAGCTCAATCTTCTAATTGAACTTGGCGGATGATTGGGATTGGAGTTGCCCGCCGTTCAGCCGGGTCAGGCCTGTCCCCTGGGTAAGTTTTCTGAGTTACCCTCTCGCCGAGTAGGCTTTAGATCTTTTGCCACTTTCAGTTTTTAGTTTCTCATTCTGTTTGTCCTCCGCAGTATCTCCTTCACCAGGTTGATGACAGTACTGTCCCTCCCGCTGGTTATCATGGGCACCGCTCTGACTCGGATGAGGTCGAGTATGGCCTGGAGTGCTTTATGCCGATCCCGCACACTACAGCCGCTTCGGCTTCGGGTAAGAGTCAATGTCACAATCCCTTACAAGATTGGTCTGACGATGATAAGGATGATGATTGTATGCTTTTGGAGGTACATATCTTGTGAGCTTAATTTCTTTGCTTATCCGAGTAAGCCTGTTATTTACTTATGCAGCTGGCCAGGTACATGACATTCCTCCTCTCACCGTGGGCGAAGTCGGCAAGATCCCCATCGCTAAGCCGAAGCGACGCGGAACCTCCTCCAACACTCAGCTGGCCAAGAAGAACAAGCCCAGTCCGGCAGCTCCTGCTGCCTCTGCTGCTGCCAGCCTGTGTGAGACTCGCCAAGCTGCTGGGCGCCGAGTCACACGCTGAGTCGTCCGTGACCCGGTTGTCACCGGGTAAATTTTTGTACTTTGCGTTCTTGGTTCTTTTCTTTTTCATGCTTGATGTTCTCTTATATATGCCTCGTTGCTTTCAGTGTTGCACTTTTGACGGCGAATCAGGCTTCTTCTAGCATTGCCTCGCCGCTTAGTCCCGCACCTCCTCCAGTGACTCGGCGGCGCCGAGTCCCGTCCGGGTTGAGGCTCGCATTGTTGAGGCTCACGCTTCTCAGTGTCAGTCAGACCCGTTGGGTCATTCGGCTAGCGCCCCTGGTGCTGGCCAGGAAAAACTTCCTGATCTTGGTGCCCGCGAGTCTGGCACCGAGAAACCCTCTGCCATCAGTTACTCTGCCATCAGCCCTCAAGCTGATGTGAATGAACAACTTCCTGATCCTGGAGCCAGCAAAACTGCTGAGCCCAGTCAGGGGGCTCCACGATCTTCTCCAAATCCTTCTGCTCTCTCTCCAATTCTGTCAAAGGGCCAGACCTAGCCTAAGGCTTCTGTCTCTACTCGCCCCTCATCTGGCAAATCCACCTCTTCCAAGCAGACAACTCTAGTCTGCGCTCCGGGCTCTGCTCCTCAGATCCGGCCTGCGACGTCGGCGACTATAATCGCTTCAACGGGTAAGGGGGACGAATCTGCGGCTGCCGGGTCAGGTGATGACTCCAGGGCTATCACCCTCCATACATCTGCTGCTGCGACCCGTGCCACTGTGGGGACCGCCCTGAAAACGGGTCGAGTTCTCACTCGGACGCTCAGCGGCAAGAGCCTAGGTTCAGCTGAGCCTTACGCCGTGGCATGGAATGCAGCAGGCGAGCAGGATGTCAGCACTCGTGCCGGCAAGAAGCTAAAGCTGGGCCCCAAGGTCGTCTTCGACATGACCCAGCAGGCCATTGCTCCGATGGCCCGCGCCGACAAGGTGAACGATGTAAATTAACTTCTTACTCTTTTGTATCATTGAGTATTTCCGTTATACATATCACCTAGTCCCCGAGGTTACTGCCGAGTAGGGAACTTACTCGGCTGTAAGCTCTTAAGCTCTTTGATTCTTTTATGTCGAACTTATGTTAGAGCTTCAATCCCTAGCCCTCGAGGTTACTGCCGAGTAAAGAACTTACTCGGCTGTAAAATCTTAAGCTTTTTGATTCGGCATGTTGCCTGACCTGACTCCTTATTGTCTGTATTCTTTGATTAGCTCACACATAACGAGCGCACCAAGGTGCATCAAGCTCTCGTCCTGGCGCATCGCAAGCTCAAACTTGCGTACGAGAAGCTACAGACTGACACCTATGGCCAAGGTAATATCTTTGCTCTTCTCTTTTTCTATTTGGTTTAATTTTCCTTGGTTCATCTTTTCATTTTTTCTTTCGCTCTTGTTTCACAGCCACTTCTCAGTCTACCATCAACGATCTTCACTCGCAAATCAGCGAGGATGAGAGTAAATTTCTTGCCTCCCCAATCCAATAGCTGAAAGTTTTCTGTTGGTACTGACAAAATTTTGTTCTGAATAAGCAGAGAAGCACCCAGCCGAACTCCAGAAGGAGCGCGATGAGGTGAATCGGCTGAAGAAACTGATGGCCGAGACGGAGCAGAAGCACTTGGCCGAGGTGAAAGGGCTGAGGGAGGAGCTTGCCGAGAAGAACGAGCAACAGGCTGCCAGCGCCGAGAATACCAAGAAGCTGCTCGACGAGGCCGAATCATCGGTCGAGTCGGCAAATATTAACTTGGATGCCCTTCAAGCCAAGGCCAAAACTTGGCATAGCAAACTCGCCGCCACAACTTCTTTCTCGGTAGTGAGTTCTTACTCTTTACGCATTGTCCAAGTCCTTCTGGACTTCTTCCATCTGCCCTTGTTATTTGCTAACTTTCTCTTTTTGCTTGCAGAGAAGTTTCCTGAGGCTAACATGTTTGCCATCCGAGCCATGAAGAAGGTGAGAGCCGAAGCTGGTGCTCCCGCTGACGGCGAGGTGTCTATGGATGAGCTCCTCGCAGCGGTGTCTGAACGGGTCAAGACCCTCAGATCTTGCGGTGTGGACTTGCTCAAATCGGCTATCCATGCGTTTCGCATGCTCTGGCCGGATGAAGACCCACCCGAACTCATCGAGCCACCCGCCGACAGATTCCTCCTTACTGAAGATCGGCTGGATCAATGGCGTGAGTCGGCCGGCCGGGCTGCAGCGGATAAGGCTCTCTCCTTCGTGCTTTCATGGTACGAGGACATCAACCTCGATGTTCTTGCTCGAATAAGGGGTGATGGCAAATGGCTGAATGACCCAGATCTGATCAAGAAGCGCCAGGAGCGAGCTTATGCCATGATCGAGTACACCATGTTGCATGCTTGGTGTGAAGGGCCCAGCTTCCTCGACCTTGGTGAACCGCTCGTCGAAGTTGCTGCTGAAGAGGGTGGCGACAGTGAGGCAACCGAGTCAGATGATCCAGATGACCCGGCCACTGATGCCCCTCACCTGGCCGATGCTCCAAGCACTACTCCTGGCTCCGAGAATGCTCCTCCGACTTCTTCTGCTCCTTAGGCCAACAAATACTCGAACTTTTATTTGATCCCCGGTATGCCAGGTACAGATGTAACATACATTGCACTTGAAGTTTAACTATGTGCTTTTTGATATGCTTTGTATGTTTGCATTATGCTCTAAGTGCGAATCATTCAAGGGCAAGTCCCCGAGTTTCATTTTGCCGTGTCACCTTTCCTTGCCTCTGACCCTTTTCTACCTTTTTCGGTGTTTGACATTAGGATCTCATAGTACGAAGGATATAGTTAGCGGGTATGAAACTTGGATAACTTGGCCGAGATTACTTGACACATAATATAACGTGGCCAAGAGAGAGTTAGGAAAAAACTAAAGCCGACTCACATTTCTCCCTTGTACTTATACGGCGTTCGTGTTTACCCGTCTTACATCTTTTTCTCTTGCTTGCCATGAAGCCGTGTTTTCGGACAACAACATAGTCGAAGAGTTGACTTCTTCCGAGTAAACACTACTTGTTCCGAGATAAATTTCGGGTATCACGCCAGCCGACGTAAAATAATTGAAATGGAAAACTTAAGGGGTAGTCCCCGAGTCAGTTTTTCAAATCATACCATTTTATTATTAGCACATAGCCGGCAAACATTTCCGACATATGAGAGTTCGAGTGATACATGCACTGCTTCTCCTAAGTATAGAAGGGAAGAAGCAGTGCCACATTCCATGGCCTTTTGGTTTCATCTCCTGACCTGTCCGCCTTGTTCTTTTGCGCTTCACGAGCGTCTATGAGATAGTAGGAATCATTGTGCAATGCTTTGCTTACAATGAATGGACCTTCCCATGGAGGTGATAATTTATGCATTCCTGCTGTGCGCTGCACCAGCCTTAGCACCATATATCCTTCTCGAAAAACACGAGGTTGCACTTTTCGGCTATGGTAGCGTCGGAGATTTTGTTGATATATAGCGGATCTGGAGAATGCCAGTTCCCTTGCTTCTTCGAGTAAATCTACTCCATCTTCTCGGGCCTCCTTTACCTCGGCTTCCGAGTATTGCCTTATCCTTGGCGAGTCATATTCTATGTCGACCGGCAAAACTGCTTCAACCCCATATACGAGGAAAAATGGCGTATAGATAGTTGATCGATTCAGAGTTGTTCTTAAGCTCCACAGTACTAAGGGTAGTTCCTCTATCCAACAACCAGGTGATCTTTGGAGTGGTTCCATTAAGCGGGGTTTTATCCCGGACAGAACTAAGCCATTAGCCCGTTCAACTTGTCCATTTGATTCTGGATGGGCGACTGATGCTACAACGAGTCTTATCCGGTGTTTCCCACAGAAGCGAGCAAAAGCTCCTTCGGCAAAGTTCGTGCCATTGTCAGTGATCACACTATGTGGGTAACTGTATCTGAGGATTATATCCCTTAAGAATTTAACAGTTGTTTTACCGTCCAATTTGTTGATTGGCTTCACTTCTATCCACTTGGTGAACTTATCGATCATGACCAAGATATGTGTCATGCCTCCCCTTGCCGGTTTGAATGGTCCCACCATATCTAGGCACCATACTGCAAAAGGCCAAGTGATTGGTATAGTCTTCAATTCAGACGCTGGTAAATGTGACTTGGACGCATAGTGTTGACAACCACTGCATCTTTCGACTAACTCTTGCGCTTGTGCCAATGTGCTTGGCCAGTAGAATCCATGTCGGAATGCCTGGGCTACCAATGCTCTTGATGACGCATGGTGCCTGCACTCTCCTTGATGGATATCCAATAAGATCTCCTGGCCTTTCTCTGAGTTGATACAACGCTGCAGTACACTTGTCACACTCCGCTTGTAGAGTTCCTTGTTGATTATGGTGTACACCTTTGCTTGTCGTGCTGTTTGCCTCGCCAATGTTTCATCACTCGGCAAAGTCCCATCTTTCAAATAGCTGAATATTGGCTATGCCCACGTTGGTATTAGTGGTTCCGAGTTTGCTTCAACATCAATGTCCATCAGTTCCATCGATATATGCTCTGCCGACATAACCTGGGGAGTCCCCGAGTGTGATTCGGCGACCCCTGAATTGAATGGATCAGTCCCCGAGTGACTTGAACCTACCCCTGAGTCGATGTTCATTGGCATTGCCTCTGATTCCTGACTCGCCGGGATGATCCTGATTGATTCGGACTCCGGTGACGGCTTGATCGATGGCTTCCTGAGATGCTCCAATGCTACCCCTAGTGGTATTGCTTATCTAGATGATCCTAGTTTGGATAATACATCTGCTGCCTCATTTTCTGCTCTAGGAATGTGATGAAATTCACAACCGTCAAAATACCCCAAAATTTGTTGTACGTGGAAACGATATAATGACATGTTTGCGTCCAGCACATCCCAATGTCCAGACACTTGCTGAATCACCAAATCCGAATCGCCAAAACACATGATCCTTTTGATACCAATTTCCTTGGCTACTTTAATGCCATGGACAAGTGCTTCATACTCGGAAGCGTTGTTAGAAGCGGCAAAATGAATCTGCAACACATACCTCAGTTGATCCCTCTTTGGAGATGTGAGCACTATCCCGGCGCCTAGACCCATTTTCGTCTTGGACCCGTCAAAATGCATTTTCCAGTAATTCGGATCTGGCAATGGTGATTCATACTGCATTTCCATCCATTCTACAAAGAAATCTGCAACGGCTTGAGATTTTATTGCATCTTGCCTATCATATTGTAGAGTGTATGGTGCCAGTTCGATGGACCATTTGGTGACTCGGCCGCTGGCATCTTTGCTGCCCAATATATCCGAGATAGGTGCCTCGCATATTACCCGGATTGGGTGTTCTTGAAAATAATGTTTCAGCTTCTTTGCTGCCATATATACCCCATATGTCATCTTTTGATAATGCGGGTAATTCTGTTTCGATAGATAGAGCACTTCGCTCAAGTAATACACCGGTCTTTGGACTGATTTGCCCCCTTCTTCACGTTTAACCACTATTACTGCACTTACAACTCTGTTGGTTGCGGCGACATAGAGCAACATTGGATCCTTGGATAGTGGTGACTCTAATATTGGTGTTGTTGCCAACATTTTCTTTAATTCATGGAAAGCGCTATCAGCTTGCTGTGTCCATGTTAATTTTTCTGATTTCTTCATCAGCTGATATAGCGGTAGGGCTTTTTCCCCTAGCCGACTAACAAACCTTCTCAACGAGTCCAGGCATCCAGTAAACTTCTAGACATCATTGAGGGTTTTTGGCAATTCCATTCTTTCGATGGCCCTGATCTTTGTCGGGTTAGCTTCGATTCCTCGACTGGATAGAAGGAATCCGAGTAACTTGCCAACCGGGACACCAAATGTACATTTTTTCGGGTTAAGATTCATCCGGAATCTTCTCAAGTTTGCGAATGTTGGACACAAGTCCTCAATTAGAGTATGACTTTGTTTGGTTTTTATTACCACGTCATCGACGTATACTTGAACATTTTTGTCCAATTGATCTTGCAAGCATTTTTGCATGCATCTTTGATATGTTGCGCCTGCATTTCTCAATCTGAATGGCATGGTGCGATAGAAATAAGCCCTGTACGGGGTGATAAAAGCTGTCTTTATTTGATCATCTGGATTCATTGGAATCTGATGGAACCCTGAATACGCATCCACAAACGACAAAAACTCACACCCAGCAGTAGAATCTATGACTTGATCGATCTGAGGCAGAGGAAATTGATCTTTTGGGCACGCCTTATTAAGGTTCGTGTAATCAATACACATGCGCCATACCACTGCCATGTTCGGGTCATCTTTCTTCTTGTCGACCAAGACTGGATTTGACAACCAGTCCGGGTGCAGTACTTTCATGATGAACCCAGCAGCTAAAAGTCTTGCAATCTCGGCATTTATTACTTTCCTCCTATCTTCGGCGAAGCGGCGGAGGGGTTTCTTCACCGTCTTTGCATCTGGTATTACATGAAGAGAGTCCTCAGCCAACTCCCTCGGAACTCCTTGTAGATCTTGAGTGGAACATGCAAAGATGTCCCGATTCTCACGGAGGAAGCTGGTGAGCTCGCTTTCCTATTTGTCTGTAAGGCCAGCCCCAATGGTAACTGTGTGCTCTGGGAAAGTTTCATCCACCTGGACCTTCTTGGTTTCCTTGGTAGCCTGAAATGACACACTACCATGCGGGTTGGTGAGTGTCGGCATGGACAATTGTGCTGCTTTGGCCAATGCTGCTACTTCCAACATCTGACTTTTCTCTTGTGCTAACGAGTGACTCGGCCAGTGAAGATCCGGCTGAGGCACAAGCGATAGATCTTTTGTAATCTCCTTCAACTGTGATCACCCCACATGGGCCTGGCAGCGTCATCTTTAAGTAAGCCATATGGGTAGTAGCCATGAATAGTGCCATAGCCGGCCTGCCGAGTAAGGCGTGAGATGAGCTGACCAGATCTACCACCTCGAACTCTATAGCTTCAGTGCGACAATTTTCTCTATTGCCGAATAGGACGTCGACCCAGATCTTGACAATTGGCTCACATGACAATCCCGGCACAATACCGTGGAATGTGGTCTTAGTCGGCTCCAACATGTTCATGGTAATGCCTAACTTGAGCATTGTATCCTTATACATAATGTTGATGCTACTGCCACCGTCAATCAACACTTTTGAAAACTTCACGTTGATATCTGGGACCATGAATGTTGGATCCAAAACCAGAGCGTATCCTCCAGGGGTTGGCATGATCTTGGAATGATCTTTTATACTCCAAGTTATCTCTTGCTCAGACCAATGCATGTACTTGGGAATTGTCGGCATCGTGGCATTTACTTCCATCATTCGTCGCTGCTGGCTCTTCTTGTCATTTGGCTCTATGACAAAGACAACATAGCTCTGGTGATGTTCTCTGTACTCATTTCTAGTTCCGTGGCCGACATGAGCATCGTCACCTCTCGGATTGTGCACCTGGCGCACAGCTTCTCTTCTCTGTTGATTCTGATACCTCGGCTGCCTATTTTCATATCTGTTATCTGCTCCTACTGCTTGAGCATTTCCTCCTGTAAGTGGTGGAGGGGGAGGTGGTGGAAGTTGCTTATTCGGCGAGTCCACTCTATCTCCTTTCTGAAACCAGGTGCATTGCCTCGTTGAGTGATTGGCTGGCTTACTCGGACTAGGCATGTGAAACTTACACGGCTGATCCAGTATCATCTCATAGGTGTATTTCTGTCGGTCCTGATATTGCTTTCTCTTTATCGTATGGCCTCTTGCCATCATTCTTTGGCACCCATTGTTGCTGTCCATTCGTCCTTTGATGCTGACTGCTTCCAGCATCTGGATAATCCTGACTCAGGGCCGCAACCTGAGTCGAACCATACATGTAATCCGGCCTCTCGTCTCTTCTCTTGCTTCTGTATTCGGATCTTTTTTGGCGCCTTTGCGACCCGGCAATGTCATAGATCTGAGTCTCAGTCATCCCGTCTGCCGACATGAGCAGCGGCTGAGTCGTATCTCCTAACGCATACGAGTCGGCGATTCTTATCGTCTCTGCCAGGCTTGCCGGCATATCTCCTTGTAATCTTTGCCACCGCACACTTCCATGTCTACATCCTTGTGCAAACCATGTGATTTCTTGTGACTCGATTACCCCTTCACAAGAGTTACGCATCGTACACCACCTTGTGAGGAATTCCTTGTCTGTCTCATTCGGTCTTTGCTTGCACATTGCTAGTTGTTGTGGGTGATTCGGCCTCTTGTAAGTGCTTGTGAAATTGCTCACGAAAGCATCGTGAAAATCGATCCAACTGTTGATGCTTCCGGGTGGCAAATTGTTCAACCATACCCGAGCTGGTCCTTCCAGCATCTGCGGCACGTAACGTACTTCCCATCTCAGGTTTCCCTGCGTGATTTTCACAGCGGTTCCATAATCTATGAGCCAATCCTCTGGCTTTGTGCTTCCATCATATGTTTTTGTCCCTCTGGCCAGCTGGAAATTTGGCACCGGTGGCTCCTTCATGATCCTTGGGCCAAAACACGGTGGACCTTGCGGACCTTGTGATTCGATTATCTCTGCCATTTTTATGCGGTCAAGCTTCAGCCTTGCATCATCCGGCTGAATGTTCCTGCCTCCAAATCTTGCTCCCATTGCCTGATATGCATGATCCGGCAGTTCATACCCGTCATATACCATAGCCGAGTAACCATCATTATACTTATTCGCATTCGGGTCAGCAGGCTGTTGAACTGCTTTGCCCGCGCTTTGCTGTCTTCTTTCCGGCTGGGCTGGTGCGTTATTTGGAGCTGGATTTCCTCCTCCTGCCGAGTGAGTTGCGCGCCTAACATGAGGCGCAAAATTTTGCCCTCCGTTGTCATTTCTTTGCCAATTTTTTCCTGGTTTTCATTTTCTCGAGGATTATTTCTTTTTGCCCCTTGCACATGCGTCGGGTTTCCTTGAATCACTGCCGGATCATAGGCGACCATCTGCTTATTTCTTCCAGAATCCACACTTTTCTCTTTTCTCGGCCTAGGCGCCGCTCCGGGTGAGGATGCTGTGTGCCCAGCCGATCTTGCCAGGACAGGAGTCACCGAGTGAACTAGCTGTGACCTCCCTGCTATACCCAGATTTGCTCTCTAATACGCCTCATTCAGCATGCTGGCTGCTTTCACTAACTCATTAACTCATTCTTGCTGCCTTTTCTTTGCTTCCCCTCCAAGTGGGGTAATTCTGCCATTGCTGCCTCTGCTGCTCGCAGATTAGCTGCTGTTGTGTTGTACATCGGACGCATGGCCGTCTCATTTCTGTTCTCTGGTGTTATCTTCGATGTCACATCTGTCAGTTCTTCGTTGAGATTCCTTCCTCTCAATCTCGTTGCATCAAGCCGAGTCTTTGCGCCCTTGACTCGATTTGCCGAGTTAAGCTCTCGGATAGTGATATCCACGTCCTGTTGTAACTGTGCTAGCTCCTTGGCTTTCTCCAGGACTTTTATCCTGGCTTCTTCCAACTCGGCTTGCACACGCGTCGGGTCAGTTGCCTGTGCCACTGGCTCTGCCAACTTGTCTATCGCTTCCTGCAGCTCCTTAGCTCTTTTGCTCCTAGCTTTGTTCTCAGGTTTTTCCAGCGGCGCCTTTGTTGTTCTTGCAGCCCTTGGCGTTTCCTCATGATTTCCTCCCTCTGTGTTCTCATTCACTACTGGAACTACTGGGGGAGCTGTGGGATTTGGGGTTGTCATCATTACCTCCATGGAGACGAGTTGGTGAGGTTTCCCAGCGACAGGAGCCGTTGGAGGATACGGTGCTAGGACGACGTGCTCAGGATATGCGCGCTCCACGCGCACCGCGATGTAGACCTGGTGCTCGCCGAACTTGATGAAGCGACCGTCCCTAGGGAACGGCTTGGTCCCGAAGCAGCCAAAATTGTCGCTGACGAAGTTGAGCGCTCCAAACCTCTGGATGAGGCTGGAGTAGACGCGCTCGCCGATCTTGGCGATGATGTTGCCCGTCCGGATGAAGACTCCACCAAGCACCTGCTTCTGCCCCATGGTGGGCGCCAACTGTCGTGGTGGTGGCACGGCAGATGCCATGGGTAGAATTAATTTGGAGGCCGAATGGGTGCTTGTGGTCACCAGGGAGGGAGTGCACGGCCGAGCCATGCACGAAGAACAAGAAGAACTCTCCAGACTTGTCAATTTGGTTGATACCCCAAAGATTACAAGTTCTCCTTGAGCTGTTTAGGCTTGAGTACACAGCACTAGTTCCCTACTTGGTCCAACCCCCTTCTACTACTGCTATGCCCTCCCTTATATAGGCAGTGCTAGCTAGCTAATACCCCTTTGGGTTCTAGGGTTTACTGTTTGGATCTTGGTCCCTACAATATGGGCCGAATTATGGGCTTGCCCTAAGCCCTATGGCCCGGTCCATAAAGCTTGACAGCTAACGGTCTTCGGGTACGCTGCTTCTTGTTCTTTATGGCGTCATGCTGTTACTTTGTACGTCAGCGCGTGCTTTGGGCGTCACCCGGCTCTTTTTGTGTCACCCGGTGTCGCCCTTCTCTTTTGACCATGCTTTACCATGGTCCCTCCTGAACCTTACTCGGAAAGGTGCCATGTGTCCTCCTTGACTCAACCCTTCCTCGGTTGACTCGTCTTGTTGGTTCCTGCATGGGTTACAACTTTGTCCTATGCGGGCCGACATAGTTTTTATGTCGACTTTCATGCTTATCTTACCCGGCCGCTCTTACCCATCCTGGTTCGTTCTTTACTCAGAGCCAACCCGGTTGCGCTATGTTTCCCCTCTCGTGGCCCTTCCGGGGGTTATCCCCCCCGACATGAGAGATATGAATCAACAAAACCAAGCTGTTGAACTACTTTTGACACAGAAGGATCACTCTCTCATTCAACAGAAGGCCATGACAGAAAGTTGTTTTGGGTGGAGATAACTCTTAGGAGTCACAAAGAACATGTATCAAGAAAAACTTATGATTACCAAAATCATAGTCATTCTTAAAACATGGTTGAGAAACGAAGGAAACTCTTTATTCATCCAGAACTTTCAGGATCTTTGCCAAAGATCATCATATCACTTTACACCACTAGACGAATTGGTAAGAAGATTCCTGATGACACAAGAAGAAAGAAACTTCATTCTCAGACTTCAATTTCTTGGCACAACAAAATGCTTGCCATCATAAAAGGGTCTAGAGGATCAACTGAGAGACATTTAGCAACACTACTTTAAATGTTCTCCTTGATGTTCGAGAAATCAAACATCAAGTAAAAAGTCAGACTTAGGATACAAAGGAAACCATAAGCATAACTCCTATAATCAATTATAGAAGAAGCCTCATGAAGAGTGGTTGTTATTGCTGACTCAAGGAAATATAGAAAAAGGTATTTCCGGCTAAGTGTGTCAACCATTACATCAATCTTGCCACATTTACAAAGAGACCTATGTCAAACCTTCAAGAACACCAACCATCATTGCTGCTTGAGTTTTAGCTTTGGTTAGGTGGAATGATACTTTAGACTCAGCATGTCTGAATAGAAAGTTTGCAACATTTACCACAAAGGTAAAGTTACTAGAGTCTCAATATAGGAACTATAGTGTAAAGCTCCAAGAGACTGAGCTAGATTGCTATACCCATGTATTTAGCAACTTGTCGAAAGACAACTGCATACATATAAAGTACTAACAATAAAACACACACATGTCCTTAAGGAACGGAGTTAGCTATTCTCGAATCCACGGCGACATCTTTCAGCATTTGCATGTGAATCAGAGAAGGTCACTTCTAACATCCAGAACTCATACTTTGAGATAACACGAAGATCGTTTTCGAAATTTTCCAATATTAATGCCAATTGTTCCATACGAATCTTGTCTAGTAAGAGGAAGATAAGTATGTCATTGATGGGCTCAACAACAAACTTATCAAAACACTTCAATAAGATGGACTCATATGCTTCATGAGCAAGGCGAGAATATTGGTCAGACCAAAGAACATGAAGATGTACTCAAGTGAAACATCACGAGAAGGAACATCATCAAGATAGTCCTTGGAACTGAGTTTGGTTTGACGATAGCCCAAATCAAATCAAAGGTGGGGAACAATAACATATCCACAAAGGATATATTATATTTCTTCAACACGAACAAAACTAGACATCCCTTAAGAAGGAATAGAATCAGATAGAACTTTTGTCTTACAACTCTCCAAGTTGTTGCTTAAGCTCAACCAACTAGTTCAGGGTATCTAGTACAGATCCTTGGAGAAAGGAGCAGTTCAGAGAACTTGATTGCTAAAGAACTTGATAACTCGGTCATGTGTCAACATGGCGATACTTCTAGTAGACATCTAGAATATCACGAACCACCGATATGCCACTTAGTTCGAGAGGAAACTTGCTTATTAAGCAAGGAGACACAATCTCAGAGCTTCGGCACAAGACTAACTCTTTGATGGAAGAGATGTACCAGAATAGTAGACTTGGTAGCACAATCGTCCTTTGCTTAGTGACAGGGTTAACCAATCACGCTGAGAATGACACGAATGTCCTTAGAATTCAAAACAATAATAATTGCTAAGAATCTCAAATGGTCACATCATTACGCACACGCATCACTCACGAGCGCGAAAGCTCGAGGAAGGGTGGGTAAATATGTGTAAGAGCATCACTTCATTAAGGGGTCATGAAACTTAACACGACCTCTTAGTATAGAAGAGTGTGATACTTTAAGATAGAACAGATGGAAGACAATCAATGCCTCTTGATCTGCGGGTTACAGCACTTTGACCTGGTCTTAGATATGACGAGGTACTGGAGTTTGTTTCTCTAGACATTCTGAAATGGTTTGTCTGGACGAACCACAAGAGTATCTTGCATCAGAAGACACCGATGCACATTTACTACTTGGCTACCAACTGGTAGACAAAGGTCGGAAAACAACAAGGGAAAAGGGAACATGCTCAGGATGGAATCCCGAGATGTGGATGCATAAGTTAACAACCTTCCGAAAACCAATGCATAGAAGGGGTAGAGTGTGGCAGAGTCACGAATATAGATGCGAGACTCTCGACGAGTACTCTTGTCGTGATCTATTTGGTCCCATTAAAGAACATCTGCCATAGCATATGGTAGGGGAAGTCCTTAATTGTCACAATTAAATCGCGACAAAGGCCACAAGCTTGAAGGCTAGAATTGTAATACAAGCCATCCTGAGGTAATGTATGAACATTAGCGACAGAGGTCAACAAAAGTGATCTTGGGTTAAAGGTCAGCTTCATGTACAAGATTCACAACACTAGAATCCAGCACAATCAGGGATCTTGTGGTTCAAGTCCAAGGGTTAAAACCCAAAGAAAGGAGTAACTACTACTTGAGTGACATAGCGTACACTGCAAGGTAGTAACCACGAGGTAGCTTCCAAGAGAAGAAACGACTTCTAAAGTACCCAACAAACGAAAAGGAGGCACACGAGGCGAAAGGAAACCTCGAAGCCTAGAACAGAACACTGTGGATCCAGCAATATAATATTGTGGTTCCAAAAGTTAGAGAGATCATGATAGAAAGGAATCTCTCATATGAACAAGAACAAAGGAAACAAGGAGTGCACAACACACACGACTCTAGAGAACTCATCACTAGGTCAACTGGCTGAAAAACGGCATGCCAAGAAGGCACATAAGTTTTGAAAGACTAGAAGAGATATCAAAACTTTTCAAAAATCAACACCAGATAAGATAACCCAGAGTTAGAACGAAACTGGATAAGGAGTAAAAGAAGCATACTAGAGTTTTCGCAAATACTTTTCATCTTTAAAATAGTTTTCACAAGCACTAGACTCAACATCGACCAAAAGCAAGGTTTTCCTACGGTCGGTACTGCTCTGATACCAAAACCTGTGACACCCCCGGGATCAGGGCTAAACAAATCCCAGACCTCCGTCTGACATAAGCTTATCCTCCTGTGACACCCCCGGGATTAAGGCTAGACAAATCCCATACCATCGTCTGAGCATAAGCCTAACCTAATATCGAAAGCATACAGAGATAAAATTGGTAACATAACAGTGACCCTATGATACAAAAATTATTACAGCGAGCTCATAACTAAGAAGAGAACCAAAATATTACAAGCAGAGGTCACTGACCACAAACATCAAACAACGAAAGGCAAATTATGCTATTAAGTATAGCAAACTTAACAAATGGCCTAAGAGGCCTGAAGCATAACGATGGCGTCCAATCCATAGATCCTAGACCGCCGACTGGGATCTCCAAACTACTCGTCGATGTCGATGCCGTAAAGAACTCATCTTCTATGGTAACACTTACTCTGCTGCAAAAGAGTTAATGAAGCAAGGGTGAGTACAGGGTGTACTACGTAAGACTTGTGGCTGGTGGAGTTATTTTTGCATAAAGCCATCTTTGTTTTGTAAAACAAGAGGGAGAAGAATTTCGACTAATCAGAATATTTTAAAAGGGGATAAGAGAGCGGTATCACTAGCTTTGATCATATCTTGATATCCACCGAATCATCATCAGCTGAACCTATCTATGATAACCCCCTCGATCCCTGAGGAAGCATCCTTAAGCACACATTGATCTGCCAAGTTTTACGATTAGGCTCAAGTTCTCTATGATCTTTGAATTTGGTCTCCAAGTTCGTCCATAACCATGGACACGGCTTTTCGAAAAGATTTAACCCTGCAGGGGTGTACAACTTTACCCACACGTACCAACAGATTCTTAATGCCAATGTTATTAGCCCTCTTCCTTGGAAGGTCGGCAGAGAGTGGTTGACCACGACCTTTACCTTGCTTCGCCGAGACCATGGGTCACGCACTAGGGAGATGCCGCCGTAACGAGTCGAGTCCCGAAGCCGGTCCCTAATGATGTGCGCAGGGTTCAAGATTACGGATGCCGGGCATCTCTTGTTCCCGGCCACGCTTACCTACCTGTTATGAATGCACCTCCTTCACCTCCATTCAAGAACATCCAAGATGCGTATGTCGAATGGAAAACCCAAACTATGTGACTCATGGAATCTACTAGTCAAGTTAGTTGGTCGAGGGGGTTTCCAGGCCCCCTTGTGGCTGTACGCTTGTCTTGGATCATAGGAAAGAACTTAGGTCCTAGTAGTGGAAAGTATGGGACTGCAAAAACCACAACCCACGTGGCCTCCCATACAAGCCTTAGCATGTTTATTATCCATCTCTGATCATACCACAACATCCTGTCATACTAGGTTCACTCGCAGCTCTAATTCATCAACCGGATGGACCAGCAGTATAGCTAAGCATGGCTAAGCACAACAGATATAATAGCTCTAGCAACGCTTCACAAGCCCAAACCCTAGTTATGATAGGAGCAGTGGATCAGGGGATATAGGCTTCAAAGGTAACATGCATCAGATATGATTACTCCATCTATCGATAAAAGACCTTGGAATCGTATGCACTTGGCAAGAATAAAATACTTTGAAAGCATAGGATTCATATGTATGCGTGGGGCTTTGCTTGCCTTTGCAAGTTGATATCCAGAAAGCAGAGCTTCGGACATCTGGTACTTGAATTGGTTACAGTTGATCAAGTATTGATCTTTGATCTTTGATGGTGTTGATCTCGACCTTCGATGGTGTTGGCCTCGGTCTTTGATATCCATCTCGATTCCGATATTGTACTCTACCGGAGAAGAACCAAACACCGGAAAGAAAGGGGAAACAATCAATGCATGGCATTGATGCAATGCTCAATCAAGGATGATGATATGACAAGTTAGAAGTTATTGAAATAAACCCTAATACATGCTTGGTCATTTTTAATCAGAGTCCGAGGGGTCCAAACCCTAATTTGGAGAAACCCCGGATGTATATGAGAGGGTGCATTTAGTTCTTCTAATCAAACTTGTCATGAAAGTTGATTAACAATGCACGATTATGCCTTAGATAGATTGGTCTCATTTTTATGAACATTTTGATATATTATTTGTATTTTTCTAATTTAAAATGAATTAGTTATGATTTTACAAGTTTTATATCATTTTCTGGAATTATTAAACCATTTAAAAAGGTTTACTGTGTCACTGTGACGTCAGCGTAGGGTGGGGGTCGTTTCTTATTGGGTCTGGGTCTAGCCCCAGTCACTGACTGCTGGGCCCTGGGTTGGGTCAACCTGCCACACTGGAGGGATTGGTCAAGGCCCACATCAGGCACACGCAGGCGACACATCGATGCCACATGGGCGCCACATCGGCGACACGTGAGCACGCCGGAGATCGGCTAGACGGTGGCGGTTGGCGGTGCTAGAGGACGAGCGGAGACGCGGAAGAAGACGTGTTCGAACGAGCGTAGCACGACAGACCTAACTACGGCGGCGTCGCTGGCTATTGGTCATCGGAGTGGCGGCGGTGCACGACGGTGTTCGACGCAAGGATGAACCAGAGAGGGAGGAAGACAACGGAGTGGTCCAGGAGGACCGAAGACTCACCCTCGATGCGTGTCTGGTCTCGGCAAGGGCAGAGGAGGACGGTGTCGACGGTAATGGCGAAGGCGGTGGTCATCGAATGCGGGAGAGACAGAGTCGATGGCAACGATTGCGAGCGAGCGGGGCTGATTCCTTCGGGGAGAAGCACCGAGGCGACGAGGCGGAGCTTTTGGCGGCCTCGGTTGAGCGAGGGGATCACGACGGCGCTACGCGGTGGCTGGAGCTAGGGTTCGGGAGCTCAAAGGGGAGAACTGCAAGAAAGGGCGAGAGGTGACGAGATGGGTATGGGGAGAGAGAGAACAGCGCGGCGGTTCTCGTGGCGATCTTATCTTCGCAAGGCGAGCACATCGGCGGCGCGAATCGCAGCGGCGAGTCGACGGACGGCATCAGCGCATCCACGCAGCAGCTTGCGCGCGTGAGGAAGACGACACGAAGATGTACCGGGCCATGCCGGGCCGGTTTGGGCCCCGGGTGGGCTATCGCGGGAGTGCGCTGAGCGGCATGGAGAGACAGAGAAGGTTTGGGTTGAGGCCTAGATTAGCTAGGTGACTGTTTTTCTTTGCTGAAATTATTTTCTATTTTCATTTTCTCACTTTTCTCTTTATATTTTCAAATACAAACCTATTTTGAGTCATTTTAAAATACCAGAGCTTTTACAAAATATTGAAATACTAGAGGGTACCTTGTAACTATTTGGGCTCCAAACATTTTTAGTTTTTCAAAATATTGAAAACCATTTGAATTGATTTTTAAAGAGGAAGGGAATTTGTGGTTAGGGTTTTGTTTCCCCTAGTTGTTTAACAATGCACATTTTCTTTAGTTCAAAGGGATGCATGCAATGCTCATGATGCACAAATCAAATCCTAAGTACAATTTAGTAAAACTAGGGTTGTTACAATTCTATCCCCCTTAAAAGAATCTCGACCCGAGATTCCTAGGTAGGAAGATAGAAGGAACATGGCACACTAAACTTCGACGATCCTCTCGAAGAGGTTGATCAATGCCACCATTATTGAATGAATGAAGCGCTTCATAATCTTCAAAGTGGCTGCTCACACTAAGGAAGAGAGGGAATGACACGGAACCACAAACTGAGTATCTCATGGTTAACTCGTGGATAGATTTTTCACGAACATCTCTAAAGCCAACAAACATGAAAAACGTCAACGTAATGAAGGAACAAGAGGAGATGGTTTTCAAGGTAACAGATAGCTGGTCTTCATAAGGATTGAGACCGTGGATCTTGCAGGGGTTTTTGAAGCTTCTGAAGAAGAAAGCTTCCAATAGAAAGAACATGACCACAGACTTCGAAAGGTAAACCCCTATTAAACAACTTAATAGAGGTAGCTTCCAAGAGAAGAAACGGCTTCTGAAGTACCCAACAAACAAAAAGGAGGCACATGAGGTGAAAGGAAACCTTGAATCCTAGAACAGAACACTGTGGATCCAGCAATATAATATTGTGGTTCCAAAAGTTAGAGAGATCATGATAGAAAGGAATCTCTCATATGAACAAGAGCAAAGGAAACAAGGAGTGCACAACACACACGACTCTAGAGAACTCATCACTAGGTCAACTGGCTGAAAAAATGCAAGCCAAGAAGGCACCTAAGTTTTGAAAGACTAGAAGAGATATCAAAACTTTTCAAAAATCAACACCAGATAAGATAACCCAAAGTTAGAATGAAACTGGATAAGGAGTAAAAGAAGCATACTAGAGTTTTCGCAAATACTTTTCAACTTTAAAATAGTTTTCACAAGCACTAGACTCAACATCGACCAATAGCAAGGTTTTCCTATGGTTGGTACTGCTCTGATACCAAAACCTGTGACACCCCCGGGATCAGGGCTAAACAAATCCCAGACCTCCGTCTGACATAAGCTTAACCTTGAGCTCAAGGATATCCAGTGAAGAATCGATAACACAATAGTGACCCTACGACACAAAATTTATTACAACAAGCTCATAACTGAGCAGAGAACCAAATTATTACAAGCAAAGGTCACTGACCACAAACATCAAACAACGGAAGGCAAATTATGCTATTAAGTATAGCAAACTTAACAAATGTCCTAAGAGGCCTGAAGCATAATGATGACGTCCCGGCCCATAGATTCCAGGCTGCCGGCCGGGAACCCCAAGATACTCTTCGATGTCGATGTAGTACCAAACTCGTCTTCAGGGAACACTTACTCTGTCAAAAGTATCAACAAAGCAAGGGTGAGTACAGGGTGTACTCCGCAAGACTTATGGCTGGTGGATTTGTTTTGCATAAAACCATCTTTTTTATAAAACAAGAAGGAGGAGAAGCTCGTCTACTCAGAATATTTTAAAAGGGGATAAGAGATCGACATCTGCAAAGTATTGATCATCATCTTTTGATATCCACCAAATCATCACCATCTACAACTAGGATCACCCCCTCGTACCCATGAGGAAGCATCCTTAATCACATGTTGATCTGCCAAGTTTTACGATTAGGTTAAAGTTCTCTATGATCTTGAGTCCGGTCGCCAAGTCGTTCATAACCATGAACATGGATTTTCGAAAAGATTATTACCCTGCAAGGGTGTACAACTTTACCCACACGTACTAACCTTCTCTTAATGCCACAATGATTAGCCCTCTTCCTTGGAAGGCCGGCAGAGGGTGGTTAGACACGACCTTTACCTTGCTTTCGCCGAGACCATGAGTCACGCAATAAGTATGGTTCCGCCATAACGGGTCAAATCCCGAAGCCGGTACTTAAAGATGTGAGTCGAGGTTGGTTTACCAGGGGCGCCATCAACCCCAAGCAACCCGGTCCACTCTTCCATACATGTATGAATGCACCTCCTTCACCCCCTCTTTCGAAAACATTTTCAATGAGTATGTCGAATGGAACACCCAAACTATGTGACTCATGGAATCTAATAGTCAAGTTAGTTGCTCATGAGGTTTTCCAGGCCCCGTGTGGTTGCACGCTCGTCTCGTTCCAAAGGCAAGAACTCAGGTCCTAGTGGTGGCGAGCATGGGACTACAAAAACCACATCCCACTGTGGCCTCCCATACAAGCCTTAGCATGTTTAAACTCATATCACCTCATCAAAATATCTCGATCTCCTGCCATACTAGATTCTCTGCATCTGATACATCATCTGGATGGACCAGACTCAACAGCTATGCATGGCTAAGCAAGACACAATATAAGCTCTAGCAGTACACACAAGCCAAACCTAGTTATGCTAGGAGCAGTGGATCAGGTAATATAATCTCAAAGGGAGTAATGCAATAGATAGAATACTCTATCTATCGATAAAATACCACAGTAGAATCATATGCATCATGGCAAGAATTGAAATACTTTCGAAATCATAGGATTATATCATGGTGGGGCTTTGCTTGCCTTTGCCAGTTGATGATAGATAAGAAGATCTTCGGGAGCCTTGAACTTGACTTGGTTACAGTTGGTCAAGTATTGTTTATCGATCTTCGACGGTGTTGACCTCGGGCTTCAATCTCGATCTCGATATCGATATCGTATTCTACCGCGAAGAACCAAACTACCGGAAAGAGAGAGGAAACAATCAACACATGGCATCGATGCAATGCTCAAGCAAGTATGATGATATGACAAGTTGAATTTTATTGAAATGTAACCCTAAATCATGCTCGATAACTTAATCGTGGTTCCGAGGGGTGCAAACCCTAACTCGGGGAAATTCCGGATGTATATGAGAGGGGTTACTTTGTTTTTCTAATTAAACTTGTCATTTTAGTTGTTGAACAATGCATGATTATAGCTTAATGATATAGCTCTCATTTTTCTGAACATTTTGATATATTATTTGTATTTTTCTGAATTACAGATTAAAAGTATTGAATTTACAATATTATACCAATTTCAGAAATTATTAAACCATTTAAATTGTTTTACTGTGTCACTGTGACACATGGCTGACATCGTCTAGGGGGATGGGCATTTGTCAACCGGGCAGAAGCTAGCCACGGTCACTAACGACTGGGCCCTATGCCATATCATCAGTCACGCTGGCGGTCAGTGGTCAAAGGGTTCGCGGCCACGTCACCCTAATGGGAGCATGACGTCAGCACGACATCCACCCTCAGGTGGTGGTCGCCGGCGATGACAGAGGCCACGCCAGCTCGTGCGGGTGGGATCGTTAGAAAGAGCGGGACGAAACAAACCTAACTATAGCGGCGCCGCCTCGATTTGGTCATCGGATCTAGCACTACGGCGAGCGGCGAGCGGCGAGCGGCGGCGGCGGAACTTGCAGCGACACGGCGCACGACAACTTATAGCAAAAAAGCGGCCAAACATAGATCACCTTGAGCTTCAGAAGCTCACCAGGAGCGCGGCAAACTCGACGGCGAGGTCCGGGGTGGCCGGAAACGAAGAGGACAGCGGCGATGGTCGTCGGAGACCGAGGTTTCGATTGGGGCATCTGGGGCCACGCCGGCTCAAACGGTTAGGGGCAAACGACCTAGGCGAGCAAGGCGGTCACCGTGTTATGCCTAGCGGGGCTCGAGGTGCTCCAGAACGTCGGCGCCCGAGAGCTCCGACGAGCTAGGGTTCCAAAGAGAAGAGGATAAGGATGGGGCTCGTTCTCTGCGGTCTCGGGGTCCTTATAGACGGCAAGAGCGGTGTCCGCATGTATCTTGGCGAGGGGTTCATAGCGGCGACGGCGGACGGCTCCGGCGGCGACACGCAGCTGCATCCTCGACGGCGTCCTTCTGGCGCGAGGAGGAAGAAGAAAGAAAAGAGACGAAGGGGTACAGTCGGCTGTGGGATTCTGTTGTGCCAAGGTGGGCCGAGGGAAAGGGAGAGAAGAGGGAAGGTTGCTGGGCTGCTCGGCCTGAGTGCTCTCTGCCTCTATTTTTTTATACCAAAACCTTTTCTATTTCCTGTTTTCAATTTCTGTTTTGCATTTGAATTTTCAATCTGTTTTGAATTATTTCAAAGTTACCAGAAGCTTTATAAAAAATATATAAAATATCTCAGAGGCCCTCTTAATCAATTTGGGCTCCATTGTTTTTGGTAGTTTTCAAAATATTCAAAACCTTTTGAATGTTTCAAAGAGAGGGGGAAGATTAGGGTTTTAGGGTTTTGTTTATTTCCTTTTGCATGCATTTTTAGGATATGATGCTCATGCAATGCACAATCAAACCCTAATATGGATTAACTAAAACTGGGGTGTTACACATCCTCCTCAACGGAGAGCCAGGACCGCCAATTTGGCACCGACGAGGGCTCCGTCAGGGAGACCCATTCTCACCGCAGCTCTTCGTGCTTGTCGTGGACGTCCTGAGCCGGCTAATCCGGCGCGCCATCGACCTTGGCATTCTACAACGGCTCCATCCATGATGGGATGTCCCCTCCATATCCCTTTATGCCGACGACATCGTCTTGTTCTACCGCCCGCAACCCAGTGACATCGCGGTGGTTAAAGGGATCCTGCAATTGTTTGGCGCTGCCTCGGGCCTTAGAGTAAATTTTATAAAGAGATCGACCACGCTTCTACGCTGCGACGCCAATGATGTCACCCCACTGATCCAACCGCTTGGTTGCCCTATTGCGGACTTGCCCATCACTTACCTGGGGATCCCGCTCACCATCAGACGACCGACAGCCACACAGCTGCAACCGCTGGTGGACAAGATCGCAGGGAGATTACCGACTTCAATGGCAGGGCTTACCAAGACTGTCCGCCTCACCATGGTTAAAGCCGTCCTGAGCGCTATCCCCATACACCAGCTCCTTGTCATATCGCCCTCCAAGAAAACCATCAAGCAGATTGTGAGGATTCCGCGGGGTTTTTTCTAGGCTGGCTGTGTTGATGCCAATGGAAGGCATGGTCACGTCAACTGGAAACACGCAAGCAGGCCTGTCGAGTTGGGTGGCCTTAGCATCCACGACTTGGAGTGCACTGGGCTCTTCCTCGGGATACGCTAGATGTGGCTCGCACACACCGACAAGAACAGAGCCTGGAGCAGCCTATACTTGCACTTCTCATCTGAGGAACGCCAACTATTCTTCGCATCAACCACAATGGCTCTGGGCAATGGCCAAAAGGCCCTGTTTTGGGAGGACCGTTGGGTAGGCGGACGCGCTATTAGCAAGATCACACCCCTGCTCTACAATTGCATACCGACAAGACGCTGCAGAACCAAGACAGTGGCTGATGCCCTGCAAGGTAACAACTGGGCACGAGATATCCGTGGTGTCATTGGAGTGCACGAGATAGGCCAATGTCTGAAAGTCTGGAACCTGATTCAAAACACCATCTTCACCACGGAACCAGACACGCTTCAATGGTCATGGAAAACAGATGGAACTTACACAGCCATCTCATGCTACCTTACCACCTTTCTTGGATCAACATCTTGTCACTCTGAAAGCTGATTTGGAAGACATGGGTGCCGCCCTGCGTAAATTTTTTCCATTGGCTGGCTAACCAAGACATATGCTAGATCGCGGAACGCCTAGCAAGACATGGCCTTCAACACCACCCACGATGCTTACTATGCGACCAGGAACCTGAGACCATCCAACACCTGCTGCTGACATGCCCCTTTGTCAGACAAATTTGGCATGAGATCATAGGCTGGCTTCGCATGACTGCCACCGCACCACACCATGAGGCTTCGCTCATGGAATGGTGTACTAAGGCGAAACATGACACACCCAAGCAGCTGCAGAGTGCTCTTGCATCTACGGCCCTCTTGATCCCCTCGATAATATGGAAGCACCGAAACGACTGTGTCTTCAATGGTGCCCAACCGTCGATGACTTCCCTAGCTGCGAAAATCAAGGAGCTTAGTCTATGGGCAAGGGCAGGTGCAAAAGGGCTTAGAGTAGTGCTGCCATCCTCTTGGGATGTGCACTGATGTTTAGAATGTTATGCTATAATCTGCCTCCTAGGAAGGATGTATGCCAAACTTTGCCTTTTCAATAAAATGAAACGCAAATCCTTTGTATTTTCTCTAAAAAACCTAAATGAATTTTGAATGACTTTTACAACGACTAATGCATTCGATGAATAAATTTTGAATGTACTTTTACAACGACTTCGATTTTTGCCTTTCGGCGATAGTGAGCCACCATTCTATCCCCGAAAGAATTGTGTTTCAAAGCTTTGTAAATGTTTTTGTTTTTCACCTACAGCTTCCGATAGTACGATGTCCTTGCATATTTTGGTGAAAATGTATTTTACTTGTGGCCTTGCACTAAAAAAAAGAACGAGAGGCTAAAACTGCAGTTGGTTCTTTGCAGTTGTTTATTGCAAAGCTTAGAAAATACGTGGTTTTTCATTAAAGTAGTAATTGGTTGTGTACCTCTTTCAGTTGCAAAGCTTACAAGAAAACATATATTTCGTTACATTCTGCAAGTAGACGAGTAATGTTTTCCGATTTATAGCGGATTTCTTTTTCAAGCCCAAGAGCATGAATTTGCTTAATTTGCGACGTATCATAGGATTTATTATGTAAATAGATAAACATTGCTTTCCATTATCGTGATTGTATGCCAACCATTATGAGTATAATGCTAGATGCATGAGATCACATAACTTTATTTTTTCTGAAATGGATGAGAGGATGTTACTATATTGTTTTTTCTCCTCCTTTATTTTTATTTTTTTATTTTTGCCAATAAGTGTACAAACGGATTCCTTTTTCTCTAATACATCTGATTACTCTTTTTTTTCCTTTTCAAAGAATGGGATTCTACATGCAATATCTTAATCAAGTATGGAGGTAAGAATAAATAGACTAATGATAAATAGAAAAAAGAGAAAACTATATCATACTCCCTCCAATCTAAATTAATGGTCTCCTCTAGATTTAGGTGTATGTAATCATCTTTTAGTGCTAGATACATCCAAACTATATAAATCCAAGGTCATTAATTTGGACTGGAGGGAGTACCGTATTTTCCCAATACTCCCTCCTTGTCATAATAAATGCATTTTTTTTGTAAAGTCAAACATCATCAACTTTGATGAAGTTTTTTGGGAAAAATATCCATATATACAACACGAAATGCATATCATACGAAAAATATACATCATGATGAATCTAATGGTATTGATTGGTGTTCAAGGTGATGATTTTTTCTGCTCCCTCCGTTCATAAATAACTAAATTTATTAGATACATATGTATCTAGATACATGCATATATCGACAAATCTAAATCAGTTATTTATGGATGAAAAAAGCACATACTTGATCAAACTTTACATCGTTTGACTTTCAAAAAACTTTATATGCGCACATTTTGTCAAGGAAAGAGTATAACTTACTTCCGCACAGAATGAACAATAGCACCAAAATCGTTTTCCACACGGAGTTGCTCAAGCGTGTACGAGAGGAGACGACCCATACCTCGGGTTCCAACTTGGAAGCTCTTCACCATTGCCAGAAATGTGCCATCATGTCCCAAGTTTATGGCATATAAGTTGCGAATGTTGCGAGGAACAGCCATCCCTGCCCTGCGAGACAGAAGGCAGATGGCGCCTGTTTCAGTTCCAGGTAGACGATGGCAGGCATGGAGGCGCAGCTTTTTTCCAGCAACGCTCGCGATCATCTGGCGTGGCGCATGAGCGACCCATCCATCCTTGTGCTGCCTTTCAAGGAACATCAACCGGTTTGAACACCCCCGGGAAGAGGAGAAGAAGAGTGAACAATCACATTCGGATCTATTCGCGTCGGGAGGATTTAGATTTGGGCCGCGATGACTGATGATTGATGACTGCTCTCTGTGGCATCCTCGCGGCCACGTAGGTCGCCACTGTGCGCAAGCTTCGGCGTATGCTTGTGTTTTTGGTACCATCCGGCGGCAACCGATCCTGGCTGTTGTCGTGTGCGACCATACCTGGTACGCCGTGACACTTGGCCGTCGCCTTATCCTTGTGATCTGCTGGAAGCCTAGCAATCTGGCTGGGACACACGTCCTGATTGTCACTCCTGGAAAAAAATGCTCCGCGCACGAGAACACTTTTTTTTGGGGGGATGAAAAGAGTTTATTACCTTAAACATCGACAACCTCTGGTAGTCCACTCCATGCGATACTTTCTGCATACTTCCTCAGTCCCATCCGCAAATAATTATACTTCTAGCTTTGTTTTAGGTCAAAGTTAATAAAGTTTGACTAACTTTATATAAAAACGTAGCAATATTTATGACACTAAATTAATATCACTAGATTTGTTTTCAAATTTAGTTTTGTAATATGTTAATTTAATATAATATATGTTGTTATATTTACCTATAAAGTAGATCAAGTTTGATAAAGTTTAACTTAACCAAAAGCTAAAAGTATACTTATTTACGGACGGAAGGAGTAAAAAAATACATAAGAGTGTTAGCGTACCGTATCTTGTAACAACTTAGTTGCGTGAGATAGTTAGAGTCCATGTTTATCTTCTATAACAATCATGATCTATCTGATAAAGATCCTGATCACCTCACGCATTGTAACCTCCTCCTGTAAATTCTCTGCCGGTTGTATGCGGCATCTATTTAACACGTACCGAGCCCGAGACCAAAGGGTATCATTCCACCCATTGCTTCCTTGCGATCTGATATGGTATCAGAGCCAGCTTCCTAAAAACATCCCATGTGCCTTGCCCCATCCTCCACCATGACGAATCCTCTTGCAGGCGCTGGAGTCACCGAGAAGCTGACAAGGGACAATTACCTCCTCTGGTTGTCCCAGGTCGTTCCTCCCATCCGAGGAGCGCGCCTGATGGGCTACCTCGACGAGAAGACGCAGGCGCCGCCCGAGTTCATCCCCGACAAAGACGGCAAGCCGACCAAGGAGCCAAACCCCGCCTACGACGCGTGGGTGGCCAATGATCAGTATGTCCTATCCTTTTTAGTTACCTCACTGTCACGCGAAATCCTCGTCACCGTGACAGGGATGGAGACATCTGCTGAAGTTTGGGGGGCGATCAAGGCGATGTTCGCCTCCCAATCCAAGACGCGGGTTTCAAACCTTCGCGTCGCCCTCGCAAAGACGAGGAAGGAGGGCGGCATGACCACTCCGCAATTCTTCGCCAAGATGAAAGGGCTCGCGGACGAGCTCGCAGTAGCAGGCCGGCCCATTGAGGAAGATGAGCTCGTGGAATATCTCCTCGCCGGCCTCGACGACGTCTACAACCCCCTCTTCGCCGCCATCGGACTGCACGGCAGCGAGGACCTCACCGTGAGCGAGCTCTATGCTCACGTCATGGCCTACGACAACCGCATGGAGCTCCTTGCTGATGTGGGCGGCAGCAGTTCCTCTGTGAACGCCGCCTCTCGTGGGCATGGTGGACCGCGTGGAGGCGGCTACCGTGGAGGTCGCCGAGGAGGCGGTGGCCATGGCTATGGCCGTGGTCAAGGACAGGCTAGGCGCGGCGGCGGTGGCAATGGCCACCGAGGAGGAGGACGCGGCAAGAACCGCGATGTTACCTGCCAGATCTGTGGCAAACAAGGCCACGAGGCGTGGCGTTGCTGGCACCGTTTCTCGGACGATGAAGAAGAGGAAGAACAGGAGGAGAAGGGCGCCAACATGGTGTCCTATGGAGTGGACACCAACTGGAACTGCGACACCGGCGCCACCGACCACGTCACCGGTGAGCTCAACAAGCTCACCATGAAAGAGAGGTACAACGGCCACGAGAAGATCCACGCGGCCAATGGACAAGGTATGAGCATTAGTCATGTTGGTCATGCAATTGTTGATACCCCATCTAGACCATTACATCTCAAAAATGTTCTTCATGTACCCAATGCCACCAAAAGTCTCCTTTCCATTCATCGTTTTACTAAAGACAATGATGTCTTTCTTGAATTTCATCCCTGGAATTTTTATGTCAAGGAACAGGCAACGAGGAAAACTCTCCATAAAGGTAGATGCATTGGAGGACTCTACCCCTGGATATCTTCATCAAGCAAGAATAAACAAGTTTTTAGTGCCACAAAGCCTTCAGCTTCCAAATGGCACAGTCGTTTAGGTCATCCTTCTTTTCGAGTCGTTCAACAAGTCCTTAGTAAGCATGAACTTCCATGTTCAAATAAATCTAGTGTCGCGTCTGTTTGTGATTCATGTCAATGTGCCAAAAGTCATCAACTACCCTATGCTAGGTCCACTAGTGTATCCACTTTCCCTCTTCAACTTGTGTTCTCCGATATTTGGGGACCAGCACCTAGTTCTGTAGGGAGATACACCTATTATGTAAGCTTCATTGATGACTACAGCAAATATGTATGGATCTATCTACTTAAGAAAAGGTCCGATGTTTTCCAAGTCTTTCATAATTTTCAGCAACTTGTTGAACGCCAATTCGATAGAAAAATTCTTGCCTTACAATCTGATTGGGGTGGAGAATATGAGAAGCTCAATTCTTTCTTTCAAAAGATTGGTATTGAACATCATGTATCCTGCCCACATGCTCACCAACAAAATGGTTCAGCAGAACGCAAGCACCGCCACATTGTTGAAGTTGGGCTTGCCCTCCTTGCTAATGCCTCTATGCCACTAAAATTTTGGGATGAAGCTTTTCTCACCGCCACATATCTCATTAACTTGTTACCCTCAAAAGTCATTAGCCATGATACTCCCATTGAGCGTCTCCTCCACAAAACACCAGACTATGCATCTCTCCGTGTTTTTGGTTGTGCTTGTTGGCCCAATCTTAGGCCCTATAACAAAAGAAAACTTGCCTACCGCTCCAAGCAATGTGTTTTTCTCGGATATAGTCATATGCATAAAGGGGTGAAATGCCTCGACATCAAGTCTGGGCGTGTTTACATCTCGAGAGATGTTGTCTTTGATGAGGAAGTTTTTCCGTTTTCCACTCTTCATCCCAACGCAGGTTCACGTCTCCAGCGAGAAATTCTTCTCCTTCCTGAGTCTCTCCAAAATCCACCGGTGTCATCTCCTAGGGGGGAAAACAATTGCAGTGATCTAACACCTAATGACTCTATAATTCCTGGTGTTTTTAGTCCATCTCAGGTACAGGAACATGCTGACGAAAATCGCGTGCAAAACCGTGAAGAAATAAGGAAAAACGGTTCACCACAACGACACCGTGATCGCATGCCAGATTCGGCGCTGGGCGCGGAGCACGAGGTGCATCCATCTCGGATCCCGCAAACCTCGGACAGCAGGCTTTCCCCGGGATCAGCGTCGCCAGCGTCAGGAGATCGGTCTCCGTCTGACCCGCGCCAATCACGCACGGACGCGTCAGCCGGATCCTCCGCATCACTTCGTACACGCGCGGGCACAAGCGGGGATCGCTTCGACACGCCAACCGAGTCTCCGTCAGGCGAACCTGGAGGTGCCACGTCCTCCACCTCGAGCCAGGCGCGGCAGGAAACCGCGTCGCCAGGAGCATCTCCTTCGGGATCGCTGCGGGCCAACAGTGAATCTGATCCTGGATCAGGATCCTCTGCATCAACTACAAATGAAGCCCAACCTACACCACCACGTGTGTACCGGACAAGAGCTTCAACAGGACATGCAAAGCCAAAACGGTACACCGATGGTACAATTCGTTACGGTTTGTCGTGTGCATCTAAAGAACAATGTGAACCTGAAAATCTGCAAGTAGCACTAGCAAATAAACATTGGAAAAATGCTATGGATGAAGAATATCGTGCTTTAGTAGAAAATAAAACTTGGCACTTAGTACCACATTATCAAAGTAGAAATCTCATAGATTGCAAGTGGGTCTATAGAATTAAAAGAAAAGCTGATGGAACAATAGATAGATATAAGGCTAGATTAGTAGCAAAAGGTTTTAAACAGAGATATGGCATAGATTATAAGGATACTTTTAGTCCTGTCGTAAAAGCTGCTACTATCAGACTTGTTCTAGCTATTTCAGTTTCTAAAGGCTGGAGTCTGAGGCAACTGGATGTAAAGAACGCGTTCCTTCATGGTGTTCTGGAAGAAGAGGTCTACATGAAGCAGCCACCTGGGTATGTGAATCCACGTACACCTTCTCATGTATGCAAACTTGATAAATCACTATATGGACTTAAGCAAGCTCCAAGGGCATGGTTTTCCAAGCTGAGCTCAAAATTGCAACAGCTCGGTTTCAAGGCATCCAAGGCAGACACCTCATTGTTCATATACAACAATTCAGGTATCATGATTTATGTGTTAGTGTATGTTGATGATATTATTGTGACTAGCTCCTCCAATAAAGCAATCTCAGCACTTCTTCAAGATCTTGGTTCAGCCTTTGCTCTAAAAGATCTTGGTAAACTTCATTATTTCTTGGGAATTGAGGTAAAAGATTTTTCCCAAGGTATTGTGCTAACTCAAGAGAAATATGCTTCAGATTTGCTTGGCAGGGTTGGAATGAAAGGCTGTAAAGCATTGCCAACACCTTTGTCTGCAACAGAAAAACTCTCAGTTATTGAAGGAGAGTCTCTTGGACCAGAGGACAGCACAAGATACAGAAGCATAGTTGGAGCACTTCAATACCTGACACTTACACGGCCAGATATTGCTTTTTCAGTCAACAAGGTATGTCAGTTCCTTCATGCCCCAACAACTACACATTGGACAGCAGTTAAGAGAATACTAAGGTATATCAGTGGTACGGTTGGTCTCGGTCTAACCTTCAGAAGATCATCCTCTAGTCTTGTAAGTGCTTTCTCAGATGCTGATTGGGCAGGATGTGTAGATGACAGGAGATCTACAGGAGGTTTTGCAGTGTATTTTGGGCCTAACTTAATTTCTTGGAGTGCTAGAAAACAGGCTACAGTCTCAAGGTCAAGTACAGAGGCTGAATATAAGTCTCTAGCCAATGCCACATCAGAAATCATATGGATAGAGTCACTCTTGGGAGAACTTGGAGTCCAAATAAGTCAAACATCATGCTTATGGTGTGACAACATGGGTGCCACTTATTTGTCAGCTAATCCCATTTTTCATGCAAGAACCAAGCACATTGAAATTGATTTTCATTTTGTCAGAGAAAGAGTGGCTAACAAAAAGCTAGAGATCAGGTTTATTCCATCCAAAGATCAAGTGGCAGATGGATTCACTAAAGCACTTCCAACACGGCAGCTTGAAGAGTTTAAACACAATCTCAACCTTAAAAGGCTGTGATTGAGGAGGGGTGTTAGCGTACCGTATCTTGTAACAACTTAGTTGCGTGAGATAGTTAGAGTCCATGTTTATCTTCTATAACAATCATGATCTATCTGATAAAGATCCTGATCACCTCACGCATTGTAACCTCCTCCTGTAAATTCTCTGCCGGTTGTATGCGGCATCTATTTAACACGTACCGAGTCCGAGACCAAAGGGTATCGTTCCACCCATTGCTTCCATGCGATCTGATAAAGAGTACATCTGAAACAAGTATCGACCGTTCTATTATCAACTTATTACATATTTTGTCCGGTAGCCGGCCAAACACAGAATCCCGCTGCGACGGATGACTCAGGTGAGGCAAACCTTGGATGGAGCTTCGAACATAGGAAAGCTGGCAGGAGGCATACTCAGGAGCAAGCAATGCAGATGCAAGGCCTATAACCATATATGACTTTCCTAGGGCATCAGCCGGCTAGATGAGCTGCCACAATCCAATTGGCATGCCGCATTGTCCAAGACGGCAGACATGCCGCTGTATCCAAGATAGAAGGACAACCACTATGACTCAACATACTATCGGCCAACAGGGAGGCGTCACCGAGCCGACACGGTGCCATCCCAGCAGGAAGGCGTCACCGAGCATGCTATCATTTTCACTTGGCGAGCCATCATACACTAGGCTGCCATGGCTTAGTCGACCACCGCCTTATGCGCTTGGCGCCGAGTCACACCACTTGTTGGTTCATACCCGACATCCCGCCCTAGCGATCGAGCAGGCTCATACGACTTAGGCCTCCACTTTGCATGATCTTACTCGACGGCCAGCTATATCTTACACGTACAAAACCAGGTTGTGCCATGATCCGGCTACCTAGCAGATTGTGTTGAAAACCATGTGTGACTAAGCCGGAACCTCCAGGATGATTTCATATAGAAATATTCCCAACACGCAAGTTATATATATATATATATATATATATATATATATATATATATATATATATAATATATATATATATATATATGTGTGTGTGTGTGTGTAAGTAAGACGTACAATTTTAGTTTTGGAATCATCTTCATCCGGATTAGTATGCAACCTATAGAGCCATGAAAATGACCGACTAACCCAGCTCACTGCCTTACGAACTTTGATCTAAAGCTGAAGACGGAAGCTAGACATCTTTAGATGGAGAAGTGATCAACATATGAGTTGTTCTTATTTTCTAGGCGAATAAGTTTGCTATTTGGAGCATCCGACAAAAGCATAGTCGAATCCAGACTGTGTCCGAGTTAGGCTAGAACTAGGCTATTTCGTATGTGAATTCAAGTTCTTATCTTATAAAGGAAAGTGTAAAGGAGTCGTTTACTTATACGGGAATACCGTAGCCTCATATATATATGAGAGATGATTGTTGATTGAAGAACACCAATCTCTATCAATCTATCGCACCTTTGCATGTTCAATTATTCATTTATCGGTGTACCTATGCTTCTTCTTCTTCTATATTTTAACTGATGGGTCTCTCACGGGCACGGGGGGCTTCATGTCCTAAAAAGCGTTTGCTGGATATCTTACATATCGAGCTTTTGTTCTTTGGCCTATTGTGACGTATGTTTTGGAGAGCCGTAATATTTATTTTTAATTCTTGTATTGGTTAGGATTTGATCATAGGATCTCATGCTCTGATACCATATTAAATTGCATACACTAGCCAACGCAACCAACAGTCTGAACCGATAAAAAGAGCTAGGCAATATATTTCAACATCGAGGGTACACGGTAACGTGTTTGTGTCACATGCAACCACTTTCGGACACAACCAAATCACACAAAAAATGACATGGTTCAATAAAAAACAATACTAGAGGCACTACAGGAGAAGCCGAATACGCTGACGGTCGGGTCCTGTCGGCGTAGTCCCTAAATCCCGTCGGCTTAGGCTGGCCTGACGGCTGCCATCGGCATACAGCCCCGTAGGCGTAGCCTCTCTTTCCGTTGGCGTAGAAAAGCCGTTGGCGTATATAGCTCCGTCGGCGTAGACCGTATGGGTCTCACCTAGATGACTAACAGCCATTTGGCTACGCCAACGGCTTTGCCGTCGACCTAAACTTTTTCAAAAGAAATTTTTTTTAATTTTTTTGAATTGTTTAACTTATTAATCTCACGTGGACATTTTTAATTCTAAGTATACTTATTCTCAAATTAAATTGCACAATTAGTCAAACTTCCCAACCGTCCACCCATCTTAATACTACTCCATCCCCAGCACGCTTAACTTCTCAATTCCTTCCACATGAGCTTCTGACAAAGAAATTAGAACTTGTTGTGAATATTATCATATCAATCATATTAACCATAGACTATAATGTTAGACGTCTTTATTTTTTTACATTCCATACAATTATTTGAGTAAACAACAATGAATAAGTAATAATAATCTTGAATTAAATAAAAATAAAATAAATTTTATTTATTTTTCCTTTTTTCATTTAAATTTGAATAATTCATATCTACAAATCCGTAAATCATAATTCGACAAATAATATATCCAAATTGATCAGAAAAATGAGAGGAATCCAAATATGACATCCCTATCATATATTTAATTATATATCGAAATTTTTAATATTAGACCAACCGAAACTATGTCAGAATTCATGAAACACCCCTTTTTTGGCACTCGGAAAATAGAAAATGACTTTTTGGTAAGACGAAAAGTAAACCTTGCATTAGATCTCTGATGAAATGACATATGAATCTAAAAATGATTTTTACAAAAAATTATGATCATCATATCATATACCTATAGTTCAAATCTAACCTATTTTCTACCGATTCAGCAGGAATTTGTCTTTTTCACGAGGGGTGGACCGAAAGGTTTGAGATATCCCGGTTGGGATTTTTTTCATTTAAAGTGGTCTAGTATTTTTGAAAAATGGGGTAGTATCATTTTGAAACTTTCATTTGGTGGTTGCTTCATGAAACAATCCGTTTTTTGCACTCGGAAAATGAAAAATGGCTTTTTGGTGCGACAAAAAGGAAAAATTCCTCCTGCAACATTGTTCGCCATCCCATGATGCACATGCTTCATAATATGGGCATATTATCGCAAACTATACCGCGATTTTAGCAATAACATTGGTCATTTGACCTGAAATCCAGAAAACCTCGATTGAGATAGGTCATTTTGTGAAGTTTTTTTTAAGACACAATCAATATACTAAGTGTTGTGACCTCAGATCGGTAAGGATCCTAAGTCCCTGTGATTAACATGCTAGTCCCTGGATCAATAGCTAGCACTCACAGTCGATGAAATATCATGGAAAACACAAGTCTTTATTACATGAATCGAATAATCCAGAGTTTACATTATTACAACAGAAGCGATATAAATACAACTTGGAGTCCCATCAATGCCACAGGCAGGTTGAGTGAAGACCCGCGATCCTAGCGTACCTTTCAACGATCTCTGAAATTTTGCACATGAAACGTGCATCCAACAAGTTGGGTCAATACTTTGAATGTATTGGCAAATTATACCAAGGAAAGAAAAGACTATCTCTACATGCAAGGCTAATATAGGTTGTAGAGTTCTTTTGCTCAAAGCTAGTTTTCTTAAGTAGAAGGAAGAAGAGAAGATTTTTCCCTACTTTGTAAACATTTGTTTAGGTAAAATAAGGTCGAGTGGCACACGAGGATATTACGCACCAAGTGCCCAAACAACCAAACACTTGGATATTACGCACCAAGCGACACTTGGATATTACACACCAAGTTCCCAAATTCCCACCCATTGGCGATATTACTCACGCCATGGGGTTTTAAAAACTTTTGTTTAGAAAAGAGAGAGGAAGATCCTTCAGAGGCTCCATCCTTCAGATGCTCAATGTTGTTCTGTTTCCGTGAACACGGCTGATCGATCAGATTGCAATACTCTCGAGAGTTTGTGCAATTTACCCACAATCCATGATCAAGTCCTTTTTACAGACAAGACCATGGCGAGGCTTTCCCTTAGTAGCCCCTCTACCTTCCGGATCCAATCGTGCCAAGAACCTCCAAATGTTGGTACCCAGGTGAGGTTTACCACTAAGTACTAGGCCAAGACAGAGCCCATAATGTATTGTGGTTGCACTGGAAGCTTCTGAATTCTGAAACATGGCAGACTTCTTTGATTCCTGGGCGGCCGTCCTCCACCAAAATCTCACTCGTTGTCCCAACAACCATTCCGCCCAGAAAAAAACTTAGTTTTATTTTGAAGTGGATTTGAGAAGAAAAGATTGCTCTAGAGAGCCTTTATACTTAGAAAAATTATTTGTCTTTCGAACCCCCCAACGGTACTTTACATATATATAGCATAGCAAGCAATACTCAGCAAAAACAGGGGTAATCCTATTAGGAGGGGAAATCCTAAGTATAGAGCTACTCATGGCATACTACAAAATCATCGCACTTGCAAAATAATACTAAGGAAAAATTCTACTAGAACATCCTACACATGCATACTACAGAATTTTTGAAGATCACATGCATAGAATCAAAACTGGTACAAAATTATGAACAAGTGGTGTAACTTGCCTTATGTTGATAATATGGGTGTTGATTGTATTTCTCCGCAGCAATCGCACTCTCCGAACAATCTAATACGAGGACAAGGTAGTTCCAATCAAAACAATTGCAAACATAGCAAACACAACAAGGATGATCAAAAACATGCATGATGGTTTAATATGTTACAATGCTTACATTTAGTTCTCTGAGCATTAATAGATCATATGATGCATGTATGAGATCAGTTAAAGCAATAGGGTACTTGTTATTAATAATTACTTAAGGATTTTTATAGTTCTGTTGTAACGCCTGTTCTAACTATCGAATTAAATTTGTTTCTTGGGTTTACAGGATAGAGGACGTTATTACGAACCAGTAGGCGTTGGATTCACCCTAATCAGAGTTATATATCTTTTTCTATGATTTAATTACCATTTAATGAAGTTTAATTCATTTAAAATATCACTCCATAAAAAATTATGTCTAAGACCAGATCTGTATTCTACGAGAAATTGGGAAAACATACACATATTATTTATATTTTTCTGATCTATAAATAATTTATTATGAATTTAATAATTTAAATAGCCATTAAAAGTAATTAAATTAACACAGCAATTTTTATATTTCAAAAATTGTCTCTAACCGTATATTAATGTCGTATATGAAATTATGAATCCATATATACTTTATTTGTATTTTTTGGATCTACAAATAATTTATTATTATTTATTTAGTCCAAAATGTCCATTGAACTATTTAATTTGTTACAGTAAATATGTACTGTAAATGTTAGATCTAATCTTGTAATAATGTTCTACACAATTTTAGGAATCCAACGATATATTATTTATAATTTTTGGACATGTATTCGATTTTATATGAATTTTACAAGATTGCCCAAAATTCTGCTTATTTAAATCAATTTCAATTTAAAAGGGAATATGCTTTGCTACGTGGACAGTGACTGGGCGCTGACCTGCTGACTGGCATCGACGTGGCTGTTGACCCGGGCGAGTGACGCGGCGATGACGTGGACAGCGACGTGGCGCCACACGGTTGGCCCATACCGGTTCAAGCTTGGTCTAATCAGGGACGTCCAGATCAGATCCGACGGTTGGGAGGAGAAGGTTGCGCAGGCCCTCGCCGGGGATGACGTCAGTGGCGGCGGTAGATGGTGGCTGGCGGCGCAGACGGTGGTCTTCAATGCCGCTCCGGTGGTCAACGGTGACGGGGAACAACACCATGGGACGGAGGAGAGGACGGGGAGGAGGATGGCGTAGTCGACGTCTTCCTTCGCTTCCGTAGCGACGACTGCGAGAGGACGGAGGTCAGCAGCGACAGTGGAGCTCCGGTGAGTGCGTGCAGGCTCTGCAGTGCTCCTGCGGAAAAGGAAGGAGGTCAGGGCGAAGCATCGCAGCGAGAGGGAGAGGTTAGGGGCAAAAGGAGGCAGCGGGGTGCTCGGGGACATTGACATCGACCTCGTCTGGCTTCACTGGCGGCGGCGACGCAGAGGCAAGATCGGATTCAATCTGGAGCGGTGCTAGGGTTTGGGAAAAGAGGAAAAATCGGAGGAGATCGAAGCAGGGGTCTTATATGAGGAGTTTTACGTGCAGGTGGGGTCGGATTGGAACCGAATCGGAGCAGATTTTGCGGGATTTTGTTCGGTGGAGATGAACTTGTGGGGTTCCTGGTCTTCGGCCGGAGGTGGAAGAAGCAGAGGTGGGGCCATCTGTCAGCGGGAGAGAGGGGAGAGGGGATCTACGGGCGGGCCGGCGGTGGTTGCCTGGTGGGCCGATGCTGGGCTGTGCCGTGCTGCTTTGCCGCTGCACGCGCGGTAGGGTAGGGATGCGCCGGCTAGGGCTGGTCAGGTTAGGTTAGTTTGTTTCCCTTTTTTCTGTAGTGTTTTTCTTTTATTCTTTTTCTGTTTTCTTTTATAACTTTTGTTTTAGGGCTCCAAATTAGTCCATTCAAATTTCTAAAAATTGGTAAAATCATCCTGATCATTTTAGCACATTAACTACATTAGTTATGTATGTTTATAATTTGCCAACCAATACATATTTTGTTTGCCAACAGGGCATTACTATTATTTCTTATATTAAACATAACTTTTGTATTATAGCAGCAAAATGACTCAAATAAATTTCTGTTGTTTTCTAAAATTGATATCTGTAGGTATACATCATTTATGAATTCTATTGCTTAATTGTTACTATGGACAAATCCATAGCTCAAGGGTTGTACTTAGAATGGGAAAATCCCATTTAGGGTTTTGATTTTTCTTTTAGGCAATACTAAATTTTTCTTAGGGTTTATATGCAATGATGGTCATGCATGCTTAATGATTTTGAATTTTGAAATCTTGCACACCAACTCTACAATCCATAATCAATCCATGCCCTTTTTCCTATATGGCTACTTAGGTCATAACCAAAGAATATAAGGTTTTGAAATCAAGGTTGAGTGGGTTTTCAATTCAAAAGTTTCTTTTCTTTGAAAATTTTCAACCAAGTCAAACAACCAATCAAACTTATTTTATTTATTTCACATTTCAAAATTAAGAGAATCTTGGGATGTGACAGACTACCACCCTTAAAAGGAATCTCGTCCTCGAGATTCGAGAAAGCTAGCAAGAAATAGGTTTGGTTCACACTAGGGTACTACCACCCTTAAAAGATTGTATTTGTTAGGTTCTTCTGATGGGTCCGGTGTGGATTGTTGATTTGTAAGATCCATTCACACTAACATAATTCATCATAGCTTGATGGACGGATTGGGCTTCTTTTCTTTGGCATTTCCTTTGCCACAACCATTCTTCCTTTTCCGAGGACAATCTAACGCGTAAAGCACTGTTTCACCATACATATAGCATGTCACCTGGCTAGAATCTTTCTTGGGCTTCTTCACGCTACTACCTCTATTACTATTACCATCGTCGTTTTTATCCTTTCCAACTACATTCACATGTTTTGGACAATTATCAGCATAATGCCCAGGATTGTGACACTGCAAGCATAGGAATTTTCTTAGATCATTCCTCCTTTTTGGCAAGGACATCCCGTCTTGTGGTTCTTCATGCTCTACCTCAACATTTGGAAGCCTTGATCGTTTCCTTGAGCCAGTTTGGGGAAAATGGGCATTCCTTTCATATGTCGAGTATTGCGAAGTGATGACTTTGGGTGCGGTGTCTAGAGTCTTGAATCCATCCCTTGTCTTTGTCGTGTCCTCGCAGAGCTTCATGAGGTATTGGCGCATTCCGTCTCTGACTTGCTGATTCAGTTGATGTACCACCGGGTAGAGGTGCATTGAGCGGGGTTGTGATTGGTCCCTTCGCACAGGAAGCATGTAACTTGAGAGGTGGGACATTCTTCTGATGGGTGCCTTCCTTCACAGTAGGGGCGCTGATCATGATGCTCCTTGGTGATATGTCCTATTTCTCCATAGATCATGCAAGGTAAATGTTTTGGGAATTCAACTTCTTGGGTTTTTGGTATACGAGTGACGAGAAGAGATTGTAGTAGAACCTCTTTAAATTTTTCCTAAGATATCACCCCTTGATGATCATCAATGGTGTGTTGCATCTCCCACCAGGTTGCAGCGTCGTCCTTTAGGAATTGGGTGGCATAATGAAGCATTATGTTGACTTCAATGTTGGCATCCTTCATTCTTTCTTCAACCTGGAGCATCCACTTCTTTGCATCGGCGTGGCTCTTACGCCTGGTGGAGTTGAGTTCCTTGTCCTCCTTATTGATATGGTCCATCCGTCGAGTTAACCAAGGTTTAGAGTAGGAACGAATGGAGTATGGAAAGAAGAAGAATAACCCATACAAGAAATTTTATTTAGAAAATAGGTTTTCATTAGCTATGGTAATAAACCATACAAGATAGCAAACAATTTGTCGCATCTATATTTAGCGAAATCTTATTCGGGTTTGGTTCCTAATAGGTCACTTGAAATCTTCGAGGCTTCGAGTCTCCAAAAGTCTTCGTGCTCTTGATAGTCTTCATGTTCTTCATAATCTTCAATCTTTCGAGTTCTTTACTTAATAACATTGACTTAAGGCCTTTTAAGTCTTTAATATCGTTGCTTCAGTCTTGGAACATCTTTCATGGAGGGCTTCAAGTCCTGACTTAATCGAAACATTGAGATGATCTTCTTTGAAAAGGTAATCTTGAGAAAGTTTCTTCTTGAAGTGTGTAGTGGTCATTTTCTAATGTTGAAAAGAAGAGACTTAAGAAATTTTAAAACCCCAAAGGTAGATGATGAGAAATATGAGAGTTTTCTGAAATAACTTAGAAAATATTTGTCCTAAGGTTTTTCCATGTCTAGGGTCACGATCTATAGTCAACTTATGCTCTGATATCATCTGTTGTGACCTCGTATCGGTAAGGATCCTAAGTCCATGTGATTAACATGCTAGTCCCTGGATCAATAGCTAGCACTCACAGTCGATGAAATATCATGGAAAATACAAGTCTTTATTACATGAATCGAATAATCCAGAGTTTACATTATTACAACAGAAGCGATATAAATACAACTTGGAGTCCCATCAATGCCACAGGCAGGTTGAGTGAAGACCCGCGATCCTAGCGTACCTTTCAACGATCTCTGAAATTCTACACATGAAACGTGCAGCCAACAAGTTGGGTCAATACTTTGAATATATTGGCAAATTATACCAAGGAAATAAAAGACTATCTCTACATGCAAGGCTAATATAGGTTGTAGAGTTCTTTTGCTCAAAGCTAGTTTTCTTAAGTAGAAGGAAGAAGAGAAGATTCCTACTTTGTAAATATTTGCTTAGGTAAAATAAGGTCGAGTGGCACACGAGGATATTATGCACCAAGTGCCCAAACAATCAAACACTTGGATATTACGCACCAAGCGACACTTGGATATTACACACCAAGTTCCCAAATTCCCACCCATTGGCGATATTACTCACGCCATGGGGTTTTAAAAACTTTTGTTTAGAAAAAAGAGAGGAAGATCCTTCAGAGGCTCCATCCTTCAGATGCTCAATGTTGTTCTGTTTCCGTGAACACGGCTGATCGATCAGATTGCAATACTCTCGAGAGTTTGTGCACTTTACCCACAATCCATGATCAAGTCCTTTTTACAGACAAGACCATGGCGAGGCTTTCCCTTAGTAGCCCCTCTATCTTCCGGATCCAACCATGCCAAGAACCTCCAAATGTTGGTACCCAGTTGAGGTTTACCACTAAGTACTAGGCCAAGACAGAGCCCATAATGTATTCTGGTTGCACTGGAAGCTTCTGAATTCTGAAACATGGCAGACTTCTTTGATTCCTGGGCGGCCGTCCTCCACCAAAATCTCACTCGTTGTCCCGACAACCATTACGCCTAGAAGAAAACTTAGTTTTATTTTGAAGTGGATTTGAGAAGAAAAGTTTGCTCTAGAGAGCCTTTATACTTAGAAAAATTATTTGTCTTTCGAACCCCCCAACGGTACTTTACATATATATAGCATAGCAAGCAATACTTAGCAAAAACAGGGGTAATCCTATTAGGAGGGGAAATCCTAAGTATAGAGCTACTCATGGCATACTACAAAATCATCGCACTTGCAAAATAATACTAAGGAAAAATTCTACTAGAACATCCTACACATGCATACTACAGAATTTTTGAAGATCACATGCATAGAATCAAAACTGGGACAAAATTATGAACAAGTGGTGTAACTTGCCTTATGTTGATAATATGGGTGTTGATTGTATTTCTCCGCAGCAATCGCACTCTCCGAACAATCTAATACGAGGACAAGGTAGTTCCAATCAAAACAATTGCAAACATAGCAAACACAACAAGGATGATCAAAAACATGCATGATGGTTTAATATGTTACAATGCTTACATTTAGTTCTCTGAGCATTAATAGATCATATGATGCATGTATGAGATCAGTTAAAGCAATAGGGTACTTGTTATTAATAATTACTTAAGGGTTTTTATAGTTCTGTTGTAACGCATGTTCTAACTATCGAATTAAATTTGTTTCTTGGGTTTACAGGATAGAGGACGTTATTACGAACCAGTAGGCATTGGATTCACCCTAATCAGAGTTATAGATCTTTTTCTATGATTTAATTACCATTTAATGAAGTTTAATTCATTTAAAATATCACTTCATCAAAAATTATGTCTAAGACCAGATCTGTATTCTACGAGAAATTGGGAAACCATACACATATTATTTATATTTTTCTGATCTATAAATAATTTATTATGAATTTAATAATTTAAATAGACACTAAAAGTAATTAAATTAACACAGCAATTTTTATATTTCAAAAATTGTATCGAACCGTATATTAATGTCGTATATGAAATTATGAATCCATACATACTTTATTTGTATTTTTTGGATCTACAAAAAAATTATTATGATTTATTTAGTCCAAAATGTCCATTGAACTATTTAATTTGTTATAGTAAATATGTACTGTAAATGTTAGATCTAATCTCGTAATAATGTTCTACACAATTTTAGGAATCCAACGATATATTATTTATAATTTTTGGACATGTATTCAATTTTATATGAATTTTACAAGATTGCCCAAAATTCTGCATATTTAAATCAATTTCAATTTAAAAGGGAATATGCTGGGAATATGCTTTGCTGCGTGGACAGTGACTAGGCGCTGACCTGCTGACTGGCATCGACGTGGCTGCTGACCCGGGCGAGTGACGCGGCGACGACGTGGACAGCGACATGGCGCCACACGGTTGGCCCGTACCGGTTCAAGCTTGGTCTAATCAGGGACGTCCAGATCAGATCTGACGGTTGGGAGCAAAAGGTTGCGCAGGCCCTCGCCGGGGATGACATCAGTGGCGACGGTAGATGGTGGCTGACGGCGCAGACGGTGGTCTTCGATGCCGCTCCGGTGGTCAACAGTGACGGGGAATAACACCACGGGACGGAGGAGAGGACGGGGAGGAGGATGGCGTAGTCGACGTCTTCCTTCGCTTCCCGTAGCAACGACTGCGAGAGGAAGGAGGTCAGCAGCGACAGTGGAGCTCCGGCGAGTGCGTGCAGGCTCTGCAGTGCTCCTGCGGAAAAGGAAGGAGGTCAGGGCGAAGCATCGCAGCGAGAGGGAGAGGTTAGGGGCAAAAGGAGGCAGCGGGGTGCTCGGGGACATTGACATCGACCTCGTCTGGCTTCACTGGCGGCGGCGACGCAGAGGCAAGATCGGATTCAATCTGGAGCGGTGCTAGGGTTTGGGAAAAGAGGAAAAATCGGAGGAGATCGAAGCAGGGGTCTTATATGAGGAGTTTTACGTGCAGGTGGGGTCGGATTGGAACCGAATCGGAGCAGATTTTGCGGGATTTTGTTCGGTGGAGATGAACTTGTGGGGTTCCTGGTCTTCGGCCGGAGGTGGAAGAAGCAGAGGTGGGGCCATCTGTCAGCGGGAGAGAGGGGAGAGGGGATCTACGGGCGGGCCGGCGGTGGTTGCCTGGTGGGCCGATGCTGGGCTGTGCCGTGCTGCTTTGCCGCTGTACGCGCGGTAGGGTAGGGATGGGCCGGCTAGGGCTGGTCCGGTTAGGTTAGTTTGTTTCCCTTTTTTCTGTAGTGTTTTTCTTTTATTCTTTTTCTGTTTTCTTTTATAACTTTTGTTTTAGGGCTCCAAATTAGTCCATTCAAATTTCTAAAAATTGGTAAAATCATCCTGATCATTTTAGCACATTAACTACATTAGTTATGTATGTTTATAATTTGCCAACCAATAAATATTTTGTTTGCCAACAGGGCATTACTATTATTTCTTATATTAAACATAACTTTTGTATTATAGCAGCAAAATGACTCAAATAAATTTCTGTTGTTTTCTAAAATTGATATCTGTAGGTATACATCATTTATGAATTCTATTGCTTAATTGTTACTATGGACAAATCCATAGCTCAAGGGTTGTAATAAGAATGGTAAAATCCTATTTAGGGTTTTGATTTTTCTTTTAGGCAATACTAAATTTTTCTTAGGGTTTATATGCAATGATGGTCATGCATGCTTAATGGTTTTGAATTTTGAAATCTTGCACACCAACTCTACAATCCATAATCAATCCATGCCCTTTTGCCTATATGGCTACTTAGGTCATAACCAAAGAATATAAGGTTTTGAAATCAAGGTTGAGAGGGTTTTCAATTCAAAAGTTTCTTTTCTTTGAAAATTTTCAACCAAGTCAAACAATCAATCAAACTTATTTTATTTATTTCACATTCCAAAATTAGGAGAATTTTGGAATGTGACACTAAGTTTGGTATTTTTACATGCAGCTATGTCACATAATATGACACCACGCGAAGATTTTGCATTGTTTCGATCGTTTTTGATTTTTTTATGCCTGTTTCAAACTATATTCAAACTGTCTAAATCGAGGGGATACAGATTCTTAGCTCGAGGCTGAGCCTCACTAAACTTATATTAGATCTCCGATGAAATAGCATATTGTGAACCTAAAAATGAATCATATCATGTACCTATAGTTCAAATCTAACTCATTTTCTACCGATTCGGCAGGAATTTGTCTTTTTCATGAGGGGTGGACAGAAAGTTTTGAGATATCCTGGTTGGGAAATTGTCCATTCAATATGGTCTAGTAGTTTTGGAAAATGTGGTATTATCATTTTGAAACTTTCATTTGGTGGTTGCTTCACAAAACACCCCGTTTTTTGCACTCGGAAAATAAAAAATGGCTTTTTGGTGCGTCGAAAAGGAAAACTTCCTCCTGCAACATTGTTCGCCATACCATGATACATATGCGTGCACAATATGGGAACATTATCACAAACTATACCATGATTCTAGCAATAACATTGGTCATTTGACCTGAAATCCAGAAAACCTCAATTCAAATAGGTCACTTTGAGAAGTTTTTTTGAGACACAATCAATATACCAAGTTTGGTATCATATCATGCAACTATGTCACATAATATGACACCACACGAATATTTTTCATTGTTTCGATCGTTTTTGAATTTTTTATGTCCGTTTCAAACTATCGTCAAACTTTCTAAATCGAGGGGATGAAGATTCTTAGCTCGGGGCTGAGTCTCACTAAACTTGCATTAGATCTCTGAAGAAATGGCATATTATGAATCTAAAAGCATCGTATCATGTACCTATAGTTCAAATCTAACTCATTTCCTATCGATTTAGCAGGAATTTATCTTTTTTATGAGGGGTGGACGAAAAGGTTTGAGATATCCCGGTTGGGAAATTGTTCATTCAAAGTGATATAGTATTTTTGAAAAATGTGGTATTATCATTTTAAAACTTTTATTTGATGGTTGCTTCACAAAACACCCCGTTTTTTGCACTTGGAAAATAAAAATGGCTTTTTGGTGCGTCGGAAAGGAAAACTTCCTCCTGTAACATTGTTGCCATCCCATGATACACATGCATGCACAATATGGGCATATTATCGCAAACTATACCGTGATTCTAGCAATACCATTGGTCATTTGACCTGAAATCTAGAAAACCTCGACTGAGATAGGTCATTTTGTGAAGATTTTTGAGACACAATCAATATACCAAGTTTGGTATTTTTCCATGCAACTATGTCACATAATATGACACCACGCAAAGGTTTTGCATTGTTTCGATCATTTTTAAATTTTTTATGCCCGTCTCAAACTATCTTCAAAGTTTCTAAATCGAGGGGCATGAAGATTGTTAGCCTGGGGCTGAGCCTCACTAAACTTGCATTAGATCTCTGATGAAATAGCATATTGTGAACCTAAAAATCATATCATGTACTTGTAGTTTAAATCTAACTAATTTCCTACCGATTCGGCGGGATTTTGTCTTTTTTACGAGGGGTGGATAAAAAGGATTGAGATATCCAGGTTGAGAAATTGTCCATTAAATATGGTATACTATTTTTGAAAAATGGAGTAGTATCATTTTGAAACTTTCATTTGGGGGTTGCTTCACAAAACACCCTTTTTTTGCACTCGGAAAATGAAAAATATGTTATATAAAAGTATTTGTATTTTTTTATATATTCTTTTTAAAAAAAATAATATTTGAGTTTATATAGATAAGTCTCATTTCCTTCCCCACCCAAGACACAAGAAGATCTTTACGGTGGCATTGGAGCGAGCTCTCGCTCTCTCCTTGGCGAGAGCTCACTCCAATGCCACCGTAAAGATATTCTTGTGTCTTGGGTGGGGAAGTGATGACCACGTCAGATCAAACATGTATATGATAGTATCTAAACTGCATGAAAAAATTATTTCTCTTACACCGGACACGTTAGAGTGTACCTGACCGAAAGACCGGTATGGTCGACTAGAGGAGCGTTAGTAGGATACTAACATATTTTACTTTATTTTTTATTTAGGCTTAGAAATAATATAATATGCAACTATGTAGACAATCTTATATGGAAAGATACAATCAAGCAAGTAAACAACATGCATGTAGTAAAAGGTGAGGAACGAGATAATCGCAATGTAGACTTGAAGATGTATTCACGTAGTTTCTTCCTTTTAAGAGGAATTACGTCTACGTTGGAGACGTCTGACGCAACAAAGGCCACCAATGCCACAAAAGTCTCACCTTGTTCTTAAGCAGGCATGCTACCAAGGCAGACACATGATCCTTTCAGAGGTGGCATTGAAGGTGGTGACCAAAACATTTACAACAAGGAGAAATCCCCACAACAACTTGGAGGCTCTTAACAAGTCCACGAAGGTTTACCACACCAAGTCCTAACTCCGGGTGTTGTGTCTTGGTTTTTGACACCAGGGGTATGAGTTCCCCTTTGTGGTTCGGCTAGGGGCGCAACGTCCGGCGAGCTAAATGAACGCACTCACAGAGAGAGACACAGATTTTTTTACCCAGGTACAGTTTCGCACTGAGCGGATCCCTACGTCCTGCAACTAGCTACTATCTGATTATCATAATGTTACACTTGGTTCCTTCCCCGAGAAGGTTCTCTCATCTGAATCTCTCCTCTCCTTCCTAAGTCCGACCGGGGCCTCCTTTTATATGGACAAGGGGTCACCACAGTGGTCGGTTACACGCGGTCGTGGGTTGATGCCACACGGTTGAGTATGGGGTGCATGCGCTCAACATTGTGTTCATGTGTTGTGTTCTTCATACGTCACGCTGTGCTCATGCAGGATACGGGTGAGGCTGAGCGGATCCGGGCTCTCTGATCCTCCTCGGGACCCCGATACGATAGTAGCCCCCGGGCAGTAGCTCGGGTGAGGCTACCCTATGCTGGGTAGTGCACTCTTATTCCAAAGTACTTACCATGGGGTTTCGTTTTGTCTTCAGTAGCAAGCGCCTTGGGACGGACTTGCGGTTTCTTCGAGGAGGCGCGTGTGTCGCTTAGGGGGGAGTGCGCTAGTTGCAACGCGGTTGAGGGAGGAAGTGCGATCAAGGTCCCTATAAATCGGCCCCTTCCCTTTGCTTCACCCTATGCACTTCTCACTAGCCTCTTCCAATCCCATTGCTACCATGGCGGACCAAGAGGCAACAGTGTCTAGCAAAGGAGCGTCGTCGTCCAGGACGCAGTCGGGAGCGGCGAAGAGCAAAGAGATCCTGCCTGCGTGCCTTTCTCCGTCGCTGGATAAGACGACAAGCTCTGAGATCTGCTGGCTCATGTGGCTAGGAGGCGCCACGAGGGGGAACGTGCATACATGAACTTTGTAGTTTTTTGCTATGAATTCCCTCATATTTGCTAAATATATGATGTATATTCATGTTTTACATTGATTTATGGGGATTTACCAAGAATTTCCTTTATTTTGGTTATAACTCTGTCTGGCAGAAAACATCTTCTGTTGATGTTTTTGCATTTTCAAGAGCTACGGGACTCAAAAATGGCAAGGTAAGAGGCCACGGTTTACAAATTTTGAGACGCATCCATCATGTAAAAGAAGATCACAAGGGGACCAACAGGATGGGAATAAGGCCCTGTGGCGCACCCACCCTCTTAGGGCGCGCCACCAGGGGTCTTTTCCCCCTAGACCATCCGATTCGCTTGATATTTTCGCCCACCACCTTGTTTTGACCTAAAAACGTCTATATATACCCTTTGGCGGTCGTACTCAACACACATGGAGACGGAGATCGAAAATACATAAACAGAGAGTCTGCAGGCCACCGCCGGCGGATATTGGAGGGGGAAACACTGCCGAAATCGCCTTCGGTGGACTCCACCACCTTCGTGTGTTCATCATCAACATCTACAGCAAGATCCTCTCCATACCCCTACTGTAATATCTTGGCAAACATGATGTATGATGCAATCTATTGTTTTCCCATGATCTAGTGTATCTCTATGTTGATGTTTGAGTAGTGACTTGTTTATGGCAATTGTGATATAGTTTGTTGTTGGTTGCATACAAGTATATGTTATCTTCTATGATGATCTTGTTGTACTAACATATGAGTGCACACATATGTTGGGGGATGCACAAGGTTATCACCATTGCATGTTGATAGGATGAGAGATAGCTAGAGTTTGACAGAAACCGAATCCTAAGTCTTAGAGATACATGTTGTATTAATTCATGGTTAATCAATAGGGCTATTATCATGGGGATCTTAGATCTAAATGCGGTGGTTGAACTTCATGTCTTAATAATTCTCTTGTTTGCTCTTAATTGGCCTTGGGATCAATCACTAGGGGTGTATTTTCTCATGTATACGACTGCACCTATTCATGGCTCCTTCTTAAAAGAAACAATACTAATTGTGACAATCAACCAAATGAAATATCAATTTTCCTAAACACTTGCTCCCTTGAGTTATCCACCTCCACTTCACTAGCTCCACACTTTACTCCCAATATTATACCTATAGTTTTTTACTTCCAAAGCTTTATTGTTTTCTAGTTAGTAGCAAAAACAACCACACACACACACACACACACACTCTAGTTCTTAGATTTGCATAGAAGGCCATATTCTCGGAATTGGACGGGACAAAATCCAAAGTTATTATTTTCCCGGAGCAACACGGAACCACGAAGCAGAGTCGGAGGGGCGCCACAGGGTGGCCACACGCCCCAGGCGCGGCCTAGGGTGGGCCCATGCCTGGGCAGGGTGTGGGCCCCCTGGCCCTCCACCGACCTTGCCTCCTGCGCCTATAAGAAGCCCCCGGGGAGAAAACCCTAAATCATCCATCATACTTCCATAAAACCTCCGTAGCACCGCCGCCACCAAAAGGGAGATTTGAGGGACAGAAAGTCTCTGTTCTGGCACCCTGCCGGGACGGGGAAGTGCCCCCGGTGCCATCTCCATTGATCTCCATCGCCATCTTCATCACAGTTGTTGATTCCCATGATGATGAGGGAGTAGTTCTTCCTCGAGGCTAAGGGCTCTACCGGTAGCTATGTGTTCATCTCTCTCTATGCATGGTCATATTGTGATCATGAGCTTTGTAATCAAGTAGATCTACCTTACTACTCAAGTGATTTAATAGATCTCTGCTCTCCCCATGTGTGTGAAAGTTACAGCGTGCATGCCATGGTGGCACTTAGGTTTGAGTCTACATAAATACTCTTTGTGCTTTAATAGATCTATGTTTTTCCCCACATGTGTGAAAGTGACAACGTGCATACCGTGTGGCACTTTGTCTAGATTGAATATTTGTTATGTGTTATATTTGGAGTTGGATGTCTCTATGAAATTGTGGTGTTTGTTGGAACCATCTAGCGCTCAAGGTGACAGTGTGGGGTTATCTAGATTGGGGAAGGCGGACTTTGAGGAGTGTTGTTATAGCCCTACCGATGATTAGAGTGTCCAACCTGAGAGTAGTTAAGAGTAGTATCATGAAGAGAGGATATTTATATGAGAGGGTGTTCACTAGTGAAAGTATGATCCCAAGGCCTTGTTTCTAAACATTGAAACACCGTTTGCATCTAGATCTGTTGCATGTTTGCTTGATTTAGTCTTTACCTCACCGTCAAGCTATTTTTTGGCACCGTTACCACTTGTATTTCACTATCTCTTCGCCGAACTAGTGCACCTATACACCTGAAAAGTGTATTAAGTGTGTTGGGGACACAAGAGACTTCTTGTATCTTGATTGCATGATTGATTGAGAGGGAATACGTTTGACCATTTCCTCAATGAGTTCGATAAACCTTGGGTAATCCACTTAAGGGAAACTTGTTGCTGTTCTACAATCCTCTGCACTTGGAGGCCCAACAATTGTCTACAAGAATAGAAGTGCGTAGACATCAAGCTATTTTTTGGCGCCGTTGTCAGGGAGGTAAGGTAAAAGGTACTCACATCCTCCGGTGTGAGTGCTCAAAGTTATTTCCTTTAGATTCTGCAATTTTGTCTTTTTGTTTCTTGTTTTCACTAGTTAGGCTTAATGGAAAACAACAACAAAATTAGAGAGCTTTTTAGTATTTTTCCTAAGTTAGAACTTGAGTGGTTTGAAAAGAAAATTTAAAAACCTATGGAACTTTCTTTGCATGCTAATATCAATGTTATTAGTGTGAATTTTTTTGAACACCATTATTACTAATGGTATGGAAACGTCTAAGCTTGGGGAAGCTAGTTTTTATGAAAAAAATCTTTTTAGTTCCCCAGCGTCAGGGAAGAAAATTTGCTCTTATGATACTCTATCTCCCATATGTGGTAATTCTAATGATACTTGTGATATTTTAAATCCACATACTGAAAGTGTCCCTTTTAAAATACCGATTGAAATTGTTGAACGTGTTATGAATAACTGCTATTTTGGAGATGGAACTGTCCATCCTAGTGATCATTTACTCTTTATACATGAATTATGTGAGTTGTTCAAGTGTGCATGTATTTCAATGGACCAAGTTAAGAGGAAGTTATTCCCTTTTTCACTTAGGGACAAAGCAAGGGAGTGGTATGAGCTACTAGATGATCCTCATCATTTGGAGTGGAAGGAACTTGAATCTCTCTTTTACTCTAAATTTTATCCTCCTCATGAAATTCATAAAGATAGGCATTATATTTATAATTTTCATCCTCATGAGGGAGAAAGTATTGCCCAAGATTGGGGGAGATTGAAGTCACTAATGCTCAAATGTCTCATTCATGAGCTCCCCAGTAATATTATTATCAATATTTTTTATGCAAGGCTTTCAGGACATTACAAGGACTATCTAGATACCTGTTCAGAGGGATCCTTCACAAGTAAGAAGGTCAAAGACAAGTGGGATCTTCTTGAAACAATTCAAAGCAATACTAAAGATTGGGATAACGACAAAGGTAAAGGACCAGGTATAAACTATGAGTATGATTGCATTAAGTCTTTTCCTGAAACTGCTGATTTTCAAGAGCTTAGTGCTAAATATGGTCTTGATCCTAAAATTCTTTTTAGATATTATAGATCTTGTGCTTACAATATTAATGCTCCTAAAGAAAAATGGGACATGTATCATGAACCTTTTAAAGACACTTGCACGGAAACTGAATATGTTATTAATGATTGCAATAAACATGCTCAAACTTCTGAAAGTACTATTTCTTTTAAGCATGTTAATTTTTGTGGTATGCATAGACCTTGTGAGAAGAATAAAATAGAAGAATAATATTGTATCACACAATGGAATGAAAAAACCAGAACATGGTATAAGGCTCTAAATGATCTTGGTAAAAAAATTGCGCCCTCTATCCTTTTATTTGTGAACTCTGCTATGAAGTGGGTCATTTTAATTTTCAATGCTCAGGCCATACTAATGACCTTTCTAATCCAATGAGTACTGCAAGCTTGTATTGTGATAACGCAATCACTTATAATCAACATGATGAGCTTACATTGTTTTTGGGGTGTGAAGAGTTATCAATAAAAACTTCTTTGGTGGACATGAGTGCTTTTGGTATGAATTGCGTCCTGCATGGGTGTCATATTTATTGTGTTAATAATTTCCACGTGAATACTTACATACAAAATCTTATAAAATATGATATTTTACCAAAATATGATAGGACTGATATGAGTTTTGTTCTTATTAATGAAAAGGAGGAATCCTCCAAAGTTTCTTCTATTGTCTCTAACAATAAACCAGGGTATGTGGAGAAGCTTCCTTTCAAGCCTATCCCTCCTAAAGAGGAGAAGAAGAAGAAGAAGAAGAAGAAGAAGAGGAGGAGTAGAAGGAGAGAGGAAACAGTATCTCCCCCTAAGCATATTGCTCCTATCATAGTTTTTGCTGATGAGTCTGAACTAGATGATGTCCCTATGCCTGTTACCTATATTAGTGATCATGATTGGGAAAAGCACACTACTTTTGATATTGAAAATCTCTTTGGCACCAATTCTGAAAATGATAATATTAATAATTTTTGTGCTATTAGTGCTATCCATGTTCTATGATGTTATGTTTCCAAATGAACACACTTGGGAAGATAGCTATTTTGTTGAATTTTCTCCCACTACAATTAATAAGAATGGCTATTCTTATATGGAGAATAATAATCATTTTATGCATGTGTCTCATGATAAGAATGTTTTATGTGATAGTTATATTGTTAATTTTGTTCATGTTGCTAATGGAAGTTATTATGAGAGAGGGAAACATAGTTTTATGCATCTTAATAACATTAAGTTTCCCCTCTTTATGTTGAAAGTCTTGAAGTTGCACTTGTTTTGCTTTCCTATGCTTGTTGCTTTGTGCTTTCATGACTTGTTTCTTTACAAGATTCCTATGCATAGGAAGTGGGTTAGACTTAAATGTGTTTTGAATTTGCTTCTTGATGCTCTATTTTACTTCAATTCATATTTCTTATGTGGGCATCTTCTCAAACTATCAAGCCTAACTTAAAGGTGTTAAAGAAAAGTACTTGTTGGGAGATAACCCAAGAGTTTCCTTGAGTCTTGGAAGTTATTACTTCAGTAATGACATCTCCTTATCCTTTTTGTTTGCTTTTTGTGCCAATAATGACCTCTAATAAGAGAGGAGTAAGATTTGGGGAGTTGCTGTCCCGAAACAGATTTCTGTCCTCCACCATAAAAATTCGTGAGCAGTCTCTATAAGTCAGATTGATCTGAAAATTTACGAATAAATCCCTCAGTATGTTATCTAACTTTCTTTAGTTCAAACAAATTTGATTTGAGCAATAGAAGGTCTTCGAAAAAATCGGTTTCTACCTGCTGGTCTGTTTTGACAGATTTGTGCCATTATTTGCATTTGCTTCTTATACATTCCTTTTTGGGGTCCTTTTGGGAAACTAAGCTTTTTGAAGGAATTTCTACAGTAGCTTGTATTTTTAGTGAAAGGTCTTGCTGTTCCAAAGCTTTGCCTAAAGGTCTATTATCTTTTGAATACACTATTGTTGCTAATGAAGATTGTGTGAAGTTTTGTATGAAGGAAAATTTTCAAAGGAATGATGTAATGAGATGAAGAATGGACAAAATCTCAAGATTGGGGATGCCACCCTGGTGTCACTCCAAGAAATATTCAAGAGGTACAAGAGTCAAAGCTTGGGGATGCCCAAGGCATCCCCTTCTTCATTAATAAAAATCTCAGGTCTTTCTAGACACTTCGTTTTTATTGTTTCATGCATTGTTGTGTTGTTCTTGGAGTGTCTTAGTTTTCGTTTTTAGTTTTCGTTTTCTTAGTTTGCTTGAACAAAGTTGGTTGGTTACACCACACTTATTTTGGAGAGAGACACACTCTGTTTCTGTTGCCTAGAACACTCTAGTTTTCACTCTTATTGTTTTGTGAGTGTTCACTTTTGCTAGCACCGCGTTCAGCCTTAGTTTTCTTGTGCTTTCAGCTTAGAACTTTTTAGTTCTTCTTTGTGGATTTGTGAGACAAGCTCACTGATCTTTATTGATTATTATCTTTCTGAGTTGTTTCAAATAAGTTGTTTGGTGTTGGAAAGAGTAGAAAGCTTCATGCTTAAGTGGTACAAAAGGGAGCTTGTTTTAACTGTGACTTAGACTTTATCATGTCATGCTAGGTTTTTCTTTGACCTTATGCTTAGTGATTATTGTTGTAGCATGACTTGTTCCAAACAATTAGGAGTGCTTAATGTGCCTTGAAGGAATCATGCGTTGTTTTAGCATACAAAAGCATAGTATTGCGATATTCTCCTTTGATGCTTTGTTTAGGTTGACTTGGCACATGCTCACACCATGTTATGACTATGACAATTCACCATAGCCTCTATGATCATTTAGTCCTTGACTTGTAGTACCACTCTATGCTTTGATTAGTAATATTTTGTTGCTCTGCATGATTATGGCCATTATTGCTCTCTTAGTTGGTTGCTCTCAGTCTTTTGCTAGCCACCACTCGTATGAGTAAGCTCTACTCATGCTTCAAACTCCCAAGAAACCAAGTTATTCCAAAGTGTCCACTATAAATTCCTATGCATGGTGTGTTACACCATTCAAAGTATATTCTTGTTTTCAGTTATCTTCCAGTTAAAAAGTCTCTTTGTTATGTGAAAACTTAGTGATTAAAGCCCTCACAAACCTGATGGCACACTTTATATTCTTTGCCCCTAATAAACTTGAACCATTGTGCCATCTATGTTGTATATGCTTGCACTTATACGTTGTAATTAGCAGAACCGTGCTGTCACGGGGAACGTTTTCAACATTACACTTGTACTTTGTACTCAGTTGATATCATGCTCTTTTGTCTATGGATATCACCGGTGTGAAATAAAGAGGGAACTTGTAAGTCCATGGAGTATGTATTTTGTGTTAGAGAAACGCCTGGGCCGCTAGCCTAACCATGCCTAATCATGGTGGAAACTTGCAGCATCACCATAGTGAGCTATCTATGAAGCATCCTCAATAACAAGCTATGCATATACTAAATAAAAAGATCGCTGAGATGCTCATTGTCTGCTTGCCTTGTCATTTTGGTTATGGGATAGCTCCTGTACCATGTGCAAGGGGTACCCCGTTGGCGGTTCTCTATGATATGCATGTACTTACAATGACAAGAACTTACAGGTGACTGAAGTTCAGTAGCATGAGGTGTGGCCCTCGTATTCAAGGGACTTGAGATTGCCAACTTATACTTTGTCAAGCATATACTCCATAGTTTGTTCACTTTAACCTTAATCACTTCAAGATGCTTATGATAGGGGCAATGAGGTGTGAAAGCTAACAAGTACCATAATTTTTGGAAGCTCTTTTTGAAACTTGAAATCCCTGCTTCCCTTTGTGAAGGTCATGTCTTCCACTATTATTTGAGTCTCCACCTTCTAGTTTTAGGCACCATTAAGAGAGTATAGTTGCCATTTTATGTGTAGTGTCCCAAAACTTATTGATTGATGCATATTGTGATATTACTTGTTCTTGTGCTACTTGTTTCTAGTCACCCTTGTGAACTTCGAAGGTGTCATATGCATCTATTTGCTACTATATGAGGGACAAGCTGAATGCCACTATGCCATGTTTTCTGTATGTGAAACAAACAAACGTTTTTCAATGAATGTTATTCATGATATTTGTTTGTAGCCTTTCATGTTGCATGCATAGTTACTATGTCCTATTGTTAGAACTCCATCTTTCATGAACATGTTTAGAGTTATTTGTTCCCAGCTTTCAATGCTTGCAAATGGTTTGATCTTGGTTTTGATGGTGCATGTCACCTCAAAAATTATTCTGTTTATCACTTACCTACTCGAGGAAGAGCAGGAGTTAAGACTGGGGATGCTTGATATGTCGTAAACGTATCTCTAATTTTTTATGTTACATGCTTGTTTAGTATCCACTTTGCGTTGTTTTGTCTACACTTTGAGGTATTTTTATACACTTTCTGGGACTAACCTATTAACAAGATGCCACAGTGCCAGTTGCCTGTTTTCTTCTGTTATTGGTTCCAGAAAGGCAGAAAATCAATATTCTCGGAATTGGATGGGATAGAATCCAAAGTTATTATTTTCCCGGAGCAACACGTAACCACGAAGCAGAGTCGGAGGGGCGTCACAGGGTGGCCACACTCCCTAGGCGCGGCCTAGGGTGGGCTCGTGCCAAGGCAGGGTGTGGGCCCCTGTCCCTCCACCGACCTTGCCTCCTGCGCCTATAAGAAGCCCCCGGGGAGAAAACCCTAAATCATCCATCATACTTCCAGAAAAACCTCCGTAGCGCCGCCGCCACCGAAAGGGAGATTCGGGGGACAGAAAGTCTTTGTTCCGGCACCCTGCCGAGACGGGGAAGTGCCCCCGGAGCCATCTCCATCTATTTCCATCGCCATCTTCATCACCTTTACTGTTTCCTATGATGATGAGGGAGTAATTCTTCCTCGAGGCTAAGGGCTCTACCGGTAGCTATGTGTTTATCTCTCTCTCTCTATGAATGGTCATATTGTGATCATGAGCTTTGTAATCAAGTAGATCTACCTTGCTACTCAAGTTCTTTAATAGATCTCTACTCTCCCCATGTGTGTGAAAGTGACAGCGTACACGCCACGGTGGCACTTAGGTTTGAGTCTACATAAATACTCTTTGGGCTTTAATAGATCTATGCTTTTCCCCACGTGTGTGAAAGTGACAGCGTGCATACCATGTGTGGCATTTTGGCTAGATTGAATGTTTGTTATGAGTTATATTTGGAGTTGGATGTCTCTATGAAATTGTGGTGTTTGTTGGAACCATCTAGCGCTCAAGGTGACAGTGTGGGGTTATCTAGATTGGGGAAGGCGGACTTTGAGGAGTGTTGTTATAGCCCTACCGATGATTAGAGTGTCCAACTAGAGAGTAGTTAAGAGTAGTATCATGAAGATAGGATATTTATATGAGAGAGTGTTCACTAGTGAAAGTATGATCCCTAGGCCTTGTTTCTAAACATTGAAACACCATTTGCATCTAGATCTATTGCATGTTTGCTTGATTTAGTCTTTACCTCCCGTCAAGCTATTTTCTAGCACCGTTACCACTTGTATTTCACTATATCTTCGCCGAACTAGTGCACCTATACACCTGACAAGTGTATTGGGTGTGTTGGAGACACAAGAGACTTCTTGTATCTTGATTGCAGGATTGCTTGAGAGGGAATATCTTTGACCATTTCCTCCCTGAGTTCGATAAACCTTGGGTAATACACTTAAGGGAAACTTGCTGCTGTTCTACAAACCTCTGCACTTGGAGGCCCAACAACTGACTACAAGAATAGAAGTGCATAGACATCATAGCGCTAGGCTTCTGTTCTTGTTTCCATTGCTATTTTATTTTTAGTACTTTGCATATAAAACTAAAACCTAAAAAGAAAATAGAAAATGGAAAAACACCAAAAACATTCTTAGTATGAGCACATGTATGAATATAGATGATTGTTTCTAGAACTATTTAAGGTTATCAAGTTCGACTGGATAGGGGAAGATTGGGATAGTTTGAGGTTTGGAGAAATGGAGGAAAGATAGAGAGTCAAAACTGCAACCTTATCTTGGGGAAGAAGAAGACTTTATATAGGACCCCTCAAAATCCAATCTTTATGCGAAGAAAAGGTTGTTGGAGATATGCCCAAGAGGCAATAATAAAGAGGTTATTATCATATCTTCATGCTTATGATAAATGTTTACATACCATGCTATAATTGTATTAACCGGAAACATTAATACTTGTGTGATTTGTAAACATAAAAGAGTCCCTAGTAAAGCCTCTTGTTAACCTAGCTTGTTGGTTAATATATGATCATGGTTTCCTGATCATGAACATTGAGATGTTATTAACAACGAGATCGTATCATTAAGAGAATGGTGTGATGGACATACTCCTATAGATAAGCGTAGCATAAGGATCAAGTCATTTCAATGGTTTGTTTGCTATAAGCTTTCTCATACATACTAACCTAATTCCTTTGACCATGAGATCATGCTAATCACCATCACCGAATGGATGCTTTGATGACATCAAACACCACACCATAACTAGGTGTCTATAAAGTTGGAATTGAGTGTTCAGAAAGTATGTGTTGAGGCACATGGATCAAGAGTGGGATTTGTCCATCCATATGACGGATAGATATACTCTGGGCCCTCTCGGTGGAATGTCATATCAATTAGCTTGCAAGCATGTGACTGGCTCACAAGGGATCACATATCACGGGAACGAGAAAAGAGTACTTATCGGTAACAAGGTTGAACTAGGTATGCAGAGATACCGACGATCATATCTCGGATAAGTAAACTATCGCGAGACAAAGGGAAATTGGTATCGTATGTAAGTGGTTCATTCGATCGTAAAGTAATCGTAGAAATATGTGGGAACCATATAAATTTCCAGATTCCTCTATTGGTTATTGATCGAAGAAGAGTCTCGGTCATGTCTGCATAATTCACGAACGATAGGGAGACACACTTTAAGGATTCAATGTTGTTTAGTAGATATGGAATGTAAGTAGGGAGACCGAATGCTGTTCGGAGTCTTGGATGGGATCCGGGATATCACGAGGAGATCCAGAATGGTCCGGAGAATAAGATTCATATAAGAAAAGTCCAATTCTGGAGTTCAGGAATGATTTCGGTGTTTTCACCGGAATGATCTAGAAGGGTCTAGAAGGTTCATCGGACCGGAAGGGGAAGGGTACATGAATGTGTCATGAATAAGTGGAATGATTGCATCATGTCCTAGGTCACTTGGTTGGGCATTTGTAAGAAATAAATTGAGCTCCAAATTGAAAGTCAAAAGGCAAGTTTGAAAAGTCAAACTGGGACAATGTATCCTGGTGGAGGAAGGAAAGAATCCTTCTTTCCCTCCAGCACAAGCCAACAAGGAGAGAGAGTTGGGGAAGGATTCAAACTCCCCTCTCCCAAGATGCCCTCCCTCTCATAAATAGAGGGGAGGGGGTGCCCCAAGAGACACACAACACCAGCCCCTCCCCACACTGGCGCCGCCACCGCCAGCTGCCGCTGGCTCGCCGTCACCGCACTAGCCACCGCCGGCCACGCCTCCTCCTCTCCGGCTCTCTAAACCCTAGATCGCCGGAAACCCTAGATCCACCATAACCTGCTCCGGCTTAGGCGAAGCCCTGCAGGATCTTCCCTCTACTTTCGACACCACGCCGTCGTGCTGCCGGAATCGTGAGGAGAACTACAACCTCCGCTGCCTTCTGGAACAAGGGAGAGGAAGGTCTTCATCGAGTACCAAACATGTGACCGACTGCGGAAGCGCTGCCGGAACGCAGCGTCAGAAGGATCGACAATGCGATCTTGAGATCAGAAAGTGTACGACTATATCACCCACGAGAATCTGCTCTCGTTAACTGCTTTGGAATCTTCAAGGGTGAGTATTCTAATCGACTCGTTGCTACAATCTAGTAGATAGATCTTGGCTTGTTTGTGTTCATGCGATCGAATTTTTTTGTTTTCCATGCTACGAACCCCTATAGTGGTATCAGAGCCGTGTCTATATGTATATTTGTTGCACGAGTAGAACACAATGGTCATTGTGGGTGTTGATGCTTTTGTTGTCGATTGCTTCTTGTGTACTTTGTATCTTGCGGGATGGTGGGATGAAGCAGCCCGGGATAACCTTACATGACATCGTTCATGAGACTTGCTCCACGCTTGACATGCAACTTGTATTGCATAAGTGGCTTTGCGGGTGCCTGTTTCTCCCAACATAGTGAAGATCCAATTTACAACAGGTGATTGATAATACTAGTATCAATGTTGTGGTTCTTGTTCGTAAGTTATAATGACACTTATTGAAAGCCCCAAACCACGTAAAACATGCAAAGAAAATTAGAGGCGTCTAACTTTGTTTTGCAGGGGTGTGCTGTGATGTGATATGGCCATGATTGTGATTATATATGATGTATGCAATGTTCCTTATTGTAAGTCGGCAACCGGCAGGAGCCTTATGGCTGTCTTTTAATTTCGTTAAGACATGCGTGTCTATTATTCAAAGTAGTTGTAATATTTGATGCTGGTGGACGACAACCATGGAGCGGTGCCATTGACCTTGACGCCACGCCGGTGATGATGGAGATCATGTTCGTGCTTGAATATGGAGATCGGAAGCAAGAAGAAAGGTCATATCATATCACATATTATGAATTGCATGTGATGTTAATCCTTTTATGAATCTTGTATTGCTTAGATCGCGACGGTAGCATTATAAGATGATCCCTCTCACAAAATATCAAGTTATAAAGTGTTCATCCTTAGTAGGCACCCATTGCCAAAGCTTGTTTTTTTGAAGCACCACGTGATGATTGGGTGTGTTAGATTCTGCGAGTGTATACAACGGGAGCAAGCCAGATTTGCTCATGCGGAAACTAAGGTTACATCTTGACGAGCCTAGCATGTACAGACATGGTCTCAGAACACGGAATACCGAAAGGTAAAGAACAAGTCATATAGATGATATGATGAACATGATGATTGTTCGTCTTTGAAACTACATCATGTCACGTGATGATCGGACTTGGTATAGTGGATTTGGTTCATGTAATCACTAAAACAATGTGAGGGATATTGTTTTGAGTGGGAGTTCAACAGCAATATGATTAAAAGTTGAACACTATTTATCATAAATTTAATCAAAGTGAATTTGCATAGTTGTTGTAGTCATTGGCATCCGTTTACCACCTTGCGCTTAGTTATAATTGAGATAATATAACTATAGAATTCTGGTTATTTACTTTACGAACTGGTATCATATCGTTTTGAAGTGTTGATCTAAAGTTTAAAAGTCATATTGGAAACTTTTAGTAAGTTTTGGTTGCTCCGTGAACTTTAATAATTGGTATTAAATTAAGAGTAATAATTCCAGTGTTTGTAAATAAGTATCATGTTTATCTCCATGATTCTTGATATTCAAAAGATTGTTTTAATATCAAGGTTATCTAGGAGCTGAAAGAATTTTTTCGGAAACCATCATATGTGGAAGATATTCGATATCTAAAATGATGTTTTGATTATAACATGATAGAGTATAATATAGAAAAGTTTATGTTCTTATATTTGATGAGAATTTTCAAAAGGTTGGAGACGCTAGTCGTCCTAATTCTCCAAAAGGTTTTGGAGAGCAACATTATACTCACAATTCACTGTTATAAGCTAAAGTAGCTTGATCATGAATAGTTCCATGATAAGGATGAATATTTGATGTAGGTAAAATGTTTACTGCACTAAAAGATTACTAAAGAATGGAATTTGAAAGAACACCAAACATTTGATGATGGTGATCTACTTCAAAGTGCAAGTCCAAAGACATTGGTATTTAACTATACATGTTTTGGACTATGTGTCATAAGTATGGCGCCACTGTTGATGTTAATAGATTCTTTTGAAAGGATAAAGAAATACTAAAAGAGAAATCTAAGAAATATTTGGCAGAAGAGAAAAGACTAGAATTGTCCAGCTTAGGTATGTAGAGGATATACATGTTATGGATGTCTTCTTTGCTTGTTAAACAATGTAGTTCTTGAGTATTGGATACTAAATTTGTTGGTGTGAATCGTCATATGAAATAACACAATTCATGAACTACAATGGCCTAAGTAACTAGCAAAATAATATGTGATGATGTTCATTGATACGCCCAATTTGCATCACCTTTCTATATCATAATTTACCTCTATTCATTGATAGTCTTATTATGAGGTATTACTTATGGCTTTTCATCTGTTTATGCATGTTGGATGATTCTTGGAGGATGGACTGACGGAGTCTGGATTCTGATGGAAAATAAGGCATTTCGGTGCAATTTCACAAAGATCAGAAAAATACCAGAAAAATATGGAAACACATTATTTCTCCAGAAGAATGAGAGAGCCAGAAGGAGGGACGGAGAAGGGCCTCAGGGGGCCCACACCCCCTAGGTGTGGGCCCACCTGGCCCCGCGCCTAGGGCAGGTGTGGCTCACCTGCCCGGCCTCCGACTCCGCCCCTTCGCCTATATCTTCCCTATGGAACCCTAATCCTAGGGGACCGACCACAGATAGATTTACGCCGCCTCTGGGGCGCGGAAAACACCGGGAGAGAAAGATCTCTCCGGCAGATAGATTTCTGCCGGGGGAATTCCTTCCCGGAGAGGGGAGACCGTCGCCATCAACACCATCATCAAGCTAGGCTTCATCAGGATGATCATCATCATCCACACCATCATCTCCACCAGCACCATCATCACCACTCCATCCCGCTGTAACAATTGTGTTGGATATTGCTTTAGTTCTTAGGGGAAACTTTCCCGGTGTTGATTACTATTGTAGTTGATGCTTGTGAGTGGAACCATTGGATTATTGTTTATGTTCAGATTGTTATACATTACCATATCATCTTTGATCTTGATCCATATGATGTCTTGTGAGTAGTTTGTTTAGTTCCTGAGGACATGGGAGAATTCATGCTGTTAGTAGTGAATCTGTGATGAATTATTATTCAATGGTTTACTATTTAAGTTGTGGTGCTATTCTTCTAGTGGTGTCATGTGAACGTCGACTACATGACACTTCACCATTTATGGGCCTAGGGGAATGCATTGTGTATTTGGCTACTAACTGTGGGGTCGCCGGAGTGACAGAAACCTGAACCCTCGTTTGGACACCTTTGCACAAGGGAGCGTAGGATCTCAGAGTTTAAGGCTGTGGTTAGATTTATATCTTAATTACTTTCCTGTAGTTACGGATGTTTGCAGGGAGTTTAATCACAAGTATGTATTAGTCCAAGTACGGTCGGTACATTAGCACAGGTTCACCCACACAACACTTACAACACCAGAGAAGAGTACTCAGCTATTTGAAGCAAAAGCACTTGACAGAATTCCCATGTGTCCTCGAGAACGTTTGGTCCTTATAAGTATTTCCACCGGCTTGTCCTTTGCTAAGAAAGGATTGGGCCACTTGCTCCGTTTGTTCCTTAATTTTGTTACTTGCTCCTTGTTTTGTTGCCTTGTCAGAAAACCACTAAAAATCCGTTTGCTAAGTATTCACAGGGATTTCCTGCTCCATACCACTGTTCAGCACCGTCTGTTCCTCGTTGGAATCGACACTCATATTTATCAAAAGTACTACGCTACACCCCATATACTTGTGGGTCATCATTCATCGAGAACAAATAAAGTGTTGTTGGGTTGCTCGTTGAAATCAAAACTTACCTTCAAGATTTGTTTACATAATTGTTATTTTGATTAGGTATTATGAGAACAAAAGAGTTGTTCAAATAATTTCCGTAATCCATAAAAGATGGATGATTTACAAATCTCGTTGGAGAAATCACATCCATAAAACTAGTGCTAAAAATGTAGAAAGACAAATTGATTGAAAGATCACTTAGGAAGTGACATTGCCATTTAAATTATATGGGAAAGAAAACATGAAGAAACTCCATGTGGATGGAATTTTTGAGTCTTTTGATTTTTGATGCTTGTGAAACTTTCCTAGAGATAATTAAAACTTCGTTCATAGTCCAAAAGGGAATGAATGACTAGATTATTGGAATTTGTACATATTTGATGTATGAAGTCCATTACGTGTAGTCGAGAGCGATGGATTTTAACTTCATATGCTTTCTCCGAAAATTTGAGTGAATATATGAATATTTTACTTAATGAGGATGAAGTGTGAAACATTTGAAAAGTTCAAAGACTTTCAAGATGAAGTGCAAAATCGATGTAACAAGAAAATAAAAAATTTATGATAGGATCATAAAGGAAGATATTTGAGTTACAAGTTTAGCATAACACCTAAGATTTGAGGAATCGTTCCATGGATTTACGTTTCCCGAAACACCATATGAGTATGGAATAATCGAGATATGCAATGAAACCTTGTTTGACATGGTAAGACCAAAGGTGTAATTCATAAAACTGCCATTATATTTTAAAGATTTAAAGCTTTAGAGACTACCGCTTTTTCACTAAAAAGAGCTCCATCATGATCCGTTGAAATGACATCATATAAAGTTATGGTTTGGGATAAAACCCAAGTTGTCATTTCTTAAACATTGGTATGCTATGCATAAGTGAGATGTTTACTACCAAAGTCGGATGAACATATATTTGTATGTTATTTCGAATAATCGTTGAGTATTCCTCCATAACACCAAAGACAAAAATGTTTGTCGCTTAGAACGTCAAGTTTCTTTGAGAAGGAATTTTCCGTGAAAAGTTAAGTGGAAGGACAATAGAACTGTGATAAGGTTAAACGAACCTTAGCTATATGTGCAAAGTTGCGCAGTGCCGAAAAGTGTTCCGGAGGCAGCAACAATGCTCATGGATCATGTGCCTCAAAGGTTGTGGTTACGGAGGTCTAAGTTCCTATTGAACCAAGTAGGTCGGGTAAACAATCAAATACCTAGATTTGAGGGTTGAATCATTATTTGACAATAATGAACAGACTACATGCAAAAATAAGTGATGATGGGCCCTGACTCCGTCAAATGGCTTGAAGCCATAAAATCCGTGATAGTTCCATACACGAGAAATCAAGCTTTGAACTTGAAAGACCCTCTGGAAAGGTGTAAGACCTTACAGTCGTGTTTGGATCTATAAAGAAATAGACATGGATGTTTCACATCTATTAAATAGTTGACATGTTGGGAAAGAGTTCACAACAATGTTCAAAGGTTGACTATGACAATATTTGATCTTTCATAGCGATATTTAGTCTAGAAGGATTAATGTAGCAACCACTACATATAATTTTGTTATGTGGTCGTTGAATAAACAAAACAAGTTCTTATAATAGAATTGTTACCTAGGACGTGTGCATAACACGGTCCAAAGGGTTTTGTTAATTCAAAGGATGCTAAAAGCGTATGCAAACTTCAATGGAAGTGAGAATCGCAGAGTTGGAATCTTCACCATGATGAAACTGTTAAAAGAGTTTAAATTCAATAGATACAATGAAGATGCTTGCATTTGCAAGAACTTAAGTGGGAGCGCTAAGAAATATTTCTAATACATTATGTGGAAGACATATTGTTGATTGGAAATGATGTATCTTTTATTAACACATGTTAAGAATTTCATCTCGATGAAAGACTTAGGCAAAACCCGAATATTTGGCATCAATATCTATATAGATAGATTGAGACGCTAATATGGTTGTGCCAAATGTACATAGATGAGATATTGAATGAGTTCAATATGGAAATGACAAGAAAGGTTCTTGCCACACAGAAAGGATTAAATCGAAATTCAAGTGTATTGACACTTGGTAAGTGAAACAAAGATTCAAGTATTGATTGATACTTAATGAATAAAATCACAAAAAGTATTTTTCAATCATACTGTGATATGTACAAATCCAGATACATCCTATGCTCTAAATGTTATGAGCATATACCAGAATGATTCATAAGATGATCATTGGACGATAGTAAGGATATTCTTATGATCTTTTGTAAGACCTAAGAATATATTATTTTGTAGAAGTGACAAATACATGGTTAGTTCATTATAAAAGGTACTACACTGATACTAGTTTTATCACAAAGTACAGATTAAGTTTATCTCAATCTAAACTAAGGGTGGCACAATATGATGGAAAGTAAGTTCCATAATGGATTTGGATGAGTTCCAAAGTTAAGCCATTGTGACAGATACTACAACAAAAGGCTAAGTATATGACTGCTATTATAGCAGCAAAAGAGGGCAATCAAACTATGTGTAGTTCACAGTGGGATAATACTATGAAGATATATTGTACAACAATATTGTCAACATGTTTTAACCCCTAGGAACGAAAGGTCTCGCCAAAGGACCAAATTTATACAAAGCCATCTCGTTAGAGAATGAGTGATGCGTAGAGATGCACAGACATGCAATTACACACGGACCTGAAAGTATCGGATCCGAAGATCGGTTGATCACTAGCAATCGTGTACATACAACACCGAAAAGCCATAGGTGTTGAATACACAAAGATTTGAAACTAGATTATTGTCTCTAGTGCAAGTGGGAGACTGTTGGAGATATGCCCAAGTGGCAATAATAAAGAGGTTATTATCATATCTTCATGCTTATGATAAATGTTTACATACCATGCTATAATTGTATTAACCGGAAACATTAATACTTGTGTGATTTGTAAACATAAAAGAGTCCCTAGTAAAGCCTCTTGTTAACCTAGCTTGTTGGTTAATATATGATCATGGTTTCCTGATCAGGAACATTGAGATGTTATTAACAACAAGATCATATCATTAGGACAATGGTGTGATGGGCATACTCCTATAGATAAGCGTAGCATAAAGATCAAGTCATTTCAATAGTTTGTTTGCTATAAGCTTTCTGATCATAGTAACCTAATTCCTTTGACCATGAGATCATGTTAATCACCATCACCGGATGGATGCTTTGATTGCATCAAACACCACACCATAACTGGGTGGATATAAAGGTGGCATTGAGTGTTTGGAAAGTATGTGTTGAGGCACATGGATCAAGAGTGGGATTTGTCCATCCATATGACGGATAGATATACTCTAGTCCCTCTTGGTGGAATGTAATATCAATTAGCTTGCAAGCATGTGACTGGCTCACAAGGGATCACATATCACGGGAATGAGAAAAGAGTACTTATCAGTAACGAGGTTGAACTAGGTATGCAGAGATACCGACGATCAGACCTCGGATAAGTAAACTATCGCGAGACAAAGGGAAATTGGTATCATATGTAAGTGGCTCATTCGATCGCAAAGTAATCGTATAAATATGTGGGAGCCATATGCATTTCCAGATTCCTCTATTGGTTATTGATCGGAGAAGAGTCTCGGTCATGTCTGCATAATTCACGAACCGTAGGGAGACACACTTAAGGATTCGATGTTTTTTAGTAGATATGGAATGTAAGTAGGGAGACCGAATGTTGTTCGGAGTCTCGGATGGGATCCGGGATATCACGAGGAGATCCGGAATGGTCAAGACAATAAGATTCATATAAGGAAAGTCCAATTCCGAAGTTCGGGAATGATTCCGGTGTATTCATTGGAATGATCTAGAAGGGTCTAGAAGGTTCACCAGACCGGAAGGGGAAGGGTACATGAATGTGTCATGAATAAGTGGAATGATTGCATCATGTCCTAGGTCACTTGGTTGGGCATTTGTAAGAAATAAATTGAGCTCCAAACTGAAAGTCAAAAGGCAAGTTTGAAAAGTCAAACTGGGACAATGTATCCTGGTGGAGGAACGAAAGAATCCTTCTTTCCCTCCACCACAAGCCAACAAGGAGAGGGAGTTGGGGAAGGACTCAAACTCCCCTCTCCCAAGCTGCCCTTCCTCTCATAAATAGAGGGGAGGGGTGCCCCAAGAGACACACAACACCAGCCCCTCCCCACACTGGCGCCGCCACCGCCAGCCGCCGTCGGCTCGCCGTCACCGCACTAGCCGCCGCCGGCCACGCCTCCTCCTCTCCGGCTCTCTAAACCCTGGATCGCCGGAAACCCTAGATCCACCATAACCTGCTCCGGCTTAGGCGAAGCCCTGCAGGATCTTCCCTCTACTTTCGACACCACGCCGTCATGCTGCCGGAATCGTGAGGAGAACTACAACCTCCGCTTCCTTCTGGAACAAGGGAGAGGAAGGTCTTCATCGAGTATCGAACATGTGACCGACTGCGGAAACGCTGCCGGAATGCAGCGTCGGAAGGATCGTCTACGCGATCTTGAGATCGAAAAGTGTACAACTACATCACCCACGAGAATCTGCTCTTGTTAACCGCTTTGGAATCTTCGAGGGTGAGTACTCTAATCGACTCATTGCTACAATCTAGTAGATAGATCTTGGCTTGTTTGTGTTCATGCGGTAGAAATATTTTGTTTTCCATGCTATGAACCCCTATAAAGGTACCGGGCACTACTACCAATTGGTCAAGTGGTTACGGCTGAGGCTTTTGAGCATGCCGATGACCAGCAACCGAAAGTCTCTCAATGATAGTGTCGCTCACTACCGCTGCTGAGCATCGATGGTACTATCGCTGGGGTCAGTGGTACTACTATGCTTAGACACAGTGTGGTTCAATAGGCATAAAGCATTGGCAGTACTACCGTGGGAACTACCGCTGCCAGTACTGCTAGAATCATCCCTAGGGGGTCTAAGCAATATTAGGGGCGGTTCTTATAGCGGTACTATCGTTGTCTCTGACAAGTTGGGCCCACAATGAGGCAGTCCATCATATGATCATCACCATGCCACTCAAGGCAACCAAGCATGAAGCATGAAAGAGAAGATGAAAGAAGCAGCAACTTCAATACCAGAGTCTTCGGCCTCTACCTACGAGAGTCTCCGTCTCCTCCACACTGGAGTCTCCCCCCTCAATCCCAAAGTCTCCATACCAAAGCTCGACCAAAAATACCAAGAGCAATGATAACTTGCTTTTCTCTGATGGTTTGTTTGCACATATGGTGATGCTTTGGATATTCTTCCTCATATGTTTTTGCCAAATTATCTTCTTATTGCATCAAAGACGACGACCAATTTCTCTTTCCAATGCTTTGATTGCTATTATAACTATTTCCATGGAGTTTTTGAGTTCCCACATTTGGAAGGTGTTTAAAAGAAATTATTGCACACTGACCTTACATATGCATTATATTGGATATATTTATGTTGTGCTAATAGTGTTGTGAACAACAATGGACATGTGACACATGATATGATCCTATTTCACGCACAAATTTTTTTTTCTCAATCCTTATATTGTCTAAAGGTACAAATGCATACCCATTAACCTCTTCAGAAAATGAGTTGACATGGATGAGTTTCAACGAGCTACTTCAACAATGCCATCTTGCAAAGGTGAACTAATTTTACTCACCCAAACATGCTATGAAATTCAAGAATTGTATACTCTTTGAGTGTTGTTTCGTATCTATTGTGAGATTGCTAGGTTACGTGAAGCGCGAAAGAGCATTGACGAGATCCCATATCATTCCTTTAAAGAACGAAAACATGGTGAACTCCAACTCCAAGCATGATCGTCTACCTCCTATACATGGTGACGAGAGCTTAGAGTCGAGGATGACTCTTTTTAAAGAGGGATGAGATGATGAAGCTCAGCATATGGTCATCACCTGCTATCCAAGAGAACAAAGCATAAAGCATGGAAGAGAAGACAGAAGAAGCAGCAACTTCAAGACCAAATTCTATGGCCTCAGGCTGGCAAATTCAAGACCAACTTCAAGACGTAGCTGACTTGGGCCAAGGCCTATGTAACCCCTTTCTATGCATAAACTATTCTTACTCGTGGCTGGCTATATATGACCCCACCCCATATGTGAACCCTAGAATGGACTAGATGAATAGATAAGATGGAGCTATGGCTCCCTCCCCCCGAACTCCCTTGGAGATGATTCGGGTTCTTCACATAGCTACTCTTTCCGCATGTGGATTCGAGTATTGTATTTGCCAATCTTCTCTTCCAAAGGTTCAAGTAGTATCAATCTTTCATAGTGTTCTATTGGTTATTGTTTTTCCTTGCTAGATTTCTATTGAATCGATGGGCCGGCCGATAAGAAAGAGTCGGTTTCAATTAGAGCGATTGTTGGCTTGTCTTTCAATTTCTGGAGGTTGCTCCTTTGGGGGTGTATTACCGGGATCGATTCTACGGGTTTGCTTCCCTATTTATCTCCACATGTGTGTGTGTTATTCGCCCCCTCCACCTCGAATCTCCCACGAATCCATGAAGATTGGGCCAACCCTAGAGGGACAACCCTTATCACACAGCCACTTGCCATCTACGGTAGTAGGATAAATCCCTAGTAATATGCAATATCCAATAGCTGAACATGTTTGACATACTACAAGGTGATTATAAGTAGGAATATGCAGTCTCCCCTCCTTATTGTCATTTGGCGGGGAGATTTCCATCACCTTAGCAGCTGTAGATCTATGCCACGAACCGTGTTGGCCGATGTACCGGGTCGCATGGGCTGTTGTGAGAAGGGGACTGAAGGCCCAAGGTGTGAGAGCAGAACACGACAACATCATGTACTTAAAGGGGGTCGAGGACGAAAGGAGGGGCATCGAATAACCTAAACTTGGACGGGGGACCCTAGCAAGGGTGGACGGCCTCATCTTCCTCTTGATATCTATCTCCATTGTATTCCTTACCTTTTCTCCAGCTCCTTGTACACATAACTATCTCGGATCATGTAATCTTGCCTCTAGAAGTGACAATATCAAGTGGGAACTAACATTCTATTGCATATTTATGGCGTTTTCCAATCAGAAACAACCCTAATATTGCTCCTTTAGCATCGCATTTCCAAACCAAATGTCCCAAAATTATTATTTGAGAGCCATCCTTGGTAGACAACTCCGATTTTACTACGGTCTCACTCTCATTGCATGTAAGGACGACGTTAACATTTTGTCCACTATGGTTGAGCCTTTTTATCACCAGTTTGAAGACAACATGTCATGAATGGACACGCCTCTCCTTCTTTCCTTTTCCTCGTTAGGTTGTGATGCTCTCTATGTTCTGTCACCATCTCCCAATTGCAGTCATCGTGGAGAAGAAAAACTAGCCCCAGACATTGATCCACATTCCACAATGTTTCATCCTCAGCCATTTTGTCGTAGACGCAAAGGGCGCAAATTGGTCCATTGGCCCCCGTCCCTAACCTAACCTTAGCTCTTTTTCCTGCAGCTTTTCTAACGAGAAATGTGAGCCGCAATTACAGCCCAAAAGCGGCCTTCCATCGTCGTCCAGTCCGCATCACATTCCAGTTAGACACGCACATAATGTATACTGTGATGGAACTGGACAATGGACATGGGCAAGGTCGGGCCCAAATGTTCCAATTACTTGCAGCAGCATCAGGCTGGCGCTACAGCAAACTCGCCACTTCAGCAGGAGCATCCACTCATCCAGGCATCCCATCACGGATCACCCCGATTCGTCTGTGATTTGATGCAAGTTGTTGAGCGTGCGATCTGTCTAAGATTGTCAAGTGATCCATGACATAACACATAGTACTACTAAGATCGCCACAATAGACTTTTGAGTTTGGTACACAATAGCGGGAGCACGATTTTCTTCATGAACATTTAATTACAGCACCGTGGTGGCAACGTCATGCCCGCCCGCACGCACGCACTCGTGTGTGCAGAAGTGTAGTATATACCTGTACTCGCGTATATTGGCGCCGGACGGAGAGCCATCAGGTCCGGACCGGCATGTGGACGCGACGGTCGTGGTACCGCGCGACGGCGCCGCTTTCGAGCCCCATCGCGCGGCTGGCCGTCTTGGCCGGTACCGCGGGCGGCCGGGGCACACGAACCGGGGTCGGCCCGACGCTGACGGCCTTCTCGCACCGGCAGCTGCTCAAGAACCCTCCGCCGCCACTGCCCTTCTTGCGGCCGGCGCTCCGGGACATGGCTGCGGTGAAGCCGTCGTGGCCGGCCGCCGCAGATTCCGGGGGGACGAAGCGGAAGTCGTCGACGCAGCACGCGGACGCCGCGCTGGAGAAGTTGGCCACGCTGCCCGCGTCGTAGGCGACGCCCTCGGCGGTGGCCACGCTCCACACCACGCTCGCCTCGCTCGGCGCGTACATGCACTCGCTCAGCGCCGGCTCCGCGGCCGCCAGGTGGTCGTCGTCCCCCGAGTTGCGCCGGTTGCTGCGTCCGCGGTACGTGGTCGGGTACGACGAGGACGCCGCGAAGCTCTCCAGGTCGAACAGGTCAGAGCTGGCGTCGCTCCTCGCGTCGTCATCGTCGGCCACGACGACCGCCGGCCCGCCGCGCAGAAAGCCGGCCGCGCCGAGGGCGGGCGGCGGGTCCACGAGCACCACGGAGTCCTCGTCGATGGGGCGGAACACCTCCAGCGACTCGCGCGGGGGATCGTCAACGACCACGGCGGGGCCGATCACCGGGAACGTGAATCCGCTGCCGGAGCTCACCACGCGGCGGCCGACGTCCGGCGGGAAGGCAGGGAACGACGAAGCGCCGCCACCGCCCTGACTTGTCCCCGCCGCCACGACGATGCTGTCGCTGCTGGCGCGAAGCGGGAACGCGCGGCTCCCCGTCGTGCTCATGATCTTCATCACGCCCGGCTCGTCGTTCGGAGACGGGGGAGGCAGCCCGTTGGCCTTGAAGACCGCGCGGTCCTCTAAGGCGTGCTGGACCCTGAGCGTGGTCGGGGTCGGAGGCTCGGAGGCGACGTCCTTCCTGCCGGCGCAGGGGCAGTCCCGGCTGAAGAGCCCCCACCGCTGCCCGGGCTTCTTGCCGCCGCCGCCGCGGTGAGGCCGATCGACGTCCCTCGTGACCTGAACGACGATGCCGAGGCCGAGGTCGATGCCGCCATCGTATCCAATCGTGTCCTTCTGCCTAGCCGTCGGCGTCGCCGTCACCGCCGAGGATGAGTGGTTGCTGGCGAGCAGGCCGGAGCGGCTGTTCCAGCTGGCCTCCGACGACGCCGCGGTGGTCTGGTTCGGCGGCGCGTCGGCCGCATGGACCGCGGCGGCGCTGTACTTGACGGCGTCGGTGGCGTTGAAGTAGCGCTCGGCCGTGAAGATGTCGAGCTCCGTCTCGGCGGCGGCTCCCGACCGACGCCCGGCCGCGGGCTGCAGGCGGTGGGTGGCGCCGGAGAGGAAGACTGGCCGGGACGGCGCCACTCTGTACCGGTCCATGTATGTATGCAGGAGAGATCAGATAAGACGCCACGCTTCTGTGTGTGTGTCACTCGTTGAGCGTGCGCGAGCGAGTTGGGGAGGGAGGAATGGCTGTGAGGAGAATTTGTAGGAGCGATCGCGCGGGCAGAGCCAAGGCGCGACAGGCTGTTGGACGGCGACGGCGAGCCAAGGCGGGAGTGGCCGATCTATCACGATCGGCTCGTATCGGGACGCTAGCTACGGCCTACGGGGGAGGTGTAAGCGTCCGTGTCGCGCGAGGTCTCACGCTCTTGTTCGGTTTAAAAATGTGTGTGGCTCGCGTCGCGCGGCAGCGGAGTGCGACGGCATGTGATGTGAGCCGGCAGGAGTCGAGAGCTGCTGCTGTGCGCCAGCGGCCAACGAGCGTGGTCTGTGGTGTGGGCAACTGGGCACCGAGACAGTGCGAAGTGTACAGGGTCGTTTCATTTTCGCGCAATCCCGCTTCTCATCATCCTCTCATCTGCTAATTCCTCCTTGCAAAGGGTCTTCCTAATCTCTGGGAGGTAACGCACAGATGCGCCTTATCTGAAATGCAGGGCATTTTCACACATGCAGATTGCAGGGTAAAATCCTGTAACGACCTGCAGCTAGATTGTACTAGGAGACATGGAACCTTGAATAATAGTTCCTGGTCTTGGCGGCTAGCCAGATCCATCACATGATCATCGCCAAGTGCAATGCATGATCATCAGACTGATAGAGCTTGTTTCCACACGAATGATGAGTTCCACCCTACATGCCATCCAAAACGGACCGCGCGACGATCCAATGCACGATACAGGATACGTAGCAGCATGCAATGTACTCGATCGCCGGGAATTGGCCAGGATCATCCGTGGCGTCTGAACGAGCCAGTAGTACCACAGAATCGGCAAAGATCCTCAGCAAATTCTATTGCACGCAGGGCGACCCGTGGCGTCCCAACAGCCAGTAGTACCCCAGAATCGGCAACATCCAGCATTCTGTGACAGTGGATCGTTCGGTTAGATCTTATACGGATACCTTTCGATATCCAATGTCTGCAGTGTTTCCAGCTTCTGGGTAAACACATCAGGCAGTTACACTGCGTTAAAACTATGGTAAATCTGAAGGAAGCTGTCTAATCACAAATGACAGAGAACAGGATTTACAGGGCTCCACAGTATCAAATGTAAATCGAAGTAAGAATAAGCACAGAGCACAAAAATGTTGCATTTTGCAAAAGACAAGAAGCTCACCTGAGATCAAGTTGATACAACACTCCAGGACCTGTACCAAAAATTGGGAGCCGGTACCATGGAATTGAAAAAGCCTCAACGATGCCAACACTGGTGTATCTGTTCTACCATTCTCTTGAGATTTTACCAACACAATGGCAAAACAGAAGTTTGTAGTGCTTCCAACTTTAGGGCAAGCACATAATAAAGTTCCACTATATTAGGACCATGGTAAATCCAACAGAAGCTATACAGTCACGAAGGACGAGAGCAGCATGATTCACGAGTCAAACAAGCGAAAGAAGAAAACGTCCCTAGGTGCGTTAAGTTGGTCACAATCAATCCAGGACTTATTGTAAACAAAAGTTAACCCAATATCATAGACCACACAACCTATACACAGAGATAGATACCAAAAATGCGAATATGGCACATACAAGCTTCAGCATCCTTCCACAAGAAAATCTTAGCATTTACAAAACACGACCCCCTATTAGTGGTACCACAGAATTTTGTAGAGCGCTACAATTCAGTGGTGGGTCTGTTGTGCAAGTTACAACGGCGAGGAGCCTCTGCTCTTGTGCATGTCCTCACGAGAAGCAGAGCGGGCAAATGAGGGAGATGACATGGCGGCATGACAGGACGATGAAACCAGCTGTGCAAGAGCCGGTATTGTACCACCTATAGAGAGAATTTAAACTTTAGCTTCATGACAGATAACTTTGATATGGCACGAATCATCCATATACATGACGTAATATTCTAATATATATATGTGATTGCAGAAGACTCAGTTACTTTGCTTAACTTGAATTTCAGAATATAATTGGTAACCTAATCTAAAGATGAAACTGAATCTGACAACACACTGTTAAGCAATCTGTGTCCAAGAGAACTAATCCAGAAACTTCTTATCTCTAAAGAATAGCTGCTAGCGATGCCGCCTGCTAAACTGGATCTTATGTACATGGACATAACCACTGTTATGAGTCCACTGTCTTGGAACTAGAGTAATTACTGACACTGCACTAATTAGTCCTCGCATTAAAATAGCAGTTCAATTGCAAATGTTCTAAAATAAAATAAAACCAAACAACCCAATAGAGCACGTGTGAATGTATGAATGTTTAGAACACAGATGAAAAGGTCATCGGTCTCATCTAGTTTTAAGAGAACTCTATTAATGTACTCCCTCCGTCTCAAAATAAATGTCTCAGCTTTTTCAAAATTTGGATGAATCTAGACACTTTAATATATAGGTTGATCCAATTTTTGACAAATCCAAGACATATATTTTGAGACAGAGGGAGTATAAAAAAGGTGGTGTAGACTGACCAGGCCCATAAAAATAGTACTCCATCCATCCCAAGGCTTACGGCATATAACTTTTTTGAAAAGTCAAGCCATGTAAAGTTTGACCAAACTTTAAAAAAAACTATCAAGAACTATTATATTATATAGATACCATGTGAAAATATGTTTCATGATGTATGAAAAGGTATGGATTACATATTGTAAATATTAATATTTTTCTCTAAAAATTTGGTCAAACTTTAGGTAGTTTGACTTTTGAAAAAAGTTATATGCCTTAAGCCTTGGGACGGAGGTAGTACACCACACATATTCCCATTTCAACTTATGTTTATTTACTCAACGATACCACCATATTACACAATACCTCTAGCACAAAATCACAGAATGTGTTGTGCACATGGTAAAATGAACACCCTTATTTGCATGTGTTATGCTATACTGGCATCTGATGACACACTGTCCAGGTGCACAGCTACATGCCTGTTTTCCAGGGGCCGAACATGGCCTTCATGCTTAACTATCCACTATCACATGTGTGTACTTTGTATTGATGTGAATGAATGCAACCTAGCTTGCATCACCTAAGTCAATTTTCTAGCATGGTATCAGAGTAGATTCTTGCCTAGCTTTTTGTGCCATGGGCAATGGCTAGGTATCCTCTACCACTATCTTGTCTGTCCACGCATTCAGCATTGTCAAAATCAAGAGTATAATTTCAAACGTTATTTATCTCCCCTACAACAAGTACTCAAAATGGCATCGACTCTTCAAGATTACCCACAGTAAGGTTGAACTCGGTACAACTGAGACTGGAACCAGCTTGACCATGGTAATAGATTATCTCTCAAATCAGTGGCTGTTACCGTAGAACTGAGATTGAAACCAGCTTGACCTCACTGTCAAGTGTTGTCTTTGTGCGACGATCTCTAAAGAAATCCTCGATATGGTCATGGATCTGGTGAGCACTGGCGTTGCTTAAAGGCTTGTTTCTCAAAAGAGAACAAACCTGCAATCTACCAAGGATACCTATGACCATGTCCTTGAAAAGAAAGCACCCGATAGCATCCAGATGGTGCAGACGGTACTCACCATATCCATGGCCATGTCGAAAATATCTTACACAAAGGCAACACCTGATGGTGAGGTCAAACTGGGGTTAGACCACAACATCATGCTAGGATTATCACCATTGATGTGAGATGTAATGCCAAACTTGCTGGGGGTAAACTCGAAGAGTTACACCATTTGGGAGTAGTTGCTGGAGTAGAGATAAAAATATTTGAAACCCAGACTCTTAATATTGACAATGTTGGGCATGTGGAGGAAGAGAGCAGTGGTGCATTGAGAGGTACGAGGGAGAAGTATCCCTAGAGGTGCTCAGCGAGAAAGGTTAGGCAGAAAACATACTATGATAGCATGCCAGAAAATTGGTTAAGACTATTCAAGTTGGTTTTCATTCATCCACAACAGCAGAGAAGATTACAAAACATACAGCAGAGAAGATAACAAAACATACAGCAGAGAAGATTACAAAGCAAACAATCATGTGGTGGATGAGCACATGTGAACTAATTCTAAACATGAGTTTATGATATCATAACTAAGAGATCGCCAAGAGGCTGCATGCTACTGTACATGAAAACGGGTGTTCCTAGAGAATCAGCATGTAAGTTGTGCACCAAGGGAATCAATCATTAAACCAGCCATGCCTGCCAGTAACAACCTGATGTAAATCTCCCATGCTACTACCTATGCATTGCGCTGCCCTCCTATTGGTTCCTAATCATTGCTTTGTTCTACTCAGTGTGCAAACCTTATTAAACAACCAACCTCATCAAGGACACTTGCTTAAGAATCCCTAGAAGCCATAAGTCTGCTTTATAAACAAGCTAAATGAAATATAAACAAATTATGGAGCAAAGGACGAAACTGTTTCAAATACACTTCGCTATACCAGGGAGATATATAAAATGGAAAAATTATACCAGGGAGACACATTATAACAAAATAATGAGAATACAATTAGACAACAGAATAAACTGTTTAAAATACAGAAGAATGTTACTTGACCTGCTAATCCAGCACATGCAGAAGAAAATACAATAACTGGAGGGGCCTGCAGGAAGAAACAGCAAGATAAGACTAACAGACCCATAGGTTGAACTAAAAATAGCACCCTGAGCAACCTTTGCGCCAAGTACAAGAGAACATTTTTTAATTCTCAAAAGAAAAGAAGAGCATTCTCTTGTAGAACGTCTGTTCCATACTTCTCGTGGGATGCAAATGTGACTACACTAAGCAATATTAACCTAGGAGGGAGCCCGTGCTGATTATGTAACTTATTTGCTGTACTGAATGGTATGAAAATGAGCAAATGGGCACAAAGAATACTTGGTGGTCTAGAGACTAACTAAATGATTGATGCGTGTTAAAAGCAATTTACAAGGAAACTAAAGCTTGATGAAAAGTTAAAAAAAAAACTTCTTTTCTGTTTCAGGTTCTAATGTTAGCACGGAGAATTTTTGGCTGGTGGATGACTATTAGAGCACACATATATCAAGGGACAAAACATCTTAAAGCTGCATCACTCAAAATAATTCATGCTAAGAAGATGAACGATATGATAGTACCGAAAATTGAAAAACAAGGGACAATGTACTTACACCAACAAGAAAATGTATCCACATCGGCCCTTTTATGTAACGCCGAACAACAGGCATAGCTACATTAAAAATTAACAATGAATGATAATGGGAAGATATTGGCAATAATTATTAACTGTATAATAGCATAAAGAGATCATGGCATAAATGTTTAACCGGTTTCATTCTAGATACATTTGTAACCAAATTACATAGCAGGAAAATCTACTGGATGTTAATGCTGGTGAGCAAAACATCATCTGTAATGAAAGTGGAAAAAAGAAACTTCAGTGCACACAGGTCATGCTCAAGGAGGGGCTTTAGGGCATCTACAATGCATGATGCTTAAGGCGGTGCTTAGAAAAATAAACAGGTTTTTTTAAGCATTGGTGCTTATTTATACTAGACAGATGCCTAACTAGGGACCTTTCCTGTACAAATAGGCACTGGTGCTTATGAAAATGCTTGGTTTGTTTTCTTACGCACCGATCGAGGCACCTTGCATTGTAGATGGCCTTAGAGCAACATAAGCTAAGCCCTTACAACCACAGCAAAAAAAAACTACATGCATGTCTGGATATACTCTGAGATTTGAAATGCTATTCAAGATCGCTATATGATGGACGACAAGCACTACCATGCCAACTAGCAACATCTCACACAAGGCACAATCAAACAAACCAGATGTCATGGATGCTGCATATGGAATACTCCCAACTAACTAAATAATAATTCATTAGAAAAATGGTGAAGGAAACATAACTATTGCTGACAAATAATAATATATAAATTGTCACAGCTTGTACTGAAAGCCTCAAACAGTCACTGAATAAAAAGGCGGCGACATACCATGATTAAAAGCATAAAACGCGCCTGCAGTACCCCCAACAGCGGAACCAATCTGTTTCAAATATATACGTATGCCAGCACATGAGACAGTGTATAAAATTTTGGACTGAAAAGGAATAAATTGCAGTAGATAGCAGTAAAAGGCAGCAAAACAAACCATAGAGAAGCTATCTCGAACCAATGGAGTCACCGTCCAGCTACTTGTTTCCTTCAAACAATCCCAAAACATGCATCAGTAATATATAATCGCACATTTGCGTTAAAAATAAGTTATGACAGCACAAAATCGCATCAGTGCAAAATACTTTAGGAAATCACAAAATCGCAGCAGGTACATTTGTCCAAAATAATGTATAACAGCATACGTGTGCTTCAGGAAGCACAATTGCACAAGTAAAGAGCGAGAGCTAGCTAAGTTTGAGCCATCATACAATAAGAATCATACCATAATTCATACCAAATAGCCAAAGGGGATTAAAAAACTAGTTGGAACTCAACGTCCCCCACGATCCACATTCACAATCCAACAACCAAACACGATCCACCGCGACCCAAACTCGGTAACACGGGAGCAGGGAGAAACCCCACGAAGACATAGGGTCCAGCCACCGTACGGAGATTGGCATCAGCTCAGCGAACTAACGCAACGCAACACAAAAGCGGTGGCGGTGGCACACTCAGGCCCGTCCGAGGAGATGGAGGAGAGAGGATACGATGTGGGGAGGGTGGACGTACCATGTCCTTGGAGAGGGGCCCTGCGCAGTGGTGGCACCTCTTCGGGAGCTCCGGGGCGGCGTGCTCCGCCATGGCACGCCGGAGAGATGGTCACCGGGTGGATCGGGAGGCAGGGAAGCTCCGAGTCGCTTGACCTGTCGCCGCAGCCGCAGGAAACAAAACCGAACAGGCACCTTCGTCAAAACCCTGCGATTCTGGAGCGGACGCGATTCTCCCACCGTAGCCGTCCGATCTCCTCTTTCTTCGCCTCCAAGACGTGGTGGGTGGGCCGTGGGCCCAGAACGAAGCGGGAGCAGTTATAGGCTCGAACGGACCGGGTAAAGCCTATTGGCCTGTCAAGGACCAACTGTCGTGTTAACGGGCTCGGTCGCCGTCGTGAGCGTCGAAATCATCCTTCACCGTCATCCAGAGAACGCCAGGTTTTTTTTTTGCCAAAACTTTTCCTGCCAGTACCTCCATTTCCCATTTCACACAGTTGAACTAAGATTGCGAAAATTAATACGAATCAAAGGGAGTATTAGAGAGTATTAGATTAAAGAAGAACAAGGTCTCAGAGGTATAGCAGATATAACAATCAGGAACAAAGGTGAAGGCTGGTACTGTCCTCGCCTCGTCGTTCTGGAAATTAAGGGCATCTTCACCAGCTCGTGCACGGTCTCTCGGCAGCGCAACTCATCCGGATCGACGCGTCCGATTCGATCCATTTATGCATTAAATTTAGGCAACGATTGCGTTGGTCTGGACAGCGTGTGCGTCCCCCGGTCCTCCCGCGGAGCCGAGGGGCTGCTTGCCAGCGACCCAACAACTTTCTTCCACTAGCCATCAACGGAGGGCTGCTCCAAAGGCTAGCCGCGCCGCTTGTAGCATCCCATTTGTCTAACAACTGTAATGCTACTTGGTCTAGTAATATAATGGCTACTTCATATATATAATTGTTGCATCATCATTATATCATGGTCATGTCATCATGCCACCTTGCATTTGAGCATCATATAAAACCCCTTTGATTTGGGTTCTTCTCTCATATGCATTGTAAATTGTATTTGCCTCTTGATATTGTATTTGGTTCTTGATATATTGTTTAAATGCCCAAGTTGAGTTGGGGGCATATCTTTTGTTGACTCCACCACCTTTCTTGTCACCACCCCAACATTCCACCATTCCACCACATGTGAGCATTGCATTTTACTTGTGTTTATCCCTAGCTCATGTTGTTGGAATGGACTCTTTTCCTTTCTGCCTGCTTCCATATGGAATGATATGGGAAGGTTGTTCATGTTGGAATATTTTGAGGATAATATGCACATAGTGGAATTTACACACTAGCATGTCCAAAATATATTCAAATATGGTCATCCTCATTCACTCCACATGGAACATTCCTTCAATCCTTAGCTTGGCCCTTACTCCATCTTTTGAGGATGCACATAAATAAATGTCATGGGATTTTATTTCTGTTTTCATAAGATTAACACATGGCATTAAATGCTTGCATGGGCCATGCAACCATCATCATCCTTTGATCTCCTTTGGGTTTTCTTTGGTTTTTGAGTGGATCATCTCTAATCTCTCCCTCCCTCCTTTTGGGCTTGATCTAGTTTGATCTTGCTCAAACCCATCACCACCTTTACCTCTTCCTCTTTTTGGTAGAGCTCTTGTTTGATCTTGTTTTCTTTTTGCTCTTGCTTGAGCTTGCCCAAAAGAAACCTATCGCCCAATCCTCTACACCACATCACCCTCTCTCTCTAAACCCTACCACCACCATGATCTACTCCATCAACCTCTCTCTCTAAACCCTCCTCTCTATCCAAAACCCTAACCCTAATCACCTACCCACTATCACCATCTACCATACCACCCCCTCTAACCTAACCCGAGGCCACCCTCTAACCTACCCGAGCGCCTCCCCTCTCCTCTCTCTTGCTCTCTCTCTCTGCCAGGCAGGCCCACCACGCCACCTCCCTTGGTCCCTCCCCAGCCCTCTCTCGGCTACAAGACAGAAAAGAGAGGGAAAGAGAGAGACCATCCGATCACCCCCTCCTCACCTTTGTGCAAAGCCACCACCAGCCCCATGTGCTGTGTTCCCCTTTCCCTGATGTTATCCCCATCCAGATGCCCACCAGCAACGTCCTCCTTCCCTCCTTCCATGCCCACCATGGCCTTCTCCATGGCCCCATCTAAACCCTAGCCTCACCACCTTCCTCGACTGCGAGCTGCTGCTACCAAGAGCGCCACCGCGTCCTGGAGCTGCGCTAGGACCCTGAAGTCGATCGGTACCTGGAGCACGGAGGAGAAGGCCAGGTTCTTGCGTTCGTCTTGCCGTCCGTGCTGCCGCTGTGGTCCCGTCGCCGCTCACCGTCGTCCCCGACACCTCCCCGGTGAGCTGCCGCCTCGCCCTCCTCTCCCTGGCTCACGTCGACCTCCCTGAAGTCGTAGCCACGCCACGCCACCGACTCTCGCCGCTGCTCGCGCTCAGAAAGGCACGCGCGCACGGCCGCTCGCCGCGCACGCGACCGACAGCAGCAGCGAAACCCTAGCGCACCCCTCTGTTCTTTCGTAGATTCCGGTCGCTGTGGTCCGCCTCCGTGCGAGCTTGCTAAATGGAAGTTGTAGCCCTATCATCCCTCTTCATCTTTCATTTTTGCATCATGGCAAAATTCGTAGTATATCGCTCGCCATCTTCCTCCAAAGTTCGTCCAGATCCTGGCGTCTCTGCACGTTTTCCGTCAGTCCTAACTTGTGGATCTGTCCATGTTCATCGACGATTAACCGGTGTTTCACTCCTTTTTCTGTGATGGTCCCTTAAGGAGAAATAGGCATAGAACCTCCCTCTACAACTACTGTTTTTACAGCGTCTCAAGATCTGGACTCATTCGCTCACCATCTTCCTCCGATCATCGGCTTCAGCTAGCAGTTTTTGCGAAGTAAAGTGCAGTTTCGTCAGACTAAACCGATCCTCCTGGAAGCTTTTCTACTTAGGCCCCTGTGGTTTTCTCCTCCCAACCCGCGGTCCCCCAAACCAACCCAGCGAGAAGTTTTGTAGGATAGACCCTGAGCTTTCCTGTTCCTAACCCGCGGTCCTACCCCACCCAGTCCTCTATGCCAAGTCAGCACTGGCCCACCCATCAGTGACTCGGGCTAGAACAATCTGGGTACAAAAAGTCTCTGTGTGATTCTGTTTTAATAAAACAATTTCTGGAAAAGTTTTAATATAAATTTAATTCTGTTTTTAATAACTTTTAATTTGTGAATCCAAATAATACAAATAATATATGTTTTCAAATCAGAAAAATGTGAGGATTTCAAATATGCCATCCAAAACATATTTTGAGCACTTAAAATTTCAAGTTGAATTAAATTACAATAGAATGCCCTTTTCTTAATTACTTAATAACTTTTGACTCATAACTCCAAATTTAACAAATGATATGTCTAAAATGATCAGCTCGACGAGAGCTTTCTGTTTATGCATTCCATGTTCTGTTTTGCAGCCTGCATCATATAAATATAAAGTATACAACAACTTATTTGAGTATAAAATGTGCCCAAAACTCAATAAAATGCTTATTCTTGTATTCCACACCTCACCCATGCCATGCTACTTTATTGCCATGCAAATTGTGCATCATTCATCATGGCATGATTGTTTGCTTGTCGCATCTTATTCATATGCTTGTGCACTTTATTTATGTTGGCCCTTGTTTATTTGGTTCTTCTTCGAATAGACGCTGAGCAGGGGATATATCAAGAGAACCAGGAGCACTACCCAGATCCTTCTCTCGCTTCAGCTGAGCTGTCAGGCAAGCACTACCACATGCTTGCATACATATAGTACCTATTGCCTCTATCTTATTCTTGCATCATTGAGTCGCGATTGCATTAAACTGAATCCCAAGTATTGCATAACCTTTACTTTTAAACCCCACCGAAGCTTGTTCCTCCATCCCATGAGCCATTACTACAGGAGTTGTTTGAGCCATGCGAGTCGTAGAACAGCATGTGTAGGGTATGTGAGTGTCTGATGGATAACGAGGTACCTATACAACTTAACCTGAGTAGTAATGGGATAACTAATGAAAGTGGCACCGGTGAGCAATATCTGCTATTTGGTTTTTCATGCTCACTTGTGTCCCGTAGGACCCCGAGTACTTGATTCCTGTTCCTTGAATATTCGCGCTATCCACATCCGGGAGGCTTATGGGAACCCCCTGAGCCAGAGCTTGATTCATTCTTATTTCTTGGGGCCACAAACTAGTTTGAGGTTTTAGTTACTATCCTGTACTTATGCCATGCTTACTGCTTTAATTCAATTGTGCGATGTACTGCACCTGTACTGTTTAGGAAAGCGGAGTGTTTTCGCGGTATCGACAAGCCCAGTCACATTTTCGGGTTCCCAGTCGTTTACAGCCATTGGCGCAAACCTTGAGTCCGTCTCGGAGTCAGCTAACTTCGTTGCGGGTAGCTTAATGGGGTGGCCCCCTGAAATATTTCTGAATCTTGTGATTGCTTTGTCGTGAAGGCCTCGTTGGGTTTTGATTTGGTTTTTCCGAGGTTGATCGAGTGTGTGTTGCTATTTGTGCACCCCTGCAGGGTAAAACTTTCTGAAAGCCGTGTCCGCGGTTATGGACGACTTGGAGCACAGTTTCTCGATCATAGACAAGCATAACTAAAGTACCGCTTTTAATTTGACTAAGTAACTGACTAGTAAATAGTGCAATACTCATGGAATGGATAATAAAAATGCCAACGGATGGGGGGGGGTTGTTCGTCCGCTTCCTCGTTGGTAAGAGAGGAGGAGGATGGATCTGATGATATTACTGTTATAATTGTTGTCATTAATTCACGGGCATCCGTCTATCTTTGGTTAGGCGGATGGTTAGCGAATATCTATAGAATTGTTAGGGTTTATCTTTTGCTGCAATTGCGTCACCCCAGGTTGTGTCCCCTTTAGAGGCATAAAGACTTGCTGAGTACCCCTAGGGTCTCACACGATAAATTATTTGATTCAGATGAACAGGTACACTCACAAGATGGATACTGGGTGGAGGAGGCAGACGATGTGGGCAACGATCGTTCGGTGTAGAGATTCCGAGAACGGGGATCCGTGAGATCTGTGGGCGGGATGTGTTTATTTTAAGGGGCATCTTATGCCGATTTGCTTCTTATCCGTACACGGATCTTGTTTGCCGCTTCCGCCTGATACTCTGATGTTTGATGTATGAGGAGATATCCTAAACTATTATATCTATCTAGGACATTTGAATCTTGCCGTATGGCGTTGCTATATTTCCTTTCTTTTTAGATGGAATGGCTCTGATGTACTGTTGTATGGTGGCTTGCATACATACTCATTTGTGTATGTAGTTGATCCCTTCGCCTGCCGATTACGCCGCCGGTTCTTGCCCCGATGTTTGGAAATGGTTGGGACGGCCGCAAGGTCTACCCGTGAGTGGCATTTGGGCCCCACCGTACTATTTCAACCATTTCCGCTCATCCAGGCTTGTAACTAGGAGCGTAATTCACCGAGGTAGTTACAATTGGTATCAGAGCCATCCCGCCCTTCAGGGTCTCAGCCAAATGGTCGTTGTCAGTCTAGCAAATATTTTGGTAGCTATGTATACTAGGGAAAAACAAAACGCGGGAGTAGGACTGCTTCCACTTTTCTTCTTACCCACCCACCCACCCTTTTCTGGTAAGGAAGTATAACGTTTTCAATCCTCTTCTTAAAAGTTCAAACTAGGATTCACGTGTTCTGGGTTTCCGTAGTACCATAGGTTGTGTGTGTGTGTGTGTAATTCCTTGTCTATCTGTTGCATCCAAGTTGTTATCACAATCGGCCTTTTGGTTATCAACTGTTGGTACATTCCATACCGATAGGCTTTTGCAAACCGACGCGATCTATCTGATTCGTTGTATACCGCCGCGATCTGTCTTACTCTCTGTTATCCGACGTTATCTTGTTTGGGGTGTTCGTTTCCGTAGTTACTAATCTTTAGGTTCATCATGAGAAGAAGGTGTTGGGATATGTGTTTTACTTATTCATGTGCGGAGTAATGATTTGAGTGCGGGATGGAGTCGCGACCATACCACTACTTTTATCATTCGCTCTTGTATATTGAATTGGTAGAGTCACTAATCTTGATTCATTAAGTGTTTTTGCGCATCTACTGGTATTTTAATGCCGAAATTTGCGAAAAAAAATTCTTTGATATATCGGTGTACCACACTCCTTTTCAGTCGTGTGTGATATGCTTAATATCTTCTAGGTGCTTTGAACTTTGTTGATATTTTAATATCATCTTAGTAAATTGTATCCTTTAATCTTGGTTAATTCCATCTTGGTACTATTTTGGATTATTATTATTCTCCATTATAGTACTGACTTGTGTTTTATATCAATCACAGGATGGCACCACCACGCCGTTCTGATGAGGACATACCACCTGAACTGGGGTCCGTGTTGTCAAACATCGCCAATGCCTTGGCAGCAATGCAGCAGAACCAGCAGCGTTTTGAAGAGAGTGTTCGGAGGAATGAGTTTGCTCCTCTACCTCCACCTCCCAAGCGAGGAGACATCAAAAGCTTCCTGAAGTTCAACCCACGCCAATTTGATGTTTCTAATCAACCACTTGATGCTGATGATTGGTTGCGTGAGATGTCAAGGCTACTGGAGACTGCTGATGTTCCTGAGCAAGAATGGGTAAAATGTGCTACTCACCTTCTGAAGGGAGATGCAGCTCTCTGGTGGGAGAATTACCTGAAGGCAAACTGCATTGGTTTTCAGCCTACTTGGGAACAGTTCACTGGAGCCTTCAAAGAGCAGTATCTGTCAGAAATTGTCATGGAGAGGATGAAGGAAGTGTTTCTCAACCTCAAGCAGGGAAATGACAATGTCAATACCTACATCAGGAACTTCATGAATCTTTCTCGTTATGGTGGCGATGAGATCTCTGATGACAAGAAGAAGCAAAAGAGGTTCCGGCAAGGGCTCAATGCATCGATTAAATATGCAATCACACATGCAAGGCCGGCGTCTTTTCTGGAACTTCAGCATACAGCTCTGCAGGAAGAAGCAAGTAAGCAAGTGTTTGAGGAGTCAAAGAAACACAACCGCGAGGCAGCAAGCTCTTCAGCTATGTCAACTCCTTCTAAGCGTCGTGTCTGGGTTCCTAACACCCCACCGTCGCTCCCGGCTCCACCAAGACCTTCAAGCTTCGCGGCAAGGCCAACAAACTTCCTCACTGCTGCTCCTAGGGGCTATAACCACCACTACCCTGGAGCGCCTGGCGGAGTCCCTGGCTACGTTGCTCCACGTCCACCTGGTGCTTGTTTCACGTGTGGAGACACTGGGCATCAGTACTGGAACTGTCCGATGAAAAACAAAGCTCTAACTCCACCACCTCCAAGATCTGCGGCAAGCTCTCCTATGGTTCATGCACCACCACCTCGGGCTCTCAACATCAACACCAAGCCCGGGTCTACTGTTGCTCGTGCCAACTGTGTCAACGCCGCTCAAGCTGAGCATACACCTGGAGTTGTGATGGGTATGCTTCCCGTTAACTCAGTCCCTGCACGAGTTTTGTTTGATTCTGGTGCATCGCATTCGTTTGTTTCTCACAAGTTTGCAAATGAAAATGAGTTAGCTATGGATCCTCTCCTTAAGCGGTTAATGGTCCTTTCTCCTGGAGCAACAATAGCAGCTTCTAAAATCAGCCATGGCAATCAAATTGAGATTGGTGGCTCTTCGTTCTCGGCGTCCTTAATTGTTCTGGGCAATTCTGACATTGATGTCATCTTGGGCATGGATTGGTTGACAGCAAATGCAGATGTGATTGATTGTGCTGAACGCTCGGTTTCTCTGAAGATTCCTGAAGGCCATATAGTCTATTCTCCAAGTCTGACTCCTGCTATCCAGCTTTTCTCTTTGGCGGCTCTGAATGATGATGCTATGGAAGCTATTCAGAGTGTTCCGGTGGTCTGTGAGTTTACGGACGTCTTTCCTGAAGAGTTGCCGGGTATGCCTCCGGATCGTGAGGTTGAGTTTGTAATTGAGCTTGAACCTGGAACGGCTCCTATCTCCAAGCGGCCTTATAAAATGGGTCCTGCTGAGTTGGCTAAACTCAAACGACAACTTGATGAACAAGAGAAGTTGGGTTTCATTCAACACAGTACCTCTTCTTGGGGTAGCCCAACAATCTTTGTGAAGAAGCGAGACAGGACTGATAGACTTTGTGTTGACTATCGGGATCTCAATGCTAAAACCATCAAGAATAAATATCCCCTTCCGCGGATTAATGATCTCTTCGATCAGCTAGCTGGAGTTGTGGTGTTCTCTAAGCTTGACTTGAGAAGTGGTTATCACCAAATCAAGATTCGCAAGGAAGATGTTCCTAAAACAGCTTTCACCACCCGCTATGGTCTGTATGAGTACACGGTCATGTCTTTCGGTCTCACCAACGCACCTGCCACCTTCTCGAGGCTCATGAACTCGGTTTTCATGGAGTATCTTGATAAGTTCGTCGTGGTCTATCTGGATGACATCTTAGTCTATTCTAAGTCAAAGGAAGAACATGAAGAACACCTTCGGTGTGTCCTAAACAAGCTTCGTGAGAACCGCTTGTATGCAAAGTTCTCCAAGTGTGAGTTTTGGCTGCCTCAAGTAACCTATCTTGGTCACGTCATCTCTGCCAAGGGCATTGCAGTCAACCCGGAAACTGTAAAGACAATTGTTGAATGGCTTCCTCCTGTTAATGTCAAAGAAGTGCGGAATTTCCTTGGTTTGGCTAGTTATTGCCGTTGCTTCGTTCAGAACTTTTCGAAGATAGCGAAACCTCTTACCGATCTCCTCAAGAAAGGCAAGAAATACCTTTGGACTCCTGCATGTCAAGCAAGCTTTGAGACACTCAAAGAGAAGCTCACTTCCACACCAGTCTTGGTTCCTCCGGACACATCTAAGCCTTTCCAGATATTCTGTGACGCATCTTTGCAAGGATTGGGTGCGGTCCTTATGCAAGAAAAACAAGTTGTTGCTTATGCCTCTCGACAGTTGAAGACGCATGAGATCAACTACCCTACACATGACCTCGAGCTCGCAGCAGTTGTCTTTGCTTTGAAACTATGGAGGCACTACTTGCTTGGCAACCGTTGTGAAATCTTTTCTGATCACAAGAGTCTGAAGTATATTTTCACTCAGCCTGATCTCAACCTTCGGCAGAGGAGATGGATTGAAGCAATCAATGATTTTGATTTGACCATCAACTACACTCCGGGCAAAGCTAATGTCATGGCCGATGCTCTCAGCCGCAAAGCTTATGTCAATAACCTCATGATGGAAGAACAACAGCCTCTCTTGTGCGAGGAATTCCGTCAGCTCAACCTTGAAATTGTGGAACAAGGGTATCTCCTGAACCTTCTGGCTACTCCTCTCTTGGAAGAGAAGGTCCGCTCTCGTCAGCTTGGTGATCCGCACACCAGAAAGATCATCTCCAAACTTCAGCTTCCGAAGTATGAGTCCTTCCACGTCGATGATCAAGGCACGCTTTTCTTTGAACACCGGATGTTTGTTCCGAACTACCCGGGTTTGAGAGAGCAAGTTCTCAAGGAGGCGCATGATTCTGTTCTTTCTATCCACCCTGGCAGCACAAAGATGTACATGGACTTGAAAACACAATATTGGTGGCCGGGATTGAAACGATATTGTGCCAAGTATGTCTCGGAGTGTGATGTCTGCCGCAGAGTGAAAGCTGTCCATCAGAAACCTTACGGTCTTCTACAGCCATTGAAACCCCCGGAATGGAAATGGGAGAAAGTAGAGATGGACTTCATCACTGGTTTTCCAAGGTCGCAGAAGGGCAACAATGCAATCTTTGTTGTCATTGACAGGCTTTCTAAAGTGGCTCACTTCTTCCCCGTCAAGGAAACAATTTCTGAAATTCAGTTGGCTGAGCTCTATATCAACAGAATTGTCTCTCTGTATGGGGTTCCGCTTGAGATCAGTTCAGACCGTGGGAGCATCTTCACTTCCAAGTTCTGGGAAAGTTTCCAAAATGCTTTGGGAACAAAATTGAACTTCAGCACAGCTTACCACCCTCAGTCCCAAGGACAAGTTGAAAGGATCAATCAGATTCTGGAGGATATGCTTCGTGCTTGCGTCATCTCTTTTGGCATGAAGTGGGAGGAATGTCTTCCTTATGCTGAATTCTCTTACAACAACAGTTTCCAGAAAAGTCTAAAGATGGCACCATTTGAGGCTCTCTATGGCTGCAAATGCAGAACTCCGATTGGTTGGTCGGGTGCAGGAGAAAGAATATGGTTTGACCCTGACATTGTAACTCAAGCGGAGGATAAGGTGCATATCATTCTTAAAAATCTGAAGATTGCTCAAAGTCGCCAGAAGAGCAATTATGACAGGAAGCACACGGACATGGAGTATGTCCCTGGTGATCTCGTTTACCTTCGTGTCACTCCCATGAAAGGCACGCACCGTTTTGGTATCAAAGGAAAGCTGGCTCCCAGATACATCGGTCCTTTCAAAATTCGTGGAAGAAGAGGAGAAGTTGCTTATGCTCTTGAGCTCCCGGAAAAACTCAAGGTCCATGATGTTTTTCACATCTCTCAACTCAAGAAGTGCTTCAAGGATCCCGGCAGAACCGTGGATCATGAGCTAATCAATCTCCAAGAAGACCTGTCTTATCAAGAACACCCCACAAAAATCCTTGAGATCGCAGAAAGAAGGACTCGCAACAAGTCCATCAAGTTCTGCAAGGTGCAGTGGTCGCACCATTCCGTTGATGAAGCAACTTGGGAGCGTGAAGATGAGCTCCGTGCCAACTATCCTACCCTCTTTGAGTCTTCTTCTTCTTCCTAGAATCTCGGGGCGAGATTCCTGTTTAGTGGGGGAGAGTTGTAGCATCCCATTTGTTTAACAACTATAATGCTACTTGGTCTAGTAATATAATGGCTAGTCATATATATAATTGTTGCATCATCATTATATCATGCTCATGTCATCATGCCACCTTGCATTTGAGCATCATATAAAACCCCTTTGATTTGAGTTCTTCTCTCATATGCATTGTAAATTGTATTTGCCTCTTGATATTGTATTTGGTTCTTGATATATTGTTTAAATGCCCAAGTTGAGTTGGGGGCATATCTTTTGTTGACTCCACCACCTTTCTTGTCACCACCCCAACATTCCACCATTCCACCACATGTGAGCATTGCATTTTACTTGTGTTTATCCCTAGCTCATGTTGTTGGAATGGACTCTTTTCCTTTCTACCTGCTTCCATATGGAATGATATGGGAAGGTTGTTCATGTTGGAATATTTTGAGGATAATATGCACATAGTGGAATTTACACACTAGCATGTCCAAAATATATTCAAATATGGTCATCCTCATTCACTCCACATGGAACATTCCTTCAATCCTTAGCTTGGCCCTTACTCCATCTTTTGAGGATGCACATAAATAAATGACATGGGATTTTATTTCTGTTTTCACAAGATTAACACATGGCATTAAATGCTTGCATGGGTGCAACCATCATCATCCTTTGATCTCCTTTGGGTTTTCTTTGGTTTTTGAGTGGATCATCTCTAATCTCTCCCTCCCTCCTTTTGGGCTTGATCTAGTTTAATCTTGCTCAAACCCATCACCACCTTTACCTCTTCCTCTTTTTGGTAGAGCTCTTGTTTGATCTTGTTTTCTTTTTGCTCTTGCTTGAGCTTGCCCAAAAGAAACCTATCGCCTAATCCTCTACACCACATCACCCTCTCTCTCTAAACCCTACCACCACCATGATCTACTCCATCAACCTCTCTCTCTAAACCCTCCTCTCTATCCAAAACCCTAACCCTAATCACCTACCCACTATCACCATCTACCATACCACCCCCTCTAACCTAACCCGAGGCCACCCTCTAACCCTACCCGAGCGCCTCCCCTCTCCTCTCTCTTGCTCTCTCTCTCTGCCAGGCAGGCCCACCACGCCACCTCCCTTGGTCCCTCCCCAGCCCTCTCTCGGCTACAAGACAGAAAAGAGAGGGAAAGAGAGAGACCATCCGATCACCCCCTCCTCACCTTTGTGCAAAGCCACCACCAGCCCCATGTGATGTGTTCCCCTTTTCCTGATTTTATCCCCATCCAGATGCCCACCAGCAACGTCCTCCTTCCCTCCTTCCATGCCCACCATGGCCTTCTCCATGGCCCCATCTAAACCCTAGCCTCACCACCTTCCTCGACTGCGAGCTGCTGCTACCAAGAGCGCCACCGCGTCCTGGAGCTGCGCTAGGACCCTGAAGTCGATCGGTACCTGGAGCACGGAGGAGAAGGCCAGGTTCTTGCGTTCGTCTTGCCGTCCGTGCTGCCGTCGTGGTCCCGTCGCCGCTCACCGTCGTCCCCGACACCTCCCCGGTGAGCTGCCGCCTCGCCCTCCTCTCCCTGGCTCACGTCGACCTCCCTGAAGTCGTAGCCACGCCATGCCACCGACTCTCGCCGCTGCTCGCGCTCAGAAACACACGCGCGCACGGCCGATCGCCGCGCGCGCGACCGACAGCAGCAGCGAAACCCTAGCGCACCCCTCTGTTCTTTCGCAGATTCCGGTCGCTGTGGTCCGCCTCCGTGCGAGCTTGCTAAATGGAAGTTGTAGCCCTATCATCCCTCTTCATCTTCCATTTTTGCATCATGGCGAAATTCATAGTATATCGCTCGCCATCTTCCTCCAAAGTTCGTCCAGATCCTGGCGTCTCAGCACGTTTTCCGTCAGTCCTAACTTGTGGATCTGTCCATGTTCATCGACGATTAACCGGCGTTTCACTCCTTTTTCTGTGATGGTCCCTTAAGGAGAAATAGGCATAGAACCTCCCTCTACAACTTCTGTTTTTACAGCGTCTCAAGATCTGGACTCATTCGCTCACCATCTTCCTCCGATCATCGGCTTCAGCTAGCAGTTTTTGCGAAGTAAAGTGCAGTTTCGTCAGACTAAACCGATCCTCCTGGAAGCTTTTCTACTTAGGCCCCTGTGGTTTTCTCCTCCCAACCCGCGGTCCCCCAAACCAACCCAGCGAGAAGTTTTGTAGGATAGACCCTGAGCTTTCCTGTTCCTAACCCGCGGTCCTACCCCACCCAGTCCTCTATGCCAAGTTAGCACTGGCCCACCCATCAGTGACTCGGGCTAGAACAATCTGGGTACAAAAAGTCTCCGTGTGATTCTGTTTTAATAAAACAATTTCTAGAAATGTTTTAATATAAATTTAATTCTGTTTTTAATAACTTTTAATTTGTGAATCCAAATAATACAAATAATATATGTTTTCAAATCTGAAAAATGTGAGGATTTCAAATATGCCATCCAAAACATATTTTGAGCACTTAAAATTTCAAGTTAAATTAAATTACAATAGAATGCCCTTTTCTTAATTACTTAATAACTTTTGACTCATAACTCCAAATTTAACAAATGATATGTCTAAAATGATCAGCTCGACGAGACCTTTCTGTTTATGCATTCCATGTTCTGTTTTGCTGACTGCATCATATAAATATAAAGTATACAGCAACTTATTTGAGTATAAAATGTGCCCAAAACTCAATAAAATGCTTATTCTTGTATTCCACACCTCACCCATGTCATGCTACTTTATTGCCATGCAAATTGTGCATCATTCATCATGGAATGATTGTTTGCTTGTCGCATCTTATTCATATGCTTGTGCACTTTATTTATGTTGGCCCTTGTTTGTTTGGTTCTTCTTCGAATAGACGCTGAGCAGGGGATATATCAAGAGAACCAGGAGCACTACCCAGATACTTCTCTCGCTTCAGCTGAGCTGCCAGGCAAGCACTACCACATGCTTGCATACATATAGTACCTATTGCCTCTATCTTATTCTTGCATCGTTGAGTCGCGATTGCATTAAACTGAATCCCAAGTATTGCATAACCTTTACTTTTAAACCCCACCGAAGCTTGTTCCTCCATCCCATGAGCCATTACTACAGGAGTTGTTTGAGCCATGCGAGTCGTAGAACAACATGTGTAGGGTATGTGAGTGTCTGATGGATAACGAGGTACCTATACAACTTAACCTGAGTAGTAATGGGATAACTAATAAAAGTGGCACCGGTGAGCAATATCTGCTATTTGGTTTTTCATGCTCACTTGTGTCCCGTAGGACCCCAAGTACTTGATTCTTGTTCCTTGAATATTCGCGCTATCCACATCCGGGAGGCTTATGGGACCCCCCTGAGCCAGAGCTTGATTCATTCTTATTTCTTGGGGCCACAAACTAGTTTGAGGTTTTAGTTACTATCCTGTACTTATGCCATGCTTACTGCTTTAATTCAATTGTGCGATGTACTGCACCTGTACTGTTTAGGAAAGCGGAGTGTTTTCGCGGTATCGACAAGCCCAGTCACATTTTCGGGTTCCCAGTCGTTTACAGCCATTGACGCAAACCTTGAGTCCGTCTCGGAGTCAGCTAACTTCGTTGCGGGTAGCTTAATGGGGTGGCCCCCTGAAATATTTCTGAATCTTGTGATTGCTTTGTCGTGAAGGCCTCGTTGGGTTTTGATTTGGTTTTTCCGAGGTTGATCGAGTGTGTGTTGCTATTTGTGCACCCCTGCAGGGTAAAACTTTCTGAAAGCCGTGTCCACGGTTATGGACGACTTGGAGCACAGTTTCTCGATCATAGACAAGCATAACTAAAGTACCGCTTTTAATTTGACTAAGTAACTGACTAGTAAATAGTGCAATACTCATGGAATGGATAATAAAAATGCCAACGGATGGGGGGGTTGTTCGTCCGCTTCCTCGTTGGTAAGCGAGGAGGAGGATGGATATGATGATATTACTGTTATAATTGTTGTCATTAATTCACGGGCATCCGTCTATCTTTGGTTAGGCGGATGGTTAGCGAATATCTATAGAATTGTTAGGGTTTATCTTTTACTGCAATTGCGTCACCCCAGGTTGTGTCCCCTTTAGAGGCATAAAGACTTGCTGAGTACCCCTAGGGTCTCACACGATAAATTATTTGATTCAGATGAACAGGTACACTCACAAGATGGATACTGGGTGGAGGAGGCGGACGATGTGGGCAACGATTGTTCGGTGTAGAGATTCCGGGAACGGGGATCCGTGAGATCTGTGGGCGGGATGTGTTTATTTTAAGGGGCATCTTATGCCGATTTGCTTCTTATCCGTACACGGATCTTGTTTGCCGCTTCCGCCTGATACTCTGATGTTTGATGTATGAGGAGATATCCTAAACTATTATATCTATCTAGGACATTTGAATCTTGCCGTATGGCGTTGCTATATTTCCTTTCTTTTTAGATGGAATGGCTCTGATGTACTGTTGTATGGTGGCTTGCATACATACTCATTTGTGTATGTAGTTGATCCCTTCGCCTGCCGATTACGCCGCCCGTTCTTGCCCCGATGTTTGGAAATGGTTGGGACGGCCGCAAGGTCTACCCGTGAGTGGCATTTGGGCCCCACCGTACTATTTCAACCATTTCCGCTCATCCAGGCTTGTAACTAGGAGAGTAATTCACCGAGGTAGTTACACCGCTGCTGACGCCACCCGACGCCTTCCCTCCTGCAGCGACACTACAATGTCATCGCTTTGGCCTCCACGCTGGCATCCGATGTCGGGCCTCTTTATCAGGCCACCCCGCGGCCATCTTCTCCCACACCACAGCATTCTCTCCTCCTTCCCATCCTCCACTACCGCTAGCTAGCCATGGCCGACGGCATTGGATTGAGGGGAGAGCGTCTAGGACGACCACCGGGGCCTGGTTGTGGACATCAAGGCAGGCGCAGAGGGCGCGGAGGACGCGTCCAAAGCAAAAGGCCGCCATGCTCTCCCTCACCGCCATCGCTGCCCGAGCACGATTATGTCGACACTGGCTTCGAGTTCGTCGTGACCATCCACTCGGGCATGACGAGGGACAGGATGCTCCTCCCCTGCAAATTCGCTGAAGGGAATATACCTGAGAGGCAATAATAAAGTGGTTATTAACTTATTCCTTGTTTATGAATAATGTTTATTTCTCATGCTATAATTGTGTTAATTGGAAATGTTAATTGACGAGGGTTTGACTCATCAATGTCCATTGTTATGGACTTGGGTTTTTGGATAAGGAGGAGATGCTGGAGATCGCGGAACGTCTAACAAATTCGTAACACAGGGACACGAGGTTTACCTAGGTTCAGGTCCCCGGAGGGAAAACCCTACTCATGCTTGTCTGTTCTTGATTGATGGCGATGACGATTGTTGGGGATATACTTTCCGGATATATCCACAGGACACACTGACCAGGGTGGCCCACCAACGGGTTAGAGCTTTGCTTCACGGGCGGCCCAGTTAGAGAAAGAGGAGGAGCCAGTTTCGGCTACAACAAGGTCCAAAAGAGTTACCGACTTAGGCCTATAGTATTACTTGTAGTCCAAGATGTATCTAGTTACCGACTCTGTAACGTAGCCGGATAGGTCTCTCCTGTAACCCTAGGTCCCGGTGACTATATAAACCGGCCCTATGGGAGCCTTTAGGGCACAACCAATCTTACTACCACAATCACAACTCGCACAGGCGAACCTATCTTGTAATCCACTGTAACATCCGGCTTATGCCGATATACCCGTTCAGCCAAATCTTTGACTCATGGACGCCATCAAACTTTGGGTTGTTAGAAGGAAGCTTGAAGCCTTTAGGTATTCGTGTTTGCCGTACGGCCCTGCTGAAGCACCTGGCACCACATAGCTCCATGTCTCGCTCTTCGGACTCTGTGGAGCACACACGTTTTGCGTGTGATTTGTCGATCTTGCGATGTGTGAGATCGTCATGGGCGTCATAGTTGCGGCTCTTTCACCGTGGGATGCGGCAACGTCGCGGCAGGTCATGCTCCTCCTCGTCGGATGAGGGTGTGCGGCTTCTGGTGAATTTTACCGCAACCTTTTTCTTTGGCCCCGGGGTTGCTTCTCTGTCTAACGCAGCTCCAACAAGCCCGAGACTCGCAGATTTGTCGATTTCATATCAGGGATCCCCCGCCGGTGGCGGGTTTGTGATGACGCACAAGTATAGGGGACCGCAACAGTCTTCGTGGGTAGTATTACCCAATTTATTGATTCGACACAAGGGGAGCCAAAGAATACTTGCAAGCCTTAACAACTGAGTTGTTAATTCAGCTGCACCTAGAAATATTTCTTGCTCACAGAAGTTTATCAGTAGAAACAGTTTGTAGTAGCAACAGCAACAGCAAAATAAGAGCAATAGTAAGAGTAGCAACAAACAGTAGGATATGAGTGCGGTAGGCATAGGGATGGATGGACGGGCGTTGCATGGACGAGTCTAAACATGTAACTTCAATATCTAGGGCAATTACAGATAAATAAGAACAATCATCCAAGTACTAAACAATCCTAGGCATGTGCTCCATATATAGTCATACGTGCTCACAATGAGAACTTGCACAACATCTTTTGTCCTGCCAGCCCGTGGCAGCGGGGCCTCTAGGGAACTACTGGCAATTAAGGTGCTCCTTTTAGTAGAGCACCGGAGAAAAGCATTAACACTCCATGAACACATGTGATCCTCACACCACAGCCATCCCCTCTGGTTGTCCCAATTTTTGTCACTTCGGGGCCTTTGAATCCCGACAATGATATGTATACACAACTCGCAGATAAGATCACAAACAATACTATCATAATGATTCAATAATAAGTTCAGATATGAGATCATGGCACTCGGGCCCTAGTGACAAGCATTAAGCACAACAAGTTGCAACAAAGTCAAATAACACTAATAGAGATACTAGGCACCATGCCCTAACAATCTTATTCGATTACAAGATAGAACTCATCCAATCCCTACCAACCCCATAGCCTATAGCGGGGGATTACTCACTCATGGATGAGGAAAACATTGATGGTTGATGGAGAGGCGTTGGTGATGACGATGGCGATGATCCTCCCCAAATTCCCCATCCCGGCAGGGTGCCAGAACGGAGATTCTGGATCCGAATCGCGGCTTCTGGTGGTGGCGGCGCAGCGGAACTCTTTCTAGAAAAACGATGAACCCCCCCTAGGTTTTTAGGTCAAGGGGTGTATCGTAGTACTTTCGATAAATAGGAGTGTCGATCCCAACAAGGAGCAGAAGGTGCTGAACAGTGGTATGGAGCAGGAAATCCCTAAGAATACTTAGCAAACGGATTTTTAGTGGTTTTCTGATAAGGCAACAAAACAAAGAGCAAGTAACAAACAACAAACACAGCAAGTGGCCCAATCCTTTCTTAGCAAAGGACAAGCCGGTGGAAATACTTATAAAGACCAAACATTCTCAAGGACACATGGGAATTCTGTCAAGTGCTTTCGCTTCAAATAGCTGAGTACTCTTCTTTGGTGTTGTAAGTGTTGTGTGGGTGAACCTGTGCTAATGTACCAACCGTACTTGGACTAATACATACTTGTGATTAAACCCCCTGCAAACATCCGTAACTACAGGAAAATAATTAAGATGTAAATCTAACCATAGCCTTAAACTCTGAGATCCTACGCTTCCTTATGCAATGGTGTCCTAACGGGGGTTCAGGTTTCTGTCACTCTAGCAACCCCACAATTAGTAGCCAAATACACAATGCATTCCCCTAGGCCCATAAATGGTGAAGTGTCATGTAGTCGACGTTCACATGGCACCACTAGAATAATAGCACCACAACTTAAATACTAAACCATTGAATAATAACTCAACACAGATCCACTAATAACAACACGACTTCTCCCATGTCCTCAAGAACTAGACGAACTACTCACAAGACATCATATAGATCAAGATCAAGGATGATATGATAATGGATAACAATCTGAACATAAACAATAATCCAATGGTTCCACTCACAAGCATCAACTACAATAGTAGTTAACACCGGGAAAGTTTCCCCTAAGAACTAAAGCAATATCCAACACAATTGTTACAGTGGGACGGAGTGGTGATGATGGTGTGGATGATGATGATGATGATGATGATGATCTCGATGAAGCCTAGATTCATGATGATGTTGATGGTAACGATCTCCCCTCACCGAGAAGGAATTTCCCCGGCAGAAAACTGTCTACCGGAGAGATCTTTCTCTCTCGGTGTTTTCCGCCCCAGAGGCGGCGGAAATCTATCTGTGGTTGCTCCTTGGGCCTTAGGATTTCGTAGGGAAGATATAGGCGATGGGGTGGATCCAGGAGCCGGGCAGGTGGGCCACACCTGCCCTAGGAGCGGGGATAGGTGGGCCCGCGCCTAGGGGGTGTGGGCCCCCTGTGGCCCCTCTTCGTCCCTCCTTCTGGCTTCCTCAATCTTCTGGAAAAATAATATTTTTCTGGTATTTTTCTGATCTTCGCGAAATTGCATCAAAACGCCCTCTTTTCCATCAGAATCCAGACTCCGGCAGTCCATCCTCCAAGAATCATCCAACATGCATAAATAGTGGAAAAGACATAAGCAATACCTCATAATAAGACAAATATCAATGAATAGAGGTAAATTATGATATAGAATGGTGATGCAAATTGGACGTATCACAAACCAAAGCTAAAAAGCAAAGAAACAAACCAAGAGAAACAACGAAAATATTTTTGGTATTTTTGCATTTTTAAGAAAGCAGCAGCAAGAACTAAAAAGAAAGCGAAACAATGGATATACAAAGAACCGACCGAACATGATATATAGATGAGTGTGATGTCGGTATACCTCCCCCCAAGCTTAGGCTTTTGGCCTAAGTGGGGCTCAATAGCGTGGGTAGTAACCCCAAGCTGGTGGGTCATTATAGGAATGATCATAGTCAGGCGCTTGTGATGAAGAAGAAGACGCTCCCCAATCATAGGAGGGCTGCTGGTATGAAGACTCTCCCAAGTTGGAGGGCTGAACCGAATCATCTTCAACATCCTCTCCAACATTCTCCTCTTGTTGGGGGAGCTCCGCCACGTATGTGTCAAACTCCTCCTCCATGAGAGACCATCCTTGCCTATTATCAAAATTAAACAAAGCAGGTACAGGTAAATAAACTACTTTATCAGTCCTACCCCCTCTCCAACCACGCTTGGCAAAAGATAGCTCATACGGTAAACTTCTCACAGTAGCCCCTAAAGAAACAAAATTATGTAGAATCATGGATTCAAGGTCAAGCCTCTCTATGGGGAACTGATAATCTGAATGGTGAGGCTCTAAACCATGGAAAGCTAGCAACCTAGAAGCAATGAGACCTCCACAAATTCCCCCCTTCTCGCGGTTAGTGGTGAGACGGTAAGCTATTAAAGCACCCAGGTTATAAGATCTATTCCTATTCAAAGCAGCTGCAATAAAAGCTAGATCAAAAGAGGATAACTTTTTAGCAATCTTTCTAGCAAGAACGCACTTGGTAATGAAGTAGGGAAAATATCTAATGGTTGGGAACTGAATGTTCCGAATTGTACCATTTTCCTTTGAGAAGTCGAAACCTTGGCAAATCTTAGCATATAAATCCATGAGTGACTTGGGCCTCTCCTTGATCTTCTCACAAGATCCCCATTGAGGTACTCTAATTGCTGCATAGAAATCAGCAAAAGGCATGTCGACAGCTGATGACCCACAAGTGTAGAGGATCGCAACAGTCTTCGCAGGTAGTATTACCCAATTATTGATTCGACACAAGGGGAGCCGAAGAATACTTGCAAGCCTTAACAACTGAGTTGTCAATTCAGCTGCACCTGGAAATAGTTCTTTCTCACAGAAGTTTATCAGTAGCAACAGTTTGGTAGTAGCAACAGCAAAACAACAGCAACAGTAGAATAGGAGCAATAGTTACAGTAATAGTAAACAGTGGGATTCGAGTGCGGTAGGCATAGGGATGGATGGACGGGCGTTGCATGAACGAGTATAAACATCTAACTTCAAGATCTAGGGCATTTCAGATAAATAATAACAAGCATCCAAGTACTAAACAATCCTAGGCATGTGCTCCAAATATAGTCATACGTGCTCACAATGAGAACTTGCACAACATCTTTTGTCCAGCCATCCCATGACAGTGGGGCCTTGATGACCCACAAGTATACGGGGTGTATCGTAGTACTTTCGATAAATAGGAGTGTCGATCCCAACGAGGAGCATAAGGTGCTGAACAGTGGTATGGAGCAGGAAATCCCTATGAATACTTAGAAAACAGATTTTTAGTGGTTTTTTGACAAGGCAACGAAACAAAGAGCAAGTAACAGAAGTAACGAACAAACGGAGCAAGTGTCCCAATCCTTTATTGGCAAAGGACAAGCCGGTGGAAATACTTATAAGGACCAAACGTTCTCGAGGACACATGGGAATTCTGTCAAGTGCTTTCGCTTCAAATAGCTAAGTACTCTTCTTTGGTGTTTGTAAGTGTTGTGTGGGTGAACCTGTGCTAACATACCGCCCTTCCTAGAACTAATACATACTTGTGATTAAACCCCCTACAAACATCTGTAACTACAGGAAAATAATTAAGATATAAACCTACCCACAGTCTTAAACTCTGAGATCCTACGCTCCCTTGTGCAAAGGTGTCCTAACGGGGGTTCAAGTTTCTGTCACTCCGGCAACCCCGCGATTAGTATCCAAATACAAAATGCATGCCCCTAGGCCCATAAATGGTGAAGTGTCATGTAGTCGACGTTCACATGACACCACTAGAAGAATAGCACCACAACTTAAATACTAAACCATTGAATAATAACTCATTACAGATTCACTAATAACAACATGACTTCTTCCAAGTCCTCAAGAACTAGACAAACTACTCATAAGACATCATATGGATCAAGATCAAAGATGATATGATGATGGATAACAATCTGAACATAAACAATAATCCAATGGTTCTGCTCACAAGCATCAACTACAATAGTAATTAACACCGGGAAAGTTTCCCCTAATGAACTAAAGCAATATCCAACACAATTGTTACAGCGGGACGGAGTGGTGATGATGGTGCTGGTGGAGATGATGGTGTGGATGATGATGATGATCCCGATGAAGCCTAGCTTGATGACGGTGTTAATGGCGACGGTCTCTCCTCTCCGGGAAGGAATTCCCCCGGCATAAATCTGTCTGCCAGAGAGATCTTTCTCTCTCGGTCTTTTCCGTCCCCTAGAGGCGACGGAAATCTATCTGTGGTCACTCCCTGGACCTTAGGGTTTCGTAGGGAAGATATAGGCGAAGGGACAGAGTCGGAAGCCGGGCAGGTGGGCCACACCTTCCCTAGGCGCGGGGTCAGGTGGGCCTTCGCCTAGGGGGTGTGGTCCCCCTGAGGCCCATCTCCGTCCCTCCTTCTGGCTTCCTTCGTCTTCTGGAGAAATAATATGTTTCCATATTTTTCTGGTATTTTTCTGATCTTCGCAAAATTGCACCGAAATGCCTTCTTTTCCATCAGAATCCAGACTCCGGCAGTCCATCCTCCAGGAATCATCCAACATGCATAAACAGATGAAAAGCCATAAGTAAAACCTCATAATAAGACAAATATCAATGAATAGAGGTAAATTATGATATAGAAAGGTGATGCAAATTGGGCGTATCAAATCCCCCAAGCTTAGACTTCGCCTGTCCCCAAGCGAATACTGAGCTCAGTAAACATATCCACAGGTTTATGGAGTGAAATGTTGATAAAAGAATACGAACAAGAAGCATCACACTTACCATTGCACAACTCATAGAAGAAAGCAACTTGCCATTATATAACTTAGCTTGCAACCAAGTATATCAGTCACAATAGAGATGCATAAAGATATATCATAATTGGAATTGGCAAACTTGTTCTTGGTCAGAGAACACCTGGCAAACAGTTTCACAAAAGCTTTTTGTAGAAGTTTCAAAACAGGAACACTCTTTGCTCAAAAAGGTTTTTCACAAGTGAAGGCTTTCAAAGTAATACTCAATAGATAAGAGTTTTGTGCAAACAAGGAAAATAAAGAACATGATTGAATAAATCACCATATGAATGCTTGAAGCACAACAACTCAAAAGCTTGCTGGAGACGAGAGGAAGTAGGTTTACTAACTCAACTGGTAACTAGGATAAATGTCCCCTCTTAGAAGGTAGCAGGGGTTACAAGTCATAAAGAGCTTCCAAAAGATTATGGTACTTACTAGCTTTGAGCCCTCATTGCCCCTATCATAAGCATCTTGAGATGATTAAGGTTAAAGTGAACAAAGATGGAGTATATGCTTGACGAAATATAAGTTGGCAATCTCATGTCCCTTGAATATGAGGGCCACTCCTCATGCATACTCAACTTTGGGCCCAGGTAAGTTCTTGTCATTGTAAGTATTTGCATATCATTGAGAACCGCCAACAGGGTACCCCTTGCACATGGCACAGAAGCTTTCCCATAACCAAAATGACAAGGCAATCACACAATGAGCATCTCAGCAATCTTTTTATTTACCATATGCATAGATTTTTATTGAGGATGCTTCATAGATGACTCACTATGGTGATGCTGCAAGTTTCCACCATGATTAACCATGGCTTAGGCTATCGGCCCAGGCGTTTCTCTAACACAGAATACAAACTCCATGGACTTACAAGTTCCCTCTTTATTTCACACTGTTGACATCCATAGACAAAAGAGCACGATATCAACTATGTACAGAGTACAAGTGCAATGTTGAAAACGTTACCCGTGATAGCACGATTATGCTAATTCCAACGTATAGATGCAAGCATATACAACTTTGATGTTCACAATGGTTCAAGTTTATTAGGGTCAAGTAAATAAAGTGTGCCATCAAGTTCGTGAGAGCTTTACTAACTAGTTTTCACATAACAAAATACTTTTTAATTCGAAAGGTAGATTAAGCTTGAGAATTTGCTAGGAATAGAAAAAGCTACTAGGTAGATATGGTGGACACAAGTGGCAAAGGTTTTTGGTTCAAATGATTTTGGAAATATGAGAAGTATGCCTTCTCAAAACAGGTTTTTGGCTAGCAAGGCTGGGTAGCAAGCAAGAGAGTTGAAAGAAACAAGCAAACATACAGGTAATAAAGCCAAACATGCAATCTTCCTTGAAGACACAAAAGGATCTTAAATAAAGAATACTAAGCTTATGAGCCAACAAGAAAGAAAACAAATGATACAAAATACCTGTAAGCTTTTTCTTTCTTTTTCTCTTTCATAGTAATGCTACTAACCATAACTCGGTTTGCCAAAACCAATTTAGATCCACTTGATGATGCCAAAGTGGTGCCAATACTGATCAACAAGATCCATCATATAATAGAGATTGCAAACTAAAAATAAGAAGTGCAAAAAGTAAAAGATGAGACTTCTCATTAATAATCCAATAAAGGCACTCACACCAAGGGATACATAGGTAATAAACTAAAGGAGAGATACTTCTACATGCAAACCAAACTATAAGATAACCTCTCTAGCATAGATATGAATCCACCAAGAAGGTAAAAGATAAAACATAATGGTGGTAATACTGCGGCACTCCCCCAAGCTTGGAAGAAGTCAAGGGGATGCCAAACCTGATGACTACTCCCTCGATGGTGGTGGTGTTATCTTGTCATCATAAAACTTCCAAGGCAATGGTTCCCCATCAAAAAAGGATGTCCTTATCTCTGCAATCCTGAAACTAGCAGCAGAGCTTATGCGATCAAATCTAGCCTCATACTCATACTTTTGATTATGTATGTCATAGAGTTGTGCTTGCAATTGATTGGTGGTCTGACAGAGTGAGAATATCTCTTCTCGAAGCTCAGCAACTTCCCCCTCGTGCTTGGTGATGAGTTTTGAACTTATCTTCTGAATAATATCCACTTCGCGTTCAGCCATTTCTTGTATCTAAAAACTTCTTGTTCTAGCGCTTCCATCCTATCTTCTAGACTGCCTTCTCCTTTAGGCCCTTGAACTTCTTTCATCCGTACCTTACCCTCCTTGAGAATCAACTCTTTGGGATGAATCCTCAACTCATACATGTACGGGTTGAGGACTTCCGCAGAGGAATCCTCTGTGGGTGATCCAGAGGAAGACATTGAGGCTCTAAATCTGAGAACTTTCCTGACGGAAACAAATTGAAACGAAAACACGATGCAAGAACCTCGGGGAACCCGGGGGGTATATATTATGAAGTTTCAATGTATAAGGGAGGTTTTGACACGGAAACGAGGTGGAGACGGAGTTCGAGGGTGGCAAACCCCCTCCAGGCGCGGCCAGGCTGGGCCCGCGTCTAGGGTGGGTTTGTCCACCCTGGGCTCCGTTTCCTCTTAAGTTATGTCTCGTAACTTCCCTTATGTATTAAAAACATCAAAAATATAAAAATATTGGGGTTTCACGAACCTTCTGTTTTCACCACTTTTACCTATTCAAAGACGAACTTTGCAGATTCCTTTTCTCTTTCTCCTAAGAATTTCCTTCATATAAAACCCTTGCACAAACTCAATGACAACATTAGTGTAAGCAAAAAACAATAACCTTTGGGCACACACTTCAACTAAAAACCCATCAAAACAAAAGCTTTTGTAAGAGGCAAATGCAAATGATGGCAGAAATCTATCAAAACAGACCAGCAGGTAAAGATTGATTTTTTCGAAGACCTTCTGTTGCTCAAATAAAAAAGTGCAGAACTGATGAAAGTTGGATAACAACTTGGAGAATAAGCTCAGAGAAATGCAGATCCATCCGAGGTACTGAACTTCCTCACAAATGTTTACAATGCAGCACAAAAATCTGTCCCAGGACAGACACTTTTCATAACTCCTCTACTTCACAAAAGTAGTTGAACTTGACACAAAAACCAAAACAAAAAAAGATAAGGAGTGGTTATTGCAGAGGTAATAACTTCCAAGACTCGACAAAACTCTTGGGTTATCTCCCAACAAGTACTTTTCTTTAATGCCTTTAAGTTAGGCTTGAAACTTCCAAAGATGCTCACATAGGATATATATATATATATATATATATATATATATATGAAGTGAAAGAGAGCATCAAGAAGCAAATAACCAACACACTTGAGTCTAACCCACTTACTATGCATGGGGGTATCACGAGAAAACGAGTTCTTGAAACAAAAGGCCACAAGCATAGGAAGACAAAACAGATACAACTTTAAAGCTTTCAACATAAAACGGGGAAACTTAACATCATTGAGATGCATAAAACCATGTTTCCCTCTCTCAAAATAACTTTCAATAGAACTTTGATTAAAGTTGACAATATAACTGTCACTGGAAACAACTTTATCGTCAGAATAAGCAAACTTATAGTCACCAAAAAGAGGTCCCAGGTCATATACTGGATCAATAGAAGCAAGTTGTTCCATCCTGAAATCTTTATTAGGCAAGCTATTTTCACAAGGAGCTTTAGAAAATTTGGAAAAGTTAAACTCATAAGAATCTCCATCAAACTTAGTTAAAACTTTTTCCTTCTTACAATTAATAATAGCTCCACAAGTGTTCAAGAAAGGTCTACCAAAAATGATAGGACAAATTTTGCTAGCTGCTGAATTAAGCACTAGAAAATCAGCAGGATATTTGATCTTACCACAGGAACCTCCACATTTATTACAATGCCAATGGGGCAAATGGTTTCCTTATTAGCAAGGTGAATAACCACATCAATGTCATCAAGCTCACAAGGACCAATCTAATGCATAATTTCCCTGTAAAGGTCATAATGAATAGCACTAGAACTAGCACCAATATCACATAAACCATAGTAGCAATGATCACCAATTTTAACAGAAAGCATAGGAACACTAGCTTTTCTAGCCTTACTAGGATGAGAGATAATATTGGAAGCATCTTCACAGAAGACAATGTGCTCATCCTCTCTATTTCTAGTGACAGGGTCTTTCACAATAGCTACCACGGGTTCAACATTCAATTGCTTACCAGGCTCCACAGTTTTCATGGTACCTTTCTTATTTGCACTAATAATCATATAATACTCCTTTATCTTAGCTAGAAAAGGAATTTTCTCAACATAAGGTTCAGGCATACTGTGATTAGTAGTACAAACTTGAGTACTTCTAACTAGAACATGACTAACAACATCTTTATACGGATCATGGTACTTATTCCACTTATTCTTGGGGATTTCTATGTAAGAGGCAAAGGCCTTAAAACATTTGGCAATACTTTGGGAATCAAGACCAAACTCATTGCGAATATCACGGAAGTTATCAGTTCCCATAAAAGATTTAATGCATTCATAATCATAGTTTATACCTGACTTTCTTCCTTTGTCATTCTCCCAAGCCTTAGTGTTATCTTGAATATGGTCTAAGAGATCCCATTTAGCTTATTCCTTCATACGGGTGAATGATCCAGCACAAGAAGCATCTAGTAAATCTTTATCATGAAGAGAAAGCCTAGCATAAAAGTTATTGAGAATAATATTGTTAGGGAGTTCATGAATAGGAAATTTAAGCATTAGTAACTTCAGTCTCCCCCAAGCTTGATCTGTACTCTCTCCATTAAGAGGCCAAAAGTTATATATAAGACTTCTATCCTTATGGATTTCACTGGGAGGATAAAATTTAGAGTAAAAGAGAGATGCCATCTCCTCCCATTTCATGGATTGTCCATTCTTCAGCAGCTTATACCATGCTTCAGCTCTCCCTTTCAAGGATATGGAGAGTAACTTCTTCTTCACCTATTCAGGTGTGATACCTGCACGCTTAAACAACCCGCATAATTCATGGATAAAAAACAAGTGATCACCAGGATGGACAGTTCCATCCCCAAAATAATAATTATCCATAACAAGATTAACAATACTTGTAGGTATCTTAAAAGGATCTATCTCAACAGGAGGTGGTTCATCTACTACCATAGCAGTGGTAGTAGTTTTCCCAAACAGAAAACCAAGTGGGTTATCCATATTATAAACAAAGTAACAAGCAGTAACAAAAGCAATACTCACAGTAAAAGTTTCCCTTACCAGTTCCACTCTTCAATAACGCTTCACTCCCCAGCAACGGCGCCATAAAATAGTCTTGATGACCCACAAGGATAGGGGTGTATCGTAGTACTTTCGATAAATAGGATTGTTGATCCCAACGAGGAGCAGAAGGTGTTGAACAGTGTATTGAGCAAGAAATCCCTGTGAATACTTAGCAAACGGATTTTTAGTGGTTTTCTGACAAGGCAACGAAACAAAGAGCAAGTAACAGAAGTAACGAATAAATGGAGCAAGTGGCCCAATCCTTTCTTAGCAAAGGACAAGCCGGTGGAAATACTTATAAGGACCAAACGTTCTTGAGGACACATGGGAATTCTGTCAAGTGCTTTCGCTTCAAATAGCCGAGTACTCTTCTTTGGTGTTTGTAAGTGTTGTGTGGGTGAACCTGTGCTAACATACCGCCCTTCCTAGGACTAATACATACTTGTGATTAAACCCCCTGCAAACATACGTAACTACAGGAAAGAAATTAAGATATAAATCTAACCACAGCCTTAAACTCTGAGATCCTACGCTCTCTTGTGCAAAGGTGTCCTAACGGGGGTTCAGGTTTCTGTCACTCCGGCAACCCCGCGATTAGTATCCAAATACACAATGCATGCCCCTAGGCCCATAAATGGTGAAGTGTCATGTAGTCAACGTTCACATGGCACCACTAGAATAATAGCACCACAACTTAAATACTAAACCATTGAATAATAACTCATTACAGATTCACTAATAACAACATGACTTCTCCCATGTCCTAAAGAACTAGACGAACTACTCACAAGACATCATATGGATCAAGATCAAAGATGATATGATGATTGATAACAATCTGAACATAAACAATAATCCAATGGTTCCACTCACAAGCATCAACTACAATAGTAATTTGTAGGGTTTCGTAGCATGGAAAACAAAAAAATTCTACCGCATACAAACAAACAAGCCAAGATCTATCTACTAGATTGTAGCAACGAGTCGATGGAATAACTCACCCTCGAAGATTCCAAAGTGTTTAACGAGAACGGATTCTCGTGGGTGATGTAGTCGTACTCTTTCCGATCTCAAGATCGCGTAGACGATCCTTCCAGCGCTGCGTTCCGGGAGCGCTCCCGCAGTCGGTCAGACGATCGGTACTCGACGAAGACCTTCCTCTCCCTTGTTCCAGCAGGCAGCGGAAGTTGTAGCACTCTCCTCGCGATTCCGGCAGCACAACGACGTGGTACCGGAAGTAGAGGGGAGATCTCGCAGGGCTTCGCCTTAAGCCGGAGCGAGTATGGTGGAGTATGAGAGAGTCCTTCGACAATCTAGGGTTTAGACACACCGAGGAGGAGCAAGCCGGCGGCTAGGGTTTAGCTAGGCAGTGGCGGCGGTTTGCCCTAGGGCCGGCGGCGGCTATGGAGGCGGCGGCGGCTTGGTGCTAGGGTTTGGAGGAGAGGATCTTGTGTGTCTCTAGGAGGGATCCCTACCCCTCCTTATATAGGTGGAGGGGCCGGCCGGCCAAGGGGAGGGAGAGGAGTCCCTCCCCAACTCGGCTTGGAGGTGGGCCGCGGCGGTTGGAGGAGGGAACTCCTCCCCAACTCGGTTTCCCACTCCTCCTCCTCTTTCCAAAAACTGTCGTTTGACTTTCAAACTAGCCGTTTGACTTTTCAAACTAGGATTTGAATAAACCCTATATTTTTGTTCAGCGATGACACCGAGTACATGATGCAATCATACCAACTTGATATAACACACTCATGTACCCTTCCCCCCGGAGTAACCTTCTAGAACATTCCCGATGAAAACACCGGAACCATTCTCCAACTCCGAAACGGTACTTTCCTTATATGAATCCTTTTCTCCGGACCATTCCGGATATCCTCGTGATATCCCGAATCCCATTCGAGACTCCGAACAACATTCGGACTCTTTCTCATCATTCCATAACTACTCAAACAACGTCGAATCCTTAAGTGTGTCTCCCTACGGTTCGTGAATTATGCGGACATGATCGAGACACTTCTCCGAACAATAACCAATAGAGGAATCTGGAAATTCATATGGCTCCCACATATTTCTACGATTACTTTGCGATCGAATGAACCACTTACATACGATATCAATTTCCCTTTGTCTCACGATAGTTTACTTATCCGAGGTTATGATCGTCGGTATCTCTGCATACCTAGTTCAACCTCGTTACCGATAAGTACTCTTTTCTCGTTCCCGTTATATGTGATCCCTTGTGAGCCAGTCACATGCTTGCAAGCTAATTGGATGACATTTCACCAAGAGGGCCCAGAGTATATCTATCCGTCATATGGATGGACAAATCCCACTCTTGATTCATGTGTTTCAACCAATACTTTCCGAACACTCAATGCCACCTTTATAGCCACCCAGTTATGGTGTGGTGTTTGATGTCATCAAAGCATCCATCCGGTAAAGGTGATATGCATGATCTCATGGTCGAAGGAATTAGATTACTATGTATCAGAAAGCATATAGCAATTGAACTATTAAAATGACTTGATCTTTATGCTACGCTTATCTATAGGAGTATGTCCACCATATCATTCTCCTAACGATATGATCTTGTTGTTAACAACATCTCAATGTTCATGATAGTGAAACCACAATCATCTATTAACCAACAAGCTAGTATTATATAGAGGCTTTACTAGGGACTTCAAATTAAGTTTACAAATCACACAAGTATTAATGTTTCCTTGTTAATACTATTATAGCATGAATGTAAACATTTATCATAAACACAAAGATATAATAATAACTACATTTATTATTGCCTCTAGGGCATATCTCCAACAGTCTCCCACTTGCACTAGAGTCATCTAATCTAGATTACATGGTAATATACCGAACACCCATGGCAGTTTGGTGCTGGTCATGTTTTGCCCTCGGGAGAGGTTTAGTCAACGGATCCGCCACATTCAGATCTGTGTGTACTTTGCAAATCTTTATATCCCCATCTTGGATATGTTCTCGAATAGCGTGAAAACGTAGCTTGATGTGCTTCAGCTTCTTGTGTGACCTTGGTTCTTGCGCATTGGCTATGGCGCCCATGTTATCACAGTAGATAGACATTGGGTCCAGTGCACTAGGAACCACACCCAACTCTGTAATGAACTCTTTCATCCATATCGCTTCTTGTGAAGCCTCCGAAGCAGCCATGTATTCTGATTCAGTTGAAGATCTCGCCACAACGCTTTGCTTTGCACTCCTCCAGCTAACCGCTGCACCATTCAAAATAAATACGTATCCAGATTGTGATTTAGAATCATCCGGATCGGTGTTCCAACTAGCATCAGTGTAACCATTAACAACTAGCTGTTCATCACCTCCATAAGAAAGAACCATATCCTTAGTTCTTCTCAAGTACTTAAGGATGTTTTTGACCGCTGTCCAATGATCCACTCCTGGATCACTTTGATATCCGCTAGTTAAACTAACAGCATATGCAATGTCGGGTCTAGTACATAGCATGGCATACATTAGAGATCCTATGGCTGAGGCATAGGGAGTCTTACTCATCCTTTTTCTATCTTCTGCCGATGTCGGACTTTGAGTTTTACTCAAGGTCGTATTGGGCAACATGGGCAAGAACCCTTTCTTGCTATCTTCCATTCCAAACCTCTTTAGAACTTTGTCCAAATATGTACTTTGAGACAATGATATTTGGCGTTTCGATCTATCTCTATAAATCTTTATGCCTAATATGTAAGCTGCTTCGCCAAGATCCTTCATTGAAAAACTATTATTCAAATATTCCTTGACACTATTAAGAAGGCTACATCATTCCCAATCAACAATATGTCATCTACATATAGTATTAAGAATGCTACAGAGCTCCCACTCAATTTCTTGTAAATACAAGCTTCTCCATAAGTTTGTATAAAACCAAAACTTTTGATTACCTTATCAAAACGTTGATTCCAACTTCGGGATGCTTGCTTCAATCCATAGATGGACCGTTGAAGTTTGCATACCTTGTTAGCATCTTTAGGATCGACAAAACCTTTGGGTTGCATCATATACAACTCTTCATCAATGTCTCCATTGAGGAATGCTGTTTTGACATCCATCTGCCATATCTCATAATCATAATATGCAGCTATTGCTAACATAATCCTCACAGACTTTAGCTTCGCTACTGGTGAGAAAGTCTCATCGTAGTCAACTCCTTGAATTTGTCGAAACCCTTTTGCGACAAGTCGAGCTTTATAGACAGTGACATTACCATCAACATCTGTTTTCTTCTTGAAGATCCATTTATTCTCGACAGCCTTCCGGCCATCCGGTAAGTCCACCAAAGTCCATACTTGGTTTTCGTACATGGATCCAATCTCGGATTTCATGGCTTCTTGCCATTTATTGGAATCTGGGCTCATCATCGCTTCCTCATATGTCTCAGGGTCATCGGTGTTGTCCACCAACATGACACTCATAACGGGATCATACCAATCTGGAGTGGTACGAGTTCTCGTTGACCTGCGAGGCTCTGTAGCAACTTCGACCGAAGTTTCATGATCATCATCACTAGCTTCCTCTCTAATTGGTGCAGGCACCACAGGAACTTCTTCCGGCGCTGCGCTACTCGCAATTTCGAGAGAAGGTTCGACAACCTCGTCGAGTTCTACTTTCCTTCCAGTCACTTCTTTTGAGAGAAATTCCTTCTCTAGAAAGGATCCATTCTTGGCAACGAAGATTTTGCCTTCGGATCTATGATAGAAGGTATACCCAATAGTTTCCTTTGGGTATCCAATGAAGACGCATTTTTCCGCTTTGGGTTCAAGCTTGTCCGGCTGTAACTTCTTTACATAGGCTTCGCAACCCCAAACTTTAAGGAACGACAATCTAGGTTTCTTCCCAAACCATAATTCATACGGTGTCGTTTCAACGGATTTAGATGGTGCCCTATTTAAAGTGAATGCGGCTGTTTCTATTGCATAACCCCAAAATGATAGCGGTAAATCTGTAAGTGACATCATAGAACGAACCATATCTAAGAGAGTTCGATTACGACGTTTGGACACACCATTACGCTGTGGTGTTCCCGGCGGTGTCAATTGTGAAAGTATTCCGCATTTCTTCAAATGCTCGCCAAACTCGTAACTTAGATATTCACCTCCACGATCAGAACGTAGAAATTTAATCTTCTTGTTACGTTGATTCTCTACCTCACTTTGAAATTCCTTAAACTTCTCGAAAGTTTCGGACTTATGTTTCATGAAATAGATATACCCATATCTACTCAAGTCATCCGTGAAGGTAAGAACATAACGATAACCACCGCGCGATGCTACACTCATTGGACCACACACATCGGTATGTATGATTTCCAACAAGTCTATAGCTCGCTCCATCATACCAGAGAATGGAGTCTTAGTCATTTTACCCATCAGACATGCTTCACATCTTTCAAGCGATTCAAAATCAAGTGATTCAATAAGTCCATCGGAATGGAGTTTCTTCATACGCTTCACTCCAATGTGACCAAGACGCCAGTGCCACATATAGGTCGAGTTATCGCTCGATTTCAAACGTTTAGCCTCAATGTTATTAATATGTGTATTTCCACTATCGAGATTCAACAAGAATAGACCATCTATCAAAGGTGCATGTGCATAAAACATATTACTCATATAAATCGAACAACCATTATTCTCGGACTTAAACAAGTAACCGTCTCGCAATAAACAAGATCCCGATATAATTTTCATGCTTAACGCAGGCACCAAATAACAATTATTTAAGTATAAAACTAATCCCGATGGTAGATGAAGGGGTAGCGTGCTGACCGCGATCACATCAACCTTTGATCCGTTTCCCACGCGCATCGTCACCTCGTTCTTCGCTAGCTTCCGTTTATTCTGCAGCACCTGTTTTGAGTTACAAATATGAGCAACCGAACCAGTATCAAATACCCAGGCACTACTAAGAGTACTAGTGAGATACACATCAATAACATGTATATCAGATATACCTTTCTTCTTGATGTTGCCGTTCTTCAAATCCGCCAAGTACTTTGGGCAATTCCGCTTCCAGTGACCTTCTCCCTTGCAGTAAAAGCACTCAGTATCAGGCTTAGGTCCAGCCTTGGTCTTCTTCGTTGGCGTGGTAACTTTCTTACCACCCTTCTTGAAGTGTCCCTTCTGCTTAGACTTGCCTTTCTTGAATTTGGTGGTCTTATTGACCAACAACACTTGGTGCTCTTTCTTGATCTCCACTTCTGCAGATTTCAACATGGCAAAGAGTTCTGGCAACGTCTTGTTCATGTTTTGCATGTTGTAGTTCATCACAAAGTTCTTGTAACTTGGTGGTAGTGATTGGAGGACACGGTAAATCCCCAAAGCATTAGGAATCACAATACCCAAGCTTTGAAGTTTGTTTGCGTGCCCAGACATCTTAAGCACGTGCTCACTGACGGAGCTGCCCTCTTCAATCTTGCAGTTAAAGAACTTTTCAGAAGCCTCATAGCTTTCAATTGCCGCATGAGTCTCAAAGATCAATTTGAGATCCTCGACAATATCATATGGGTCTGAATTCTCAAACCTTTTCTGAAGCTCCGATTCTAAACCCTACAAGATAGCACACTGAATTGTGGAGTACCGAGTCTTCCGAGTGAGGTAAACATTCTTTACTTCATCGGCAGCATCAGCTGCAGGTGGGTCACCCAGCGGTGCATCCAGCACATAGGTCAAATTACCAGCTGTGAGGACAATCCTCAAATTGCGGAACCAATCCGCGAAGTTGCTTCCATTGTTTTCAACTTTTCTTTCTCTAGGAACGCATTAAAATTGATGGTAGGGGCTGCCATTGATCTACAACATATTTGCAATAGTTTAGACTAAGTTTATGACAAATTGAGTTCTAATTAATAATAAAATTAATCTAGGTGAACTCCCACTCAAAACAATATCCCTCACATTGTTTTAGTGATCACACGAACCAAATTCACCACATCAACACCGATCATCACGAGAGTTGATATAGTTTCAATGGCGAACAATCGACATGTTCATCATATCTACTATATGATTCATGCTTTACCTTTCGGTGATCCATGTTCCGAGACCATGTCTGTACATGCTAGGCTCGTCAAGATCAAACCTTAGTTTCCGCATGAGCAAATCTGGCTTGCTCATGTTGTATACACTTGCGGAATCTAACACACCCGATCATCACGTGGTGCTTCGAAACAACAAGCTTTAGCAACGGTGCTAACTAAGGGTGAACACTTTATGACTTGAAATTCATGTGCATGAGGTTTCATCTTATAATGCTACCGTCATCTACTAAGCAATACAAGATGCATAAAGGATTAACATCACATGCAATTCATAATATGTGATATGATATGGCCTTTCTTCTTTGTGCTTCCGATCTCCATCTTCTAGCACGAACATGATCTCCATTATCACCGGCATTGCATCAAGGTCAATGACGCTTCTCCATGGTTATCGTCCACCGGCTTCAACTATTACAACTACTTTGAATAGACACGCGGGTCTTAACATAAATTAAAGACAACCATATGGCTCCTGCCGGTTGCCAACTTACAATAAGGAACATTGCATACATCAAATATAATCATAATCATGGCCATATCACATCACAGCACACCCCTGCAAAACAAAGTTAGACGCCTCTACTTTCTTTGCATGTTTTACGTGGTTTGGGGCTTTCAATAAGTGTCGTTCTAACTTACGAACATGAACCACAACATTGATACTAGCATTGTTAATCACCCGTTGTAAATTGAATCTTAACTATGCTAGGAGAAACAGGCACCCGCAAGGTGACTTATGCAATACAAGTTGCATGTCAAGCGTCGAGCAAGTCTCATGAACGATGTCATGTAAGGTTAACCCGGGCCGCTTCATCCCAACATACCGCAAGATGCAAAGTACACAAGAAGCAATCGACAATAAAAGCATCAACGCCCACAATGACCATTGTGTTCTACTCGTGCAACAAATCTACATATAGACACGGCTCTGATACCACTGTAGGGTTTCGTAGCATGGAAAACAAAAAAATTCTACCGCATACAAACAAACAAGCCAAGATCTATCTACTAGATTGTAGCAACGAGTCGATGGAATAACTCACCCTCGAAGATTCCAAAGTGTTTAACGAGAGCGGATTCTCGTGGGTGATGTAGTCGTACTCTTTCCGATCTCAAGATCGCGTAGACGAACCTTCCGGCAGCGCTCCCGCAGTCGGTCACACGTTCGGTACTCGACGAAGACCTTCCTCTCCCTTGTTCCAGCAGGCAGCGGAAGTTGTAGCACTCTCCTCGTGATTCCGGCAGCACAACGGCGTGGTACCGGAAGTAGAGGGGAGATCTCGCAGGGCTTCGCCTTAAGCCGGAGCGAGTATGGTGGAGTATGAGAGAGTCCTTCGACGATCTAGGGTTTAGACACGCCGAGGAGGAGCAAGACGGCGGCTAGGGTTTAGCTAGGCGGCGGCGGCGGTTTGCCCTAGGGCCGGCGGCGGCTTGGTGCTAGGGTTTGGAGGAGAGGATCTTGTGTGTCTCTAGGAGGGAGCCCTGCCCCTCCTTATATAGGTGGAGGGGCCGGCCGACCAAGGGGAGGGAGAGGAGTCCCTCCCCAACTCGGCTTGGAGGTGGGCCGGCGGTTGGAGGAGGGAACTCTTCCCCAACTCGGTTTCCCACTCCTCCTCCTCTTTCCAAAAACTGTCGTTTGACTTTCAAACTAGCCGTTTGACTTTTCAAACTAGGATTTGAATAAACCCTCTATTTTTGTTCAGCGATAACACCGAGTACATGATGCAATCATACCAACTTGATATAACACACTCATGTACCCTTCCCCCCCGGAGTGCCGGACATTCTAGAACCTTCTAGAACATTCCCGATGAAAACACCGGAACCATTCTCCAACTCCGAAACGGGACTTTCCTTATATGAATCCTTTTCTCCAGACCATTCCGGATCTCCTCGTGATATCCCGAATCCCATTCGAGACTCCGAACAACATTCGTACTCTTTCTCATCATTCCATAACTACTCAAACAACGTCGAATCCTTAAGTGTGTCTCCCTACGGTTCGTGAATTATGCGGACATGATCGAGACACTTCTCCGAACAATAACCAATAGAGGAATCTGGAAATTCATATGGCTCCCACATATTTCTACAGTTACTTTGCGATCGAATGAACCACTTACATACGATATCAATTTCCCTTTGTCTCACGATAGTTTACTTATCCGAGGTTATGATCGTCGGTATCTCTGCATACCTAGTTCAACCTCGTTACCGATAAGTACTCTTTTCTCGTTCCCGTGATATGTGATCCCTTGTGAGCCAGTCATATGCTTGCAAGCTAATTGGATGACATTTCACCGAGAGGGCCCAGAGTATATCTATCCGTCATATGGATGGACAAATCCCACTCTTGATTCATGTGTTTCAACCAATACTTTCCGAACACTCAATGCCACCTTTATAGCCACCCAGTTACGGTGTGGTGTTTGATGTCATCAAAGCATCCATCCGGTAAAGGTGATATGCATGATCTCATGGTCGAAGGAATTAGATTACTATGTATCAGAAAGCATATAGCAATTGAACTATTAAAATGACTTGATCTTTATGCTACGCTTATCTATAGGAGTATGTCCACCATATCATTCTCCTAACGATATGATCTTGTTGTTAATAACATCTCAATGTTCATGATAGTGAAACCACAATCATCTATTAACCAACAAGCTAGTATTATATATAGGCTTTACTAGGGACTTCAAATTAAGTTTACAAATCACACAAGTATTAATGTTTCCTTGTTAATACTATTATAGCATGAATGTAAACATTTATCATAAACACAAAGATATAATAACAACTACATTTATTATTGCCTCTAGGGCATATCTCCAACATAATTAACACCGGGAAAGTTTCCCCTAATGAACTAAAGCAATATCCAACACAATTGTTATAGCAGGACGTAGTGGTGATGATGGTGCTGGTGGAGATGATGGTGTGGATGATGATGATCTCGATGAAGCCTAGCTTGATGACGGTGTTGATGGCGATGGTCTCCCCTCTCCGGGAAGGAACTCCCCCGGTAGAAATATGTCTGCCGGAGAGATCTTTCTCTATCGGTCTTTTTCGCCCCCTAGAGGGGGCGGAAATCTATTTGTGGTCGCTCCCTGAACCTTAGGGTTTCGTAGGGAAGATATAGGCGAAGTGACGGAGTCGGAAGCCGGGCAGGTGGGCCACACCTGCCCTAGGCGCGGGGTTAGGTGGGCCCGCTCCTAGGGGGTGTGGGCCCCCTGAGGCCCATCTTCGTCCCTCCTTCTGGCTTCCTTCGTCTTCTGGAGAAATAATATGTTTCCATATTTGTCTGGTATTTTTCTGATCTTCACGAAATTGCACCGAAACGCCTTCTTTTCCATCAAAATCCAGACTCCGGCAGTCCATCCTCTAGGAATCATCCAACATGCATAAACATATGAAAAGCCATAAGTAATACCTCATAATAAGACAAATATCAATGAATAGAGGTAAATTATGATATAGAAAGGTGATGCAAATTGGGCGTATCAGGCCTCTAGGGAACTACTGGCAATTAAGGTGCTCATTTTAATAGAGCACCGGAGCAAAGTATTAACACTCCATGAACACATGTGATCCTCACACCACAGCCATCCCCTTCACTTGTCCCAATTATTGTCACTTTGGTGCCTTTGGATCCGGACAATGATATGTGTACACAACTTGCACATAAGATCACAAACAATACTATCATAATGATTCAATAATAAGTTCAGATTTGAGATCATGGCACTCGGGCCCTAGTGACAAGAATTAAGCACAACAAGTTGCAACAAAGTAAAGTAGCACTAATAGAGATACTAGGCACTATGCCCTAACAGATCTTATTCGATTACATGATAGAACTCATCCAATCCCTACCATCCCCAAGCCTACAACGGGGGATTACTCACTCATGGATGATGGAAACATCGGTGGTTGATTGAGATGCGTTGGTGATGAAGATGGTGATGATCCTCTCCAAATTCCCTGTCCCGGCAGGGTGCCAGAACGGAGTTTCTGGATCCGTTATCTTGGTTTCTGGTGGCGGCGGTGGAGCGGAACTCTTTTTGGAAAATTATCGAACCCCCCTCGGTTTTTAGGTCGAGAGGCAACTTATAGGTGCAGAGGGAGGCCGAGGAGGTGCCTGGGGTGGCTGCACCACCTAGGTGCGGGGCAGGGCCCACCCGTGCCTTGCAGGGATGTGGGCCCCCCAGGCACCTTCTCCATCTCGTCTTCTGGCTCCGTGGGTCTTCTGGTGAAATATAATTTTTGGCATATTTTTCGGGATTTTTCCCGATAGTTGATTTTCTGCACAAAAACAAGACACCAAGGTAATTCTGCCGAAAACAGCGTTAGTCCGTGTTAGTTGTATCCAAATCACACAAGTTTAGAGGAGAACCAATAGCAAAAGTGTTCGAGAAAGTAGATACGTTTTGGATGTATCAACTCCCCCCAAGCTTAGCTTATTTCTTGTCCTTAAGCAATTCAGTTGAAAACTGAGTGCGATAAAAGAACTTTCACGAACACATTTGCTTCATATGATGTATATATTCTCAGCACAGGAGTAGATGCTTAAATCATTCATAATAAGAAGCATGCAACCAACTCTACTCAATAATCATTGCAAGCTATGAAGAGAAACCAACTCAATAATAATAAGTAGCATGGAACATAAACATCAGCAACATCGCAATGCTCATAGTAAGGTATGATAGAGTGGTATATCGCTTGCCTGTGTTTGTAGATCACAATATAAATGCTGAGGCACCTCTGAAGTTCAAGTGAAGACTAGAAGTAAAGATATCAGAGATACAAGCATCAAAGTCATGACATAATTAACCTAGTTTTGGAACAAACACAAGAATGACAACTATGCTCTCAAGAAGGTGCTCATAGAATAAGTGGTGACTCAACAAGGTTGTGAAGACGGTTTTAAAAAGTTTTAAAGGCTTCCTAATGCTGAAAGGAAGGTACTCATTAGCTTTGAGCTCTCATTTCCCCTGTCATAGGCATCTTCATGTGGTTAAGGTGAAAGTGAGGTCCAATCTGAGTTTTATGCTTGACATACCATAAACTAGAAATCCCATGTCCCTTGAGTACGAGGGCCGCTCCGCATGCTACTCAACTTTGGTCACCTGCAAGTTCTTGTCATTGTACATACATGCATATCATAGAGAACCGCCAACGGGGTACCCCTTGCACATGATACAGGAGCTATCCTGTGATCAAAATAACAAGGCAAGCAGACAATGAGCATCTCAGCGATCTTTTTATTTACTATGTGCATAGCTTTTTATTGAGGATGCTTCACAGAATTCTCATTATGGTGATTCTGCAAGTTTCCACCATGATTAGGCATGGCTTATGCTAGCGGCCCAGGCGTTTCTCTAACACAATATATACTCCATGAACTCACAATCTCCCCTTTTATTTCACATCATCAACATCCGTAAACAAAAGAGCAAAGTATCAACTGGATAAGATATCCAAAAAGTGTTGAAAGCGTTCCCCATGGTAGCAGGTTTTGCTGACTCCCAGCATATAATTTGCAAGCATATAACTTTCATGGACATGTCATAATGGTTCAAGACTATTAAGTGCAAGGAATAAAGTGTGCCATCAAGTTCGTGAGAGATTTACTAACTAACTTTCTCAAAACAGACAAACATTTTATTTGGAAGAAAACAAGACATATAGAATATGCACTGAAATAGCAAACGATGCTAATAGGTAGGTATGGTGGACGTAGTTGGCAATATTGGTTTTGGGGAATTGGAAACATAGGTAGAGCTCATGCTGAGTGCAAGTGAAGGCTAGCAATAGAGAGGGAGCGACAAACGAGAGAGCAATAATTTTCATAATCATGCTTGCAACAAAACAGGACTAATTATGGCATGAAAGTGATACAATAACTCTGAGGCAAAATAAATCATCGAGGCTTACTGACTATTTTTTAGTCATATGCATTTGTGAGCATGTGCCAAGTCAATTCACATGAAACATTCAGAGGAGCATACCACAATATCATACCAAAATATGAATAAAACAATGCAAGCAAACATTCATATGACATGCTACAAACTATTAGCAAGCTGGAGCTAATCATAGACAAGCAAGAACTACTAAGCATCCATCAGTAACACACTCCTTACAATGAACAGACTAAGCATGCTCACAATGATGAGTATGTACAAAAATGAAACAAATAGAGTTCGTTACCGACCTCTTACCACTCCTCAAGTTGTCTTAATCTTCATTATTGCCCTTCACTTGTGTGACTTGAATAATAACATGAAACCCAAAATCCACTGAGGACGGCTGAACCCTGCAAAGAACTCACAAAACCAAAGAAGAACAACACATATTTTTGGTGTTTTCGATTTTTTTCAAACAAGCCAACAAAGCAAAAACAAACAAAGCAAAAACAAACCAAACAATGCAAATTCTTTTTGGATTTTTATTTTAAGGCAAACCAAAGCAAATAAACAAAGAAACAAACCAAGAGAAACAACACAAATATTTTTGGTATTTTTGTGTTTTTGAGAAAGAAGCAACAAGAACCAAAAAGAAAGCGAAACAATGGATATACAAAGAACCAACCGAACATGATATATAGATGAGTGTGATGTCAGTATACCTCTCCCCAAGCTTAGGCTTTTGGCCTAGGTGGGGCTCAATCACATGGTTCCCAAGTATATGCACCTCCGTAGTATGACGAGGAGGCTCCCTCGTCCTGGTACGATCTCGAGGACTCTCCAGTGTAGTGTACAACAGGGTCAGACGAGGGTGCTTCCTCCTGAATGTGTCCATAGAAGCTAAGAGAGCGCAGCTTGTCATCCATCTCCTCCTTGGAGCGTGACAAAGATCCCTGAGAAATACTGAACAAAGTGGTTTGGGGGAGAGGGATCTCTCTCTCTTCCCTGTCAATAAACAGCATTCTATAAACCAAGTTCTCAAGGGTAGAGCCATTAGTGACAAAGTGGTGTGCCTTCATGGCAGAAAGATCAAGCCTCTGAGGAGCCAAAACTGTATCATTTAGATCAACAGCAATGTCCAAGGCAGTAGCAACACACATAGCAATAATTCCCCCATAAATGGGTCCCTTAGCGGTTAAACGACGAGCAATGAGAGAACCAAGATTGTACTTGGTATCATTGTTGAGCGCAGCAGCTAAGAAGGCCAAATGATAGCTGGAAATATTACTAGTGTTCTACCTACCAAGAACACTAGTGGCAAGATAGTAAGTGAAGTACTTGATGGTTGGAAGCTGAATGTTTCTTATCTTTCCCCGTTGAGACCTACGGTTATCATCATTTGTTATCCTGCGGTAAAGCTCCAACAAATCAGCGGGTTGAGCTGGGATCTTCTTTGCTGACCCAGCTGTACCAAGTGCCAGAGCCTCACAAAATTTCTTCAACATCATATGGTAAGACCTGCCATAAATCTTGAAAGAAACATCTGGACTAAACATTTTGTTAGTAAAGGAGAAGCTCCCCGCAAATGTTTTAGTGAGCGTAGCATATTGCACGCTCTCATCTTGCATAAGACTCATTAGACCAGCCCTCTGAACCAAGGTCATAAAATCATCAAGAATCCTAGCAGCCCGCATGAAGGTTTAGCAAGGAAAAGCGGAGGGGTGCGCATCCCCCTCATCTCCGTCGTCGCCGAATCGCGGAGTAATGAGATCCTCATTGTATGAGGGCCTAGCACGGGAGGATGATCTTGAAGGCCCTGTCCTTCTAGGTGCATAACTCTCAAATATCTCTCCAAATGTGTGGTTTTCCATGATGTAGCACCCCAGGAATTCCCCAATTATAATTTGCTTGTTGTTTTACCTTGTTGCATCATCATGGTCTCATGCATCATCATGTTCGTTATGCCACCTTGCATGGAACATATAATTAAATTGTTGCATTTAAATTATCTCACTTGTTTATTGTTCTTGATCTTTATATTTGGATCTTGCTATTTGCCCCTCTCCATTTGTATCCTCTCTATATTCTATCTCTAGTTGGTGCCATACTTTACTTGGAACCATGATGTCAAATTTTACTTACTTGAGTCTTGCTATTTTTATAATTGTCAAAATGCCCAAATTGAGTTGGCGGCATATCTTTTCAATTCATTCTACCCACTAACATGCCAACACATCTTGTCACATGATCTCCCTGTATTTTTCCACCACATATATGCCATATGGACTTCCACTTTATTTATGCCATGTGTATTTTAAATCATGCCATATGCAAATGTGTGGAATCCATCCATTCAAATTTATCCATGTTCTAATTCTAGTGCTTTGCACTCTTCGATGGCCATATATGCATGTATCTCCTTTTGTCTCCTTTTTCTAGAGCACATGCTATAACAACCATCATGTGCTTGTGACATGAGATAACAAACCCCATATGGTCTTGCCTCTTGTCTTAAATTCCATTTGAGTTTTTTCTTATTTGGTTTTTCTGTTCAAATCTAATCTCTTGCCATCCTATCTACCCCTCCTGTTTTAAAATCCATGAAAAGTTTCAAAAGGTTTTTGAAAAGAAGCAAAAGCTAAAAGAAAAGAGAAAAGGTTTTAGCAAATAAATTAGTGTGAGAGAGTAGCAGCTTGCAACCGTGACCCATCTTCCTTTGACCCAACCAAAACGACCAGCCCATCTACAGCCCAAACTAAAAGCTTATGTTTATCTTCCCTATCAGCGCCTGGCTCGCCACTGTACGACAACATATCCGAGCACCTGCAGGTCGCTGTCCTCCGGATGGACGACGTACACTTCGTCCCCCTCTCGCTCCCTAGGCAACCTGAAGGAAACCCTAGCTTCCTTCTACCCCAGCAGCCGCCATGTTTCTTTCTTCCTGTTTTATGTTCTCCACCTCACCGTGAGCAACACCGCCGCTTCCCGGCGATCGAGACAACGCTGCGGAGCTGCACTCGCGCATGTCCACCTCTTCTACGGCTCCCCGGCAGGTCGACGCAGATCACGGGATCACCTAAGACCATCTCCCGGTGAGCTCCACCTTCCCCTGAAACTCCTTGCCTTGACTCGCCTTAACCTGCTCAGCACACGCACGCGCATCAGCAGCGATAGCATCTGCAGCCTGAACCGCCTCCATTCCCCTCACGTTTCTGGCACATTCCGCCCATCTCCGGCAGATCCCGTCTTACCCCGTCGAAGAGGGATGTCTCAGCTTCCCGTAGGCGAAAACCGCAGGCAAATCCGCCACCGGAGTCACTCGAAAACATAATCACGGGTCAGCCTGACCTACTGTCAATTCTGCTCCCGAAATTCATTTTCGCGCCCGCAGAAGACCCTCTGAATCTTCTTGTTTTCCGTAGATCCCCACTTCCCTCCTGCGGATCTTTGTAGCTCATGTTTTGGTCTGATGTACCAGCTCACCACAGGAGCAAGCGGCGCGTACAATCATCGCCCGGATCTCCCGATATCTTCGATCTAAGTCAGCTCCTTTTATCGTTAAGTCTGAAGCGCGTTGGTCATGAAAATGTTCAGTATTCTTGTCCTCTATTTTATTCTACTTCTATATCCCTAAAAATTGCAAACTCTTGTTTCTATGGTTTAGAAAATCAGTGTTTTCATACTGGGTATGTGCTGTACTACAATTTTATCCTGGGTACGAATCCTCTCTTGTCCAAGTAAATGACACCCCTTTTTACTCCTTTTATCTACATGTAACTACCGCGCTTGATTTGTGAAAATGCACCAGGCCTCCTTTTGTTAAGCATCAAAGCAGCACTGTAGTGGCTTGCAGCCTTGACTGTTTCACATCTCTGTCCGAGACCAATCCCCACAGCCACCCAATCAATCCACTCCTTTTTTTGTGTTATTTTATCTCTACACTCGCCTGTACTGCTGGTACAAAAATTCAATTGCCACCTCAATGTTAAGTAACTTTAGCCCAACCAAGTGTGTCTCTCTCTCTATATATATATCTTTGTAGCCATCGACACAAGTTCAAATCTTCTCTTGGCCATTTCTTTTCCTTTTCAAATAAATTCCAGAAAGTGAGTCTGTCTTGTTAATGTTATAACTTTTTCCCTGTTTTTTTTCAAAAACATTAAATATGACATATCAAAATGCTTTGAAAAATAAACTCTATATGAATATGTCATTTCCATGTCGTGTAACAACATTTAGTTCTGATGTTTAGTTTAACCAAGATTAAACATAATCTTATGCATATGGTGTGTATGGAAATTTCTATATAATCTTTTTCAACCTGATTTAAATTGCGTAGCTTGTTACCATGATCACCCATGCCATCCTCTACATGCTACCTAACATTAACTTTGATGGTTGGAGAATAACTCGAACCTCTAATCAATTATCAGGATTCCGGTACCACTTAATATTGCTAGGTCGCATTGAATTTGCCATGTCATGCATACATATTGTAATCATGCCGGTTCTTCCGCATTAGTTATATTTTTTGCATCCCTTGTTCTATTTAGTGATTTGCTTCTTCCCGGATAGGACGATAAGATATTGTGAGCTTTGACAAGTGCTTCAGATATATCTTCAGCAGTGTTTCCCAGGCGAGCATTCTCCCCCTTTCTACCTATTTTACTTTATAGTCTTTATTTCCTCTTGTTGCTCTATTGCTATCTGTGTTGCGATGCTCTAGTTTTCGTACCCGTGATATCCCTTGCAGCCTAAAAATTGCTTTGGACACATCCTATTTCCTGTTGTTTGGTAGATAGATGGACTTGCGTGTCGTAGTCGCTTGCTCAAGTGCGGTTGCGTGTCGTCAAGTACCACAGTTGTTGGAGTAATGCCGCATTTTAATGTTGGAGATGATCATGGCTTTAATTATCGTTTAATAACTAAAATTGAAGTAGGTAAATAATGCAGAGGCACAGGTGGGCAATAGATGTTATTTGGTTTTTAACCGTCCACTTGTGTCCCGTAGGACCCCGAGTACTTAATACCTGTTCTTTGAATATTCGCACTATCTGCATGTGGGACCATGAATCCCCCTAGCCAGAGCTTGAGTCGTATATTATTCCATGGGTCCACAAACTAGTTTGGGGCTTTATTACTATCCTGTACTTATGCCATGCTTTACTGCTTTATTTATGATTGTGCGTGGAGCGCCTGTACTGTTTAGGAATTGTGATACGTTTATGCGGTATCGACAAGCCCATTCACACTTTTGGGTTTCCAGTCGTTTACATCCATCGACACAAACCTCTAGGTCCGTCTCGGAGCAGGCCAACTTCGTCGCGGGTAGCTTAGTGGGGTGGCCCCCTGAAATATTATATGAATCTTGCATTTGCTCTGTCGTGATGCCTCGTTGGGTTTTCATTTGGTTTTTCTCGAGGTTGATCGTGCGTGTGTTGCTATTTGTGCCCCTGCAGGGTAAAACTTTCTGAAAGCTGTGTCCGTGGTTATGGACGACTTGGAGCACAGTATCTCGATCATAGACAACTATAACTAAAGTAGTGCTATAAATTTGACTTTATAATGACTAGTAATCAGCTTCACTATAATGGAATGGCTAAATAAAAGTGCCAATAACTGCTGGTTTGGGTTGTCACCTGTTACCATTGTATCTGACTAGTAAGTATTGCAACTACAACGGAATGGCTAAATAAAAGTACCAACAACTGCTGGGTTTTGGGATACCTCATGCTCTATGTATCTGACTAGTAAGTACTACAAATACAACGGAATGGTTAACTAAAACTGCCCACTGCTTATTATATCAGGATGACTTATGCTATCTATATCTGACTAGTAATTGCCGTAACTATAAAGGAATATATAAAACTGCCAATTGTGTGAGTTCCTCGGTTGACTTCCTCGTTTGGTCTCGAGAGGGAAATACCATGATGGGTATGCTTGGTGATAGTTTCAGGTTGGATCCGAATAGGTCTTTCTTATCCCTATCTGATAGTCGCCAGTTATATTGAGTCTCTATAGGTTGTTTAGTGCATGCTGCGTTGCCGCTTCAGTCTACCATACCTATGTAGGCGAGGACTGCCGAACTCTAGTCTCGCCGTGTACTGGCCTCAGTACTGACCGCTCTCTTTTTCCTTTGCTCTTTGTCGGCACCCCTTTTGTCTAAGCAGGTTTTGAGATCGACGTCGTTAGCAGGGTTACCCTTCCGGCTTGGCCTGGGCAGGGTTATGGACGCCATTGATTATTCTTCAGGGCTCTTAGCTCAATTTGCATCTTGTCCATACTCGGACGCTGTATCGTTTTCAAGGTGATTTGGATCTTTGTACTGTATATCTGTATTCTTGACTCATGGAGTCGCTGTCATATATATATTTTGTGGGTTCCATCGAGGACTATCGTGTAATGATATTACTTCATTTTCCACCCACACGCAAGTGCCTGGTGGGCACCTTTGAATCATTTCTATGCGGGTTTGGCGGGAAGCGCTAAAACTTGCATATGGCCGATTCTGAGGGTGTTACAGAGTGGTATCAGAGCTCAGCAGTTGCAATACCCCACTGGTCTAGCTTGTAGGATAACCTAGCTAACGGACGTTGTAGAGTGTTAAAACTGTTTTGGAAAATCAGTTGAATATATATGATTAGGTATGCTTTTACTCCTTACCCGTCTGCTATTCTCCTCTTACCTCTGCGTGTTTTGAATCTACCCCCTTATCTTTTCTTCGAGTCCAGTAATTCTCGTGATTGGGTTTTTGTCGTACCTTTAGGGTTTCGCTTCCTCCTTTTGTAACGGTGCTTCGAATCCGATCTTCATGCTATCTAAGGAATCTTTCGTCTGTTGTACCTTTCAGTGGACCAAAGATTCACTAAAAAAATTCTTTGTATCTTATGGTGTTCTTCAACACGACGACATCCTCTGCATCATATTTGATGAAGAACCTCTATCATTCATTTGTTTTCCGAACATCGCTTGTGAAGGTCTTCAGTCTAAATTCCAAGAATGGTTGCGCGATTTTCTACTACATGTACGGAGTAATAGTTTGGGTGCGTGATGGAGGCCCCCATACCGACTACTCATTCTATTTGCTCTTGTACAATGAAGTGGATTAGAATGCATTTTTCTCTCCTTTCATCAAAGATAGAGGCGGCTTTATTTCTCGATGCCTTTACCTTCGTCATTTGTTCTCTGGTGTGTTCTCAAAACGAACGTGAGCAACGACCCCTTGTTGGTGGTGCCGTTGATTTCAAGGTGGTGCAATGATCATTGTTAGCGGTGTCGCGAGGATCTACATGAAGCGATAAGATTTAGACCGACAGCCTTCTTCCCGTACCATGAGGCGGATCTCGAGGGCGAGATCCATTATTAGTGGTGTCGAATTATAGCACCCCAGGAATTCCCCAATTATAATTTGCTTGTTGTTTTACCTTGTTGCATCATCATGGTCTCATGCATCATCATGTTCGTTATGCCACCTTGCATGGAACATATAATTAAATTGTTGCATTTAAATTATCTCACTTGTTTATTATTCTTGATCTTTATATTTGTATCTTGCTATTTGCCCCTCTCCATTTGTATCCTATCTATATTCTATCTCTAGTTGGTGCCATACTTGACTTGGAACCATGATGTCAAATTTTACTTACTTGAGTCTTGCTATTTTTATAATTGTAAAAATGCCCAAATTGAGTTGGGGGCATATCTTTTCAATTAATTCTACCCACTAACATGCCAACACATCTTGTCACATGATCTCCCTGTATTTTTCCACCACATATATGCCATATGGACTTCCACTTTATTTATGCCATGTGTATTTTAAATCATGCCATATGCAAATGTGTGGAATCCATCCATTCAAATTTATCCATGTTCTAATTCTAGTGCTTTGCACTCTTCGATAGCCATCTATGCATGTATCTCCTTTTGTCTCCTTTTTCTAGAGCACATGCTATAACAACCATCATGTGCTTGCGACATGAGATAACAAACCCCATATGGTCTTGCCTCTTGTCTTAAATCCATTTGAGTTTTTGCTTATTTGGTTTTTCTGTTCAAATCTAATCTCTTGCCATCCTATCTACCCCTCCTGTTTTAAAATCCATGCAAAGTTTCAAAAGGTTTTTGAAAAGAAGCAAAAGCTAAAAGAAAAGAGAAAAGGTTTTAGCAAATAAATTAGTGTGAGAGAGTAGCAGCTTGCAACCGTGACCCATCTTACTTTGACCCAACCAAAACGACCAGCCCATCTATAGCCCAAACTAAAAGCTTCTGTTTATCTTCCCTATCAGCGCCTGGCTCGCCACTGTTCGGCAACACATCCGAGCACCTACAGGTCGCTGTCCTCCGGATGGACGACGTACACTTCGTCCCCCTCTCGCTCCCTAGGCAACCTAAAGGAAACCCTAGCTTCCTTCTACCCCAGCAGCCGCCATGTTTCTTTCTTCCTGTTTTATGTTCTCCACCTCACCGTGAGCAACACCGCCACTTCCCGTCGATCGAGACAACGCCGTGGAGCTGCACTCGCGCATGTACACATCTTCTACGGCACCCCGGCAGGTCGACGCAGATCACGGGATCACCTAAGACCATCTCCCGGTGAGCTCCACCTTCCCCTGAAACTCCTTGCCTTGACTCGCCTTAACCTGCTCAGCACACGCACGCGCATCAGCAGCGATAGCATCTGCAGCCTGAACCGCCTCCATTCCCCTCACGTTTCTGGCACATTCCGCCCATCTCCGGCAGATCCCGTCTTACCCCGTCGAAGAGGGATGTCTCAGCTTCCCGTAGGCGAAAACCGCAGGCAAATCCGCCACCGGAGTCACTCGAAAACATAATCACGGGTCAGCCTGACCTACTGTCAATTCTGCTCCCGAAATTCATTTTCGCGCCCGCAGAAGACCCTCTGAAACTTCTTGTTTTCCGTAGATCCCCACTTCCCTCCTGCGGATCTTTGTAGCTCATGTTTTGGTCTGATGTACCAGCTCACCACAGGAGCAAGCGGCGCGTACAATCATCGCCCGGATCTCCCGATATCTTCGATCTAAGTCAGCTCCTTTTATCGTTAAGTCTGAAGCGCGTTGGTCATGAAAATGTTCAGTATTCTTGTCCTCTATTTTATTCTACTTCTATATCCCTAAAAATTGCAAACTCTTGTTTCTATGGTTTACAAAATCAGTGTTTTCATACTGGGTATGTGCTGTACTACAATTTTATCCTGGGTACGAATCCTCTCTTGTCCAAGTAAATGACACCCCTTTTTACTCCTTTTATCTACATGTAACTACCGCGCTTGATTTGTGAAAATGCACCAGGCCTCCTTTTGTTAAGCATCAAAGCAGCACTGTAGTGGCTTGCAGCCTTGACTGTTTCACATCTCTGTCCGAGACCAATCCCCACATCCACCCAATCAATCCACTCCTTTTTTTGTGTTATTTTATCTCTACACTCGCCTGTACTGCTGGTACAAAAATTCAATTGCCACCTCAATGTTAAGTAACTTTAGCCCAACCAAGTGTGTCTCTCTCTATATATATATATCTTTGTAGCCATCGACACAAGTTCAAATCTTCTCTTGGCCATTTCTTTTCCTTTTCAAATAAATTCCAGAAAGTGAGTCTGTCTTGTTAATGTTATAACTTTTTCCCTGTTTTTTTTCAAAAACATTAAATATGACATATCAAAATGCTTTGAAAAATAAACTCTATATGAATATGTCATTTCCATGTCGTGTAACAACATTTAGTTCTGATGTTTAGTTTAACCAAGATTAAACATAATCTTATGCATATGGTGTGTATGGAAATTTCTATATAATCTTTTTCAACCTCATTTAAATTGCGTAGCTTGTTACCATGATCACCCATGCCATCCTCTACATGCTACCTAACATTAACTTCGATGGTTGGAGAATAACTCGAACCTCTAATCAATTATCAGGATTCCGGTACCACTTAATATTGCTAGGTCGCATTGAATTTGCCATGTCATGCATACATATTGTAATCATGCCGGTTCTTCCGCATTAGTTATATTTTTTGCATCCCTTGTTCTATTTAGTGATTTGCTTCTTCCCGGATAGGACGATAAGATATTGTGAGCTTTGACAAGTGCTTTAGATATATCTTCAGCAGTGTTTCCCAGGCGAGCATTCTCCCCCTTTCTACCTATTTTACTTTATAGTCTTTATTTCCTCTTGTTGCTCTATTGCTATCTGTGTTGCGATGCTCTAGTTTTCGTACCCGTGATATCCCTTGCAGCCTAAAAATTGCTTTGGACACATCCTATTACATGTTGTTTGGTAGATAGATGGACTTGCGTGTCGTAGTCGCTTGCTCAAGTGCGGTTGCGTGTCGTCAAGTACCAAAGTTGTTGGAGTAATGCCGCATTTTAATGTTGGAGATGATCATGGCTTTAATTATCGTTTAATAACTAAAATTGAAGTAGGTAAATAATGCAGAGGCACAGGTGGGCAATAGATGTTATTTGGTTTTTAACCGTCCACTTGTGTCCCGTAGGACCCCGAGTACTTGATACCTGTTCTTTGAATATTCGCACTATCTGCATGTGGGACCATGAATCCCCCTAGCCAGAGCTTGAGTCGTATATTATTCCATGGGTCCACAAACTAGTTTGGGGCTTTATTACTATCCTGTACTTATGCCATGCTTTACTGCTTTATTTATGATTGTGCGTGGAGCGCCTGTACTGTTTAGGAATTGTGATACGTTTATGCGGTATCGACAAGCCCATTCACACTTTTGGGTTTCCAGTCGTTTACATCCATTGACACAAACCTCTAGGTCCGTCTCGGAGCAGGCCAACTTCGTCGCGGGTAGCTTAGTGGGGTGGCCCCCTGAAATATTATATGAATCTTGCATTTGCTCTGTCGTGATGCCTCGTTGGGTTTTCATTTGGTTTTTCTCGAGGTTGATCGTGCGTGTGTTGCTATTTGTGCCCCTACAGGGTAAAACTTTCTGAAAGCTGTGTCCGTGGTTATGGACGACTTGGAGCACAGTATCTCGATCATAGACAACTATAACTAAAGTAGTGCTATAAATTTGACTTTATAATGACTAGTAATCAGCTTCACTATAATGGAATGGCTAAATAAAAGTGCCAATAACTGCTGGTTTGGGTTGTCACCTGTTACCATTGTATCTGACTAGTAAGTATTGCAACTACAACGGAATGGCTAAATAAAAGTACCAACAACTGCTGGGTTTTGGGATACCTCATGCTATATGTATCTGACTAGTAAGTACTACAAATACAACGGAATGGTTAACTAAAACTGCCCACTGCTTATTATATCAGGATGACTTATGCTATCTATATCTGACTAGTAATTGCCGTAACTATAAAGGAATATATAAAACTGCCAATTGTGTGAGTTCCTCGGTTGACTTCCTCGTTTGGTCTCGAGAGGGAAATACCAGGATGGGTATGCTTGGTGATAGTTTCAGGTTGGATCCGAATAGGTCTTTCTTATCCCTATCTGATAGTCGCCAGTTATATTGAGTCTCTATAGGTTGTTTAGTGCATGCTGCGCTGCCGCTTCAGTCTACCATACCTATGTAGGCGAGGACTGCCGAACTCTAGTCTCGCCGTGTACTGGCCTCAGTACTGACCGCTCTCTTTTTCCTTTGCTCTTTGTCGGCACCCCTTTTGTCTAAGCAGGTTTTGAGATCGACGTCGTTAGCAGGGTTACCCTTCCGGCTTGGCCTGGGCAGGGTTATGGACGCCATTGATTATTCTTCAGGGCTCTTAGCTCAATTTGCATCTTGTCCATACTCGGACGCTGTATCGTTTTCAAGGTGATTTGGATCTTTGTACTGTATATCTGTATTCTTGACTCATGGAGTCGCTGTCATATATATATTTTGTGGGTTCCATCGAGGACTATCGTGTAATGATATTACTTCATTTTCCACCCACACGCAAGTGCCTGGTGGGCACCTTTGAATCATTTCTATGCGGGTTTGGCGGGAAGCGCTAAAACTTGCATATGGCCGATTCTGAGGGTGTTACAGAGTGGTATCAGAGCTCAGCAGTTGCAATACCCCACTGGTCTAGCTTGTAGGATAACCTAGCTAACGGACGTTGTAGAGTGTTAAAACTGTTTTGGAAAATCAGTTGAATATATATGATTAGGTATGCTTTTACTCCTTACCCGTCTGCTATTCTCCTCTTACCTCTGCGTGTTTTGAATCTACCCCCTTATCTTTTCTTCGAGTCCAGTAATTCTCGTGATTGGGTTTTTGTCGTACCTTTAGGGTTTCGCTTCCTCCTTTTGTAACGGTGCTTCGAATCCGATCTTCATGCTATCTAAGGAATCTTTCGTCTGTTGTACCTTTCAGTGGACCAAAGATTCACTAAAAAAATTCTTTGTATCTTATGGTGTTCTTCAACACGACGACATCCTCTGCATCATATTTGATGAAGAACCTCTATCATTCATTTGTTTTCCGAACATCGCTTGTGAAGGTCTTCAGTCTAAATTCCAAGAATGGTTGCGCGATTTTCTACTACATGTACGGAGTAATAGTTTGGGTGCGTGATGGAGGCCCCCATACCGACTACTCATTCTATTTGCTCTTGTACAATGAAGTGGATTAGAATGCATTTTTCTCTCCTTTCATCAAAGATAGAGGCGGCTTTATTTCTCGATGCCTTTACCTTCGTCATTTGTTCTCTGGTGTGTTCTCAAAACGAACGTGAGCAACGACCCCTTGTTGGTGGTGCCGTTGATTTCAAGGTGGTGCAATGATCATTGTTAGCGGTGTCGCGAGGATCTACATGAAGCGATAAGATTTAGACCGACAGCCTTCTTCCCGTACCATGAGGCGGATCTCGAGGGCGAGATCCATTATTAGTGGTGTCGAATTATAGCACCCCAGGAATTCCCCAATTATAATTTGCTTGTTGTTTTACCTTGTTGCATCATCATGGTCTCATGCATCATCATGTTCGTTATGCCACCTTGCATGGAACATATAATTAAATTGTTGCATTTAAATTATCTCACTTGTTTATTATTCTTGATCTTTATATTTGTATCTTGCTATTTGCCCCTCTCCATTTGTATCCTATCTATATTCTATCTCTAGTTGGTGCCATACTTGACTTGGAACCATGATGTCAAATTTTACTTACTTGAGTCTTGCTATTTTTATAATTGTAAAAATGCCCAAATTGAGTTGGGGGCATATCTTTTCAATTAATTCTACCCACTAACATTCCAACACATCTTGTCACATGATCTCCCTGTATTTTTCCACCACATATATGCCATATGGACTTCCACTTTATTTATGCCATGTGTATTTTAAATCATGCCATATGCAAATGTGTGGAATCCATCCATTCAAATTTATCCATGTTCTAATTCTAGTGCTTTGCACTCTTCGATAGCCATCTATGCATGTATCTCCTTTTGTCTCCTTTTTCTAGAGCACATGCTATAACAACCATCATGTGCTTGCGACATGAGATAACAAACCCCATATGGTCTTGCCTCTTGTCTTAAATCCATTTGAGTTTTTGCTTATTTGGTTTTTCTGTTCAAATCTAATCTCTTGCCATCCTATCTACCCCTCCTGTTTTAAAATCCATGCAAAGTTTCAAAAGGTTTTTGAAAAGAAGCAAAAGCTAAAAGAAAAGAGAAAAGGTTTTAGCAAATAAATTAGTGTGAGAGAGTAGCAGCTTGCAACCGTGACCCATCTTACTTTGACCCAACCAAAACGACCAGCCCATCTATAGCCCAAACTAAAAGCTTCTGTTTATCTTCCCTATCAGCGCCTGGCTCGCCACTGTTCGGCAACACATCCGAGCACCTACAGGTCGCTGTCCTCCGGATGGACGACGTACACTTCGTCCCCCTCTCGCTCCCTAGGCAACCTAAAGGAAACCCTAGCTTCCTTCTACCCCAGCAGCCGCCATGTTTCTTTCTTCCTGTTTTATGTTCTCCACCTCACCGTGAGCAACACCGCCACTTCCCGTCGATCGAGACAACGCCGTGGAGCTGCACTCGCGCATGTACACCTCTTCTACGGCACCCCGGCAGGTCGACGCAGATCACGGGATCACCTAAGACCATCTCCCGGTGAGCTCCACCTTCCCCTGAAACTCCTTGCCTTGACTCGCCTTAACCTGCTCAGCACACGCACGCGCATCAGCAGCGATAGCATCTGCAGCCTGAACCACCTCCATTCCCCTCACGTTTCTGGCACATTCCGCCCATCTCCGGCAGATCCCGTCTTACCCCGTCGAAGAGGGATGTCTCAGCTTCCCGTAGGCGAAAACCGCAGGCAAATCTGCCACCGGAGTCACTCGAAAACATAATCACGGGTCAGCCTGACCTACTGTCAATTCTGCTCCCGAAATTCATTTTCGCGCCCGCAGAAGACCCTCTGAAACTTCTTGTTTTCCGTAGATCCCCACTTCCCTCCTGCGGATCTTTGTAGCTCATGTTTTGGTCTGATGTACCAGCTCACCACAGGAGCAAGCGGCGCGTACAATCATCGCCCGGATCTCCCGATATCTTCGATCTAAGTCAGCTCCTTTTATCGTTAAGTCTGAAGCGCGTTGGTCATGAAAATGTTCAGTATTCTTGTCCTCTATTTTATTCTACTTCTATATCCCTAAAAATTGCAAACTCTTGTTTCTATGGTTTAGAAAATCAGTGTTTTCATACTGGGTATGTGCTGTACTACAATTTTATCCTGGGTACGAATCCTCTCTTGTCCAAGTAAATGACACCCCTTTTTACTCCTTTTATCTACATGTAACTACCGCGCTTGATTTGTGAAAATGCACCAGGCCTCCTTTTGTTAAGCATCAAAGCAGCACTGTAGTGGCTTGCAGCCTTGACTGTTTCACATCTCTGTCCGAGACCAATCCCCACAGCCACCCAATCAATCCACTCCTTTTTTTGTGTTATTTTATCTCTACACTCGCCTGTACTGCTGGTACAAAAATTCAATTGCCACCTCAATGTTAAGTAACTTTAGCCCAACCAAGTGTGTCTCTCTCTCTATATATATATCTTTGTAGCCATCGACACAAGTTCAAATCTTCTCTTGGCCATTTCTTTTCCTTTTCAAATAAATTCCAGAAAGTGAGTCTGTCTTGTTAATGTTATAACTTTTTCCCTGTTTTTTTTCAAAAACATTAAATATGACATATCAAAATGCTTTGAAAAATAAACTCTATATGAATATGTCATTTCCATGTCGTGTAACAACATTTAGTTCTGATGTTTAGTTTAACCAAGATTAAACATAATCTTATGCATATGGTGTGTATGGAAATTTCTATATAATCTTTTTCAACCTCATTTAAATTGCGTAGCTTGTTACCATGATCACCCATGCCATCCTCTACATGCTACCTAACATTAACTTCGATGGTTGGAGAATAACTCGAACCTCTAATCAATTATCAGGATTCCGGTACCACTTAATATTGCTAGGTCGCATTGAATTTGCCATGTCATGCATACATATTGTAATCATGCCGGTTCTTCCGCATTAGTTATATTTTTTGCATCCCTTGTTCTATTTAGTGATTTGCTTCTTCCCGGATAGGACGATAAGATATTGTGAGCTTTGACAAGTGCTTTAGATATATCTTCAGCAGTGTTTCCCAGGCGAGCATTCTCCCCTTTCTACCTATTTTACTTTATAGTCTTTATTTCCTCTTGTTGCTCTATTGCTATCTGTGTTGCGATGCTCTAGTTTTCGTACCCGTGATATCCCTTGCAGCCTAAAAATTGCTTTGGACACATCCTATTACATGTTGTTTGGTAGATAGATGGACTTGCGTGTCGTAGTCGCTTGCTCAAGTGCGGTTGCGTGTCGTCAAGTACCAAAGTTGTTGGAGTAATGCCGCATTTTAATGTTGGAGATGATCATGGCTTTAATTATCGTTTAATAACTAAAATTGAAGTAGGTAAATAATGCAGAGGCACAGGTGGGCAATAGATGTTATTTGGTTTTTAACCGTCCACTTGTGTCCCGTAGGACCCCGAGTATTTGATACCTGTTCTTTGAATATTCGCACTATCTGCATGTGGGACCATGAATCCCCCTAGCCAGAGCTTGAGTCATATATTATTCCATGGGTCCACAAACTAGTTTGGGGCTTTATTACTATCCTGTACTTATGCCATGCTTTACTGCTTTATTTATGATTGTGCGTGGAGCGCCTTTACTGTTTAGGAATTGTGATACGTTTATGCGGTATCGATAAGCCCAGTCACACTTTCGGGTTTCCAGTCGTTTACATACATCGACACAAACCTCTAGGTCCGTCTCGGAGGAGGCCAACTTCGTCGTGGGTAGCTTAGTGGGGTGGCCCCCTGAAATATTATATGAATCTTGTATTTGCTCTGTCGTGATGCCTCGTTGGGTTTTTATTTGGTTTTTCTCGAGGTTGATCGTGCGTGTGTTGCTATTTGTGCCCCATGCAGGGTAAAACTTTCTGAAAGCCGTGTCCGCGGTTATGGACGACTTGGAGCACAGTATCTCGATCATAGACAACTATAACTAAAGTAGTGCTATAAATTTGACTTTATAATGACTAGTAATCAGCTTCACTATAATGGAATGGCTAAATAAAAGTGCCAACAACTGCTGGTTTGGGTTGTCACCTGTTACCATTGTATCTGACTAGTAAGTATTGCAACTACAACGGAATGGCTAAATAAAAGTACCAACAACTGCTGGGTTTTGGGATACCTCATGCTATATGTATCTAACTAGTAAGTACTACAACTACAACGGAATGGTTAACTAAAACTGCCCACTGCTTATTATATCAGGATGACTCATGCTATCTATATCTGACTAGTAATTTCCGTAACTATAACGGAATGAATAAAATTGCCAATTGTGTGAGTTCCTCGGTTGACTTCCTCGTTTGGTGTCGAGGGGGAAATACCAGGATGGGTATGCTTGGTGATAGTTTCAGGTTGGATCCGAATAGGTCTTTCTTATCCCTATCTGATAGCCACCAGTGGTATTGAGTCTCTATAGGTTGTTTAGTGCATGCTGCGCTGCCTATGTAGGCGAGGACCGCCGAACTCTAGTCTCGTCGTGTACTGGCCTCAGTACTGACCGCTCTCTTTTTCCTTTGCCCTTTGTCGGCACCCCTTTTGTCTAAGCAGGTTTTGAGATCGACGTCGTTAGCAGTGTTACCCTTCCGGCTTGGCCTGGGCAGGGTTATGGACGCCATTGATTATTCTTCAGGGCTCTTAGCTTAATTTGCATCTTGTCCATACTCGGACGCTGTATCGTTTTCAAGGTGATTTGGATCTTTGTACTGTATATCCGTATTCTTGACTCATGGAGTCGTTGTTGTATATATATTTGGTGGGTTCCATCGAGGACTATCGTGTAATGATATTACTTCGTTTTCCACCCGCACGCAAGTGCCTGGTGGGCACCTTTGAATCGTTTCTATGCGGGTTTGGCGGGAAGCGCTAAAACTTGCATAGGGCCGATTCTGAGGGTGTTACCCATGACCACTCTATTCTGGAAATTTTTAGACAAGCATCAAACCAAGTGATTTCCAAGTTGATAAATAATGAGAAACTACTATAGGAACTTGCTAGAGGGCTACACATGCATTAAAATGAAATCTCTAAGCATAGAACAAACATGCAAGCTCACACAACCTGTCACCTATAGCAGCAAAATACTCAAGATACAATCTACCAATCACAAATCTAATTGGACAAGTGGAGGAGGCACATACCAAGGAGCAATCCCTCCAAAAATCAGCAGCAAAGATGGGTTGAGCAACGATATCGAAAATCGCGAGCAAGAACAGCAAGAACTCGAGCTTGATAATATTTTTTGGTGTTTTTCGGGAGAGAGAAAGAAGATGGTTGTGAGGAGGCACCTTGAAGGGGCCCAGGTGGGGCAGACCCCCCTAGGCGCCATACATAGGTAGGCCGCGCCTACCATCGGTGTGGTGGCCTGGGGTGGCTCCCTGGGTCACTTCAGGTGTCTATCTGCCCCTTTTTTCGAGGAAAAATTTATTTTGAATTTTTTGGGATTTTTTGGGAAACTTTATTTTTGGCCAATTTTTAGGGTATGAAAATTGATTTTCTCGCAGAAACAGTTTTTTTAGAAGAAGCAAAAGCACACGAAAATCCAAACTACAGAAGTTCTAAGACAAACTAACAAGCAAACAACTAACAAAACCAAAGCTAGCAAAATAAAGGCAAAGACTAGGAAGGAGAAAAGTAAAAGAAAGCAAGTATAACCATAGTGAAAACATTATTTTGTTCATTAAAATCCTTTTGTTAACAAGGTTGATCAAGTCTTGTTACCAAAATAATCTTATATAAAACAAAACTTTGCATTACACAAGGTGATTATGTTACCTCATACTTTATAGCAATGGTCCCAATCATAATAGTTTCATAATTTTCTTGTGGAATGAGACAATATATTTCTCCAACCTTGATGCTCTCAATATTTTCAATGGAATTCAGGCAGTAGCTTCTAACAACCTTCTTGGGGAAATAAATAGTATGCTCTTTGTCATCAATATTGAATGTTACTTTTCCTTGATTGCAATTAATAACAACACCTGTAGTATTAAGAAAAGGTCTCCCAAGAATAATAGACATATTATCATCTTCAGGCATCTCAGACACCACAAAATCAGTTAAAACCAAGCAATTATGAGCCACTTGAATAGGAACATTGTCACATATACCAACATGAATAGTAGTTGACTTATCAGCCATTTGCAAAGATATATCAGTTGGTATCAACTTTTCTAGCTCGAGTCTCTTATAGAGAGAAAAAGGCATAACACTAACTCCAGCTCCCAAATCACATAAAGCAGTTTTAACATAATTGTTCTTAATAGAGCAAGGAATAGTTGGTATACCTGGATCACCAAGTTTCTTTGGAACCTTACCATTGAAGGAATAATTAGCAAGCAAAGTAGAAATCTCCTAATTAGGAATCTTCCTTTTATTAGAGACAATACCCTTCATATACTTTGAATAAGGAGGCAACTTAATAGCATCATTCAAAGGAATTTGCAAAAATAAAGGTTTCATCCACTCACAAAACTTGTTGTAGTGTTCTTCCTCCTTTGAATTGTGTTTCTTACCTGGAAAGGGCATAGGTTTCTGCACCAGGTTCTCTCTAATTACCATGTTTCTTAGCAATAAAGTCTTCCTTAGTGTACCTAGTGTTCTTAGTGTGCTTCTCAGGTTCTTCCTCAACTTCCTCCTTATTAGGAGCATCATTTTTATCATTACCACTCTCAATTTCAGCATCACAGACATATATACTATTAGGATCTACAGCAGGTTCAAGTGGTTCCTCAACTACCTTGTGTTTCTTTTTCTTTCTCTTACGAGGACTACCACTACTTACACCTTGTTGAGAATCCTGCTCAATTCTTTTAGGGTGTCCTTCAGGTTATAAAATATCTTGAGTAGCTATACCACTCCTAGTTCTAATTCCATAAGCATGTTTATCTCCTGAGGCATTAACTAGCATATCCTTTTGTACCTTAGCAAGTTGATCAAGCTGGGTTTTAACCATTTGAAAGTGTTTACATAGCATTTTATAATATCATTAGAAGTTCTTTCCACAATATCTTTTAACTCATTGATAGCTCTAGAGTTTTCCAATAAATGATTCTAAACTTATTTATTAAAATTACCTTGTTTAACAATAAATATGTCAAGTTCCTCTAAGCATTGATCAGGAAGCTTACCATAGGGAATATCACCTTCATTAAAGTGGAGAGAGTGTATCTCAATAGTAGATGAGTGGGGAATTGGCTTACATAATTCTTCTATAGGAGGTAAATTCTTCACATCTTTAGCTCTAATACCTTTCTCCTTTAGACATTTATTAGCTTCCTTCATCACTTCATCATTTAATGCAATAACTCCCCTCTTCTTTGGTGTTGGTGTTGGAACTAGTTCAGGCACAACTGGTTCAGGAGTAATAGTCTCGGGTGTATTTTGCTCAGTTGAAGTCCAATCATCATAATTCTTGCCTATCTTAGCCATTAACTCTTCCGCATCTGTAGGAGTTCTTTTCTTGAAAACACAATCAGCAAAGCTATCTAGGTATGTCCTAGAATCATCAGTTAGTCCATTATAATAAATATCAAGAAGCTCATTCTTAGGGAATGGACATCCAGGATGTGCATGAATCAAGGCTCAGAACCTTGTCCATCACTCAGGAAATTTCTCTGCTTCTCCCTGTTTAAAATCAAAAAGTCTCTGCAAAGCAGCATGTCTAGCACTGGGAGGAAAATATTTCTGGAAGAAAGAAGCAATCAAGCAATCAGGGCTATCAATGGAACCAAGAGGTAATCTATTAAACCAAGCCCTAGCTTCTCCTTTTAGTGAAAACGGGAAGATCTTAGTAACAAAGTACTTGCGCATCTTAAAATCATCAGAGAATAAAGCACTCATAGTAGAAAGCTCATTCATATGAGCCACAACACTCTCATTTTCAGTCCCACAAAAAGGTTCTTTCTCAACAATGTCCAAATAGGATAAATCAAGAGAGAAATCATAATCTTTATCTTTAATATCTATGGGAGAGGTGGCAAACTTAGGACCAGAGGACAGTTTAGGCATAATGGTGCGTATAGCAAGGAAACTCTTAATACCACTAGTACCATGTGTGTTTCGGCACTCTTCAACAAATTCACCAGTGAACTCAATGTAACCATCATTAATATCATAACTCTCACTAGACTCAGGTGAGCTAATAGGTGTAACAGTGTCTTCACTAGGAGTTTTGGTATTTCCTAGACTAGCCATAGTAGCATCTAGGAAAGGACCTAATGAACCACTCGCATCAAGCATAGTAGAAGTAACATCATGAGCATCAAAAGCAGTTTCAGATTCAGCAGTAGTAGCAATGTGTGTAGCATGAGTATGTGGAGGTGGTGTGACAAGCTTACTTATAACAAACGGTGAATCAAGAGCAACATAGGTGTTTAGGACTGTACCTCTTCTTGTAGTGGATGGTAAAATAGGGAACTATCCATCACGAAACTTACCCATGATGAACGGAGTAGCAATGAACAATAATAGATCCAAGTGAACTTAAAAATAAAGCTATGCTCCCCGGCAACGGCACCAGAAAATAGTCTTGATGACCCACAAGTGTAGGGGATCATGATGGTGCTCGACGTAGCACTTTGTTGGTAACCCCAAGCGCAGGGTGTGAAGAGCAAGAAGCAAGTTTTCCCTTAGTTAAGACCGAGTTTATCGAACCAGAAGGAGGAAGGAAACGTCACACAGGTGTTGCAAACAACGTGGATACCTGCACAACGAAAACTTAAGACTTTTCCCCAATGAACAGTGAGGTTGTCAAGCTCACCGGTCTGCTGTAACAAAGGATTAAACGTATGGTGTGGAAGGTAATGGTTTGCAGCAAGTAAACAAGTAACAATGGAAAATGTATCAATGGTAAATATTGGACCGGGGTCCATAGATAAACAACATGGCATGAAGGGTAAACAAATTACAGCAGGGCAACTGATAGAAACTAAGCAAGGCATAACAATGCAATTACTAGTCAGAAAGATCCTATGAGGTTGATTGGGCAATACAACAAGATACATAGACCGCCATCCAACTGCATCTATGACTAGAAGTCCACCTTTAGTTTATCATCTGAACCCCCTCCAGTATTAAGTTGCAAGCAACAGACAACTGCTTTAAGCAAAGTGTGTAAGGTAAATAGTCCACATGTTCCATGAACAAGAGACTGTTGTTTTCTCCCTAGTAGCAACAACACATCTACAACCGAAGAGATTTCTGTCACTTCCCTTGGAAACTAGAGGCATGAACCCACTATCGAGCACAAATACCCCCTCTTGGAGTCACTAGCAACTACTTGGCCAAGATAGCTACTAACAATGGAGAGCATGCAAGATCACAAACAACACAGACATGATAGAATCATAAAGACAAAACCATTAATCAAACCAACATAGTAATATCAATATCCATCGGATCCCCGCAAACACAACATGCATGGTTACAAATAGATAAGATCTTGTTGGGGAGGTGACCCTGGATAGGGTCAGGACGGGGAAAGACAAAAGGAAGTTCCCCGTCCAAATTCCGAGTTACTGTCTAAATCGGCCGAATCCTGTAAATGTCGGCCGAGGTAAGCGAGAGCAGGACACTTATGAGAAGAGCAATACGTTACCCGACCGACATACTGTTTAAGTCGGCCGGGTCAGCCCGAATAATCTAAATGCAGGTGAAGGCCAAGCCGAGTTAAGCGAGGCAGGGCCGGGTGACATGAAGCTTGCAGGAGAAGGAAGTGCCTATAGTCAAACCCAAGTCACAAGCTAGGAAGAATCTGAATAGAGCCAAACACAAAGGACAAGGCGCAGAGCGGCAGAAGGGCAGAAGGAGGTCACGAAGGTGACAGTCCTGGAGCCCGAGGCGTGTAGGTGGGGTTCTCTGAAACCTTGTCGTCATGAGAAGGGTGACACGGAAAGGAGGCCGCCGAATTACTATATTGGGACGAGCATATTCTTCGAATATGCTTGCCACGTCAGCCCTAGAGGAGCCAAGACGCCCCTTTATAAGGAGAGTCTTGGACTCTGAGAAGGGGATCAGCTCATCTTGGTACCGTTAGGCTAGTAGAAGTTCTTATTCTCTTCCTGTATACAGCTCAATGAGCACTTGTATCTCAGAGGAGAAGAAATAAAGATTTGTGTGTTATTCATTTGTGTGTAGAATTAACTACATCTTCCCTCCCTAGATCCCACTAGTATCCATTGGCCCCAAACTTTAGCCTACCCATGGCATCTGTTGTGCCACCACCACGACAGTTGGAGCCCACCGTGGGGCCAGAAGCGGTGCTAGCTGGAGTCATGATCCGGACGGGAAACTTCATCCATACTGGCGAGCGTGTTGTCTCTGGCTTAGTCCGGAGATTAGATCTCTGTGACTATGTCAGCGATAACGCAGGCAGCTTCAGGGGAAAAACTCCTCCGTGCAACGGCGTCTTCATCAACCTGGGCATGCACCAGATCTACGTCGGCGTCGACACCTCTGGCGTTTATCCTCACCAAGTTGTTGTTGCAGGAGAGCCTCCCCTTAGCGCCGGAAACGGTCCGCGTGGAGAACACCTCGTCGGCAGCGTCGAGGTGATGGTCGCAGCCAGGGCGCAGGCTGGAGCAGCAGGCGCCGGATCGAGCAAGGATCCGACGACGGGAGTACAGGTGACCACAAAGCAGGCAGCTCTACCGCCCACCGAGGTAAATCCTTCGACAGCCAACCCAGCCGAGGTGTAGGAGACAATCCCGAAGGCACCAAGGGTAAGATGGCCACCTCTGGAAAGACCAGAGAATATTCTCCAAGCAACTATAGATAATCTGACTAGACCTATGGCGCCGATACTTGATCCGGCTAATGCTCAGGCAGAATTAGAAGAAACCAGTCAGAAAGTACTTGTAGAGGCAAAAAAGGTGTCGGCATTGCGGGAGTCCCTAAACAGGACCCTGCGAGAATATGCTAAGGCAAATAAGTTAGATGTTTCCCCTGAGCGGGTTGATGAGCTAAGGTTGAGAGGAAAAAACCTCATGAATGATATCAACAAAGAGCATGAAGCCCGTGAGGGAGATTCAGTCGATCTAGGTTTGCCGAGGTATAACACCCCGACGAAAAACCTAAGGGCTGCGAATGTCGCGGCACTGGAATTGGAAGGGCTGACCGGTGAAGCCCGGCAAAAACAGCAAGAAAGAGTGAATGAGCTGGTGCGCATTGAGAACCAGCAGAATGAAGAAATGCTCAGGGCAGACCCGGCAAGGCCTGGTGCCTCGCGAATGGTTCATTCGGCTGGTGCAGCACCTGCCCTATCTGTAGCAGCAACATCCTCACCCGGAAACAATGCGTGAAAAGACAGAGCAGTAACTTCGGGAAAAAGAAATAAGCAAATTGTTCCATATGATCCGGCAGTAGCCGGAAAAGCAAATTAAAACAGAGGCAATGGAAGCCGAGGTAATAGTGGCGAAATAAACCCCGGCCGTGCCGATAGAGGCAACGGAAGCCGAGGTAATGGGGATCTCGGAAGAGGAAACCATGAGGATAATATCCTGGCAGAAGGAAGGAGAGATCCGCCGCCTAATCCTCAACCGAGGTATGAACCTCGGCAGGAAAGAGAAGTGAGACCATCTCACCACAATCAGGTGAATGAGAGGTACAATGATGGTTATTCAGAAATGGAATATGCGGTTCATGGTGGAAATAACCGCTATGGAACGCAGGAAAGAATTATGTACAGAGATTTGCCATCAAGTGATGCAAGAGTAAAACTAGACCGACTGTACCGGTCCGAGTTGTTAGAAGAACAGGGTCCGCTGGGTCCGGCATGTTTCGGACCACGGATCATGGGCGAGCCACCAGTGCCAAACTTTCAGCTGGCAAGAGTCACGAAAACATACAATGGGAGCACCAAACCACAGGATTGGTTGATTGATTATGCCACGGCTGTAAAAATAGCAAGTGGAAACTTGCGATGGGCAGTAAGATATGTCCCGCAAATGCTGGAAGGGCCAGCCAGAGTATGGCTGAATAATCTGCCTCCAGGCAACATCAATTGTTGGTTGGATTTCGAAGAGATGTTTGTCAGCAACTTCACCAGTACTTATAAAAGTCCAAACAGGCCGCATCAGCTAGCCATGTGCAAGCAAAGGCCGAATGAGACAGACAGAGAATTCTTAACTCGGTGGTGTAACCTCAAGAATTCATGCGAGGGAGTTATAGAATCACAAGCGATAGCTTGGTTCGCTCAAGGATGCCGTTATGCCAGTGTTTTGTGGCAGCGACTGCAAAGAGATATGCCAACCACTTTGGCAGAAACCATCAGGATAGCGGATTCTTATGCGTTGGGAGATCCGACGCAACTAGAGCTGATGTCGGCAGATCATCAGGAGCATCAAGATCAATATGCAAGAGATGTGGACGGATCATCAAGGCGTAATGAGTTCAGAGGAAGAAGAAGAGAGGAAAGACCAGATTACAGATATGCCTCCAATCAGGTGGCAGCGGTAGTGCAAGATCAGCCGAGTCACGGGAACAGTCAGCGGCAGAAGAATGGTCCTCAGCAATGGACACCAAGGAATGAAGGAAAGAGACAGTGGACACCAGAACAAAAGAAGCAATGGCAGGAAAGGCCGAAGTACAAGTTTGAGTCCATGTTGGATCAAACGTGTAAGTTTCATACTCCAAACCCGGCCAAGCCGACCAATCATACAACTCGGCAATGCGCCTGGATGAAAAATGCAATGGGTAACCCGGTGGGCATGCAAGCACCTTCCCACCAGGCACATCAGCAGCAGCAGCCGCAGTTGACTGGAGCAAATGCACAACAACTAATGTTACCCCCTCCTCCCCCGAGGTATGATAACTTGGACCAGAGAGATGTAGTGCATCAAGTGATAAATCAGGGTCAGGATGGAAGGACAAACCCCGGAAATAATGGACGCAATGATTACAGGGAACATCATCAATCATATTGTGTGTTCACAACAGAACAACAGGACATGCAAAGTGTACAACTCCGGCATATGGAAGTAAATGCAGTTATGCCGGCAGTACCAAGATATGTGCCTTGGTCAGATCAAGAAGTAACCTGGAGCATAAAGGATCATCCCAAAATAATGCCGAATCCGGGGTCGTACGCACTCGTACTAGATCCGACATTTGTCGGACCGAGAATTAATGTGAAATTTTCAAAAGTACTCATTGACAATGGGAGTAGTATCAATATCATGTACAAGGATACAATGCATAAACTCGGAATATCGCAGAATATGTTGCAATCCACGAGAACCACGTTCCATGGAATAGTGCCGGGACTTTCGTGCGAACCCATTGGGAAGGTTCGGGTAGATGTGTTATTCGGCACAAGGGATAACTGCAGAGCAGAAAATTTGGAGTTTGAGGTGGTGGATCTAGAGAGTTGTTATCATGCTTTACTCAGGCGGCCGACATTGGCCAAATTCATGAGCAGCTGCCACATAACTTACTTGAAAATGAAACTACCCGGACCACAAGGGGTGATAACAGTAGCAGGAGATTATAGGAAGTCGATGGAATGTGCCTCGGCCGGATCGAACCTGGCCGAGTCATTGGTGATCGCAAGAGAGAAAAGAAGGATTCAAGAGGTAGCGGCTCTCGCTCAGTCGGTGCAACTGAATATGTCGGCATTGGCCAACCCACATGGAAGTGTTTATTTCCAGCCGACTAAAGAAACGAAAAAAGTCCAGATAGATGAGCAGTTCCCAGAACGCACCATCACAATTGGTGTCGGCCTAGATGCCAAAAAGGAAGGCGAGCTCACCAACTTCCTTCGTGAGAATCGGGACATCTTTGCATGGTCAACTCAAGACCTGCAAGGTGTGCCGAGGGAGTTGGCTGAGCACTCTCTGCATTTAAGACCAGGAGCAAGGCCGGTGAAGCAACCTCTCCGCCGCTTCGCCGAAGACAGGAGAAAAATAATAGGGGATGAGATAGCTCGGCTCCTGGCGGCCGGGTTCATCATGGAAGTGATTTATCCGGATTGGTTATCAAACCCGGTGTTGGTAGAAAAGAAAAAGGACGATCCAAATGTAGCCGTCGTATGGCGAATGTGTATTGAGTACACGAACCTGAACAAGGCGTGTCCAAAAGATCCTTTTCCTTTACCTAGAATAGACCAGGTCATTGATTCGACCGCTGGTTGTGAGTTGTTATCATTTGTAGACGCGTATTCTGGTTTTCACCAGATACTGTTAAATCCGGCTGATCAAATAAAGACTACGTTTATTACCCCGCACGGGGCTTATTGCTATCGCACCATGCCATTCGGCCTGCGTAACGCAGGGGCGACGTACCAGAGATGTATGCAAAAATGTCTGCATGACAAGATAGGAAAAAATGTACAAGTATATGAAGATGATGTGGTTATCAAAACCAAAGAAAGAAAAACGCTATTGGATGATATTCGGCAGACATTCGCGAACTTGAGAAGGTTCCGAATGAAGCTTAACCCGGAAAAATGCACCTTCGGTGTACTAGCTGGAAAACTACTCGGTTTTCTCGTATCTAGCCGAGGTATAGAGGCCAACCCAACTAATATAAGAGTAGTAGAAAGGATGGAATTGCCGAGATGTCTAAATGACGTACAGAAGTTCACAGGTTGCCTGGCCTCGCTTAGACAATTTGTATGTCGGCTGGGAGAGAAGGCATTACCACTTTATCAACTGATGAAAATCTGAAAAGTTCATTTGGACACCACAAGCAGATAATGCATTCCATGAACTGAAGAAGATGTTGGTCACAGCGCCAATCCTGGCCTCTCCATTGTCAAAAGAGCCTATGTTACTTTACATAGCCGCCACAAACAGAGTAGTAAGTGTTGTGATCATTGTGGAACGAATTGAAGATGAAAAATCAGTACAAAGGCCGGTGTATTACCTAAGTGAGGTACTATCAGCCTCAAAGCAGAACTACCCACATTATCAGAAGATGGCATATGGAGTGTACATGTCGGCAAAGAAACTTAAACATTACTTAGAGGAGCACCCGATCAAGGTGATCTGTGAAGCGCCTATAGCCGACATATTGAGCAACAAAGATGCAAGCGGCCGAATAGCAAAATGGGCAATTGAATTGTCACCTTATGCTCCGCAATTCGATAGGCGAGATGCAATTAAATCTCAGGCTATGGCCGACTTCTTTGTGGATTGGGCAGAGGTACAATATGAGCCACCATTGCCAGATCCGAATTATTGGATAATGCATTTTGACGGTTCCAAGATGAGGAATGGCTTGGGGGCGGGGATAGTGTTAACCTCGCCAAAAAGAGATCAGCTGAAATATGTGCTACAAAAACATTTTTCCGCATCGAACAATGTAGCCGAGTACGAAGCACTCGTCCATGGATTAAAGGTGGCAAAATAGATTGGGATACGCTGGATCTTATGCTACGGAGATTCAGATCTAGTAGTACAACAAGTATCAGGCAATTGGGATGCCCTGGATGCCAATATGGCCTTATATAGATTCCATGCACAAAAACTCAGTGGATACTTCGATGGATGTGAATTTCATCATATAGATCGGGCAAAAAACAACACAGCAGACGCGTTGTCAAAACTCGGATCAACCAGGCAATCAATTCCCCCATGTATCACCCTAGAGCACCTGAGAAAACCATCAATAACACCATCACTAGAGTCCGAATCCATCTTTATTCCGGCGAAATCAAGAGAAGATAGTATGCCGATGGAAGTTGACAAAGAATGTAACTCGGAATTTCCGCCAGGCAACCTGGCCGATGCACGGATGGATATGGAAAAATTCGAGGTGGTTATGTCGGCGGAAAATATGGAAATAGATAATGAGGTTATCCCAGAGAAAATCACGCCAACATGGGTGCAACCCATATTTTCCTTCCTTAAAGATGCGACTTTGCCGAATAACGAGGTATTGGCTAGACAGACAGTGAGAAGAGCTAAAGCTTATACAGTCATAAACAATGAGCTGTATAAAAGGAGCATCACAAGCGTGTTGCAGAGATGTGTGGATTCGGCGGAAGGCCAGGAGATCCTCCTAGATATACATCAAGGAGAATGCATGCATCACGCCTCGTCCAGAGCTTTAGTGGCCAAAGCATTCCGACATGGATTTTATTGGCCAACAGCGTTGAAAGAGGCCAAAGAACTGGTGGAAAAATGTAATGGTTGCTAGAGATATGCTAGCAAGATACATATGCCATCGTCCGAGTTAAAAACGATACCAATTACTTGGCCGTTTTCTATATGGTGCTTAGATATGGTGGGACCGTTCAAGCCGGCCCGGGGCGGGATGACCCACATCTTAGTCATGGTCAACAAATTCACAAAATGGATTGAAGTGAAACCAATAAAAAAATGTGATGGACCCATAGCAGTAAAATTCCTCAAAGATATTATCTTGAGATATGGTTACCCACACAGTGTTATTACAGACAATGGTACAAACTTTGTCGAAGGAGATTTTGCTAGATTCTGTCAAGAAAAACACATCAGACTAGATGTCGCCTCGGTGGCTCACCCAGCATCTAATGGGCAAGTAGAAAGATCCAATGGACTAGTATTGTCTGGAATAAAACCCCGACTCATCGAACCACTGCAAAGGTCGGCAGGGTGTTGGATCGAGGAACTACCAGCAGTACTATGGAGCCTCAGAACTACCCTGAATAAGTCGACAGGCTATACCCCATTTTTTCTGGTATATGGAGCAGAAGTCGTGCTTCCAGCCGACATAATACATGACTCGCCAAGAGTTACCCAGTATACAACCGCTGAGGTGAATGAGATAGCTCGGCAAGATGGCATTGATCTGCTAGAAGAAGCCAGGGAGTTGGCACAATCAAGATCATCTATCTATCAGCAAGACTTACGATGATATCACAACAAGAAAGTCAATCCAAGAGTGTTTAAAGAAGGAGATTTGGTTCTTTGGTTAGTGCAACGCACGACCGGCATGCACAAACTATCACCCCCATGGGAAGGACCATTCATCGTGAGCAAAGCATTGCACAATGATGCATATTACCTAATTGATGCTCAGTCACCAGAAAAGAACAAGGCAGACAAAGCCGGCGAAGAATCGAAAAGACCATGGAACATAGCTTTACTTCGTCCATTTTACTCGTAGGAGTCATATATGACACGTTGTAAAGTGACGCTTCAGGACGAAGTATCAACTATGTATTGAACCTCGGCACCTCGAGCAATGACTCGGGGACTGCCCTATGTTATTTTTCATTTTGGATTATGTATTAGATCTCAGCACCTTGAGCAGCAACTCGGGGACTGCCCTATATTGTTTCTGAGTTTGCGTTATGTATTAAACCCCGGCACCTCGAGCAATGACTCGGGGACTGCCCTATATTATTTTTCATTTTGGATTATGTGTTAAACCTCGGCACCTCGAGCAATGACTCGGGGACTGTCCTATATTATTTTTCATTTTGGATTATGTATTAAACCTCAGCACCTTGAGCGGTAACTCAGGGACTGCCCTATATTATTTTGCATTTTGAGTGATGTGTTAAACCTCGGCACCTAGAGCAGTAACACGGGGATTCCCCAATGTCATTTTTTCCTGAGTTATGTGTTAAGCTTCAGGACCTCGAGCAAGGAACTCGGGGACTATGACGTATTATCCATTATTTCGAATTAGGCATTAAAACCTCGATTTCTAGAGCACTGACTAGTGAATTGCCCCACAATTGTCCCTTGTTACAAAGATGGGTATTAAACTTCGGCATCCAGAACGATATTATTTCGCTTTCCCCAAATGTGGGCTTCGAGAGTTATAACTCGAATAGAGATCAATGACACAATGGTTGAGCCGTCAAATTTATAAAGGTCGGACAATATTAAACGCCGAACTACGGTGGGACAAATGCAAACACACAATCCGAACTTACGAAATTGAAGGCCACCAAAGCAAATATTTAAACCAACAAGATCAGTTTAGACAGAATAATAACGATCACCATCATATGTGCCTCAGTGGCAAAAGGCAAAAGAGGTTCATACCACACAGAAAGTCGGACAATTGTTTCACACACATCATACGCCCGGCATACCGGGGATAAGAAACAACTTAAAGTTTTTTGAACTTAAGGGGCAGTGACTTGGTCAGGCACTAGGCGCTCCGAGGTAGACAGCACCTCGGCCGAAGTTGCTTCGCCCTCCACAGAACCAGGAGCGACTTCGGGGGAAGCCCGGGGCTATTGAGAAGCATTAGCTTGAGCTTGAGAATGCCCAGTCCCTTTGGAGGATGATCGCGCGTCGCCGTCCCCATCCGAGCTTGCGCTGGAATCACCAGAAGTATCCGAGTCGCCCTCATCCTCGTCCTGGTCAGCTGAATTATCATCAGAGGCATCTTCGACTTCGACGTCATCCGCCGGGTTAGAAAGGAAACTCGGCCCTTCAATCCAGTTATGCACGTCCGCATACTCAACAAGCTGGAAGGCACGAGCTTGTCGGCGAGCGACGAATTCTGGATCCTCAACCCAACGGGAGCCAGTGCGCAAATTTATCAAGGTATCGAGCGAAATATCCTCGTACCATGACATAATGACTGTGAGCGCCATATCAGCACCAGCTCGTCCAGCGGACTCCCTCTAGAGATTTAACTGGTTCTGGGATGCCATCAATCTTTCCACCAGTAGCTTGAACTCATCAATATTAGGAGTTCCAGAAGTATTCGGCCAGAGAACATGGTACGCCCGGATGGCTTCCTGCACCAAGTCCCTGCCCATAATCTTCATCGGACCAATGGCAGCGCCAACGACAACCAAGTAGTCTTCCATCGAGTACTCTGGGCTCACATCTGCGGGGACACCTCGGCGCACACGAGCATTAATCACCGCTCTAGAGCTCACGGGATTAGCTTCTGGAAAATGGTCTACGCAAAATAAAAGTATATCGGTCAACAATAAGAAAGAGAAAAGGATAACTCGGCCACGGTCAGAGACTTACGATGAATATAACTCAACATTCTCTGAAGATCTTGAGCCCAATCACCCTTGGTCTTATCAAAGCAAGTGATCTCCTCGCTCATCGCACGTGTCTTGAGTTCGGCAGCCTCGAGGAGTTCTTTATTTTCTGCAATTGCAGAGCTAGCCGATTTTTCTCTTCGGAGAATTCCTCGTCAACTTTCCCTAATTCAGTCTTCTGAGAGAGCTTGAGGGACTCCACCTCGGCGCGCAAGCGAATTATCTCGTCGTCTTTCTCTTTCAGCTGCGCCGAGTGAGTAGCGTCTTGTTCTAAAAAATGCAGCATCATATCAGGCATGGGTATGCATTCTTGATGTGACGCTGCAAGAGATTGTAGTTCGGCTATACCAAAGCCAAAAGGTTAAAAGGGACCCGGAATAAGTTTCGAACAGAAATCTGTAAAGAAAAAGGGTAACTAACCTTCCAGGGCCTTGACTTTCTTCTCAAGACGGATATTAAGATTGTTGATATTACCTATTCACTAGAAAAATGAGCTACCACCTCAAGTCCAAAACAATAAGAACTTTAGGGGTAATACAGAAGTTTGTTAACTTACCAGCTTTCTTCACCACGGGAATGACTCTTTCGTACTTATCTTGCAATTTCTTATGTGCAAAAAGCAGCCTTTGGAATTCAGCGGTCCGCTAATCATGCGCAACCTAAGCAACAAAATAAATAGCAGTGAGATACTCGAAGCTCGGACAGATCCGAATTAAGCAAAGCATAACTCAGATCTAGGTGGCTCGATTATCGAAGCTAAGCCAGATCCGAATCAAGCAAAAGCTTAACTCGGACCTGGGTGGCTGGATATTCGAGGCTAAGCCAGATCCGAATCAAGCAAAATCTTAACTCGGACCTAGGTGGCTGGATATTTGAACACTAGGATAGATCCGAATTAAGCAAAGCTTAACTAGGACCTAGGTGGCTGGATAAACGAAGCTAAGCCAGATCTGAATCAAGCAAAAGCTTAACTCGAACCTAGGTGGTTGGATATTTGAACATTAGGACAGATCCGAATTAAGCAAAGCATAACTCAGATCTAGGTGGCTGGATATTTGAACACTAGGACAGATCCGAATTAAGCAAATCTTAACTCGGACCTAGGTGGCTGGATAAACGAAGCTAAGTCAGATCCGAATCAAGCAAAGCTTAATTGGAACCTAGGTGTCTGGATATTCGAATACTATGACTAAAACCGAAGCAGGCAAAGCCTAATAAAACTTCCAAACAAATAACAAGTTATTCGATTGCAAGCTTCGGGGACTAGAGTATATATAATATCATTCGAATAACTAATCAAACGTCAATAAAACAATTACCTCGTTCATCTTATCGCTGTCAAGCACGATCTTGGCAGAGATGCAAGCGACTTCTGATGTCGGAGAGTTGAAATGGCTGACTGCTTGGATTGCCCTCGAGCTGATCAGCAGCGTTCTAGTTATTGGCATACCCAACCAACGAGCCGAGGATGTTCCCACTCTCAGTACGAGTCAGGATTTTGCCTCAGACGTGTTGTGTAGCCACCGCCGCCGCGGGACTCTTGTGAAGAGCGAGCTGAGTATCAGCGGCCGAGGTGACAACGGTCTTGGCAGAAGAAACCCCCTTGCGGAGCGCATCAACAATTGTAGGCTGAGAAGAGCTAGCAAGCCCTTTCTGAGATGAGGGAGGTTTGGTGACGACGACCTTCCTGGCCTTTGAAGAGGCGTCGGCAGGAGCCGTTACCTCGGCGCTAGGGGTGGTGTCCTTGGAAACAGGAGGGATTATGGTTTCTGAGGGCGCCGAGATAGTGATATCCTCGGCTGGAGTCGGAGTTGCAGTAGAGACTGTGGGGGTCGATGGAATTTCGGGGGAAACTCCGGGGTTCACGGAGGAGGCAGCAGGCTCAGTAGAAATAACTACTGGCTGAGTTGTGTTGGCATCAACAGGAGAGACCTCAGGCGCATCCTGGCGAGATGACATCTGATTCGGAGCGGGAGGAGAGTCTGCGTGAGCAGGACTAGGAACTCTAGTATCTTCAGGAGGCGGAGGAGAAGGCGGCCGAGTCGTATGACTCGTCATGCTAGGACCACTAGGCTTAACAGAAAGAGGAGCTCTGCAAAGGCACAGAGGATCAGGTCAGAAGACAGAGAGAGAGAAACAAGAAATACAAATGAAAAGTAACTCACCCAGTAACCCCGGGCATAGTTTTACGCTTCGGAGGGTTCTGGGCCGAATTTTTCGTTCATTTCTTGGGAGCGGCTTCTGAGGCACCAACTGGAGCGGTATGCTTCCTCGAGGTAGCAGGAGGTCGGGAGGTGAGAGGCTCGGCATCGTGAACCTGACTGGCCTGATTAGCTGAGAAAGTAGAGGCCGGAAATGCATAAGAAATTGGCATTGTGGCGACTACCTCAAGAACTTGGACCTCGTCCGAATCACCTTCCTCCTCGTGGGCCGGGGTCTTGCCACGGGCACGAGCCGGAGCGAGGTCCGACTTGGGAACGAACTCCTCCGAGTCAGGATCCCCGCTATCCGGGGTGTTCCGATCTGCGGTCCACAGGAGGGACAAAACCACGACATACTCGATCTTTTCCTCCTCAAACCTCTGCAGGAAAAGAGACAGAGAAATTAGCAAGAGAAATCACAGACGCGATTAAAAGGCAAAACACAATTGCGCGAACCTACCTCGGGAGGAGGATGCTCGCGCGTGAACGGCTTCAGTCCCCAGGTCCAATCCTCCGGCATCTCCGTCTTAAAGATAGCTCGGACACGCTTGAAAATGAGATAGTTATCGAGCTCAACCGTTGAGACTCGATTTGGATCAAGGGGTCCGCTCATATAGCAGAGCTTATGTGTGCGTTGCTAAAAAGGGCACATCCGGCTACTGACGAAGGTAGTCATCAGATCCTCGCCACGTAATCCGGTGCGGATCAGCTCCTTTAGCCGAATCTCAAAGGCCTCGGCCAAGGCATGGTTCTTCCTGGGATTATAAGTCCAGTTATTCTTGGAAGGGGGGGCGATGGAGAAGGCAGGGAGCCGAATCTTGTCTTCCTTCCCAGAATTCTTGATATAGAAAAACGATCTATGCCATTTCTTGCATGACTCAAGACCAGCGACGCGAGGAAACTCGGATTTCCTCCGAGGTGTGATGGACGCGGCTCCGCACTGGGTAAGCAGTTTCTCGGAAGGTTGAAGGTATTTGTCTGGAACGACATTGGATAGGATCTAGAAGAACTTTGACCATACATGCACAGACGGCCAGAGGCCAAAGTATCCTTCCGAGGCCGAGATAAAAGCGGACAAAGAAGCAATGTCGTTAGCCGGAAGATGATGCGGCTGCAAGCCGAAGTAATCGAGGAATTCCCTAGCAAAATCGCTAAGAGGAAGACCAAACCCGCGAGCGAAATGGGACATAAAGACGACGTACTCGCCTTCGTTTAGAACGGGAGAAGATTCGCTGTCGGGTAAGCGACAGGCTACCTCGGCAGGAATCCAGCGGGTTCTGATTAGCCACTCAATCTCTCGGCGGGTGACGGTGGAACCTTGCCAGGAGCCCCGCTCGGGGCCAGACGCGGCATCGTCATCCTCAATGAGCGCGCCGCTAACGTAGCTGGACATAGGGTCGCCGGAGGAATCTACCGAGGAGGAGCTAGTGGCGGAGCAAAGCCTAGAACTGCAAGGCCCCATCGTGGTCCTAGGCGAAAACGGCGGTGGAGCGGAAAAGGAACCGCCGCGGGAAATCTAGAGAGCGGCAGACGCGTCTAGAGGGAAATCTAGGCAATGAGACCAGAGAAACTCACCGGCGACGGTGCCGGAGCAAGCGCACGGGGACGAGGTCGACGGAGCAGGGGAATTGGGGCCTCACCATCGAAGATTCCGACGAGCGCACAGCCGCAGGAGCACAAACAGATGCGAGGGCGAGAGGAAGAAGAAGGGCAATGGGGGGCGAAGGAGGAAAGTAAATCCTCTAGCCCCGTTCCCCTCTTTATAACCGCGTGGGCTTGGCGCGGTAGTGGGATCGTGGGTGCGGGCACCAACCGTGTAGATCGTGTGTGAGGCGTAACCGCTCGAGGATGAATGGAGCCGCACCAACTACCACACGACGCAGGAGACGACCAGGCCCCCTTACAGAAACAGTGCGCGAGGCGTTGCAGCGCCGACGCGACAGGCGCAGTAATTACTCTAGCTTGTCAGTGGGCACTGTAGAGGAACAAAAAACTAGAGAAACAATGATAAGTGTTACACGTAGGATGAGACGTACGCAAGAAGCTGCGCGGATACCTCGGACGACGGAAAAGTAACTCGGAAAAAAGGATACACGAGTATTGGGAAACTGATATGGCCCGGCCGAGGTTATAGGCAGGACCATACCAGCTTCGGGGACTAATGTTGGGGAGGTGACCCCAGATAGGGTCAGGACGGGGAAAGACAAAAGGAAGTTCCCCGTCCAAATTCCGAGTTACTGTCTAAATCGGCCAAATCCTGTAAAGGTCGGCCGAGGTAAGCGAGAGCAGGACACTTATGAGAAGAGCAATACGTTACCCGGCCGACGTACTGTTTAAGTCGGCCGGGTCAGCCTGAATGATCTAAATGCAGGTGAAGGCCAAGCCGAGTTAAGCGAGGCAGGGCCGAATGACATGAAGCTTGCAGGAGAAGGAAGTGCCTATAGTCAAACCCAAGTCACAAGCTAGGAAGAATCTGAACAGAGCCAAACACAAAGGACAAGGCGCAGAGCGGCAGAAGGGCAGAAGGAGGTCACGGAGGTGACAGTCCTGGAGCGCGAGGCGTGTAGGTGGGGTTCTCTGAAACCTTGCCGTCATTAGAAGGGTGGCACGGAAAGGAGGCCGCCGAATTACTATATTGGGACGAGCATATTCTTCGAATATGCTTGCCACGTCAGCCCTAGAGGAGCCAAGACGCCCCTTTATAAGGAGAGGCTTGGACTCTGAGAAGGGGATCGGCTCATCTTGGTACCGTTAGGCTAGTAGAAGTCTTATTCTCTTCATGTATACAGCTCAAGGAGCACTTGTATCTCAGAGGAGGAGAAATAAAGATTTGTGTGCTATTCATTTGTGTGTAGAATCAACTACATCTTCCCTCCCCAGATCCCACTAGTATCCATTGGCCCCAAACTTTAGCCTACCCATGGCATCTGCCGTGCCACCACCACGACAGATCTTGATCATGAACGGAGCTCACAAGATATATACATCAAAGCACAAAGGAGGAGATACAACCATCTAGCTACTACATGTACCCATAGTCCAAGGTGGAACTACTCACGCATCATACCAGAGAGAAGGCCTCCGGGATGATCTTCCCTCCGGCAGGGTGCCGGGAAGAACTTCAGATCCCCCTAGATCTAGGGACGATGGTGGCGACGAGTACAGACGGTATCGTGGAGATCTGATCGGGTACTCAGGGTTTCTGCATCAGGGGATTTTTATAGGCGAAGGGGGAGACCGAGGCGGCGGCCATGGAGACCAAACCCTTGCCAGGCGCGGGGTGGGGCCCACCCGCACCTGGGGTGGGTCTGGCCCCTCTGGCCAGCCCCTCTGACTCTCCTATAGACTTCTTGTTCCCCATGGAAAGCAATTGACTTTGTCCTTTGTCCCGTCCAATTCCGATAATATTTCTTTACTAACTTTTCTGAAACCAAAAATAGCAGAAAACAGGCATCTGGCACTGTTGCAACTTGTTAATAGGTTAGTACCAGAAAACATGTAAAAAGCACCTCAAAGTGTAGGCAAGCAAAGCAAAGTAGATACTAAACAAGAATGGAGCATCAAAAATTATAGATATGTTTCCAACGTATCAACATCCCCAAGCTTAACTCCTGCTCGTCCTCGAGTAGGTAAGTGATAAACAGAATAATTTTTGAGGTGACATGCACCCTCACAATAAAGATCCAGCCATTTGCAAGCATTGAAAGCTGGGATCAAATAACTCTAAACATGTGCATGAAAGATGGAGTTCTAACAATAGGACATAGTAACTATGCATGCAACATGACAAGCTACAAACAAACATCATGAATAACATGCATTGAAAAACGTTTGTTTGTTTCACATACAGAAAACATAGCATAGTGGCAATCAGCTTGTCCCTCATATAGTAGCAATATAGATGCATAGGACACCTGCAAAGTTCACAAGGGTGACTAGAAACAAGTAGAACAAGAGCAAGTAATAACACAATATGCATCAATTAATAAGCTTTGGAACACTCCACACAGAATGACAACTATGCTCTCTTAATGGTGCCTAAAGGTAGAAGGTGAAGACTCAATAGTGGTGGAAGAAAGGCCTTTTTGTAAAGGAAGCAGGGATTACAAGTTTCAAAAAGAGCTTCCAAAAATTATGGTACTTGTTAGCTTTCAGCCCTCATTGCCCCTATCATAAGCATCTTGAAGTGGTTAAGGTTAAAGTGGCAAAGCTGGAGTATATGCTTGACGAAGTATAAGTTGGAAATCCCATGTCCCTTGAATACGAGGGCCACACCTCATGCATACTCAACTTTGGGTCCAGGTAAGTTCTTATCACTGTAAGTATTTGCATATCATTGAGAACCGCCAACGGGGTACCCCTTGCACATGGTACAGGAGATTTCCCATAACCAAAATGACAAGGCAAGCAGACAATGAGAATCTCAGCAATCTTTTTATTTACCATATGCATAGCTTTTTATTGTGGATGATTCATAGATAGCCCATTATGGTGATGCTGCAGGTTTCCACCATGATTAGGCATGGCTTAGGCTAGCGGCCCAGGCGTTTCTCTAACACAGGATACAAACTCCATGGACTTACAAGTTCCCTCTTTATTTCACACCGGTGACATCCATATACAAAAGAGCATGATATCAACTTAGTACAACAAGGTACAAGTGTAATGTTGAAAACGTTCCCCGTGACAACACGGTTCTGCTAATTCCAACTTATAAGTGCAAGCATATACAACAAAGTTGTCACAATGGTTCAAGTTTATTAGGGGCAAAGAATAAAGTGTGCCATCAAGTTTGTGAGGGCTTTAATCACTAATTTTTCACATAACAAAATAGTTTTTAATTAGAAGATAGTTGAAAACAAGAATATACTTGGAATGGTGTAACACACCATGCATAGGAGTTTATAGTGGACACTTTGGAATAACTTGGTTTCTTGGGAGTTGGAAACATGAGTAGAACTTACTCATACAAGTGGAGGCTAGCAAAAGACTAGGAGCAACCAACTAAGAGAGCAATAATGGCCATAATCATGCAGTTTAACAAAGCATACTAATCAAAGCAAAGAGTGGTACTACAAGTCAAGGAATAAATGATCATAGAGGCTAATGGTGACTTGTGAGAGTCATAACATGGTGTGAGCATGTGCCAAGTCAACCCAAGCAAAGCATCAAAGGAGAACACACAATACTATGCTTTTGCATGCTAAAACAACGCATAATTTTTTCAAGGCACACTAAACAATCCCAATTGTTTGGAAGAAGACATGCTACAACAATAATCACTAAGCATAGTGCTAAAACAAGACCTAGCATGTCATGCTAAAGTCTAAGTCACAGTCAATGCAAGCTCCTCTTGCACTTCAAGCAAGAACTTACTACTCCTTTCTAAACACCAAGCAAACTTATTTGCAAAACAACACAGCGAGAACGGGGGTCCAAAGTACTTAATTCAAGCAAACTAAAAACCTAAGCAAAGCAAAAGAAAACTAAGACGTTCCAAGAACAACACAACTGTGCATGAAACAATAAAAACGAAGTGTCTAGACTGAACTGAACTTTTTATTGATGAAGAAGGGGATGCCTTGGGCATACCCAAGCTTTGACGCTTGTACCTCTTGGATATTTCTTGGGGTGACACCATAACCAAAATGACAAGGCAAGCATACAATGAGCATCTCAGCAATTCTTCTTATGTACCATGGGAATATGGTGCTTTTTCTCTATTTCCTCTTTTCTCGATGTGTCTCTCTTTTTTTATAAGAAGAATGCTTCATAGATGTCACTATGGTGATGCTGCAAGTTTCCACCATGATTAGGCATGGCTTAGGCTAGCAACCCAGGTGTTTCTCTAACACAGGATACAAACTCCATGGACTTACAAGTTCCCTCTTTATTTCACACCGATGACATCCATAGACAAAAGAACATGATATCAACTTAGTACAACAAGGTACAAGTGCAATGTTGAAAACGTTCCCCGTGACAGCATGTTTCTGCTAATTCCAACTTATAAGTGCAAGCATATACAAGAAAGTTGTCACAATGGTTCAAGTTTATTAAGGGCAAAGAATAAAGTGTGCCATAAAGTTCGTGAGGGCTTTAATCACTAAGTTTTCACATAACAAAATAGTTTTTAATTGGAGGATAGATGAAAACAATAATATACTTTGGAATGGTGTAACACACCATGCATAGGAATTTATAGTGGACACTTTGGAATAACTTGGTTTCTTGGGAGTTGGAAACATGGGTAGAACTTACTCATACAAGTGGAGGCTAGCAAAAGACTAGGAGCAACCAACTAAGAGAGCAATAATGACCATAATCATGCAATGCAACAAAGCAAACTAACCAAAGCAAAGCGTGGTACTACAAGTCAAAGACTAAATGATCATAGAGGCTAATGGTGACTTGTCATAGTCATAACATGGTGTGAGCATATGCCAAGTCAACCTAAGCAAAACATCAAAGGAGAATACCACAATACTATGCTTTTGCATGCTAAAACAACGCATAATTTCTTCAAGGCACACTAAGCAATCCCGGTTGTTTGGAACAAAACATGCTACAACAATAATCACTAAGCATAATGCTAAAACAACACCTAGAATGCCATGCTAAAGTCTAAGTCACAGTTAATGCAAGCTCCTCTTGCACTTCAAGCAAGAACTTACTACTCCTTTCCAAACACCAAGCAAACTTATTTGCAAAACAACACAGCGAGAACGGGGGTCCAAACTACTAAAGCAAACTAAACAAACTAAGAAAAGAAAACAAAAACTAAGACGCTCCAAGAACAACACAACTGCGCATGAAACAATAAAAACGAAGTGTCTCGACAGACCTGAACTTTTTATTGATGAATAAGGGGGTGCCTTGGGCATCCCCAAGCTTTGACGCTTGTACCTCTTGGATATTTCTTGGGGTGACACCATTGTGGCATCCCCAATTTTGAGCTTTTGTCCATTCTTCATCTCATTGCATCATTCTCTCTCTACACCTGAATTTTTTTCCTTCATACAAAACTCCACACATCTTCATCAGCAACATTAGCTTATTCAAAAGATATTAGACCACTGGCAAAGCTTTGAAACAGCAAGGCTTTTCACTAAAAACACAAGCTACTGTAGTAACTCTTTCAAAGAAACTCAATTTACCTGAAGAGAGCTCAAAAAGGAATCAATAAGAAGCAAATGCAAATAATGGCAGAAATCTGTCAAAACAGACCAACAGTTAGAAAGCGATTTTTTCGAACATATTTTTTTAATCAAATCAAAAAGTGTTGAACTAAATAAAGTTAGCCAACATACTGGGGTATTTATTCGTAAATGTTGAGCTCATTCCGAGTTACAGAGCCTCCTCGCGATTTTTTTGGTTGAGGACAGAAATCTGTTTCGGAACAGCAACTCCCCAAATCTTACTTCCCTCTCATTAGAGGTCATTCTTGGCACAAAAAGCAAACAAAAATGATAAATAGAGTTTATTACAGAAGTAATAACTTCCAAGACTCAAGTAAACTTTTGGGTTATCTCCCAACAAGTACTTTTCTTTAACGCCTTTAAGTTAGACACAAGAAGCAAGAAGAATCAAGTATTTTCAAATGAAGAATTATTAACATTCATATTTTTTCGGGGCAATCCAATCAAAGTTCTTTTCAAAGGCTTCATGCATTCCAACAAGCTTATAGGGTATGTGTATATTGAATTCCTCTCTAGGCTTAGTTTTATCAGAAATACCCACAACATCTACACTTGAACCTAGCATATTGAAACGTTCAAAAACTTTTTTTTAGCTTCCCTAGCAACATCATGGAATTCTTTTGATAATGTTTCAAGGATGTATTCCCTTTTTTCAACATTCTTCTCTTCTTTTAGTTTTAGGAATAAGAATTGTATGAAGGGGTTAAGGCTAACAAACCTAGCCTCCAACATATGAACTAAATAAGCTGCAGCAATCTCATAATTAGGAGCAAGTTCTGCTATAGATTTGTCCTCGATATCCTCATGCTTGCTAACATAATTAAAGAATTCTTCAATATTATCTTTCCCAATTATGGAGACACTACCTATCGCAAGATATTTTAGAGCGAACTGGGGAAGCAACATGGTTAACTAGAGCAAGGTGGCAACTAGAGTAGGAACTAATTTTTGTGTGTTTTTGAATAAGGCAAGCAAACCAAGCTAGACTAATTTTTTTTGGGTTTTTTGAAAAGAGGCAAACAAAACCAAGCAAAAGAAATCAAAGCAAACTAAAAACAAAGTAAACAGAAAGGAAGTGAAGGACCCCCTAGTGAAGATGTCCTTAGCCTCCCCGGCAACGGCGCCAGAAATCTTGATGCGTGCACCCAGTGTTTGACGTGGGACACTTCGTTGGAACTCCAAGAGCAAGGTGCGATGAGCACAGCAACAAGTTTCCCTCAGTAGAGACCGAGGTTATCGAACCTGAAGGAGGAAGGAAACGTCTCAAAGGTGTTGCTAGCAACATGGAGACCTGCACAACACAAACTCAAGACTTTGCCCCAACGAATCAGTGAGGTTGTCAAGCTCACCGGTTTTCTATAAGAAAGGATTAAACGTATGGTGTGGAAGGTAATGGCTTGCAGCAAGTAAACAAGTAACAGTGGAAGATGTATCAATGGTAAAGATTGGACCGGGGTCCATAGTTCACTAGAGGTGCTCTCCTTAGATAAACAACATGGCTTGAAGGGTAAACAAATTACAGCAGGGCAATTGACAGGAACTGAGCAAGGCATAACAATGCAATTACTAGCAAGAAAGATCCTATGAGGTTGATTGGGCAATACAACAATATACATAGACCGTCATCCAACTGCATCTATGACTAGAAGTCCACCTTCAGGTTATCATCCGAACCCCCTCCAGTATTAAGTTGCAAGCAACAGACAACTGCTTTAAGCAAAGTGTGTAAGGTAAATAGTCCACATGTTCCATGAACAAGAGACCATTGTTTTCTCCCTAGTAGCAACGACACATCTAAGACCGAAGAGATTATTGTCACTTCCCTTGGAAACTAGAGGCATGAACCCACTATCGAGCATAAATACTCCCTCTTGGAGTCACTAGCAACTACTTGGCCAAGATAGCTACTAATAATAGAGAGCGTGCAAGATCACAAACAACACAGACATGATAGAATCATAAAGATAAAACCATTAATCAAACCAACATAATAATCTCAATATCCATCGGATCCCCGCAAACACAACATGCATGATTACAAATAGATTAGATCTTGATCATGAACGGAGCTCACAAGATCTATACATGAAAGCACAAAGGAGGAGATACAACCATCTAGCTACTACATGGACCCATAGTCCAAGGTGGAACTACTCATGAATCATACCGGAGAGAAGGCCTCCGGGATGATCTCCCCTACGGCAGGGTGCCGGGAAGAACTTCAGATCTCCCCGATCTAGGGACGATGGTGGCAGCGGCTACAAACGGTTTCGTGGATTTTTGATCGGGTACTCAGGGTTTCTGCATCGGGGGCTTCTTATAGGCGAAGGGGGAGGCCGAGGCGGCAACCAGAGGGGGAAAACCCTACCTAGGCGCGGGGTAGGGCCCACCCGCGCCTAGGGGGGTTTAGCCGCCCTGGCACGCCTCCTCGTCTCCCCTCTGGACTTCTTGTTCCCCACGGAAAGTTATTGACTTTGTCCTTCGTCCCGTCCAATTATGAGAATATTTCTTGACTAACTTTTCTGAAACCAAAAACAGCAAAAAACAGGCATCTGGCACTGTTGCAACTTGTTAATAGGTTAGTACTAGAAAACATGTAAAAAGAACCTCAAAGTGTGGACAAGTAAAGCAAAGTAGATACTAAATAAGCATGGAGCATCAAAAATTATAGATACGTTTCCAACGTATCAAGGAGGCACATACCAAGAAAAAATCCCTCCAAAAATCAGCAACAAAGATGGGCTGAGCAAGGAGATCGAAAATCGCGAGCAACAACAGCAGGAACTCGAGCTTGAGAAAGTTTTCCGGTGTTTTTTGGGAGAGAGAAAGAAGATGGCTGGGAGGAGGCACCTTGGAGGAACCTAGGTGGGCCACACCCTAGCCAGGCGCCACCTGGGGGCTGGCCGCGCCCACCAGGGGTGTGCTGGCCCGAGGTGCCCCCCTGGGTCACTCCAGGTGTCCCTCTGCCCCTTTTTTCGAGGAAAAAATTATTTTGAATTTTCTAGGTTTTTCGGGAAACTTTATTTTTGGCTAATTTTCAGGGTATGAAAATTGATTTTCTCGCACAGAATATTTTTTTAGAAGAATCAAAAGCAAATCAAACACCAAACTACAAAAGTTCTAAGACACTCTAACAAGCAAACAACTAACAAAACCAAAGCTAGCAAAGGAAAAGGCAAAGGCTAGGAAGGAGAAAAGTAAAAGAAAGCAAGTATAACCACAGTGAAAACATTATTTTGTTCATTAAAATCCTTTTGTTAAAAAGGTTGATCAAGTCTTGTTACCAAAACAATCTTATATGAGACAAAACTTTGTATTCCACAAGGTGATTATGTTACCTCATACTTGATAGCAATAGTCCCAATCATAATAGTTTCAAAATTTTCTTGTGGAATGGGACAATATATTTCTCCAACCTTGATGCTCTCAATATTTTCAATGGAATTCAGGCAATAGCTTTTAGCAGCCTTCTTGGGGAAATATATAGTATGCTCTTTGTCATTAATATTGAATGTTAATTTTCCTTGATTACAATTGATGGCAGCACCTACAGTATTAAGAAAAGGTCTCCCAAGAATAATAGACATATTATCATCTTCAGGTATCTCAAGCACGAAAAAATCAGTTAAACCAAGCAATTATGAGCCACTTTAATAGGAACATCCTCACATACCAATAGGATTAGTAGTTGACTTATCAGCCATTTGCAAAGATATATCAGTTGGTATCAACTTTTCTAGCTGGAGTCTATTGTAGAGAGAAAAAGGAATAACACTAACTCCAGCTCCCAAATCACATAAAGCAGTTCTAACATAATTATTCTTAATAGAGCAAGGAATAGTTGGTATACCTGGATCACCAAGTTTCTTTGGAACCTTACCATTGAAGGAATAATTAGAAAGCAAAGTAGAGATCTCCTCATTAGGAATCTTCCTTTTATTAGAGACAATATCCTTCATATACTTTGAATAAGGAGGCAACTTAATAGCATCATTCAAAGGAATTTGCAAAAATAAAGGTTTCATCCACTCACAAAACTTGTTGTAGTGTTCATCCTCCTTTGAATTGTGTTTCTTACCTGGAAAGTGCATAGGTTTCTACACCCAAGGTTCTCTCTAATTACCATGTTTCTGAGCAATAAAATCTTCCTTAGTGTACCTAGTGTTCTTAGTGTGCTTCTCAGGTTCTTCCTCAACTTCCTCCTTATCAGGAGCATCATTTTTATCATTACCACTCTTAGTTTCAGCATCAGAGACATATATACTATTAGGATCAACAGCAGGTTCAAGTGGTTCCTCAATTACGTTATGTTTCTTTTTCTTTCTCTTACGAGGACTACCACTACTTTCACCTTGTTGAGAATCCTGCTCAATTCTTCTAGGGTGTCCTTCAGGATATAAAGGATCTTGAGTAGCTATACCACTCCTAGTTCGAATTCCATAAGCATGTTTATCTCCTGAGGCATTAACTAGCATATCCTTTTGTACCTTAGCAAGTTGATCAAGTTGGGTTTTAACCATTTGAAAGTGTTTACAAAGCATTTTAATATCATTAGAAGTTCTTTCCACGATATCTTTCAACTCATTAATAGCTATAGAGTTTTCCAATAAATGATTCTGAACTTGTTTATTAAAATTACCTTGTTTAACAATAAAAATGTCAAGTTCCTCTAAACATTGATCATGAGGCTTACCATAAGGAATATCACCTTCATCAAAGTGTTGGAGAGAGTGTACCTTAATAGCAGATGAGTGGGGAATTGGCTTGCATAATTCTTCTATAGGAGGTAGATTCTTCACATATTCAGCTCTAATACCTTTCTCCTTTAGATACTTCTTAGATTCCTTCATCACTTCATCATTTAATGCAATAACTCCCCTCTTCTTTGGTGTTGGTATTGGATCTTGTTCAGGAAAAACTGGTTCAGGAGTAATAGGCTCAGGTATGTTTAGCTCAGTTGAAGTCCAATCATCATAATTCTTGCTTATTTTAGCCATTAATTCTTCAGCATCTGTAGGAGTCCTTTTCCTGAAAACACAATCAGCAAAGGTATCTAGGTATGTCCTAGAATCATCAGTTAGTCCATTATAATAAATATCAAGAAGCTCATTCTTAGGTAATGGACATCTAGGATGTGCATGAATCAAGCATAGAACCATGTCCATGACTCAGGCAATTTATCTTCTTCTCCCTATTTAAAATCAAAAAGTCTCCACAAAGCAGCATGTTAGCACTGGGAGGAAAATATTTCTAGAAGAAAGAAGCAATCAAGCAATCAGGGCTATCAATGGAACAAGGAGGCAATCTATTAAACCAAGCCCTAGCTTATCCTTTTAGTGAATGTCACATCCCAAAATTCTCCTAATTTTGGAATGGGAAATAAATAAAATAAGTTTGTTTGATTGTTGACTTCGTTGAAAACTCTCAAAGAGAAGAAACTTTTTGAATAGAAAATCCTCTCAATCTTGATTTCAAAACCTTATATTATTTTGTTATGACCTAAGTAGCCATATAGGCAAAAGGGCATGAATTGATTCTAGATTGTGGAATTGGTGTGCAAGGTTTCAGAAAATTCAAAATCATGTTGCATGCATGAGCATCATTGCATATAAACCCTAAGAAAGAAATAGTGATGCCGAAAATAAATTCAAAACCCTAAATGGGATTTCCCCATTCTAAGTATAACCCTTGAGTTATGGCTTTGTCCGCAGCAACAATTAAGAAATGGAATTCATGAATGGGTATATAGATAGAGTGCATATTTACAAAACAATAGGAAGTGGTTGGAATGATTTTGGAGCTCAAAATCAAAAGATATGAATTATATAAAAAATTAAGAGAAATAAAGTAAAAGCCCTATAAACCAAACTCAACTTTTATTTGTTTAAGTATTTTGAAATATATGAAAAATAGATTAATTATTGTCCTAAAATAAACCTTGTCAAATTACAAATTATTAGAAATTTGTTTGACCTAAATTGGATGCCTAAAACAAAAGCTAGAAAATAAAACAGAAAAGAATTTAAAAAAACGAACTAGACCTAATCTACCGGCCGAGCCACCCGGCCTAGCCCACCTCGCGCGACTTACCTACAACGCGCAGCAGCAGCTTGCGCCCCGGCGGCAGCCCATCGCCAGCCCACAACATAGCACATCAGCCCGCTGCCCTCCCTCTCTCCCTGACAAGTGGAGCCCAGCCCACCTTCTCCTTTCTCTCGACCAGAGACCGAGAAGAACGCCTGCCCTCGATCCCGAACCGACCCCCCCTCAAATCCGGACGGGTTCGCTGGTCGTTTTCCCTCGTATGCACGCCCATCCCTCCATATAACCCCCTCCCTCTCCTCTGTTGGAGTTTTCACCAAATTCGAACCCTAGCACCGGCCGCAGATGAGATTCCGATCTCGCCGGATTACTTGCCGCCGCAAAAGCTTCGGGATGTTGAGGACCTCGTCGATCCCGAGCACCCCGTCGCCTATACTCGCCCCTATCCTGCCCCTCTCTCTGCGCCGCTTCTTCTCACCTCTTTTCCCCTCTCGCAGGAGCGCCACATCGTCCTCATTCGCTCGACGGAGTCCCGCCGGAGCTCCGCCCCTCTGTACAGCTTCAGCCGCCCACGACAGTCGCCAGGGGAAGAAATCAGACACGCTGTTGACACCAGGGAGCCCAACGTCTCGTGCCGCATCTCGTCATCCACATCACCGCTGCCAGGGAACATCGGAGCGCTCGCCATCATCGCCGTCTAAAGCCACCGCCGCCACACAACCGTCCTCGCCGGAGACCCTTGCCACGGTCACTCCCCGCCGTCCGATCCGCATAAGATCCAGCGGCTCGCGTTCAATCTGGCACCGAAGAGGTACCGGCCAGTCAGAGCGTGCCACCTCGCACTGCTTTCCCAGAGGATTTCACCTTTACTGAAATTGAATAAAAAATGCAGATTTTGAGTAAAGTTTGGGAAATTCATAGGAAAAGATTTAATGATCCAAAAATAACAAATAAAATACCTACAGATTCAGAAAATTATGAAGATTATTTATATGAGATTATATGGAACTTTTATAGTATATATGTATAGTAATTATTTAAATAGTTTAATGGCCTATTTGGAGTAAATAAATCATAGGAAATTATCTACATATCATAAAAATACAAATAAGATGTCTGTGGAATCCTCGTTTCATGTAGAACATTAATGTGGCATTATATTTAATTTTTGTCAAAGCAAATAATATAAATGATTTAAATCCTTATATCTAGTATTTAAATCCCAGAAAATTAACCAGAACTCCAAAATTAGTGAAACCAATTGGTAATGTTTTGTATTGATAATATCTATACATAGAAATTGCGTGCCAAAATATTTGGAACTGTTAAAATAGAAATGCATCCAGAAAACTATAAACTCATTGCAATAGTGTTTTAATCATAAAAATATATCTATAACTCCTTTTTAGGTGATTCAAATTGTTACTGGTTATAAATTGCATTACCTACGCAGTAGCATTTAACTCACAATTTAATACGACAGAAACATCAGTAGTTCAATTAAAGTGGTATAAACCATATTAAATTGATATAACTTTAATAATAAATGCTTTAATGCATTAAATGACTTTCCACATGCATCATGTGATATAATAATGTTCAGAGAACTAAATACAACCATTGTGACTTATTAAATCATCATACATGCATTTGCTCCTCATTGTTTTATTGCATTGTTGTATTGTTGCAATGTTTTGAATGGTGTGTTTGTTGTGCTTTGTTTCAAATGTTAGATTGCGAGGAGTGCAACTATTGTGATTGCGACTACTATGATTGCAAGTACTGTGGTTATGACGAGTGCAACCATTATATCTATGAGGATTGTGAGGATTATCTAATCGACTACATCAACATCAAAGGCAAGTGGTGCTATCTTGGTCATAAATGTCCTACTGTTTTCCTAAGCATTGTAGATGTTTTTGTAGAATGCATATGTAGGAATTGTTGTGTATATGCGATGCTATGTCCTATATTATTCCCTAGTATTCCTTGTTTATGAACCATCGTATTGGTAGATTGCTTAACTATGCTATTTAGACAAGGAAGGGAATCACACCATGAAAAAGTATATGTTTTGAAAGGATTTTATTTTGTTAAATGGCAAACCAACATGATTTTAATAAACCACCTGGGCGGAATGGCATTGATTGGGTCATCGAGTGTGGATTATGGTGGGGAATGCCGCTCAGGACACTGAGAAAGGATTGGTTTCTTTGTTTGATAGCTTTCGTGTGCAACCATGTGCCAATAATGAAATGGTCAGTTGGCTGGACTTAGTAGGTTGTGGAGACCCAGACCCTACGTAGCCAAAGATGTAGAATAGTGTAGGTTGGTACGGTTCGTGGATGGGTTTGGAAAGCTCTTCCCGAATTGTCTCGTCTTGGACTTCTCCCTATCATCACACAATATGAGTGTGGTGGTCCGAGCTGGGTTGGCCAGGTCACATGGGTAAAGTGTACAAACCCCTGCAGGGTGTCTAAACTAAGTATTTAGCCGTGTCCCCGGTTATGGACGATTTGAGTGATCTGATACTGATGCTATGACATTTCTCACTCATCCCAATTTCTCAATTACTTAATACTTGTTGGATAAACTTAATTGGGTAGGAGCACCTGAGAGTGAACCAGAGTGTCCTATTTATCGTATTGAAAAACTATTTTGATACAAATGTTAGGATAAAACTATTGCTTTTATGCAAATGAGCCTTAACTCCACCTAGCCAAATAAGCATGTAGTTGACAGATCTATTGTTAACCACTTTAGCCTACTTGCCATATATTTCATGTATTGACCCTTCGGGGCTGCTACGTTTTATGTTGCAGGTTATATCGTATCTGAGTGATCATTCATAGGTCGCGAGACTCTACTCAACAATTGTTCACCAATGGCACATTTCAAGGATGGAGATCTACCTTGTATGCTTTCCGCTGTAAAATAATGTAAATTCTGGATCATATTCGTTGTATTTATGATGCACAGTTATATTTGGTATCATTTTGTACTGTGTGTGCCAGTGAACCGATCCAGGGATTGGCACTATACACATGAACTCAGCCTTATCAGGCGAGGGTGTTATAGTGAAAAAGGGAAAATTTGAGTAACAAAGTACTTGCGCATCTTAAAATTATCAGAGAATAAAGCACTCATAGTAGAAAGCTCATTCATATGAGCCACAACACTCTCATTTCCAGTCCCACAAAAAGGTTCTTTCTCAATAATGTCTAAATAGGATAAATCAAGAGAGAAATCATAATCTTTATCTTTAATATCTATGGGAGAGGTGGCAAACTTAGGATCAGAGGAAAATTTAGGAATAATGGTACGTCTAGCAAGGAGACTCTTAATAGCACTACCACCATGTGTGTTTTGGCACTCTTCAACAAATTAATCAGTAAACTCAATGTAGCCATCATTAATATCGTATCTCTCTCTAGACTCAGGTGAGCTAACAGGTGTTACAGTGTCTTCACTAGGAGTTTCAGTATTTCCTAGACTAGCCATAGTAGCATTTATGAAAGGACCGAATGAACCACTCGCATCAAGCACAGTAGAGGTAACATCATGTGTATCAAAAGCAGTTTCAAACTCAGCAGTAGTAGTGTGTGTATCATGTGTATGTGGTGGTGGTGTAACAAGCTTACTTATAATAGACGGTGAATCAAGAGCAACATAGGTGTTTAGGACTGTACCTCTTCTTGTAGTGGATGGTAAAATAGGGAACTTTCCATCACGCGACTTACCCATGATGAACGGAGTAGTAGTGGACAATAATAGATCCAAGTGAACTTATAAATAAAGTTATGCTACTCGACAATAGCGCCAGAAACTTGTCTTGATGACCCACAAGTATAGGGGATCGCAACAATCTTCGCGAGTAGTATTACCCAATTTATTGATTCGACACAAGGGGAGCCAATGAATACTTGCAAGCCTTCACAATTGAGTTGTCAATTCAGCTTCACCTGTAAATAGTTCTTGCTCACAGAAGTTTATCAGTAGCAACAGTTTGTAGTAGCAACAGCAAAACAATGGCAGCAGCAAAACAGGAGCAATAGTAATAGTAGCAACAAACAGTAGGATATGAGTGCGGTAGGCATAGGGATGGATGGACGGGCGTTGCATGGAAGAGTCTAAACATTTAACTTCAAGATCTAGGGCAATTGCAGATAAATAAGAATAAGCATTCAAGTACTAAAAAATCCTAGGCATATGCTCCATATATAGTCATACGTGCTCGCCATGAGAACTTGCACAACAACTTTTGTCCTGCCAGCCCGTGGTAGCGGGGCCTCTAGGGAACTATTGGCAATTAAGATGCTCCTTTTAATAGAGCACCGGAGCAAAGCGTTAACACTCCGTGAACACATGTGATCCTCACACCACAGCCATCCCCTCCGATTGTCCCAATTCCTGTCACTTTAGTGCCTTTGGATCCGGACAATGATATATATACACAACTCGCAGATAATATCACACACAATACTATCATAATGATTCAATAATAAGTTCAGATCTGAGATCATGGCACTCGGGCCCTAGTGACAAGCATTAAGCACAACAAGTTGCAACAAAGTCAAATAGCACTAATAGAGATACTAGGCACCATGCCCTAACAATCTTATTCGATTACAAGATAGAACCCATCCAATCCCTACCATCCCCATAGCCTATAGCGGGGGATTAGTCACTCATGGATAAGGGAAACATTGATGGTTGATGGAGAGGCGTTGGTGATGATGATGGCGATGATCCTCCCCAAATTCCCCATCCCGGCAGGGTGCCAGAACTGAGTTTCTGGATCCAAATCGCGGCTTCTGGTGGTGGCGGCACAACGGAACTCTTTCTGAAAAAACAACGAACCCCCTCGGTTTTTAGGTCAAGGGGTAACTTATAGGCGAAGAGGGAGGCCGAGGGGGTTCCTGGGGTGGTCGCACCCCCCTAGGTGCGCCCAGGCCTGGCCCGCGCCTGGCAGGGGTGTGCCCCCCCCCAGGCCTCCACTTCGTCTCGTACTCTGGCTCCGTGGATCTTCTGGTGAAGTAGGATTTTTGGCATATTTTCCGGGATTTTTCCTAATAGTTGATTTTCTGCATAAAAACTAGACACCAAGTTAATTCTGTTGAAAACAGCGTCAGTCCGTGTTAGTTGTATCCAAATCACACAAGTTTAGAGGAGAAACAATAGCAAAAGTGTTTGGTAAAGTAGATACGTTTTGGACGTATCAGTTTGCTGCGAGGTAAGTGGTGGCTGCCATGACTGCGGCCTGCGGTGTCTTGGGCATGATGTTGCCCTGCGAGTCCATCGATATGAAGGATAGGTCGAGTGCCTTGGTGGCCTCGCGTCGTGTAGTGGGGTCCATGCGCTCCATAGAGAGGGGTGCTTGTGGCCTTCGTAGCCTTTCGAGGAGGATCCACCGGCGAAGGAGAGCATGGCTCGCCATATGCTTGACTCGTCGGCTGCCCTCCTATGTTGTTCGAGCTCCTTGTGCTTCTCGACTTATCGATTGTGCTCCTTGATGAGGAGCCAGTGGTAGCCCATCAGCATGTCTCAAGAAGCGTCGAGTGGCAGAGGGTTGGTACCTCGCACAGCTTCCCGGACTCTTTCCCACCAGGCGTCGTTGAGATGGATCTCCTGATGATTGCGATTGCTGCCGTTGGCAACTTAGTGTGCCCCGTTCCTGTTGGGATTGTCCGGGGGTGGGATGTTTCCTTCGTCCGTGGAGTTAGGATACTGCGGGTTGGGAGGGGGAGCCGTTCGTTCGGCTCCGTTGTCGACATCGCCATCGATGATGACCACGCACATGTAGCGGTGGGGGAGATCATTGCTCCCACAACTTTCAGACCCAGAACCGTAGGTTCCTTCCTCCATAGGAGGGTTGCAGAGGTCGAAGTTATAGCTGTTGCTGTCATCCGAATTGCTTGTTAGCGATGGTGTGCTCAGGACACCGATCGGTGGTACCCAGAGAGCGGGTGCGATTGTCGGAGGTACCACCCGCTCTGGGAGGCGGATGGTGCTGATCTTGCCTACCTGGAAGCAGAGGCCTCCAAGCATCATGCTGACTCTGTCTCCTACGGAATCGAAGTCACGGCGGGTTGCAGGTGAGTGGACGGTGAAGTCGATGGTGCCAAAGAGGAGGTGGTTCTCCGCGGCGGAGGAGTCGAAGATCGCGGTGGATGGGGCCACCACGATCTCAGAATCAGCATCCCCAGTTCCCACAAACAGCGCCAATTGACGAGGGTCCGAATCTTCAATGACCATTGTTATGGACTTAGGTTTTGGAGGAGGAGATGCTAGAGATCGCGGAACGTCTAACAGATTCGCAACACGGGGACACGAGGTTTACCCAGGTTCAGGCCCCCGGAGGGAAAACCCTACTCCTGCTTGTCTGTTCTTGATTGATGGCGATGTCGATGATTACAAGGGTGCGCAGATGCAATCTAGTGTGAGGTGTGTTCTAGGGTATGAGGTGAGAGAGCCTTCTCGTCGTGCCCTCCTGGCCTTTATATGGGGAGGCCAGGTCTCGGGGTAGGTTGAGTCGGTTACAGATTAGGGTTAACCCCTTTGAATTTCTATCTAAATTGGTCGTGTCCTCCAAGAAGTCGAGTTCTCTCTGGGCTTGCGCCATCCGAAGTCTCCTTAGGCTTCATGATTGCAACAAGTCCTTTCCGTGGGCCTCTGTTGGGATGGACCAGGTAGGATAACATCAGGTATCCTTAGGGCATATCCATGTCATTAATACATGTGTGTTTAATAAACAAATAAGAGTTCCTAGTTATGCCTCTCATATAAACTAGCTCGTTGATTAACATGAGGATCAAAGATTTCCTGATCATGAACATTGGATGTTGTTAATAACAAGGTCACAACATTGGTGGAATGATGTGATGAACACTCACCCAAAGTATAGTAATACCATAAAATCATTATGTTTACATTGCTATAATAAGTCCTACGATGGTGGCGCCAATGTCAATGTCTAGCATAACAATGGTCTCCTCTTCCCACCGAACAGCATGCGGCCGCACGACATGCGCAATACCCTTAGGACACCATGAATCATTTGGCCGATGTCCATGTTGCTGAGATTGAGTGTCCCTCGCCGCTAGAGAGGAGACTTTACGTAGATGGCAACATTGAGGTCATGGCCGAGGACGCTTGCGCCTTGCATGTCAGACGTGATGGGGGAGAAGACGACGTTGTAGTCGGTGGGGGCCTCGATCTTGCTAATCACGGGGGAGAACCGTGATGACGAGAGCGGCATCGCCTCGTAGCTCTCGTTGAAGAAAGTCAACGACAATAAGGAGGTGCTCTTTGAAGAGTCGCCAATGGTATTCCCTTGAGTTCCTCTGGTGTCACCGGTGCTTGTCCTTCCATAGTTGTAGCCACATCCCCACCTTCAAATTGACTTAAGACCAACTCCACCGCCATCGATGCTGCCTTTCTCATCGTGGTGGTGGCTCCAAATTTGTGGTGTGACTCGCGTACTTGCGACGGGTGAGCTCCTCCCCCCAAGAGTCATCCGACATCCTGTACGGCTTCTCGCTGACCCTCTTCTTGTGCGGCTGCTTTTCAGTGATGGGCATCATGACACAGTGGTGAAGAGGCGAGTGTGTCGTCTTTAGACGCGAACAATAGCGGACGAATTGGGGTAAGGAGAAGTGGTGGGATATTGATAAAGGCATAGGCTATGGGTTTTTGTGGCTGCCAACAAAGTCCCGCAAGCGAAATATGACATGGCGCAAGGTGCCGACACCCCGCGTTAGTCCATTTCGTATTGGGTGCGTCAGTGGGATCCCAAACTGTTGCCGACACCCCAAGGGCTACTAGGCCACTATTGGGGGTCGCTGGTGAGATGCTCTTACCACTATCTTATTTCAGATTCAATGATATATTTTTAGTGACATAGCTTATTTTTCTGGCCAAATTAATAATCAAGAATCAAAGAAATAGGCTTTGTAAATTCGGAATGAGAAAGTACCAAGTCCATCCACCTTTATAAAAAGACCAAGTCCACTGACGGGCAACAGAGCACAAGAGAAGAAACACCCTCCTCTGCCTTCGCACGCGTAATCGTTCGACCGGAGAGTGTAAAACAATCGCGAGTTGTTGTGCACAAAATTCCTAAGCATGCGAATAAGAATATGGACACTCGTGAGAGCAACTCCAACAACCTGCTCCAAACAGACCGAACCGGTCTGATTTCATTTGAACAGACATAGGTCTGGGCCTAACGGGACATCAAAACCGGATTAGAGCCCCTGATGCATCCGTTGCATTTTCAGCCTAAATTTAGGCTCGAAATGCATCAACACGGATATGTGGTGGACCGAACATGTCCTCTCGAGTTCACCCTAGGCCCACGTGTTAGCGACCCATAGTCCCCTTACCTCCCTCACTTGGTCCTTTATAGGCCTTGTTTGGTAGTAGAAGTTTTGTGGGGATTAGAGGGGATTATCCCCACCAAACCCTAATTCCCCACTTATTCTTAAAATAGTGTTTTGTTCTAGTGTATTAGGCCATGTTTGGTACTAGAGGTTTAGTAGGGATTGGAGGGGATAATCCCCAAAGGGATTGGGTGAAACCCCTACCTTCACCCAATCCCCTCAAATCCCCACAAAAATTCAATCCCCAACAATCCACTAGGTAGGGGTAGTGTATTGGGTATTGAGAAAGATGCACTAGGGATTTGAGGAAAACTGGGGAAAAGTGGGGATAATCCCCTCTAAGGCCTTGTTTGGTAGTAGAAGCTCTAATACACTAGAACAAAACACTATTTTAAGAATAAGTGGGGAATTAGGGTTTGGTGGGGATAATCCCCTCTAATCCCCACAAAACTTCTACTACCAAACAAGGCCTTAGAGGGGATTATCCCCACTTTTCCCCAGTTTTCCTCAAATCCCTAGTGCATCTTTCTCAATACCCAATACACTACCCCTACCTAGTGGATTGTTGGGGATTGAATTTTTGTGGGGATTTGAGGGGATTGGGTGAAAGTAGGGGTTTCACCCAATCCCTTTGGGGATTATCCCCTCCAATCCCTACTAAACCTCTAGTACCAAACGTGGCCTTAATGGGGACTACCTATCCTCATCCCTACTCTCACGACCAATTCACACCCTAGCACCCAAGTCCACTCCTCGTTAGGGTCGTCCTCCGGCCGAAGCCATTGTGTGTGGGCCCATGATAATGTTTTGGTCGAGGTCAGACATATGTTCTAGCAGTTGTGCCAGACGTTGTCGTGTCCTCACGTGCACCTCCTGGCGGGCTGGCACCTCAACATGAACCACATTTTGGTGTCGCCCGTGCCTACCGACGAAGAGGCATGTCGTCAACAGACACTCCGACGTCATGCATTTCTCCCGCCAGATCAGCGGCACGACCGGGCCTACGCCGAGGACTCGCCGCTATGGGACGGCTATTTCGAGGCAGAGCATGACCTCCTTCATCGTGCCTATTTCACAACTCCATGTCGCCGTCGGAGCACGTCGAGGGGGAGGAGGAAGAGTAGTCACCCGCCAACGAGTAGCCTGACTAGCCTGCCTACCAGGGAGTGGCCGCGCCTCCCGTCAAGAAGGAGGTGGAGGACGACGCGCCCCCAGTGCCCGCGCAAGATGGAGCAAGAGGAGAAGGACGTGCTCAAGGTTGCCATCACGGAGTTCGACCTAGCGGAGCTCGCGTTGTAGTCCTACTTAGCATTCGCACTCTACGAGTAAGCAATGATGGCAGCAACTCCGCCGGCCACTGCACCGACACCTACCTAGTGGTCGCCGTGGAGCAACCGTGCAGCTCAATCCCCGTTTGCACCTACACCTGGCGGCATGTCGCCTACATGGCCACCCGTTGTCGTCGAGATCTAGGACGGCGACTGGACCACCGGCGGCAAACAAGGCCGAAGAGAAGGGTGCCTAGGCCACCAACGGTAAACCTGTAGACTAGGGTTTTATTTTTTAGTTGAACAAAGTTTTATTTACTGTCTAGGTAAAATATGTTTTTATTTGTGTTATTACTTGCAGTATTTTTTTTTTAGAATGGAGACGCGGTCGGGTGCACGAGACGAGTCTCTGCCGCGGCATACCAAACAACCAAATCATACATTAGATTTGCCCTAATCGCATCTCTAGACAGGGCACGGGTCGACGAAATCATGACACGCACATTCTCACAATGCCAGTGGCCAACACAGCGAAAAGCAAAAAGAAGGTTTAGCAGCAGCAGTAGCGGAACAACATCGAACGGCAAAGCTACGGGGCCTGGGAAGCGCGGCATGTGTCCGCGTCCTGAGAGAGAGCTAGTCGCACGTACACGCATGAGGCACGGTCGGGCGTCGCCGTGTCGGGTGGCGGAGATGGCCGTGCGAGCACGCACTCACGCACGCAAGCTGCTCCACACCCGGCTACTAGCTGTAACCAGTACAGATCTGGAAGACGAGCAGGCCGGCGGCCGAGCAGTGATCTCGTTCTCATGGGTGCCACGGGTGTTGCGGTCCCCGCGGGAGCGGGTATCCTGGGTCGTGCCATCCCGGGTCGTGGCGGGCATTGGCGGCTGAACCGGGGTAGTCCTGGACGTCGACCTCCATCTCCACCCTCACCGGCACCGCTTCATCCATCCCGGTCGCCGCCGTGAACCCGCGCGCCGCCTCCTGGGCACCACGGATTTGTCAGTTTGCGGCGGCATGCGATTTGTCAGTTTTGACATGCGTATCAGCAGTTAATACAGTACACTGTCGATCCCTAATTAAACACTTGGGAGGCGATAGAGAGGAGAAGCAAACCTGTCCGGCACCCTTCTCGGTCGCCGTCGTCGCTCCATCCTCCCGGTGGTGAGCACGACCCGCTGCAAGGAAGAAATGAAGCTGTAACACACTCAGCGCATCTGAACAGCAAGGAACAGGGACGGCAAGCAAGCACGTACCTGCAGAAGCCGCCGACGCCGCGCCGCCGACGCTCGCAAGGCAGCAGAGGGAGAGCAGCACCAGTAGCCCCGCGGCCGCGAGGAGGCGGCGTCTTCGTTTCCGCGGCGGCGCCATCACATCGCCGAGCACGGACCTCTACCTCTCTCTCTCTCTCTCTCTCTCTCTCTCTCTCTCTCTCTCTCTGGTCAGTGCGGGCAGCGCGTGAAGAGTGAAGACAAGTAGTAGCAGTAGTACTTTCTGCTTCTTGTCTGGATCCACCTAGCTCTTCGATTGACCTGTGCACAGCACACACACAGTAACCGCTTTGTTTATTGGGAGAGAAAGAGAGCATCGGCCCGTGCTTGTCCTGCAGCTACCGCGTGCGACAGGCAGAGCGAGTGGGTGGCACTCCGGTGCTGGCCAGACGATCGTGATCCGGCCTCGGCGTTATTACCCTTGCCGCCGTCTCAGGCCACACGGCGTTCCGTTTGACCGTACACACACTGTTCACACGCTCGACAGACACACCCCAAGGGGTCAACCGCCGTATTATTTATCTGCTGGATGGAAACGCCTCTTTTGCACTGCGCGCTGTCGGGTTGGACTTTTGTTTGCATCTGATCTGCGCCGAGATTCCCACCGCGCGCCAACGCCAACGCTGGGATGATAATACACCAGCCGTGCATCCATTGTTTAAGCGTTTGAGAAATGGTAACTTCAGCTTAGGATCTTCCCCACTTGCTACGGATCACGGGTACTCCAGTCAGATAGATAGAGAAACGTAATGTATGGTCCACTTATTTGTCGGGACATGTGGTTTGGGTCATCATTCGAGGTTTGTCTCATGCCTTGGGCTCGGATGGTCGGCGATTAATTGGCTCTATGTACTCTCTCTTTTTCAATATATAAAATATTTTAGCTTCTTCTAAAACGTATATATCAAACGATTTTTAGTGTATAGGTTCGAAGTAAAATTAGTAAACCTAAAACTAAAATGCGTTTAAATACATGTGTTTAAAAAAAAGCTAAACTATTTTATATTTTGAAACCGAGGAGTGTATGCTTGCTATCTAAGTCCTAAATCAACACCTTGATTATTATATCTAGTTTAATATTATTATCGACATGTACTATGTACTTATATTTAATGCAGTATACGCTATGATTGAACTCATTAGTCACGTACTTGCGAGAGATGTAGGACGTGTATTACCGAGTGGGTCCATAGTATATCTCTTCATTAGAAGGAGGGATAAATTCCAATATTGATTCATACAACTTAATAAATACTTTATTTATAGTCATCTTGTTACGGTATGATGATTGATGTCCCAAAAACATTCTCTCGATACAAGTAAATAACATAATTTCATGGTCTAATGATTAGGATACTTGACATAAATTAGGTTTTGCAATTTAAACTTTGTGACATGATCTAATTGCATTGCTTAGTTGGGTCTCTCCATAACGTTATTTCTCTGAATTACACAATCTCGCTATTAATTGATAACACATGTCCATGGTTAGAAAAATATAACCATCATTAATCAACGAGCTAGGCTAGTGGAGGCTTGCTAGGAACACAATGTTTTTTATAAAACCACAAAAGTATTATGTTTCCTATTAATGCAATTATAGCATGAAATACAAACATTTATCATGAACTAGAAATATGATAATAACAATTTTTCTCTAAGTGAAAGGGCATTTTCCTAATTTTGTGTTTTGGTGTTTGGTTAACAACACATTTGTGGACTAACCGTGTGCTAAGTGTTTTCAGGATCAAATCATGCCACTACATTTGCTAGGCTTTGTGCAGCTGAAAAAGATGACCCGGAGAAGTTTCTTCATCCGTTTGCTTCCTGCTCCTGGTGTCTGGCCGGAATTTCCGACTCTGTTGCCGGAGTTTCCGACGCACCATCAGCCGGAGTCTCCGTCGTGCTTCATCAAGCCCAGGTGCTCCAAGCCCCTGGAACCAGCTCGGAGTGTCCGCCCCCTGATCCGAAGTTTCCAGCCCATCCAGAGTTTTCGGCTGGACTTCACCCTAAAACTCCGCCCCACCCTCAAGACCAAGAAGCTGCAACCTCCTATTTCCATCCCGGAGTTTCCGCCTGCTGTGTTGAAGTTTTTGGCCTGGACGGAGATTTCGACGTGTTAGCCGGAATCTCCGGGTTAAGTGGTCCGCAACGGCTCTATTTCGAGGGGGCTATTTATACCCCCTTCTTATCCAAGCTGAAGTTGTGGCTTGCATTCTCTCTCATCCATTAATGCTGAGCTTCAACCTTCTAGTTCTCCCTCTCTAGCCACTCAAACTTGTTGCCCCTTGGGGATTTGAGGGAGGATACCTAGACCTAGTTTTCCACCAAAGGGATCTGCGTTTCCCCTCCATTTGTGTAAGTTGTTGTTGCTCTAGGGTTTGAGGAAACCCTAACTTGGTGAAGTCGCCCTCCATATCTCATTCTCGTGTGTAAGAGCTTCAAGGTCGTCTTGGGAGCCTCCAATTAAGTTGTGGAGAAGTGTCCCGAGCATTTGTACAAGGTTCCGGTCGCCACCTTGAAGGCCGTCGTATAGTGGATCGTGTGCTTGCCGCGAGGCAGGTCCGCGGGAGGATAGGGTGAGGCCTCTCGTGGCGCTGGTGGTCTTAGTACCGCCCACCCCTCCAATGGAGACGTACTTCCTCTCAAAAGGAAGGAACTTCGGGATAACATCTCCGTGTCAATTCTCGGTGACTTCTATCCCTTATCTCCTTGCTTTCTTGTTTGTCATATAGGTTCTCTCACTTAGTTGCATCTCTAGAGAACTTACTTTGTGTCAAGCCTTAAAATTGAAAAGAAAAGAAAAATTGAGTAGCGTCTATTCACCCCCTCTAGTCGTTTATACCGATCTTTAAATTTGTATCAGATCCTCGGCTCTTACTTTGGCTTAACAGCCTAAGAGAAGTATGAGCGACAAACAGAAATGGGATGATCCCCCTATTGACAAATGTCCCATCTCTAAGAAATATCTTGCCGACTCCATTAGCTCAGTCAGAGAAGAGATGAAATCCTTGCTTGAGTCATACTTAGGAAAAAGAGATGTTGTCGCAGATGCCCTTGATGGTGCATTAAGTGGTATTAAACCGGTGGATGAGTCCCGCAAGGATGACCCCCCCCCCCGGTGAAGGTGCCAACAAGGGGAAGGATAAACCTCATGGAAGTGTGCCCCCACCACATAGCTATAATAATTCTCCCCTTCCTACACCTCATATCATCCATCGTGGTCCTCCTCCTAAGCTTGATGAATCTAATTTCGCCAATTGGAAATATCTTATGTGTTCTCACTTCAAAAGTTCAAGTGTTCATCTTTGGAAGGTTATGGAGTATGGATTCAAATCGCGTGATCCCTACAACATGATGCCCACGGAAGAGATCAACTATCAACACAACGCCACCGCCTTGTCCATTCTCCAAGATGCCTTGACACATGAGAAAATGACTCACATTTGCTCCTATGAGACCGCCAAGGAGGCTTGGAATTCCCTTGAGCGAGTCTATCTTGGCAACAAGAGCATCCAAAGCTCCAAGTTCGAAGAAATGCACTATGAAGTTGATGGCTTTGTTGGAAAAGAAGACGAGTCTCCCAAAGAGATATATCGAAGAGTCACGACTCTCTCTATTAGGATGATTGACCATGGGAGCAAGGATGTTTATGACAAGTGGATCAAGCGCAAGTTCATGCAGGCCATCTTTCCCTTCAGAAGAGACTTCACAAACAACAATCGATCAAGAGTGGACTTCTATGCCATGTCTTCAAATGAAGTGCTAAGTGAGTTTGTATCTCTTGGAATCATCAACAAGACCGCCGATTATTCTCTTGCTAGTGCTCGAAGGTTGGATTCTCCCACCCTTGCTTTGAAGTCCAAGGCCCAACTCTATGAAGAAGAAGATGATGGATTGTATGTGTTAGGAGGTGATGCCGAAGACGTTAAGTGTGCCTTGAATGAGCACCTAGCTCTAGCATCAAGGAATTTTTGGAGGAACCAAGGGAATGGAAATGGTTCAAGACCTCTCCCAAGAGACTCAAGGCCCAAGTTAAGATCTTGCTACAATTGTCATGAAACAAGCCACTTTGTTGCCGAGTGCCCATATGAGAAGAGGGAAGATGAGGAAGTCTTGTGTTGAAATCCAAGTACAAGCCTCAAAAAAGAACTTCATCAAGAAAGTCCCCAACGAGAACTTCGGCAACAAGAACTTTCCAAACAAGAAGGAACCACAAAAGTATGTGTTGGTGGCTCGTGAAGAGTATGAAGAAACTCAAGAGGATGAGAGTGATGATGAATATGGAGAGATTGTGGGAGTGGCCACTATTGCCACGATTGTCACCGCTTCCGCTACCCCAACCGCTTTCGCCTCCACCTCGTCCACTTCGCCAACATCTCTTTTCGACTCTCCAAATGAAAACAAGCTCGGCACCAAGGCCACATGCCTCATGGCTAAAGGCTCTGTGCTAACTCCTAAAACCTCAACTCCCTCTCTTAATGCTCCTTCATGTGATGATGAGTTTGGTCTTAAAGTTAAGAAGGAAGTGGTGGAATCCACTAACTTCTTAACTAACTTGGAAGGTGATGTTAAGATGTGTGTTGAGTACCTCATGAGTCAACTAGGTGAAGCACGCTACATCATCGATGAAAGATATGTGATGACTACGCACTTCTATTCTTGTAGACAGTTCTTGGGCCTCCAAGTGCAGAGGTTTGTAGAATAGCAGCAAGTTTCCCTTAAGTGGATTACCCAAGGTTTATCGAACTCAGGGAGGAAGTGATCAAAGGTATTCCCTCTCAAGCAATCCTGCAATCAAGATACAAGAAGTCTCTTGTGTCCCCAATACACTTGTCAGGTGTATAGGTGCACTAGTCCGGCAAAGAGATAGTGAAATACAAGTGGTAACGGTGCCAGAAAATAGCTTTGATGGAGCTTGACGATGAGGTAAAGACTGGAAGCAAGCAAACATGCAACAGATCTAGATGCAAACGGTGTTTCAATGTTTAGAAACAAGGCCTAGGGATCATACTTTCACTAGTGAACACTCTCTCATATAAATATCCTCTCTTCATGATACTACTCTTAACTACTCTCCGATTGGACACTCTAATCCACGGTAGGGCCTTCCCCAATCTAGATAACCCCACACTGTCACCTTGAGCGCTAGATGGTTCCAACAAACACCACAATTTCATAGATACATCCAACTCCAAATATAACTCATAACAAATATTCAATCTAGCCAAAGTGCCACACACGGTATGCACGCTGTCACTTTCACATACGTGGGGAAAAGCATAGATCTATTAAAGCACAAAGAGTATTTATGTAGACTCAAACCTAAGTGCCACCATGGCGTGCACGCTGTCACTTTCACACACATGGGGAGAGCAGAGATCTAATGAAGCACTTGAGTAGCAAGGTAGATCTACTTGATTACAAAGCCCATGACCACAACATGATCATGCATAGAGAGAGATGAACACATAGCTACCGGTAGAGCCCTTAGTCTTGAGGAAGAACTACTCCCTCCTCATCATGGAATCAGCAATGGTGATGAAGATGGCGATGGATATGGCTCTGGGGGGCACTTCCCCGTCCCAGCAGGGTGCCAGAACAGAGACTTTCTGTCCCCCGAATCTCCCTTTCGGTGGCGGCGGCGTTGTGGAGGTTTTCGTGGATTTCTTCTGGATTGGCTAGGGTTTTCTCATCGGGGGCTCTTATAGGCGCAGGAATCAAGGTCGGTGGGGGTCTAGGGGGCCCACACACCCTCCAGGCGCCTCTAGGGCTTGCCTGCGCCTAGGGGGTTTGGCCAGCCTGTGGCCCCCTCCGGCTCTACTTCGTGGTTCCGTGTTGCTCCGGGAAAAATAATAACTTTGGCTTTTGTCCCGTCCAATTCCGAGAATATTGATTTTATGCCTTTCTGGAACCAAAAACAGAAGAAAACAGGCAACTGGCACTATGACAAATTGTTAATAGGTTAGTTCTAGAAAAGATATAAAACACCTCAAAGTGTAGACAAAGCAAAGCAAAGTAGATATAAAACAAGCATGGAGCATCAAAAATTATAGATACGTTTCCGACGTATTAAGCATCCCCAAGCTTAACTCATGCTCGTCCTCGACTAGGTAAGTGATAAAAGAATAATTTTTGAGGTGACATGCACCTTCACAATAAAGATCAAACCATTTGCAAGCATTGAAAGCTGGGATCAAAGAACTCTAAACATGTGCATGAAAGATGGAGTTCTAACAATAGGACATAGTTACTATGCATGCAACATGAAAGGTTACAAACAAAGATCATGATAACATGCATTGAAAAATGTTTATTTATTTCACATACAGAAAACATAGCATAGTGGCAATCAACTTGTCCCTCATAGAGTAGCAAATATATGCATAGGACACCTTCAAAGTTCACAAGGGTGACTAGAAACAAATAGCACAAGAACAAGTAATAACACAATATGCATCAATTAATAAGCTTTGAAACACTACACACAGAACAACAACTATGCTCTCTTAATGGTGCCTAAAGGTAGAAGGTGGAGACTCAATAGTGGTGGAAGAAAGGACTTTTTGTAAAGGAAGCAGGGATTACAAGTTTCAAAAAGAGCTTCCAAAAATTATGGTACTTGTTAGCTTTCAGCCCTCATTGCCCCTATCATAAGCATCTTGAAGTGGTTAAGGTTAAAGTGGCAAAGCTGGAGTATATGCTTGACGAAGTATAAGTTGGCAATCTCAAGTCCCTTGAATACGAGGGCCACACCTCATGCATACTCAACTTTGGGTCCAAGTAAGTTCTTGTCATTATAAGTATTTTCATATCATTGAGAACCGCCAACGGGGTACCCCTTGCACATGGTACAGGAGCTTTCCCATAACCAAAATGACAAGGCAAGCAGACAATGAGCATCTCAGCAATCTTTTTATTTACCATATGCATAGATTTTTATTGAGGATGCTTCATAGATAGATCATTATGGTGATGCTGCAAGTTTCCACCATGATTAGGCATGGCTTAGGCTAGCGGCCCAGTCGTTTCTCTAACATAGGATACAAACTTCATGGACCTACAAGTTCCCTCTTTATTTCACACCGGTGACATCCATAGACAAAAGAACATGATATCAACTGAGTACAAAGTACAAGTGCAATGTTGAAAACGTTCCCCGTGATAGCACGGTTTTGCTAATTCCAACTTATAAGTGCAAGCATATACAACAATGTTGTCACAATGGTTAAATTTATTAGGGGCAAAGAATATAAAGTGTGCCATCAAGTTCGTGAGGGATTTAATCACTAAGTTTTCACATAACAAAATAGTTTTAATTGGAAGATAGATGAAAACAAGAATATACTTGGAATGGTGTAACACACCATGCATAGGAGTTTATAGTGGACACTTTGGAAAAACTTGGTTTCTTGGGAGTTGTAAGCATGATTAGAACTTACTCATACAAGTGGAGGCTAGCAAAAGACTGGGAGCAACCAACTAAGAGAGGAATAATGGCCATAATCATGCAGTGCAACAAAGCATTACTAATCAAAGCATAGAGTGGTACTACAAGTAAAGGACTAAATGATCATAGAGGCTAATGGTGACTTGTCATAGTCATAACATGGTGTGAGCATGTGCCAAGTCAACCCAAACAAAGCATCAAAGGAGAATACCACAATACTATGCTTTTGTATGCTAAAACAACGCATGATTCTTTCAAGGCACATTAAGCAATCCTAATTGTTTGGAACAAGTCATGCTACAAAAATAATCACTAAGCACAAGGTCAAAGCAACACCTAGCATGACATGATAAAGTCTAAGTCACGGTCAAAACAAGCTCCCTTTTGTACCACTATAAGCATGAAACTTTCTACTCTTTTCCAACACCAAACAACTTATTTGAAACAACTCACAAAGATAATAATCAATAAATAACAGTGATCTTGTATCACAAATCCACAAAGAAGAACTAAGAAGTTCTAAGATGAAAGCACAAGAAAACTAAGGCTGAATGCAGTGCTAGCAAAAGTGAACACACAAAACAATAAGAGTGAAAACAAGAGTGTTCTAGGCAATGGAAACAGAGTGTGTCTCTCTCCAAAAGAAGTGTGGTGTAACCAACCAACTTATTCAATAAAATTGAGCAAACGAAAACAAAAAACGAAAACTAAGACGCTCCAAGAACAACACAAGAGTGCATGAAACAATAAAAATGAAGTGTCTAGAAAGACCTGAGATTTTTATTGATGAAAAAGGGGGTGCCTTGGGCATCCCCAAGATTTTACGCTTGTACCTCTTGGATATTTCTTGGGGTGAAACTGGGGTGGCATCCCCAAGCTTGAGCTTTTGTCCATTCTTCATCTCATTACATCATTCTTTCTCTACACCTGCAAATTTTCCTTCATACAAAACTTCACACAATCTTCATTAGCAACATTAGTGTATTCAAAAGATATTAGACCTCTGGCAAAGCTTTGGAACAGCAAAACTTTTCACTAAAAACACAAGCTACTATAGCAACTCCTTCAAAAATCTCAATTTCCCAAAAAGGAATCAATAAGAAGCAAATGCAAATAATGGCAGAAATCTGTCAAAACAGACCAGCAGGTAGAAACCGATTTTTTCGAAGATCTTCTGTTGCTCAAATAAAAAAGTGTTGAACTAACGAAAGTTAGCTAACATACTGGGGGATTTATTCGTAAATTTTCATCTCAATCCGATGTACAAAGACTCCTCACGAATTTGTATGGTGGAGGACAGAAATCTGTTTCGGGACAGCAACTCCCCAAATCTTACTTCCCTCTCATTAGAGGTCATTCTTGGCACAAAAAGCAAACAAAAAGGATAAGGAGAGGTCATTACAGAAGTAATAACTTCCAAGACTCAAGAAAACTCTTGGGTTATCTCCCAACCAGTACTTTTCTTTAACGCCTTTAAGTTAGGCATGGAAGTTTGAAAAGATGCTCACATAAGAAATATCAATTGATTTAAAAGAGAGCATCAAGAAGCAAATTCAAAGAACATTTAAGTCTAACCCACTTCCTATGCATAGGAATCTTGTAAATAAACAAGTCATGAAAGCACAAAGCAACAAGCATAGGAAAGCAAAACAAGTGCAACTTCAAGATTTTCAACATAAAGAGGGGAAACTTAATATTATTGAGATACACAAGACCATGTTTCCCTCTCTCATAATAACTTTTAGTAGAAACATGAATGAAATTAACAATATAACTATCACATAAAACATTCTTATCATGAGCCACATGCATAAAATTATTATTACTCTCCACATAAGAATAGTCATTCTTATTAATCATAGTGGGAGCAAATTCAGCAAAATAGCTATCATTAATATTCTCATCACCATAGTCACAATTAATTTTCTCCTCAATAGTAGGTGTACTGAAAATATCATACTCATCATTGTAATCATAAAAAATTGGAGGTTTGGTATCATCATAAGCAATATAATAGCTATCTTCCAAAGCTGGGGGACTAAAAAGATCATTTTCATCAAAACTAGCTTCCCCAAGCTTAGACTTTTCCATAGCATTAGCAACAATGGTGTTTAAAAAATTCATACTAATAACATTGCTATTAGCATGCAAATAAAGTTCCATAGGTTTTTTAATTTTCTCTTCGAACACTTCATGTCCTAACTCAAGATAAACACTATAGAGCTCTCTAATTTTGTTGTTGTTTTCCATTAAGCCTAACTAGTGAAAACAAGAAACAAAAAGACACAATTGCAGAATCTAAAGGAAATAACATCGAGCACTCACACTGGAGGATGTGAGTACCTTTTACCTTACCTCCCCAGCAACAGCGCCAGAAAAGAGCTTGATGTCTACGCACTTCTATTCTTGTAGACAGTTGTTGGGCCTCCAAGTGCAGAGGTTTGTAGAACATGAGAAAGTTTCCCTTAAGTGGATTACCCAAGGTTTATCGAACTCAGGGAAGAAGTGGTCAAAGGTATTCCCACTCAATCAATCTTGCAATCAAGACACAAGAAGTCTCTTGTGTCCCCAACACACCCAATACACTTGTCAGGTGTATAGGTGCACTAGTTCGGCGAAGAGATAGTGAAATACAAGTGGTAACGGTGCCAGAAAATAGCTTTGATGGAGCTTGACGGTGAGATAAAGACTAGAAGCAAGCAAACATGCAATAGATCTATATGCAAACGGTGTTTCGATGTTTAGAAACAAGGCCTAGGGATCATACTTTCACTAGTGAACACTCTCTCATATAAATATCCTCTCTTCATGATACTACTCTTAACTACTCTCCGGTTGGACACTCTAATCCCCGTAGGGCCTTCCCCAATCTAGATAACCCCACACTGTCACCTTGAGTGCTAGATGGTTCCAACAAACACCACAATTTCATAGAGACATCCAACTCCAAATATAACTCATAACAAATATTCAATCTAGCCAAAGTGCCACACACGGTATGCACGCTGTCACTTTCACACACGTGGGGAAAAGCATAGATCTATTAAAGCACAAAGAGTATTTATGTAGACTCAAACCCTAGTGCCACCATGGCGTGCATGTTATCACTTTCACACACATGGGGAGAGCAGAGATCTAATGAAGCACTTGATTAGCAAGGTAGATCTACTTGATTACAAAGCCCATGACCACAACATGATCATGCATAGAGAGAGATGAACACATAGCTACTGGTAGAGCCCTTAGCTCTGAGGAAGAACTACTCCCTCCTCATCATGGGAATCAACCATGGTGATGAAGATGGCAATGGATATCGATGGAGATGGCTCCGGGGGCACTTCCCCGTCCCGGCAGGGTGTCGGAACAAAGAGTTTATGTCCCCCGAATCTCCCTTTCGGTGGCGGCGCCGTTGTGGAGGTTTTCGTGGATTTCTTCTGGATTGGCTAGGGTTTTCTCATCGGGGGGCTCTTATAGGCGCAGGAATCAAGGTTGGTGGAGGTCTAGGGGGCCCACACCACCTCCAGGCGCCTCCAGGGCTTGACCGCGCCTAGGGGGGTTTGGCCACCCTGTGGCCCCCCTCCGGCTCTGCTTCGTGGTTCCGTGTTGCTCCGGGAAAAATAATAACTTTGGCTTTTGTCCCGTCCAATTCCGAGAATATTGATTTTATGCCTTTCTGGAACCAAAACAGAAGAAAATAGGCAACTAGCACTATGGCAACTTGTTAATAGGTTAGTTCCAGAAAAGATATAAAAACACCTCAAAGTGTAGACAAATCAAAGCAAATGAGATACAAAACAAGCATGGAGCATCAAAAATTATAGATACGTTTCCACGTATCAAGATGACACCATCCCCGACATGTTTGGGCATGCTCATGAGGCTGCCATGGAAATAGCCGCTCTATCCGATGCCCTTGAGGAATATCAAAGTAAAAGAGTCACTCTTGAAGAAACTAATATGTCTCATGAAGAATCATATAACTTGAATATATCAAAACTTACTAAGGAACGAAATCATGCTCTTGCATTAAGTAAAATTCTTAAAAAGGAAAAGCTTGAGTTTGGGGTTGGTCATGCTAGACTAAATGAAGAGTTTGAGAAACTCACGAAGGACCATGAGGCCCTATTGAGAAAATTCTCTACTCTCTCAAAGTCTCATGAACAACTTCAAACTCAAGTAACAAATGAAATATCAATTATGTCAACTAGTGTTGCCTCTTGTACTACTAACCCTTGTCGTGAGCACGAAGATCTTATGAAGGAGAACATTAGGTTGAAGGCCACAATTGAGAAAGGCCTTGTTACGTGCATACAAGGTGAGAAAATTCTAAATGCCCTTTTGAGCAATCAAATGGACAATGTGACCAAGGAAGGTCTTGGATTTGCACCCAAGACCAAGAAGAAGAACAAGAGTAAGAGCAAGAAGAAGAGTGTGCCAACTCCCCCTTCCAAAATGATTACCTTTGTGAAGGATAGGGAGAAGGAAATTGTGAAGGAATCATGTGCCATTAAGGTGGTGATGAACCATCCCACAATGACTTTGCGGGAAAATATAATACTTCGTATGTCCTTATGAAAACTTATGATGGTAATGTATATGCTAAATATGTGGGAACCTCTTATGGTGACGATTACCATTGGGACATTTGGGTTCCTAACATACTTGTGACTAACAAAAGTGAACCCATCCAACAATGGGTACCTAAGACCAAGCATTGACTTCTTTTGTAGGACTATGCTTCCGATGGAAGAAAATGGGTGGTTGATAGTGGTGCCACTAGTCATATGACCGGAAGCAAGGATATGCTCGATGATATAAAGCCAAATTCTTCTAACATGTGTGTCACTTATGGAGATGTATCACCTTCTAAGGTATTGGGTTTGGGTAAGGTAGTGCTCACACCAGATACTTCCATTGTGGACATTATGCTTGTCAAAAACCTTTCATACAACTTAATTTTTGTTCATCAACTAACACTCATGGGTTTTGTTGCCTACTTTGATTCCAAGGTTGTGGTTCTCATGTAGAGGAACTCCCTATCTATAGCCTTCGTTGGGCATGTCGAGAATGGTTTGTATGTGGTAGATTTTGACAAGAAACCCACACCTACCGCGGCTTGCCTAATGGCTAAAGGTGACGTGGGATGGCTTGGGCATCGCCATCTTGCCCATGTCAACATGAGGGATTTGCAAAGTCTCCACACGGGAGGCCACATCTTTGGACTAAAATATAATGTTCATTTTGTCAAAGATCGTGTGTGTAGGGCTTGCATTTAAGGGAAGATCCATGAGTCGGCACATCCCCCCACAACTACCATCTACTCCGATGGGATCTTGGAGGTCTTTCACATGGACCTCTTCGGCCCTCCATCCTTTGATAGTCTTGGGGGAAGAAGTATTGCTTGGTTATTGTGGATGACTAATCAAGATACACTTGGGTATATTTCTTCAAGAAAAAAGAGTTGAACTCAACAAACTGTCATCGACTTTGCCAATGAAGTTCAACGTCAACATAACAAGAAAATCTTGGCCATTAGAAGTGACAATGGTACCGAGTTCAAGAACTACACATTGGATGAGTTCCTTAGTGATGAGGGAATGAAGCATCAATATTCCGCTCCTTATACACCACAAAAAAATGGTGTGGCAGAAGGGAAGAACTGGACTCTCTTGTATATGGTAAGAACTATGATTTTGGAGTTCAAGTATCCTTATAACTTTTGGGCCGAAGCTATCTCAATCGCTTGTCATATTTCTAACCATGTGTATCTCTGTAAGTATTTGGATATGACCCCTTATGATATCCTCACCAGCAAGAAACCATATATCCAATACCTTCGGTTATTTGGGTGTAGGTGCTTCATTCTCAAGAAAGTTAACCAATTGTCTAAATTAGAGTCTCGTGCTATTGAAGGTATATTTGTTGTATATGCTTCGGATGCTCGCACTTATAGAGTGTATAACAAGTCCACCAGACAAGTTATAGTCTCTTGTAACGTGAGATTTGATGAGCAAAATGGTTCCCAAGTGGGGCAACTTGATCTTGGTGATGTAGGTGATGAAATTCCTCCTCAAGCCATAAGAAGAATGGGTGTGGGATTTTTCCGCCCCATGGAGGAACCCCTTGTGGTGGAAGGAGAAGGACAATGCTCTACTCATGTGTAGCCCTCACCTCATCAAGATATTCATCAATCCCATAGCCCTCAAGATACCCCGGTTGAGGAGATAGCTCACGATCAAGGTCAAGTGCAAGCAAGTGGTGGGTGTGTATCACACCATGTGGACCAAGGTCAAGCTCATCAAGTTGGACAAATTCAAAATGTCGATCAAGCCCAAGAAGAGGGGCAAGATAATTTTCAAGGTCAAGACGAGCACAAGAATAGTTGTGATGACCAAGAGGTTTCTCAAGAATCCTTTGAAGAAGCCGACGCTCATCGTGAAGCTTGAAGGATCGCCAAGCTTTTTCATGAATGGATTACCATTGATAATGTTGTTGGTGACCTTGAAAGGGGCATTTATACTTGTAACCAAGTGGCTAACTTTTTTGGCCACAATAGTTTCATTTCTTGTGTAGAGCCCCAAATGGTGTTTGAGGCGCTTGAAGACCCGGATTGGGTTGAAGACATGCATGAAGAACTTAGCAACTTCAAGTGCAACAAGGTATGGTCATTAGTGGAGAGACCCAAGGAGTGCCACAATGTCATTGGAACCAAGTGGATCTTCAAGAACAAGCAAGATGCTAGTGGAAGGGTCATTCACAACAAGGCAAGATTGGTGGATCAAGGCTTGTCCCAAGTCGAGGGTGTTGACTACGGTGAATTTTTCCCCTGTTGCTCGTATTGAATCTATTCGTATCTTTCTTGCATATGCATCTCATCATAACTTCAAGTTAAAACAAATGGATGTTAAAAGTGCATTTCTTAATGGTCCCTTAAATGAATTGGTATATTGTAGGGGTTCGTAGCATGGAAAACAAAAAATTTCTACCGCATACAAACAAACAAGCCAAGATCTATCTACTAGATTTTAGCAACGAGTCGATGGAATAACTCACCCTCGAAGATTCCAAAGTGTTTAACGAGAGCGGATTCTCTTGGGTGATGTAGTCATACTCTTGCCGATCTCAAGAACGTGTAGACGATCCTTCTGGCGCTGCGTTCCGGCAGCGCTTCCGCATTCGGTCACACTTTCGGTACTCGATGAAGACCTTCCTCTCCCTTGTTCCAGCAGGCAGCGGGGGTTGTAGCACTCTCCTCGCGATTCCGGCAGCACAACGGCGTGGTACCGGAAGTAGAGGGGAGATCTCGCAGGGCTTCGCCTTAAGCCGGAGCGAGTATGGTGGACTATGAGAGAGAGCCTCGGCGATCTAGGGTTTAGACACACCAAGGAGGAGCAAGGCCGGCGGCTAGGGTTTGCCTAGGCGGCGGCGGCTTGCCCTAGGCGGCGGCGGCAGGAGGTGGCGGCACCGGCGGCTAGGATTAGGGTTTGCGGGGCGTGGTGTTGTGTGCTTGGAGGGGCAGCCCTGCCCCTCCTTATATAGGTGGAGGGGGCGCGCCAAGGGGAGGGGAGTCCCTCCCCAACTCGGTCTCCAAGTGGGCCGGCGGTGGAGGGAGGGAACTCCTCCCCAAGTAGGTTTCCTACTCTCCCTCCACCTCACAAAATAGCCGTTTGACTTTTCAAATTGGCGTTTGACTTTTCAAACTAGGATTTGATTAAAACCTTTATTTTGTTCAGCGATGACACCTAGTACATGATGCAATCATTCCAACTTGTTATGACACATTCATGTACCCTTCCCCTCCGGAGTGCAGGACATTCCGGAACCTTCTAGAACATTCCCGATGAAAACACCGGAACCATTCTCCAACCCCGAAACAGGACTTTCCTTATATGAATCTTATTCTCCGGACCATTTCGGATCTCCTCGTGATATCCCGGATCCCATCCGAGACTCCGAACAACATTCGGTCTCTTACTCATCATTCCATAACTACTTAAACAACGTCGAATACTTAAGTGTGTCTCCCTACGGTTCATGAATTATGCGGACATGATCGAGACACTTCTCCGAACAATAACCAATAGAGGAATCTGGAAATTCATATGGCTCCCACATATTTCTACGATTACTTTGCGATCGAATGAACCACTTACATACGATACCAATTTCCCTTTGTCTCACGATAGTTTACTTATCCGAGGTTATGATCGTCGGTATCTCTGCATACCTAGTTCAACCTCGTTACTGATAAGTACTCTTTTCTCGTTCCCGTGATATGTGATCCCTTGTGAGCCAGTTACATGCTTGCAAGCTAATTGGATGACATTACACCGAGAGGGCCCAGAGTATATCTATCCGTCATATGGATGGACAAATCCCACTCTTGATCCATGTGTCAAAACCAATACTTTCCAAACACTCAATGCCACCTTTATAGCCACCCAGTTACGGTGTGGTGTTTGATGTCATCAAAGCATCCTTCCGGTGAAGGTGATATGCATGATCTCATGGTCGAAGGAATTAGGTTACTATGTATCAGAAAGCATATAGCAATTGAACTATTAAAATGACTTGATCTTTATGCTACGCTTATCTATAGGAGTATGTCCACCATATCATTCTCCTAACGATATGATCTTGTTGTTAATAACATCTCAATGTTCATGATAGTGAAACCACAATCATTTATTAACCAACAAGCTAGTATTTATAAAGAGGCTTTACTAGAGACTCTACTTTAGTTTACAAATCCCACAAGTATTAATGTTTCCTTGTTAATACTATTATAGCATGAATGTAAATATTTATCATAAACACAGAGATATAATAATAACTACATTTATTATTGCCTCTAGGGCATATCTTGAACAGTCTCCCACTTGCACTAGAGTCATCTAATCCAGATTACATGGTAATATACCGAACACCCATGGTTAGTTTGGTGTTGGTCATGTTTTGCCCTTGGGAGAGGTTTAGTCAACGGATCCGCCACATTCAAATCTGTGTGTACTTTGCAAATCTTTATGTCCCCATCTTGTACATGTTCTCGAATAGCGTGAAAACGTAGCTTGATGTGCTTCAGCTTCTTGTGTGACCTTGGTTCTTGCGCATTGGCTATGGCGCCCATGTTATCACAATAGATTGACATTGGGTCCAGCGCACTAGGAATCACACCGAGCTCTGTAATGAACACTTTCATCCATATTGATTCTTGTGAAGCCTCCGAAGTAGCCATGTATCCGATTCAGTTGAGGATCTCGCCACAACGCTTTGCTTTGCACTCCTCCAGCTAACTGCTGCACCATTCAAAGTAAATACGTATCCAGATTGTGATTTAGAATCATCCGGATCGGTGTTCCAACTAGCATCGGTGTAACCATTAACAACGAGCTGTTCATCACCTCCATAAGAAAGAACCATATCCTTAGTTCTTCTCAAGTACTTAAGGATGTTTTTGACCGCTGTCCAATGATCCACTCCTGGATTACTTTGATATCTGCTAGTTAAACTAACAACATATGCAATATCGGGTCTAGTACATAGCATGGCATACATTAGAGATCCTATGGCTGAGGCATAGGGAGTCTTACTCATCCTTTCTCTATCTTCTGCCGTTACTGGACTTTGAGTTTTACTCAACGTCGTAGTGGGCAACATGGGCAAGAACCCTTTCTTGCTATCTTCCATTGCAAACCTCTTTAGAACTTTGTCCAAATAAGTACTTTGTGACAATGATATTAGGCGTCTTGATCTATCTCTATAAATCTTTATGCCTAATATGTAAGCTGCTTCGCCAAGATCTTTCATTGAAAAACTATTATTCAAATATTCCTTGACACTATTAAGAAGGTCTACATCATTCCCAATCAACAATATGTCATCTACATATAGTATTAAGAATGCTACAGAGCTCCCACTCACTTTCTTGTAAATACAAGCTTCTCCATAAGTTTGTATAAAACCGAAGCTTTTGATTACCTTATCAAAACGTTGATTCCAACTTCGGGATGCTTGCTTCAATCCATAGATGTACCGTTGAAGTTTGCATACCTTGTTAGCATCTTTAGGATCGACAAAACCTTTGGGTTGCATCATATACAACTCTTCATCAATGTCTCCATTGAGGAATGCTGTTTTGACATCCATCTGCCATATCTCATAATCATAATATGCAGCGATTGCTAACATAATCCTCACAGACTTTAGCTTCGCTACAGGTGAGAAAGTCTCATCGCAGTCAACTCTTTAAATTTGTCGAAACCCTTTTGCGACAAGTCAAGCTTTATAGACAGTAACATTACCATCAGCATCTGTTTTCTTCTTGAAAATCCATTTGTTCTCGACAGCCTTCCGGCCATCTGGTAAGTCCACCAAAGTCCATACTTGGTTTTAGTACATGGATCCAATCTCGAATTTCATGGATTCTTGCCATTTATTGGAATCTGGGCTCATCATTGCTTCCTCATATGTCGCAGGGTCATCGGTGTTGTCCACCAACATGACATTCATAACGGAATCATACCAATCAGGAGTAGTACGAGTTCTCGTTGACCTGCGAGGCTCTGTAGCAACTACAACCGAAGTTTCATGATCATCATCATTAGCTTCCTCTCTTATTGGTGTAGGCGCCACAGGAACTACTTCCGGTGCTGCGCTACTCGCAAGTTCGAGAGAAGGTTCAACAACCTCGTCGAGTTCTACTTTCCTTCCAGTCACTTCTTTCAAGAGAAATTCCTTCTCTAGAAAGGATCCATTCTTGGCAACGAAGATTTTGCCTTCGGATCTATGATAGAAGGTATACCCAATAGTTTCCTTCGGGTATCCTATGAAGACGCATTTTTCCGCTTTGGGTTCAAGCTTGTCCGGCTGTAACTTCTTTACATAGGCTTCGCAACCCCAAACTTTAAGGAACGACAATTTAGGTTTCTTCCCAAACCATAATTCATATGGTGTCGTTTCAACGGATTTAGATGGTGCCCTATTTAAAGTGAATGCGGCTGTTTCTAATGCATAACCCCAAAATGATAGCGGTAAATCTGTAAGTGACATCATAGAATGAACCATATCTAAGAGAGTTTGATTACGACGTTCGGACACACCATTACGCTGTGGTGTTCCCGGCGGTGTCAATTGTGAAAGTATTCCGCATTTCTTCAAATGCTCGCCAAACTCGTAACTTAGATATTCACCTCCGCGATCAGAACGTAGAAATTTAATCTCCTTGTTACGTTGATTCTCAACCTCACTTTGAAATTCCTTAAACTTCTCGAAAGTTTCGGACTTACGTTTCATGAAATAGATATACCCATATCTACTCAAGTCATCCGTGAAGGTAAGAACATAACGATAACCACCGCGTGATGCTACACTCATTGGACCACACACATCGGTATGTATGATTTCCAATAAGTCCGTAGCTCGCTCCATCATACCAGAAAATGGAGTCTTAGTCATTTTACCCATCAGACATGCTTCGCATCTTTCAAGTGATTCAAAATCAAGTGATTCAAGAAGTCCATCGGAATGGAGTTTCTTCATACGCTTCACTCCAATGTGACCAAGACGACAGTGCCACATATAGGTCGAGTTATCGCTCGATTTCAAACGTTTAGCTTCAATGTTATTAATATGTGTATTTCCACTATCGAGATTCAATAAGAATAGACCATCTATCAAAGGTGCATGTGCATAAAACATATTACTCATATAAATCGAACAACCATTATTCTCGGACTTAAACAAGTAACCGTCTCGCAATAAACAAGATCCCGATATAATGTTCATGCTTAACACAGGCACCAAATAATAATTATTTAAGTATAAAACTAATCCCGATGGTAGATGAAGAGGTAGCGTGCCGACCGCGATCCCATCAACCTTTGATCCGTTTCCCACGCGCATCGTCACCTCGTTCTTCGCTAGGTTCCGTTTATTCTGCAGCACCTGTTTCGAGTTACAGATATGAGCAACCGAACCAGTATCAAATACCCAGGCACTACTATGAGTACTAGTGAGATACACATCAATAACATGTATATCGGATATACCTTTCTTCTTGATGTTGCCGTTCTTCAAATCCGCCAAGTACTTTGGGCAATTCCGCTTCCAGTGACCTTCTCCCTTGCAGTAAAAGCACTCAGTATCAGGCTTAGGTCCAGCCTTGGTCTTCTTCGTCGGCGCGGTAACTTTCTTACCACCCTTCTTGAAGTGTCCCTTTTGCTTAGACTTGCCTTTCTTGAATTTGGTGGTCTTATTGACCATCAACACTTGTTGCTCTTTCTTGATCTCCACTTCTACAGATTTTAACATGGCGAAGAGTTCTGGCAACTGCTTGTTCATGTTTTGCATATTGTAGTTCATCACAAAGTTCTTGTAACTTGGTGGTAGTGATTGGAGGACACGATAAATCACCAAAGCATTAGGAATCACTATACCCAAGCTTTGAAGTTTGTTTGCGTGCCCAGACATCTTAAGCACATGCTCACTGACGGATCTGCCCTCTTCCATCTTGCAGTTAAAGAACTTTTCAGAAGCCTCATAGCTCTCAATTGCCGTGTGAGTATCAAAGATCAATTTGAGATCACGGACAATATCATGTGGGTCTGAATTCTCAAACCTTTTCTGAAGCTCCGATTCTAAACCATACAAGATAGCACACTAAACTGTGGAGTACCGAGTCTTCCGAGCGAGATAAACATTCTTTACTTCATCGGTAGAAGTAGCTGCAGGTGGGTCACCCAGCGGTGCATCCAGCACATAGGTTAAATTACCAGCAGTGAGGACAATCCTCAAATTGCGGAACCAATCCGCGAAGTTGCTTCCATTGTTTTTCAACTTTTCTTTATCTAGGAACGCATTAAAATTGATGGTAGGGGCCGCCATTGATCTACAATATATTTGCAATAGTTTAGACTAAGTTTATGACAAATTGAATTCTAATTAATAGTTAAATTAATCTAGGTGAACTCCCACTTAAAACAATATCCCTCACATTGTTTTAGTGATCACATGAACCAAATCCACCACATCAACACCGATCATCACGAGAGTCGATGTAGCTTCAATGGCGAACAATCGACATGTTCATCATATCTTACTATATGATTCATGCTTTACCTTTCGGTGATCCGTGTTCCGAGACCATGTCTGTACATGCTAGGCTCATCAAGATCAAACCTTAGCTTCCGCATGAGCAAATATGGCTTGCTCACGTTGTATACACTTGCGGAATCTAACACACCCGATCATCACGTGGTGCTTCGAAACAACAAGCTTTAGCAACGGTGCTTACTAAGGGTGAACACTTTAGAACTTGATATTCATGTGCATGAGGGATCATCTTATAATTCTACCATCGTTAACTAAGCAATACAAGATGCATAAAGGATTAACATCACATGCAATTCATAATATGTGATATGATATGGCCTTTCTTCTTTGTGCTTCCGATCTCCATCTTCAAGCACGAACATGATCTCCATCATCACCGACATTGCATCAAGGTCAATGATGCCGCTCCATGGTTGTCGTCCACCAGCTTCAACTATTACAACTACTTTGAATAGACACGCGGGTCTTAACAGAAATTAAAGACAACCATATGGCTCCTGCCGGTTGCCAACTTACAATAAGGAACATTGCATACATCAAATATAATCACAATCATGGCCATATCACATCATAGCACACCCCTGCAAAACAAAGTTAGACGCCTCTACTTTCTTTGCATGTTTTACGTGGTTTGGGGCTTTCAATAAGTGTCGTTCTAACTTACGAACAAGAACCACAACATTGATACTAGTATTGTGAATCACCCGTTGTAAATTGAATCTTAACTATGTTGGGAGAAACAGGCACCCGCAAAGCCACTTATGCAATACAAGTTGCATGTCAAGCGTGGAGCAAGTCTCATGAACGATGTCATGTAAGGTTATCCCGGGCTGCTTCATCCCACCATCCCGCAAGATACAAAGTACACAAGAAGCAATCGACAACAAAAGCATCAACACCCACAATGACCATTGTGTTCTACTTGTGCAACAGATATACATATAGACACGGCTCTGATACCACTATAGGGGTTCGTAGCATGGAAAACAAAAAAATTCGATCGCATGAACATAAACAAGCCAAAATCTATCTACTAGATTGTAGCAACGAGTCGATTAGAGTACTCACCCTTGAAGATTCCAAAGCGGTTAACGAGAGCAGATTCTCGTGGGTGATATAGTCGTGCACTTTCTGATCTCAAGATCGCGTAGTCGATCCTTCTGACGCTGCGTTCCGGCAGCGCTTCCGCAGTCGGTCACACGTTCGGTACTCGATGAAGACCTTCCTCTCCCTTTTTCCAGCAGGCAGCGGGGGTTGTAGCACTCTCCTCGCGATTCTGGCAGCACAACGGCGTGGTACCGGAAGTAGAGGGGAGATCTCGCAGGGCTTCGCCTTAAGCCGGAGCGAGTATGGTGGACTATGAGAGATAGCCTCGGCGATCTAGGGTTTAGACGCACCAAGGAGGAGAAAGGCCGGCGGCTAGGGTTTGCCTAGGCGGCGGCGGCTTTCCCTAGGCGGCGGCAGCAGGAGGTGGCGGCGCCGGCGGCTAGGATTAGGGTTTGCGGGGCGTGGTGTTGTGTGCTTGGAGGGGCAGCCCTGCCCCTCCTTATATAGGTGGAGGGGGCGCGCCAAGGGGAGGGGTGTCCCTCCCCAACTCGGTCTCCACGTGGGCCGGCGGTGGAGGGAGGGAACTCCTCCCCAAGTAGGTTTCCTACTCTCCCTCCACCTCACAAAATAGCCGTTTGACTTTTCAAATTGGCGTTTGACTTTTCAAACTAGGATTTGATTAAACCCTTTATTTTGTTCAGTGATGACACCTAGTACATGATGCAATCATTCCAACTTGTTATGGCACATTCATGTACCCTTCCCCTTCGGATTGCCGGACATTCCGGAACCTTGTAGAACATTCCCGATGAAAACACCGGAACCATTCTCCAACCCCGAAACAGGACTTTCCTTATATGAATCTTATTCTCCGGACCATTCCGGATCTCCTCGTGATATCCCGGATCCCATCCGAGACTCCGAACAACATTCGGTCTCTTACTCATCATTCCATAACTACTCAAACAACGTCGAATCCTTAAGTGTGTCTCCCTACGGTTCGTGAATTATGCGGACATGATCGAGACACTTCTCCGAACAATAACCAATAGAGGAATCTGGAAATTCATATGGCTCCCACATATTTCTACGATTACTTTGTGATCGAATGAACCACTTACATACTATACCAATTTCCCTTTGTCTCACGATAGTTTACTTATCCGAGGTTATGATCGTCGGTATCTCTGCATACCTAGTTCAACCTCGTTACTGATAAGTACTCTTTTCTCGTTCCCGTGATATGTGATCCCTTGTGAGCCAGTCACATGCTTGCAAGCTAATTGGATGACATTACACCGAGAGGGCCCAGAGTATATCTATCCGTCATATGGATGGACAAATCCCACTCTTGATCCATGTGTCTCAACCAATACTTTCCAAACACTCAATGCCACCTTTATAGCCACCCAGTTACGGTGTGGTGTTTGATGTCATCAAAGCATCCTTCCGGTGAAGGTGATATGCATGATCTCATGGTCGAAGGAATTAGGTTACTATGTATCAGAAAGCATATAGCAATTGAACTATTAAAATGACTTGATCTTTATGCTACGCTTATCTATAGGAGTATGTCCACCATATCATTCTCCTAACGATATGATCTTGTTGTTAATAACATCTCAATGTTCATGATAGGGAAACCACAATCATTTATTAACCAACAAGCTAGTATTTATAAAGAGGCTTTACTAGGGACTCTACTTTAGTTTACAAATCACACAAGTATTAATGTTTCCTTGTTAATACTATTATAGTATGAATGTAAATATTTATCATAAACACAAAGATATAATAATAACTACATTTATTATTGCCTCTAGGGCATATCTCCAACATATATGTCAAGCAACCTCCAGGCTTCGAGGGTCCCAAGTTTCCAAACCATGTGTTACAAACTTGATAAGGCGCAAAATGGGCTTAAACGAGCTCCTCGTGCATGATATGAGAACCTTAGAAAGTTATTGGTATATCATGGTTTCAAAGTTGGGATCATTGAACCCATTCTTTTTACTAAGAGAGTTGGAGGGAACTTGTTCATATGCCAAATATATGTTGATGACATTATCTTTGGTTCTCCTAACAAAGCTTTTAATGATGTATTTGCTAAGCTAATGACCGATGAGTTTGAAATGTCTATGATGGGAGAATTGCAATTCTTTCTTGGATTTGAAGTGAATCAATTGTATGGAGGTATCTTCATTAATCAAGCCAAATATATTCAATATATGCTCAAGAGGTTCAAGTTGTCGGATTTAAATGGAGCCAAGACTCCCATGCCTCTCAAGTGTGATCTTACTCTTGATACTAAGGGTAAAGATGTGGATCAAAAGGTATATCGTTCTATGATTGGTTCTTTGCTTTATCTTTGTGCATCTAGACCGGAAATCATGTTTAGTGTGGGTATTTGTGCATGATTTCAAGCCACCCCAAAGGAAAGCCACCTTGTGGCGGTCAAGCGAATATTTCGATATTTAGTTGATACCCCAAACTTTGGCTTATGGTATCCCAAGGGCTCAAGCTTTTTTCTTCATGGTTTCACAGATTCGGATTGGGAGGGAGACAAAGTTGGAAGGAAATCAACCTCCGGGGCTTGCCAATTCCTTGGTAGGTCCTTGGTGTGTTGGTCATCTAAGAAACAAAATTGTGTCTCCTTGTCTTCTGTCGAGGCCGAGTATATTGCAGACGCTAGTTGTTGTGCTAAATTGTTATGGATGAGGCAAACTCTAAAGGATTACAGTGTCATTTATGACAAAGTGCCTCTTCTTTATGATAATAAAAGTTCTATCAAGATTTCCTACAACACGGTGCAACACACAAGAACAAAGCATATTGATATTCGTCATCATTTCATCCATGAGAATGTGAACAATGGTGATATTGATCTCTCTTATGTGAGAACCGAGAAGAATCTTGTGGATTTATTCACCAATCCCCTTGATGAGAAGAGATTCTGAGAGTTAAGGCATGAGCTAAATATCATAGATTCGAGCAATGTGGCTTGAGACCATGCACCCATACCCACGCATTCATATGTTATTCTATCTAGATGTAGGCATGGAAATAGGGGGAGTACGGTCCAAATGATTGGGATATCACTCCCCCCATTATGAACAAAGTAACAAAAATCATTCCTCTTAATATCATGTTGTGATACGTGAGCTTAAATGATGAGTTTTGGTAATGGACCCAAGATATATCTTCGTGGTGCCAAGCCAAGTATACTCAAATATGGTGGCCTAGGCCACCGCCCTCTCCCCATGAGAGGTTGTTTTTCCTCATGTTTGTCATCTTTTGTTTTGGTTGGTTGTTGGACATGCACTCCTATTTGATTATTGTATCGTTCTCTCTTTTTAGAGTGCATTGGTACCTATGTCAGGTTGGAAATCTATCCTAAGCCTGTTTCTCTTTCCTACAACCCTGCTCTTCTTGCCACACACTTGTCCAGCTTGTCCTTGCAATTTTGGTTGAGGGGTTCGGAATCTCCAGTGCCACAGCACCGGAATCTCCGGTTGAGTCAGAAACTCCGGTTTATTAAAAGGGAATCTCCGACTTGGCCGGAGACTCCGGTATCATGGCCTTGGATACTCTGAATCTGGGCGGTTTTTGTTTTCCACTTATAGGACTCGGGGTCAGTTAGTCATCTAACCACCCCGAGTCCCTCCACTTGCACTCAGCCGCCTCCCTCCTCCAAGACCGCCACCGCGAGCGCCTCCGCCCTCGGGTTCCGCCACTGCTGCCGGCCTCCTTCTCTCTATCGTTGGGCTCATCCCCGCTCGCCGAGCCTCCGCCATGGAATCTCTCTCTTTTCTAGGGTTTGCCCTAGAAACGCCTTAGAGATGGATTTCTTGGTGATTTTCTATTCATGGGTCCTCATACTGTGTGCATTGTGGGTATATTGCATCCTCCTCAACCCCGATCTGCCTTTTGCCTGTTGCATCGAAGCTTTCCCCAGGCAGCCAAGTCTCTCGCAGGAGACTCTAATTTATCTAACCGGAAACTCCAGTCATGTCAGAAATTGTAGCCCTCTAGCCCAGAATCTCCGACCTGTCCGGAGACTCTGGGGCTGTTTTGGCGGAAACTCCGGCGCCTAGGTGTTTGGCAGTTTTGGGTTGATCTAGATGCTGGTCCCTGGTCTCCTGGACATGTGTTCTTATCCCCCTGCTACCTCTCTATCTATTTGTTCATAGGTTATTCCCATTGCACCAAGGTTTATATTCACATTGGTAGGGGTGGTCATCGTCACCCTGTTTCTTATGATGCGGAAGGTGACCGGTATGTGGAGGAATGTGTGACTGAGGATAATTGTCGCAACAGCAGTGCCGCCGACAGGGAAGAGCTCAGAAGGCTGAGGGATGAGCATGCCAAAAAGAAGATATATGATGAGATCACCACTGTCAAAGGGCATGTCTCCAAGTGACTATGCTGAGATGCGCAAGCGCAATTTATTTGAGCTGCCTCACACCTATGAGAATACTCAGTTTTGGAGGAGGGAGCAAGAGGTCATCTACCGGTAATTCTATGGCTCTCTCACCAAGTACAATGTTTGCTCTCAATTCATGTTGTACTTTGCATACATGAGGCATCACATGAGCTACTTTGAGGACTTTTTGTGGACCACATACAAACTTGGCCTTCACAAGATCATGCAAACTCAAGAGCACTACAATATTCATGTCATTCACCAGTTCTTTGCCACTATGGTTGTTGACTCTAGTGATGATATCAATATGACTTGGATGACTGGAGATACTCAGTGCACAAGCTCCTTCTATGACTTTTCTCGTCTTCTGGAGCTCCCTTTTGAAGGTCGCTCCACTCCTTGTGGTGAGCGACTTCACAATGCAATAGGCGTATATGATGTAAGGGTAGCTGGCTCCTCTATACAATTCTGATGATATCTTTGTCGAGTCCAATAATATGCACCATCTGCCTAACTTGCTTCTTCGTGGTTTCCATGAGAATCTTGCCACTCAAGCTGGGAACCTGAATATGATCCGTGGAGTGCATGTGAATCTTTTGGCTCTTGCTTGGTCGGTCTATCTATCTTGCAGGCCCAGATGCTCCTCCTTGGCACATTGATGTGATGAACTATATTTTTGAGGAAATGAGGAGCTGCATCATCCAGAAGAAATCACCCATCTTTGATCTGTTTGTCATGAAGCTCATTGTGGCTCAAGATACTAGGTTTCATGTTGTTTGGGCTGCACTAGTGGAGCACAAGCTCCATAAGCTTAAAAGGAAACAGACTGTCGTCTCCAAGCCCGATTCCTGTACTCCTGTTGTTGAGGAAGTGAGTGAGGAAGAAGAGCCCCGTTGGGGGCCCCATATGAAGAATGCCTCCAATGCATATATGCCTCCCACCTCTCGCGAGATTGTCTCCTCTCGTATCAAGAAGGCATCTTGGTGGGAGAGGGTCAACTTTTGCATGCAAGTGGATATTCGCAAATCTCAATACACACAATACCGTGAAACCAGGCAAGTCTTGCACAATCAACAAGTGATTCTCAATGCTATCAATTCTAAGGATGGTGAGTCCCCTGAGGCAGCTGAAGGCGAGGAAGATCCGGAGGGCACGCTTTATTTTGGCAAATGGAGTGAAGGACTTGTCTGGTGGACTGACTTTGAGGACATATCTTCTGCCGTGATGTCTTCTTCTCGCCCTCATGGCAAGGGTCTTGTTGCTCGCAATGATGTTCCCCTAGGCTCCACCTCCTCCGATGATGCTGATTATGACAAGGACGACGACGACGAGGAGTGATCCCCATGGGGCGAGTAGTATCGCTCTTTTACCTTTTTGGTGTCTTGATGCCAAAGGGGGAAGTATCCCTTGTAGGTTGTGGGATTTGCATGGGTTAAAATCACAAGCTTGTTCTTCCTTTGATCTCTTATTGCTTGTGAACTTTCTCTTATCGCCTCTTATTATGTGTGAACCTTATATGTGTTATGTCTTGTGTGAACTTGTTGTGATCCATATGTGGAATACTATGTGTCTATATATATATATGTATTGATCTAATCTCTTGTGATGAAGCTATGTCTCTTTTATTTATCATTATACTCTTCATCATATATTATCTTGTGCAAAGGTATGAGCCTCCAGTCATTCATTATTGTCTTTGCACCCTTTGTTGGTTTGTAAAAGGAAGGGGGAGTGTTGACTCTAGTATGTGCTTTGTGGTGGTTTCACATATCTAGGGGGAGTGCATCTTCATTTTACAAACTATAGTTTTCCTTTTTCTCTATACAAATGTATGTGTTATCATCAAACACCAAAAAGGGGGAGATTGAAAGGGCATTTCCCTAATTTTGAGTTTTGGTGTTTGGTTAACAACAAATTTCTAGACTAACCGTGTGCTAAGTGTTTTTAGGATCAAATCATGTCACTACATTTGCTAGGCTTTGTGCATCTGAAAAAGATGATCTGGAGAAGTTTCTTCATCTGTTTGCTGCCTGCTCCTAGCGTCTGACCGGAATTTCTGGCTCCATTGCCGGAGTTTTCGCCAGCACCGAAGTTTCCTCCGCACCATCAGCCGGAGTCTCCGTCGTGCTTCATCAATCCCAGGTGCTTCAATCCCCTAGAACCAGCTCGGAGTCTCCGCCCCCTGATCCGGAGTTTCCATCTAGACTTCATCCGGAAACTCTGCCCCGCCCTCAAGACCAAGAAGCTACAACCTCATGTTTCCGTCCCGGAGTTTCCGCCTGTTGTGTCAGAGTTTTTGCCTGGACGTAGATTCCGGCGTATTGGGGCCAGAGTCTCCGGGTTAAATGGACTAGGACGACTCTATTTCGAGGGTGGGATATTTATACCCCCTTCTTCTCCAAGCTAAAGCTATGGCTTCCATTCTCTCTCCTCCATTAATGTTGATATTCAACCTTATAGTTCTCCCTCTCTAGCCACTCAAACTTGTTTCCCCTTGGGGATTTGAGCGAGGAGACCTAGACCTAGCTTTCCACCAAAGGGATTTGTGTTTCCCCTCCATTTGTGTAAGTTGTTATTGCTCTAGGGTTTGAGGAAACCCTAACTTCGTGAAGTTGCCCTCCATATCTCATCCTCGTGTGTAAGAGTTTCGAGGTCATCTTGGTAGCCTCCAATTAAGTTGTGGAGAAGTTTCCCAAGCATTTGTACAGGGTTTTGGTCGCCACCTTGAAGGCCACTGTATAGTGGATCATGTGCTTGCCACGAGGCGGGTGCGCGTGAGAATAGGGTGAGGCCTCTCGTGGCGCTAGTGGTCTTAGTACCGCCCACCCCTCCAACGGAGACGTACTTCCCCCCCAAAAGAAAGGAACTTCGGGATAACATCTCCATGTCAACTCTTGTTGGCTTCTATCCTTTATCTCCTTATTGTTATTGCTTGCTTGTTTGTCATATAGGTTCTCTAACTTAGTCGCATCTATAGAGAACTTACTTTGTATCAAGCCTTAAAATTGAAAATAAAAGAAAAATTGAGTAGCGCCTATTCACCCCCCCCCCCTCTAGTCTCTTATATCGATCTTTCACTAAGGCATATTTCCAACAGGGCGACATGTTACGAATTTATTGTTTGCAGATGACAGTGTGGTTTTCCTCAAAGCCACTGATGAAAGCATGCAAACGTTGAAGGAAATACTACATGACTATGAAGTTAGTTTAGGCCAACGAGTTAATTTATCCGATCCCTCGATCTTTTTGGGGCTTGGATGCTCGGATGCGGCGAAGGTCGGGCTGAAGAACATGATCAATGTTTCCTGTGAATCTCTCTCAGCAAAATACCTAGAACTGCCCACTATGATTGGTAGATTAAAGGAGGGTGTTTCAAACATAGTAGGGAGAGATCACGAGGCAAGTTGCAGGGGTACAAGTGCCAAGATCTGTTAAAGGATGGTAAGGGAGTACTGACAATTGTTGTAATTCCAATTCTATTGTGGATTCGCACTTGTTATCATTCATCTACTCGTATTTATTTCATATATCCATTATGATGTTGATTTCCTGTAGTTTACCCTGTTCTTGGGGAGATGGAGTAACCCTAGCAATATTATGATATAAAATAAAGATGATCTATAACTTTGGTTTGTGATTATGTGTTTTTTATCTCTCTAAATATTATGTGAAGTCGATCATGTAATATTTTCCTTCGGTATTATCGTTGGGTATATGATAGTATGTCTGGTGCTAAGTGACATAACGTGTCGGCGTGCTATTCATATGGTCAAGGGGGATAAGGAGAGATTCACTAAGATTATATCAATAACCAAGGGGAAACCCTTAATTGTGAGGGATCAGAGTGGCTTGCTTACGATCATCGCAGTGGTTATTATGGATGAAATAATAGATGGTTTTATTTAATCATTTATTTATGGACCTCTCCCCACACATGTCATGAAGAAAGACATAGATTTATCCTAATCATGATTAATATCAATTCTAAAGGTAGATCCTACAATCCCCGAGAACACTCTGCCTTACTACTGTTCCATTACCATTTACGCCGCGTTTATCTCCTTGTTGCTTTAATCTTTATTCTTTACTTTACGCACAAAACAACCCTGTTAGAACACTCTTACTTGAGATCAAGGGCAACTTACAAGTATTTCTTGATAGATAATAATTAGGGGCATTAAGACCTTAACCAAATAGCTCTCTGTAGTTTGATACTCTTACTTTTAAACTCGATACAATGTGCTTGTGCTCTTGTAGTCATCACCGATGATGCCCTTCTAATTCGGGTCGCCATTATTGTAGACCACGGAGAAACATTAGTCTCCGTTACAAATATTTTTCCAATTGTTCTTTCCTGAAGCCCGTTTACGGTAGAGATTCTAAATGATTTCTCGAGTGTCCCATTTCCGATGTGACCGGCCCCTCTATTTAATGTGCACCTCTGAGAAACCCTACCTCTCACTTTTTCTCGCCACATCTTGAAGCGGCAGCCCTCTAAGTGACCTCGCCCGGTGTCCCTCACATGCTCTCCTGGATTGAGAGAGTGCATTCTCTCTTATTCGTCTAGACCCGGTGAAGGAACCACTGCTGCTCATCCACCTCTCCTCTTTTTCTAGATCTAGTCAAGCCACGGCTGCTGCTTCTCCACCTTTCCTCTTTGTCCAGATCTGGTCAAGGCACGCCTGCTACTTGTCCACCTCTTCTCTTCTTCCAGATCTGGTCAAGGCACGACCACACGACTACTTTCCGTCCACCTATAGATCCTGTGTAGCCCTCCTGATGTCATTGTGTCCGTCCAGAAGGGCGTATATGGTTGCGGTTGCATCTGGCCAATGTTGGAAGCATCCGGTTGCGGGTGCATCCGACTAGTCTCTGGCGCATCAGTCTCCGATTGCATCCGGCCGGTATCAGGCACCGATGCAAAGTTTGCCACTATCACATGGCTCCACGATCCAGAGGAGGATGAGGAGGAACTCCGTCTCGCACAAAGGTATAAATCTGTCTATGACCGTCCATAATGACGATGAACAAGGGTTTATCTTGTTGTTTTATTATTTATGTTCTATTTAGCCATCAAGAATTTTCCACTTGATTCTATATAAAAGCATATTCTACGTGATTTGTTCATGCTAGATCATGTTTTAAAAAAACACATGATTGTGTGAGTATATTTATGTTTCGATTTGTTAGTGTGAATATATGTTGCTAAGCCAGGGCTTGTTTGAAACCAGGAGTTTATTTTGGAAACACTACATAAATAAGTACTTCGATCGAGCATCTCGATATGCTTTGTGTAAAACAGGCTCCAGTGAGTAAATTGTTCTCATATGTTGTTGTGTTTGCAATTATTTTTTTCTATTTGTGTTTATAATCTTTTCCATATTTTCAGGTATTTGAAGAAACCCTTGCAAGATCTCAAGGATAAATGGAAAATTTTATCCTTGCAGGTACTTCACTATCACGGACTCGGAGAATTCACCAAGAAAACCAATAAATTAAAGGCAAAGACGCATTCAAGAAAACCAAGAGACTTAGCTTTGCATAATTATATCGTGATGGAAATGTAATACTGACAATTGTATGTGAATAAAAATCTGATTCTGGTTTAGTGCTTGTAATTTGACTTTGCATCCAAGAGTTGTTTATGCTGACAAGTACTTGGATCGAGCATCTCAAGTAAAGGATTTATGCACTAGCCAATTATTTCAAAAGACAGATCTGATAGAAAGAAGCTAGACAGTATATTTATATTCAACACCCCCTACGTCAAGGTTATTTTAGTCCTTAGCATGGGATATGAGTATGCCACAAAATCTTTTTTTTATATTGCGTGAGCAGGGTCTTGAACTCATGACCTCTTGATTCTCATATCGATCTGATGAAAAGAGGCTAGACAGTATATTTATATTCAACATTAAGATCACCGTAAAAACCCTAATGCAAACGAGTGAAAGCAAAATAACCGTAAACCGATGTGTTTCACCTTAAGAAAACAGGCTGTTGGCACAAACTGTTGCCAAAAAACCCTTATAGGTGATGGGTTTTGGTTCCGTTGCCAACAAGATCTTCACGTCAGCAACGAGTGTGTGGCAACGTATCATTTCTCTATTGGCGATTGGGCTTTCGATCCGTGTCTATAGTGTCGCTCTGTACTAGTGTGGCGTGGTTCTGTATGACCACCATGTGAGGTTTATTGCTAGAGCAACCCATTTTTCCCCTCATGTCACGTGTACTGAAGGTACCTTGTTGTTATGCCACCGGGCTCTAATGCTTGCAAGGGAGATGCATGTGGTGCTTGAAACTGATAATACGAGTGTTGCTACAAAGCTGAAGAAGGATGGTCAAGATCGGTCTCTTCTTTAATTCAAGAAATCAAGTCAATCCTTGGAATCTTCGATGATTTCCAGGGCCAGCGGGAGGCCATCGCCACCATGGCAACGGCCAGGGGCCCCTGGCCACGAGGGGCCCAAAAATATGTAAGCATATATATACCAGTATATACATCTGTGTGGGATTTTTTTTTTCAAAGGCCCATCGCTGCTTCCGTGCTCGTGGACACCAAGCAGGGTAATTCGCGATCGACACCATACACGAGGTACAGACGGATAGGTGCGTCGCGATCAACGATTGATCTCCCGTCTGCCTTCTGGCCTTCTCCCGTGTCCCCTCTGCCTTGATTGTCCGTTTGCTCTTCTCTGTCCGGAGTACGGCGCCGGAGAATCTAGTTTTTTTTTCCAAATCTGTCCAAGTCTGAAAAGTTTAACCAAGTCTGATCCTTTTTTGAAACTAATTCGAAATCTGACCCCTGGGGTCGGCGCCGTTTAAAATGGTGCCGAAGTTATACATGTCGGCGCATACAAAACAGAAAACCGATCTGAAGGAGGTCGGCTCCGTTTAAAATAGCGCCGACGTCGGCTCCGTTTAAAACGGCGCCGACCTCCCTAGTTTGCCTCCCAGCTGCTTCATCCTGGCGCCGACCTATACAATTTCGGCGCTTAAAATGGCGCCGACCCCAGGGGTCAGATTCCAAATTAGTTTCAGGTAAGGATCAGACTTGGTTGAACTTTTCAGATTTGGCAAAAAATACGAGAATCTATCGCCACAGCCACATGGCAGACTCCGGGCAGGCCAATTGGATTTCAAGTTCCTGAACCCCAGGTATATTAAATCCAGCCGGATTAAATCACGCAATTTCGCAAACAATACATGTACTCCTTGATTGCAGCCATTACTACTTGTTTGGTTGCTTGATCTCGCAATTTCTTATTTTAGGTAATCAAACTAGTTGCAAATCTACTTGTTTGGTTTTTTTCTTTTAAAAGTGAAAGTGGAAACATACATGTCTGTTTTTTTATAATTATCATCATATACATGCCTCAGGGGCCCATGCATCGACTTTGCCTAGGGCCCCGCAAAACATGGTGAAGGCGGTTAGGCCTATGCCTAATGAGGCAGCACTTCTAGCGACTGAGGGCTGCTTGAATGGATTATGCATGTCATGGTTGCATATACCACCGTTGTTGATTGTCAACAGGGTGAATGTAGACATGTTGAGTGCTTAATATAAACGCATCAAGTTATTATTAAAAATCGTGGGTACGTGCCAAGTTGTTTGCTATCCTTGATGACGCTGCAGCTGCAACTAGCCCGGCTCGACAGAAAATGGTAAAATATATTAGCTGTTCCTAGAAGGCAACCACCAAAATAACCCTCTCTTTCCCCCTCCTCGGCACGAACACTTGTTTCTAGCCACATGTGACCTTCCTCGCAGCTCAAAACATACGAGAGTATTAGACACCTTTACCACCACCTAAACACTTTACCACCACCTAAACAAAGATACTAGTAAAGATACTAGGAAAAACCATACGACGCGCTTTATTTCATTTTAAACAAAGATACTAGTAAAAATAAATGGTGTACATTTGTACACCCATGTCCCCATGTAGCTGTGCGCCCGTTCAAAAAAAAAAGCTACTCCCTCTGATCCATATTACTTGTTATTAAAATAGATGTATCTAGCACTAAAACATGTCTAGATACATCCATTTTAGTGACAAGTAATATGGACCGGAGGGAGTAACTCGTGCGCAACCTTATTAGCCTCCCGCAAGCAATGTTGAATGGTTACTTGGCCAATTCTTCGAATTACGTAAAAACAAAACGGTCTGAGAAAATTGCGGCATACGGGCTCCAGACCTCAGTAGTACCATTATAAGATTGAACTAGCTCCAAAGAGTCCGATTCAATAATGAGAAGAACACAACCAGGTTTTTTATCAAATGCAGACCTCTCTGAAGAGCCATTGCTTCAGCCAGCAATAACATGGCCTTTGACATCACGTAGTACATCTCTCGCAGCACCACCGGTTTCATTAGGCCAACTCCAACGGGTCCCTACATTTCGGACACCGATTTCGTTCGATTCGGTCCGTTTGCAGGGTCAAGGACAAGTCATCTGGACTCAGCCCGGTTCTGGTGGCCTAAGCCCCAAACGTTCACTCCCCGCAAATAAAAAAAACATACAGAAAAAAGGCTGAAAATAATTAAATAATATTACATAGGTCCTGGTGCTGTCCCGATCACAAAATATCCAAAAAAAACCCAATATTATGGGGTGCCTTGGCATGGAAGGGAACCGGCGGGGGTTGTTGCTGGCCGGCCAACGCCCTGGTCCTGCGGCTGCGTGTCGCCTACTCCTCGTCGTCGTCGATGACAATGAAGACCTGAGGCGGTGGCCAGGCGCCGCTCTGGGCCGAAGCGGGAGACGGTGCCGAGAGCGCAGGCGGCGCGGGGGGCATCTGGGCTGCGCGGCCACCCAGGACTCGTGCATGGGCTGGGCGGTGTCATCCCATGGCTTCTTCTCCTCCACCTGCGACGAGAGGATGGCGGCCCGGAGCTCCTTCTCCTCCTCTGTCATCGGCCGGGGCTGCGGATTTGACTCCTCCTCCATGACCGCCACCTAGCCAAGCCAAGGAAACACCTCGGACTCGACGGTATCGGCGCCCCTGTAGCGTGACCAGTCCGGTATGTCAGGCTGCGGCAGTGGGAAGTGGAAACCGCCGTCGATGTCGTCCTCCACGCTGGAGTCCTTGTTGGACTCCTCCCAGTAGTCCTCCTCGTCGTCGTTGAGGTTCTTGAGGTGGTCCTCGATGACCTCGTGTTGCGCCGTGTGCTCCACCTCGAACCACCAGTCCCAGACCGGGGAGTGGATGGTGAAAGGACATTTATTGTCATAATCACTTTCGGTGTTCGTTAACAATAAGTAGATCATTTTACAGTTTTTCACTGTCCACATGTTGCTATTATGATAAGTGAAAAGTACCCTCACACTTTGGAAAGATTTTTGCAAAGCTTGAAACTTCTGGAAGATTTCTTCGGTCTGGCTGGACCGGAGTCTCCGGTGTGGACCGGAATCTCCGCAGGTATCTCCGGTGGTGGCTCCAGGAATCTGGCTGGGACATTCTATATAGGGGTGCGGAGCAAGGTACGGAGGCTTCTCCGTAATCTCTGGTCTGGGCTCAGACCGGAGTCTCCGGTGCTAGAGGACTGGAGTCTCCGGCCCAGTTAGCTCGTGTCAGACCCTGGTCAATCAGAAGGGTGGTCAGGAGGCTAGACCGAAGATTGGCCGGAATCTCCGGTGTAGACCGGAGTCTCCTATGTACAGACCGGAGTCTCCGGTCTGGATTTTCTTCAACGGTCAGAAAACGGTTCGTGGAGGGGGCTGCTTATAAATAGGGACCCTTATCCCCTTCCTCCAGCTGCTCGACCTGCTCAAGAACACAAACTCCATTAGATCCACCAAATCTACAAGATCTCTTCATCCAACCATCCAAAGTCATTGATCTTTGGAGAATTGGAGGAGGAGGCCTTGATCTACAGCTTCACCAAGAGAGATCTTCATTTCCCCGTCATTCACTTGAGGGCCCTCAAGCTCTAGTGTTTCTTTGGAAACCCTAACTTTGATTTGGTTCTTATAAGCTTGTCTTTGATTGTTTTGACAGATTGCTTGTATTTGGGAGCCTCCAATTAAGTTGTGGATGTGTGCCCCGAACTTGTTGTAAAGGTGCCGGCTTCCACCTCGAAGGTTGCCGATATAGTGAAAGGTGGATCGATCCCGTTGGGGTGAGATTCATCGGAGAACAAGGGAGGCCTCTCGTGGCGTTGGTGGTTTGAAACCACCCCCTATCCAAACGTATACGTACTTCCCCTTAAAAGGAAGGAACTACGGAAAACAAATCCTTGTATCTCCGCGTACACCTTTGGTTACTTTTATCATTTACCGCACTTTACTTACTTGTTCTTGTTTAGTGATGTGTTAGCTAGTGCTTGTTTGTCATATAGGTAAATTCACCTTAGTCACATTATCTAGAGAATTTACCTTTCTTGTCAAACCTTAATTTGAAAAAGAAGAAAATTTAAAGTAGCACCTATTCAACCCCCCTCTAGGTGCCCATACGATCCTTTCAATTGGTATCAGAGCCTCGGCTCTTTATTCGGGCTTTACCGCCTAAGAGTATATAGGTAGCAATGAAGGGGAAGGTGGTGGTGAGCATACCACGCACTGGCGGATCTTAACGAGGTCAAAACTGGGCCATGGCTCACCCTGTCCTAGAGGCAAAAAAAATTTATACATATACCGCATGTGTAAAGCCCATAAAAAACTCAGCCCAGTGCAGCAATCAACTCGTCTGTTCTTGACTGTTCCTGAATTTCACCGTCTAGCGTGGCCCTTCCTGCTTGTCGGCGCCGCATGTCCAATTCCCCATCCATGGCGCCACTTGCCCTGACTCCGTGAGCCGGCGATTGAGCGCCGGACTGGCGAAGGTAGAGCTGTACCGGTGAAGAGCTTCAATCCGGGAATCGGTGGCCTCAGGCCCCAAACGGCCAAACCTAAGGGGCGATCTGGCCGGCGACCGGCACACCGGCATTCCGGCAAGCAGCAACCCAGTCCACACGGTCTCCTCAACTCCTCTTGTCCTCGTCTTCTTTGATTTTCCTGCCGCAAGGTGCAAGCCCACCACACCATCACGTACGGCACAAGGTAACTTTCTCTTTCATACTTCAGTTATCACTTATCACTTATCAGTACCAATTTCCCTGTAATTTGGTAACATGATTGTATGAATGATAATATCCATTGTTGTTTACATATGTAATTTAGGTAGGCTACCATGGGCAAAGATAGTCAGAGAAAAATTGATCTGGTTTTTAAAAGAAAAAGACATGGTGCAAATGAAGTTGAGGAAGATCAATCAGTCCCAACAGATCCACCCTTGCCCTTGCTTGAATTTCAGCAGCAGCAGTCACACAATCAAGATGCATAACAATCAAATGAAGTTGTTACGTTTCGATGTATTGAGTTCTTGCAGCGAGACCCAGGATTACGGCCGCAGATTTGGCAGTACCATCAGATCAAAGAGACACCGTGCGCCGAGCGTATTTGATGTTGGGTCCTATGCAACCGCAGATGCAAAACTATGAACGTTCAGGCCAAAAAGGACATAAGCGCCGCTTCAAGTACAATTGGTTTGGTCAATTTCCCTCATGGCTAGAGTACTCACATGAAAAACATCGTGCTTATTGTTTGTTTTGCTTTGTCTCCGACAAAAGAGAAAATACATGAGGTGGCTCTAATGTCTTTACTGTTAATGGATTTGACAGTTGGAAGAGGATTAATTGTGGGAAACATTGTGCATTTTTAACACATATAGGTACTGTACCATGCTCATCACACCAAAATGCAGTAGCAGATTGCAAGCCTTGATGAATCAATCATGCCACATTGAAAATCTCATAGTAATGAAGGACAAGGAGAAAGTAGAAAGAAACCATTTGCAGCTAAAAGTCTCAATTGCAACTGTTAAGTGGCTCACATTGCAAGCTTGTGCTTTTAGAGGGCATGATGAGAGACCCCAATCAAAGAATAAAGGAAACTTTCTTGAGATACTGGACCTTCTTGCAGAATTCAACCCTGACATTGCCAAAGTTGTGGGGGGGGGGGTAATGCTCCATATAATTCAAAATACACGTCACCAGAAATTCAGAAGGAGATCTTGAGTATGTTTGCATGTAAAATCAGGAAGCATATCCGAGACGAAATCGGGGATTCCAAGTTCTCTATTTTAGTGGATGAGACATGTGATGTAGCAAATGTGAGAAAATGGCACTAGTTCTTAGATTTGTGGATAAAGGTGGTATTTTGCAAGAGAGGTTCTTTGACTTGATACATGTAGTGGACACAAAGTCTATGACACTTAAAGCTGAATTAAGCTCAGTTTTATCAAAACATGTTTTGACATTCAAAACCTTCGAGGACAAGGTTACGATGGGGCTAGTAACATGAGAGGTGACTTGAATGGACTGCAAGCTCTTTTCCTACAAGAATGCCCATATGCTTATTATGTCCATTGTTATGCCCACCGCTTGCAACTTGCTCTAGTTGATGCTTCCAAAGAGGTTATTTCCGTTTCTCAGTTCTTTCAGAAATTGATCTTTATCATTGACACCGTTGACTCCTCTTCAAAGCGCCACGATGAGCTCCATCATGCGCAACTAGTTGAACTAGAAACTGCAATCGCTAATGCTAGCGTCAAGACAGGTCAAGGGGCAAACCAGATCCGCTCACTTAAGCGACCGGGAGACACAAGGTGGGGTTCTCATTTTGGTCCAGTTTACAGCCTTATGGAAATGTTTGGTGTTGTTTATTCTATGGTCCAAGATACAGCTGCTGATCGGTCAATGGGTGCACTTCGTGGATATGACGACACTTGTTTCAGCTATATGTCCTCCTACGAGTTCATATTTACCTTATGTTTGATGAAGGAAATATTTGAAATAACTGAATTACTTGGCCAAGCTTTACAGAAGAAGTCACAAGATATTGTGAATGCTATTCGCCTAGTGTCATCAACAAAAGAGTGTCTTCGGCGGTTGAGATCTGATGATGGCTACCAAGAATTTATAGTCATGGTTGTTGAATTTTGTCTAAACCATTCCAATCCGGACTTCAAAGAAATTTACATCATGCGTCGTGGCCGTGCTCGCCATCAGCCTGATCAGCTTACTGAAGGGAATATGCCCTCAGAGGCAATAATAAAGTGTTTATTATGTGTATTCCAAGTATATGATAGATGTTTATTTTGCATGCTATAATTGTATTAATACGGAAACTTTAATACATGTGTGTTTAATAAACAAACAGAAAGTTCCTAGTTATGCCTCTCTCATAAACTAGCTCGTTGATTAACAAGATGATTAAGGTTTCCTGATCATGGACATTGGATGTTGTTAATAACGGGATCACAACATTAGTGTAATGGTGTGATGAACATTCATCCGAAATATAGCATTACGATCAAAGTCATTAAGTTTATATTGCTATAAAAACTTAAGAAGTGATCCTAATCCTTAGACCATGAGATCATGTCAATCACTAACACCGGAAGAGTTTCTTGATAACATCAAATGTCACACCGTAACAGGGTGATTATAAAGATGGATTCGGAACTAATAAAGTGTTATGTTGAGGCCCATGGATCGAGAGTGGAATTTGTTCATCCCGATGACGGATAGATATACTCTGGGCCCTCTTGGTGATATCACATTGGTTAGCTTGCAAGCAAGTGATTTGATCACTAGAATGTTATATCACGGGAACGAGAAAAGAGTGCATGTCAGTAACGAGATCAAACTAGGTATGGAGATACCGATGATCGAATCTCGGACATGTAATATATCGTGAAACAAAGGGATTAAGATACTAGCGTAAAAGGTTCCGACGATCACAAGAAAGTCATCGTTGAATGTGTGGGAGTCAGTATGGGTCTCCAGATCCCGCTTCTGATTATTGATCCGAGAGGGGTGTCTATCATGTCCGCATTATTCACGAACCGTAGGGTGACACACTTAAGAGACACCGACATCCAATTGGAGCAAAAGTTTCATGCCGAAAGAATGAACAAGCGCAGGAATTTATTTCACTAGATACCGAAGCAGGTTTTCGGGTGAAATTGCATAAAGTAGTTATGCATGTGAAATAGAATTCTAGCAAGGGGTTATTTGTGAATGTTTGTCATTAAAGTAATTGACAAAATTCTGAATAAAATAAAAGAGTTTTATTTAATGAGAGTTTGCATTAAATTTGGTGGAAATTTAATGGGAATTTGAGTGGGTTTTTGAGTGGAGAAAATTGAAGGGCCATTTTGTGAGTGGAGTGTCCACCCACATGAATGAGGGAGATGTGGGGGCACCCTCCATGGCCGGCGGCCATGCCCCCTTGGGCTGCCCCCTCCCCTATATAAGGAGCCCCTCCTCTCACTTTTCACTCACACCTCCTCATGAAGGATCTCTGTCCCCCTCTAGAATTTATTCCCCATGGTCTCGGACTAGCGAGATACATGTTCCCGGTGGCTATTCGGCAAGAAATAGTTGTGCTTCCACTGCATCGCTGGAGCGAGGAGGCGGAGGTTGCTCGGTGCCTCGAACGTGTGTGCGAGCACGGACGCGCTGCTGATTTGTGGCGCTAGGACTTCCTCTCGATCTTGAGATCGGCAAGAGATCGTCTACATCAACCACGAGTCGAACTCGTTAAGCTTTGTCGGTCTTCAAGGGTATGTTCTCTACGGATATACATCCGCCCGTTGTTTGTATCTAATAGATAGATCTTGGTACTTAGTTCCCATCGTATGAAATTTTTTGTTTTCTATGTTGCGAACCCTACACTTACCAAGGAGCATTACTTTCGAGTGGAAATATTCCGTGCAACATTAGACACTCAATTATTTGAACTAAATAGGTTCAATGAGAAGTTAATGGATCTGTTATCTACTAGTTCCACCTTGATTCCTAGAAACAGATTTAGAGGATTCAAAGCTAGTGATATATGTGAGATGGTGAAGAAGTACTACCCGGCAAATTTCACCCAGCAAGATATTTATGGATTGCAGCTTCAGTTGAAGCATTTTGTTTTGGATGCTTCCAAGGATGAAGAGTTGAAAAACATATCAACCTTAATTGGTCTTTGTCAGCGCCTTGTGGAAACCGGAAGACATACTATCTTTAATTTGATTGAGAGTTTACTCCGTTTGCTCATCACTCTTCCAGTTTTAACGACAAGTGCTGAACGTGCATTTTCTAGTATGAAGATCATAAAAACAAGGTTGCGCAACAAGATGGAAGATGACTATCTTACAAATAGTCTATTAGTTAACATAGAGGGTGAAATTTTGGAGACTTATAGCTATGAAGATGTCATTGAAGATTTTAGAAGTGTAAAAGGCCGAAGAGCTGATCTGTAGCATGTAATTCCATGCCTTATGGTAAAACTGAACCTTAGTATGCTTTATTTTGTTTTCGAGCAATTCATATATATATATATATATATATATATATGTACACCTATCTTATATGTATGATTTGCTGAACCAATGGTATTGATATTACCTACTGAAGTATATGGTTTACAATTGCATTTCTTTTGTGTTGAGTTTTAGTTTTGCCCGCCCATGATTTTCTTTCAAGCTCCGCCACTGATACCACGGTGACCATGGATGATCTCAATAACTTGGAAACAAGATTGAGCTCCACCATGGCCAACGAGATCAAACAATTGCAAAAGTTAATTAAGCAACTTGTTAAAGATAAGGTAGGATCATCATCCCCTCCTCCTTAAGAGGAACTACCGCCTTCATCCAAAGAGAATGCCCCGGCATCTCCCACGGATAAGGTGGTGGGGGATAATCAAGGAAACATTAACTCCTCCACAAAAAGGGTTGGTGATAAGGGAGAGCATCGTGACTCTCATGCGTGGTTCTCTCCCGACCCTCCAATTCCTCACCCTCATGTAAACAATAGAGGTGACCCGGCTAATCTTGAAGCATCTACTACTTTTTCTCAATGACAATCTCTAATGAAAACTCATGTGCACAGCTCTTGCATTGAACTATGGAACATCATCGAACAAGGACTCTATATTGGGGATCCAAACAACTTGACAAGAAGATAAGTTGTCAATAGTTAACTCAATGCCACCGCCTTGCACATGATTCAACAAGGATTGGGTACAAAGGATTACCCACACATTGAGCACCTTAGCATTGCCAAGGAAGCTTGGGATGCTCTCACGGTGTTGTTTGTTGGGAATGAGATCATGAGGAGGAACCGGTATGATGCACTAAGCAATGAAGCCGAAGGCTTCTACATGATGGAAGGTGAAAATCATGAAGACATGTACCGTAGGCTCAAGACCACCGCCACCTCTTTTAGAAATGTGGGTGCCTCACATGTGGATGATGCTTGGGTAAAAAGGAAATATGTGAGTGCACTCATGCCCTTTGAGTCCACCGACTTGAAGAGCCTACAAGGAATACACAACTACCATCTCATGACCTCCAATAAATTTATGCAAGAGATGGCCTCTTTCAAGGTTGCCGGCAAGAATGCCAAAGATGCCCGTGCTCGAGCCCTTGGTATGAGCAATGTTGTCAACGTTGCTTTGAAGGCCAAAGTTGTGGAACATGGGGGTGAAGATGATAGTGCTGAAGGCCTCTCCATGGACCACCCCGATGATGTCACGATTGCTCATAGTCAATATATGGCCTTCTATGCAAAGAACTTTTGGAAGAACCCCGCCAAGGCCAAGATGGAAATGCAACGAAAAAGCAACCCAAATGGGAAAAGAGAAAATGCCACTAGATTGAGAACTTGCTTCAATTGTGGTGACCGCTATCACTTTGTGGCGGGTTGTCCCTATGAGAAGAGAGAAGATCATTGTGGCAACCTCGTTCCAAATAAAACTTCCAAAGCTCCTTACAAGAAACCCTTCATCAAGAAGAATCCCATCAACAAGAAGTAGGGCGAAATTGTATTGGTCACTCACGAAGAATTCTCCTCCAACAATGAAGATGATGAAGATGAGGAAGAGAAAACATCAAGAGGTGTGGCTGTTGTAGCCACTACTTCTACTCCAACATTCTCACTCTTCGATTCTCCAAATGAGAATACTCCCAACAAGAACGTCACTTGCCTTATGGCAAGAGGAATGGAGGTATCCTCATTATCTCACTCCACTCCCTTAGCTAATGATGAAATTGATGATGAGATGTCTCTTGACATAAAAAGGGAATTAATTTCTTTTGATGAGTTTGTGACTAACTTACAAGGGGAGGCCAAGACACATTTTGGGAACATCTTAGATCAACTTTCCCACACATAAGAGCTTCTAGATGTAATATGTAAACTTGGGCATGAACACATGATTGAGCTAGAGGCCCTAGATAATACTCTAGAAGAAGAACAAGAGACTAGAATGTCTCTTGAACTAAAACTTGAAGGGCTTGATGATACCAATGATGTAATTGTTAATAGACTCATCAAGGAACATGATCATGCTATTGATAAATATAAAAAGGCTAAAAAGGACAAGATTGAGTTTGGTGTGGTTCATAAAAAACTTGCCAAGGACTTTAGCTCACTTAACAAGGCTCACAAGGCATTGGAAAGTGAACTCTTGTCACTACAAAGTCCTATGAAATGCTTCAAACTCAATTGACCAATATTCCTTCACCTAGTAATTTCATTCCTTATAGCAGTACAACTATTCTTGAAGAAAATGCTAGGTTGAAGGGGGAGCTAGACAAGGCCACATTTCCACAAGGTAACAAGTCCATTGATGACCTTTTGAGTAAACAAAGGCCTAGTGGTGAGAAAGGGGGCATTGGTTTTGTCTCCAAAGCCAAGAAGAAGAAGGCCAAGCCCGCACAAGAGATAAACAAGGCCATTGTGGATAGTAAGACCACAAGTGGTAAAACTATGTCTCATGATGACTTTGCGAGAAGTGCTAACCCTCACTATGTTCTAATGTGTGACTATTATGGTGATGTGTATGCACAATATGTTGGCCCATATGATGGTTATATTGATTGGTCTATTTGGGTCCCCAAGACCCTTGTTGCTAACAAAAGAGGACCCATTGAAAAATGGGTACCCAAAAATTAGCTTGATCTTTTGAGACATATGCTTCCGGAGGGTCAAAGTGGGTGCTTGATAGTGGTTGCACAAGTCATATGACCGGAAGCTCGTCTATTGTCAAGGACTTAAAGCCAAATGATAATCAAATAACCGTGACATATGCCGACAAGTCAAAGTCTAAGGTAATGGGTTTCGGCAAGGTAGTGGTTGCTCACGATATTACACTCGTGAACGTCATGCTTGTTGAGACCCTTGGATACAATTTACTTTCAGTAAAGATGGGCTTTGTCATCTTTGTTGATGATGATATTTTGGTCCTCATGTGGAGCAAGTCTCTCAAGGTCGCTTTCATTGGGTACGTCGAACATGACTTGTATGTGGTGGACTTTTTGGGGCAAACCACTACAAGTGCTATGTGCTTATTCGGAAAGGCCGATGTGGGTTGGTTATGGCATCACCGACTAGCCCATGTCAATATGAGAAATTTGCAAAGTCTCCACAAGGAGGGCCATATTGTTGGACTAAAAGAAAATGTTTCCTTTGCCAAAGGTCGTGTTTGCAGGGCTTGTGTTCTAGGAAAGATGCATGATGCTCCCCACAAGCCAAAGAACCGCATCAAGTCAACCAAGATCTTGGAGCTCCTTCGTGTGGATCTCTTTGGTCATCCATCTCATGCAAGTCTTGGTGGGAAGAAATATTGTTTGGTGATTGTTGATGAATTTTCAAGATACTCATGGGTATATTTCTTCAAGTTAAAGAGTGAGACCCAAAAGACCTTCATCGACTTCATCAACATGGTTCAACGTCAATACAACCTTCCCGTGTTGATTATAAGAAGTGACAACGACACCGAGCTCAAGAACTACACCTTGAATGATTTCCTTAGTGATGAGGGGATAAAACACCAATATTCCGCTGCATATACCCCTCAAAAAAATGGTGTGGCCGAGAGGAAGAACTAGACTCTTATTGAGATGTCTAGGACCATGTTGGCGGAGTTTAAATCTCCATACAACTTTTGGGCCGAAGCCATCTCTACCGCTTGCCATGCATCAAACCAGCTCTACCTTCGCAAAGAAATCAACAAGACTCCATATGAAATACTTACCGGTAACAAGCCCAACATATCTTACTTCCGGGTGTTCGGTTGTAAGTGTTTCTATCTCAAAAAAGGTGTTCGTTTGTCCAAATTCGAGTCTAAAGCATTTGAGGGTATTTTTGTTGGCTATGGTCTCGAATCTCACACTTATAGAATCTATGATAAGCTCTCTGGAGCCGTCATAGAATCTTGTAGTGTGACCTTCGAAGAATATGATGGTCCCCGGCGTGTTGATGCTTGTGATGCAGATGATGAAATGCCTCAGGAAGAATTGGTGTGGGATATATCCGCCCCGTTTTTGGAACCCCTTATGGTGTATCGAGAAGAACTATGCTCTACTCAAGTGGATCCCTCATCTTCACAACATCAACAAGCTCCATCCACCGAGGAGGGCAATGACCCAAGACAAAGACAAGCTATGGACCCTCAACATGTTGATCAAGGTGACAACTCTAGTGAAGAGGAGCTTGATTCATTCTCCAGGATGTCAAGTGGTGCCAAGTCAATTACTCAAGGAAGATCCGTACAAACTGCCTTCAGACAAGCTCAAATCGATGCTAGAAGAGTGCTTGATCAAGACCAAGGTCAATCTTTGCCTCTTAATGATGAGAATGATTCCGGTAATGATCAAGGTCAAGTTGATGGTCAAGACGAGGACCAAAATGATGAAGAGGGTCCTCCAAGAAACAACAAGGATATCCACGCTCGTCGTGAAGCAAGAAAGGAGAGAATGTTGGAATTAAGAGACCACTCTCTACAAAATGTGGTTGGTGACCTAAGGAAAGGCATTTCCACAAGATCACAATTGAAGAGGTTTAGTGAGCACCAAGCACACATCTCCATGATTGAACCAAAGAAAGTGTGGGAAGCTTTTGAAGATTCGGATTGGTTGGAAGCTATGCACAAAGAGCTCAACAACTCTGAGAGAAACAAAGTATGAAAGTTAGTTGAGAAGCCAAAGGAGTGCCGCAATTTTATAGGAACGAAGTGGATATTCAAGAACAAGCAAGATGGGCATGGATATAGGGGGAGTGCGGTTTTAATTGATTGGACTATCCCTCCCCCCATTATGCCCAAATCCATAAGAATCATTCCTCTTAATATCATTTTGTGATATGTGAGCTTAAATGATGAGTTTTGGTAATGGAACCAAGATATATCTTCGTGGTGCCAAGACGAGTTTACTCAAACATGGTGGCCTAGGCCACCGCCCTCTCTCATTCGAGAGGTTGGTACTTACTCGTGTTTGTCATTTGCTTGATCCTTGTCCTTTTGAAGCTTTCCTGAACATTTTTGCGAATTTCTATGGCTCTTTTTCGTTCTTCACAGTTTGATATCTCAACCCAAGCCAATTCCATGTCTTAAACCTATCTATCTCTCATATATGTCCCCAAACACCTATCCTGGAGCTCCGATCTAGACGGTTTCTGCCACTTATAGGAAGGGGATGGGGTGAACTGAGACAACAGTTCCTCATTCTCACCCTCGTTCCCCACCCGTCGCCTCCTCCTCCAAAATTCCTCCCCGGAGGTCAAGAATCCCCCGGGATCCGCAGTGCCGCCGGCCAACCTTCTCCTCTCCTCCATTGGGTCATTCTCACCGAAGGAATCGATCCCATGGATAGATCTGGTACCTCTCCTCTTTTTCTCCTAGGGTTCATCTCTAGATGTATTTTGAGGATTGGTGTTGATTTGTCCATTGGAATCACTTGTTTGCGTGCACTCTAGTACTTTAGCCTTGTTGCATTGCCCGATCTACTAGATTCACCCTCACCAGCACCTTCCCATCTCATACCCAAGCCTCCTGACCGGAGATTCCATCCCTAGGGCCGGAGACTCTGGTCCAGGCCGGAGACTCCGGTATAAGGTACAGAGACTCCGGTGTATGGTGAATCAAAATAGTTTAGAAATGCATCAAAGCTCTTGTACTGCATCTTTGGGACATATATACTCATCTCCATGCTATCTCCCTCACTGCTATTCACACGTGATGGTTCTAGCCGTCCTCGTCGCACCAAGGCCAAGTCTCAAAGGGGCATTCCTCGCTATGATGAAGCCTAGGGTCTGTTTGTCGTGCCTCCTTCCAACAGGAGATAGTAGGCACGTGATGCAGCCTATTTGAGGAGGGAACAAGAAAGGACTGAACGAGAGGACCGCGCCAAGAAGGCCAAATATGACAATCTTCAGTCCTTGGACAAAATGTCAAAGGAGGAGTTTCGTGAGCTGAGAAAGACAGATTTTTATGGACTGCCTCGTACCAGCGAGGATCCTCGTTTCTGGAGGAAGGAGCAGGATGTGTTCATGAAAGATGTGTATGGAGTGCTCACCAAATCACCTGTATGTCCTCAGAAGTTCATGAGTGTTGAGCAGATGAGGCTCAGCCCCTACTTCAATGATGCTCTGTGGATCTGTGAGAAGTTGGGACTATTTAACTTGATGGAGCTTCGTGAGGACTACAATATCTTCCTTGTGCAGCAGTTCTACACCACTGTAGTGTTTGGATCTGATCAAGACATGACCATGACTTGGATGTCTGGCACCACCCGCTGCATAGCTACATTCCATGGCTTTGCCAATGTCATCTTTGAGACCTTTCATGGCGTATCCACTCCAGTTGGGCTGCACATGCACTCTGCGGCTCTTGGTGAGAACAAGATGAAGCTTGCACCTCTGTATGGCACCGAGGGTGTTGTAGGGGGTTCCAAGGAACTCAATCCCCTCTACAACCTGATGTTGAGAATATTCCGTCATACCATCGCACCAAGTGCTGGGAATAACGATGATTTAGGGGTGGGCTAGTCAACCTTCTTTATCATACCCACCGGACCTACAATGCTGGCCCAGAGGCAGATGCTGATCCTATTGATGTGATGGATTTCATTTTTGAGGAGATGTTCCATGCTATTCTTTTCAAGAAGTCTCCTCCATATGCACCTTTTGTTATGAGGCTCATCAACTCCAAGGAGCATGATTCCCCACTTGGCATAGCACCACATCTCACTGAGCATGCATTGGTCTCACTACAGCAGAAGGGGCGTATGGGGCATGCTCCTAGGCGTCGCTATGGCAATGATGATGGGGAGTTTGAGACTGAGAGGGCCCCCTCTCCACCTAGAGTTCGGATGAAGAATGCCTCCAATGCACCTATGCCTTCCATGACTCGGGACATGAGCGGGTCAAGAAGGCCACTTTCTGGAAGAGGACCCTATGTTGCATGAATGTTGATATCCGCAAGCAACAACATGCGTCCTATCAAAGCAACCGATACATTGAGAAGCTCCTCAAGGAAATCAAGGAACAAGGTGAAGGGGATGATGAGGAAGGTGAGGATGAGTACAATGATGAGCATGGTGCTCAGCAGTCCACAGAGTCAGACCACACTCTCTCTTTTGGGGCATGGAATGCTCAACAGGATAGCCTGGTGGACTGGAAGACGTTTGTAGATGTCACCTCTAGATACGAGTACCAGGGTACCTCCTCTTCTCGCCCTCATGGCAAAGGGCCTGCAATCCCTCATGATGCTGCTGATGATGACTTTGATGAGGATGGTGAGGATCAGGATGAGGATGAGGAGGACGAGGATGATGAGGACTACTGAGTTGCTAGGGCGCTAGCTTAGGTCTTTTCCCTTTTTTGGCGTTTTGATGCCAAAGGGGGAGAAGACATTGTCATCGATTTGCATGGGCTTGGGCTTTGGATTCACTCTTATTTGCTTTCATTTGCCATATTTGAACTTTAAACTTCATATGTGTTATTTGTTGTTTATGTGTGTGACTATGTGCTTGTGCACCTACTATTGTAACTCATGTGAGAACTATGTGTGTTATCATTGATACTAGCTATCTTGCATGATTTACTTGTTTACCTTATTGCACATAGTCAAGGGGAGCTTCATACAAATTATTCCATGCAAAAATCACCTGTTGTCATCGAACACCAAAAAGGGGGAGATTGAAAGGACATTTATTGTCACAATCACTTTTGGTGTTCGTTAACCACAAGTAGATCATTTTACAGTTTGTCACTGCCCACATGTTGCTATTATGATAAGTGAAAAGTACCCTCACACTTTGGAAAAAATTCTGCAAAGCTTGACACTTCTGGAAGTTTCAGACCGGAGTCTCCGGTCTGGATGGACTGGAGTCTCCGATGTGGACCGGAATCTCCGCAGGTATCTCCGGTGGTGGCTCCAGGAATCTGGTTGGGACATTCTGTATAGGGGTGCGGAGCAAGGTCCGGAGGCTTCTCCGGAATCTCTGGTCTGGGCTCAGACCGGAGTCTCCGGTGCTAGAGGACCGGAATCTTCGGCCCAGTTGGCTCGTGTCAGGCCCTGGTCAATCAGAAGGGTGGTCCGGAGGCTAGACCAGAGATAGGACGGAATCTCCGGTGTAGACCGGAGTCTCCGGTGTACAGACCGGAGTCTCCGGTCTGGATTTTCTCCAACGGTCAGAAAACGGTTCGTGGAGGGGGCTGCTTATAAATAGGGACCCTTATCCCCTTTCTCTAGCTGCTCGACCTGCTCAAGAACACAAACTCCATTGGAGCCACTGTGGCATCCCGCAAAACCACTACTAGAAAATCGCGTTGTTTTTGTGCATTGCATCGTCATGACCGCATGCTCATGTTATCATGCCACCTTGCATTTGAGCATCGTCATCATCTTGCATTTGCTTGCATAAAACTATTTGCAGAAAAACCTATTTTTGTTTTCTAAACGGCCCGTCTTTATTCAAACGCAAAACCGGGACTCCGGAATTATTTTGTTGTCGGCTATCGGTTTGCAAACGGTGCGATTAAAATAAATAAAATGTTGCATTATTTTTAGTGGGGCAGTCGAACGGGCCGAATCGACCCGAACGACCACCCCCAGTACAAACAATCGGCCCACCCATAATCCTACAGCTACCAACCTATCTACCCACACACCCCCCTCCACCTCACCCCCACCTATCACAGGCTGCCACCTCACCCTCTCCCTATCCCCCAACCAATCAGACCCTGCCACCTAACCCCAACCCTCCCTCTCTCTCTCACCCCACTTCCCCATCGCACCAGCACACAACACACGCACGCACACAACCCACCAAACACCCCACCTCCTCTCTCCCTGCCACCGGGCCCCACCCCGTGGCCGTCCTGTTCCTCTTCCCACCCAGCGACGCTCCCCTCGCTCGCTACCCGACACCCTCGCACGCTCCTCTTGACCCGCTCCCGCAACCTCCCTGCCCGGCAGCCGTTGGCGCCCCCTTCCCGCCGACACGCCGTTCTCCGGCCGCTGCCCTCTCCCCTCTGTCCCGCGCGGGCCGGAGCCCCTCGCTGGCCTCGTCCCTCGGCCCTCCGCTCCGGCCACGCCGGCCTCGCCGACGCTGCCCGCGGCCGCTCCCTCTGCCCGGAGCGCCGCCGCTCTCCTCCGCGGGCCGCCGTCCCGCGCGCGCCACCCCGTCGTCGGGCTCCCTCACCCCGGCCGCGCCCTCTACCCAACCGCCGCCGCCTCGCGTCCCCCTCCCCGTCCGGTCGCCGTCGCCCGCCGCCTCTCGAGCCTGCGGCCCGAGCGCCTCCTCTGCTCCCCGTCGGGCTCGCCCTGGACCCCACGTCGCACCATCGCGAGCCGCCACGCTCAGTCCCTGTCGGCCACCGGATGCAGCAAGCTCGCCTCGGTCGAGCCCGCCTTGGCGCCTCCGTCCAGCAAGCCGCGTCCCCAGCCTCCGCCCCCTGCTACCGTCGAGCCTCGCCGGCCTCTGCTTCGCGTGCGCCGCCGACACCCCCTCTGGCCCTCTCTGCTCTGGCCTTGGCCGCTGCTTGCGCGTGGCCGACCTTGTTGCATTTAAACAGAGATGATTTTAGCCCCTGTTTGTAATTCTTTAGGCACATCGATGTATGTTCCTCCTGCAGCGATCTGCGAGCCTTAGCTGTGTTTGGTTTCAGGTGTTTTTGCACCCCTCGTGCATCGCATCTCCGCCCAAGAACTCTAGTTGAGTTGTCTCATCGGTGTCTATCTTTTCCATCTTCTGCCATGTACAAGAATTATGTCAACTCGGAGTCCTAGACGCACCGAGTAACAAGATCTTCTTCATGGACATGGACCCGTACCCTACTCTCATCGAGCAAGACGCCAACCAGACCACCGAGACCGTCCCAAGCCCGCCATCGACAGCCGACACCGAACATCTGCGACACTACCCGACGACCGCGGATGCGACAAGATCATCTCTCGGACGCCAAGTTCTACAACCCCGAGTACCGATCCACCGGACGCGACAAGACCTCCTTTCCACCCCGATGCCCGAGGACCGGACGCCAAGATCTCCTACACGGAACGACAAGCACTTCACCCCGGATGCCGAGACCCACTCGATGGCGCGGACCCGACAAGATCTTCGAGACGACAAGATCGGCACCGCCCCGAAAGAATCCGACACGGCCCGACACCGACCCAAGTCCTGCTTCCCGGATGCGACAAGATCTACCTCAGTTATCCGAGAACGATCCGTCGAACCCTGAGACCGAACCCCGAACCCCGGAACCCCAAGTCCGTCGAGACCCTAATGTGTGAACCCTTTCCGAAAACCCTATTTTATATTAAAATACAACTTGTCGCATATTAAATGTTCATGCATGCATACTTGTCTGTGGTTTGGGGGCCTTATGCCGATTCACCTCATAATTAAATATGGAGCCCATATGCGGGCAAATCTAGCCTTATATTGGCCTCATTTAAACTTGTGTAGCGAACCGGTGATATATTTTGCCTTGTTAAACAACATTTAAATTGCGGGGTAGATAAATAACTTGAACCATCTAATTAATTGTCGGGACCCTGGTTCCGCTTAATCTGACCTAATTGCATCGCACCTTGCCATGCCATGCATCATACATGCATCATGCCGATCTTCTGTCGTTGTATTAAATATTGCATCCGGTGTTTCTTCTAGTGTTTTGCTTCTTCGCGGATAAGGCCATTGAGTTGATGTGAGCTTCGCCCCGATCTTCGGTTGAACCTCCGACAATGTTTTCAGGCGAGCATCTTCCCCTTTCTACCCATCTTACTTTTATAGTATTTATTCCCTCCTGTTGCTCTATTGCTATCTGTGTCGCGATGCTCTAGTTTCCGTACCCGTGATATCCCTTGCAACCCTATATTGCCTTGGACACATCCTATTACCTGTTGTTTGATAGACAGTGGGACTTGCGCGTCGTAGTCGCTTGCTCAAGTGCTGTTGCGTGTGTCGTTCAGTGCCACAGTTGTTGATGTATTGCCGCATGTGGATGTTGGAGATGATCATAGTTTTACTTATCGTTCACTTTAATTCCTGTTTAACAACTAAAATTGAAGTAAGCAGAGGCATCGGTGGGTGATAGAAAATATTTGGTTTCCGAACGCCCACTTGTGTCCCGTAGGACCCCGAGTACTTGATACCTGTTCCTTGATTTATCGCGCTATCCACATCCGGGAGGTATATGGGACCCCCCTGAGCCAGAGCTTGATTCAGTCTTATTTCTTGGGGCCACAAACTAGTTTGAGGTTTTATTTACGATCCTGTACTTATGCCATGCTTTACTGTTTTATTTAAATTGTGCGACAAATAGCACCTGTACTGTTTAGGATCGGGACACGATTTCGCGGTGTCGACAGTCCCCGTTTGGGGATTTGCTGTCGTTCACAGCCGTATACCCAAACCTTGAGTCCGTCTCGGAGCTTGCTTACTTCGTTGCGGGTAGCTTAATGGGGTGGCCCCCTGAAATATTTCTGAATCCTGTGATTGCTTTGTCGTGAAGGCCTCGTTGGGTTTTGATTTGGTTTTTCCGAGGTTGATCGAGTGTGTGTTGCTATTGGTGCACCCCGGCCGGGTAAAACTTTCTGAAAGCCGTGTCCGCGGTTATGGACGACTTGGAGCACAGTATCTCGACCATAGACAAGCATAACTAAAGTTTATTGCTATAAATTTGACTTTATAATGACTAGTAATCAGCTTCACTATAATGGAATGGCTAATTAATACTGCCCACAATTGCTTGTTTGGAGTGTCGCTTGCGACCATTGTACCCGACTAGTAAGTATTGCAACTACAACGGAATGGCTAAATAAAAGTACCAACAACTGCTGGGTTTCGGGTTATCTCATGCTAATTGTATCTGACTAGTAAGTGTTGCCACTATAACGGAATGGTTAACTAAAATGGCCCACTGCTTATTTTATCAGGATGATTATCTATACTTGACTAGTAATTTCCGCAACGATAACTGAATAAATAAAACTGCCAACTGTGTGAGTTCCTCGGTTGACTTCCTCGTTTGGTATCGAGGGGGAAACACCAGGGTGGGTTTGTTTGGTGTTAGTTTCAGGTTGGATCCGGATAGGCCATTCTTATCCCTCTCTGATAACCGCCAGTTGAATCGAGTCTCTATAGGTTGTTTAGTGCATGCTGCCGCTGCTGCTCAGCCCACCATACCTATGTAGGCGAGGACCGCCGAATTCTAGTCTCGCCGTGTACTGGCCTCAGTACTGACGCTCCTCTTTTTCCTTTGCCCTTTGTCGGCACCCCTTTTGTTTAAGCAGGTTTTGAGATCGACGTCGTTAGCAGGGTTACCCTTCCGGCTTGGCCTGGGCAGGGTTATGGACGCCATTGGTTATTCTTCAGGGCTCTTAGCCCCATTTGCATCTTGTCCGTAGTCGGACGCTCTATCATTTTCAAGGTGATTTGGATCTTTGTATATTATATATGTATTCTTGACTCTTTGAGTCGCTGTTGTATATATCTGTTCTGTGGGTCCCATCGAGGACTGTTGTGTAATGTTATTACTTCGTTTTCCACCCGCACGAAAGTGCCTGGTGGGCACCTTTGAATCGTTTCTATGCGGGTTTGGCGGGAATCGCTAAAACTTGCATAGGGTCGATTCTGAGGGTGTTACAGAGTGGTATCAGAGCTCAGCAGTTACGATACCCCACAAGTCCAGCCTGTAGGATAACCTAGCTAACGGCCGAAGTAGAGTGTCAAAACTATTTTTGCAAAATCGGTTGGATAGTTCTGATTAGGTCTGATTTTACTCCTTACCCCTATGTTGTTCTCCTCTTACCTCTACGTGTTTTGAATCCGCTCTCGTCTCTTTCTTCGAGTCCAGGAATTCTTGTGGTTGGGTTTCCATCGTACCTTCAGGGTTTCGCTTCCTTCTTTGATAACGGTGTTGCTTCATCTGGTCTTCATGCCATCCGGGGAATCCTTCGTCTGTGGTACCATTCTTTGTTCCTCGTTTGTGCCTTCCGGTGTTTTTCCGACGCGACGACAACATCTACGCCGGATCCGATGCAGAGTCTGCATCACTTCTTTGTTTCCGAACCTCGCTTGTCGAGATCTTCAGTCTGACTCCGAGAATGGTTGCACCCTTTTCTACTGATTGTGCAAAGTAATAGTTTGGGTGCGTGATGGATTGGCCTCCATGCCGACTACCCCTTCTATTCGCTTTTGTACATTGAAGTGGATGAGAATGCATCGTTCCTCTCTTTCCACCGAAGCTAGAGGTGGCTTTATTTGTTGATACCTCTACCTTCGACCTTTTGTCCACGGAGTGTTCCCTCGACGATCACGGACAACGACCTCTTGTTAGTGGTGTCGCGAGGATCTACACGAAGCGAGAAGATGCAGATCGCCGACCTTCCTTCCGGTATCATGAGGCGGATCTCGAGGGCGAGATCCATTGTTAGTGGTGTCGAATTGTGGCATCCCGCAAAACCACTACTAGAAAATCGCGTTGTTTTTGTGCATTGCATCGTCATGACCGCATGCTCATGTTATCATGCCACCTTGCATTTGAGCATCGTCATCATCTTGCATTTGCTTGCATAAAACTATTTGCAGAAAAACCTATTTTTGTTTTCTAAACGGCCCGTCTTTATTCAAACGCAAAACCGGGACTCCGGAATTATTTTGTTGTCGGCTATCGGTTTGCAAACGGTGCGATTAAAATAAATAAAATGTTGCATTATTTTTATTGGGGCAGTCGAACGGGCCGAATCGACGCAAACGACCACCCCCAGTACAAACAATCGGCCCACCCATAATCCTACAGCTACCAACCTATCTACCCACACACCCCCCTCCACGTCACCCCCACCTATCACAGGCTGCCACCTCACCCTCTCCCTATCCCCCAACCAATCAGACCCTGCCACCTCACCCCAACCCTCCCTCTCTCTCTCACCCCACTTCCCCACCGCACCAGCACACAACACACGCACGCACACAACCCACCAAACACCCCACCTCCTCTCTCCCTGCCACCGGGCCCCACCCCGTGGCCGTCCTGTTCCTCTTCCCACCCAGCGACGCTCCCCTCGCTCGCTACCCGACACCCTCGCACGCTCCTCTTGACCCGCTCCCGCAACCTCCCTGCCCGGCAGCCGTTGGTGCCCCCTTCCCGCCGACGCGCCGTTCTCCGGCCGCCGCCCTCTCCCCTCTGTCCCGCGCGGGCCGGAGCCCCTCGCTGGCCTCGTCCCTCGGCCCTCCGCTCCGGCCACGCCGGCCTCGCCGACGCCGCCCGCGGCCGCTCCCTCTGCCCGGAGCGCCGCCGCTCTCCTCTGCGGGTCGCCGTCCCGCGCGCGCCACCCCGTCGTCGGGCTCCCTCACCCCGGCCGCGCCCTCTACCCAACCGCCGCCGCCTCGCGTCCCCCTCCCCGTCCGGTCGCCGTCGCCCGCCGCCTCTCGAGCCTGCGGCCCGAGCGCCTCCTCTGCTCCCCGTCGGGCTCGCCCTGGACCCCACGTCGCACCATCGCGAGCCGCCACGCTCAGTCCCTGTCGGCCACCGGATGCAGCAAGCTCGCCTCGGTCGAGCCCGCCTTGGCGCCTCCGTCCAGCAAGCCGCGTCCCCGGCCTCCGCCCCCTGCTACCGTCGAGCCTCGCCGGCCTCTGCTTCGTGTGCGCCGCCGACACCCCCTCTGGCCCTCTCTGCTCTGGCCTTGGCCGCTGCTTGCGCGTGGCCGACCTTGTTGCGTTTAAACAGAGATGATTTTAGCCCCTGTTTGTAATTCTTTAGGCACATCGATGTATGTTCCTCCTGCAGCGATCTGCGAGCCTTAGCTGTGTTTGGTTTCAGGTGTTTTTGCACCCCTCGTGCATCGCATCTCCGCCCAAGAACTCTAGTTGAGTTGTCTCATCGGTGTCTATCTTTTCCATCTTCTGCCATGTACAAGAATTATGTCAACTCGGAGTCCTAGACGCACCGAGTAACAAGATCTTCTTCATGGACATGGACCCGTACCCTACTCTCATCGAGCAAGACGCCAACCAGACCACCGAGACCGTCCCAAGCCCGCCATCGACAGCCGACACCGAACATCTGCGACACTACCCGACGACCGCGGATGCGACAAGATCGTCTCTTGGACGCCAAGTTCTACAACCCCGAGTACCGATCCACCGGACGCGACAAGACCTCCTTTCCACCCCGATGCCCGAGGACCGGACGCCAAGATCTCCTACACGGAACGACAAGCACTTCACCCCGGATGCCGAGACCGACTCGATGGCGCGGACCCGACAAGATCTTCGAGACGACAAGATCGGCACCGCCCCGGAAGAATCCGACACGCCCCGACACCGACCCAAGTCCTGCTTCCCGGATGCGACAAGATCTACCTCAGTTATCCGAGAACGATCCGTCGAACCCTGAGACCGAACCCCGAACCCCGGAACCCCAAGTCCGTCGAGACCCTAATGTGTGAACCCTTTCCGAAAACCCTATTTTATATTAAAATACAACTTGTCGCATATTAAATGTTCATGCATGCATACTTGTCTGTGGTTTGGGGGCCTTATGCCGATTCACCTCATAATTAAATATGGGGCCCATATGCGGGCAAATCTAGCCTTATATTGGCCTCATTTAAACCGTTGTAGCGAACCGGTGATATATTTTGCCTTGTTAAACAACATTTAAATTGCGGGGTAGATAAATAACTTGAACCATCTAATTAATTGTCGGGACCCTGGTTCCGCTTAATCTGACCTAATTGCATCGCACCTTGCCATGCCATGCATCATACATGCATCATGCCGATCTTCTACCGTTGTATTAAATATTGCATCCGGTGTTTCTTCTAGTGTTTTGCTTCTTCGCGGATAAGGCCGTTGAGTTGATGTGAGCTTCGCCCCGATCTTCGGTTGAACCTCCGACAATGTTTTCAGGCGAGCATCTCCCCCTTTCTACCCATCTTACTTTTATAGTATTTATTCCCTCCTGTTGCTCTATTGCTATCTGTGTCGCGATGCTCTAGTTTCCGTACCCGTGATATCCCTTGCAACCCTATATTGCCTTGGACACATCCTATTACCTGTTGTTTGATAGACAGTGGGACTTGCGCGTCGTAGTCGCTTGCTCAAGTGCTGTTGCGTGTGTCGTTCAGTGCCACAGTTGTTGATGTATTGCCGCATGTGGATGTTGGAGATGATCATAGTTTTACTTATCGTTCACTTTAATTCCTGTTTAACAACTAAAATTGAAGTAAGCAGAGGCATCGGTGGGTGATAGAAAATATTTGGTTTCCGAACGCCCACTTGTGTCCCGTAGGACCCCGAGTACTTGATACCTGTTCCTTGATTTATCGCGCTATCCACATCCGGGAGGTATATGGGACCCCCCCTGAGCCAGAGCTTGATTCAGTCTTATTTCTTGGGGCCACAAACTAGTTTGAGGTTTTATTTACGATCCTGTACTTATGCCATGCTTTACTGTTTTATTTAAATTGTGCGACAAATAGCACCTGTACTGTTTAGGATCGGGACACGATTTCGCGGTGTCGACAGTCCCCGTTTGGGGATTTGCTGTCGTTCACAGCCGTATACCCAAACCTTGAGTCCGTCTCGGAGCTTGCTTACTTCGTTGCGGGTAGCTTAATGGGGTGGCCCCCTGAAATATTTCTGAATCCTGTGATTGCTTTGTCGTGAAGGCCTCGTTGGGTTTTGATTTGGTTTTTCCGAGGTTGATCGAGTGTGTGTTGCTATTGGTGCACCCCGGCCGGGTAAAACTTTCTGAAAGCCGTGTCCGCGGTTATGGACGACTTGGAGCACAGTATCTCGACCATAGACAAGCATAACTAAAGTTTATTGCTATAAATTTGACTTTATAATGACTAGTAATCAGCTTCACTATAATGGAATGGCTAATTAATACTGCCCACAATTGCTTGTTTGGAGTGTCGCTTGCGACCATTGTACCCGACTAGTAAGTATTGCAACTACAACGGAATGGCTAAATAAAAGTACCAACAACTGCTGGGTTTCGGGTTATCTCATGCTAATTGTATCTGACTAGTAAGTGTTGCCACTATAACGGAATGGTTAACTAAAATGGCCCACTGCTTATTTTATCAGGATGATTATCTATACTTGACTAGTAATTGCCGCAACGATAACTGAATAAATAAAACTGCCAACTGTGTGAGTTCCTCGGTTGACTTCCTCGTTTGGTATCGAGGGGGAAACACCAGGGTGGGTTTGTTTGGTGTTAGTTTCAGGTTGGATCCGGATAGGTCATTCTTATCCCTCTCTGATAACCGCCAGTTGAATCGAGTCTCTATAGGTTGTTTAGTGCATGCTGCCGCTGCTGCTCAGTCCACCATACCTATGTAGGCGAGGACCGTCGAATTCTAGTCTCGCCGTGTACTGGCCTCAGTACTGACGCTCCTCTTTTTCCTTTGCCCTTTGTCGGCACCCCTTTTGTTTAAGCAGGTTTTGAGATCGACGTCGTTAGCAGGGTTACCCTTCCGGCTTGGCCTGGGCAGGGTTATGGACGCCATTGGTTATTCTTCAGGGCTCTTAGCCCCATTTGCATCTTGTCCGTAGTCGGACGCTCTATCATTTTCAAGGTGATTTGGATCTTTGTATATTATATCTGTATTCTTGACTCTTTGAGTCGCTGTTGTATATATCTGTTCTGTGGGTCCCATCGAGGACTGTTGTGTAATGTTATTACTTCGTTTTCCACCCGCACGAAAGTGCCTGGTGGGCACCTTTGAATCGTTTCTACGCGGGTTTGGCGGGAATCGCTAAAACTTGCATAGGGTCGATTCTGAGGGTGTTACAGCCACCAAATCTACAAGATCTCTTCATCCAACCATCCAAAGTCATTGATCTTTGGAGAATCGAAGGAGGAGGCCTTGATCTACAGCTTCACCAAGAGAGATCTTCATTTCCCCCTCATTCACTTGAGGGCCCCCAAGCTCTAGTGTTTCTTTGGAAACCCTAACTTTGATTTGGTTCTTACAAGCTTGTCTTTGATTGTTTTGACAGCTTGCTTGTATTTGGGAGCCTCCAATTAAGTTGTGGATGTGTGCCCCGAACTTGTTGTAAAGGTGCCAGCTTCTACCTCGAAGGTTGCCGATATAGTGGAAGGTGGATCGATCCCGTTGGGGTGAGATTCATCGGAGAACAAGGGAGGCCTCTCGTGGCGTTGGTGGTTTGAAACCACCCCCTCTCCAAACGTAGACGTACTTCCCCTCAAAAGGAAGGAAATACGGGAAACAAATCCTTGTGTCTCCGCGTCCACCTTTGGTTACTTCTATCCTTTATCGCACTTTACTTACTTGTTCTTGTTTAGTGTTGTGTTAGCTAGTGATTGTTTGTCATATAGTTAAATTCACCTTAGTCGTATTATCTAGAGAATTTACCTTTCTTGTCAAACCTTAATTTGAAAAAGAAGAAAATTTGAAATAGCACCTATTCAACCCCCCCTCTAGGTGCCCATACGGTCCTTTCAGATGGTGTACACCGAATCCCGTCGACGCGTAGGGCTCGAGCCTGGGAGGCCGACACAGGCACACGGGCGCCATGCCACCCGGCGGGCAGGTGCACGTCCGGCCATGGACATGGCATGCCTGTCTCGGCGAGCGTGTGCGTGGCCTCGAGGTGCACTTATAGACGCCACTCGGAGCGCGGGCGCCACACCGATGGGCCGCGGAAGAACGAGGAGCTGCTTCGTGGCGGCGACCTAGACACGGAATGATGGCCACGAACGCCCCCGGCGGAGGAGCGGGCCTCGTGGTCATTCTGGCCTCGCCGGAACCAACCCTTCCAGCTCCCCTTCATCATCGCAGCCGGCGACGGAGGGGCTTGTCGGTGGGGAGGGAGCAACTAGGGTTTTGGGGTTTGACCCAAGCGGGACTGGGAGTGGGGAAGTGGAGTATGGATGGGAATGGGGGCGACACGGTCCCATTAAAAAGGACGTGTTCCCTCCCTTTAGGACACTGCCAGGTGGGATCCGTCGAAGCGTCGGGTGGACATGGTCAGACGAGACCGGCGTCTGTCCAGCCGCATTCTAGCCCTAGGTTTGGGTCCGGTTGACGCCAAACGGACCGCGCCGCTCTGTCCTCTCTGTTTACAGGTGCGCTTTGGGTCGTGGGTTATGTTTTACATGACCCGTTCAGACACGTGAAGTCCGTTTGCGGGGGCCGTTGAAGTTGGGCCTTAGATAGACTTTTCTGATTCTGAGACGTCCGGGAAAAGTTGTGAGCTGCGTTTGTTAATGTTGAAGTGTATAAGTGGATTGCACTAGCCCTTTTCATCAGTTCGGACTTTTGGTTGTAGTGCATGAAGCTTAACATGGTATCAGAGCCTAAGGTCTCGAGTTCGAGTCCTGGCTTTCGCAATTTATCCTAAAATTGCTGTTGACCCCTCTGTGTCCACGTATAGGCCTCTTGAGTCATACGTGAGTTTCGCGCCCGTCGCTCTCTTCCGGTTGCACGTGTTAACTTCTCTCCGTCACACGTGAGAGGGGGTGTTGAAGTGTATAAGTGGATTGCAATAGCCCTTTCCATCAGTTCGGACTTTTGGTTGCGTTGGCTAGTGCATGAAGTTTGACATGGTATCAGAGCCTAAGGTCTCGAGTTCGAGTCCTGGCTTTCGCAATTTATCCTAAAATTCTTATTGACCCCTCTATGTCCACGTATATGCCTCTTGAGTCATACGTGAGTTTCGCGCGCCGTCGCTCTTTTCCGGTTGCACGTGCTGCTTCTCCCCGTCACACGTGAGAGATGATGTTAAAGTGTATAAGTGGATTGCACTAGCCTTTTTCATCAGTTCGGACTTTTGGTTGCGTTGGCTAGTGCATAGTGCATGAAGCTTGACAGTTAATTTCGTATATGTATACGGAAAGATCATGTAAGCATGAACCGATTATGGATAACACGTCACTTGTATTCACTACGCGCGTGTCGATTGTCGATCGTCCAACAGTTGAAGCGATTCTAGGTGGAAACGGGGAAAGCAGCCATGCTTGCCCATAGAGGTGGAAAAGGTACCGTCCTTTTGGCCCCCTTCACCCTCGCGTGGGCGTGATAGAAAGCAGCTCCTCCGTGCATGTAAGTGTCCCACACAAGAAAAACGACCCAATTCCATGAAAATGACACTTCCTTTTACGAGCAAGAGAAACATGAGGCTGTGAATTGTCCTGGTGGAGCTATACGCATGCCATGTGGATATAACGGTACGTGCGAAACTCCGGTCGGATCCACCCCGAGTCTGGATGAGAACGCAGTGGAGCCAGTGGTCTACCTTCACTATATATTGCTATTTCATTCTTTGTTACCACGAGGAATGTTGTGTAAATTTAGCACGGTGAACTGAGGCTTAGGCTGGTCCTAGTGCTAGTATTATAAGGTGTATCATGCAAGCCAACTTGGCAAAAATCTGATGTGGCGCTATAATTAATGAAGAGAGAGGTAATTAGTGTATCATAGGTAGATACCGTATCATAGCACGTAAAACTAGAAAATATAATGACAAGTAAATCTTGTACACATATTTTACATAGAGATTCCACAAATACCACTACTATGATACTACTATATGATACAGTGCACTAGAGGCATAGTATCATACACTAGTATCATATGGCATGATACTAGTAGTATGATACTACCACTAGGACCAGCCTTAGCCCGAATGGCAAGAAAGTGTTGATACATAGTCTTCCCGCTAGATCCTCGGTTTGAGCGTGAGCACCCGCTTTCTGGTTTGTACCACTTAAAATTGTTCTATTGAATTGCCTGGAGGATTGTCTAATCTTTCAAGTCACATTTAAAAAGAAAAAACACAGCACACCACAAAAATAAGGTTTTGGAAAGACAATTTTGGTTGGGCGATAAGTCCCTAGCCGACCAACATCCTTCCTTATTTGCTATCGTTCACCGTAAAAACGTGACGGGCAAGTGCACCTTTGAATATTGAGTACGTGAGGAGTCTAACTAGAGGTAATAGATGGAATATGTGGCTTCATTTGGTTCGGAAGTTAATGGGACTGCACCTCACGAACAATTCAGATTCTTTTGTTTGAAAATTAACACCCTGATGAGACTTTACCGTTAAATCTATGTATAAAGATCTTTTAAATGACAACACGAGATTCTTACATCGTTATCTTTGGAAAATAAAAATGCTACTTAAGATTAAGATCTTCATATGGTTTTTGTAACTAAGGTTTTGTTGACTAAATATATTTTAGCTAAACATAAATGAACTGGTTGTAAAAAATGCTGTTTCTGTGATTCACCGAAATCTATACACCATTTATTTATTGCTTGTCCCTTCACTTATCTTGTTTGGAGAATTGTTGAGTTCACTCTTAATCTACCACCACCCGTCAATTTGACGAATATGTTCGGGAACTGGCTAAATGGAGTGGGTAAACACAATAAAATTAGAATCGGTGTGGGGTTTTTAGTTTTATTATGGTCTATCTGGAATGCTAGAAATGATTCAGTGTTGTTTTAATAGATCCGACAATAGAAATTTTATGCAGGTTATACACAGAGCTACACACCGGATCCATATGCGATCCTATCTTCTCCCAGAGGGCGAGCGAGGCCCATGAATATTGGATGCAGTCGATTGGAGACGGTCTCACAGGCTTTCTACATCCAGGCTGGGTGGCGGCATACTGGAAGGCTAGATGTTGCTTAAGCGAGCTTTGGTCATTTGGTTTAGGCAGCTCATTTTTGTAGCCATGTTGAGCGATCCATAATTGTAATACTGAATTATATTTTGAGAAGACTTTAAACCTGTGCAATAAAAAGTCTATGTGTATCGCTGGATGCAGAGGCCAGAGTTTAACTCTATTTCGGGGGAGAAAAACTTGATTTCCACATTTTTTTTAGTCACTCAGCTAGCCCATTTACTCACCATGTACTCAATTTTCATTAGAAAAACCATAGCACCAAATGTTGCAATCCAAAACTTTGAAGCATCTTGTTTAACAAATCATTGTTACGAGGTGCTACTACCAAACCAACCACATATTACACGCCCTATGGAAGCACGGCGCGGGTAAAGCACTAAGCTAGCTCTACACCTCGGTCGTTGCTATTGAAAAGCTCGCTCTGGTCCAAGCTGTGATCCCGGCCACGTAAATAAAAAATAAACTCCAACTGAACTCGACGTTACTCCAAAATCCATTAGCGCATGGGCTGGGACCCACCATGACCGACCTGCAGTACTCACAAGCCGGCACGTGACACGCCCGTGACATGGCACACATCATCTCCCTTCCCTTCCCTTGATGAGTGCGCGACTTGCGTGCGAGAATAAAAAAAAGAAAGGGCGACAGCGAGGAGGAGAAGGAGAGCGAGCGGGATTGGGAAGCCGAGAAAAGGCGGGGATGTGGAAAAGGGGGCATAGAAAAAGTGTGGCTGGTAGCCGCCCCTTTTGGCTCCGCTTTCCGCAAGATTCGCACCTCCCCGCGCTGACGTTGCCCCGACGGCCTCCCAGCCACGAGTTTCCGTGGCTGACGAGCCCCCCTCGCGGCTGACCTGGACGCCAGCTGTCACCCTGCCGGGGGCCTCCCCGTCGACGTCGCGCGTCCCACCAGCGAGTCCCGCCTGCGCTACCGTCCTCCACAAAATGAAGAATTGCAGTACGGTGCACCTCTAGCGTAGCATTAGAATTTAGACTAGGTGGGTTTCCATGTGGTGGTGATGATGGTTTTTGGGCATAGTTGTACCTGCGCTACTTGCCCAAATGTTGTAATCTACGTACGCACACCAACGTGCAACGTGAACGTTTTCGCTTTTTTTTCAGCTCTGCTTCTAGACCTGCCCATAATACATAGCCACGCTAGAATCAAGCTCGCAACCCCAAAATGGTGTGCACTAATTTTGCTTGGGGAAACATAAAGTGCACTTGCAAACGAAAAATCTGCAACATTTTTTCTTATACTCCAACCGTTGTTTTATAATATGTAAGCCGGTAACAATTTGTCGCAGCTTTCATCCTCTTTACACAATGTGCTGAACATCCCAAACAAAGATCACAAACTAAGTAGTAAGGGAAACACAACAAAATATTATTCAAAATGACGAAATACAAGTCACAAGTATGTTAGTACTTAAAATGGACTAACCTATGAAACAACGCATGAATATAAGCCGAGAATAACCGTGGATGGACGGGTGATTGACCCTCACGTAGGTAGTACTCAAATGAGTTCAACGTCATAGCTAAGATGCGCTAAGATGAGTTGGGGTAACAACAATAGTACAACGTGATCGCCTATATAGGTTTCTAATGGTAGCAAAGCACACATTTTTCTCCCAAGGAAAAATAGAATATTCCATTAATCAGCAAAACATGCTGATCCTAACCATCCACCTAATCAACTTCAATGACCAATAAATTAAGTTAAACCTCTACAAAATATGTGAGTTACTCCTCAAACTAATATCCAGTATCATATTTTCCCTTCCCCACAAGCATCTCATGTGATGTGTTATAATAACCAACAAAGTTGCAGATATACCATGAATACATTTGCACATGTCGTAAGAGCATATAGAAGAGACAACAAACAATCAATCACACCTAAACAACCGTTAAAAGGCCAACTTCTAATGCTTCGGTAGTACTAGTAGGGCTGTTTGGTTGGGATTATCTTTGGCCTTTCAATTTTGCCTTATAAGCCATAAAAGCACCTACATAGGTGTTTTTGCCTATTGATTTTGGCTTTTGACTTGATTGTTGCATGATGATATAAGCAAAAGCAGAAACCAAAAACACTTACATTTAGGTGCTTCTGTCCCTTATAAGCCAGAAGCCAAAAGCTAGAAATAATTCTAACCAAACATTCCCGATTCATACCCCTAAAGCAAAAAAAAAGGTCGCCCTATTTCTCTCAGTTGACACCCTACCCTTCGAGAAGTTGTGATGGGCTGAAATTTCAGTCCCGCACTCCCACTGGACCGCTGCATTATTGCACCTCCGCTACTGAGAGTTCCACCACCACCTCTCACCTCCCCATGCTTCCTACACTAGTGTTTCAGTTCCCTTGGTCCCCCGCGCTACCAGGGTTGTTCCACACATTTTGGGGCCCTAGGGCGACAACTCACAAAAGCTACCTTGTTCATAGTGATGAAGCTTCCCTATCCCTAAGGGGGGCCATTGCCCCCTATTCCAGAAAGTTGCTTAAAGACATCTCTAATTTCTATGCTAAAATTCTAAATATTACTCCAAGTTAATGAATGATTATTATTTTTGGGACCCCAACAATGTGTCACAAGCTCTACCACTTGTTCACATACATAAAACTTTAAAATTATTAGTATTCGCTAGCGAAATATTAGTGTAATAAAATAGCAAATTAAATGATCTTAGTAAAGATATTCGAAACTAATTATTTCTATTGCGGTATATTTTAGAATAAGAGGGGCCGAGTAGAGAGATGTTAGGCTGTAGATTGTGCCATCTATACTTTTTTGGTTATTTTAGGGTTTTGAGCCTCAAGAGTAGAAGTGTACTAATAGGGTTACACATAAAAATCCCGAGACATGCCCCTACCTCGCAGGGCCCTAGAGCGAGTGCCCCTCTGCCTGCCCTATGGTCCGTCCTGTTCTCTACCACATGGATGACTCGGTAAACTTCACCGTCTCCCACTCGTACCTCTTCCCGCCATGCAACCGCCTCCCTCAGTCTCTTGATGTGTTGTTGCCTTTCTCTACCTCGACTGGCACCACCAACAAGTTGCCCTTTGTCTTGGATTTGAAAATAATATTTCAAAATTTCAAAAAAATTGGATGTAGAAAATGATGTATCCTACAAACATGTAAATTCCAATGCAAAATTCTCTGCATTTCAGTCTAGAAAATATTTAAAGTTTTTAAAAATATACACTATTCACTATACTCATATCAAAATCTTTTTTTCAAAATTTGGAGTTTTGAAAAAATGATCTTAGCCCGAAATCAAAACACTACACTCTCATCTTGAATATATTAAATATAAGATGGTTTAAGAATTAGAGGCAGCTCCTCACATAACATATCACTTGTAGTAATCCCTCCATACCAAATTGTTGGGCTAAATTAGCAAAATGCTTGGACCTAGGTGGTTTCTCATTGGCTGAAAAAAGAAAAGAAAAGAAAAGAGAAGCAATAAGTACATCCGTGAGAGTTAATTGGGACGCATGCACGGATCAGTTCACACGATAAAACTAAATGCACGTTTGATTTAAAGGATTTTTAAAGAAATTCTATAGGATCTCAATCCATAGGATTTTTTCTATAGAGTTTGTTTGTTTCAGAGGAATGAATCCTACAAAATTCTTATGCATTACTTTTCCACATTATAATCCTATAAGATTTCTAACAAGAGGTGAGACCTCTTGAAAAATTTTCTATGTGTCTATGACAACTATAACATATACTAAACTCTACAAAAAATTATGTGTTTTTTCTGTGGTGCAATCAAACAGCTTATTTTAGCAACTTTTATATTTTCCATTCCTTTAGGATTCCAAGTGTCATGTCGTTCTATTCATGTGTTTTTCCTGTTACTTACAAATCTTTTGAATCAAACAAGCCCTAAATAGAGACATCGTGGGTAGATTGGGACATTTTTTAGGAGAGAATAAGCCATGCATGAGAGTTAATTGGGGCAGTTAATACACAATTTAGACTACTAATTCGGTATATCTTCAAAACTACTATTAGTCCAGTAAACCGGTATGGAGGTAGTACTTTCAATAAAGTGTCTTGTCTTATACTAACTTCGTTTTAAAGAATAAGACACATATATTCTAAAGCAAACTTTGACTGAATAAATAGAGCAACTAAAATTTAATTACATCGAATGGTATTATGCAATAGAGGTAGTAAAACATTTATATATTGTAAGTGTAAATCTAGTCAATATGTGTCATGAAACGTGCAATGAATTACCAGTTGTACTACTAGAAACTTTATTCTTTTCATAGGGATGCATGTGCAACTATTATAACTCTAGAGGACACGCGCGCATTAAGCCCCTCTTAATAAGACGAGACGACCCTCTCATAGAAAAAGCCCCCTTCTAAAATTCCCCTACTTTTTTGCCCATTCAGTTTCATAGTACTTCAATCTCATGTTCCCCATGTAGAGTAGCAGCAATATCCATTAGCCCCTCTCTCTCTCTCCCTCCCTCCCTCCTCCAGCTCGGTGTTTCTCTCTCGCCGCTTCGCTCAGCTTCGAGTGTCAATAGCAGCGGCAGCGGCAGCGGCAGCTTGTGATCTTGCTGGGTTCGCGGCCGCGTGGGATCGAGGATGTCGGATCACATGGATTCCGGTATAAAGCTCTTCGGCCGGGTGATCCCGTTGGTTCCTGAAGCTGCGCCGGAAGCAGAGGCGCCCGCCAGCTCCGAACACCCGCCGCCTCTGCCGGAGTTTGAGACACCGGCGATGGCGGAGGTTGAGCCAGAGGCTCATAAGGTTAGCTGACGAGAGGCTTTTGTTTGATCGACAATTTTCAGCATCCATGTTTCTCGTTTTCCCTTGTAAAATTGAACAAACAGTCTTATCTCGTCATAATAAGAATATAGCATCTCGCGAGAAAATTGCCTAGCTAGAATTTAGCGGTTCAATTTGAGAAAGAGGATGGGCTCGAGGTTCAGGTAAATCGCCTGGGTTGTCTATGCTGATCATGGGGCTGGCAGTATAAATTAAAAATTGGGTTTGGATCTCAGAGTGGATAGGTCCAAAAGTACAGGGATAGTTGCTTGGCCGTACACTGTTAGACGTCGGTTTCTCCAATTTGGGCTCTATCTTTCAGTCCAAAAAAGAGCAGCTACAAAAGTTCTCCTGGATGTGGGGTTTGGAGGGCAATAATTGTGTACTCCCATGCCGTGGGTGCCGATTAAAGGGGGTTGAAAATTATTCTTTCATTTTATACAAGTATCATTTTCCTTTCATTTTGAAGTTGAGCATGAAATTCTTTTAAGATGCATCAGTGTTGATTTCAGGTTCTGTATGTTTTTCGCTTTGATTTTGTGCATGAACAGAACACGATTCGTGACCGGATAGCATATGTTTGCCTACATATAGTTGGTAGGGTGTTGCCATGCTGTTTCCTTGGAACTACTCCCTCCGTCTGGAAATATAAGATGTTTTAGATTTGTGAATGATATATATCTAGACACCTTTTAGTGTATAGATTTATTTAAACCTATACACTAAAACATGTCTAGATACATCTCCTTCACAAACCTAAAACATCTTATATTTCTAAACGGAGGGAGTAGTTACATATGTCACCATATATACTAGCAGGTCTTCATTTGTTTTTTCTGACGCAACTTCCAAGCTTCTTTTGCGCTGTACTTAGCTGTTGGACTTAGCTGATTGAATTTGGATTCAAGTATCTGTACTTGAACCCTGTGATGGATTTATGCGGATTTATTAACCCTGTCTTGCCATGGTTAAAATTTCATGCCATGTTAAGTGGTTAGTATTGGAGGACCTAATGCTTCAAAGCTTTCTGTGTGTGGAGTGGTAACATAACCAGTACACGAAATCTTTCCTAATAAGACTATAGCTGATGTGATTTTAGCATGTTTTGGCCTCTTGGTGCATCGGGACCAACCTAGTCTTCTGTCCACTGCTTGAACTTCATTTTTGACAGTATCACTTGTGAAATCTTATAGGATCAACGCAAGGAAACCAAAGACAAAGGCGATAGTGAAATGAGGGTTGATGTGCCGGAAGAGAAAGAAGATAGTGGAATGAAGGGCGATGAACCAAGAGAGAAAGAAGATAGTGGAATGAAGGGTGATGAACTAAGAGAGAAAGACAACGAAATGGAGGTTGATGCACCAGAAACGAAAGAAAATTCAGAAACAGACGGTTCATGTACCTTGGACCACAAGAAAGATGACTATGCCCAAATAAGCAATTCTGAAGAGAAATCCGCATCAGAACCAAAGGAGGACAATGAGAAGACATCAAATGATGAATCAGGTCAGGATAAGGTGCTCAAGAAGCCAGATAAGATTATACCCTGCCCTAGGTGCAATAGCATGGATACAAAGTTTTGTTATTACAACAACTACAATATCAATCAACCTAGGCACTTCTGTAAGAATTGCCAAAGGTACTGGACTGCAGGAGGGACTATGAGGAATGTACCTGTCGGTGCTGGGAGGCGCAAAAGCAAGAATTCATCGCTGCACTACCGTCAGTTGTTGATGGCCCCTGATTGTCTAATGGGGTCTAGAGTGGACATCTCTAACACATTGAATCCAGAAGCCCTTGCATCTCTGCCTTCTATCCTGACACAGTCAACCAGTCGAAGTGAAACAGTTCTCAAATTTGGTCCTGAGGTGCCGCTTTGCGAATCAATGGCATCAGTACTGAACATTGAGGAGCAGCATCTCACCAATGCTGGATCTGCACCAAGAGTTGAAAGTAGGGAAGACAATTCTTGTGCGTCTTCTACCACATCAAACAACGGGTTACCTGCAAACGCGATCCAGGTTGATAAGAATGGAGCACCTGTTTACTGTAACGGAGTTGGCCCGGTGCCTCAGTATTACCTTGGTGCTCCTCCTTTCATGTATCCTTGGGGCATAGGATGGAACAACCTTCCTGTAATGGTGCCTGGTGGAAGTATGCCTGAGTCTGCTTCTCCATCAGAAAGCTGCAGTACAAGTTCAGCTCCATGGATGAACCCTTCCATGATGCCTGGCTCAAGATTTCCTGCACCAGCATTTCCATATCCTTTTGTCCCCCCTGCCCTCTGGGGTTGCTTACCAAGCTGGCCAGCCGCAGCATGGAACGCACCGTGGATGGGAACCAACGGGTGCATATCGCCGTCCGGGTCAAGCAACAGCAGCTGTTCAGGTAATGGATCTCCTACCCTGGGAAAGCATTCTAGGGACTCCAATTCACTGAAAGATGATAAGGAGGAGAAATCATTGTGGGTTCCCAAGACGCTCCGCATCGATGATCCTGATGAGGCGGCGAAGAGTTCCATATGGGCAACTCTCGGCATCAAACCTGGGGACCCTGGCGTCTTCAAGCCTTTCCAGTTCAAGGGTGAGAGCAAGGGCCAGCCAGCAGACGCACGCCCTGCTCGTGTTTTACAGGCGAATCCTGCAGCGTTTTCTCGGTCACAGTCATTCCTGGAGAGTTCTTAAACTAAGTCTGTTGTTGCCTGTGTTATAGCTTTTTTTTTGGCAACAAGGCTTGTACTGTAGTAAATTGTACATTTAGTATAGCTTCATGGTATGTGAAGAGGTGAAAGGAGAGCTTTTTGAATAGCCACTAACCTGCAGTGGAGCTTTGCAAAGAGCTTTCATGAAAACTTCCTTGGGGTGTGTATTGTAAATACTTGACAAACTGGCTATGTAAAACTGTACTTAGGTCAAGTCACATTGTTTACCAACTCCTAGTATAGTAATACTGGTGCAAGTTGTGAACAGTTAACATTGCTATTGATGACAACTATTTATAGTATCAAATAAATGGTTTGAGATGTCCAGCATTGTAACTCCTTTCCAGATAATTGTTTGTGTTTCACAGTATTTTTAATTGGCCATTCGAAATTACCTGTCTGAATGAATACTTCTTTTGCCCAAATAGTACCATAGGCCAGTTAACTGATTTACTCCCTCGGATCCATATTGCTTGTTCTTGAAATGAATGTATCTAGCACTAGAACATGAATAGATACATCTATTTTCACGACAATTAATATGGATCAGAGGGAGTAACTTAAATTGGTAACTTGGAATAATCAAAGTACGTAAGAGTCATCCAAATTCTGCAAGATCTGTTTCCACAATGCCTGCTCATGAGATACATACGTTTTACACGAGTTAGATGAAAATGAAACCAAGGTAACTCATCAGTGACCAAGCATTTTGTTCTCAAGAATTAACAGCAAGACTACAAGCATTTCAATATTTTCACCGTTCTACACATCAGTCTGCAGTACACGTAGAGTCAGGTGACGGTGTTAGAAACATCCTAGCTAAAATGTCCAGATTGTGTAGAAGCGTCAGGCATCATAGGAAGAACATCCAATGTGATAGGCCTCCTGATGGTCTGAACCAACGTTTGATGTATGGTGGTAAGGGCGGTGGACCGGGGGTAGAAGCAGAGCCAAAGACTTGTCCATGAGCAGAAGACGTCGGCATTTACTACATGTCAAATAAATGCAATGTTACATACTGTAGACCAATAATATGATACAACCTGAGTTAAATATCAAGGGGGGTCACCTGCAAAGTTTTGTAAATAGAGTCTGATAATCAGCAATCCAACGCTGAAAAAGGTTGAGATCTTGTTAGTACTCAACAAAAAGCAAGGTACTATTTTTATAGGATTTAAAAAGAGCAAAGTATTTGATAACAACTGTCCCAAAGTATACTTAACGACAATATTTGCTACAACTCACCAATAACAGAGGAAGTGCTTTACTGGGCTCAACACTAACAAAGTACTGCAATGCCTTGTCAGCATGCTCCTACATAATCAAAACAGAATACTCAGTACACCAATGTTTCACTTCAAATACCTCTTATGGGAACAAATAATCAAATCAAAGAATTTAAAAGAAGTATGTACCGTCACATGCTTAAAAACGTGATGCACAGACACACCTCTTGCATGAAGGTAGCTTCCTCCCTGACAGAAGAAGAGACACAGCATCTGTCAGAAATAATACCTTGCCCACTCATTTTATCAACAAGAACACTAAACTTTGCCCATCAAGTGTATCATGGGAACATGCTAACACACAAAAGGAGATCTTGCTGCATAAGGAACTACTCCTTCCGTTTAAAATATAAGATGTTTTAGAGTTTTCTCAAACGCATGTATCTAGCAAATTTTAGTGTGTAGGTTCCGAGCAAAATGAGTGAACCTACACACTAAAGACATCTAGATATATGTGTTTCAGAAAAAGCTAAAACATCTTACATTTTGGAACAGAGGGAGTACATGTTATCAAGTATAAACACACTGCCAGCACCGTAATTGGCTGCTTATGCAAAGTCTATAATTGATGTGAATGGAGTCAGCTTATGGAAGAAATCCTTACCTCAGTGGGAGAGAAGAATGCAACAGCATCAGGGTCAGTAGATCCTGCAGGATGCAATGACACTAAAGCTCTAAATATTGAAGGAACCACCAACTCAATTACTGCAACCTGATCTATGGGAGTCGTCATAGAACCAGGTCTTGATTTGCCCATATTATGCAGGTTCAACTCCTTAGATGGATCCACAAAGTCATCATCCATCAAAGATACTAATGATGAAGCTCTTTTTGACCAATCCAAACGTCGATATGTGAATATTTTCATGTTGGGTACTTCATTTTCTAGTTTCTTAAGTATCTCGGACAAAGTTTTTTCTTCTAGCTCTCCATTGCCTGCAGACAACCGTGGCCTCTTAGCAACGCCAGATTCATCATCAGGGAGATGGCTAAGAACTTCATCTTCCAGGTGAGGAAAGAATCTTCTTTTCTGGTCAGTGAAGGCCTTGAGAGCTAACCTGAAAACAACATTGAATCAGCACGACTTAATGTAGGTTTTGGGGGGGAATTTTCTGGATGGGCTTAGTCCCTTGGACCTCCACACCCTCTTATATATAGCACAATCTAGCCTTACATCTTCACTCGTACACTGGAATGATCTAGACTCTAGTAGGACATTACTACTATACTAACACTCCCTAGAATACTCTAGACTCTACAAGAGTAGTACTACCTACACTAACTCAGACTCCAACACTCACTGGAATACTCTAGACTCTCCTAGGACAATACTACTATGCTAACCTAGACTCCAACACTCCCCCTCAAGATGAGCATGGGTCAGTCACCATGACCATCTTGCTACAACTCCATGACACTTACTAGGACCACTACACCTCTAGCTTGCAAGCATAAAAATCTACATGAGAGCGTTTTACTCTAGCTCTTGCTCTAGTGGTCGTCAAGCAACCAATCAACTCCGACCATCCAGCTCCGCTCATGGGAGCCATCACCATCACCGGACACCTACTCTGCATCAAGCTAGCCTCCTCCCATCCTTCTTGTGTTGGTCCACCGTTGCCTCTCCAACCATGCACCTTCTCACACCGGTGCGTACAACGGTGGCACCACACGCCTTCCCTCATCAGCTTGAGCATCATCATTGTCTCTTCATTAACTTTGGTTCCCACAGAACCACGGCTGCCTCACCTCAGCAACAGCTCCTAGAGAGCCACAACCGCCTCACCATCAACATCACCATGCACAAACTTTGCATCAAGCTAGCCACCTCCAATCCTTCTCGCGTTGGTCCACTGTTGCCTCTCCAACCATACGCCTTCTCACACCGGCGCCTACAACGGCGGCACCACACGCCTTCCCTCATCAGCTTGAGCATCGGCATTGCCTCTTCATCAGCTCTGGCTCCCACATAACCACGGCTGCTTAACCTCAACAACCGCTCCTACAGAGCCACAACCGTCTCACCTCACCGGTCAGCTATCTACAGTTCCACACTCTCCTGACCTCCACATGACTTCCACCTATCCAACGCGGTGACAACCTTGACCTCTACCACCTCTCCATCAACCCTCCGGCCATCTTGCCTCAACCATCTTTGCCTCGGTCACCACATCCTCTACCTCTCTCTCAGATCCATTCCATTCTCTCCTCTTCTCCTAGCACCAAGCTCTGTTCACTTTGCTCCTCACAGCCGCCCAAATCAACTCCAGCAGCTACTCCCTCCTGGACTCCTCTTCTCAGCTCCGCTTCATACCTCATGCGTCCACACCTTGCAGCTCTGCAGCTCGCCTCTTCCCGGAGCCAAGAATGACCAAACTGGAGACCTCACCCAGTTGTCTCCTTCCACGACCACAGCCCAGCACCACACAGCTCCAGCCATCACCATCACCATCACCATCACCATCACCTCTGCATCTGCCCATCTCCAACCAGATCAGAGGTCCTCCTCCACCTCCAGTTTCTCTTGGTCCCCAAATCCAGCTAACTTATTTTCCTCTGTTGCACCTTATTTTCCTCCTCCACCTGAGCAGCTAACTTATTTTCCTCCTCCACCTAGGTGGGACAAATCGGCTAGGTGGGAGGGCATCTCCCGGCACCCAGGTGGGCTAGTCAGGCACCTTTTAGAACACTGATAGTTGGTGAAAATGTCGCACATCACTCTCTTAGATAAGGTATACATCATCACTTCTGGTGGTGGTTGGTGACGAACCAGAGTCGCAGTGGAAAGGGCGGTCTTACTGATACAGTTCACCACTTGGTGGCTGTGGAAACAGTGTCATAGGTGGACTAGTTCTAACTATTTATTTATTTACCAAGGAAGAAGCACATGTTTTGATAACTGTAGGCGCCGCCAAGCTAGGACATTGTTACCGCATTCTTACTTCTGTAGGCATTGTGTTCTCACTTGGTGGCCTTTCTTAAAGCTTGTATTGTACATACACTATTTCTAATCTCAATGCATCAAGACACAAAGATTCTTAGAATTTTACGGAAAAGAAACTTTTCACAGATAAAATAACAAATAAAGAGTAAGCCAAACAATATCAAGGCTTGTATTGTACATATACTCTTTCTTACTTCTGTACGCATTGTGTTCCCACTTGGTGGCCTTTCTTAAGGCTTGTATTGTACATACACTCTTTCTAATCTCAATGCATCAAGACACAATGCTGTTTACAAATTTATATGGAAAAAAACTTTTCGCGGATCAAATAACAAATAAAGAGTAAGCCAAACACCATAGAAGTAAATAAGTACTGATATTCACCTAGTTCTGTCAACAGCTGATGCACCAGCTTGGCCTGCCAATTGACGCTTCCAAGCATATGCCACAACAGCGCCATCTGGGCACACAAGTGGCATGTGCAAGCCCCACGAATTGCCCCGAGCTTTAAGGGCCCCATTTAGAACTCCAGACTCTTCCAATTGCCTTGCTAACAGCAAAATAAATAAATAAATAAAATGAACTACTGACTATGAAAGAAATGCTAAAAGGAATAAATGATACCACCTACGTTCCAAATTATAAGATGTTTTGGAAGGCTAAACTAGCCTTCCGAACCGTCTTTTAACTTGAATCAGAGGTACTATTTGTTAAGCTGCAGCTGAACATAAAAAAGGCTAGCCCCCAACCATGAAGAAAATATGTGACTTCAAATGAGAAGTAAAAAAGTCAAAGAAATTTGGCAAGGACACACATAACCTATCAGTAGAGTTGTGTCAACAATGACTCTAATTCATCCAAAAGTGGGGGCCAGATAAACACCAAATGTTACAGTTATCCAAGAACTGGAAGTCCTAATGCATGAAACTTCAAATTTAGTTCAGTAGGAGAATAATGTGAATACATTACAAAGATATTCTGATCAACATTATTCAAGTTTGTTTCAGATACCTATATAGTTTTCAATCTCTCAAAGGTCACATACTTATGAGCCTTATCGAGTAAATTCAAGGCGTTATAAAAAGTTAAATCTTACATGTAACATTACCTAGTAACTTTAGCGCCTCATCAAGAGTGACAACTCGCAAGCTTTTGATCCACAGGTGGATAAGTAGATTATACCGTCACAAACGTTAATGTGCTGTACAGACAGTGTTATGAAGCAGACTATCCAATGTGCAAATTTTCATCATCAATAAAAAATGTGTTGCTCTGACAAAATGATCTTGTAGGGTGATAATCTATCCTAACATTATGGCCCCGGGTCATACTACAACAACAGCTTCTAAATGCCAATTCTAGCCAGAGCAGTTCAACAAAGCTCATAATATTCTACCAGAACCAGGTATACATAAAATGACTATAGTCAAATAGATCAAGTGATGCCTTCGCAAAAGGCAAGAAACGCCTAGAACATCAAAATCCAATGCCATAGATCAAAGTTGAATGGTTAAGAGTAATATAGGCGTTAGGAAGGACATGTACTTAGATTCTGTCGAAAGCGCGACATCATTTCTAAACTTCTCAATACTTTTGGGTCGAAGTTATCAAAATCAAATGTTATCATGGATCGTTGTCTTTAAATAATATATGTTACACAAAATGTTTGCTTTGCTGAGGCCAAACCATGTCAATCATGACGAAATAAGATCAGAATCTAGCTGAAATAAACTGTCTACCAAATTGCCTACAAAGCGCAGACATTGAACTGTAAAATAGAGTATATAGAATCAAAAGTCAAAATTCGGGAACAAACCTACAACGATGTGCATATCTAGGGGAAACCAAACCCTCTATAACTTGCAAGTTTCTTCAAAAACAGCTAAGCAACACAAACAAGCTAAGCCAGAACCACAGGTATCAATTTCCCAACATAATCCAAGACAGGAATCTAATTTCCTCCACATGAGAGATTTCCTGATGCAGATTTAGGGCAGAGGCATAACGGCAGAAGATGGGATAGTGGCTGTTCTCCTCACCCTTCAGAAATCACCCCAGCAGAGTTCATTTCCCAAACTACTAAACGATCATGTAACCACCCAAGGGAGCTCACAATAAGCTCCCGGATCAAGATGGAAGAGCGTGGGAGCGGGCGTGGGGCGGAGACGAGTACCTGCCAAGGGCGCGGAGGTCGTCGAAGTGTTGGTGCATGGAGGCCTCCTCCTCGGATACGACGCGCTCGTTCCTTTCGATGTGCTGCTGGGCGCTGTGCGGCGGCGCGCTGGCGGCGACGAAGAGCGCCTCCAGGAGGCGGTCCGCCCCGAGCCGGATGTCCGCGATGATCCTGCCCGCGCGCCCCAGCCGCTCCATCGCCTGCGCCACCTGCTTCGGCGGCGCGTCCCCACCCGCCAAGTCGTGCGCGCGCGCCGCCGGCACAGGCGCCGGTGCAGCCACCGCCATCGCCGCCTGCGACTGCTGCATCATGACTCGCGAAGATGGGGGAGTCGTCGTGGACGGTGGCTTTTACTAGCGCCAGCCCAGAGTTGCAAGAGAAGGCCCAAAGAAATTTGGACTAGAGCAAGCCCATCATGTTGAATTCACGTATCCTTTGGGCCTGCCCAGGGCCTAGGCGATTCCGAATTTCCGATGCAAGTGAGCCCGGCACGCCAATGGCAATCGGTTTTCCGAAAGAAGACACCTCTTCACTGCAAGTTCGAACGTTCCACTCACACTCCAACCGCGGCAGCAGCCGACCGCCACCCGCCATGGGCTTCCCCGGCGGCGAACCCCCTCCGCCGCCTCTGCCGACGCTCATTAAGCTCGGCCGTGCCATCACGGCGCGTCGCATGGATCGAGTCCTCGCTGCGCTCCTCCGCCACCGCAGGCACCGTCTCGTCGGCGCCCTCGCCTCCCAGGCGCTCGCCAACTCCCTGCGCCCCACCCCGCGCACCCATCTCCTTGCTGCCTGCGCGCTGCTCGACTCCTCCCACCCCCACGACGCTGCTCGGCGTCTCGCGCTCGCCGGGTCGGCCTCCTCTGCCCGTCGCCTCTGGGACGCGCTGCTCCGCCGTGCCTGCGCTGAGCATGGGAACCTGCGCCACGCGCTGGAGCTTCTCTCCACTAGCGTCGAGGATCACGGAGCTGTAATTTCGCCGTCCACGTATTGGACGATGATATCGGAGTTGTGTGCCCGTGGGGACATGGACGGGGCACTCAAGGTGTTTGATATAATGACCGCAAGGGGGTGTCAGGTGGACGACCGTGTTTGTAGTGTGATAGTTTCTGGTTTCTCCAAGGCTAGAAAATCTGAAGCTGGGTTGGATTTCTACGATAGGGTGAGGAAGGATGTCAGTGGGTTTGAGCCAGGCCTGATGACATTGACTACGGTTGTCAATTTGCTCGGGAGAGAGGGGAGAACTGGTGAGGTGCCAGAACTGACAACGGAGATGGAACGGAAGGGTATGATGGGTGATGAAGTTTTCTACGGCAGCTTAGTTCACGGATACATGAGGAGTGGCATGTTGATGGAAGGGCTTCGGGAGCACGGTCTGATGTTAGAGAAGGGCATTGCAGCTGATGTGGTTAATTACACTACTGTTATTGATGGGATGTGTAGAGAAGGAAGTGTGGAGAAAGTGATGGGGTTCTTAGATGAGATGGAGCGAATGGGTGCTAAGCCGAATTTGATCACGTATACATCACTTGTTGGTGGTTTCTGCAAGAGGAATAGGTTGGAAGATGCGTTTTCCATAGTGAGGAAACTGGAACAAACAGGCGTAGTGGTGGACGAGTATGTGTATTCAATTTTAATTGATAGATTGTGCAAAAATGGAGATTTGGATAAGGCTTTCTCTTTACTTGGGGAGATAGAGAGCAAAGGGATAAAAGTTGGGATTGTGACGTACAATGCTGTAATAAATGGTTTGTGTAAGGCTGGCGACACTGCCAAGGCTGTTGAAATCTCTGAAGCTGTTACTGGTGATAATTTCACGTATAGCACGCTGTTACATGGTTACATTATGGAACAGGATATGACTGGTGTTATGGCAATAAAGGGTAGGCTTGAGACTAGTGGGATTGCATTTGATGTTGTCACATGCAATGTACTTATCAAAGCATTGTTTATGATCAAGAAGGCAGATGATGCCCGCAGCTTGTTTCACAGAATGCGTGGTATGGGCTTAAGCCCTAATACCGTCACCTATCATACAATCATAGACACAATGTGTAAACTTGGCGAATTTGACAGGGCAGTTGAGTTGTTTGATGAGTACAAGAAAGATACATCATTCTCCAGTACAGTTGTTCACAGTGGCCTGATTGGAGCACTATGCAATGCAGGAAAGGTCATCATGGCTGAACAAATCTTTTGTGATCTTATTCATAAAAAACTAAGGCCTGATTCCTGTACTTACAGAAAGTTGATTCATGCAAACTTTAAAGAAGGTGGTGAACAAGGCGTGCTAAATTTCATTGGTAAGGTGGGTGAATTAGACATGGACTTGTTTTCATCTGTTTGCAGTTACGCTTCTAGTTTCTTAAGCACCAGGGATTGTTGTCAAGCAGCATTAGCTGTCTACAAGATAACCAGAACACAATTCTTTGCTGTATCTAGCAAAACATTCTACAAGCTACTTAAGAGTTTACTCCGAAATGGAAATGAACATGCCATACAGCCATTGTTAGGTGAGTTCATTAAGATTCATGGCCTGCATGAACCTAGAACGGTTAATATGCTCTCTTGTCACCTCAGCAAGAAGAATGTTGGTGAAGCTATTCGGTTTTCAAGTTACATGAACAATGGCAGTGTTCCTGTCAGTGTTCTAAGGGGAGCTATCTATGCACTGAAGAAAGAAGGCGAAATTCTGGATGCATATAGCTTTCTGAAGGAAGCTGAAAAAAGTGGGTTTCCAGTGGATCTAGCCATGTATTCCATAGTAGTTGAAGGCCTTTGTAGAGGTGGTAATGTTGAAAAGGCATTAGACCTGTGTGAAAGCATGAAAAAAGAGGGGATTCATCCAAACATTATCATCCATAACTCAGTTCTCAGTGGTTTGTGCCAGCACGGATGCTTTACTGAAGCATTCAGGCTCTTTCACTACTTAGAAAGAAGCAACATTCTTCCAACAATTATCACTTATGCTATACTTATAGGTGCTTTGTGCAGAGAGGGTTTCTTGGATGATGCATATCACTTTTTTCAGAAAATGTCCAACAATGGTATCAGACCCACTACCCACATTTACAACTTGCTGATAAGTGGTTACTGTAACTATGGGTTAACTGAAAAGGCACTTGAGCTTTTGTCTCATTTCGAGGATCTTTTTCTACTTCCAGATGCTTTTACACTTGGTGCAGTTATTAGTGGGCACTGTCTGAAAGGTGATACTGAAGCTGCATTAGGCTTCTTCAATGAATACCATTGTAAGGATATGGTCCCAGATTTTGTTGGTTTCATGAGCCTGGTCAAAGGACTCTATGCAAAAGGAAGGATGGAAGAATCCAGGGGCATCTTGAGGGAGATGTTTCAGTGCAAACAAGTTGTGGAGCTAATAAACAGCATTGGACATGAGGTCCAAACCGAATCTCTAGTTGGTCTTCTGTCTTCCGCATGCGAGGACGGGAGAATTGATGAGGTTATGACTATCCTAAGTGAAGTGAGACTCATGTCTGTATCCTCTTCAGATTCTAATAGTTGTAATACGCTTACTCACCTCAAGAGGCCGCCGAGAATTGATGACACATGTGATCCCAGAACAGATTCAGAACAAGTTTTAAGTTCAGTTACTTTTGATGTTTCTAGTAATTGCCTTCATGGAAGTTCCGAAGGCACATTGCAGCCCATGACAGAGAGAGCTGATAATTTGTGCGTATCAAGTGATGATACTGATTTTGACATTGGTAATTTGCTAGGGAAGTCTTTCTATGACGAATTTGACACATATTATCCTGCTATTGCTTCACTTTGCTCGAAAGGGGAGCTGCTCAAGGCCAACAAGGCAATTGAAGCAATGATTCAGAATTCTGGTTAAGTTTGGTAAGCAGGACAATCTGATGGGGAAGTTTTCTGGCCCATGGTATCGTCGTCCTTAAACACACCTCTCGTAAGCACACCATTTTCTTGTAGATATAACTAATGCTTGGTGATGCAGACTTGAGACTTGTATTATATGCATTCTGTGTTTTGTAGGTGAAGGGAACCTTTGGCAACATCATTGATCATCTTGGAGTTGGCAACAGAAGGGTTCACAAATATGTAAATTAACTGTAAAATGTAACAAGATCTATCTCTTTCTCTTGTAACTAAACTATACTACGCAAACACGTATAGCCTTGATGATCTGACTGTTTTTTCTTTTATTCACCCCAGCAATACACACCAAGTGAATTGAGAGCCCTGTATGTCCACAGGTTCCAATATTTAGAGAGGGCCTCTGCTAATGTGGTGAACACATGGTATCCATCTTTTATTTTCCCATCCATATTGTTCATTTGGTTATGAATATGTTTTTCCAATATGGTTCATGATTCTGAATACCAGGATAGTCTTCCAGACTGAGAAGGGCATGAGGAAAGAGCAAACCAGTGCAACTTCATCAGGAAGGAATGCACTTCACTGAAAAATCAGATCAACCGAGTAAACTATTAGAACAGCTATCAGGGCTGTGTGATAAGGAAAAAAAGGAGCAAACAGAATGCCTATCAGAGCAATGGACCTGCAGGTAATTAGTTTGACTACATGGTCTTTATTTCTTTGTCGTGTTGTTATTTTCAGCTTCTAGCCCCATTCCAAACCTAAGTTTCTTGTAAATTATTGATAATGTAATTATGCACTAGCTTTGGCTGCACATACGGATTCTTCCAATGCACGGAATGCCAGTTCTCCTTCATATTAATTCCTTGCAAAAAATCTCAAAATGACACCTTATATATATAAACTTAATGTAGTTACCCTTTGTTCTATACTTCGATCTGATGTGCCCATCTGTTTAAATGAGATTTATTTTCCAAACAATGTACTTTTAATTCAGCTGGGTGAGAGCAGGCCACAACTATGTGGGAACTGACTGATTTGCGACAAACATGATAAAAAAAACTCTATTTCAAGAAGCCTGCGCATCCTTTTGGGAATTGTAAAGAAATAAGAGAAGTGCTTCTATACTTTCTGACAGTTTTTTGCACAAAAACTGAAGCAAACTAATGGTTGTGATTAGAGGAACTAATCCACTGCATGTCCAAAGAAAGAGTAGTTTGGTAACTTCACACTCATTAGTGTTGTATCACGGTTCAAGCAGTAAATACATGGCCCATGTCCACGAGAGCCCGCAAGCATTTGCCTGGAAACAGAAGTTCGCGGCCATCCTTCGCCAGGCAGCTGCCGGTCACGTAGATGAACAAACTCAGAAAGATGTCGCCACTACCGGCTGCCCCTTCTCCCGCCAAGTCTGGCACGAGACCCTGGCCTGGATGCGCCCGTCTTGCTCTCCCCCTACCCGCGAGAACTCGCTCTTTGACTGGTGGACCGAGGCCAAGCGATGCACCCTGAAGCCAATGCGCCGCGGACTGGCCTCGACGGCCCTCCTTGTCCCGTGGATGATTTGGAAACATCGCAACGACTGTGTCTTCAACCGAGCGCAGCCCTCCGTATCGGCGCTGCTCACCAAGATCAAGGACGAGGCGGCCGCTTGGATCCAGGCAGGGGCAAAAGGCCTTAGTGACATAGTACCGACGACGTGGGATGTACACTAGAGCGTTCCCTGCGTGTGTGTGCCGGGTTAACCTCTTAGGAGGCTTGTAATCGAACTCTCTCTCTTTCCAATATAATGAAACGCAAAGGCTTTTTGCGTTTTCTCAAAAAAAAAAAATGCAGATGAACACAGAGATGCTGCCACGTCGGGTATAGCTGGAGTCCATAGACACGCCAGATACGAGGGTCAAGCTGGATCCGCGCCCTCCGGTTGTGGTAAACGAGGACAATGCGGATCACGCCCTTTGTTCACTGGAGATGAGGGACACGCCTGACCGGAGTCGACGGAGTTTGTGCAGTACTAAGACACACGATTATTAGTTCAGTTGTCAACATTGGCGTTGGTTTGGGGAACTCTGATCTAGTGATCTTAGAACTTGAATCCCACGGAAGACCACTATCCATCCAGAAGTGAATTATTTCTTTCACTGCAGCAACTGTGGCACTAGAGGAGGGTGGCTTGTGTTAAAGTATATGTGGATTAACCATCTTCTCTCCATCAGTTCAGACTTTTGGTTCTACTGGTTGGTGCATGAAATTTGATATGGTATCTGAGCAGAGGATTGGGTTCAAGTCTCGGCTTTTGCAATTTAATTAAAAATTTCTCTTGCCCTTTTTCTATCACGTGCAAGCCTTACCAAGTCACACGTGAGAGAGGGTGTTAAAGTATGTGTGGATTGCCCATCTTCTCTCCATCAGTTCAGATTTTTGGTTCTACCTGTTGGTGCATGAAACTTAATAGCTTTGAAGGAGGAGGTCGCGCAGGCGGCGTTGGAGGCAGGTTGCATTGAGGGAGAAGGTCACAGGGCTGTGTTGGCAGAGGAGCGCCGGGAATAGATGAAGGTGAGGAGACGAGAAGGTGATTGGCTGAGCAAGATCATGGTCTTGTGGAGATGCGAGCAGGTCTAGAGAGTCTGCTGTGGACTTTGGATAACAAAGACTCTTGAACAGAACATGTACCATGTGCTGGAATTTGGGAGTCGAAGACTTAGTAAGTTATGTCAAACAACAATCTCTAAAGAAACCGGATGGACTCATCTTATATGAATTTTTAGTACATACACATTTCTCAATGCAATTTACACAATATGAATGATCAAGAAAATTTGGAAATTACAACCACACTTGCTTATTCAATTAAAACTTGGCGCCAACTCCACACACAATTCAGCACATATAGCACCTTCAGTAACTCAGTGATAGTTGTTGAGCCTCCTGCAGTTCTTCCTGATCTCCCCCTGTGACCCTGTCAGTGGTTCGATGTTGCCCATGTTCACCATGGACTGTGCAAAGTGCTGGAAGAAGAGGTGCACGTCATCTGCGTATGCCTTGACGAGCGCTGCCGTCTCGGCGCTCTTGGTGAGCAGGATCTCATCGGAGCTGAGAAGGCCCCTGCCAGCCAGGATGTTCTTGAAGTAGAAGTTGTCAAACTTGGTTGAGGTGACAACGTCGAGCGGGAAGAGGTTGTTGTCACCACCGGAGCTTGGGCACCCTTGTCTCAGCTGCGCTGCGTAGGATACATCCAGCGTGTTGTCGGCCAGGCCATTACCTGACTGGTTGTACAGCCTCTGCCGGAAGCTGGTGCAGCGGGACAAGCCAATGGTGTGGCCACCTGAGAGGGCGACGACATCGACGACATTTAGGCCGAGACGCTGGAACTTGGTGATGATGGTGGGGAGGGTGTTGTTGGGGGCAGGGATGTCATTGTTCGAGCCCTGGATGCTCGCGCCAAGAGAGTCCCTCCGGCCGAGTGGCACATCCCAGTATGGGCCACCAACCTGCAGATTAATTTGGGTCCCAAAGAATCACACATAATGCTACATTATTTAGCTCGTGCTAGCTAGGAACAGAATTATTTTTGGTGTCCACATACGAGGACGGTGGAGTCGCGTGCGGCGAGGGCAACGATGTCAGCGCAGGAGACGGTGCCCGGGCAGGCTGTCTCAAGGGCAACCTTGATCTGATCGACAACCTCGAATCCCCGGAGGGAGTTCAGATTGGGGTTGGACCCCTTCTCACTGACTATGCTGCTGCTGTTGTCCAGTAGCACGGATGCATCACACCCCTATACACAGCAAGAAAGAAGAAGGTTGGTGGATTATTAGGCATGTGGTACTACATAGATTGGACACATGGAACGAAATAGTAGTGTTGATTGACCATGTACATGCACCGAGTGAATGATGAACGTTGCATAGTGAGTCCCAATCATTGTGCACTTGAATTAAGCAATCACCATCTTTTTGGGTGAAAAAACAATCATGGTACGGACTATATCATGTCACCGAGACAATAAGTAGTGTGCACATTGTAGGTAGGCTATCTTATAATTGGTAAAACCAAAAAAATGACGTAAGAACCACAGATTCTTCCTCAGGACACGATTTTCAGTACTAAGGACAGATATATCAAAGGTTTAAAACTGGGCACTTTGCGCATTGAGTTAAGCATTCAAATAGATGACGTTAATGAATAAAATGCACAACGAGAACATTAGTCACAGACATATGTAATCTTCTGTGTTACACTGCAGGAACTATGTTCGGCAAGCATCATTATATCGATGTAGAAACATGTAAAGGATACGTAGCAAGGATGAAGCAGAAACCTGGACAAAGCAGTCATGGAAATGCAGTCTGACCAAGGATGCTGCCATCCTGGTCTCCTGCGCAACAGCCTGTGCCACGATGGACTGCACAATTTCCTTTGCCTTTGGGCACGAGTGGTCGTAGAACTGTGGGAACAAGCTGTACCATGGGTTGGCACGAACGGTGCCTGCAAGGAGGAGTGGACAGACAAGGCAGATTACCAGCAAGCAACCCATGGAAGTTGCCATGTAAGTAATTCCTTTGCTGCACTTGGTTATAAGTAGAAGATAGTAGCTGGTTGTTTGCTTCTACTTCTCTTCTTGTGTGTGGTGAGATATGGGCATGGGGTGGTTTATATAGTAGGAGGACTGGGTGCATGTTGGAATGGAAAGAAGGCTGGTTTCGGTGAGAGGACTAAGATGCAGCAGGCAGCTGGGTTGTTAGACAATGCGTATATAGTAAGGGAGCTGCTAGGCACTGTTTTCAACTGCTTGGCCATTAATTCTTCTGGCAGTCTTCATTTCTAGTGCGAAGCTACTCGAAGATTAAGCTTTGGTAAACAAGTGTAGATGGAGACATTTCTCAGACAAGTTTAATCTCGGTGCATATTTTACTGAGAAGCTAAAATGCAAGTGTACACAGTACCACCGATGAAACACTTAGAGCTAACACCAACTTGAAGAATAGCCATTCCTGTTAAATTTCTGCCAAATTGGAAGCATGGAATATCGAAAAGAGAAGGAAGTGATGGTAACTACGGCGTCCACATGTACAGTACAACATCCTTCAACAAACATATCCATAGACCACATTTTTGTGAATTGATGATGTATGTTTGTGATCATGTAATTTCACCCCTTGTGAATATGAATGCTACACTGATTGGGTTAAACTACCTTTACAAGGCCGGGAACTAATACTATCTTACAATAGATCAGCCACATGTCTCACTTTTTGCATCACGGTAGGCCGTAGGCCCATGACCCTAACAAGTCATAAGCCTCTAGGAGCTCGCCCTATACATGGAAATACAACATATATCGTATGTGAAACCAAGCTGCCAAAGTACAGAAGAAGAAGGTGTAACCAAAAGCGAAAAGGTTTGCTTCCTCATTAATACTGCTACTTTTGTTATACACAAGAGTTGTTACAGGTCAGATGGTATTGATTAACGCTAACACACGTATTAAGGAGGTTTTCTTATTGTTGGTGATCATGGGAACAGGGATTCGTGTCCCGCGCCTTTGGGGATAAAAGTAGGCCGCTACAGCAGCGTGGCACCTTCAGAAGAATACAGGGTTTGGATGAAAGGTAATGTCTAAGATCTCTACCCCCACATTATTGTCGTGTCTTGTCGTAGAATCATACAAATTAGGTTACCTTTCCTACCTTACTGACACTTTCGGATGGTTCATCTAATGGCCAGGCCCGAGAACGTGTGTAAGCACGGTGCCTTCTGCACAGGCTGGTGCTTATCTCATCTTCTCCCCAGCTAACACACGTGCGCTGGATGCTGATCAGGTCAAAGGAGATGTGCGATATTGTACCAACTTTGGAGGACACCGGATACGTGATGATTCTGCGTTAGGTGCTTGCATGGCCTACATTCGTTCCTGCCAGGAGCAGGTTCCCGGAAGTACTTTCATCTGTCCTTAAGCTTTGTCACGGGCCCAGCAAGCCAGCGGCCTTGTTCTTCTCTGCAGCGCCTTTCCGGTGACCGTTTCTTGAAGAAAATAACAGCTCGTGCCAAGTCTCTGAGACTCTGGCCCTAATGCTACATCTATGCATGGGAATGGTTGTTGTTGATTACGGATATTGTTAGTAAGAGACCATAACTACTGAATTTCTATGCAAATTCGTATCCTAGCTCAGTTAACATGTCAGTAGGGTTGCAAAGCGGCACCCCTGCTTCGTAGTCAATTTTTTTCAGTCTAGTTCTAATTTTTTCAGCAAAATTAGACTAGTTTGAACTAAATTTTGTTTTCGTGGGCTTATGTGGGTTACCGCTTGGAACCCTACATGCCAGGATGCATAATGAAAGGACTTTTCAATTTTGTATTGAACAGCATTTTACACTTGGTCACCGTTTAGAACACGGGATTTGTCTTCGATCCCCTATATCAGCTGGAATCAAACTGTATTTGCCATTTTGATGGATCTTTTTTTGTTTAGAATCTTTGATGACTCTTGTTGTTTATGGTTTTCATGCGTGCATGTTTCTACTCTACTACCATAAATTCTTGGTTCAACCAGTATTCTGTAGTGTTCTCACATGAAGTTGTTGGGGCTGTAGCCTGTGTGGGATACTAAGAGAACTACTCCATATAGCAAGAGCCAAGAGCAAGTCAGATGTCTCACAACAAACCGTCGGTTCATGGACTTGGCGTATATCCTTACGACTAAAAACCTTGAGAGGAAACTGAAGTGACATAAGCAAGACTACCTGCTCATTTGACTTGTGCTGTGTTAGGATGATCCTCATTCATAATTGTTCACTGTTTCCCACTTTCCTCATTGTCCTCTTACAATCAACTCTTAAGAGCATACCAGATCCTACTTACTGTAGAAGAAGAAAGCAAAAAGCTTGAATTGGCCCACACATTTCTTAGAAGTTAACCAACACAATTACACTATTGAGCAGCATTTTACACTCATTTGTATTGAGCAGCATTTTACAATCGTCTAAAACACGGGATTTCTCATCGAACCCTATATGTGCTGGAATTGAACTGTATTTGCCATTTTCATGGTTCTTTTTTTGGTTTCGAACCTTTGATGACTCTTGTTATTTATGGTTTTCATGTATATTTCTACTTTCTACTACCATGAATACTTGGTTCAACCAGTATTCTCTAGTGTTTTCACATGTAGTTGTTGGGGTGTGGCCGTGTGGGGTACTAGGAGAACTACTCCATGTAGCTAGGTCGAAGAGCAAGTCAGATGTCTGGAAGAGATCGTAGAGTCGTAGACTTGGCATGTATTCCTACGTACTCTACAAACCTTTGGAGGAAATTCAAGTGACATAAGAAAGATTACCTGCTCATTCGACTTCTGCCGTGTTAGAATGATCCCCCTTTCCCCATTGTCCTCCTACAATCAACTCTTAACAGCACTTACTGTAGAAGGGAAAGCAAAAAAGCATAGGCCCACACATTTCTTAGAAGTTAACCAATACAATTTTCCAATCAAATTGAAAATAATCCGGCAATGATTTCTTACAGCTTGTTCCCTGAATAAAGGACTTTGCAACCAAGTGACATGATTAGAGGGCGCCTTAATGTATTGTACTGATCTTCAATTTACCAACCACAATCTGCTTAGGCGAGCTTTTGTAAAGAGAATACATTATTAAGCAAAGCTCTTTCCAACTACCCTATTTTTTTCTCAATATATTGTTTGGCTTGCCCATGTAACTTCAGAGGTTTAGTAGGTCCAGTCTAACCTTTTCCTCTTTTTTGGGAGGACCTTTTCCTTCTTGATGTTACACATACTTAGTGAAGCAAGACTTTTGACCCGTGTTATGAAAGGGGCAGATATTTAATGAGATACATTGAGATAGAAGCCTACAAATGTTATATACTAAAACCATTGCCGCAGATCATCGTTATAATAAGAGTAGATTCTAACGAAGCCAAGTTGATCACTGCTTTATTGGCAATTAGAGAAGGCCCTTCGCTTCCAAGACATGGTTAAAATTTATTTTTGTCCATGATATAGTTTTCCTTTTGTGGAGTGCAGTTGGCTCGACTCAGAAGGTATTGATGTACTTCAAAACAGCACCTTATGTGATGTGTAGTGTGAATATTTGACACTGGTTGCGTACCTTCTATGCCACGTTAAGTTTCGAAGAAAAAGGAACATTACTTAGAAAACACATAGTAGAATTCTGGAGAAAAAAAAGGTAAAATTAAGAATATGGTACGTCTATTCCACAGCTTATAACAAATTGAAGTGTGACTCATTTTAACAAACTTTGTTTTCAATGAACTTAATTAGTCCCGTTTCAGATGTGAGGATTTATAAAGAAGGAAACATCCCACTCTCGCTAGATGTAATGATACATATGGGACTTGTATCAAAAGCTATTTCTACTCCTCAATCGGATTCATCTATGTAACACCTATTTAAATTACTCTATTGAACTGCGTGGAGGGTTGTCTAACCGTCCCAAGTCACATTTTTTATGTTGTGTTTACATACATTAATTATCGAGTAAATGGCATGGGGAGTCACACAACTTATTTCGCGTGTGCACTAAGTCACAAAACCTGCAAACTGAACTAACAAGTCACTCAACTTATGAATCCGTGCACATGTGGTCACTAAACCGGTCAACTAAGTGGTTTTTGACCAAAACCGGTCATATGACTAAATTTTTTGTTTCAAAAAAATCCAAATTTTATTTTAGGAATACATATGTGTGGACTAAATGACTATGCTAAGTTTCGACGAAAAACTCGTTTTGTTTTGGGCTACAGAAAAAAAAAACGTCCAGCTGTATATAGTATAGAAAACCACGTATTTCTGTCAGAGATTTGTACTTTTTATATTTCGCAAAATAAAATGTATTTTTGTATAAATTTTTTTCCTGCCTCAGAAATGTATAATTGTTTTTGCGTGAATTTTTTTCAGATTTTTTGGAGTCTTATAGATACCTTTTTTATATCTTTTCAAAAAACAAGCTTCAGTGAGCTTGGAAACCACTGTCAGTTTTCCTCGTGAGCATCATATACACTTTCCAACATAAAAATATAAGTTTAGGATTTTATTTGTAAAAGTTTATTCTGTCTATGATCGGGTTTGGTCAAAAACCACCCAATGGTGTGGTTTTGTGACCCCACGTGCACGGGTTCGCAAGTTGTGTGCCTTGTTAGTTTAGTTTACACGTTCTATGACTTAAGTGCACATCCAAAACAAATTGTGTGACTCTTAATGCCATTTACTCTTAATTATCAAATCATCATATCATGGCAAGAGCTCGATAATATGTCCTTGGGTCCTTCGTGCCTAGTTAGTTGTCTTATCATAACTAAGGGCTTAGACAATAAAATTTATGGATTTTTTTGCACGACAAACGCTTGGTTATTTACTTGTTGTATAAAAATGAAGTGACTAAGCAATGTATTCTGCAGATGGGAAAAATTATCCTTTATATCATTATTGGTCATGAGTCATGATCCCTTTATGCAATGCGTCATGCTCCCATTTCCGATTTAAATTTTCATGTACCTTCAAATACTTTTGAGGATACTGATTGAAACAACACAGCTTTTGTAATTATGCCATAGGCAATAAAGTAGAAAACAAAGCATGCAACACCAAAGAAAGATAAAGACATGTAGTGTACTATTTCCCTTCTTTTTGTCTGTGTACAAATGTGATGTTGTCCCCGTGGTCTTGCGTACAACGAAATTATGTAGCAGCTATAGTGCTAACAGGACTGCAAGAAAAGCTTGAGAGTAGTGAGCGGCTTGAGATCGACTCTTTTTTAGCTCGACTCAAGATCGAGTTGAAAAGAAATGAGCCGAGTATCTTTTTTAGCTGGACTCAGTCTCAGCTCGCTCGAATTCAAGTATGAATTGAGCTGAGCCTAGTCTAACTCGCTCGGACTCGACTCGTTTGCAGTCTTAGTGCTAATCAAATGGAATCTATCCATGGCTGCGTCTTTGACTCTTTGGTAGCACACATGTAAGTAGGTATATATATGATTGTGTTAACTTATCATGATACTCCTACGCCTATTAATCTATACACTTCACATCAGTTTACTAAACAAAAATCAAATTGCCCATAACACAGATTTTCAGGAAGGCAATGTACGCATTGATTAATTAGAAGTTATAATAATGTGAGCCAATAGAGCTAGAACTAGTGTACTACCTACTACATCTAAAGAAAGAAAAAATACAATGCTAGTGCAGCATAGTGTACCAACTCTAACTAATCCTCCATTTATCTGCTTCCATCTGGCTGTGTCTGTGGCATGTACGGCTTTTTCACCTGCCCCAGCCAGCAACTAGTTATTGTACATGGAATCTGGATAAACCTGCACTTGACCTTGATTTCGATGACTCCACATCGATCATATGGGACCCAGCACATAATCCTCACCTGCTAGCTGTTTGTCCTAGCGTAGGCAATTTTTAAGCAAACCGTTTAATTTGGTGCATGCTTCGTAGTGGCAGTATAGTATAAACCTTGAGATAGAGACATGCACGCACTTGAGGTCTTAATTACATTGTGTTTGGATTATGTTGTATATTTTCAGTTGATTTTCATTGAGTGTCTTTTCGTAAAAAATAAAGGCTCCTGAAAAGTTACAAAAATACAACTCGGCACTTCCCTTTGTTCCGGAGGTGCATGCCATGATGAGAACCTGAGTCGGCCCGGCGCACGTATGGTATGCATAATGATTCCATATTTATTCTTACACATATGATTATGTAGTATCCTTTAGGCTTTAGAGGGAAAATTTGGAACCTAGGTACACCCAAGCCTATATTCTTTAAAACTTTGAAAAAAATGTACTTGTAAGCTTTGAAAAATCATGAAAAAGCATGCACATAGATATCGGTTAGAAACTTTGGCATGTATCTTTTGGAAAATAATACTATGGTTAGTTGTGACATGTGTGAAAATTAGAAAACAACAGGTCTACAATTTAAATTTTAACTTTAGCATTTTCCCATTTTCATGAAACTTGCCTAGTATTCATGCTTAAGCTCAATATATATGCGTGTGATTTTTTTCAGAACTACGAATACATTTATTTTGCTAACTGTTAAAACAACCTATGTCTATTCTAGTTTGTCCAGGACATTGACCAGTGCAGACGAATAATTAGTTACCAACTTTCTTAGCTACTAGTATTTCAAGTTCTAGTGGTTTGTTTTCCTCTTTGGTGTAATTATTTTGTTAACTGCTTTGATGTAATTAGTTGGTTAGCGAAGTACCTATGCGCATCTTAGATGTACTATAGACCTGCCGGGTAGTGAACTCTTTTGGTTGTTGCCTCAAAAAAAAAAAAATCTTTTGGTTGGGTCGACCAATGAAGTGGCCTTTCCCTCAGACAGGACAGCGATGGGCATATCCACTGCGTGGTTCGCTCATGATTCACCCACCATACACGCGCCCTGACCCTGACCCAGAAAGATCGGCTGCATCCTGCACTACACTGGCCAGATGTTACCTACCTAACGAACCAAAAGAACGACGTAATAATTAGCAAGAGAAGGCGATGATGATTAATTTGCTTGACTTTTCCCCACTCCGCGGACGGCCGGTGTCACTAACAGCAGGAGATTACTAGTTTCCTCGACGGCGAGCGACGTGAAGCTAGCCCCAGCTGCCATGCCAAGTAGTAGCACACATAGACGATTAATTGGTAGATGGGTGAGCTAGCTCAAGGAGTAGTACAATCGATTAAGCACAATCATCACACTTGTTTATTAATTTGAACAGACGAAGTAGTATCACAATTAAGCTCCACGCTTAGTAACAATAAAATTCAGCACACAAAACAAAACAAAGCAGCTAGCTAAACGTAGCATTTTCTTTCTGAGTAGTAGCAACTGATGGTCGTGGATCAGTGGAAGTTGTTGAGCCTCCTGCAGTTCTTCCTGATCTCCCCCTTGGATCCGGTGAGGGGCATGATGTTGCCCATGTTCACCATGGACTGCGCAAAGTGCTGGAAGAAGAGGTGCACGTCGTCGGCGTAGGCCTTGACAAGCGCGGCCGTCTCGGCGCTCTTGGTGAGCAGGACCTCGTCGGAGCTGAGTAGGCCCCTTCCGACCAGGATGTTCTTGAAGTAGAAGTTGTCGAACTTGGTGGAGGTGACGACGTCGAGCGGGAAGAGGTTGTTGTCTCCGCCGGAGCGTGGGCACCCTTGCCTGAGCTGCGCGGCGTATGACATGTCCAGGGTGCTGTCGGCGAGGCCGTTGCCCGACTGGTTGTAGAGCCTCTGCCTAAAGCTGGTGCAGCGGGAGAGGCCGATGGTGTGGCCGCCGGAGAGGGCGACGACGTCGACGACGTTGAGGCCGAGGCGCTTGAACTTGGTGATGATGGTGGGGAGGGTGTTGTTGGGGGCCGGGATGCCGTTGTTGGAGCCCTGGATGCTGGCGCCCAGAGAGTCCCTACGCCCCAGCGGCACCTCCCAGTATGGGCCACCGACCTGCATCAGGTTAATTATTTCGAATGTCATACGTGTCATGGCTGCATTCGTTGGGGTTCAGCTAGCTCGTGCAAGCTAGTAGTAGGAAATAAAGGTGGTGGTGTTCGTACAAGGATGGTGGAGTCGCGTGCGGCGAGGGCGAGGATGTCGGCGCAGGAGACGGTGCTGGGGCAGGCGGCCTCGAGGGCGGCCTTGATCTGGTCGACCACCTCGAATCCCCTCAGCGAGTTCTTGTTGGGGTTGGAGTCCTTCTCGCTGACGATGGTGGTGCTGTTGTCCAGCAGCACGGACGCGTCGCACCCCTGCAAATTTAATCAAATCAGAGAGGAAGATATACATGAGAAATTAAAGGTACTCCTACGTTAAGATTAGGCTAGGAACATGGAAGAACATTGAGCATACTAGACTAGGCACATGCCTTGAGTTAACGTAGTTGCATGGATAGCAACGTGCATGATTTGTGCATCGATCTGGATTAAACAATCATGCATGGTACGTACTCGACCACGCCACCAAAAACAAAATAAAGTGGTTGTCACATGCAAGGGCGAGGTAGGTAGGCTATCTCATCACTGGTGTAGTAAACAGTTTACCCTAAAACCTAGAGATTCTTTTCCGTGCTCCTAGCAATTAATATATATACATCTTCCTTTAAATAGGTGCAATTATAGCAAAGGTGTAAAGGTGAAAGCTTTGCACGTTTAACTATGTGTTGGAGCATAGTAGTAGCACCCAAAGGTAACAGACAAAATGCACACCTTACTTTGCCCGACATAAACTAAATCTCAAAAGTAAAGCATTTGCAGCTGAAAGACATCGCATAGAGTATGTTCAACAAGCTTCGCAACAAGCAGATACAGAGGAAGCAGAGTAGTAGTTTTTACCTTGACGAAGCAGTCATGGAAATGCATCCTGAGGAGCGACGCGGCCATCCTGGTCTCCCTGGCAACGGCCTGCGCTACGATGGAGTGCACGATCTGCTTTGCCTGGGGGCACGAGTGGTCGTAGAACTGGGGGAAGAGGCCGCCGCCGCCGTACCCGGGGTTGCCGAGGACGGCGCCGGCGAGGAGCAGGGGAGACACGAGGCAGAGCACCACCAGGCAACCCATTGAAGTCGCCATGGATCTAACTAAGGAAGAACCGGCAGCTACTTTGCCCTGCACTACGTTGCAACTTGCAAGTGAGCTAGTACTTGATTGCTTGTGCTTCTCTGATAGTAGTTGTGTTTGGGTGGTGAGATGAGGCGGGCACGGGGGGTGGTTTATATAGCAGCTTGGACGGGACGTGTGCAGGGTCCGGGAGAGGAGAGGAGAATGGGTGGTTTGGAGAGCAGAGGACGATGGGTGGTGAGATGGAGCTGGGTTGTTAGGCAATCCCGTTAGCCCGGGCGCTGTTTTTCAACTGCTTCGCCAATAATTCTACCATCAAGCAACTCGTCCCGAAGGAAGTTCCGAAACTGGCCCCCCAGGGCTTAGATGAGTGCGAACGTGCTACCAGAGTACGTGGCGTTGGTTCTCTGTTTCTAGTGTACCTCTTGTTTCAGATGAAACTTCCGTAAGTGCAGGTTGGATGATTATTGCAAATGATCAGCCATCACATGTGTCTCGCTTTAATCCCAACCATGCATGATTGGGCCTCGAGGTAAACGTGATCATATCGTTCGTATGTGAAATCAAAAGCATACATATACAAAATAAAGTAGTGCCAAAAGAGTATGCTGGGACGACGTTACGGATCGATCAGAAGGTGGCACACTGCAATTGATTAGTGCAACGCCGTGTGCATGCAGGATTGTGTTGGCATATGCATGCACGGTGTGCGTTTTGTTATTAAGGGTTGTTACGGAACCATCATTCACAACACACTGGGATTCGTATATACTAGCAGCTCATATTGCTGAACAAATTGGGGGATGAAGAGACTTCCATAAACTCAACTACTCAAATTTAGTTTTAGCTAGTAGATAGAGGCCGGCCTTGCTTTCGTTATATATACTCCATAAAACTCCTATACATTGATTAGTGCAGAACCACCGTTTGCCAGAAGCCCGACTATACAAATACAATCAATCAAAATCATACCAAATTAGGTTACGTTTCATTATACAAATTTGGCGCTGCAGATCCCCTCCCTGACTAGCTAGCTAACACGGTACGTGCTCGTGGATCGGTTGATACCTGCCCGGAGCCCGGTGAGGTCAAAGGCCGGAGACGCATGCATGCGCCATGATGTAACACATATATATGCGCCAACTCCGAACGTACGTGTAGGACAATCGACAGTGCATGCAGGATGCGTGAATGCGAGCGATGATTCCGATCGACCGGCGTGGCGTCGCATGCATCTCGTGGGAGATCGAGCAGAGCAGGTTGATTCGCGGAAGGAGAGACTCGTTCCAACTGTCCCCAACGATGCCTCGCCATCGCGCCCAGCTAGCAGCCTCTGTAGTCTGTACCTGCTGTGCGTTTGCAGCTAGCGTAGACGTCAGTACGTGGCCGTTTCTTCAAGGAAACAAGTCAAACAACCACCTGCATGCGTACGTGTGCGTGCGTGCATATATGGTTGTTACTTTCACAGACTTGGCTGACACACACAGATATTTTTTTTTAACCATATGCAGGAGGGATCAATGTGATATACTATTAAGATTTTTTTTTTGCGAACGATATGCTATTAAGACAGCAACGGGCTTTTCATTCTGATGAAAAATATAGTTGATAAATTAATACAAAAACCATTTTGCTAGTTTTAGGTACCGTTGTATTTGCATCGCGATTCGTGCACATGAGAATCGCACATCATTTCTCCTAGCTAGATATGCACATGAAATTAGGTAACATCTTCTGACCGAGAATTTAGGTAGTTTTGGATCGACCGAGAACTAGTCGCGTCCCATACAAACACTAGTCAAGAACCGAGTATACCTTATGATAATGCACATTCCATATACCGCACTTGCAATGTAAGAACCGAACCAAAATCGATCGGCTGGCACGATACGTACTCCTATAATCCAGTAAAAAAAAGAAGCAAGTTTTGTCATGATTTTTACGGTTTCTATCGTGCAGCTTTGAGTATATATTCAAATGATGCAAACAAAATTAACTTGGGGGAAGACAGAACAGAAGTGACTCATAATATGTGTCTTAGGATGATCCGTCTCCAGTTTCTCCTTACCTGTTTTCCTCCTTTATTCAAATCATAGCAGCGTACAATTAAATCGTGCTTGCTCTAGAGAAAAAAATACCAAATAAAGTTTACTAGGTCCTATATATTTCTTAGAAGGTAACCAACAAAAAACTTTTCAAAGAATTGCAAATAATTTACCAATGATTTACAACACGTTGTTCCACCATTTACATGACTTAATTAAACAATTTAAAGAATTATGAAGAGTGTGGCTAGAGTATTATCTAGAGATGTACTTTCTACCCAACCTCAAATTGCTTGTAAGCAATCTTTAAAATAAACATAGCAATGGCGATGCTACTAAATTACATTTCCTCTTTCAATAATGTGTACTGTTTGGCTTCGCTGTCCGATAGTCGTAGTAGGTCAAATCTTACCTGTTTTTCTGTTCATGCTCACATATAGTAGAGTACTCCGTTAAGCATGCAAACTTTTGACCTGAGTTATGACAGAGAGCAAATATTTAATTACATCCCTTGGAACAGAAGCCTACAAACGAAAAACGTTACAACTGTTACAGATCATTGTTATGATGCTGCATGGTAGTTGATCATACAAGAAGACAAGTCGATGAAGGCTTTGTTGACTATTAGCTACAAAGGCCCTTGGCTTACAATGCAAGAAGATGGCGGTTAATTTGAAGTATTTGTCATCGCTTCTCCCTTTTCAATTGTTTGTTCACCAACACAGAAGGGAGTAGTTAGATGCATTATCTCCCTATGCTTCTGAAAATAACAATTTACGCAATCTGATGAGTTGGACGATTATTTCAGTGTCTCGCCGTGTTTACACTGCACAGAATAGACAAAACATTCAGGGGAAAGATGGCTATATGTGTTTTACCTCCCTATAATGTTGTAAAACTTGCTTCTTGGCACTTCTTGTATGATATACCTTTCAGAGTGTATTCTAAAAATATATATGCATGCTTAGGCTTAGAAACATAGACACAATCACACAATGCATGGAGTATGTCAATAAACGCGTTATAAATACATTCCGGCAAAAGAATTCAATTTGCCCATAACCATACGTTCCCAAGAAGGTAAAGTACGTACTGGTGTATATATAGAGAGCATAAAAGATTTCTAAAAGGAGTGCCAAGAGGAGTAGATACATAGCATAGAGCATAAAATCCGATACTGATATACTGTACTGGTGTATAGTATACTACTCCCTCCGATCCACAATACTTGTCGTTAAAATGGATGTATCTAGCACTAAAACATGTCTATATTCATCCATTTTAGTGACAAGTAATATGGATCGGAGGGAGTATTATATTGCAGCTGTCTTTATTGGTAGAGCTAGAGTAGCTAGTGTACCAACTGCAGGGACCCAGCCTAGCTAGCCTAAACTAACCCTGTCGACTTGTCTGCTTCCGTCTGGCCGGTGGCATTTTCATCTGCCCCGCCCGGCGACTGAACGGTACTGCCAACGGAATAAGAACTTCCATGAGCCATCGAGTATTGACTTTGAGTTTGATGTGTGCGTGTCAACTTATATGTTAGTCAGTTCACGTTGCTCTTCTCCTTTTAGGTCAAAGCTTATGGTCCTCGCCCGTTCCTCTTCACCTGCTAGTTGTTGGCAATGATTTCATTGTTCTATTCTAAAAGGGATAACTATTTTCATGCCCCATTAAGGATTGCACTACTCGGTTTTGTCCAACGCTCGAAACACTTTCTACTTTTGTCATTCTTGCTCTAGTCCAGCCTCGCGAATACTAACAAGGAGCATTTCGTCGAATCAACACCTTTCACCGTTACTGCACTCAGTGGAGGAGCTAGAAAAATGACGATCCGGTGCACGGTGGTGCCCCAGCTACAAAATTACTTGTATTCGGGGTTACACACATGGTGGAAAATAGCTAATCTATAAGAGAATTCAGTTTTACCCTGTGTCCTGTGCACCCCCAAGGATGCATGTGTATCCGCCCCTGACTGCACTGATGGTGGGCAGCCGACTTCGGTGATACAGAGATACCACTTTTAACATGATACCATGACTATCGCATTGGGATATTTGATATACGATGTCTAGTCTCACCTTCCCAGTTTATAGGAGGTCGAAGCAGTTTATGAACTGAAAGTGAAGCAGAGATTCACACTCGATCATGTCGGACATACCATCAGGATCTGATGGTATATCGGAGGTGGGTTTTATAACGATGATGATTTAGAGATAATTTGATGATTATATCTTCAATATTTGAAGTGATGATTTATCTTGACTAACCTTGCAATAGTCAATACACTTTTGCCCCCAAATATTGATAATTTCATGAGTAAAATTCAAGTTGGATTATTATAATGATGGTTTATAGATAATTCGATGATTAAATTCTTAATATTTAAAGTGATAATTTATCTTGACTAACCATGCGATAGTCAAGACATTGTTGCCCCCAAATATTGATAATTTCATGAATAAAACAGGTTTTTTTATGATGTTAGAGACGAGACGTACCTTTAGGGATAATTTACACCTAACATAAACCAACTTAGTTATACAAAGAGGAAACCAGATTCCACTTCATACAAACAAAGAGTAAATTTACACGCTAACATAAACAACTTAATTAAACAAAGATGAAATCGTATTTTAGTCACACAAACAAAGAGGAATTTTACACTTGCTAACATAAACAAACTTCATTTTTGCTTGCGGGAAAGAAACAAACTTCATAAAACATCTTCATACATAGGTGGATAGATCATACAATGATCATACACGGATTAAAACGATGATTAACCCTAACCCTAACTCTGCTAGGGATGCTAGCATATATACTACTAGCATTCTGAGATACAATAAGTACCTAAATCTAAACTACCTAAATCAGACATCACTTGACTATAGCAGATTTGACGGTGGGAACTTACTCGACTCCGTCCAAGCGAAAGCCCATCGATGGCTGCTCTTCAACGGTGACGAGATCAACGCTGACACCACGGCAGCCACCGACCTCAACTCAGGCATCAACACAATTGTGCCTATCGAGTAGCCGAGCATCGAGCCCACGCCGCCTACAGACGAATCAACACCACCTCCACCGACCGAAGAATCCGCGCCACTTGTTTTACCGCCGCCGTCGCCGGGAGTCACTGCCGCCATGATCACTAGCGGATGAAGGGGCGGGCCATACGGGCCGCGGCCCACCCAGAATTGTGGAGGGATCCTAGAGCGGCGAAAAAAAATGACCCCGTCTCGTCCTCTCCTCGACTGGATATCGCACGCGAGCACTAGCAGAGCACATAGCCGACTCGCCGAGTCCCGGCCGTCCTTCACTACTCCAGCGCCGGTGTCCCAACGTGGTGCCCCCAGCCCCCCTTTCCAAAGCCACTGGTCCCTCCCTGTCCCCAACAACCCGAGCGGCCGCAGGCCGCCTCAGCCCCTCCGCGCCTCAGCTCCTCCACGCCTCAGCCCCTTCGCACCTCTGCCCCTCCGGGCTCCGGTCGCCGCTGCTGCTGCCCTCCGCGGCTCTACCGGCTCCGCCCCTCTGGCCGGTGGCCGATGCTTTGCTCCCTAGCTCCACTCCAGCGGTCCAGCCGCAAGGTATAAACTGGCCGGTGCTCCCTTCCTCCCTCCTCCCCTCATATTTTGATTAAATCCCTACCCTAATTGTCAAATTTCCAATGGGGAACAATTTGTCTGATGATTGATGCTCTAAATTTGTATGCTCTAAAGTCTTAATTGTCTCCAAATTTATCCGATTTGATGCCTAAACCAAATTTGTGTTTATGCTCCCATTGTAGGATTGAATATGAAGAGGAAATACCACATTGCGGCACTTTTCGAGAAACATGTCATTGAAATTCCTTCACTGGAAGATAATTATGTGGCTCATGGAAGATCACGTCGGTATTATGAAGTACAAACAAATGATGATCGTTATAGAAGAGAAGTGTATATTGGTGTTGTTGACCAAATTATTCAAGAGCTTGACAACCGGTTTGATGAGGTTAACATGGAGTTTTTTATTTGCATGGCGGCTTTGAATCCCGTAAATTCATTTGCTTCTTTTGATAAAGAGAAGGTAATGAAACTTGCCAAATTTTACCCCGATGACATAACAAGTGTTGATTTGATGAGACTTGAATTTCAACTTGGTACTTTTATCGAAGATATGAGAAGAGATGATAGGTTCAAATGTGTAAATCATCTTGGTGGGCTCTCTATTAAGCTTGTTGAAACAAAAAAAGCATCTTGTTTATGATATAGTCTACTTGCTTCTCAAATTGATATTGATCTTACCCGTGGGTATTTTATGCAATGAGTCTTGTGAAGAACAAGTTGAGAAATAGCATGTGTGATGATCTTTTGAACCATTGCTTAGTGACATTTATTGAGCGAGATGTGTTCTTGAAGGTAAGTGAAGAAGACATAGTTGATACTTTCATGACAATGCGAGAACGATCTTGATGTCATGTAAGACTATTATATTATATTTTGGCTTGTAAGATTCACTTGATATTTTGGAATATTTGTATTGAAATGATGAACATTTTGTAAGACTATTATATTATATTTTGGCTTGTAAGATTCACTTGATATTTTGGAATATTTGTATTGAAATGATGAACGATCTTGATGTCATTTGTATTGACCAAGCTAGGTGCTGAAAAAGTGGAAATGCTACATGTCTGACTCCTAAATCCAACGACCGGTACAACACCAACTCCAAACCTCGAGATGCGACTCCGCACAGCGACCCTCCTCCTCGCCACCACGGCCGGCCAGGAAGGCCAGAGCAGAGTCAAACCCACCTCGAATCCTCTCCCCCTCGCCGCCACGGCCGGCCAGGACAGGAAGAACGAGGCGGGGCTCCCGCATCTGGAGATAGCACCTACACCCCACGGCTTTATTGACGAAAAAGCTCTCCACATCACCTCCCGCAGCCACCGACTCCGCCCACCGGAGTACCACCGCGAGGAGCCATAGGAGAAAGCAAATCCAGATCCAGCCGCGAGGACCTAGAAGCTTCTTCTTCTGGGCAAGACACCCACACACGGCACGAGGCCAAACCCTACATCTACCACTACTACTAAAACCTAAAACTACGCCGGCGGCAACCTCCCGCCGCCACCCACCGGCTAGTCCGGCGAGGGAGGCATGGGAGGGGCCCGGGAGGGGAGGGAGGACTCTCAAGTGCCTCTCGATTCGTGCAAAGGGTCGAAGCGGTCCGAAGCTTTGCTTGCCTCTAGAGTCCTACTAGGTCGAGACTGAAATGGCCAGAGAGAGTTATCCTGGCTAACTTTCTTCGATGACGTTATCCAGTTGACAAGAAAGTTAGCTATCTTTGTGAAGTTGAGCACGATGGATCGATGGGGTGACCTGCTCTTCTTGTGATGATCGAGCTCGGTCGATGGTGTGACCTGCTTTGCTCATGCGCATTATACCCTTTTCTCCTGACAGCGATGTGTGTAAATGGACACACATCGGTGCGTCAGTCTTAATGCCGGCCGTCGCCTTGACCAAGCTAGGTGCTGAAAAAGTGGAAATGCTACATGTCTGGCTCCTAAATATCTGTAGTTGTGGTCTTGTGGACAGAGCTATCTAGCCTGAAGTTATAGCGAGAGCTAGTTAAGTTACCAGATTACGAGATGCATGGTGTATGAACTAACCACATTTGCCTGTTTCTTTCCATATTCCACGATCCGACATGCACGGCCGTCCGGGGAGACGTACGTACTCAATAGAGAGCAGCGCCGTGTGTGCCGTCCGGCAGCAAGGGCAAAAGCCACCTACAATTCTCGGCGCGTCTTTAATGCCGTCGCGACTGACTGTTTCTACACCGACTTTGACACTCCTCGTGTCGTCTGGTCGGATCAACTGCTGCTACAGCCTACATGTGCTGCCTAGCTACGAGAGCTGAGTGGTCATCGTCGTTCTCTCGCTGAGCAGATAAGCCATAGTGCGCGGGCGCCGCGGCGTGGGAGTATTATTCTTGATCATAGCTAGGCCCGTGGTCTCTGGGTATAGCTAAGCCCGCCCATCTCTTTACCCACGCAAAAATGCAGAAAATAGGGACGTTAATAAAAGGTGTCACGGGTATTTCTAGAAAAAGGAGGACTTTAGTAAAGGTCTGTTGAAGAGCGTGCATGTTCTAAGGCCAGTCATAGTGGAAATAACTTGGATAGTAACATAGTCCTACATGTATTGTCAACTATTCGCAAAAAAAAAAAACTAAGCATTTAGATTACCCGCAAAAAACTAAGCATTTAAATGACATGACATGTAATTAAGGCTGGTCCTAGTGGTAGTATCATACTACTAGTATCATGCATATGATACTAGTACATGATAATATGTCTCTAGTGCATTGTATCATATAGTAGTATCATAGTAGTGATATATTTATTGATTTGAGAATCTCTATATAAAATGTGTGTATAAGATTTACTTGTCATTATGATTTCTAGTTTTACGTGCTATGATACGGTATCTACCTATGATACACTAACCACCTCTCTCTTCATTAATTATGGCGCCACGTCAGATTTTTGCCAAGTTGGCATGCATGATACACCTTATAATACTAGCACTAGGACCAGCCTAAATGATGAGAGAGAGACTTGTGGTAACTAGCTATGTTACTATAACATCACACATTTCTAGACAATATGAGTTTATATTATAATAAATGAGGCTTTGCATGATACCACACCTATGTTATTTTGCACTATGAAGGTAGTAACTTAGAGTAGTAACATATACTTCCCACTATGACCAGCCTAAAGGAGCACCACGTGTTGCACGTAAGAGGAAGTTTGTTTTCGTACTTGGATCGAAGTACAGAAACACCGGAGTATAAGTATAAGAAAGTACACGCATACTCGCAATTAAAGTACACGAAATTGTAGAATTGCGGAATATTATCTGTATTGATTATAGCCTCAGATGGCTGTTTATATAGATTACAAGACTTGGGGGGCAAGAAGACTACTAGAGATAAAATTAGATTACAAACTTAAACTACCAAATATAGTCCACACCATGATATACTTCTACACTCCCTCGCAGTTGGATCGGTAGTGACGCAAACGGTCTGACTGGAGCATAACTGGAGTGAACGGTCTAACTAGAGCATAACTGGAGCGATCGGTAGTTTACTCATAGCCGGAGTACGAGAGTATAACTGTACTAAGAGCCAAAGGAAAAAAAAATACAAGTTTACTGACAACGTGAATACATGAAAAGTATAAGTTTACTCAAAGCCGAAGTACGAAAATATAACTGTACTAAGAGCCAAAGTACAGAAAAGTACAAGTTTACTCACATCAAAAGTATAGAAAATTACAAGTTTACCCGTAGCGAAAGTACACAAAAAAAATACAAGTTTACTCACCTTCGAAGTACGAAAATACAACTATACTGAGAGCCAAAGTACATAAAAATACAAGTGTATTCGTTGTCAAAGTACACAAAAATACAAGTGTGTACAAACCAAAATACAAGGTAAACAAACAACCCAAAGTACAAAAGTACAGAAATGAGGAAATCTAAAATACGAACGCAAAGGTTTTAAAAGTATAAAAAAAAGTTGTTCAAAACCTATCAACATAGGATCTAGTTTTAAAACTCTTGGCACAAGAACCTCAAAAGTGATAACAGTTCGTAGTTTGGACAAACGGTTCTCAAAATATTTTATTTTAAACCACTAGATTTGAAAATATAAAAAATAAAATATGTACGCTGGCTCCTCTATATCTCTTCTTCTCTCATTCTAATCCCACTTTCTAATCCCACTTTCATTCTGGTTACGACATTTGATAAACATGCGGAGCCCCACAAGAAAGACCACGCGAAGAAGACGTCGTTTACGCCACAACAACATGCAGTACTGATCGTTGCGAAGATCGACCTTTTAAAAAAAAAAAACCGAGGTAGCACGCATGAGAGGTTCACGCTGCTGCGACACTACTGGGATGCGGACGTCGCGTCCTAGCGTTATCCTCATCCAAATGCTAGAACCAAATATTGTTGCTCACGATAATCTTTAACAATCGACCTCTTTTGGAACGAAGCCTCTGTCTCATCTTGATCTCATGGGCTCATGGCATGGCACTCATCACTATTTTATTGTTAGACAGGGATATTATCACATGGAACTCGGGTTTCCTATTTGTCTATGCTTGTTCTACCGTGCGTGCACCGTCCTCAATAATTCACTGGAGGTGTTCCTGCTAAAGGCGTGTTGCAACGTTGATATTTTTGAGGAAGTGGAAAATAACTGAGGAGATTGATAACGTCAAAGCATTCACGACTTGTTAAGGCTAGTTATAGTGGAGAACGAGTATCATACAGTAATATCATGTATGTGATACTAGTGTATATTATTAATTCCATAATGCATGAGACCACACTAGTGGAAAAAGGGTCATCCGTTCACGACCCCTCAGAGTATTAGTCCCGGTTGCGCCACCAACCGGGACTAATGCTGGCACGTGTTCCGGTTGGAGCGGGCACGGGGCCAGGGGACATGCGTCCCGGTTGGTAAGGGGGGATACGTCCCGGTTGGAGCCACCAACCGGGACTAAAGGTTTGGCCACAGCCACGTGGCGTGGCACGCATATTTAGTCCCGGTTGCTGGCTCCAACCGGGACGTATTCTCCTGCCCTCTATAAATGCAACGTCCCAGACCCCTCTGCCTCCACTCTGTTTTTTCGAATGGTGGAAGGTGTGAGGGGTGTGCTAGTTTTTTCTCTTCTATGCATGCATTGAAGGTGTTTGATGAAATGTTTGAGTGAATAATCCCGTTGAATTTCTCATAGAACAAAAATATAGAAGGTGTCCGAGACGCACTTGAGCTTTCTCCTCTTTATTTCCCTCGATCGAGGTTAGCAATCTTATCTTTTCTAGGTCATTGATACAATTCATGTGTCGGTGTGAATTGGTTATTTCACTATTTATGATGTCCTGTTTTTTGATAAACTTACTTATATGATGCAGATAAACGGTCGGGAATGGATGTACGGTGACCGACGCGTAGCCGGGTATATCAAAGGCGTGGATAAATTTATCGATGTGGCTACGGCAAACAAAGAGAATGGATTTATACGTTGTCCATGTGTTCAATGTCGGAACAACAAGGAGTACTCTTCCTCGAAAGTCATTCGCGGCCACCTGATTATGAAAGGTTTCATGCCCAACTATAATTGCTGGACCAAGCACGGGGAAAGAGGGGTTATGATGGAAGATGGTGAAGAAGAAGATGATGATAACAACTATCATCATATGTTTCCTGAATACAGTGATACTGCAATGGAAGATAATGGAGAGGAAAGAGGTGAAGAACGGGCATCAGATGAGCCGGCTGATGAACTTGGTAGGGTCATTTCTGATGCAAAGCGAGACTGTGAAACAGAAAATGAGAAGTTGAAGTTAGAGGGCATGTTAGAAGATCACAAGAAATTGTTGTACCCAAATTGTGAAGATGGCAGCACAAAGCTCGGTACCACACTGGAATTGTTGCGATGGAAGGCAGAGTGTGGTCTAACTGACTCCTCATTTGAAAAGATGCTGAAAATAATGAAGCCGAAGTTTCCAAAACATAACGAACTTCCCGAGAGTACCTACGAAGTTAAGAAGACTCTTTATCCTCTGGGATTAGATGTGCAAAAGATACATGCATGCATTAATGACTGCATCCTCTACCGCGGTAAGGAGTATGAGAATTTAGATAAATTCCCGGTATGCAATGCGTTGCGGTATAAGATCAGACGAGATGACCCTGGTGATGTTGAGGGAGAGCCCCTCCGGAAGAGGGTTCCTGCTAAGGTTATGTGGTATGCTCCTATAATACCAAGGTTGAAACGCATGTTCAGAAACAAAGAGCATGTCAGGTTGTTGCGATGGCACAAAGAAGACCGTAAGAAAGACGGGAAGTTGATACACCCTGCTGATGGGTCACAGTGGAGAAAAATCGAGAGAGACTTCCCAGACTTTGCAGGTGACGCATGGAACTTATGGTTTGGTCTAAGTACGGATGACATGAATCCTTTTGGGAAGCAGAGCTGCAGTCGCAGCACCTGGCCCGTGACTCTATGTACGAAAGGGGGATTCTTTCACTAAAGCACACTACACAGTTGTACATAATTCCACCTTGGCAGCTCCGTATATCGAGGAACACAAGAATATTGTACGCTCCAAAAACCCGGGGAAGCCTGAATCATGGATTACAGATGAACACATGAAGTCTTTCGGTGGTTGGATGCAGACACATCTCTTGAATGACACCACTGTTGAAGATCAGCTATACTTGTTGGCCGCGTCACCATCTTCTACTGTATTGAATTTCCAAGGGTACGAAATGAATGGGAATACATTCTACACGATCGCCCAAGATAAAAAGAGCACCAACCAAAATAGTGTTGTCCGCTTTGATGCAATAGACGAGAATGGACAAAAGGACACATATTATGGTTATATAGAGGAGATATGGGAACTAGACTATGGAGTCTCTTTTAAGGTCCCTTTGTTTCACTGCAAATGGGTCAACCTGAATGGGGAAGGGGTAAAGATAGACCAGTTGTACAGAATGACAACAGTGGATCTCAACAATCTTGGTTATAGAGATGAACCATTCGTCCTAGCCAATGATGTGTCTCAGGTTTTCTATGTGAAGGACATGTCCTCCAAACCGAAAAAAGAAAAAATATGCAAACGAATACATCATATGATGAGCCAAAGCGTCACATAGTTCTTTCAGGGAAAAGAAACATCGTGGAAATCGAGGACAAGACAGACATGTCAGAAGATTATAATAAGTTTGATGAAATTCCGCCCTTCACAGTGAAAACTGACCCAAGCATTCCGTTAAGTAAAGAAGATGATCCATGGTTACGTTTGAAGTGATCATAAGGAATGAAATATGCCAAGAAGTTCATGCTCATATTATGTAACTCTAGTTCATGTCTTTCGCGGTTTGTGGCTTGACCGAAGGATATCTTTCGCGGTTTGTGGCCTTTAGTCCCGGTTTTGTAGTCTCAGTTTTTAATATTAATAAATGTCTCGAGTGTTAGTCTCGTTTTGTGGCTGGACCGGGAGTGCCTCTATGACCAGTTTCTTGGAGATGCCGGAGGACTGGGATCCGGCGGCATCTCCCTGAAACTGGTCGTAGTGGTGTCCCTGCTCTCGAAAACCATCTTGCAGCTTGTAACTTCTCTAACTAGATCAATACGCCTCGGAGCTAACTAATTTCACATATTAGGGAGTGCCTCTATGACCAGTTTCTCGGAGATGCCGGAGGACTGGGCTCCGTCGGCATCTCCCTGAAACTGGCCGCAGTGGTGTCCCTGCTCTCGAAAACCATCTTGCAGCTTGTAACTTCTCTAACTAGATCAATACGCCTCGGAGCTAACTAATTTCACATATTAGGGAGTGCCTCTATGACCAGTTTCTCGGAGATGCCGGAGGACTGGGCTCCGTCGGCATCTCCCTGAAACTGGCCGCAGTGGTGTCCCTGCTCTCGAAAACTGGCTGGAGGACTGGACCCGCAAGGATGCCTATTTATAGTACAAGCAACTCGGCATAGTGTCGACACTTACGAAATAATGTCGACACTCACCCCTATCATTAGTGCTGACTCGTGTTTTGTCCCGGTTGGTGTCTCCAACCGGGACTACAGGTTGATCTTTAGTCCCGGTTGGTGACACCATCCGGGACAAGGTACACGCCGCACGACATAATATCGACACTCACCCCTATCATTAGTGCTGCCTGGCCCAGCCTGCCGAAATCGTCCATCCCGGGTAAAAAGGACAAATGTCTGCCGAATCGGCAGGAAGTTATGTGCTGAATCACGACATAGTTTGTGATGTTGTGCCCATATTATGCATGTGTGTGGACATTGGTATGGAGAACAATGTTGAAGGAGGAAGTTTTCCTTTTTGTCGCACGGAAAATCCCTTTTCCATTTTCCGAGCGTAAAAAACGGGTCGTTTTGTGAAGTAACCACCAAAATGCCGTTTCAGAATGCTATGGTCCCATTTTCCTAAAATACTAGACCACCTTACATGGACTATCTCCCAACCGGTACATCTCAAACCTTTTCGTCCATCCCGGGTAAAAAGGACAAATGTCTGCCGAATCGAAAGGAAGTGGGTCCGGTTTGTACTACAGGTACATGATCTATCGCCCGTGATTTTTTGAAAAAATCATTTTTAGACTCGCAATATGTGGTTTCTTCAGAGATCCAATGCAAGTTCTAACGATGCTCGTCCCCTATCTTCATGCACACCGGTTCGACTATAGTTAGAAATTGAGATAATTCAAAACGGGCATAATAAATTCAAAAAAAATCCGAACAATGAAAATCCTTCGCGTGGTGTTATATTATGTTACATAGTTTAAAGGAAAAATACCAGACTTGGTATATTGACCATGTTTCGAAAAAACCTTCACAAAATGACCTATCATGTTCGAGGTTTCATGGCTTTCGGTCCAAATGACCGATGTTATGTGCTGAATCACGGCATAGTTTGTGATGTTGTGCCCATATTATGCATGTGTGTGGACGCGCCTTTTTCATCTTTAGTCCCGGTTGGTGACACCATCCGGGACAAGGTACACTCCGCACGACATAATGTCGACACGCCATTTTTCCCGCCATTTTTCTTTCCGCCATTTTTTCCCGCCAGTTCTTTCCGCCAGTTCTTCACTATATATATATGTAGGGTTGGCCTCCATTGTCATTGCACATCTCTAGACTCATATATGCAACCTCATCACTCTTTCCCATGGCTTCCACCGTAGCACTAACTCCCAGGGAGGCGGAGGCGCTTTGCGCCTCGAACTACCCCTACCCGCCGGGCTACTGTGTCCCCGTCGGCTGGATGCTGAGCGCCGTAGGCATGCCGTTTCCTCCTGTCCCTCTAGGTGTGGCGCGTCGGATGGCCATCACGAACCACTACTACTTCAAGATCACGCCGGAGCAGCGGAGGAATCCCAGATGGCATCCCGACTATTTCCCGACTTGGGAAGCCTTCTTCGTGGATCGACGTGAGAGGGCACTCGCCAGACACGAGGAGGAGGGCCCACCTCCTCTGAACTTCAACGAGGCCGGCCGTCGGTTGTGGTGGCGCGGCCGGACTCTCCAGAGCGTCATGGCCTATGACACGGCCGCCGACTCTAGCCCCCGCCTACGCTACCCTCAAGTCCAGCCCACTCGTACTCAACCTTTAAGGTTCAACTACGACGACCCCGACGACGATAGCGACGACGGCAGCGGCGAGTACGACGACTACAGTGGCGAGTATTACAGGTGTAGGCAGGAGCATGACTGAATTATTCCAACATTGCAAAACAAGTTCGGCCGATTGTGGCTTAATCTGGCCATGTATCTTAATTTTCAGTTCTTCTATGTAACTTTGTGTTAGTTGTGTTATGTACTTTAATTCCAGTTCTATCCTAATCAAATTTTCTTTCCGCCCATTATTTTCCGTTCTCTTTTTTCCGCCCATTAAAAACAGAAAACGGTTTTGAATTACTTATAAGTTAATTCATTTTTAATTGTAAATGGTTCATATTTTAAATGGTTACATTAATTATTTTTTAAAACAGAAAATGGTTTTGAATTATTTATTCAAATCCAAACACTTTTTATGTTTAAAGATTTTCTAAATTCCAAATTAATATTTAAAAAATATAAGTTAATTCATTTTTAATTTTAAATGGTTACATTAATTATTTTATAATAATAGAAAATGGTTTTGGATTATTTATTCAAATCCATACACTTTTTATGTTTAAAGTTTTTCTAAATTCCAAATTAATATTTAAAAAATATAAGTTAATTCATTTTTAATTTTAAATGGTTACATTAATTTTTTTTAAAAATAGAAAATGGTTTTGGATTATTTATTCAAATCCATACACTTTTTATGTTTAAAGTTTTTCTAAATTCCAAATTAATATTTAAAAAATATAAGTTAATTCATTATTAATTTTAAATGGTTACATTAATTATTTTTTAAAAATAGAAAATGGTTTTGGATTATTTATTCAAATCCATACACTTTTTATGTTTAAAGTTTTTCTAAATTCCAAATTAATATTTAAAAAATATAAGTTATTTCATTATTAATTTTAAATGGTTCATAGTTTAAATGGTTACATTAATTAATTTTCAAAACAGAAAATGGTTTCGAATTAGTTATTCAAATTCAAACACTTTTTATGTTTAAAGTTTTTCTAAATTCCAAAGTAATTATCATTTAAAAAACATTACAAATTTAAACCCCAAAATAAAAAATAAGGCGGGAACAGAGAGAAAATACCTGAAAAAATTTGAAAACAGGGGAATATGTCCCGGTTAGAGCCACCAACTGGGACTAAAGACCCCCCCTGCGCGCGCGCCACTTCAGCTGCTGAAAATTGGAGTATACGTCCCGGTTGGTGGCTCCAACCGGGACGTATGCCCTTTTAGTCCCGGTTGGAGCAGCCAACCGGGACGTATACTCCCTCCCCTTTATATAACTTCTCTTCTTCTTCTCTGCTTCTCTTCTCTGCTTCTCTGTTTCATCGACGACGCTGCCAGGCTGCCCGCGCCCTCCGTCGTCGTCAACGCCTCCGCCTCCGGCCGCCACCGCCGCGCGCTCCCCGTAGCGGCTCCTCCTCCGGCCGCCACCACCGCGCGCTCCCCGTAGCGGCTCCTCCTCCGGCCGCCACCGCCGCATGCTCCGTAGCGGCTCCTCCTCCTCCCGCGCGCGCGTCTCCTTCCCCGACGACCGCCGCCCGTGTCTCTTCCCGCGGACGACCGCGCCGCCCGCGCCCTTCCCCCACCGCCGCGCGTCAGGTACGCCCCTTCCTGCCTCTGTCCTCCCCCTCCCTCTGCTGCTGCTGGTGGGCGGCGGCGGCTGCTGCTAGTAGGTGCTGCTGCATGGTGGGCTTCGGGTGGTGGGCGGCGGCTGCTGCTGGTGGGCTTCGATCGGGTGGTGGGCGGCAGCTTCGGGTGATGTGTGTTGTCTGCGTGCATGGCCCTCGTGGACGTGTGGTTAGTCATATGATTATTAGGGATAGGATTAAGGCTTAGAGCGGGTCTGCGGGTATGAGTTTGCCACCCCCATACCCGCCCCATTAAACTTGGAGGGTCTAACTTTTTACCAAACCCTCCCCATTTAAGGCGGGTATCCATCGGGTTTGTGGGTTTCGGGGCCCCATTGCCATCCCTAATCGCATCCTTATCATCGGACTATCCTCGTTTGCTATAGGAGTATCACATTTACTCAATGATAGATTTATACTCCTCATGTCGGGTTTGTAAGGCTCGGGAAAAGGGGATGTCGGTGGCCGGTTCCGCAGGACATGGGAGGCGTGCAGGGACGCGTGGGGCGGGTGTATTGTGGCAAGAGAGAGGCAGAAGCTCTGTTTGCTCGGGGAAGGTGAGGAGAGGGGGAGGAGGCGGCGCCGATGGGAGTTCCCCTGTTCACTCACGCGTGGGCGAGACATGGGCGAAGGGGTCGCGTGTCAAAACCATTGTGTTCGACGTAGGAAAGCTCGGTCTGGCTCGGTCGCGCGTAAATCTTCCCATGAAATTGCATGCCCCTTAGGTGCATGTGGGTTCGACGATGTGCCTTCGCCAGGGCATTCCGAACCCTCTTAAATCGATTCCAATATGGTATTTTGTTAGTATCTAGTGTTACCTATCTGCTGGATAGTTTCCCTTTTGTAGCCTTATACTCATGTTCCCCTCTCATATGCATCCGAGGTTTCTCCGAACTAGGTTTTACACCCCTCGGAACTCCAGAATATTGATTTTAGTTGATTTTAGCTAGAGTTACCTATCTACCACACGGTTTCCTTTTTGTAGCTAGGTTTAGGGTTTAGGGTTTCTCTTCATTTTTATTATTGTGTATGTATATATTAGGGTTTCTCTGAATTAGGGTTTATATCTCTCAACACCGTACCTAACTTTCTCCTTTAGCCGCTTTGACTTATTCGTTTTTTCACCTATGCAGAAAATATGGACCCACACGTCAGAGACGAAGAAAAGGAAGAGTTGATACAAGGTGTGATCCGTGGGGAAGATAATTTAGACGTATCAACGTTTCTGAACAACTCCGGTGAGGGTGATCCTCTTTTTACCGGAATAGATGACTTGTTTGAGGTTGAAGGTGTTGCCTTCCGCGGGGGAGAAGGCGATGCCTTGTGTAATCGAGAAGACGACCGCTCCGGCGAGGTGCATGTAATATAATTAATTCATTAATTAATCATCTGCTATCTATATAGAAATAGTAACGACGATCTTTCTTCTTTTAGCCCTCCGGATCGAAGGAATCTACTGAAAAGACCAGACGAGGCCCAACCAAAAAGTTGCAAGACCATGAGAGGTTCAGGATCGAAGATGTCGCTGAAGACGGCAAATCGACGGCTCCCGAAGTTGTCGCAACCAAATTTGTGGCACAATGCGGAGTAATCGTTAGGGACTTAATCCCGATCACCATTAGAAATTGGAATAGGCCTGCTAATGCGGATGAAGAGGGAACATGTTTATTTGTCCCTAACCACGCCAAAGATTTACTGTGGAAGAGGCTCATGGTTAATTTCAAACTGCCGAAGATAGAGCTGGATCCAAATGCGGAGGATCCAGTTGAGGACGCCTTACAACATGGGAGAGCCATGGAGGCTAAGGTCAGGGAGTGGGCTTTGAATAAGATGGCCCAGTGTTTCACCAACTGGAAGAAAAGATTGCACCTTGACTATGTCGTGAAAGAGAAGACTCCCGATTTCAAGAATATTCAGTTTGAGAAGATAAAACCATTCTAGGCTGAGTTTGTAGAATACAAGAAATCAGAAAAAGCTAAGAAAATGTCTAAAATGAATAAGCTGAATGCTGCTAACAAGAAGTATCGCCATACTATGGGGCAAGGTGGCTACAGGGCTGGCATTCCTAAGTAGGAGAAACTTGAGAATGAACTGCGTGCTAAAAAGATCACCCCAGAGACAGACGATTGGGTACAACGTGCAAGGAATTGGTTTTACGGGCATGGGGGCACATTGGACTCGGAAGGGAGGTGTATATATAACATACGACATAAAGAAGACCCCTTGCCAATCGAGAGGATGAGAAAAGCAGTAAAGGCTGTTAAAGATGGGGACTTCATTCCCTATAGAGAGAATGATGAGCTCACACTCGCCCTTGGAAATAAGGAACATGATGGACGAACACGAGGCACAAGAGGCCCCCAACCATGGAGGACTGGGTTTCCCGAAGAGAGGAAGAAATATCCTGATAGAAGCCGTTAGAGGAGAAAGGACAGGGAGGAAGTTGAAGCAAATAGTCAGAAAGAGCGAATACGTTTAATTGAAGAACGATTAAAGCAACAACAAGATGAAATTAACGCACTTAAAGAGCAAAGTACTACCGGCCCATCTCAGCAGCACACTGCATTCGATGCTACCGGCCTATCGAATAATCGAAAAAGCAGTGTGGCTTCCACCGAGGTCCCGGGTGATGACAATGGCGATGACGATGATGCACCTATGATGGCTCCTGTTGGCTACCCAGTGGATGATATCACAGATATGACACACGCGAGCTACATGTCAAAGTTGTGAACATCTCAATGAAGGTGGCGGTCGGCTATGCCTTACCAATTGGACCCACACCAACTTACCACTGTCGTCCGGTTCCAGAGGGCTACGCTGTTGTCGACGTGGATGAAATCATGCCCACCTTTGAGGTTTTGGATCTTCACTACCCTGCAGGTGAAGGGGATGTGACTGTACTGGGAAAACGTCACCATTCTATGGCCGAAGGAATGTATCGTGCTTCGAAATCACACGCCAAGGTCATCTTCGCCGCCGCCTCACCCGTCTCCAGCGAGGTCGTCGCCGCCGTGGCAGCCGTCTTCGTCGCCTCACCCGGCTCCGTCGCCTCACCAATCTCCGGTGCAGCCATCACCGCGGGAGCCATCGCCGGCGCCTCAGGATAAAAAGCGTAAGCGTACCGCTACTGTGCGTCGTTGTAAGCGGTCGCCGAAACGTAAACAAGAACCTCTTCCAAAAGTACCAAAGGTTCCTCCCAAGAGAGCTTATGACTGTACTGAAGAGGAGACTGCGGCGATCGTTGATGCGGAAACGATAGCGTTTTTCGCTAAGCTGAGGCGGCCGAAAGAGCCAGAGTTCCCCAGCACCAAAGAAGAAAAAGCCAAAGTGTTGAAAATGCTAAAGACTCTTCATCAACCCGAGCCAAAGCTGTCATCAGACTATGAGCGTTCTATTCTCAAGTCACATGCGACACAAAAAGCCTTGAAGAGCAGTACTGATGCAAGCGAGAAATCTGTTGCCCAGCTCGGAGAACAAGCAAAACAGACTTGCGCCCCTCTCAAGGTGATTTCCCAAACCAATGTGGGGTCGAGCAAATATGGGGCCGAAGAGCAGTATGATCCAGAGGTAGTTGCACAATACGGAGAAGCTGCCGCTGCTCAAGGTATGAGTATTGCCCAGTACTTATCCCAGTTAGAGTTCTTCCCCGTGAGTGAAGTAGCATACAAATACCAGTACGGCAAACCTCTCGTCAAACCTGAGGAGGTAAACAATCTTCCAACAAAAATGCGAAGATTGCATAACTGGTACTTGCATGCCACAAAGGCCGGGGCTAACTGGATAGTGCTGAAGGTTACAAAAAAGCATTATGGGAAAGATATGGATGACATGATATCCATTGAATTTGATGAACTATTTCAATTATTCAATCAAGACGCCTTGGAAAAATCGATCATCAGTGCCTATTGTCTGTAAGTACTAATTCTGTAATTAATTTAGTCTCCAGCTATCTCACCTTGTTTATTGCTTGTATATAATCATACTGTAATATGCAGAATGAAGATTCTCGAATGCAGCAGAGGACAAATCTATGACATTGGCTTCATTGACCCATATTGGGTTTATCAAGCTAATCTCAAAACAAACCCCCAGGATACGAAGGATAATATAGTACATGCGTTAAGGTTTCAAGAAACCAAAAGGGAAATACTATTTCCTTACAACTTCGAGTGAGTGTTATTGTCCTGTATACATTTTCTATTTCGCTTACTCGATGTTAAGTATATAATTGATTAGTTATGCATTCGCAGCTACCACTATATTCTGTTAATCATTCAACTTGACAAAGGGCGTGTACTAGTCATGGACTCGAAACATAAACCCCTTGAGACGTGGAAGAACATGCAGATACTTCTCCAGCGGTAATTCTAATCATTACGACACTATATCGGCAACGTTCGTGAATTTTATGATATCAAGTACTTAATAACTTATTTTATTCGTTTTCTACGCCGAGCAACGCTTGGAAACGGTTCACCAACAAGTCTAGGGGTGTTTGGAAAGAGGAGCTTACATTTCAACCACTAAATGTAAGCACCACTAGCTATATCCGCACATCTCTTTGATTCTAGTTTTGATACAGTTATTATCATGCTTGATTATTATTTTGATTGAACTCTGTTCTCGTAAAGTGCCTGACGCAGGGACCAGGTAACAATCTATGTGGATACTATGTTTGCGAGTTCATCCGGCAGACGTGCGATGAGAAGGGCAGAAATTTAGAGCAACTCCACGTACGTAAACAATTTCTATAGTTTTTAATTACAATCAAATTGTGTTTAGTTTCATTCATATAGGCTGACTCCTTTTTTAAATCAGATCGAACGTCTACGAGACGGTCTTCTGCCAAAGGATAGCGTACGAGCAATTCAGGAGGAATTGGCGGGATTCTTGGATGCAGAAGTCCTAGACCCAAAAGGGGAATACTATTCGGCTGTATATAGACAATAGGGATTGTAAAAATAGCAACTTTGAAGGAATTGGCCGGTAGCATCGAATAGCAACTTTTGTATGTAGTGCATGAACTCGATCCGTGTATTCAATGTAATATTGTCATGATATTCATGATGTAATATAAGGTTCCTTTATTGATAAGTGCAAATCACTAAATAAACAATAAAATAACCTAAATGAATTCTCTCCCGCGGCACAAAAAGTGGTGAAAATGCTGCCGCGGCAACAAAGTGTGCCAAAATGAATTCTCTGCCGCGGCAGAGAAATGGGCCAAATCTCTGCCGCGGTAGAAGATTATTAGTCCCAGTTCGTGTTACGAACCGGGACTAATGCTCCACCCCCCTCGCCCTCTGCCGCTGCCACGTGTGCACCCTTTTGTCCCGGTTGGTGGGGCAACCGGGACTAAAGCCCCGTACCAACCGGGACCTATAGCCCCGTTTCCACCAGTATTCTATGCCGGGCGAACCTCAGCAAAACGGAGTAGCTGAAAGGCGTAACCATACCCTTATGGATATGGTGCGCAGTATGATGAGCTATTCCACCCTCCCATTGGGATTGTGGATGGAGGCGCTTAAAACCGCCATTCACATTCTCAACAGAGTATCAAGTAAGTCGGTGCCCAAAACACCGTATGAATTGTGAACAGGCAGAGTCCCCTCTCTGCACCACTTGAGGGTCTGGGGGAGCCCAGCTGAGGAAAAAGTTTTCAATCCAAACATTGCAAAATTATACCCAAAAATAGTATCTTGCCACTTCATTGCCTATCCAGATAAGTCAAAAGGCTATCGTTTCTAATGTCCTGACAGATACACAAAGTTTGTAGAAACGAGACATGCAGTCTTCTTGAAGGACGAATTGATGAGGGGGAGCACGGTAGCTCAGGAAATTGATCTTGAGGAGAAGAGGGTGCATGCACCTAATCCGATGACTCAGGAGCCATTTTTCTCGCTACCTGTTGTGCCACCATCTACAACCCGTGAGGTTGTGGTGCCGGCACCTGTTGTGACTCCACACGTGACAACAATGGGCGAAAGTTCGGAACCATAAATTCAGTTGTAATTCAGTTGTAATTTATAGTCAATTTATTGGTAGTTAAGGCTTGATAACTACCTCCATTCCTAATACGTATTTTGATAAAATAGTTTAACCATAAATTTGGTCAACAAAATACAAACTATATTTAACAAAATATACCAGTAGATTTATATTTAAAATACGTTTCCGATGGTAAATTTTGTGCATATAATTCATATATTGTTGCTCAAATTTACGGTCAAACTATTTTCTCGAAATATGTATTAGCCCTATAATCCGGAATAGAGGGAGTACAAATATATGTACACGATCTATTTGTCATTAATACTTTTATGTGTTATTATCAGGGGCGGACCCAAGTAGTGCTGAGTGGGTTTCGAATATCTATACTATTTGTTCATATTTGACATCAAAACAACTAAATTTTGCAAAGTTTATGTATGGAATGCCCCCACTCATTTGATTTGCCCCCACTCGTGAGATTCTCTGGGTCCGCCCCTGGTTATTATGAGTAGCATGCCACTACCACTCTCATCTCTGCCGCCATTAATTAGTGTGCCACATTATCTTTTTTGCATGTATGAACCGCATAATGCACTCTAGGATACTTCCGCTGTGAGCAGTCTAAAGCAATCTATGATTTTATCCTTGCACGCTTAACATACGCTCATTCCCGTGTACTAATAACATAGTGCACCGCGACAAGCCCGTAAACATATCACCATCACCACACGTCGATCTAACCGTTGTTACCACTGGCGCCGGACCCGTAAACATATCACCATCACCACACGTCGATCTAACCGTCATTACCACTGGCGCCGGACCGTCCTCCTGTAATATCGTGTCTAACCAATTAGTTTGTGTCTAGTCTATTTTAGTTACCCACTGTGCATTTATGTATTAGGTCCAAGTTACAATTGTTTGACTAGGGCACCTAACATAAACTCCGTAAATAGAATCCAGTTGTAATTTATAGTTCTTTGACACAATTGTTTTTTAGCGGGACACAACTTTAACGAGACTAAAGATGTAGTACTACCATTCTCTGAATTTCACTGTCTGTTTTATCTTCAGCATGCATCGTGTTGTTCTTCCACGTCATTCAACGGAATAAAATGCAAATAATGATGTCTTCTCTCCGGCGCCGGAGATTACTTTACACGCCTGCTTCCCTTCATTCTTTTTCCGTAGCACACAATACAATGCAAAATTTGCTGCCATACAGGCTTTTGGTTCACAGCTCAGACCCCATGGGTTCTGACAACCTCACTTTGCTAGATGGCTCATTAGATGATTATCTTATCTCTACTCTTATCAGATTTATCTATATAAATACAAGCACACATTGAACATTTAAGTACCGATAGCTAATCAAGTATCCATAAAGTCAAAATCAGAAAAGTAAATCCAAAGCATACACCATGTCCGTTAGTTACACAAAGTCATAGCTTATCAAAAGCCTAACTAGTATTTGACAGCCAGCAGGTGAGGAGGGATTATGAGCTAGCCTTGGCCTAAAAAGAAACAATTCAAACGACATGAGAATATTTGTTGTACAGTATCCAAAAGTCAAGGTCGCTGTCCAGGTTCCAGGCGCAGTGGCCGGCGGGGGCAGGTGAAAAAGGGGCCGGATGGAAGAAGCGGACAAATACTAGAACGGATCCGAAAGCGTTGCTGGGTGGGCCTTGTTATTGGTTCATCAGTAATTCTTCCTTTTCTCCTTTTTAGCTGTATTTTCTTTGAAGCTTTGGTGGACTAGAGCTAGCTGGCTTAACATGATTAAATCTGTGTGCTTTGCCTTCATGCATGGAGATCTGTTTTAATTATGACCAATTGTATTGTGATCACATGTATTGTAGTAGTTAGATGTAGGTAGTATGCTTCCCAAATCAATAGATGATGATGGGATTCCTTCCCTTTCTCTTTCTCGAGTTCTAACAAATAAGACTAATAAATAGATAGATGTGGTGGTTAGTTGCTTCATAAACTACATGATCGAGCTGTTACTCTTTAGGTCTTTTATATTCCTTTTATTTGTATGAGTGTGGCCACCATGAAATACTTTGTGAGGGTACTAGTTTATATCATCTAGTAATTGGGCCATAGAAAAATGCATATGCCTCTCAAAGTGGGACGTCTCACAAGATTATTAGTGGAAATACACATAGCTTTACAGTAACAAAGGATGCATTCAGACAAAGAGTATTGCAAAGTTGAGAAATACAAAACAAATAAGAACAAATCACATGTCCACCGGATAGTTGGTGAAAATACCCCTAGATCTACGATGATTATTGGCCTCGCTAAAACAAGCTAGTTCCGGGTGCTAGGGCACCACCATAAAAAAACTACCTTGTGGCGGCCGGACTTTATGGTCAAATGCTGATGGCAGTCGTTGACTTGCTTTCAGAATTAGTGCCGCAATGATATCACAGCGAGTGTGTGGGTAGGGGTTTGACAATTTGTAAGGTCTCAATATTGTGATGCCCTTCGACGGTGGCGGATCTGCCTCAATATGGCAAGATGGTCCAATGGTGAAATTATTCATAGAAATATATTTATTTTTTCTTCTATGGCATATAGGTCCACCCTAGATCCACTACTGCCCCTTGGATGCGTCGGTCGCACCCCTGGATGTGATCGTTCTTCGTGGTGATGGGTTGTGCACACCGGCTAAGCAGTGCTTCGTCATGAGCATCCTCGTCCCTCAAATGTTTTACCCTTTGTTATAACCTATCAATGCTTGTACTGTAAGGTGCACTACAGGAATGGGAAGCTAAGCCAACGGCCGGTCGCTACGCCGACGGTCAAACGTCGGGGCCGTCGGCATAGCCATCGTCCAGGCCAGCCCCGCCAAGCAGCCGTCGGCGTAAAATTTGCAGAAAAATAAGACCTATCTATCTACACTCAAATATTACACATTTATAAATAAAAATTAAGTAAAACATAAAACATTATATATAGTTTAAAACGGGCATAAAAATTCAAAAACGATCGAAACAATGCGAAACCTTCGCGTGGTGTTATATTATGTGACATAGTTAGAAGGAAAAATATCAAACTTGGTATATTGATTATGTCTCAAAGAAACCTTCACAAAATGATCTATCTCATTCGAGGTTTCTTGGCTTTCGGGTCGAATGACCAATGTTATGGCTATAATCAAGGCATAGTTTGTGATAATATGCTCATATTATGCATACACATGCATCATGGGATGGCGAACAATGTTGTAGGAGGAAGTTTTCCTTTTCGTCGCACCAAAAAGCCATTTTCTATTTTCCGAGCATAAAAACGGACGGTTTTGTGAAGCAACCACCAAATAGCTAATTCAAAATACTACCACCATATTTTACAAAAATACTATACCACCTTATATGGACAATGTCCCAACAGGGGGATCCGAAACCTTTCCGTCCACCTTTGGTGAAAAAGACAAATTTCTACCGAATCGGTAGGAAGTGGGTCAGATATGAACTACAGGTACATGATCCGATGCTCATGTTTTTTTTTACAAAAATCATTTTTAGGTTCACAATATGCTATTTTATCAAAGATCCAATGAAAGTTTAGCGAGGCTCGGCCCCGAGCTAAGAATCTTTATGACCGTCGTTCGACAAAGTTTGACGATAGTTTAAAGCGGGCATAAAAAATTCAAAAACAATCGAAACAATGCGAAACCTTCGTGTGGTGTCATATTATGTGACATAGTTATAAGGAAAAATAGCAAACTTGATATATTGATTATGTCTCAAAAAACCTTCACAAAATGACCTATCTCATTCGAGGTTTCTTGGCTTTCGGGTCAAATGACCAATGTTATGGCTAGAATCAAGGCATAGTTTATGATAATGTGCACATATTATGCATACACATGAATCATGGGATGGCGAACAATGTTGTAGGAGGAAGTTTTCCTTTTCGTCGCACCAAAAAGCCATTTTCTATTTTCCGAGCATAAAAAACAGACGGTTTTGTGAAGCAACCACCAAATGGATAATTAAAAATACTACCACCACATTTTACAAAAATACTATACCATCTTATATGGACAATGTCCCAACAGGGGATCCGAAACCTTTCCGTCCACCTTTGGTGAAAAAGACAAATTCCTGCCGAATCGGCAGGAAGTGGGTCGGATATGAACTACAGGTGCATGATCCGATGCTCATGTTTTTTTACAAAAATCATTTTTAGGTTCACAATATGTATTTTATCAAAGATCCAATGCAAGTTTAGCGAGGCTCGGCCCCGATCTAAGAATCTTTATGTCCGCCGTTCGACAAAGTTTGACGATAGTTTAAAACGGACATAAAAAAATTCAAAAACGATCGAAACAATGCGAAACCTTCGCGTGGTGTCATATTATGTGACATAGTTATAAGGAAAAATAGCAAACTTGATATATTGATTATGTCTCAAAAAACCTTCACAAAATGACCTATCTCATTCGAGGTTTCTTGGCTTTCGGGTCAAATGACCAATGTTATGGTTAGATTCAAGGCATAGTTTATGATAATGTGTCCATATTATGCATACACATGCATCATGGGATGGCGAACAATGTTGCAGGAGGAAGTTTTCCTTTTCGTCGCACCAAAAAGCCATTTTCTATTTTCCGAGCATAAAAAACGGACGGTTTTGTGAAGCAACCACCAAATGGCTAATTCAAAATACTACCACCACATTTTACAAAAATACTATACCACCTTATATGGAGAATGTCCCAACAAGGGGATCCGAAACCTTTCCGTCCATCTTTGGTGAAAAAGACAAATTCCTGCCGAATCGACAGGAAGTGGGTCAGATATGAACTACAGGTACATGATCCGATGCTCATGTTTTTTTACAAAAATCATTTTTTAGGTTCACAATATGCTATTTTATCAAAGATCCAATGCAAGTTTTCCTTTTCATCGCACCAAAAAGGCATTTTTCATTATCCGAACGCAAAAAGGGGATTTTCTAAAGCAACCACCAAATAGCTAATTCAAAAACGGAGGGTTTGTGATTAGTTGATATGGATATCATATTTGGATTACTCTCATTTTTATGATCAATTTAGAAATATTATTTGTTGAATTTCGATTTACAGATTTAAAGATATTAATTATTCTATATTAAATAGAAAAATACAAAAAAATAAAATTATTATATAATATTTTTAATTATTCATTAATATTTACTTAAATAATTGTTTGTAATTTCAAAAAAAAAATGTGACATGATGATATAAGAGTTAATAGGATTGATATCATAGTATTGACACCAATGTATGAATTACTTTGCGGAAACGGATTCTGAAGGAACGAGGAAGTTAAGCGTGTTGAAGTTGAAGTAGTATTAGGATGGGTGACCTGCTGGGAAGTTTGACTAAGACTGGAATTTAATCAAATATTAAGTATAATTAGTGTTAAAAATGTTCAAAGTAGGAGATTAACAAGCGAAACAATTTAAAGAATAAAAAAATTGAGAAAAAATTATTTTTTTTCAAAAAAATATATTTTTGCAACCGGCCGACATGCTATGCCGACGGCCGCTACGCCGATGGCAAAGCCCTCGGCGTAGCATATGCCGACGGCTTGAGTGTGCTTCGCTGAGGGAGATCTTTGCCGAGGAGGCTACGCCGAGGACAGCCCTCGGCAGGGTATTTTCGCGTCCCGTAGTGGTGACAACCTATTTGTTCTACCAATAGCCTCCTCCAAACAAGGTGAAGAGCCTGATCCTCTGACATTTTTTAAGTGCTGTTGCAACGCTTTTGAAGTCGAGGAGAGCAGATCGGGTTGCCGATCCATGGCTCCCGTTTGGAGTCTATGATCCAACTTCAGCATCCAACAAATTTATTCCACTGCATTTTTTTCCTATGATAACTTGTGAAGTTTGAGAAACGTTCCCGCACTGTACCCTTTCGGTTTGGAGAAGAGGAAGAAGTATCGGCGTGTCCTTATGTTTTCATTCTGGAAGAGAGGGAATCACCGAAACAAAATTCGCACATAATTCACAATAACACACCATTGTAGTACCAGCCTGTGAGGGTGGCGTGTGAGAACCACACGATCCTGGCTGCTTGCTTAAAGAAACGGCCGTTGAAATGTGCGCGGAGAAATGTGCCCCGCTGGCAGGTTCCCAAGCTTTAGAACATGCGAAAGAAATTCCTTCCGGGAACGAACCTGCATCTGGCGATACGTATCATCGCGCATCCCGGGCGTGCCCCACAGAGACGGAGTTAGTAGTGCTACATCATTGCACAACGCTTTTGACCTGATCGGCGTGCATGCATGAGTGCAGCAGTGCGTTAGCTAGACAGATCGATCGGCCGGCCCCTCACATCTTACGACCAAACGTAGCCTAAATTTGTTATCATCCTACGACATTGTATACTTGGAATCCCACACGCGGGTTCTGCGTTTACAAGCAAATGAGCCTTTTCTTTTGGCTTCGAACGTTGTATAGTACTATGTCTGTCAGCTAGGTTTCAAAAAAACGGGATGCTGTATTTAGGGTGTCAAGCAGGGATCTTACTATATGTCCCACCTCTACTTCATTTTATGGTTTCTAATTAGTATTAAACAAAGTTTTGAACTGAAAATTATAAAATAGTACACTAGATGTGGGACTTTGATGAGATCCTACTTGCATCTCTATCTGTATTGTCACGTGCTTTTTTCGAGGGGCTAAATATTCTAAACATGGTTATACGAATGACTGGTCAATTGATCTACATAGAACTTCAAAAAGTGTAGGGATACTCTCTTGGGAACTACTTCCTTAAAACCATACAAGAATTACGAAATAGATGTCCTCCCTCCATTTCAAAATATAAGATGTTTTGGGTTCATGAAGAAAATGTATCTACACTGTTTTTAGTATGTAGATTCACTCTAAATCTGAGTGAACCTACCTACTATAAGTAGTCTAGATTTATTTGCTTCACAAAGCTAAAACATCTTATATTTTAAAACGGAGGGAGTACTAATTAACAACATTTGGGTTAGACTGGATAATCCGCATGCGTTGTACAGCCGAGGATAAATCCAACTCGACTAAAAAGCCTACTATAGTCCATATAGTTTTGTTCTTCTCTCTTAGGTTAGGTCAAGGTCAAACTATGTCGCCGCCCTCTGCAACTCGGTCAGTCGGCCGTTCCTAGGGATGAAAACGGATATGAAATTCAAGCGTGAGCGGTACACAACCTTATTATGGTGCCCCTAACCCTAGGTGGCGCGAATGCTCCCGCTTGATTAGGGGAGAAGGCCAAAGAAATTACACGACCTAGATCAGGCCCATATACTTCTCTAATCTCTAGGATCTTTTTCACGAGCAATACCTAGGGTTGAGCTTGCATGATCTTCGTGTTGTAAGGAGATTGTAAGAAGGATGTTGACCCCGGGGGTGAATGCTATTTTGTCGGTCGCGGCTGCGCAAAGTCATAGCTCATCGATGTCTACCAACGAGGAGGGATGAAAAAATAGCGTACTAATCAAACATGTATAAGATTGAATGGGTACATGAAATATACGTATATACTTGGCCCAAAATATACCGCTTTTGAGAGAGTCAAAAGAAAAAAAAATGGTATGCCCTTCTTAACAAATAGGTAAATTTCTACCTATATGAAGTTCAATCAAGATGCCAAAATTGGCATCCCAAAAGGAAGACAATTAAACTGCGGAAACTCCCTATGATTTCATTTTTTTGGTCAAATTTTACCTCAAAATATGTTTAGTTATGGTCTACACAAAAAGGACAAATGTGGCGGCCAACATCGTTTTTTTGGTGTACTTAGAGCCATATCTTGTGATGTTAGTGTAAGAAGACATTAGCACTACTAGAATTTTTTGTCGTTCCAAGTGTGAAGCCTATGTGTAGTAGCTTGATGGAAGATTGATTACCGAAGCACTTGGAGACAATTGTCTAGGTGAGTAGCTAAGCTCGATCACTTATTTTATCATACGCATTGCCTAATTAACAAATGATGACAGCCCATCTCTCATCAAAAAGTAAAAAACAAATGAGAACCGAAGCTGCCCTGCTGCATCCACCCCACACGTCTTTCAATCCCATCCTCCGACTATATAAACCCCCCAATGTTCACTTCATCTCACCACCCACGACACGAGAAGCAAAGCTAGCAGCTCTCTCCTTCTATCGTCACTTGCCACATAGACATAGTGCAGGGCAAAATAAGTAGTATTTTCCTTTGCATTCGTAGGTCCATGGCGACTTCCATGGTTTACCTGGTTGCGCTCTGCCTCGTGTCTCCCCTCCTCCTCGCCGGCGCCGTCCGTGGCAACCCTGGTTACGGCGGAGGCCTCTTCCCCCAGTTCTACGACCACTCCTGCCCCCAGGCAAAGCAGATCGTGCACTCCATCGTGGCGCAGGCCGTGGCCAGGGAGACCAGGATGGCGGCGTCCCTGGTCCGGCTGCATTTCCATGACTGCTTCGTCAAGGTCGACTCTGCTTCCTCTTGGTTACACTGTTCCGTACATGCCTGCTGAACATACTCCCCACAATTTTCATTCTTTAAATTTTCGGTTTACAATCAGCACAATATATGCCTATTTTATTTTAGTAGTAATATTTGTTTGACTAATCTATCGTGAGACATTTCTTGACATTATTTCTCCCTGTTAGTACCGTAGGGGTGTGACGCGTCGGTGTTGCTGGACAACAGCACCAACATTGTGAGTGAAAAGGGGTCCAACCCCAACAAGAACTCCATCAGGGGATTCGAGGTGGTCGACCAGATCAAGGGTGCGCTCGAGGCTGCCTGCCCTGGCACCGTCTCCTGTGCCGACATCCTCGCCCTTGCCGCCCGTGACTCGACCATCCTCGTACGTTAACAAACCGATTGCTCTATTATTCCTAGCACGAGCTGAACAATGCATCCAGTGTATACTGAGTGTGACTCTTGGGACCAAAAAAATTAACCTGTAGGTCGGTGGCCCTTACTGGGATGTACCACTCGGGCGAAGGGACTCTCTGGGCGCCAGCATCCAGGGCTCCAACAACGACATCCCTGCACCCAACAACACCCTCCCCACCATCATCACCAAGTTCAAGCGTCTCGGCCTCAACCTCGTCGATGTCGTCGCCCTCTCCGGTAACCCCCCTTCTTGCCCCCGTCCATTCCATCCTACATTTTGTAAAATGCATACTGAGTTACTGACATGGCGTACATATACAGGTGGCCACACCATCGGCCTGTCCCGCTGCACCAGCTTCAGACAGAGGCTGTACAACCAGTCGGGCAACGGCCTCGCTGACAGCACGCTGGACATGTCCTACGCGGCGCAGCTGAGGCAGGGGTGCCCACGCTCCGGGGGCGACAACAACCTCTTCCCGCTTGACGTCGTCACCTCCACCAAGTTCGACAACTTCTACTTCAAGAACATCCTCGCCGGCAGGGGCCTGCTCAGCTCCGACGAGGTCCTGCTCACCAAGAGCGCCGAGACGGCGGCGCTGGTCAAGGCCTACGCGAATGATGTGCATCTCTTCTTCCAGCACTTTGCGCAGTCGATGGTGAACATGGGCAACATCATGCCACTCACCGGATCGAAGGGGGAGATCAGGAAGAACTGCAGGAGGCTCAACAACTTCCACTGACCGGTTACTCATAAAATGTTGCATTGTTTGCTGAACTGTACCTTTACGTCGAGCTTTGTGTCCTGAACTGTACCTGTACCGTTCATACCATGCATCGGTCGAAGATTTCTAGGAAGGATGTTTGATTTTACATTTATGGAATAAATGACAGCTTCTTGATCACTCATCTCATTACCAGAAAGAGTAAAATGAAAATAGGAAGGAATAAAGTTCAAACCCACATCCGAAGAACTCATAGCAGGAACCGATCGAGGACAAACACTAGTTTTACCCCACCAACAGACACGGTTGTTAGATAGATCTCAAACGTGACAGAGCCCAACGGCCTGTCACGCTCCTAATCGCACCCTAATCGGGAGCGCCCAACCTTATCCATGGTTGGTGGGCCCCTGTTGCCAGCGCGTATATAAAAAGGTGGGGGCCGGACGCATACGGTACGAGGTTCACCGTGCGCCGCAACCCCCCACCTACACACCCACCGATTAGGGTTCGTGCTAGGCCGACGGGAAGCTCCGCCGCCACCACTCTTTACTACCCACGCTCACGCCGTCGCCCCCTTTTCCCATGGCCAATGACGGCGGCTCTAGCTCCGGGGCTAGCTCCGGCATCCCCTCTGGCTCGTGCTTGTCAAGCCAGGGCGCAGGTAGTGCTCCCTCTCTCCGATCTCTCTCTCTCTCCCTCTCAGATCTACGTACTCAATCCTTTATAGTACATCTACCAAGTATAGATTAGATCCAACAATGGTATTAGAGCATTTTGGATACTAGTTTTTTCTTTCGGTAGAAAAGAAAAGAAGAGAGAAACCCTAGATCTAACCCCAACAGTGCGCCTGCCCTTTTGGCCGCGCCATTCCTCTCGATCTAGATGGGCATCCCTTTTTGGGAGACATCTAGAAGAAGAATCACCCCTTCGGGGGCAAAGAAAAGGAAAAGAAAATCCCCAAATCCCCAATTTTTAGTCTCCCAGATCCTAAACCCCAAATCAAAGACAACCCCTAGATCCCCAGATCCCGCATGCAAAAGACACACAAGAAAAACAAAAGGGGGAGAAAACCCGAACCCACACCGGCTGCCGCCGTGCGCCGGGAGAGTGGCCCCACCACTGCGCCGCTTGACGGGCGTGCGCCCACCCTCGGGTGGACGCACCGCCGTCAAGGGGGGCAAAAGGGGGGCAAAGGCTCCGCCGTGTTTCTGCCGCTTGTAGAAAAGGGGGTGGACCGAGGGGAAGAGGAGAAGGGGTGGAGGCACATGGGAGGGAGGGGACCATCGCCGGCGCAATCGCCGGACGGACGGCCGCCTCGCCTCCCCAGCACCTCCAGAGAGCGCGCCACCGAGGACCCCGCCGCCTCATCAAGCGTGGGGCTGCATGCCGCCGCTGCATGAGAGAGGGAGAGGGAGGGAGGGGCTCGCCGAGGGGCGGCCACCTCGCCTCGGCCGCTGGCGCGTGCGCCGCCAGAGAGAGAGGGAGGGGCTCGCCGAGGGGCGGCCACCTCGCCTCGGCCTCTCGCGCGTGCGCCGCCAGAGCCAGAGGGGTGGGGGGAAGCGGGGGCACGAAGGGAGAAGTGGCGCTAGGGTTTCCAAGGGGGGCGCGGGCGGGTGGTTTTGTCCCAACGAGGCGCGCGGGGAACCACACGATCTAGGGCGACCGTGATGAACGGCTAAGATCAAGCAGGGCGGGCGGCTACCGGCGCTGGCGGGCTGTGGGCGAGTGCTGGGCCGCGGGCGGCTGCTAGCGTGGGCGAGAGCTGGTGCCCTTAGGCGGCCGTGCTGGGCCGCTCTGCCGGGCCGTTGTGCGTCGCGCTGCGCGGCGCGCAGTAAGCAGCCCGCTGTGTCGCGCTGGGCCACAGCTTTTCTGTTTTTTATTTTAGGAAGCAGTTTTCTAGATGTTTTTTATTGTTTTGCTTAGTTTTTTAAGAAATTTTTAAACAGTTTTCTCTAGTCTTTTTATTTCTCATGTGAATATTTGACTAGAGAATGAAATAAAGGAAGAATTTTTCTGCAAAGTTTAAAGTTTTATGAATAATGTATTAATTGTTTCCGCTGCAAATAGTTGATTCAAATTGCATGAATGCAATTAAAGTGTGTTAATTTTTGTTTTAAAAGATGTGACAAAGTAATTAAAGATGATTGTGTTCCATGTTATTAATTGACCAACGTTATTAATAAGCATGATCATGATCCTTTTCATTAAATATTAAAGGTGCATTTAATTTAATTTTTACCCAACAGTGATGTAATTTTAAATGGCACAAACAATTGCATGCTTAATTTATACCAACGTTGGATTAATGCATACAGTTGTTTTTGGTTATCTCACATATTTTATGGTTTTCAGGAGGTCTCAACCTCATGAGCTGCTTGAAGGACATCCCACTGCTAAGGGGGAATAACTACTCTGAATGGAGGAAAAAGGTTGATCTGGCGTTTGTATGCGCCGAGGTGGACTGGGTGGTTGACACCAAACAACCAGTCAAGCCTGCTAACCCTCTGAGGGGTGATGCTGAGGAAAGTGCTGCATTTGAAAAGCGAAAGAGGGACCATGCTCCTTTGGAGCTGGCCTACACTATAGACAATCAAAAGTGGGTGAACGCCAATAAGAAATGTTTGGATTTTTAAAGAACACAATTGAGAACGCTATAGTGGGCTCAATTGGAGAGTGTGCCTCTGTGGGCGAATACCTTGCAAAGATAAAGAGCCAGTTTACTAGCTCTTCAAAGATGTATGCAACCCAGCTGCTAAAACAGCTGGTGACAGAAAAGTACACGGGAGGGCCACATGGCATTAGAGAGAACATCTTGAGGATGTCCAACATGGCGGCCAAGCTGAAGCCCATGGATGAGGACCTCGAGCTCAAGCCTGCACTTCTGGTGCACCTTGTCATGGCCTCTCTTCCCCAGCCATTCAAGAACTTCGTAATCAACTATAACATGTCTCCTGAAAAGTGGGACATTGAAAAGACCATAGGGATGTGTTCCCAAGAGGAAGAAAGGCTGAAGTCTCTTCACGGTGGTTCCTTGAACTACGTGAAGGACAATAGGAAGAGGAACTTCACATACAGTAACCATGGTGGCTCACCTTCCAAGCCACATGGCAAGGGCCCACAACAGCACCAGCATCAGTACCAGTAGTCCACCCCTGGGGAAAAAGACCAGTGTCACCATTGCAAAAAGGTTGGCCACTACAAGAAGGATTGTCCAGTATGGCTGAAGTCCATAATGGCCAAAGACGGTAAAGATATAGTCTCTTTTGTTAATGAATCTCTGTATGAAAAGTTTTCTAGATCTACTTGGTGGATTGACTCTGGTGCAACTGTTCATGTTGCCAACTCTTTGCAGGGGTTCCATTCGACAAGGATTTTGCCAAAAAGAGAAAGACTCATTGAAGTGGCGAATGGGATTGAAGCAGAAGTGGAGGCTGTTGGCGACATTCCTCTGGAGCTGGCTGATGGCTCTTCTCTTTTGCTTAAGGATGTTCTTTTTGTTCCTTCCATTCATAGAAATTTAATAAGTGTGTCGTGCTTGGACAAAGATTCGTATGAGTGCTATTTTGGACATGGCAAATGTGCCATTTGGTTAAAATATACTTGTGTGGGTGTTGCTACCCTACATGACAAGCTATATTTATTATCTTTGCATGAGAAAGTATTTTCTGTGTGTGATGTGAATGAACAAGTTCCCTTGTCGAACAAAGATCAAAAGAAAAGAAAGCGAACTCTTGACTCATCGAAGTTATGGCACTGCAGATTAGGCCATATTTCGAGGGGAAGAATAGAAAGCCTCGTTAAAAATGACATTCTTCCTCCATTAGAGTTCTCAGACATAGAACAACGCATAGATTGCATTAAAGGAAAGTATGTAAAACAAATTAAAAAGGGTGCAAACCGAAGTATAGCTACACTAGAAATAATCCACACGGATATTTGTGGACCATTTCCGGTGAAAAGTGTGGATGGATATAATTCATTCATAACATTCACGGATGATCACTCCCGATATGGTTATATTTATCCAATTAAAGAAAGATCTGAAGCATTGGATAAATTTAAAATTTTCAAAGCTGAAGTAGAAAATCAGCATGATAAAAGAATTAAGATAGTTCGGTCCGATCGTGGGGGGAGTACTACGGTCGGCATACTCCATATGGTCAAGTACCAGGACCCTTTGCAAGGTTCCTGCAGGAAAATGGAATAGTCGCCCAGTATTCTATGCCGGGCGAACCTCAGCAAAACGGAGTAGCTGAAAGGCGTAACCATACCCTTATGGATATGGTGCGCAGTATGATGAGCTATTCCACCCTCCCATTGGGATTGTGGATGGAGGCGCTTAAAACCGCCATTCACATTCTCAACAGAGTACCAAGTAAGTCGGTGCCCAAAACACCGTATGAATTGTGAACAGGCAGAGTCCCCTCTCTGCACCACTTGAGGCTCTGGGGGAGCCCAGCTGAGGAAAAAGTTTTCAATCCAAACATTGCAAAATTATACCCAAAAATAGTATCTTGCCACTTCATTGGCTATCCAGATAAGTCAAAAGGCTATCGTTTCTACTGTCCTGACAGATACACAAAGTTTGTAGAAACGAGACATGCAGTCTTCTTGGAGGACGAATTGATGAGGGGGAGCACGGTAGCTCAGGAAATTGATCTTGAGGAGAAGAGGGTGCATGCACCTAATCCGATGACTCAGGAGCCATTTTTCTCGCTAACTGTTGTGCCACCATCTACAACCCCTGAGGTTGTGGTGCCGGCACCTGTTGTGACTCCACACGTGACAACAATGGGCGAAAGTTCGGAACCTATCCATCAGGAGCCACCTGAACCCACTGTTGAGCACGAAAGGGAGCCAGAACAGCCTCATACTGTAAATGTGCCTGAACCCGAGGCAAGAAATGAGCAAGAGTCTGATGAACTCAGAAGGTCTAAAAGAGAACGAAGACCAGTCATTTCCAAAGAAATTTACAAAGTCTATAACATAGTTCATATGGAGGGTGATCCTACCTCATATGAAGAAGCCATGAGGAGCCCTCACTCAGCCAAGTGGTTGGAGGCAATGGAAGATGAAATGAAATCAATGAGTTCCAACAATGTTTGAGACTTAGAGAAAATTCCTAAAGGAGCCAAAACAGTAGGATGCAAATGGGTCTACAAAACAAAGTATGACTCCAATGGGAATGTAGAAAAATACAAAGCTAGACTTGTGGCAAAAGGCTTTCCGCAAAGAGAAGGCGTAGATTACAATGAGACCTTTTCTCCGGTCTCATGTAAGGACTCCTTCAGAATCATCATGGCACTAGTTGCACATTTTGATTTAGAGTTGCATCAAATGGATGTTAAAACGACATTTCTAAATGGAGATTTAGAAGAAAATGTTTACATGAAACAACCCAAGGGTTTTTTCATGAAGGGGAAGGAACATATGGGATGTCGCCTAAAGAAATCCATTTATGGGTTAAAGCAAGCCTTTAGGCAGTGGTATTTAAAGTTCAAAGATACAATTAAAAGATTTGGATTCAAAGAGAATGTTGAGGACAACTGCATTTATGCAAAGTCAAAAGTGGGAAATATATTTTCCTAATTCTGTATGTGGATGACATCTTGCTTGCTAGCAGTGATGTTAGTCTACTACTAGAAACAAAGAAGTTCATGTCATCAAATTTTGACATGAAAGACCTTGGTGAAGCTTCTTATGTTTTGGGCATAGAAATTCACCGAGATAGAAAGAATGGAGTTTTAGGACTGTCGCAAAAAGCATATTGTGAAAAGATTCTAAAGAAATACAATATGCATGCGAGTAATGCAACACCTGCTCCCATAGTCAAGGGCGATAGTTTTGGAAAATCCCAATGTCCAAAGAATCAATATGAGATCGATCAAATGTAGTCAGTACCATATGCTTCGCCTGTTGGAAGCTTACAGTATGCAGAAGTGTGCACTCGCCCTGACTTAGTTTTTATCACCGGGGTACTCGGTAGATATCAAGAAAATCCAGGCATAGAGCACTGGAAGATGGTAAAGAAAACTTTGCGTTATGTGCAAGGCACAAAAGACCTCATGCTAACATATAAAAGATCTGATTCCCTAGAGATAAAAGGGTACTCAAATGCGAATTTTGCGGGAGATAAAGACGCCAGAAAGTCCACGACAGGATATGTCTTTACTCTCGCAGGAGGCGCTATTTCATGGAGAAGCGCCAAACAGTCGATAGTTGCATCATCTACGATGTATGTAGAATTTATAGCATGTTATGAGGCCATGGGACAGGCTTTATGGTTAAAGAAATTTTTACCCGACTTGAAAGTAGTTGACTGCATTAGCAGGCCACTAAAGATGTACTATGACAACGAGCCCACCGTATTCTATACTCACAACAAGTCGAGTAATGCTACAAAGTCTATAGATATAAAGTATTATATTGTGAAGGACAAAGTTCAGGATCAAACTATAAGACTCGAACATATAAGGACAAATGATATGCTTGCGGATCCGCTAACGAAAGGCTTACCACCCAATGTGTTCAAGGAACACATAGCCGGCATGGGTTTAATGGGAAGCCTATTATTCCTGCACTACAGAGGCCCAAAAGTAACAGGATTTGTTTCAAAACATAAAGGTATATAGTGGCTGTCTAATTCTATCGGCAATTAAGCTGAGACGATGAAACATGCTCTATGTATTGATCTGTGATGAAATAAGTAAAGTATAAAGTTAAAAGTAAAGTCAAGATCTAGGGGAAGAATGTTAGATAGATCTCAAACGTGACAGAGCCCAACGGCCTGTCACGCCCCTAATCGCGCCCTAGTCGGGGGCGCCCAACCTTATCCATGGTTGGTGGGCCCATATCGCCAGCGCGTATATAAAGAGGTGGGGGGCCGGACGCATACGGTACGAGGTTCACCGTGCGCCGCAGCCCCCACCTACACACCCACCGATTAGGGTTCACGCTAGGCCGACGGAAAGCTCCGCCGCCACCACTCTCTACCACCCACGCTCCCTCTCTCCGATCTCTCTCTCCCTCTCAGATCTATGTACTCAATCCTTTACAGTACATCTACCAAGTATAGATTAGATCCAACAACGGTAACCATAAGCCAGTGTGAGATTATCAAACTTGTAAAATGATGCCATTCCTCCAAGTTTTCACACACCAGAGTTGATATCTGAGGAGAGAGGAATCACGAACATAAACAACATTTAGGTTCAATATACATAGATCTAGAGACTACAATAAAATTACTTCCTCCGACCCATATTAATTGACTCAAATTTGGATAAATTTGGATGAATCTATGACACTATTTAATATATAGGTTCATCCAAATTTTGACAAATTAGGGTCGACTAATATGGATCGGAGGAATACTGATACATAGGCAGAAACAATAATATATGTTAAAATAGTAAAATAGTTTAATGCAAATATTAAACTCTTCTCTATTTATAGCGATTTTCTTAATGGATTTGTAGCTTGGCGAGTTCCGTTGCGGCGCACCTGGCCTCCCTCCGCTCCCTCCGCAGGGCGACTTCCCGGCGGTGGGCGGTGGCACAGGTCTCCGAGCAGTGCTGCTTGAAATCCCACTGTACCTGGCCGCCGCACTGCACGCACCTGCCCGGCGCCCTCCTCATCACCGGTAGAAGCAGCTGGTACTTCCCGTGCCGGTCCACGTCCTCGCCAACTGGGTCGCCGAGGATGCTCTCTATGTAGGGGAGCCATGGCTCGGAGCCCGTGCACCGGACACAGTACCTGCCGTCTCGCTCCTCGATGCGGAGAACGGCGGGAGAGCCGCACATGTCGTGCCCGTGGTGCGGGCAGCCGCCAGCGCAGAAGATCTTCTTGCAGACCATGCAGTATGAGTCCCTCGGCAGCCGCGTCGCGTAGTCCTCTGCGGCGATGGCGCTGATGACACCATCGCGCAGGCGCGTCGACTCCGGCGAGTCGCCGAACTCCCATGTGGTGGAGAAGACGGGACGGCCAGCGGCGTCAATGTCGACGGGGATGACGGGGTGGGACGGCCCACGGGTGTGATGAGAGCAGCAGTGCGAGCAGAAGGCGCGAAAGCAGAGCTGGCAATAGCGGTCTCTCCGGCATGTCTGCGACAGATCCTCAAACTCGAGCGGAGACGAAGCCATATCCCTCCTCCCTTCCGGACCACGAAATCACTGCCTCCAATAATCCAATCTTCGACAGTACTACTTCGTTGGAGTAGTATTTCTCGAATTGTTTGGATTTGCTTGCGACGATGGGATCGCTTGCTGGGGCATGTATATGTAGACGTCCAGTCTTAGTCCCAGTCTTAGTCGGTTATTTGGTCCTACTCCGACTCGTTCACTGAGTCTTCAGTCGGTTTGCCCCGTGCAGTTTACGTGTATTGTCCGGTTGTGTGTGACTGTTTAGGTATGCTTGTTTAAGAGTGAACATAATTTCTAGAGGCCCGAATTTTGAATAAAACATGCATTATTATACTTATATGACATCGTATTTATCCTGCTTCGGGGAGGAAAAACCCCCACCAACACTATTCCCATGCCATGCCTCACGTGTCCGTAAGGAAGAGCATCACATATAACCTCTAAAAAACAGCATAGCTAGGCATTTTTTTAGGCGGGGCCGAGCCAAAATAGACCGACGCATAAAACCTAGGCCTGAGCCCGGATCAATTGTTGGGCCTAAATTTCAGGCCCATGATCGGCCCAACGAACATGAAGAAAACCACCAGGCCGTTGGCCAGGCCTTCCCTATTTTGCAGGGCCGAGCCTGGTCCGAGTTGCCCACCGGGCCGCAGATTCTAGTCCTAGACCTGACCATTTTCAGGCCGGGTTGAGTCGATCGGGCCAGGTTTTCTATGCCCAGGTTTAGCAAAGAGTAAACTTTTTCTTGTGATAGGGTTTCATGTGTGTTGGTCTGGAAGACAACTATACAAATACCATCTTTAGCATATCCCCGAGAGCATCTTCACATCCCCTTCCCAAAGCGGCATCCAATAGGGTTTCATGTTGTGGCGGAAAAACACCCGCACCACCAGCCCCCAAACTATGTCGACACTGTAGGCGAACCAAGAAATTGTTCGACCCTCCAGTCCCCCCCACCCAACACACACATGGAGCGGGATGGGGCCCCAGTAACTCACGACACGTTGGATAGGCTGCACGGACCTCCTTTGGCAACGACCAAATCAAACCCACCCCATCCTCGCCTGCCTCACTCTCTCTTTTCTCCCACCTCCACAAGTCGTTGCCGCCCAACTTCGACGTGCTCCTCTCCATAGCCACCCATCGTCAATGTGTTGCGCTGCCCTAGGCCCCTTGTTTGGGACCCGATAGAGACCGGTGATGGATGTGAAATATAGCCATCTTTATTCGTGTTTAAACCTTATTTTAAATCAATAAATTGACTAAATAATTCTCTAGCCTTGTTACTAATGACTAATTATTGCAAAGATGTGCAAATCCTTCTCTTGATTTGTGATGTGCAGAAAATTATGCCTTTATGACGAGATCAGGAGGAATTACTGAACAATATATCGTTACCAACACAACCAAGTCCCGGGGTCGAAAAGGAAATTCCAGGAGGTGTAACGAGCATCAGTACGGGCAAGTCCCGCCCATACCGTCTGCCCTTACTCCATGCCGACGTCTTTCTTAGGTCAAACGCAACTACTTATGTGGAGGAAGCGACACCATTCAGGAGAGATGCACCCTCCAGCCGCCACAGAACCCATTCGTCATTCAGGTCTCATCCATCACACACCGAAGGAGATCAACACCACCATAGTTCATCACATCCTGGAGGATTGGTGACCATAGTTCTAGGAGGCTTGCAGGAAAGATGTTGAGAGAGCATTTAGTATGCTCCAAGCTCATTTTTCTATCGTCAGATACCATGGTCTTAGCTGGTCAACATCTTAGATGTGTCGGAAATATGCCCAAGAGGCAACAATAAATTTGTTATTATCATATTTCATGTTTATTATAAGTGTTTATTCTCCATTATATAATTCTGTTAACTGGAAAGCAAATATATGTGTGGATATATAAATAACATTGTGCCCCTGGTAAGCCTTTAATGGACTAGTTTGTTGATTAAGTGATAGTTAAGGTTTTCTAACCATGGACATGTGATGCTATTTGATAACAAGGTCATATCATTAGAAGAATGATGTGATTGATAGACCCAAATTTGAGCATAGCATTTAATCATGTCACTAAGTTTAATTGTTGTAGCTTTCATAAACGTCAAGTATCATTCCTTAGACCATAAGATAATGTTACTCTCTAGTACCAGAAGAATGCTTCGTGGACATGAACCATCACTTCTTCATTGGGTGATCATAAAGGTGAATTTTAGGTGTCTGTGGGGCAGGGCCGAGCAGGTTCGCTCGGGTGCCGGATCTCTCCCTTGAAGGAATTGGCCTCCCAGCTCCGCGCCATGGCTAGAACCACATATCGCTGCTCTAAAGAAGAAGAAGGCGACGTCAACAAGAACAGGGAATGGATGAGGGCGCTAATGATTCAAGTCTACATGGCAGCCACGATGCGACATCACGGTCAAAACTGACAGGAGGGGGCCCAACTTGACGGGCGTTAGCGTGATTTTCGTGTTCAAACATTATGTTGAATTCATGCCGAAAAATACCCTCTAGGAAATTGGCAACCCAACTATGGGTAGCTCAATCAAATAACAAGCAACTCGGACCCCTCTATGCCTTGGCACCTCAACTTTTGGGCCACAAATTTAAAACCAAGGCCAAACCCAACCTAGAGGGGGACTAGCGGGGGCGCCGGATGGACCTAAAAATGCCACGGGCCAGCCCTGGCAGTGGGAGAAAGACGCCTCATCCACAGATCCCCTTCGTTCCCACCCTTTCCGCTGCTTCCCGCATTGTCTTCCCTTCCTTTTCCCTGCTATATCTAGGTGCCCCTCCCTCCCTTCCCCTCCCGCCGCCATGGAGAGGTCCAATCTCAATTTCTAAAAATCGACTGGAAGATGGTCAGCTCTTCTCTTCTACTCAATGATGCTGGCAAATAAATTGAGCTTAAGCCGTATATAAAGAAGGCAAAAAAAATTTCTCGCATGTTGATGTCTATTGACATGGGCTAAGAGTTCCCTGATGCCAAGGCTTCAACTGATACTCCATCTGCAAGCGTTGCTGCTACCTCCAAGCCTACTGCAGATGCTCCTTTGGCTAGCGTCACCACTTCAGCCAAAAAATCTGCTTAGTTGTAATTTCTATTCAATTCGCAATTGTAAAAGACTTTGTTATGTACTTTATTTTGTTGCATGCTCCCTTTGAAGACGATGTTTCATCCTTGTATATATTGCTCCCTTCTTGTGGGTTCCTATGATTGCAGCCGAATATTTGAGTTTTTCCGTCTTGCTATATTTTGTTCCAGATGATGTCTGATATCACTGGTCCTTTGAATGATCCCTCTGAGCCAGTGGCATGCGCAACGTCCAACACGGTCACTTGCGTAATTGACCCTCTTTTGTATGCTGAGAAGATCCAACACATAAAACGGCTCAAAACTGAACTGCGGGCTGTGCAAGCCATGGTTGATGTTGCCCAGTCAAAAACCCGAAAAACTTTAGAACGTGAAGCTTTTATGCCGGAAGAAATCTCTCGCATGAGCGAGAAGATGCTCTGTAAGTGTTTCTCTCCAAGCCCCCGAGTCTTTTTGCATGACTCAAAGGTTGTAACATGAATATTTGTACTCTCTCAGGCATCCGATTGAGCAATGTGGAAGAAGGTCATCAACTGCGCCCTCGGATTAATGCGTTGATAGAAGCCTCTCAAGGAACTAACAATGATTTTTGGACTAACCACAAACGTTCTTTCACGCTTGCACTTCTCCAGGATCGGGTGTCCAAGGTGGAGGAATTCGTCGAATGTTGTCGCCAAGAATTGGCCATGATTTATAACGCCATGTTTCCTCGAGACGTACAACCTTAGGGCCTAGCTGAACTGATGGCGAAATTTTAGCGGGGCGAGAGGATCCGCCACTATATCAAACTTCAATTAGTTTCTAGTGCAAAGTTAGCCTTTGCGTGGGTTCATGCCCATTACCCCACTTTGCACTTGGATTTCATATCTCATCATCTTCCTAGTTCGCCGGATGCTGCCTTTACCATGGCTTCTCATTATCAAGCCGCTCGTCGTCCTGCTATTTGGATCATCCGAAGAATGCTGGATGAAGACGAAGATTTTTTTCTTAACTTTGAGTTGTAAAAAATTACTGCACATAAGATGCAAAAGATCTATATGTAAATTACGTTCTGTAAAATGTGATGCGTGCATGCGTTGTATGTTTGTTGTTTGTCAAATTTTGACTTATTCCGCATGTATGCGAGACCCTTTTGTTTGCCTTAAGCCCTGGGGCCGAGTCAGCTATTCAGGTCAAGGCTATTTAGACTGGACGGTATAGCCGAATATTTTGTAGGGCTTTTCCGTGAAGCCTCCGAGGTGACATGTTTTTTTTAAACACTTGTGATATGAGGAGCCCCCAAGTGTCAGATGGGTGATGAAAGATAGATTCGAAATATGAACAATGTAGACTGAGTTTAAGGAACTTAGCTTTATTGATCTGCGGGTACGGAGGTATATGTAGCGTAATCGCCTGGCTGTAGGCCTTATTGTATATAAAACACAAGTCTTTGACTAAGAATCCTGGCCGTAGGCCTTATTGAATGTAAATTGCAGAAAGTAAAAAGATCCTAGGCATAGAATCATCGCAACTGCGCAACATTCCACGAGTTGGAGTACTTACCTCTGGTCTTCTTATCTTGAAGCTGATACGGCCCACCGGGGATAACTTTGGTGACGATGAAAGGCCCTTCCCACGGGGATTCTAGCTTGCGGTGACCATCTTGTTTGAGGCGAAGGACCAAGTCCCCAATGGCAAAGGACCTAGGACGCAATCGACGGCTATGATAGTTGCGCAAATTTTGCTGGTATTGTGTTGCTTGTTGTAGAGCAACATCTCTTGCTTCGTCGAGTGCATTGACATCGTCTTCGAGTGTTTCTTGTGAGGCTTCTTCATCACTATGATGACCCGAGGAGAGTCATGAGTCAGTTCGAATGGAAGCATGGAATCAACACCGTGGACTAGAAAGAAAGGGATATCTTGTGTGATAGTATTTGGAGTTGTTCGCAGGCTCCATAGGACGGAGGGTAGTTCGTCTACCCAGACGCATTTTGCTCTATCGAGTGGGTCTAATAGCCTTTTCTTGAGGCTGCTAGTGATGAGACCATTGGCTTATTCGACTTTCCCGTTTGTTTGCGGGCGAGACACTGAAGCGTAGCTGATGTTTATGCCCATCTCTTTGCAGTAGTCCTTGAACTCATTGGATGTGAAATTTGTGTCGTTGTCGGTGATGATGCTATGGGGTACCCCGAAGCGAAAAACTATCGACTTGATGAATTTGACGGATGAAGTTGCATCTTGGTTGGTTACAAGTACTGCCTCTATCCACTTTGTGTAACACCCTCGGAATTGGCCCTATGCAAGTTTCAGCGATTCCCGCCAAACCCGCATAGAAACGATTCAAAGGTGCCCACCAGGCACTTTCGTGCGGGTGGAAAACAAAGTAATATCATTACACAATAGTCCATGATGGAACCCACAGAACAGATATATACAACAATGACTCCATGAGTCAAGAATACAGATATATACAGTACAAAGATCCAAATCACCCTCGAACTGTAGGGTTTCGTAGCAAATTTATGGATGGAATCAAATACGCAGTATTTACAGAAAAAAAGTCTTCGTTTATTGGGAAAGAATAAATATACTTTTAATGTCGAATCGGGACTCTGAATAGTTACATGCAAGTCTATATAACATATAAAAGCAGGCTGTCCATGGCGGGTACGTGTGGGGTGAACCAAATTTTCAGTGAATTGGATTTTTTCATTCGGCCGCCGTTCACCGGGGCTTCGGTCGCCGGCTTCCCTGTCATCAGTTCACCAACTTCCTTGACCTTCCGGCACTGGGCAGGCGTCAGCCCCCATACATGGTCTTACGACTTTGCGGAGACCTGTGTTTTTGGTAAACAGTCGCCCGAGCCTGGTCACTGCGGCCCCCTTTTGTGAGGGGGAAACAAAAATTTTCTACCGCATACAAACAAACAAGCCAAGATCTATCTACTAGATTGTAGCAACGAGTCGATAGAATAACTCACCCTCGAAGATTCCAAAGTGTTTAACGAGAGCAGATTCTCGTGGGTGATGTAGTCGTACTCTTCCCGATCTCAAGATCGCGTAGACGATCCTTCCGGCGCTGCGTTCCGGCAGCGCTCCCGCAGTCGGTCACACGTTCGGTACTCGACGAAGACCTTCCTCTCCCTTGTTCCAGCAGGCAGCGGAGGTTGTAGCACTCTCCTCGCGATTCCGGCAGCACAACGGCGTGGTACCGGAAGTAGAGGGGAGATCTCGCAGGGCTTCGCCTTAAGCCGGAGCGAGTATGGTGGAGTATGAGAGAGTCCCCCGACGATCTAGGGTTTAGAAACGTAGAGGAATAGGTGCTAGAGCCGGCGGCTAGGGTTTGGAGGTGCCCAAGTCGGCGGCTAGGGGAGAAACCCTAGGGGGCGGCGGTGGCTATGGTGGGCAGCAGCTGCTAGGGTTTGAGGCGTGGAAGTTGTGTGTCAAGGAGGGGAGCCCTGCCCCTCCTTATATAGGTGGAGGGGGCCGGCCGGCCAAGGGGAGGGAGAGGAGTCCCTCCCCAACTCGGCTTGGGTGGGCGCCGCCGGTTGGAGGAGGGAACTCCTCCCCAACTCGGTTTCCCACTCCTCCTCCTCTTTCCAAAAACCGCCGTTTGACTTTCAAACTAGCCGTTTGACTTTTCAAACTAGGATTTGAATAATCCCTCTATTTTGAACAGCGATGACACCGAGTACATGATGCAATCATATCAACTTGATATAACACATTCATGTACCCTTCCCCCCCCCCCCCCGGAGTGCCGGACATTCCGGAACCTTCTAGAACATTCCCGATGAAAACACCGGAACCATTCCCCAACTCCGAAACGGGACTTTCCTTATATGAATCTTATTCTCCGGACCATTCCGGATCTCCTCGTGATATCCCGAATCCCATTCGAGATTCCGAACAACATTCGGTATCTTTCTCATCATTCCATAACTACTCAAACAACGTCGAATCCTTAAGTGTGTCTCCCTACGGTTCGTGAATTACGCGGACATGATCGAGACACTTCTCCGATCAATAACCAATAGAGGAATCTGGAAATTCATATGGCTCCCACATATTTCTACGATTACTCTGCGATCGAATGAACCACTTACATACGATATGAATTTCCCTTTGTCTCATGATAGTTTACTTATCCGAGGTTATGATCGTCGGTATCTCTGCATACCTAGTTCAACCTCGTTACCGATAAGTACTCTTTTCTCGTTCCCGTGATATGTGATCCCTTGTGAGCCAGTCACATGCTTGCAAGATAATTGGATGACATTTCACCGAGAGGGCCCAGAGTATATCTATCCGTCATATGGATGGACAAATCCCACTCTTGATCCATGTGTTTCAACCAATACTTTCCGAACACTCAATGCCACCTTTATAGCCACCCAGTTACGGTGTGGTGTTTGATGTCATCAAAGCATCCATCTGGTAAAGGTGATATGCATGATCTCATGGTCGAAGGAATTAGATTACTATGTATCAGAAAGCATATAGCAATTGAACTATTAAAATGACTTGATCTTTATGCTACGCTTATCTATAGGAGCATGTTCACCATATCATTCTCCTAACGATATGATCTTGTTGTTGATAACATCTCAATGTCCATGATAGGGAAACCACAATCATTTATCAACCAACAAGCTAGTGATTTATAGAGGCTTATACCAGGGACTTCAAATTAAGTTTACAAATCACACAAGTATTAATGTTTCCTTGTTAATACTATTATAGCATGAATGTAAACATTTATCATAAACACATAGATATAATAATAACTACATTTATTATTGCCTCTAGGGCATATCTCCAACAGTCTCCCACTTGCACTAGAGTCATCTAATCTAGATTACATGGTAATATACCGAACACCCATGGCAGTTTGGTGCTGGTCATGTTTTGCCCTCGGGAGAGGTTTAGTCAACGGATTCGCCACATTTAGATCTGTGTGTACTTTGCAAATATTTATATCCCTATCTTGGATATGTTCTCGAATAGCGTGGAAACGTAGCTTGATGTGCTTCAGCTTCTTGTGTGACCTTGGTTCTTGCGCATTGGCTATGGCGCCCATGTTATCACAGTAGATAGACATTGGGTCCAACGCACTTGGAACCACACCGAGCTCTGTAATGAACTCTTTCATCCATATCGCTTCTCATTGTGAAGCCTCCGAAGCAACCATGTATTCCGATTCAGTTGAAGATCTCGCCACAATGCTTTGCTTTGCACTCCTCCAGCTAACTGCTGCACCATTCAAAGTAAATACGTATCCAGATTGTGATTTAGAATCATCCGGATCGGTGTTCCAACTAGCATCGGTGTAACCATTAACAACGAGCTGTTCATCACCTCCATAAGAAAGAACCATATCCTTAGTTCTTCTCAAGTACTTAAGGATGTTTTTACCGTTGTCCAATGATCCACTCCTGGATCACTTTGATACCTGCTAGTCAAAATAACAGCATATGCAATGTCGGGTCTAGTACATAGCATGGCATACATTAGAGATCCTATGGCTGAGGCATAGGGAGTTTTACTCGTCCTTTCTCTATCTTCTGCCATTGTTGGACTTTGAGTTTTACTCAACGTCGTATTGGGCAACATGGGCAAGAACCCTTTCTTGCTATCTTCCATTCCAAACCTCTTTAGAACTTTGTCCAAATATGTACTTTGTGACAATGATATTAGACGTCTCGATCTATCTCTATAAATCTTTATGCCCAATATGTAAGCTGCTTCACCAAGATCTTTCATTGAAAAACTATTATTCAAATATTCCTTGACACTATTAAGAAGGTCTACATCATTCCCAATCAACAATATGTCATCTACATATAGTATTAAGAATGCTACAGAGCTCCCACTCACTTTCTTGTAAATACAAGCTTCTCCATAAGTTTGTATAAAACCAAAACTTTTGATCACCTTATCAAAACGTTGATTCCAACTTCGGGATGCTTGCTTCAATCCATAAATGGACCATTGAAGTTTTCACACCTTGTTAGCATCCTTAGGATCGACAAAACCTTTGGGTTGCATCATATACAACTCTTCATCAATGTCTCCATTGAGGAACACCGTTTTGACATCCATCTTCCATATCTCATAATCATAATATGCAGCGATTGCTAACATAATCCTCACAGACTTTAGCTTCGCTACAGGTGAGAAAGTCTCATCGTAGTCAACTCCTTGAATTTGTCGAAACCCTTTTGCGACAAGTCGAGCTTTATAGACAGTAACATTACCATCAACATCTGTTTTCTTCTTGAAAATCCATTTGTTCTCGATAGCCTTCCGGCCATCCGGTAAGTCCACCAAAGTCCATACTTGGTTTTTGTACATGGATCCAATCTCGGATTTCATGGCTTCTTGCCATTTATTGGAAACTGGGCTCATCATTGCTTCCTCATATGTCTCAGGGTCATCGGTGTTATCCACCAACATGACACTCATAACGGGATCATACCAATCTGGAGTGGTACGAGTTCTTGTTGACCTGCGATGCTCTGTAGCAACTTCAACCGAAGTTTCATGATCATCATCATTAGCTTCCTCTCTTATTGGTGCAGTCACCATAGGAACTTCTTCCGGTGCTGCGCTACTCGCAATTTCGAGAGAAGGTTCGACAACCTCGTCGAGTTCTACTTTCCTTCCAGTCACTTCTTTCGAGAGAAATTCCTTCTCTAGAAAGGATCCATTCTTGGCAATGAAGATTTTGCCTTCGGATCTATGATAGAAGGTATACCCAATAGTTTCCTTCGGGTATCCTATGAAGACGCATTTTTTCGCTTTGGGTTCAAGCTTGTGCGGCTGTAACTTCTTTACATAGGCTTCGCATCCCCAAACTTTAAGGAACGACAATCTAGGTTTCTTCCCAAACCATAATTCATACGGTGTCGTTTCAACGGATTTAGACGGTGCCCTATTTAAAGTGAATGCGGCTGTTTCTAATGCATAACCCCAAAATGATAGCGGTAAATCTGTAAGTGACATCATAGAACGAACCATATCTAAGAGAGTTTGATTACGACGTTCGGACACACCATTACGTTGTGTTGTTCCCGGCGGTGTCAACTGTGAAAGTATTCCGCATTTCTTCAAATGCTCGCCAAACTTGTAACTTAGATATTCACCTCCACGATCAGAACGTAGAAATTTAATCTTCTTGTTACGTTGATTCTCTACTTCACTTTGAAATTCCTTAAACTTCTCGAAAGTTTCGGACTTATGTTTCATGAAATAGATATACCCATATCTACTCAAGTCATCCGTGAAGGTAAGAACATAACGATAACCACCGCGCGATGCTACACTCATTGGACCACACACATCGGTATGTATGATTTCCAATAAGTCCGTAGCTCGCTCCATCATACCAGAAAATGGAGTCTTAGTCATTTTACCCATCAGACATGCTTTGCATCTATCAAGTGATTTGAAATCAAGTGATTCAAGAAGTCCATCGGAATGGAGTTTCTTCATACGCTTCACTCCAATGTGACCAAGACGACAGTGCCACATATAGGTCGAGTTATCGCTCGATTTCAAACGTTTGGCCTCAATGTTATTAATATGTGTATTTCCACTATCGAGATTCAATAAGAATAGACCATCTATCAAAGGTGCATGTGCATAAAACATATTACTCATATAAATCGAACAACCATTATTCTCGGACTTAAACAAGTAACCGTCTTGCAATAAACAAGATCCAGATATAATGTTCATGCTCAACGCAGGCACCAAATAACAATTATTTAAGTATAAAACTAATCCCGATGGTAGATGAAGGGGTAGCGTGCCGACCGCGATCACATCAACCTTTGATCCGTTTCCCACGCGCATCGTCACCTCGTTCTTCGCTAGCTTCCGTTTATTCTGCAGCACCTTTCTTCTTGATGTTGCCGTTCTTAAAATCCGCCAAGTACTTTGGGCAATTCCGCTTCCAGTGACCTTCTCCCTTGCAGTAAAATCACTCAGTATCAGGCTTAGGTCCAGCCTTGGTCTTCTTTGTCGGCGTGGTAACTTTCTTACCACCCTTCTTGAAGTGTCCCTTCTGCTTAGACTTGCCTTTCTTGAATTTGGTGGTCTTATTGACCAACAACACTTTGTGCTCTTTCTTGATCTCCACTTCTGCAGATTTCAACATGGCAAAGAGTTCTGGCAACGTCTTGTTCATGTTTTGCATGTTGTAGTTCATCACAAAGTTCTTGTAACTTGGTGGTAGTGATTGGAGGACACGGTAAATCCCCAAAGCATTAGGAATCACAATACCCAAGCTTTGAAGTTTGTTTGCGTGCCCAGACATCTTAAGCACATGCTCACTGACGGAGCTGCCCTCTTCCATCTTGCAGTTAAAGAACTTTTCAGAAGCCTCATAGCTTTCAATTGTCGCATGAGTCTCAAAGATCAATTTGAGATCCTCGACAATATCATATGGGTTTGAATTCTCAAACCTTTTCTGAAGCTCCGATTCTAAACCATACAAGATAGCACACTGAACTGTGGAGTACTGAGTCTTCCGAGTGAGGTAAACGTTCTTTACTTCATCGGCAGCATCAGCTGCAGGTGGGTCACCCAGCGGTGCATCCAGCACATAGGTCAAATTACCAGCTGTGAGGACAATCCTCAAATTGCGGAACCAATCCGTGAAGTTGCTTCCATTGTTTTTCAACTTTTCTTTCTCTAGGAACGCATTAAAATTGATGGTAGGGGCTGCCATTGATCTACAACATATTTGCAATAGTTTAGACTAAGTTTATGACAAATTGAGTTCAAATTAATAATAAAATTAATCTAGGTGAACTCCCACTCAAAACAATATCCCTCACATTGTTTTAGTGATCACACGAACCAAATCCACCACATCAACACCGATCATCACGAGAGCTGATATAGTTTCAATGGCGAACAATCGACATGTTCATCATATCTACTATATGATTCATGCTTTACCTTTCGGTGATCCGTGTTCCGAGACCATGTCTGTACATGCTAGGCCCGTCAAGATCAAACCTTAGTTTTCGCATGAGCAAATCTGGCTTGCTCACATTGTATACACTTGCGGAATCTAACACACCCGATCATCACTGGTGCTTCGAAACAACAAGCTTTAGCAACGGTGCTAACTAAGGGTGAACACTTTATGAATTGAAATTCATGTGCATGAGGGATCATCTTATAATGCTACCGTCGTCTACTAAGCAATACAAGATGCATAAAAGATTAACATCACATGCAATTCATAATATGTGATATGATATGGCCTTTCTTCTTTGTGCTTCCGATCTCCATCTTCTAGCACGAACATGATCTCCATCATCACCGGCATTGCATCAAGGTCAATGACGCTTCTCCATGGTTGTCGTCCACCGGCTTCAACTATTACAACTACTTTGAATAGACACGGGGGTCTTAACATAAATTAAAGACAACCATACGGCTCCTGCCGGTTGCCAACTTACAATAAGGAACATTGCATACATCAAAATATAATCACAATCATGGCCATATCACATCACAGCACACCCCTGCAAAACAAAGTTAGACGCCTCTACTTTCTTTGCATGTTTTACGTGGTTTGGGGCTTTCAATAAGTGTCGATCTAACTTACGAACATGAACCACAACATTGATACTAGTATTTTTAATCACCCGTTGTAAATTGGATCTTAACTATGCTAGGAGAAACAGGCACCCGCAAAGCCACTTATGCAATACAAGTTGCATGTCAAGCGTGGAGCAAGTCTCATGAACAATGTCATGTAAGGTTAGCCCGGGCCGCTTCATCCCAACATACGGCAAGATGCAAAGTACACAAGAAGCAATCGACAATAAAAGCATCAACGCCCACAATGACCATTGTGTTCTACTCGTGCAACAGATCTACATATAGACACGGCTCTGATACCACTGTAGGGTTTCGTAGCATGGAAAACAAAAAATTTCTACCGCATACAAACAAACAAGCCAAGATCTATCTAATAGATTGTAGCATCGAGTCGATAGAATAACTCACCCTCGAAGATTCCAAAGTGTTTAACGAGAGCGGATTCTCGTGGGTGATGTAGTCGTACTCTTCCCGATCTCAAGATCGCGTAGACGATCCTTCCGGCGCTGCGTTCCGGCAGCGCTCCCGCAGTCGGTCACACGTTCGGTACTCGACGAAGACCTTCCTCTCCCTTGTTCCAGCAGGCAGCGGAGGTTGTAGCACTCTCCTCGCGATTCCAGCAGCACAACGGCGTGGTACCGGAAGTAGAGGGGAGATCTCGCAGGGCTTCGCCTTAAGCCGGAGCGAGTATGGTGGAGTATGAGAGAATCCCCCGACGATCTAGGGTTTAGACACGCCAAGGAATAGGTGCTAGAGCCGGCTGCTAGGGTTTGGAGGTGCCCAAGTCGGCGGCTAGGGGAGAAACCCTAGGGGGCGGCGGCGGCTATGGTGGGCAGCAGCTGCTAGGGTTTGAGGCGTGGAAGTTGTGTGTCAAGGAGGGGAGCCCTGCCCCTCCTTATATAGGTGGAGGGGGCCGGCCGGCCAAGGGGAGGGATATCCCTACCCAACTCGGCTTGGGTGGGCGCCGCGGGTTGGAGGAGGGAACTCCTTCCCAACTCGGTTTCCCACTCCTCCTCCTCTTTCCAAAAACTGCCGTTTGACTTTCAAACTAGCCGTTTGACTTTTCAAACTAGGATTTGAATAATCCCTCTATTTTGAACAGCGATGACACCGAGTACATGATGCAATCATATCAACTTGATATAACACATTCATGTACCCTTCCCCCCCGGAGTGCCGTACATTCCGGAACCTTCTAATACATTCCCGATGAAAACACCGGAACCATTCCCCAACTCCGAAACGGGACTTTCCTTATATGAATCCTCTTCTCCGGACCATTCCGGATCTCCTCGTGATACCCCGAATCCCATTCGAGACTCCGAACAACATTCGGTCTCTTTCTCATCATTCCATAACTACTCAAACAACGTCGAATCCTTAGTGTGTCTCCCTACGGTTCGTGAATTACGCGGACATGATCGAGACACTTCTCCAATCAATAACCAATAGAGGAATCTGGAAATTCATATGGCTCCCACATATTTCTACGATTACTTTGCGATCGAATGAACCACTTACATATGATATCAATTTCCCTTTGTCTCACGATAGTTTCCTTATCCGAGGTTATGATCGTCGGTATCTCTGCATACCTAGTTCAACCTCGCTACCGATAAGTACTCTTTTCTCGTTCCCGTGATATGTGATCCCTTGTGAGCCAGTCACATGCTTGCAAGCTAATTGGATAACATTTCACCGAGAGGGCCCAGAGTATATCTATCCGTCATATGGATGGACAAATCCCACTCTTGATCCATGTGTTTCAACCAATACTTTCCGAACACTCAATGCCACCTTTATAGCCACCCAGTTACGGTGTGGTGTTTGATGTCATCAAAGAATCCATCTGGTAAAGGTGATATGCATGATCTCATGGTCGAAGGAATTAGATTACTATGTATCAGAAAGCATATAGCAATTGAACTATTAAAATGACTTGATCTTTATGCTACGCTTATCTATAGGAGCATGTCCACCATATCATTCTCCTAACGATATGATCTTGTTGTTGATAACATCTCAATGTTCATGATAGGGAAACCACAATCATTTATCAACCAACAAGCTAGTGATTTATAGAGGCTTATACCAGGGACTTCAAATTAAGTTTACAAATCACACAAGTATTAATGTTTCCTTGTTAATACTATTATAGCATGAATGTAAACATTTATCATAAACACAAAGATATAATAATAACTACATTTATTATTGCCTCTAGGGCATATCTCCAACACGAACAAGATGCAAATGGGGCTAAGAGCCCTGAAGAATAACCAATGGCGTCCATAACCCTGCCCAGACCAAACAGGAAGGGTAACCCTGCTAACGACGTCGATCTCAAAACCTGCTTAAACAAAAGGGGTGCCGACAAAGGGCAAAGGAAAAAAGAGAGCGGTCAGTACTGAGGCCAGTACACGGCGAGACTAGAATTCGGTGGTCCTCGCCTACATATGTATGGTGGACTGAAGCGGCAGCGTAGCATGCACTAAACAACCTATAGAGACTCAATACAACTGGCGGCTATCAGATAGGTATAAGAAAGACCTATTCGGATCCAACCTGAAACTATCACCAAGCATATCCATCCTGGTATTTCCCCTTCGAGACCAAATAAGGAACTCAACCGAGGAACTCACACAGTTGGCAGTTTTATTCATTCTGTTATAGTTGCAGCAATTACTAGGTAGATATAGATAGCATGAGTCATCCTGATATCATAAACAGTGGGCATTTTTAGTTAACCATTCTGTTATAGTGACAATACTTACTAGTCAGATACATATAGCATGAGGCATCCCAAAACCCAGCAGTTGTTGGTACTTTTATTTAGCCATTCCGTTGTAGTGAAGCTGATTACTAGTCATCATAAAGTCAAATTTATAGCACTACTTTAGTTATAGTTATCTATGATCGAGATACTGTGCTCCAAGTCGTCCATAACCGCGGACACGGCTTTCAGAAAGTTTTACCCTGCAGGGGTGCACAAATAGAAACACACGCACGATTAACCTCGAAAAAAACCAAATGAAAACCTAACAAGGCATCACGACAGAACATTCGCAAGATTCATATTTGATTTCAGGAGGCCACCCCACCAAGCTACCCGCGACGAAGTTGGCCGGCTCCGAGACGGACCCATAGGTTTGTGCCAATGGATGTAAACGACTGGGAACCCGAAAGTGTGACTGGGCTTGTCGATACCATGAAAACATTCCATATTTGTTCCTAAACAGTACAGGCGCTCCACGCTCAATCGTAAATAAAGAAGTAAATCATGGCATAAGTACAAGATAGTAATAAAGCCCCAAACTAGTTTGTGGCCTCAAGGAATTAAATATGACTCAAGCTAGGGTTAGGGGGATTCATGGTCCCACATGCGGATAGTGCGAATATTCAAAGAACAGGTATCAAGTACTCGGGGTCCTACGGGACACAAGTGGACGGTTAAAAACCAAATAACATCTATTACCCACCTGTGCCTCTGCATTATTTACCTACTTTAATTTTAGTTATTAAACGGTAATTAAAGCCATGATTATCTCCAACATTAAACATACGACATTACTCCAACAACTGTGGAAGATCGACGACACGACACATCACCTGCGCAAGCAACTATGACTCGCAAGGCCAACTATCTACCAAACAACAGGTAATAGGATGTGTCCATGGCAATATAAGGGCGGCGGGGAAGTATAACAAGATACGGAATCTATAGCATCGCAACACAGATAGTAATAGATCAATAGGAGGAAATAAAGACTATAAATGTAAAATAGGTAGAAAGGGGGAGAATGCTCGCCTGAAAAACATTGCCGAAGGTTCATTCGAAGATCGGGGCGAAGCTCACATCAACTCATCGGTCTTATCCGCGAAGAAGCAAAAGACTAGAAGAAACATCGGATGCACTATTTAATACTACGACAGAAGATCGGGCATGATGCATGTATGATGTATGACATGGCAAATGTGCGATGCAATTAGGTAATATTAAGCGGAACCGGGGTCCCGGCATTTAATTATATGGTTCTAGTTGTTTAGTTACCCCGCAATTTAAATGTTGTCTTAACATGGAAAAATATATCACCGGTTCGCTACATAATTTTAAATGGGGGCCATATAAGACTGGATTCGCCCGCATATCGTCTCCATATTTAATTTAAGGTGAATCGGCATAATGCCCCCAAACCACATGGTATGTATGCAAGTATGAACAATTATATGCAACAGGTATATATGTCATTTATAAAAATAGGGGTCTTGGATAGGGGTCACACATATTAGGGGTCGAAGATCTTGGTTCCGATGGTTCGGGGGATCGGTCTTCGAACACCGAGAATGGATCTTCGGATTCCAAAAGTGGATCTTGAGGTTTCCGTGATGGAGGTCATGGCATGCCGATGGATTGGTCTTCAGCGGGATCGGTCTTCGGATCAGGGCGACGAGGCTTTGGGTCCGGGAAGGAGATCTTGTGCCCATGTTGGGTGATCTTGGGGTTTCGGCTTCAGTTCCATGATGGCTAGGGTCGACACCGGTAGTCTTCAGACTGATGGTTTCATTCGTCGGGAGGTGTCCTGGATCCAAGCGAGAGGCGACTAGAAACACGCCGGGTGGACCTCTGGTCTTCTTACCAACTTGATACCCTTGCCTGAAGGATTTGTGGCACCTAGTGGAAGACAAGAAGGTACACATAGGACGAGCGGTGGACGGCAGAGGCGAGGCCAGGGCGACGCCGAGCGGGGCAGAGGGATCAGGGCGGCGCCAAGCGGTGGAGGCGATGGCGGGCGAGGTCGGGATGGAGGAAGGCCATGATGACGAAGCCGGAGAGAGGGCGACCGGAGATAGAGAAGGTGATCGATAGCGCTCGACGACGCGCGTGGTCCGGTGGCCGAGGCGGGTCGCAGGGATGGAGACACGAGCGTCGGGGAAGGGCGACGACCTGGCGCAGAGGCGAGGAGGACGTGGCGGCGGCCACAGCGCTGAACGACCTTGTAGGGGCGGAGAGCTCGACATGCTCGCACGGGTGCGGCCAGGGACGAGCAGAGGAGGTGGTGGCCAAACCGGGGGCGACCGGACGTGATCCCGAGGTGCAGACCGCGGTGGCATCGGTTGGCTACGGGCAGCTTACAGAGAGCGGCGGCGGAAAGCTCGCGGTGAGAGGAGGGGATCTAGGGAGGCGGCCGATGCTGGACCTCTCCTGGCAGTAGGAAAGAGGGAACAGAAGGAGCGGGGTCGTGGGGTAGGAGGCAACGCGTACGGGAGGGGATCGCGGGGTGGGCCAAGAGCAGGGCCGGGGTGGACGGGTGGTGGCCAGGGGTTGTGTTACGTGACCATGTGGTGTGTGTGAGTGCATGCGTGCGTGTGTGCGTGCTTCCGCGGTGGGAGTGGGGCCAAGGGAGGGGTGGTATGCGGGGTGTACAACGGCGGCGGGAGGAGGGAGTAGGTGGGTCTAGGGTTGGAAGAGAGGAGGGGATTAGGGTTTCTAGGTGTAGGGTGGTAGTTGGATGGTTGCTGGGCTTTTGGGCCTGGCGGCTGGCTGACTCCCCCACAAAAAATATATTTATTTTTATTATAGTTGGTTTTAATTTAATAAAAGGTTTTGTAAGATAGTTTTAAACAAATAAAATATTCCGACCTGTAAGATCCCTTCCTTTATAAAGGAAAAGGATCCCTGTGATTGCAATGCTAGTCCCTGGATCAATAGCTAGCATCCACAGTTAAGATGTAATATCAAGAAACAAAGGTCATAATACAACTTTATAACCAGGAATAAAATAATTTATTACATCTTACATAGATCATTTGGCTATCTCATTACAATGTAGCAGAATATAACGATAACATGGGGTCCTTCATCTTCAAAGTGCCACAGGCAAACATGTTGGTTGTAGACTTGTAATCTTAATTCAACAAACTTCAATAATATCAAACAAACCTGCAACATAACAAGTTACAGCCACAAGGGTCAATACATTTGAATTGTATTGGAAAGTGATACTATGGTAGTATAGTGGAGTCTATCATCTATATGCATTTGGCTAAGTGGATCTTAGGCTTGCATTGCTCAAAATAGATTTTCCTTATCATTTGAAAACACTAAGTTTTTGCTTGACAAAATCTTTCCCAAGGCATCTCCCAATAGAAATTGGTGATCCTTCAACCCTTGTTCAACCACAAGCTTTTAACTTAGAAATTGGGATGAGGAGATTCTTGATAGCTTCCATGTCTTGATGCTCAAATTGTCCTTTGCCAGGGACATGGCTAAGTACTTAGATTTTTCACTCTGCAGAGGTGGTGCACTTTCCCCACAAGACTTGGTTTCACCAAGACAAGATCTTTCAGAAGCCTTCCCTTAGACCAGAATGAACGCGTTCCAACCTATCATTCCACTACCACCAACTGTCCATTTGGCTAAGTTATTGCAACCTATATGATCCAGGCAGAGCCCATAATGCCAAGTGGCTGCACTTGAAGCTTCTCAACATTTGACATCTCAAATCTCTTTGTTCCCGGGTGGCCATCCACAAGTGAGATACACAAAGGTAAACCATAGAAATGGTCCTTGTGAACCACTCAACACAAACCATTCCTTCCATTCCACCCAGGTGATTCATTCACTTAGTTGTTTTATTAAACAAAACACAAGTCCACAGACTTAGAAATATTCCATAGTATGAATATATATTCCACCCTTGTTTTCTACTAGCTAAGCTAAGCATGATAGTAGTAGGATTATTAACTTAGGAAATTTCTACTAAGGTTTCATCTACTAGGATTTCCCATGGCATAGTTTATACTTAGCAAAAATTCCATGCAAGTCCTACTTAGAAATATCATTAATGCATAATGAAAATAATGGGACAAAAGTATGTAGCATCACTTGCCTTTTTGGTAGAGAATATAAGTTCACTCCTTGTCTTTGCAATGATCACACTCTTCAAATCACTACAATTCAATCAAGCAAGGGAACAATTTCAATCTACCATTCAAGCAAACATCACATAAAATAATAGCAAAAAAACAATGCATGCAAGCATGCCAAACTTTGTTTTATTTACAAAAGTGGTTTATAATAGGTTATAAACATTATAAAACACTTATTGGTCATTTTATAAAGTGGCAAAACTATTTGCAAAAGATTCTACCTATAAACCATTTTTAATCCAAAGTATTATTTTATGTGGTGAAGAAATGTTTTTAATAAGGCAACAATCTATAGGGTTCACAAAATATGTTTTCAAACCATAAAACCTTGTATTTAGGGTCAGAGAGTTTATTACAAAATATTTCTCAAAGATTTTCTCCCAAAAGCATTTTTAAATAAATAAACATTATTTTTATTTGACTAGAAATGGTTTAAATCAAAGATTCATTCTTTTGCTTCACCAAATATATTTTTGAAACCACAAATTGATTTCTATGGTCAGTAGGTTCAAAACAAACAATTTGCCAAAATTTTTATCTCAAAAATCATTTTAGAACAATTTTTATATTCTAAACTTGCATACACAAGTTTCTGAAAAAACAATCAATTTAATAGAAGCATTTTACTAAACAAAGTGCATGGTCAGAAAGTACTTGTCTTGCTGATTCCATTGATATAAAATTTGCAAATTTTGGACGTGTGGTTTGGAAGTTATGAATTTTACAAAATTGAACCACAAATAGATCAAATCTGTTTTTAAAACAGACTCTGTGACACGTGGCGCTATCCTACTGGCGCGTACCGTTTCGCGCGGATCAGCAAATACAGCCGTTAGATCTAATTACATCGCACGGTTCAGAGGCTCTCATACCCCTTCGCTTAAGTGACTCCATCTAAGCCTCAGGATCAAGATCCAACGGTCCTAGTGTAATGACCTAGAACTGGCGGCGCTGGACTCTGACGCGCGGCGGAGGCGGCCTGGCAGTGGCGTCGCCAGCGATGCAGGAAGCGAGAAAGAGAGAGAGGGGGCTCACCGGATTCGCTGTACGATGCTGATGCTCAACGTTTTCTCGGGGAGGCAGGGGGCGCACGGGGTGGTCGATAATTGCTCGTCGGAGTAGTGGTCACCGTCGGTTGCGCTCAGACGTCGTTGGTGGCGAAGCTACAGAGCGGGCTAAGACGAGTGGAAGACACGGTCAGATGCACAAGGTCGTGGCACGCACAGGAGTATCAAAAAGAGGGGAGAGGGAGGTCAGAGCTCACCATGTGGAGTCGCCGGAGTCGAGGCAGAGGGTGGCGGAGTTCAGTCGAGGTTGTTGCCGAGCGTCTGAGGCTCGCGCGAGTGAGGGAAATGCACTGGCAGGTGCAGGAGATGATGGGAGCAAGCTCGTGTGCTTTGGAGGCAGTGGGGCTAGCGGTGGTGGATGGAATCGTCGGAGAATCTCGCGGGAGCCGTGGATGTTGCCGAGAGAAATTCGGGCAGCCCTGGGGCGGAGGAGGTGCGGTGAGTGAGGGAAAAGAGGGAGAGAGGTCAGGGGCTTATGTACGCGTGATCGCGGGGCTGTTAAATGGCGTCGTTACTACGTATTAACTCGAGGAAACAGTGACAGAATGACCGGGGAGGTGGGCGTGGTCTTCGCGCGGGTGAGAACGATGATTAGGTGGCAGTGGGGTCCGTTGTCAGCGTGAGGGAGAGAGGAGGAGTGGGTCCTGGTGTTCTGTGACTGGGTGAGTTCTTTCCGCGGTGAGAAAACGTTTCGGGGAAGAGAGGGAGAGGTGGGCTGCGAGTGGGCTTAGTGGGCTGGGTTGGCCAGATTCATTTTTTTATCTGAATGCTTTCCCTTTTTATTTTCTCATATTCTATTTTGGTTTTTATTAAACAATTCAAACAATCATTTGAATTCAATCCTTTGCCAAATTTTGTGAATAAACAAACCCTGTTTATTACCACATTCTGAAGTTAAATTTAGAATAAACCTTTTATTATTTTAGTGTCTTTTTAATTATTTAAAGTAGGCCCTTGTTTTAATTAAAATAAGATCAAATATAATTTTTAATCCTTATTTAAATTTCATTTTTCCACAAAACCTTTTCAGTAAGTTTTATTCAATTATTAGGGTGTCAAAATATTCACCTAGAACTATTTGGAAAATATTTATTAATCATTTTTAATTTGGTACTTGTCCTTTATTCTCATGAAATCAAATATAGTTTTAATTCCATAAATTTTATTTGGAAGTTTTCTTTGATCTTATTTAGGTCAATTGATTCACTTTTATTCCACTTGGGTAAATTCCAAATATCTTTTCCCATGATTTAATTAACCATTTCTTAATAGGGATTTTGTCTTTATTCAATTTGGTTCATGCCATTTTATTTTATTTTGGAAAATTGTTTATCCTTATGTTTTATTTGGATTTGGATTATATCTTATTCCATTTGATTATGGTCTTTACCAAGATTTAATTTGGTCTTTAAATATTCTTTATTTAATAATTCTTTCCTTATCTTATAAAATCCATAACTTTTTATTTATAGATCCAAACTTGGTGATTCCAATTTGTAAAATCTTATTTGATATTTGTTTATCTTTTTAAATCCTTTTAGGATTATTTTTTCACCATTTTGTATGGATTTTAGATAAGTGCTTTATTAGCTTTGGAAATTACTTTTCCTTATCTTATTTAAATTCATAAGATTTTATTTATGGTTCCAAATTAAGTGAAACCAATTTATATGGTCTTATAATATTTCCATTTGTCATTCTTGATCATTTTAAAAGTTTGCTTGACAACTTTTATATGGATCAGATCCATAGGCTTGGGGATAACTTGGAAATGATTTTTATTCCATTAGGGTTTTGGGTTTGGATTTATTTTCCAAGTGTTTAAATTTCAAGATACATTCATTGAGGAATGCAATTCTCTTGATTTGGATTTTGTTAGATTCAAACTTTAATTAAAGTTTTTTCAAGATGGGATTTTAAGTTTCCATTTAGAAACAAAAGTTTCTTTTCACCCTAAAATTCAACAATCATTTATTTTGTTTATTTATTTTTCACATTACAAGATTTGGAAAATCTTGGGATGTGACACGACCGATCCAGGTTTTGTATTTTTAAAATAAGAGGGAGAGTAATGCCAAAATAAAAATAGGGTTTTAACAAAATGATTTTAGGCAAAGGCATGCGTGATGATGTCATGATGATGCAACAATCCAAACAACAGGCGATATTCTAGTAGTGGTTTTACCCGGGGTGCTACACTTTGTGAATTTTTTGACTGCGACTAGCAGAAATACATGACCACCAGACGAAGATTTATGGAGTTTTCCGACCATATCCAGGCCCCACTAGGCAAACGGCCAAGCCAATGGTATGGGGGCCAATTCTGATGTTTGTGCGTTGGGCTTATTCGCAAAGGGCTAGCATGCCTCGCATGTTCACACGATGTCTGTGGCGTCTTGGACCATTGTTAGACTATAAAATCCCGCTCATAAGGCCTTTGCTGCAATTGCGTGGCTACTTGCGTGGTGTCCGCAGATTCCTTTATGTATATCTTTGAGGATGAGATGGCCTTGTTTGGGTGTGACACAATGTTGAAGTATTCCTGAGATGCTCCTTTTATAGAGTTCACCATTGACAATCTTGAAGGCCCTGGTATGTCGGGCGATGCGTCTTGCTTCAACTGTATCTTCAGGGAGTTCACCGCGTATCATGAATGCCACGTATGGCTGCATCCATGTGGTTTCTATTACCATAACTTCTGCGGGTTCCTCTATTTCTTCGGGGTCTTCCATGCTATATTCTTTGGATGGCGCAGCCCCCGAGCCCTTTGATGACTTGGATTTTTTGCCTGTGGTTTCTGTGGTAGCTTCCTTGATCTTATTGGGTATAATGGAACTATCCATGATCTCCTCCCATAAAACCCTAGGTGGTATGAGAAGGCACAAGGATCCAATGTTCACCAGATTGTTGGCCTCCTCGTTGCTTGCTCGGCTGATATGAGACACCCCACACCTGGCAAAGTGGCCCTCCATGATGTTGTATAAGTCTCGATATGCGATCATGTTTTCGCTAACAGCGTTGCACTTGTTCATCACTTGCTGGGCTACGAGGTTTTAGTCGCCGAAGATTTTTATGCGAGTTGCACCGCAGGCTCCGACCATACGCATACCGTGAAGCAGGGCCTTATATTCGGATTCGTAGTTTGTAGCGTTGGTGAAGCGCATCTGCAGAACATATCGCATTTTGTCGCCTTGTGGAGAAATTAGGATCACGCCCCCTCCTGCACCTTCTGTTTGCTTGGATCCATCGAAGTACATTGTCCATGCGCTGGATAGGTCTAGGGGACCCGCACATTGTAGCTCTGTCCACTCCGTGATGAAGTCAGATAATACTTGGGATTTTATCGCCTTCCTGTTCTCATACATGATATCTCGAGGGTATAGTTCAATGCCCCAAAGAGAGACATGCCCTGTAGCTTCCGGGTTATTTAGTATGTTGGAGAGAGGGGCCTCATTGACGACCACTATCGGATGCTCTAAAAGTAGTGGCACAGTTTGCGCGTTGTCATGAAGATGTCGTATGTGAGTTTTTAGTAATGGGGATACCTTTGCTTCGAAGGCGATAAAATTCACTGAGGTAATACACCGGCCTCTGGACTCCATGAGTTTTCCCCACTTTGGGTCTCTCGACGACTAAAACTGTGTTGACCACCTAGTTCATGGCGGCGGTGTAGAGCAGCAGAGGTTCTTTCTCCTTTGGCAACACAAAGACAGGTGATGTCGAAAGTGTTTTCTTGAGTGCTTCAAACGCTTACTGGACCTCGTCGGTCCACTTGAATGTCTCTGACTTTTTCATGAGTTTGTAGAAGGGGATAGCTTTTTCTCCTAACCGAGCGATGAATCTGCTTAAAGTGGTTGTCCTGCCGGAACTGCAAAGGAACATTTCAGCGGGTTGAGCTTAATGTGGTACTTGTCGAGATTATCAAATGTTTCCTGAAGGTCACTGATAAATGTAGGGGTTCGTAGCATGGAAAACAAAAAAATTCTACCACATGAACACACACAAGAAAGATCTATCTACTAGATTGTAGCAAAGAGTCAATTAGAGTACTCACCCTCGAAGATTCCAAAGCGCTTAACAAGAGAAGATTCTCGTGGATGATGTAGTCATTAACTTGCCGATCTCAAGATCGCGTAGACGATCCTTCTGGTGCCGTGTTCCAGCAGCGCTCCCTCAGTCGGTCACACGTTCGATACTAGATTAAGACCTTTCTATCCCTTGTTAAAGCAGGCATCAAAGTTTGTAGTTCTCCCCTCACGATTCCGGCAACACGATAGCGTGGTGTCGGAGTTAGAGGGAAGATCCCGCAGGGCTTCGACTTAAGCCTGAACAAGTAGGATGGAGTAGAGGGGTTCCCCGGTGTTCTAGGGTTTAGAGGCCGGATAAGAGGAGGCGTGGGCCAGCGGCGGGGTGGGGTTGTGGTGGTGTTGTGTTGGAGGGGCAGCCTCCTCCCCTCTATTTATGAGAGGGAGGTGCAGCTAGGGAGGGAAGGTCGAATCCCCCCCCCAACTCCCTCTCCTCCTTGGCGCATGGTGGAGGGAGAGGAGGTTTCCTCTCCTCCCTCCAGATACATAGTCCCAATTTGTCTTTTCATCTTGCCTTTTCACTTTCAATTTTGGAGTTTGATTTCTCTATTTTATTTGCACAACCCTTTGGCCTAGGACATGATGCAACCATTCCACTTTGTCATGACTCATTCCTGTACCCTTCCCCTTCCGGTTCAGTGAACCTTCTAGAACCTTCTAGATAATTCCGGTGAAAACATCGGAATCATTCCCAAACTCCGGAATTGCACTTTATTTATATGAATCTTATTCTCCGGACCATTCTGGATCTCCTCGTGATATCTCGGATCTCATCCGAGAGACTCCGAACAACATTCAGTTTTCTTACTCACATTCCATATCTACTAAACAACATCAAATCCTTAAGTGTGTCTCCCTACGGTTCGTGAATTATGCAGACATGACCGAGACTCTTCTCTAATCAATAACCAATAGAGGAATCTAGAAATTCATTTGGCTCCCACATATTTCTACGATTACATTGCGATCAAATGAACCATTTACATACGATACCAATTTCCCTTTGTCTTGAGATACTTTACTTATCCGAGGTCTGATCATCGGTATCTCTGCATACCTAGTTCAACCTCGTTACTGATAAGTACTCTTTACTTGTTCCTGTGATATGTGATCCTTAGTGAGCCAGTCACATGCTTGCAAGCTAATTGGATGACATTCCACCGAGAGGTCCCAGAGTATATTTATCTGTCATATGGATGGACAAATCCCACTCTTGATCCATGTTCCTCAACACATACTTTCCGAACACTTAATGCCACCTTTATAACCACCCAGTTCCGAAGTGGTGTTTGATGTCATCAAAGCATCCATCCGGTGATGGTGATTAGCATGATCTCATGGTCGAAGGAATTAGGTTACTATGTATCAGAAAGCTTATAGCAAACAAACTATTCAAATGACTTGATCTTTATGCTACGCTTATCTATAGGAGTATGTCCATCATACCATTCTCCTAATGATATGATCTTGTTGTTAATAACATCTCAATGTTCATGATCAGGAAACCATGATCATATATTATCCAACAAGCTAGTTTAATAAGAGGCTTTACTAGGGACTCTTTTATGTTTACAAACCACACAAGTATTAATGTTTCCATTTAATACAATTATAGCATGGGATGCAAAAATTTATCATAAGCATGAAGACATGATAATAACCACTTTATTATTGCCTCTTGGGCATATCTCCTATAGTCTCCCACTTGCACTAGAGACAATAATCTAGTTTCAAATATTTGTGTAGTCAACACCTATGGCTTTCCCGTGTTGTATGTACACAATTGCTAGTGGTCAACTGATCTTCAGATCCGACACTTTCAGGTCCGTGTGTAATTGCATGTCTTTGCGTATCTACGCATCACTCATTCTATAATGAGATGGCTTTGTATAAATTTTGTCTTTTGGTGAGACCTTTAGTTTCTTGGAGTTAAAGCGTGTTGATAATATTGCCGTACAATATATCTTCATAGTACTATCCTGCTGTGAACCACACCTAGTTTGATAACAAACTACTTGACACAAATGCCCTCTTTTGCTGCTTTAATAGCAGTCATATACTTAGCCTTTTGTTGTAGTATCTGTCACAATGTCTTAACTTTGGAACTCATCCAAATCCATTATGGAACTTACTTTCCATTATATTGTGCCACCCTTAGTTTAGATTGATATAAACTTAATTTGTACTTTGTGACAAAACTAGTATTAATGTAGTACTTTTATAATGAACTAACCATCTATTTGTCACTTCTACAAAAATAATGTATTCTTAGTTATTCCAAAAGATCATAAGAATATCCTTACTATCGTCCAATGATCATCTTATGAATGATTCTGGCATGTGCTCATAACATTTAGAGTATAGGACATATCTATATGTGTACATATCACAACAAAATAATGTACTTCGTCTTTTCATCAAGTAAAAATACTTGAATCTTTGTTTCACTTACCAAGTGTCCATGCACTTGAATTTCGATTCAATCGTTTTTGTGTGACAAGAACCTTTCTTGTCATTTCCATATTGAACTCATTCAATATCTCATCTATATACATTTGGCACAACCATATTAGCGTCTCAATCTATCCATATAGATATTGATGCCAACATTCGGGTTTTGCCTAAGTCTTTCATCGAGATGAAATTCTTAACTTTTGTGTTAATAAAAGATACATCATTTCAAATTAACAAGATGTCCTCCACATAATGTATTAGAAATATGTCTTAGCTCTCCCATTAATTTCTTGCAAATGTAAGAATATTCATCGTCTCCGATGAATTTAAACTCTTTTAACAGTTTCATCGTGGTGAAGATTCCAACTCCGCGATGCTTATTTCAACCATTGAAGTTTGCATACGCTTTTAGCATCCTTTGAATTAACAAAACCCTTTGGATCGTTTTCTGTACACGTCCTAGGCAACCATTCTATTAAAAAAACTTGTTTTGTTTATTCAACTACCACATAACAAAATTATATGTAGTGATTGCTACATTAATCCATCTAGACTAAATTTCGCTCTAAAAGATCAAATCTTGTCATAATCAACTGCTTGAACATTGTCGTGAACTCTTTCCCGACATGTCGACTATTTCATAGATGTAAAAAATCCATGTCTATTTCTTTATAGATCTAAATATGACTGTAAGGTTTTTACACCTTTCTAGAGGGTCTTCCAAGTTTAAAGCTTGTTTTCTCGTGTATGAAACTATCACGGAATATATAGCTTCAAGCCATTGATGGAGTCAGGGCTCATCATCGCTTATTTGTATGTAGTCGGTTCATCATTGTCGAACAACGATGATTTACTCTCAAACCTTAGTATTTGATTGTTGAACCGACCTACTTGTTTTAATAGTAACTTAGAACTCCGTGACCACAACTTTTGAGGCACGTGAGCCATGAGCATTGTTGCTGCCTCCGGAACACTTTTTGGCGCTGTGCAACTTTGCACATATAGCTAAGGTTATTTTAACCTTATCAAAGTTTCTAAAGCTTTAATCTTTAATCTTTTAGTCTTTTTAGTGTAAACGCGGTAGTCTCTAAAGTTTTAATCTTTTAAATATAATGGCAGTTTTATAAATTATACCTTTGATCTTACCATGTCAAACCAGGTTTTATTACATATCTCAAACACTCCATACTCATATGGTGTTTAGGAAAACGCAAATCCGTGGAACGATTCGTCAAATCTTAATTGTTATGCTAAACTTGTAACTCAGATATCTTCCTTTATGATCCTTTCATAAATTCTATATTTTCTTGTTACATTGATTTTGCACTTCATCTTGAAAGTCTTCGAACTTTTTCAAATGTTTCACACTTCATCCTTGTTAAGTAAATATTCATATATTCACTCAAATTTTCGGAGAAAGCATATGAAGCTGAAATTCATCGCTCTTGACTATAAATAATGGACTTCATACATATATATGTACAAGTTCCAATAAGTTAGTCTCTCGTTGCCTTATGGCCTATGAACGAAGTTTTAATTATCTCTAGGAAAGTTTCACAAGCGTCATTTGATCGAAATCAAAAGACTCCAAAATCCCATCCACATGGAGTTTCTTCATGTTTTCTTTCCAATATAATTTAAACTGCGATGTCGCTTCTTAAGTGATGTTTCGAACAATTGACTTTCGACATTTTTAGCACTAGTTTTATGGATGTGATATCTCCAACGAGATTTGTAAATCATCCATCTTTTATGGATTTCACCAATTATTTTAACAACCCTTTTGTTCTCATAATACCTGATTAAAATAACAATTATTGGAACAAATATTGAAGGTATGGTTGGTGTTTAATGAGAAATACAACAACACTTTGTTTTTTATGAACATCATCACATATTCTTTTGCTAGTTACGTAGGCCATTGCAATTCATGAATTGTGTTGTTTCGTATGACAATTCACACCAACAAATTCAGTATCCAATATTTAAGAACCACATTATTTAATAAGCAAAGAATATAGCCATAACATGTATATCTTCTATATACCTAAGCTAAACAATTCTAGTCTTTTCTCTTCTGCCAAATATTTTTCCAGAATTCTCTTTCGATATTTGTTTATCCTTTCAAAAGAATCTATCAACATCAACAGTGGCGCCATACTCATGACACATAATCCAAATCATGTATAGTTAAATACCAATGTCTTTGGACTTGCACTTTGAAGTGGATCACCATCATCAAATGCTTGGTGTTCTTTTAAATTCCATTCTTTAGTAATCTTTTAGTGTAGTAAACATTTTAGCTACATCTTATATTCATCCTTATCATGGCAATTTCCATGATCAAGCTACTTTAGCTTATAACGGTGAATCGCGAGGATAATGTTGCTTTCCAAAACCTTTTGGAGGATTAGAGCGACTAGCGTCTGCAAATTCTCATCAAAATATGAGAACACAAACTTTTCCATATTATACTCTATCATGTTGCAACCAAAACATCATTTCAGATATCGCAATATCTTCCACACATGATGGTTTCTGAAAAAATCTGTTAGCTCCTAGATAACCTTGATATTAAAACAATATTTTTAATATCAAGAATCATGGAGATAAACATGATACTTATATACTAACACTGGAATTGTTACTCTTGAATTAATACCAATTATTAAACTCCATGGAGTAACCGGAACTTACTGAAAGTTTGTAATAGGACCTTTTAAACTTTAGATTAACACTTCAAAACAATACAATACCAGTTCGTAAAGTAACTAACCAATATTCTATAGTTCTATTATCTCAATTATAAATAAGCGCAATGTGGTAAACGGATGCCAATGACTACAACAACTATGCAAATTCACTTTGTTTTAATTTATGATAAATAGTGTTCAACTTTTAATCATATTACTGTTGAACTCCCACTCAAAACAATATCCCTCACATTGTTTTAGTGATCACATGAACCAAATCCACTACATCAAGTCCGATCATCACAAGAGATGATGTAGTTCCAAAGGCGACCAATCAACATGTTCATCTTATCTACTATATGACTCATGCTTTACCTTTCAGTGATCTGTGTTTCGAGACCATGTCTGTACATGCTAGGCTCGTCAAGATCAACCTTAGTTTCTGCATGATCAAATCTGGCTTGCTTACGTTTTATGCACACGTTGATTCTATCACACTCGATCATCACGTGGGGATTCGAAATGACAAGTCTTGGTAACGGTGCTAATCAAGGGTGAACACTTTACTTGATAATTTTGTGAGAGGGATCATCTTATAATGCTACCTTCGTGATCTAAACAATACAAGATTCATAAAAGGATTAACATCACATGCAATTCAAAATATGTGATATGATATGGCCTTTCTTCTTGTGCTTGCAATCTCCATCTTCAAGCATGAACATGATCTCCATCATCACCGGCGTGGAGTCAAGGTCAATGGCACCACTCCATGGTTGTCGTCCACAGCATCAACTATTACAACTACATTGAATAATAGACACTATAACATCCCAAAATTCATCAAATGCAAAATCATGTATTGCATTCATATCATCATAGCATTTAGAGCTTGCATAAAAAATTTCAAAGTTTGAAACCAAATAAAACCATATTTATGCCCTTTTTATTATATACATATGAGGTGTGGTCTTATTTTTATTTTCAAAAGACCAAAGTGTTTTTGAGTGGTTAGATGTGGTTGTCACACTTTTGAATGCTAGGATCATAGTACAAAAGTTTGGAGAAGATTTGAATTCAAACAGATTTGAATTCAAACAGATTTGAATTAGGGTTTCAAAACCTTTTCTAAAAATCAAAACAGAAAAGAAAAAGGTTAAAAAAACGACATTGCCTATCTAGCCCAGCAACCTATTCGTCCCATCTAGCCCACCCGGGTTCCCCCTCTCTCTTTCTCACGCGCCCGCGCCACACCCTCTCGCTGATAGCATGGCCCCACTGCCACCTCTCCCCTTTGTCCCCAAATTTTGCGCGACGACCAGCTCCGCCGCTGCCGTTTCTACAAATCAACGCGCCTTGATTCCGATTTATTGCAGGCGTTAATACCTCCCCCTCGAGTAGCTACTTAACCCCCTCTTCCCCCGCATCATTTCCCCTCACTCAGCACCACCAGATTGGTCCCAGGCTGCCAGAAATTGAGCTCGCACTGCCGCTGCCCGACGCACTCCGGCGAGCTATTCCAGTGAGCATAGCGCGCCCCTTTACCTCTCGTTCACGCGAGTGTGTTCCTCTTGTTCTTGCGCATATAATCGTGCCTATGGTTTTCCCCAATTCGCCCCAGGTCGTTGTCCCCGTCATCAGCTGCAAGCACCTGAGGCTCCGTCCAACTCCGACGAGGGATTCCGGTAAAGTTCGAGTGCCCCTTACCCTCTGATTCAAACCAGCATGTGCGCCGTGACATTGTGCACTTCCTAATGCCATTTGTTTGCCTTCTGGTTACCTAGGTCGTCGCCTTCGTCTCCACCAGCACGCACCCGACGCCAGTGAGATCTCCGACGAGCTCCCGCGTCCACGACAGTGCGCCCCTGTCCAAACCACGACCACCTTGAGCTTCCTCGTATCCACGCGACGCTGGTAAGCATCTGCATCATCCCCTAACCCCTCTAGACTCGATGGAGTGTCACCGAAAGTGCCGCCGTCGCTGCCAGCGCCATCAGCGCCACCCCACTATGGTCGCACCGTTCAGATCCGTTGGATCTAGATCCTACGTCATAGATTAGATCACTTACTGAACCGTTACGTTTATATCTGTCGCGTTGGATCTGACTTGATCCAACGGCGTGGAAGCGTTATCCGCGCGAAGCGGTATCAGCGAATTAGATGCTGCCACGCGTATGTGAATTAGATTTAAAATCTGTTTTTTAAATCTATTAGTGATTTAAACTTGTAAAATTCATATCTTTTGGTCTCTTTATCCAAAAATTGCAAATAATATATCAATGGATTCATAAAATTAAGCCCTACACACTTATGGCCTTGAATTATTCATTTGCTTCTGGAAAAAGAGGATTATTTGCAGAAGCATTTGTAGGCCTAATTTGCAAATAAAAATTATTTGGAAAATTGTTTTAAAGTAAATTTGAGTTTGTTTAGACTTTAGAAGGTTTATTTTGTGTTCAGTACTGTTTGCTTTGACTTATTTAGTGTAGAAAATCATTCCATTGCATTTTCATGCATTCATATGTATTTTTGTTTGAATATTGAAATGTGAATATGGTGTTATGATTTTATGTGTAGATTTTGGTGAATGTGGTGATTGTGATTGTGAGGACTGTTGCTATTCCCCAGCTACCAAGGAAAGTGAAGCTTCATATTTTGTCCTACTATTTTATCTATGCACTAGTGATATTTTGAGTAGGAAATTGCATTGGAAATTTTCTAAGTATATTCTATGCTATGACTTCGGAAATCCTAGTAGATGTTGTCTTAGTAGTTTTTCCTTAAGTTAAGAAACTTGTTATACTAGTATGCTTAGCTTAGCTAGTAGAAAACAATGGTGGATTATTCATGCTATGAAATATTTCTAAGTCTATGACTTGTGTTTTTGATTAATAAAACAACTATGTGAATGAATCGCCTGGGTGGAATGGTATGGTTGGTTGGTTTATGTTGAGTGGTTACACAAGTCCCATGTCTATGGTTTACCTTGTGTATCACACTTGTGTATTGCCACCCAGGAACAAAGGGATTTGATATGTTTAGTGTTGAGAAGCTTCTAGTGCAACCACATGGCATATGGGTTCTGCCTTGACCAACTAGGTTGCAAGAACTTAGCCAGATGGACAGTTGGTGGTAAGGTTAATAGGATGGAACGCGTCCATGGTGGTCTAAGGGAATGCTTCTGAAAAGTCTCATATTGATGCATGTCAAGTCTTGTGGGGAAATTGCACCACCTCTCGAGAGGGTAAAACCTAAGTACTTAGCCGTGTCCCCGGCAACGGACAATTTGAGCATCAAAGACATTGAAGTGATCAAGAATCTCCTCATCCCAATTTCTCTAAGTTAAAACTTGAGGTTGAACAAGGGTAAAGGTTCACCAATGTCTATTGGTGGTTCCTTGGGTGTTTTCGTCAAACAAAACCTTTGTGTTTTCAACTAATAATAAAAACCTTATTTTGAGCAAAGCCAGCCTACACTTAGCCAAATTCATATAGATGTTAGATACTACTACTCTACTATGGTATCACTTGCCAATACAATTCCAAATGTATGGACCCTCTGTGGCTGTAACTTATGATGTTGCAGGTTACTCTGATGGAGACTAGGGTTGCAAGTCTACACTCAACATGTTTTCCTATGGCACGTGAAGATGAAGACTTATAGTCATTTGCATTATGTTATGAACTCTATGTAATAGCCTTGGGCTATTGAATTGTAAAGACTATGTTATCTCTGGAATGCCGATGTAATAATGACCTTTGTATCTGTGTACTTCATCTTAAACTGTGGATGCTAGCATTTTGATCCGGGGACTAGCATTGCAATCACAGGGGCCTTTACCTTTAAAAGGTGGGGTCTTACAGGTGGTTTTAGAGCACTGTGTTGCCTCTAGGATTATAACCCTAAGATGGATTAGACTAAGGAAACCACTAGGGAAAAAATGCAACTCTTTGCAAAAATTCCACACTTGTATTTTCTTCTCGTAAACCTCTCCTAATCTTCTTTCTCATCTCTATTTGTAGATGGCCACCATCAAAAAAGTCATCAAGAAGGTATCACTCATGACCATGACCTTAGAATGTGAGACGGAGTTTCCCAAGGCACTCAAAAACCTCATGGTTAGCTTGGTAATACATGGTGAGGCCGTATACAAGGGATTCCCAGTGATGGATGAAGGAGAAGAATATTGGTGGGTACAACTCCACTTATACAAAAACAAGGGGGACAACCACAAGGAGTCGGGATTCTGCATGGTCACCAACTCAGAAATGCATATGTCATTCTTTGACTCTGCAAGGAATGCAACTTGGAATGCTATCAAAGAGCTTGGTGAAAGACTCAAGTGTAGAATGCTCAACACTCAAAATGACCTTAGAGAGGATAAGAAGTATACCCAAGACTTAGATACCACCATAAAACGTCTAAGGGAAGATATCATAGACTTAGCATATGAGTGAGAATTGTGATGTACTCCGATAGTTGGACCACCACACTTGTTGTTTTCCGCGTTGATAATTTTGATCATACCAACCTATGTGGTATGACAAAATATTGTCTAAGTTATGATTGAACCTTAGTGTGTGTGATAGATTATTGTATGCCATGACTTGTGTGTTTCATTGTTGAATGTATGCTTTTGGCTTTTGTTTCCCTATCTTATGTTTTCCCTTTACTTGTGTTGTTTCTAATTTTTTCTCTATCTTATGCAATAGATGCCTAGCTTTGTTATCAGCACCGCCGAGGAGTTCAAGGGAACTCGTTTTGGTTCTCGTATTGTGGAGCTCACTAGTTTGCTCAATCTCCCCTCCCTAGCATTAAGGTACTTCATCTTACGAAGTTCGAGAGGAAGGATCTATGCGGATTTAGAGTATCACAGCCTAGACGCGAGTCGGAGCCACCCACCGAGGATATTGCCTTCAAGTTGATGCACGATGACAAGGAGAAGGGACTCGATGTTGTCATGCAGGAGCTACTTGGACGCCTTTGTGGACGTCACTCCACCGAGCTCAGGGGCCTCTACTTCCACCCATTTGGGAGACGTGATGAGGAGGGAGAGGCAGTAGTGTATGATGACGCTACTAGAGAGACTATCTAGCCAGTACGTCTGTATCTTCAAGACCTAGAGAGCCTCATTAGACACCTCGACACTAATAGGACCAACGTCATGCTTAGCAATGACGAGCTACAGGTTCAGTTGAGGGAGAAGGAAAAGGCCTTCGCGGAGCAGCATGAGATCATCAAGGAGATGAAAGCTAGGTTCGAGAGCCAAGACAAGAGGTTCAAGAATCAAGAGAAGAGAGTGCAATATAGGAACAAGAAGATCAAGGATATGAGGGCCGAGATAGAGCTCAAGGACCTTGAGATAGAGACTCAGCAGGGAGTGATAGAGAGGCTGCGCTCGCAGAAGAGAGCCCTTCGGGCGAAGATCGATGCCTTGACCACCAACGTGGAGGAGTACAAGACAACCATGGAGACAGCCGGACTTACTCTAGTCGACGAGGAGGTCGACATGGAGGAGGAGTGTTGACTACTCGGCTATCTATTTATCTATCATCCTTTCATTTATCGAGTCGCAATGATCATCCAACATGTGGATGGCTTTTCTAGTGTGTTTACTTTTCCAAAACTTGTTGTTTACGTTGTTTAAACTCTAAGTTTACCTTATTCTTGTTTATTGGTGATTGTTGCTATGTGATGTATTGTGCATGTTAGAATCTATGGGTTATATCTCATTACTTATCCTTATTGAAACCACAGATGCCTCCCCATCATGTCAACCCCAACACTAACAACAATAACAACAATGGAAATGAGATGCAGCAGCTGATGACAGCCCAGACTCAGTTGATGCAAATGATGACCCAGTTTATGGCGAATCAAAATCAGAACCAGAACAACAACAACAACAACAACAACAACAACAACAAAAACAAAAACAACAAAACAACAACAACAACAACAACAACAACAAAAACAATCAAAACAACCCACTAGCCTTTGATATGCTTACGAGGTTTTTGAGGTTGAGGCCTGCCAAGTTCTCGGGAACCACTGATCCCATGGTAGCCAATGACTGGATACGTTCTGTGAATAAGGACTTGGTCACTGTGGGCTGCACTGATGAGGAAAAGGTCAGATTTGCAGCACATCTGCTCGAAGGACCAACAACCACATGGTGGGATAATTTCCAAATCAACACTCACATTGAAGATGTGACTTGGGAAATATTTGAGTATGGTTTCCGCACTACTCATATCTCATCAGGAGTGATGAGTTTGAAGAAGAAGGAGTTCCACAATCTTAAGCAACGTCACCGCAGTGTGGCAGAATATATTGAGGAGTTCAACAATCTGGCATGCTATGCACCGGATGATGTTGACACTGATGCTAAGAGGAAGGAAAAATTCCTCGAAGGACTGAATGATGAGATGTGCATGCATCTGTCTGTTGCATATGTCCCAAATTATCATTCACTCTGTGACAAGGACACCATCTTGGAGAGCAAGATGAAACAGGTGGAGAACAGGAAGAGGAAGCATCACTTTGATAAGCATAGTTCTGAATTGTCACACAAGCGTTCCCATGGTGATGATAGTGGAGGTTTTGGGTCCCATAAGCATGGGAAGTATAACCGCCACCACAACAGTAACCGTCACCATGAAAACAAGCACCATCGCAGTCATGACAATGATAGATATAAGAACCACAAGAGCCATAAAAGTGGGAATGGCAATGGAAGTCAACCTACTAAGAGAGACATCAGTCAGTTTGAATGCTTCAAGTGCAAGAAAACTAGGCACTATGCAAATGAATGCCCAGAAAAGAAGGCTGATGGAGCCAACAAGCCAAACCCTTTCCAGAAGGGTCAAGTGAACCACATCAATGTGGAGGAAATCTATGAGGAATCTGATGTTGTGGCTGGTAAGTTCAAGCTTAATTCTTTTCCAGCACTTGTTCTTTTTGATACCGGCGCATCGCATTCATTCATATCAAGAGCATTTGTTGATAAAAATGGACTTTCAACTGAAACTATTAGATGTCCTATTAAAGTAAGCTCTCCAGGTGGAGAGATGATAGTAAATTTTGGATGTCATGATCTAGTGATAGAGTTTGGAAAGTATAAGTTTCTAGTTAGTCCGATAATCCTAGATTCCCAAGGATTGGGTGTAATATTTGGCATGGATTAGATGACTAAGTATGAAGGAGTATTAGATTGTACCAATCGTACTGTTACACTCACAACCCCGGATAAGAAACGGATTAGGTTCAAGTCTAACTTTGAATCTAAAGGGAGTAAGCTAAATTCTCTTAAGGGGGTTAGCATGGACAGTGTACCAGTTGTGAAGGAATATCCAGATGTGTTTCTGGAGGAGTTGCCAGGAATGCCACCAGATAGATATGTGGAGTTCCTGATTGACTTACTACTAGGATCTGGACCAATAGCAAAGAGACCCTACAAGATGTCAGTTGATGAGTTGAATGAACTCAAGAAACAACTTGGAGAACAGTTGCAGAAAGGATTTATTCAACCAAGTTCTTCGTCTTGGGGTGCACCAGTTCTGTTTGTTGAAAAGTAGAACAGAAGTCAAAGACTATGCATAGATTATCGTTCACTCAATGAGGTGACTATGAAGAACAAGTACCCTTTGCCTAGAATAAATGATCTATTTGATCAGCTAGAAGGAGCCCGTGTGTTCTCAAAGATTGATCTCCGATTAGGCTATTTTCAGCTAAAGATTAGAGAATAAGACATACCTAAGACTGCTTTCACCACTAGGTATGGATTGTATGAGTATACTATGATGCCATTTGGACTAACAAATGCACCAGCTTATTTCATGAATATGATGAACAAGGTGTTCATGGAGTTTCTTGACAAGTTTGTTTTCGTATTCATCGATGACATATTGATCTATTCCAAGAGAAAAGGAGAGCATGAGGAACATTTGCGTTTGATTCTTGAGAAACTCAAGGAACACAAGTTATATGCCAAGTTCAGTAAGTGTGAATTTTGGTTGAATGAAGTTGGATTTCTTGGACATATTGTGTCAGGATATGGTATAGCTGTCGATCCCACAAAGGTGTCAGCTGTAACTGAGTGAGAATCTCCCAAGTTAGTTAAAGAAGTTCGTAGTTTCCTAGGCTTGGCAGGGTACTATAGAAGGTTGAGAATTTCTCGAAAGTAGCTAAGCCAATGACGGAGTTACTTAAGAAAGAAAATAAGTTTGATTGGACTGAAGGATGTGAAATCAGTTTCCAAGAATTGAAGAAGAGACTAGTGTTAGCACCAGTCTTATGTCTGCCAGATTTGGAGAAAGATTTTCATGTCTATTGTGATACATCTCACCAAGGATTGGGTGGAGTTTTGATGCAAGAAGGGAAAGATGTGGCTTATGCCTCGAGACAACTCAAAACTCATGAAGTGAATTATCCTACTCATGACTTAGAGTTAGCCTCTGTTGTCCATGCACTCAAAACATGGAGACATTATCTTTTGGGAAAGCGTTGTGAAGTGTTCACAGATCACAAGAGTTTGAAGTATATTTTCACTCAGAAGGAACTCAATATGAGACAAAGAAGGTGGCTAGAGATCATCAAGGACTATGAATTGAGTTTGCAATACCATCCCGGTAAAGCAAATGTTGTAGCAGATGCTTTGAGCCATAAGGTTTATGTGAATGGCCTCACTAAAGGAGAATTGCTTGATGATTTGTGTGCTCAATTCCAAGAGCTAAGATTGGAGATAGTGCCTGAAGGATATCTCATGTCACTTGGAAGTGCAACCAACATTGTTGGACAAGGTCAAAGAAGCCCAAAAGTTGGACAAGGAAATAGAGGAGATTAAGAGTAAAATTAGTAAAGGGGAGGCTAAAGGATTCCATGAAGATGAACAAGGAACTTTATGGTATGGAAAGCGTATCTACATTCTGCAAGATCCGGAGCTTCGGAAATTGATTCTGCAAGAAGCACACAATTCACCATATTCTATTCATCCAGGTAACACCAAAATGTACATGGATGTGAATGAAAGATTTTGGTGGAACAATCTCAATAAAGATATTGTGGAACATATTGCCTTGTGTGATGTGTGTAGTCGAGCAAAGGCGGAACATCAAAAACCGGTAGGGTTATTGCAACCACTACCTATTCCTGATTGGAAGTGGGATAAGATTGGTATGGATTTTATCACCGGATTGCCAAGGACTAGGTCCAGATATGATTCTATTTTGGTTGTCGTGGATCGCCTAACTAAAATGGCTCATTTCATACCCGTGAAGACTACTTATACAAGTGCTAAATTGGCTAAGATCTATATGAACATGATTGTATGTCTGCATGGAGTACCTAAGAGTATTGTGTCTGATAGAGGAATGCTGTTCAATTTGCATTTTTGGTGACAACTACATGAATCATTGGGAACAAGTTTAGAATTCAGCACAACTTTTCACCCTCATACTAATGGACAGACAGAAAGGACCAATCAGATTTTAGAACATATGTTGAGAGCTTGTGCATTGGACTATGGTGCTAGTTGGGATGAAAGCCTGCCTTCCGCAGAATTCTCTTACAATAACAGCTATCAAGCAAGCATAGAGATGGCTCCGTTTGAATTTCTTTATGGAAGGAAGTGTACTACGCCATTACTATGGAGTGGAGTAGGAGAAAGAAATTTGTTCGGACCAGAACTGATCAAGGAAGCTGAAGAGGAAGTCAAATTGGTAAATGACAGATTCAAGATAGCCCAGTCCCGACAGAAGAGCTACGCAGATCACAAGCATAAAGAAGTCACCGATGAGGTAGGTGATAGAGCTTATCTTAGAGTCTCACCACTTCGTGGTGTGAAGAGGTTTGGAGTCAAAGGAAAATTGGCACCAAGATATGTTGGACCATTTAAAATTTTGAGCCGCAAAGGAGAATGGTTTATGAGATAGAATTGCCAGAATCACTGTCTGCTGTTCACAATGTGTTTCATGTGAGTCAGTTGAAGAAGTGTCATCCGGAGATGGAAGAGACTTCATTGAAGGACACTATACCTTTGGAAGAGGTTTAGTTGGAGAGTGATATTACTTATGTGGAGAAACCTATCAAGATTCTTGAGACTACAGAAAGAGTTACTCGTACTAAGACTATCAAATTCTGCAAAGTATAGTGGAATCATCATACCGAGGAAGAAGCCACTTGGGAAAGAGAAGATGACCTTTGGAAAGATCACCCTCACCTATTTGCTAGCCAATCCGGATCTCGAGGGCAAGATTCATATTAAGGAGTTTAGATTTGTAACATCCCAAAATTCATCAAATGCAAAATCATGTATTGAATTCATATCATCATAGCATTTAGAGCTTGCATAAAAAATTTCAAAGTTTGAAACCAAATAAAACCATATTTATGCCCTTTTTATTATATACATATGATGCATGGTTTTATTTTTATTTTCAAAAGACGAAAGTGTTTTTGAGTGGTTAGATGTGTTTGTCACACTTTTGAATGCTAGGATCACAGTACAAAATTTTGGAGAAAATTTGAATTCAAAAAGATTTAAATTAGGGTTTCAAAACCTTTTCTAAAAATAAAAACAGAAAAGAAAAAGGTTAAAGAAAAAAATAAAACCGGCGCTGCCTATCTAGCCCAGCAACCTATTCGGCCTGTCTAGCCCACCCAGGTCCCCCTCCCCCTCTCTCTTTCTCATGCGCCCGCGCCGCACCCTCTCGCTGACAGCACGGCCCCACTGCCACCTCACCCCTTCGTCCCCAAATTTCACGCGACGACCAGCTCCGCCGCTGCCATTTCTACAAATCAACGCGCATTGATTCCAATTGATGGCAGGCTTAATCCCTCCCCCTCGAGTAGCTACTTAGCCCCCTCTGTCCCCGCATCATTTCCCCTCACTCAGGACCACCAGAGCGCCCCCAGGCTGCCAGCAATTGAGCTCGCACCGCCGCTGCCCAACGCACTCCAGCGAGCTATTTCGGTGAGCATAGCGTGCCCCTCTGCCTCTCGTTCATGCGAGTGTATTCCTCTTGTTCTTGCGCATCTAATCGTGCCTCTGTTTTGCCCCAATTCCCCCCGGGTCGTCGTCCCTGTCATCAACTACAAGGACCCGAGGCTCCATCCAACTCCGACGAGGGATTCTGGTAAAGTTTGAGTGCCCCTTACCCTCTGATTCAAACCATCATGTGCGCCTTGACCTTGTGCACTTCCTAATGCCATTCATTTGCCTTCTGGTGACCTAGGCCATCGCCTTCATCTCCGCCAACACGCACCCGACGCTAGTGAGATCTCTGACGAGCTCCCGCGCCCACGATAGTGCGCCCCTGTCCAAACCACGACCACATTGAGCTTCCTCGCATCCACGCGATGCTGCTAAGCATCTGCACCATCCCCTACCCCCTATAGACTCGCCAGCATGTCACCGATAGTGCCGTCGCTGCTGCCAGCGCCGCCCCGCTATGGTCGCACCGTTCAGATCTGTTGGATCTAGATCCTACGCCGTAGATTAGATCAATTACTGAACCATTATGTTTAGATCTGGCGCTTTGGATCTGAATTAATCCAACGGCACGGAAGAGTGATCCGCGCGAAGCGGTATCAGCGAATCAGGCGCTGCCACGCGTCTCTGAATTAGATTTAAAATCTGTTTTTGAATCTATTATAGATTTAAACTTGTAAAATTCATATCTTTGGTCTGTTTGTCCAAAAATTGCAAATAATATATCAATGGATTCAGAAAATTAATCCCTACACACCTATGGCATTGAATTGGTCATTTTATTCTGAAAAAATAGGATTATTTGCCGAAGCATTTGTAGGCCTAATTTGCAAATAAAAATTATTTGGAAAATTGTTTTAAAGTAAATTTGAGTTTGTTTAGACTTTAGAAGGTTTATTTTGTGTTCAGTACTGTTTGGTTTGACTTGTTTAGTGTAGAAAATCATTCCATTGCATTTGTATGCATTAATATGTATTTTTGTTTGAATATTGAAATGTGAATATGGTGTTATGATTTTATTGTAGATTTTGGTGAATGTGGTGATTGTGATTGTGAGGACTGTTGCTATTCCCCTAGATACCAAGGCAAGCGATGCTTCATATTTTTTCCTACTATTTTATCTATGCACTAGTGATATTTTGAGTAGGAAATTGCATTGGATATTTTCTAAGTATATACTATGCTATGCCTTGGGAAATTCTAGTAGATGTTGTCTTAGTAGTTTTTCCTTAAGTTAAGAAACTTGTTATACTAGTATGCTTAGCTTAGCTAGTAGAAAACAAGGGTGGATTATTCATGCTATGAAATATTGCTAAGTCTATGACTTGTGTTTTTGATTAATAAAACAACTATGTGAATGAATCACCTGGGTGGAATGGTATGGTTGGTTTATGTTGAGTGGTTACACAAGTCCCATGTCTATGGTTTACCTTATGTATCACACTTGTGGATTGCCACCCAGGAACAAAGGTATTTGAGATGTTTAGTCTTGAGAAGCTTCTAGTGCAACCACATGGCATATGGGCTCTGCCTTGACCAACTAGGTTGCAAGAACTTAGCCAGATGGACAGTTGGTGGTAGGGTTAATAGGATGGAACGCGTCCATGATGGTCTAAAGGAATGCTTCTGAAAAGTCTCATCTCGATGCATGTTGAGTCTTGTGGGGAAAGTGCACCACCTCTCGAGAGGTAAAACCTAACTACTTAGCCGTGTCCCTAGCAATGGACAATTTGAGCATCAAAGACATTGAAGTGATCAAGAATCTCCTCATCCCAATTTCTCTAAGTTAAAAATTGAGGTTGAACAAGGGTAAAGGTTCACCAATGTCTATTGGTGGTTCCATGGGTGTTCTTGTCAAACAAAAACTTGGTGTTTTCAACTAATAAGAAGAACCTTATTTTGAGCAAAGCCAGCCTAAACTACACTCAGCCAAATTCATATAGATGTTAGATACTACTACTCTACTATGGTATCACTTGCCAATACAATTCCAATGTATTGACCCTCTGTGGCTGTAACTTATGATGTTGTAGGTTACTCAGATGGAGACTAGGGTTGTGAGTCTACACTCAACATGTTTGCCTGTGGCACATGAAGATGAAGACTTATAGTCATTTACATTATGTTATGAACTCTATGTAATAGACTTGGGCTATTGAGTTGTAAAAACTATGTTATATCTAGAATGCCGATGTAATAATGACCTTTGTATCTGTCTACTTCATCTTAAACTGTGGATGCTAGCATTTTTATCCAAGGACTAGCATTGCAATCACAGGGGCCTTTACCTTTAAAAGGTGGGTTCTTCCAGACACGCAGGTCTTAACGAAATTAAAAAACAACCATAAGGCTCCTGTCGGTTGCCGACTTACAATAAGGATCATTGCATACATCATATATAATCACAATCATGGCCATATCACATCACAACATACCCCTGCAAAACAAAGTTAGATGCCTCTAATATTTTTTTGCATATTTTACGTGGTTTGGGGCTTTCAATAAGTACCATTCTAACTTACGAACAAGAACCACAACGTTGATGTTTAAACTATCAAGTGCCCGTTGTAAATTGAATCTTTACTATGATGGGAGAGACAGACACCCGCAAAGCCACTTATGCAATACAAGTTGCATTGTGTGGAGCAAGTCTCATGAATGATGTCATATAAGGTTAGCCCGGGCCGCTTCATCCCACCATCCCGCAATATGCAAAGTACACAAGAAGCAATTGATAATAAAAGCACCACCACCCATCATAACCATTGTGTTCTACTCGTGCGACATATCTACATATAGACACGACTCTGATACCACTATAGGGGTTCATAGCATGGAAAACAAAAAAAAATCTACCACATGAACACACACAAGAAAAGATCTATCTACTAGATTGTAGCAACGAGTCGATTAGAGTACTCACCCTTGAAGATTCCAAAGAGGTTAACAAGAGCAGATTCTCGTGGGTGATGTAGCCATTCACTTGCTGATCTCATGATCGCGTAGACAATCCTTCCGGCGCCGTGCTCCCGCAGTCGGTCACACGTTCGGTACTCGATGAAGACCTTCCTCTCCCTTGTTCCAGCAGGCAGCGTATGTTGTAGTTCTCCCCTCGCAATTTCGGCAGCATGACGGTGTGGTCTCGGAGTTAGAGGGAAGATCCCGCAGGGCTTCGACTTAAGCCGGAGCGGGTAGGATGGAGTAGAGGGTTTCCCCGGAGTTCTAGGGTTTATAGGCTATATAGGAGGAGGTGTGGGCCGGTGACGTCTTGGGCGGCGACGACGGAACGGTGGCGCTGGGCGGCGGCGGCTGGCGGCGCGGTGGCGGGGTGGGGTTGTGGTGGTGTTGTGTTGGAGGGGCAGCCCCCTCCCCTCTATTTATTAGAGGGAGGGGCAGCTAGGGAGGGGAGGTCGAATCCTCCCCCAACTCCCTCTCCTCCTTGGCGCGTGGTGGAGGGAGTGGAGGTTTCCTCTCCTCCCTCCACCAGGATACATTGTCCCAGTTTGACTTTTCAAACTTTCCTTTTCACTTTCAATTTTGGAGTTCGATTTCTCTCTTTTATTTGCACAGCCCTTTGACCTAGGACATGATGCAACCATTCCACTTTGTCATGACTCATTCATGTACCCTTCCCCTTCCGGTTCGGTGAACCTTCTAGACCCTTCTAGATAATTGCGGTGAAAACACCAGAATCATTTCCGAACTCCGGAATTGCACTTTCTTTATATAAATCTTATTCTCCGGACCATTCCAGATCTCATCGTGATATCCCGGATCCCATCCGAGACCCCGAACAACATTTAGTTTTATTACTCACATTCCATATCTACTAAACAACACTGAATCATTAAGTGTGTCTCCCTACGGTTCATGAATTATGCAGACATGACCGAGACTCTTCTCAGATCAATAATCAATAGAGGAATCTGGAAATTCATATGGCTCCCACATATTTCTACAATTACATTGCGATCGAATGAACCATTTACATACGATACCAATTTCCCTTTGTCTCGTGATACTTTACTTATCCGAGGTCTGATCGTCGGTATCTCTGCATACCTAGTTCAACCTCGTTACTGATAAGTACTCTTTACTCGTTCCTATGATATGTGATACCTTGTGAGCCAGTCACATGCTTGCAAGCTAATAGGATGACATTCCATCGAGAGGTCCCAGAGTATATATATCCGTCATATGGATGGATAAATCCCACTCTTGATCCATGTTCCTCAACACATACTTTCCGAACACTCAATGCCACCTTTATAACCACCCAGTTACGAAGTGGTGTTTGATGTCATCAAAGCATACATCCAGTGATGGTGATTAGCATGATCTCATGGTCGAAGGAATTAGGTTACTATGTATAATAAATCTTATAGCAAACAAACTATTCAAATGACTCGATCTTTATTCTGCGCTTATCTATAGGAGTATGTCCATCATACCATTATCCTAATGATATGATCTTGTTGTTAATAACATCTCGATGTTCATGATCAGGAAACCATGATCATATATTAACCAACAAGCTAGTTTAACAAGAGGCTTTACTAGGGACTCTTATGTTTACAAACCACACAAGTATTAATGTTTCCGTTTAATACAATTATAACATGGGATGCAAACATTTATCATAAGCATGAAGATATGATAATAACCACTTTATTATTGCCTCTTGGGCATATCTCCAACAATAAAAGCCGACTCTTGTTTGGTGGTAACGATGACTTCATCGATGTAGACTTAAACATTATTGCCAATTTGGCTTCCAAGGCAATTTTGCATCATACGCTGGTAGGTGGCACCCGTGTTTTTGAGGCTGAAAGACATTGTCGTGTCGCAGAATACACCATAAGGTGTTATAAATGTTGTTTTTTCTTGGTCTTCTACCTTCATCTGAATCTGGTGATACCCGGAATAAGCGTCCATAAAGGAAAGACGTTCGCACCCAGCTGTAAGGTCGATAATTTGATTGTTCGCGGGAGTGGGAAGTGATCCTTTGGACAGTGTTTGTTAAGCGCGGTGAAGTCTATGCACATGCGTAGGTCCTTGGTGTTTTTCTTCGGGACGCACACGGGATTGGCGACCCAAATTGCTTTCTTGATCTCCTTGATAAAGTCCACGTCCATGAGGCGATGGATTTCTCATCCAATGGACTTTCCCTTGGGTTCCACAAAACGGTGGAGTGACTGCTTCACGGGTCTGGCATCAGGATATAAATTAAGTGCATGCTCAGCGAGTTCCCTGGGGAAATCCCGGCATGTCTGATGGTACCCATGCAAAGATCTCCCAGCGCTCATGGAGGAACTCGATGAGAGTGCCTTCCTATGCAGGACTGAGGTTGGTGGACACATGGCTATTTTCTTCAGGTACTTTGGGTGGACTTGCACTTCCCTTGTATCCCTTGCTTGATAAAACGGCAGGTCAGGCATAGACCAAACTTCAGGCAAAAGCTCCATGTCTGCTGATATCCTCAGCTTCTCAAATTATGTCTCCATCCCAAAATATTCATAGATTTTGTTGAATTCCCTATTGCATTTGTCGGATCGAGTTAAGCTTCCTCTGACCATGATGATCTCGTTGGGCTCTGTCATCTTCATTACTAGATAAGCGTAGTGTGGTACTGCCATGATTCTTGCGAAAGCTAGGCACCCTAGGATCGCATGGTATTGTGATGGCTAGTCCATAACTTCAAATTTGAGTTTCTCTCACCTAAAATTATTTCTAGATCCAAAGACACCATCAATATAGATTTTCCCTAAAGGAATTTAGGGTTTACCTAGAACTATCAGGTGGAAAGATGTTTCGGTTGGTGCCAAATTCGTTAGGGATATTTTCATAGCTCGTAGAGTTTTGGCGTATATGAGGTCGATGCTGCTACCCGTGTCCATGAAGACCTTTCACATGTAGAACCCGCCAATTTATGCATCGACATGAGGGATGAATGACCCGGTCGAGGTACTCGAAGCAGATGATCAGCCCTGATGAAGGTAATTTCCTGCCCCGACCAATGAAGGAAATCAGGGGTTGGGGTGGTGCTGTTACCGCCATATTTACTTGTCGGATGATCAACTTCTCGATCCTGTTGGATGGACGACCTTTTTGAATCATCTACATGTAGGGTTCGTTGCATGGAAAACAAAAAAATTCTACCGCAAGAACGCATAAACCAAGATCTAATCTACGGAAAATCCAAGATCTAATCTACGAGATCGGTGCAACGGTATTGTAGAGAACTAACCCTCGTAGATCCAAAACGTTTAACGAGATTGTAGAGAACTAACCCTCATCAATAACTTGTCGATCTCAAGATCACAATGATGATCCTTTTGGCACCATGTTCCGGCAGCGCTTCCGCACTCGGTCACACATACGGAGTCGATGAAGACCTTCCTCTCCCTGTTCCAGTAGGCAGCAGACAAGGGGTTCATGGTGGTCATGATAATCCACAAGTATAGGGGTGTATCATAGTACTTTCGATAAATAGGAGTGTCGATCCCAACGGGGAGCAGAAGGTGTTGACTAGTGGTATGGAGCAGGAAATCAATGTACAACGGATTTTAGGGGTTTTCTGATAGGAAAAAAACAAAGTGCAAGTAATAAAGACAACGAACAACTGCAGCAAGTGGCCCAATCCTTTCTTATCAAAGGACAAGCCGGTGGAAATACTTATAAGGACCAAACGTTCTTGAGGACACATGGGGATTCTGTCAAGTGCTTTCGCTTCATATAGTTAAGTACTCTTCTTTGGTGTTGTAAGTGTTGTTTGGGTGAACCTGTGCTAATGTATCGACCTTACTTGTACTAATACATACTTGTGATTAAACCCCCTGCAATCATCCGCAACTATAGGAAAGTAATTAAGATATAAACCTAACCACAACCTTAAACTTTGAGATCCTACGCTCCCTTGTGCAATGGTGTCCTAATGGGGGTTCAGGTTTCTGTCACCCCGGCAACCCCACAATTAGTAGCCAAATACACAATGCATTCCCCTAGGCCCATAAATGGTGAAGTATCATGTAGTCGATGTTCACATGACACCACTAGAAGAATAGCACCACAACTTAAATACTAAACTATTTAATAATATCTCAACACAAATCCACTACTAACAACATGACTTCTCCCATGTCCTCAAGAACTAGACGAACTACTCACAAGACATCATATGGATCAAGATCAAAGATGATATGGTGATGGATAACAATCTGAACATAAACAATAATCCAATGCTTCCACTCACAAGAATCAACTACAATAGTAATCAACACCGGGAAAGTTTCCCCTAAGAACTATGCAAGATCCAAAACGATTGTTACAGCGGGATGGAGTGGTGATGATGGTGCTGGTGGAGATGATGGTGTGGATGATGATGATGATCCCGATGAATCCTAGCTTGATGAAGGTGTTGATGGAGACGATCTCCGCTCTCTGGGAAGGAATTTCCCCGGCAGAAATCTGTCTGCCAGAGAGCTCTTTCTATCTCAGTGTTTTCCGCCCCGCAGAGGCAGTGGAATATTTCTATGGTCGCTCCTCTTGTATTAGGGTTTCAAGGAGAATATATAGGCGAGAGGGTGGAGTCGAAGGCCAGCCAGGTCGGCCACACCTCCTCCAGGTGCGGGGCAGGGGGAAATTGCATAAAAACACCTCTTTTTCCATCAGAAACCTGACTCCGGTAGTTCATCCTCCAAGAATCATCCAACATGCAAAAACAGATTAAAAGACATAAGTATCTCCTCTTAATATGAAATATATCAATGAATAGAGGCAAATTATGATATATAATGGTGATGCAAATTGGACATATCAACTCCCCCCAAGCTTAGACCTTCGCTTGTTCCCAAGCGAAAACTGAGCTCAGTAAACATGTCCACAGAAAAGAATACAGACAAGAAGGATCACACTCACCATTACACAACTCATAGAAGAAGGCAACTCACCAATATATAACTTAGCTTGCAACAAGTACAGGGTCACAATAGAGATGCATAAAGATAAATCATAATTGGAATTGGCAAACTTTGATCCTGGTCAGAGAACAGCTGGCAAACAGCTTCACAAAAAGATTTTTAAGAAGTTTTACAATTGGAGTACTCTTTGCTCAAACATAAAGGGTTTTTCACAATGAAGGCTTTCAGAGTAATACTCAATAGATAAGAGTTTTGTGCAAACAAGGAAGATAAATAATATGATTGAATAAATCATCATATAAATTCTTGAAACACAACAACTCAAATTCTTGCTAGAGAAAGAGAGGAAGAAGGTTTACTGACTCAACTTAGAAAATAGGATAAAGGTCCCTTCATAGAGGGAAGCAGGGATTTCAAGTCATAAAGAGCTTTCAAAATATTATGGTACTTACTAGCTTTGAGCCCTCATTGCCCCTATCATAAGCATCTTGAGGTGCTTAAGGTTAAAGTGAACAAGGATGGAGTATATGCTTGACGAAATATAAGTTGGCAATCTCAAGTCCCTTGAGTATGAGGGGTGCTCCTCATGCTACTCAACTTTAGTTACTGGTAAGTTCTTGTCATTGTTAGTACATGTGTATCATAAAGAACCGCCAACGGGGTACCCCTTGCACATGATACAAGAGCTATCCCATAATAAAAATGACAAGGCAAGCAGACAGTGAGCATGTCAGCGATATTTTTATTTGCTATTTGCATAGGTTTTTATTGAGGATGCTTCACAGATTTCTCACTATGGTGATGCTGCAAGTTTTCACCATGATTAGGCATGGCTTAGGCTAGCGGCTCACGCGTTTCTCTAACACACATACATAACTCCATGGACTTACAAGCTCCCCTTTTTATTTCACACTGACGGCATCCGCAAACAAAAGAGCATGATATCAACTGCATATGTATCCATAAGTGTTGAAAGCGTTCCCCGTGACAGCACGGTTCTGCTAATCTGAACGTATAGATGCATGCATATACAACTTCGATGACACAATGGTTCAAGTTTATTAGGGGCAAGAAAATAAGGTGTGCCATCAAGTTTGTGAGAGCTTTACTAACTAGTTTTCACATAACAAAATAATTTTTAATTCGAAAGATAGATGAAGCTTGAGAATTTCCTTGGAATAGCAATGATGCTAATAGCTAGATATGGTGGACACAAATGGCACAGGTTTGGTTTAAAGGGATTGGAAGAATGAGAAGTACGGCTTCTCAAAACAGGTTTTTGGCTAGCAAGGCTGGGTAGCAAGCAAAAGAGTTGAAGGAAACAAGCAAACCTACAAGTGATAAAGCCAAACATGCAATCTTCCTTGAAGACACAAAAGACCTTAAATAAAGAATACTAAGCTTATGAGCCAATCAAGAAAGAAAATAAATGATACAAAATACCTGCAAGATTTTTTTATCTTTTCCTTTCAAACCTCAAAAAGTGTTGCTACTGACCAGAGCTCGGTTTGCCAAAAACAATTTAGATCTACTTGATGCTCCCAAAGTGATGCCAATACTGATCAACAAGATCAATCAGAAAATAGAGATTGCAAACTAAAATAAGAAGTGCAGAAAGTAAAATATGAAACTTCTCATTAATATTCAATAAAGGCAGTCACACCAAGGGATACATAGTTAATCAACTAAAGGAGAGATACTTCCACATGCAAACCAACCTATAAGATAACTTCTCTACCAAAGATATGAATCCACTAAAAAGGTAAAAGATAAAAGATAATGATGTGATACCGCGGCACTCCCCCAAGCTTGTAACAAGCCAAGGGGGTGACAAACCTGATGACGAATTGCTCCTTCGGTGGTGGTGGTGTTCTCTTGATAATCTCCTCAATCAGTTTCCTCAAATCCTCAATCTCGATGGTCAGAGTACGAATGAACTCCGAATTTTGCTTAATGCGGTTCATGATCATATTGGACTGAGAGTCCCAGTCCTTGCTATTCTTTCCCCACTCTTCCTTCTTAGTGTGTTCCTTCCCTGCATGGTTAGAGTGAGGCAGATCCCATACCGAGGGCAAGTTCCCTTTGGGCACATGTTGGTATTGTTGCTCATGTATAAGAGTATGGAAGGAATTCTTGGTACGTGGAGGAGATGACCGTGGAGAGAGAATATGCCGCGGGGTTTTCCCTCCTGTAGACATTTGTGTTGTCCTCTTAAGCTTGATAGGTTTCACCACTCCAATACTTGTGACGGTAGCGTGGGTGTCCGGATGCTTGTCCTCCTCCATGTCTTCTTCATCCCCTACCAAAATCTCCTCCTCCTTGGGATTGTGAGGATCATCTTCCTCGGGCTTCTTTCCTTTGTCTTTGGCGGAGACCATGGCGCTCTAAACATGAGAAGATTTCCTGACGGAAATAGATCGAAACGAAAACACGACGAGAACATGATATATGAACCTCGGGGGATCTGGGGGGTTATATATTACGAAGTTTCAATGCATAAGGAAGGTACTGGTACGAAAACGAGGTGGAGACGGAGCTCGGGGGGCTCACACCCCTCCAGGCGTGGCCAGCTGGGGCCCGCGCCTAGGGTGGGTGTGGCCACCCCGGCCTCCGTTTCGTTTCGTAACCTTCCGTATGTATTAAAAACATCAAAAATATAAAAAGATTTGGCTTTCACAAACCTTCTGTTTTCACCACTTTTAACTATTCAAAGACAAACTCTGCAAACTCCTTTTCTCCTTCTCCTAGAAATTCCTTTTCTCACAGGGCAATACACAAACTTCAATGGCAACATTAGTGTAATAAAAAACAATAAACCTTAAGGTTCACACTTCAACTGAAATCTATCAAAACATAATCTACTGTAGCAACTCCTTTCCAAAAACCCAAAAGAATCTGGAAGGGGATCAATAAGAGAGGAAAATGCAAATGATGGCAGAAATCTGTCACTAGACCAGCTGGTAAAGATTGATTTTTTCGAAAACCTTCTGTTGCTCAAATCAAAAAGTGCAAAACTAATGAAAATTGGGTAACAACTTGGAGAACAAGCACAGAAAATACATCTCCATCCTAAGTACTGAGCTTACTCACGAATTTTTACAATGCAGCACAAAAATCTGTCCCATGACAGCCACTTTTCACAACTCCTCTACTTCTCAAAAGTAGTTGAACTTGACTCAAAAACCAAAACAAAAAGGATAAGGAGCGCTAATTACTAAGGTAATAACTTCCAAGACTCTACAAAACTCTTGGGTTATCTCCTAACAAGTACTTTTCTTTAATGCCTTTAAGTTAGGCTTCAAAGTTTCAAAGATGCTCTCATAGGAGATATATATCTGGAGTGAAAGAGAGCATCAGGAAGCAAATAACCAATGCTTTTGAGTCTAACCCACTTCTTATGCATGGGGGTATCATGATAAAACAAATTGTTGAAACAAAAAGCCACTAGCATAGGAAGGCAAAACAAATGCAACTTCAAAGCTTTCAACATAAAACAGGGAAACTTAACATTATTGAGATGCATAAAACCATGTTTCCCTCTCATAATAACTTTCAGTAGCACTTTGAAAAAAGTTGACAATATAACTGTCACTGACAACAACTTTATCATCAGAATGAGCATACTTACAATCACCAAAAAGAGGTCCAAGGTCATAAACTGGATCAATAGAAGCAAGTTGTTCCATCCTAAAATCTTTATTAGGCAAGCTATTTTCACAAGAAGCTTTAGCAAATTTGGAAAAGTTAAACTCATAAGAATCTCCATCAAACTTAGTTAAAACTTTCTCATTCTTACAATCTATAATAGCTCCACAAGTGTTCAAGAAATGTCTACCAAAAATGATAGGACAAGTTTTATTAGCTGTTGAATTAAGCACTAGAAAGTCAGCAGGATAATTAATCTTACCGCAGAGGACCTCCACATCTCTTAAAATACCAATAGGGCAAATGGTTTCCTTATTAGCAAGGTGAATAACCACATAAATGTCCTCAAGCTCATAAGGACCAATTTCATGCATAATTTCCATGTAAAGCTCATAAGGAATAGCACTAGAACTAGCACCAATATCACATAAACCATAATAGAAATGATCACAAATTTTAACAGAAAGCACAGGGATACTAGCTTTTCTAGATTTACTAGGATGAGAGACAATATTAGAAGCGTCTTCACAGAAGACAATATGCTCATCAGGTTCCATAAGTTTCTTTTACCTTTGTTATTCGCACTAATCATCATAGAATACTCCTTTACCTTAGTTGGGAAATATATTTGCTCAACATAAGGTTCATGCACAATATGATTAGTAGTACAAACTTCGGTGCTTCTAACAGGAACATGACTAACAACATCTTTATAATGTGCATGGTACTTATTCTACTTCTTCTTGGGAATTTCTATGTAAGAGGCAAAGGCCTTAAAACAATTGGCAATACTTTGGGAGTCAATACCAAACTCATCACTAATATCACGGAAGTCATCAGTTCCCATAAAAGATTTTATGCATTCATAATCATAATTTATACCTGACTTTCTTCCTTTGTCATTCTCCCAAGCTTCAGTGTTCTCTTGAATACGGTCTAGGAGATCCCATTTAGCTTCTTCATTCATACGTGTGAATGATCCAGCACAAGAAGCATCTAGTAAATCTTTATCATGAAGAGAAAGCCTGGCATAAAAGTTATTGATAATGATATTGTTAGGGAGTTCATGAATAGGACATTTAAGCATTAGTAACTTTAATATCCCCCAAGCTTGAGCTGTACTCTCTCCATCACGAGGCCAAAAGTTATATATCATATTCCTATCCTTATGAATTTCACTAGGAGGATAAAATTTAGAATAAAAGAGAGGCACTATTTCCTCTCATTCCATGGATTGTCCATTCTTCAGCAGCTTATACCATTCTTCAGCTCTCCCTTTCAAGGATATAGAGAGTAACTTCTTCTTCACCTGTTCAGTTGTGATACCTGCACATTTAAACAACCCGCATAATTCATGGATAAAAAGCAAGTGATCACCAGGGTGGACAGTTCCATCCCCTAAATAATAATTATCCATAACACGATCAACAATACTTGTAGGTATCTTAAAAGGATCTATCTACTACCCTAACAGTGGTAGTAGTTTTCCCAAATAGAAAACCAAGTGGGTTATCCATATTGGAAACAAAGTAACAAACAGAAACAAAAAGCAATACTCACAGTAGAAGTTTCCTTTACCAGTTCCACTCTTCAATAGCACTTCACTCTCCGGCGACGGCGCCAGAAAATAGTCTTGATAACCCACAAGTATATGGGGTGTATTGTAGTACTTTTGATAAATATGAGTGTCTTTCCCAACGAGGAGGAGAAGGTGTTGACTAGTGTTATGGAGCAGGAAATCTCTATAAATACTTAGAAAACGGATTTTTAGGGGTTTTCTGATAAAGCAACAAAACAAAGTGCAAGTAATAAAGACAACAAACAACTGCAGCCAGTGGACCAATCCTTTCTTAGCAAAGGACAAGACGGTGGAAATACTTATATGGACCAAATGTTCTCGAGGACACATGGGGATTCTGTCAAGTGCTTTCGCTTCATATAGCTAAGTACTCTTCTTTGGTGTTGTAAGTGTTGTGTGGGTGAACATGTGCTAATGTATCGACCTTACTTGGACTAATACATACTTGTGATTAAACCATCTGCAAGCATCCGCAAGTACATGAAAGTAATTAAGATATAAACCTAACCACAACCTTAAACTTTGAGATCCTACGCTCCCTTGTGCAATGGTGTCTTAACGGGGGTTCAGGTTTCTATCACTCCGGCAACCCCACAATTAGTAGACAAATACACAATGCATTCCCCTAGGACCATAAATGGTGAAGTATCATGTAGTCGACGTTCACATGACACCACTAGAATAATAGCACCACAACTTAAATACTAAACCATTAAATAATATCTCAACACAAATCCACTACTAACAACATGACTTCTCCCATGTGAAAGGGTATGTATGCCCCATGTGTGGTTTTGGTAATTAATGACAATCTCTATGGACTAATGTGTAAATTGAGTTTCACTTGTAGGTTTGTCCATTGGCATCGCTTGGGCCATGTGTTGGTCTCAAGTTTGAAAGATGAAGAAATGTCCAAGGTCTTTGTGCCATTGGAAACATGAAGAAAGAAGGAGCTTGAAGGTTGATCAAGAGAAGTGCAAAGAGTTACATCAAGATGGATCAACCTCAAGAAGGGCAAGATCAAGATGCGCCATCTCTATAAGATCTTATGCTTGAAGCTTGCCATCCTCATGATCATGGAGTGATGAAGACAAGTTCAAAGAAGAGGTTTCCCTATGGAGTATGCGGGAGCAATTTGTAAGTCTTCATCTTCATCAAGTAAGAGCAAACAAGAAAGGTGTTCCCACTATAGAAGAACAAGACGGTCTACATCAAGTTCAAGTGGGATGCTCAAGGTAAAGGTATGTTCTTGATAAGGCTTCTCTTTTGCTGGTCTCGTGTTGTTAGTTGGGAGACCGAGTTTAGGATAGATAGCCGTACTATCAAGAGGGGTTCTCAAGCGGGTGTCTCGATCGCATCTTTCGGAGAGAGCTCAAACCTTTGCATGCATAGCATCATCTTTGTTGGTTTTTATTTGTTTCTTGTCCATGACAGGATCTAGAGCTTGTGGTCATCTTCATAACAAGCTCTAGTTCATCAAATAAGGATTTCACTTGCATATCTTATTGCGGTTTTTGATCGTACGGGTTTTTCTGGCTCCACACCTTAGGATATATCTCACATATATAAAACTGATATTGTATCCCTTGGTGGTATTCAATATTTCACCTTTTGTTGTATTCTACTTGTTTTTATCTTTCCAACAAAATTGGTTTCATCCCAATCGGAGTTTCCAAGCTCAACTTCTTATGTTTTGGGTTTTGGGGGTTTTACCGGTTCATCGCTTCTAGAGAGGTCTTACCTTTATCCATTTGGTTTTATCCTTCCATTATGTACTATGATTTTTCTTTGCATAACCTTGTATAGCTTTTTGTTCTCTTAAAAACGAGCCCAAGATCATCAAAAACGGAGTCCGGAATCAAAAGTTATTGAAGTTTTCGTGCAATGTTGTCCAGCGTTTTTGCTTGAGCGGAAGTTCCGGTCCAAACTCTGACCCAAGTTCCGGTGACATACTGTATTCATCTGTTTTTGTGTTCCTATTTTCCGGAAGTTCCGGGGGGGGGGGGGGGGAGTTCCGGTGGTGCGCGAATTTGGCCCAAACGGTCAGTTTTTCCTTGTCCTATTTAGGGGGGGCTTCTTCCCCAATGGTTCCCCATCTTTTGAGCTTGTTTTTGCCCACCATTGTTGACATATTTGATCTTTCTTACTCCCTCGCCCTCCCATGATTCTTACATCTTTTTGAGGGAAAAATGAGAGGAGATCTAGATCTACAATCCCCCCAAGTCAAATCCCTTCTTTGTGAAGGAATCATTGGGATCTAGATCTTGGAGAGTTTTGTGTTCTCCTCTTGTGTTCTTCCTCCCTTATTCCCCCAATAGCTTTTGTAGCTTTGTTAGAATTTGGGAGAGAAGGAATTGCCCTTGCATTTGGTGCATAGGTTTGAGTTCTCCTCGGAGATTCGATGAGTTCAAGATTGTGGGCTTGTTTCTCTTGGGTTCTTGAAATCCTAGACGGTTGTGTGGTTGGGTTGTTGAACTTTTGTGGTATTGTAGCCTTTTATGGATTTGTTGGCCTTTTGTGGCGTTGTAGCCTTTTGTGGCTTTGTTTTTGGGATCCTCCAATTGAGTTTTGGAGATATCCCCAATCTTGTATGGATTCGGTGACCGCCCTCAAGCGTCCCATAGGGTGAGACTTTTGTGGCGTCGGTGAGTTGCGTGCTTCCGCATCCGTGGTGAGGCCTTGTGTGGCGTTGGGTGAGCATCGAGCCACCACACTTCGAGGTGAGCCATTTGTGGTGTTCGGAGAGCATTGCGCCATTGCACCTATCCAACGGAGACGTAGCTTCTTTGGAAGTGAACTTCGGGAAATAAATCTTTGTCTCCACGTCCATTGGTTATCTCTCAATCGAGCCCTTTACTTATGCACTTTACATTGTGATAGCCATCGGGCTTGAAGTATTTATATCTTGCTATCAAATTTTTGCTTGTATTGCTTAGCATAGGTTGTTGGTGCACTTAGGTGAACTTAGTGGCTAGGTTTTGTGCTCAATAAATTAAACATTAGCTTTATTCCGCATTTACTTGAGCCTAAACCGTAATAATTTTAAAAGCCTATTCACCCCCCTCTAGGTGACGTCCATTGCACTTTCACCATATACTCAAGAACTAGACAAACTACTCACAAGATATCATATGGATCAAGATCAAAGATGATATGGTGATGGATAACAATCTGAACATAAACAATAATCCAATGGTTCCACTCACAAGCATCAACTACAATAGTAATCAACACCGAGAAAGTTTCCCCTAAGAACTATGCAAGATCCAACATGATTGTTACATTAGGATGGAGTGGTGATGATGGTGCTAGTGGAGATGATGGTGTGGATGATGATGATCCCGATGAAGCCTAGCTTGATGACGGTGTTGATGGCGATGATATCCCCTCTCCGGGAAGGAATTTCCCCGGCAGAAATCTGTCTGCCGGAGAGCTCTTTCTCTCTCGGTGTTTTCTGCCCCGCAGTGGCAGCGAAATATTTCTGTGGTTGCTCCTCTTGTATTAGGGTTTCGAGGAGAAGATATAGGCGAGAGGGCGGAGTCGGAGGCCGGCCAGGTGGGTGACACCTCCTCCAGGCACGGGGCAGGGGGACCGGCGCCTAGGTGGGGTGTGGGCCCCCTATGGCCCAACTCCGCCTCCCCTTCTGGCTTCCTTCGTCTTTTGGGAAAATATTATTTTCCATGATTTTTCTGGTATTTTTATGATCTTCGCGAAATTGCATCAAAACACCTCTTTTTCCATCAGAAACCTGACTCCGGGAGTTCATCCTCCAAGAATCATCCAACATGCAAAAACAGATGAAAAGACATAAGTATCACCTCTTAATATGAAATATATCAATGAATATGTGACACCCCGGTTCTGATAAGACCGTGGCTTCTATGTGACATGCCAATCCCTGGATCGGTTCATTGGCCCACAATAGAGTAAGATAGATAATCATAGCAAATAACCGTGTATCATGATCTACAAGATCCAGAGTACCATTATTACAATATAAAGGCTTAGCATAAAGCTAGCTCAAATTGTTCAGGTAGCAACAAAAGCGAGTAAATCCTCCAATCTTCAAATTGCCCACAAGTGAACAAGTGCCGAGTGGAGTACCGTGGCCTATAATGATCAATCAGAATCGGAATAACCTGTAGCATAAAACGCAACAGCCCCGAAGGGTCAATACATGGAATGTATGGCAAGTAGAGCTAGTAATGGAGACAATAGTACTAACATCTACATGCATATTTGGCAAGTGGAGCTGTGCCTGGCTTGCATTTGCAAATAACTTTGTCCTACTTTCATAAACAGTTTTGAATTTTCTTTGAAAAGATCCCAATTAAGTTAACCCAACAATATTAAAACAATTATGAAATTAGAATGAGCGAGAAACATGTCATGGAATCAATATCTAGTAACTCAGATGTCCATAACCGGGGACACGGCTAATCGATTAGATTATACACTCTACAGAGGTTAGTACACTTTACCCATGTGACTTGGCCAGCCCAGCTCGTACCATCACTCTCATTTTGGGTGATGATAGGGAGAAGACCAAGAAGAGACTGTTCGGGAAGTAGCTCCTCAATCCCGACGCGCACCGGTCCAACCTACCAAAATTCTACATCTCTGGATACGCGGGTTCGAGTTACCACAACCTACTAAGTCCAACCAACCGCCCATTTCATTATTGGCACATGGTTGTACACGTAAGCTACACAATAAAGAAGCCAATCGTTCTCTCTTGATATTTCGGTGCCTTTCCGCAATGAAACCACCAAAATTTATCAATACCATCACATCCAGGGGGTTCATTGATTAAGTTGTTTTAGTTTTCGCAAACCAATACTTTGAGAAAACAAGTATCAATGATGTAACCCAGCCCTCGTTCATCAAGCATGGCTAAGCACATCTACCAACGGTGGTTCATCTACAAAGAGGGTCCTACCACATAATAGGACATAGCATAGCGATAGTATCATCCTACACATGCATCTACAAAATACACGACGATGCATTGAAAATAGTAGGACGATATCATGAACAAAGTAGCATCTACTTGCCTTGGTTGTAGCGGTCGGAGGAACAATCCACACACGAGCAAGGGTTGCACTCCACACAATCTACACGACACAATTGCATTCATAAACAAACAATTCACAAACATATGCAACAAAGATGATGCATGAATGCAAGAACGGCAAGTGAATTGGTGCTACAGCTGCACCACATAATACTAATACATATTACTACCGAATACATGCATCGAAAATAGATTTGGCGCAAGGGAAACTATTAACCAAAAGTAGTGATCACTACTAGAGCTAGAACTTAAATAATTCACTACCAGTAGTAAAAAGTTCATAAAATCCTGGAACAAATTCTACCGCATAGGCATCGCTTATAAGAAACATTACCAATTGGAATTACTCAAAAAGGAGTTATAAAACATCCCGAGTAATTAAAACACTGCAGAAAGCCATTAGACAAATACTGCAGAAGTTTTTAATGTAAGCCTATCTTTTTATTTCACGATGAGATTCCCCTCGTTCATACGAGTTCAGGGACATATCATACGCGATTTTTGGAGATACGAAACTTTTACTACGAATTTATTACTCCGAAAAGGCCATTAACTAGTTTGATTAAACTGTACTAAACCTGACAGTAAAAGTCTGAACCAAAGGTACAGCAAGATTCTACACGACTTACTGAACTCGTGCATATTTTATTTGCAATTTTTGGCCAAGCGGTTTAATTTCTACGCAATTTACAAGATTCTACCAAAATCTGCCAACTAATAGGATTAACGAAATTGACCCAGTCAACTGTGTCTGATGACTGGGCGCTGACTGGACGTCTGACCAGTCAACGTCTGAGGCGTCTGACTAGTCACCGTCTGGAGTGCTGACCAGTCAACGAACGATCTAAACCGCTGATCTGAGATCTGACGGTGGCTACTGTCTTACCGGAATCGGACGGCGAAACGAACTCCGGCGAGCTCCGGACGGCGGCGACGGTCACTTCCGGCGACGTGGTTCTTCCTGCACGTACACACACGGTCAACTACGACTCCCGGAACAATAAACGCGCGCGCGTACGCAGCGATCTGCAGGGCGCAGATGACGGCGGCGGATGGAGACGCGGAGCACGGGAACGGAAAGAGGAGATCGAGGCGAACCCGACAACAGACGCGGCGACGAACGGCGACGGAGGGGTGGCCGGCGGTGGCGAGGAGAAGCGGCGGCGGCGGCGACGTGCGCCAGGAGAAGGTCGCGCGCGCAGGGGAGGTCTGGCGGCGGGGTAGGTGGGCACGGGAAACGAGGCAGCCTTTAAGAAGTCTCACGCGTGGAAAAAAAGCAGCCCTAAACTGAAAACGGTCCAGATTAGACTCCGATTCGGAAATCGGTCCGGATTTTCGGACCGTTTTCCGGCGGTTTACTAAAACGTCCGAGTCTTTTGCATACGAACTCCGATTGGAGCGATTCTCGCGCCTATGGGTTCGTATCGTCGAGGGGAACAACCTTCCGTCGAAGTTTGCGCGAAAACTCGAACCTACAGGGGTGGTTGTTTCAAGCCCCTCTGAAGTCTCCCGCAAGAACCTCGAAGCGAGTAGAAGTAGGGTTTTGCAAATAGCGTTTCGTCGATCCTCTCTACTCGACGGTAATGCATGGAAAGATATGATGCGATGCAATGAATGATATGCAAGACCAAATCTAAAATTTGGGATGTGACAAGACTAACCCCCTTAAGATGAATCTCGCCCTCGAGATTCGGCGCGGCTAGCAAATAGGTGTGGGTAGTCCTCTCGGATGTCATCTTCACGCTCCCAAGTGGCTTCCTCTTCGGTGTGGTGGCTCCACTGCACCTTGCAAAACTTGATTGTCTTGGTACGGGTAGTCCTTTCTGCTGTCTCCAGAATCTTGACCGGTTTCTCCTCATAGGTCAGATCATTCTCAAGCTGAACCTCCTCTAGCGGTACAGTGTCTCTCAATGGTGTATCCACCATCTCTGGATGGCACTTCTTCAGCTGGGACACGTGGAACACATTGTGGACAGCAGACAGAGCCTCTGGCAACTCCAACTGATAAGCAACCTCTCCTTTGCGTGCTAAGACTCGATACGGTCCAATAAATCGAGGTGCCAGCTTACCCTTTATACCAAATCTCTTGATTCCACGAAGCGGCGATACTCTAAGGTATGCTCTATCACCTATCTCATACACCACTTCCTTGCGCTTGGCGTCAGCGTAGCTCTTCTGCCTAGATTGTGCTACCTTCAGTCTGTCTCTAATCAAGGCGACCTTCTCCTCAGCGTCCTTGATCAAATCAGGTCCAAACAACTGACGTTCTCCTACTCCATCCCATAGCAATGGTGTTCGGCACCGTTTCCCATACAGTACGTCGAACGGTGACGTCTTGATGCTGGTTTGATAGCTGTTGTTGTAGGAAAACTCGGCATACGGCAAATTCTCATCCCAACTGGATCCATGAGCCAAGGCGCAAGCTCTTAGCATGTCCTCCAAAATCTGATTCACCCTCTCGGTCTGTCCATCAGTCTGTGGGTGAAACGCTGTGCTAAACTCCAATCTAGTACCAAGTGACTCGTGCAGCTGGCGCCAGAAGTGTGAGGTAAATTGGGTGCCTCTATCAGATACGATACTCTTGGGAACTCCGTGTAGGCACACAATCCTGTCCATATAAATCTTGGCCAACTTTGCACTCGTATAGGTCGTCTTCACCGGTATAAAGTGGGCTACCTTGGTCAAATGGTCGACCACTACCCAAATAGAGTCATATCCTGACCTGGTCCTGGGCAGTCCTGTGATAAAGTCCATTCCCACTCTATCCCATTTCCAATCCGGCACGGGCAATGGTTGTAGCAGTCCTGCTGGCTTCTGGTGTTCTGCCTTCACTCGGCTACATACATCACATAGGGCAATATGCTCCGCGATGTCTCCCTTCATGTTGTTCCACCAGAATCTGTCCTTTAGGTCCATACATCTTCGTATTGCCCGGATGTATGGAATACGGCGAGTCATGAGCTTCCTGCATAATCAACTTCCTTAACTCCGGATCGTTGGGCACACACAAACGATCTCCATACCACAAGGTACCTTGCTCATCCTCGCGGAATTCCCTTGCTCGACCTTCCTTCATCTTTTCCTTAACTTCATCTATCTCTTTGTCTCCCACTTGAGCCTTCTTGATTCTGTCTTGAAGCGTTGGTTGGACTTCCATTGTTTCCAAGTACCCTTCTGATACTACCTCCAGTCTAAGGTCCTTGAACTGCTTGCACAAGTCCTCAGGCAATTCACCAATTGTCAGTCCATTGGCATAAACCTTCCGGCTCAGAGCATCAGCTACTACATTGGCCTTTCCTGGGTGGTATTGTAAATTCATATCATAATCCTTGATAAGTTCCAACCATCTCCTTTGTCTCATGTTCAGTTCCTTCTGTGTAAATATGTACTTCAGGCTCTTGTGGTCGGTGTACACATCACAGTGTTTTCCCATTAAGTAATGCCTCCATACCTTGAGCGCATGAACCACTGACGCTAACTCCAAGTCGTGTGTGGGGTAATTCTGCTCATGGTGCTTGAGTTGTCGCGAGGCATATGACACTACTCTCCCATCTTGCATCAGCACACTCCCAAGTCCCTGTCGTGAAGCATCACAGTACACTTGGAAATCCTTCTGAAGATCTGGTAAACATAGAACAGGCGCGGTTACTAGTCGACGCTTCAGTTCCTGAAAGCTGGCTTCACATACGTCTGACCATTCGAACTTCCTCTCCTTCTTCAGAAGTTCAGTCATCGGCTTAGCAATCTTAGAAAAGTTTTCTATGAACCTCCGGTAATATCCAGCAAGTCCCAAAAAGCTTCGAATCTCTCCTGCATTCTTGGGTGCTTCCCACTCTGTTACTGCAGTCACTTTGTTTGGATCAACAACAATTCCTTCTCCTGACACTACGTGTCCAAGAAACCCAACAGTGTTAAGCCAGAATTCACATTTACTGAATTTGGCATACAGCTTGTGTTCCCTCAGCTTCTCCATAATCATTCTCAGATGTTTCTCATGCTCAGCATCATCCTTGGAATATATCAGTATGTCATCAATAAACACCACCACGAACTTGTCCAAATACTCCATAAATACCTTGTTCATCATGGTCATGAAGTATGCCGGGGCATTTGTTAGTCCAAAAGACATAACTGTATACTCATATAAACCATACCTAGTGGTGAAGGCGGTTTTTGGTACATCCTCCTCTCGGATCTTCAATTGGAAATAGCCTGATCGCAGATCAATCTTGCTGAACACCTTTGCTCCTTCCAGCTGATCAAACAAATCATTTATGTTTGGCAGAGGGTACTTGTTCTTGATGGTTACTTCATTCAGCGAACGATAGTCTACCACTAATCTCTTGGTGCTGTCTTTCTTCTCCACAAACAGAACAGGTGCTCCCCATGACGACGCACTAGGCTGAATGAATCCCTTTTCCAGCTGTTCCTTCAACTGTTTCTTCAATTCTTTCAGCTCATCCACATCCATCTTATATGGTTTCTTTGCTATTGGTCCTGTTCCCGGCAGCAGGTCGATAAGAAACTCTACATCTCTGTCAGGTGGCATACCTGGCAGCTCTTCCGGAAACACGTCGGGGTAATCCCTAATCATTGGTACAGTATCCATGATAACCCCCTTAAGAGAATTCATCTTACACCTTCCTGGTCGTGCGACTGACTTGAATCTAATCCTCTTACCATCCGGGGTTTTGAGTGAAACAGCTCGCTGTGCACAATCTATGTGTCCCCCATGCATAGACATCCAATCCATACCCAGAATGACATCTAAACCCTGTGAATCCAGCACTACTAGATGTGCGATGAAGTTGTGTGTTCCAATCCTCACAGTCAAGTCGCGGCATCCCGCACTAGCTATCATATCTCCTCCAGGTGAACTCACTCTAATAGACCTTTTCATAGACTCAGTAGGTAACTTATACTTATCCACAAATGCCCTTGATATGAATGAATGCGATGCACCAGTATCGAAAAGTATAATTGCAGGGTAAGTGTTGATTGGGAACTTACCAATCACAAGGTCAGGCTCATCTGGAATCTCCTCCACATTCATGTGGTTCACTGTGGCCTTCTCGCCGTTGGTTGGCTTGAGTCCTTTCCTCTCCGGACAGTTGTCAGCATAGTGTCCCTTCTGCTTGCACTTGAAGCACGTCACCTCACTCAGATCCTTCTTCACGAAGTTGCGATCACAGCTGCGGTCATGTCCACCGTGTCCTCCAGAGTGGTTAGAGTGTCCTCCCTTGTGGTTGTGGTGGCTGCTCCTATGGTTGTCATGGCGATGTCCATCGCGGCGGTCATGGCTCCCATGGTCATTTCCTCCATGCTTGGAGTATCCATCATATGAAGTGCGAGACTTGTGGTGTGAACCAGAGTGATGAGTACTGCTCTTTCTCTTGCGGTTCTCCACCTGCTTGTGCTTCCCTTCCAAGATCCTGGCCTTGTCCATAAGCTCCTGGAAAGTGGGGCAATAAACCACAAGTAGCTGTACTGAAAGCTCATCACTGAGGCCATCCAGGAATCTCTCCCTCCTTTTGGCATCAGTGTCAACATCCTCAGGTGCATAACGGGACAAGTTGTTGAACTCCTCAATGTACTCGGCCACGGTGCGATTGGTTTGGCGCAAGTTGCGGAACTCCTTCCTCTTCAGGCTCAGAACTCCTGAAGACACGTGGTTGGTCCTGAAACCTTCCTCAAACATTGCCCAAGTCACGGTATCCAGCGGGTGGGTGATCTGAAATGTGTCCCACCAAGAAGCGGCTGGTCCCTCCAGTAGGTGAGCGGCAAACCTCACCTTCTCAGCATCAGTGCATCCGACAGTTACTAGATCCTTGTTGACTGAACGCAACCAGTCGAGAGCAACCATTGGTTCCGTTGCAGTAGAGAACTTAGCTGGCCTTAACCTCAGAAATCTGGTGAGAGCATCTCCCTGAGGCTGATTGTTTCCATTGTTGTTGTTCTGATTCGCCATGAACTGGGTCATCACTTGGGTCAGCTGTGCCTGAGCTGCCATGATCTGCTCCATCTCAGTGGGTTGGCGGCGGGGAGGCGTCTGCGGTTCAGCATAGGTAAGTTTAGAAAGAATCAACTACGACAATAGGATTCTACCCATGCATGTGATCAATCAACAACAAACAATAGCAGACAATCACAAGCAAGCAACACATCAAAAAACAAGTGATCCAGCAACATCCCAGGTGTTATCCTAGCAGTATATAACTACTGAAGTAGTTTTGCAAGAGTTGGCAATGGTTAACTAAACAATTGATCAACTAAACAACCAAAAAAGCAATCTGCCAGAACAGTCCAGCAGCTTTCATGAATTTTTACGCCTGACTTAAACTCGTCAGAAAAATTAGCCAATTTTTGTGCATATGACACAGAGAGTTTCGCATCAGCCCAATTTTTTTCAGATTTTTCTGAGTTACCAGAAAAATATGAAAAATCGCGCAGTACTGCTGTATCAGCAGAAAAACTGCAGCGAAAAAACACACAGATTATAACCAAATTGCCATAACTCTTTCATTAAAATTCGCACAAATAAATCCTGGGATATTGGAGTACACAAATAAGCAACTAAACACTCTTGAACTAGCACGAACTAAGCTTCACATCGATCGAGACTAATCCTAACGAATTTGCCTAACGTGGACTAATTGGTGGACTTCTATCTACTTCTTGAAGAGATTGAGGTAGGTCCTTGCGGTCATGCGTTGGCGCTTCGGCTCGCGGTACAACCGGCGGCGGGGTGTACACCTCTCCTGAACCATCACTTGAGGCTTCAAACTCCACCTCTTCTGGATCCTCCTCTTCTTCTTCATCCTCAGCTGCAACAGCAACAGCTTCATCTCCTCCACCATCATCGTCTCCATCATCATCATCCTCGTCCTCATCATCATCATCGTCTCCACTGTCATCATCATCCCCATTGTTGCCATCATCTCCATTATCATCATCAGAGGGTGGATTCAGCTGTACTTGGAGAGCGGCAATCTAGGCTGTCATAACTTCAATGGTCTGGTCCCTTTCCTGGACGGTCCCTTGCAATTGCTGTATGTTTTGGGCGTTCTCCTGCACAGTGCCATGAAGATGGGCTATGGTCTCATCTCTGGCTATCAGGGCAGTCTCCAGAACTCCCACAGCTTCATGCAAAGTGTCAATCTCCTGTCCTTGGACCACCATTCCATTGCTAGTAAAGTCTGCAATCTCCTTCAACATCCTCACCTTCTCTGCTAGAGCTCCATTCTCTCTCTCCATGTCCTCTATGTGCCTCCGACGGGGCGGCATGTTGTTCCTGTCGCCCGGGGTAACCACAATGTTCCCATCTTCATCACGCCTTCCATAATCACGGTAGGGTGAATCTGCAGGCAGCAGGTGTCGGACATAGTGGCACTGGCGAGACAGGGCTTCATGTACAGCAAGGTTGATTCCAAGTCCCCAGATGCAGTATGTCTTGGTGTAAACCAAGTGCGCGGGGTTTGGCAAGGCGGCATCTCTGAATATGAAGGTAGTGATCTCCCATGCATCCTCTCCATATCCATAGGTGTACAGCCTTCTTCCCTTGAACATAGGTAGTGGCAATCCCAATGACTGAGAGAGCTGAGCTAACTGCCTTGCAAAGGGTCTTGGTGACTCCATGGTGACATAGTCAGTCCTGACATCTCCCATCTATCAAGTAAAAGAGGAAAGTGTGAGAATAGCATATGGTAAGAATATACGAGGGTGAAAGGCGTAAGAGGAAAGACAGAGTTAATATAGGATTCAATAATTCTATGGCTTCCTAATCCAATCCTAGGTCACGATCCTACAGTCGACACACGGGCTCTGATACCATCCTGTGACACCCCGGTTCTGATAAGACCGTGGCCTCTATGTGACATGCCAATCCCTGGATCGGTTCATTGGCCCACAATAGAGTAAGATAGATAATCATAGCAAATAACCGTGTATCATGATCTACAAGATCCAGAGTACCATTATTACAATATAAAGGCTTAGCATAAAGCTAGCTCAAATTGTTCAGGTAGCAACAAAAGCGAGTAAATCCTCCAATCTTCAAATTGCCCACAAGTGAACAAGTGCCGAGTGGAGTACCGTGGCCTATAACGATCAATCAGAATCGGAATAACCTGCAGCATAAAACGCAACAGCCCCGAAGGGTCAATACATGGAATGTATGGCAAGTAGAGCTAGTAATGGAGACAATAGTACTAACATCTACATGCATATTTGGCAAGTGGAGCTGTGCCTGGCTTGCATTTGCAAATAACTTTGTCCTACTTTCATAAACAGTTTTGAATTTTCTTTGAAAAGATCCCAATTAAGTTAACCCAACAATATTAAAACAATTATGAAATTAGAATGAGCGAGAACATGTCATGGAATCAATATCTAGCAACTCAGATGTCCATAACCGGGGACACGGCTAATCGATTGGATTATACACTCTACAGAGGTTAGTACACTTTACCCATGTGACTTGGCCAGCCCAGCTCGTACCATCACTCTCATTTTGGGTGATGATAGGGAGAAGACCAAGAAGAGACTGTTCGGGAAGTAGCTCCTCAATCCCGACGCGCACCGGTCCAACCTACCAAAATTCTACATCTCTGGATACGCGGGTTCGAGTTACCACAACCTACTAAGTCCAACCAACCGCCCATTTCATTATTGGCACATGGTTGTACACGTAAGCTACACAATAAAGAAGCCAATCATTCTCTCTTGATACCTGGGTGCCTTTCCGCAATGAAACCACCAAAATTTATCAATACCATCACACCCAGGGGGTTCATTGATTAAGTTGTTTTAGTTTTCGCAAACCAATACTTTGAGAAAACAAGTATCAATGATGTAACCCAGCCCTTGTTCATCAAGCATGGCTAAGCACATCTACCAACGGTGGTTCATCTACAAAGAGGGTCCTACCACATAATAGGACATAGCATAGCGATAGTATCATCCTACACATGCATCTACAAAATACACGACGATGCATTGAAAATAGTAGGACGATATCATGAACAAAGTAGCATCTACTTGCCTTGGTTGTAGCGGTCGAAGGAACAATCCACACACGAGCAAGGGTTGCACTCCACACAATCTACACGACACAATTGCATTCATAAACAAACAATTCACAAACATATGCAACAAAGATGATGCATGAATGCAAGAACGGCAAGTGAATTGGTGCTACAGCCGCACCACATAATACTAATACATATTACTACCGAATACATGCATGGAAAATAGATTTGGCGCAAGGGAAACTATTAACCAAAAGTAGTGATCACTACTAGAGGTAGAACTTAAATAATTCACTACCGGTAGTAAACAGTTCGTAAAATCCTGGAAAAAATTCTACCGCATAGGCATCTCTGATAAGAAACAGTACCAATTGGAATTACTCAAAAATGAGTTATAAAACATCCCGAGTAATTAAAACACTGCAGAAAGCCATTAGACAAATACTGCAGAAGTTTTTACTGTAAGCCTATCTTTTTATTTCACGATGAGATTCCCCTCGTTCATACGAGTTCAGGGACATATCATACGCGATTTTTGGAGCTACGAAACTTTTACTACGAATTTATTACTCCGAAAAGGCCATTAACTAGTTTGATTAAACTGTACTAAACCTGACAGTAAAAGTCTGAACCAAAGGTACAGCGAGATTCTACACGACTTACTGAACTCGTGCATATTTTATTTGCAATTTTTTGCCAAGCGGTTTAATTTCTACGCAATTTACAAGATTCTACCGAAATCTGCCAACTAATAGGATTAACGAAATTGACCCAGTCAACTGTGTCTGATGACTGGGCGCTGACTGGACGTCTGACCAGTCAACGTCTGGGGCGTCTGACTAGTCACCGTCTGGAGTGCTGAACCAGTCAACGAACGATCTAAGCCGCTGATCTGAGATCTGACGGTGGCTGCTGTCTTACCGGAATCGGACGGCGAAACGAACTCCGGCGAGCTCCGGACGGCGGCGACGGTCACTTCCGGCGACGTGGTTCTTCCTGCACGTACACACACGGTCAACTACGACTCCCGGAACAATAAACGCGCGCGCGTACGCGGCGATCTGCAGGGCGCAGATGACGGCGGCGGATGGAGACGCGGAGCACGGGAACGGAAAGAGGAGATCGGGGCGAACCAGGCAACAGACGCGGCGACGAACGTCGACGGAGGGGTGGCCGGCGGCGGCGAGGAGAAGCGGCGGCGGAGACGTGCGCCAGCAGGAGGTCGCGCGCGCAGGGGAGGTCTGGTGGCGGGGTAGGTGGGCACGGGAAACGAGGCAGCCTTTAAGAAGTCCCACGCGTGAAAAAAAAACAGCCTAAACTGAAAACGGTCCAGATTAGACTCCGATTCGGAAATCGGTCCGGATTTTCGGACCGTTTTCCGGCGGTTTACTAAAACGTCCGAGTCTTTTGCATACGAACTTCGATTGGAGCGATTCTCGCGCCTACGGGTTCGTATCGTCGAGGGGAACAACCTTCAGTCGAAGTTTGCGCGAAAACTCGAACCTACAGGGGTGGTTGTTGCAAGTCTCTTGGTTTACTAAAACGTCCGAGTCTTTTGCATACGAACTCCGATTGGAGCGATTCTCGCGCCTACGGGTTCGTATCGTCGAGGGGCACAACCTTCAGTCGAAGTTTGAGCGAAAGCTCGAACCTACAGGGGTGGTTGTTGCAAGCCCCTCTGAAGTCTCCCGCAGGAACCTCGAAGCGAGTAGAAGTAGGGTTTTGCAAATAGCGTTTCGTCGATCCTCTCTACTCGACGGTAATGCATGGAAAGATATGTTGCGATGCAATGAATGATATGCAAGACCAAATCTAAAATTTGGGATGTGACAGAATAGAGGAAAATTATGATATAGAAAGGTGATGCAAATTGGACGTATCAGGTGGTGATAAGGAGAGATTTCTGTAGGGCTTCGCCTAAGCCGGAGTAGGATGGTGGAGGAGAGAGAGAGGGTGACGACTAGGTTTCGTGGCGCTAGGGGACAAGGGGCTAGGGGGTGCTAATGGCGCCTGAGAGCACTTCGTCGGGAAACCCCAAGAGCAAGGTGTGAAGCAGCACAACAGCAAGTCTTCCCTCAGTAAGAAACCAAAGTTATCGAACCAGTAGGAGGAAGGAAATGTCTCAAAGGTGTTGCAAGCAACTTGGAAACCTGCACAACACAAACTCAAGACTTTGCCCCACGAACAGTGAGGTTGTCAATCTCACCGGTTGCTGTAACAAAGGATTAATTGTACGGTGTGGAAGGTAATGGTGGTTTGCAGCAAGTAAACACTAAGAGTGGAAGATGTATCAATGGTAAAGATTGGACCGGGGTCCATAGTTCACTAAAGGTGTTCTCCTTAGATAAACAAGCATGGCATGCTGGGTAAACAAATTACAGCAGGGCAATTGACAGGACTAAGCAAGGCATAAAAATGCAATACTAGACATCAAGATCCTATGAGATTTTATTGGGCAATAGAACAAGATACATAGAACGCCATCCAACTGCATCTATGACTAGAAGTCCACCTTTGGGTTCTCATCCGAACCCCCTCTAGTATTAAGTTGCAAGCAACAGACAACTGCTTTAAGCAAAGTGTGTAAGGTAAACAATCCACTTGTTCCATAAACAAGAGACCGTTGTTTTCTCCCTAGTAGCAACAACACATCTACAACCTTAGAGATTTATGTCACTTCCCTTATATTAAATAGAGGCATGAACCCACTATCGAGCATAAATACCCCCTCTTGGAGTCACTAGCAACTACTTGGCCAAGATAGCCACTGACAACAGAGATCATGCAAGATCACAAACAACACAGACATGATATAATCAATAAGAAAAAACCATTAATCAACCTGACATAGTTATCTCAATATCCATTGGATCCCCCCAAACACAACATGCATGATTACAAATAGATGAGATCTTGATCATGAATGGAGATCACAAGATCTAGACATGAAAGCATAAAGGAGGAGATACAACCATCTAGCTACTACATGGACCCGTAGTCCAAGGTGCAACTACTCACGCTTCATACCGGAGGCTGGTATGATGAAAAAGAAGGCCTCCGGGATGATCTCCCCTCCGGAAGGGTGCCGGGAAGATCTTCAGATCCCCCTCGATCTAGGGACGATGGTGGCAGCAGATATAGACCGTTTCATGGAATATTGATCAGGTATTTAGGGTTTAGGCATCGGGGGCTTCCTATAGGTGAAGAGGTGAGGCAGGAGGGCGGCTAGGGGGCCTACACCCTTCCCAGGTGCGGCCTAGGGTGGGCCCACGCCTATGGGGGTGCAGCCGCCCTGTGGCTCCCCTCTGTCTCTCCTCTGGACTCTGTGTTCTCCTCGGTGAAATATTGACTTTGGCTTTTGTCCCGTCCAATTCCGAGAATATTGATTTTGTAGCTTTCTGAAACCAAAAACAGCAGATAATAGGCAACTGGTACTGTGGAATCTTGTCAATAGGTTAGTTCTAGAAAGTGTATAAAAATACCTCAAAGTCTATACAAAACAAAGCAAAGTAGAAAACAGGCATCTGGCATGGTGGCATCTTGTTAATAGGTTAGTACTAGAAAACATATAAAACACCTCAAAGTGTAGACAAAGCAAAGTTTTGGTCTTTAAATAAAAATATATGTTTTTTAAAAGACAAAGGAGGAAATAATAAATGGAAATTTAAAATCCCATCTTGAACAAACTTGAGTAATGTTTGAATCCAACTAAATTCAAATCAAGTGGAATGCATTCTTCATAAATGCATCTGGAAATTTAAACACTTGGGAAATAAACCCAAACCCTAAAACCCTAATGGAAGAAAAACATTTCCAAGATATCTCTAAGCCTATGGATTTGATCCATATAAAAATTGGTCAACAAACATTTATAAATGATCAAGAATGACAAATAGAAATATTATAAAACCATAGAAATTGGTTTCACTTAATTTGGAGCCATAAATAAAATCTTATGAATTTAGTAAGATCAGGAAATTGAATTTCCAAAGCTAATAAAGCTCCTCTCTAAAATCCATACCAAATGGTGAGCAAATAATCCTAAAGACATTTAAAAGGATAAACAAATATTAAATAAGGTTTTACAAATTGGAAACACCAAGTTTTGGTCTTTAAATAAAAGATATGTTTTTTAAAAGACAAAGGAGGAAATAATAAATAAGGACTATTTGATAAGAGCCAAATAAAACTTGGCCAAGACCATAAACAAATGGAATAATCATAATCCAAGTTCAAATGAAATAAATGGATAAATAATATTGAAAGAAAATAATATGGCCTTAACCAAATTCTATTCTATTGGATTAAGACAAATTCCCTAATAAGAATGATTAATTAAATCATGGGAAAATAGTATTTGGAATTTACCCAAGTGGATTAAAAGTTATTTAATTAACTTCAATGGAATCAAGGAAATCACCTAAATAAAATTTATGTAATTAAACTATAATTGATTTCATTGGAATAAAGACAAATACCCAATTTAAATGATCAATAAATCATATTAAAAAAATATTCCAAATAACACCCTAATAAATAAATAAAACCTACTGAAAAGATTTGGTAGAGTTTAGATTTCAAATGGATTTTGAAAACAATAATAAATCTTATTTGAATTAAGACAAGGGCTTATTTTAAATAATTAATATACCCTAAAAAGAAAAAAATATTGATCTAAATTTGACTTTAGAATATGTTAAATAACAGTATTAAAATCTACACAAAGTTTGGTTGAAGTTTGAATTCAAATGGTTGTTTGAAATGATCAAACAAAATCAAAACAGAATAATAGAAATGGAAACAGAAAAATGAATCAGTATAAAAAAAATGAAAACCAACCAGCCCAACCCATCCTGGACCAGTCCAGCCCAGCAAGCCCATTTCTCTCTTCCCCCACAGAAAATGTTTCATACTTGACAAAGAACCCGTAGAGTCGCTGACGTTTGGACCCCACGCGCATTTTCCTCACCTCGTTGACGAACGGGACCCACTACCACCTCATCGTCGTCCTTCCCACGCACTTACCTCGCCCTCTCCTCTGCTGTTTCGGCCGGCGTTGAATACGAATAAATTGACGTAAACGCGCGAGTAAATTCCTCCCCTGACCTAGCCTTCTTAACCGCCTCTCCCTCCTCTCTGTTTCCCCCTCAACCTCCCATCCCCGAGCGCCCCCAGGCTGCCTGAATTTTGCGCTGCACTCCACTGTCTCCGACGAGGTCCTTCGTCGATTCCGGCGAGGATAGTCACCCCCTCGACCCATACTTCACACTAGCTCGAACGGCAGCTTCGTGCACATCTGCCAGCACCTTCGCCTTGCCCGTGCGCGTTCCCTAAGCTCGACAACGACCACACCCGAGCACACCGCCGTCTGCCTCGACTCCGGCGAGTCCTCCCGGTAAGTACAGACCACCCCTGACCCTCTAGTTGATGCTCCTGTAACCGTCACACTCGCCCGCATCTAACTGTACCCTCCTCTTACCTTCTGGTGGCCTACAAGCTTGCCCCCGACGACGAGAGACCGCACCCGATGCCAGGCACCTCTCCGGCGAGCAATTACGATCAACCCCGTGCGCCCCTCAACAAACGGCGAGCACGTTGAGCATCCTCTCGTCGTTGCGAATCTGGTAAGCTACCCCTCTCTCCCTCTAGCCCCCTATATCGCCGGCAACCTCACTGGCCGAGCGCGCCGCCGCCACTCAGCTTCGCTAGGGCCACCAGTTAGTGGTCTTGCACTGCGAGCCGTTGGATGCATATCATGAGGCTACGTTAGATTCACTTAAAGCGAAGGGGTACGTTGCCTCTGTACCACACGATCACCTTTTAATCCTGCGGCCCGTATCACTCGATCCAGACGAAACGGTACCGGCGAATAGAAAACAGCCATGTGGCCAGGGTCTGTTCTAAATTAGAAATTTTGATCTATTAAATGCTAGATTTTGTAAAATCTATAACTTTTGATTCACACGTCCAAATTTTGAAAATTTTATATCAATGGAATCAGCAAAACAAACCCTATCCAACCATGCACTTTTTTAGTAATTTGCTTCTGGAAACTTGGTTGTTTTTTGTAGAAACTTGTGTAGGCATATTTTGGATATAAAATTTATTCTAGAAATATTTTTATGGTAAAATCTTTGGCATATGGATTGTTTTGAACCTACTGACCAAATAAACTAACTTATGGATTTAAAATTGTATTTTGTGAAGTTAAAGAATAAATCCTTGAATTAGAACATTTCTAGTCAAATAAAAATAATGTTTATATGTTAAAAATGCTTTTGGAGGAAACCCTTTGGGAAATGTTTTGATTTAAACTCTCTGACCCTAAACACCAAGTTTTAGAATTTTAAAAAATGTATTTTGATGAACCCTATAAATTATTACTTTGCTAAAGGCATTTTCAACAACATAAAATATTGATTTAGTGTAAAAATGGTTTATAGGTGAAACCTTTTGCAAATAGTTTTAATATTAAACTCTTGACCATAAAACACCAACTTTTGTGTTTAAAAAAAATGTGTTTGTCAAACACTAGAAAATATTACTTTGGTTTGAACCATTTCTAGCAAAATAAAAATGACTTAAAATAGCCATTTTCACTAACTTGATATCAAATGGTTTTTGCCACTTTTATAAATGACCTTACCACTTTTATAAATAACCAACATGTGTTTTATAATGTTTATAGCCTATTGGAAACCACTTTTCCAAATAAAACAATCTTTGCATACTTGCATGCATTGCTTTGGTTTTAATATTTTATGTGATGATTGCTTGATTGGTAGATTGAAATTGTGTCTTGCTTGATTGAATTGTAGTGACATTTGAAGGGTGTGACTAGTGCAAGATCAAGGAGTGAACTTATAATCTCTACCAAAAAGGCAAGTGATGCTTCATACTTTTGTCCCATTATTTTCACTATGCATTAGTGATATTTCTAAGTCGGACTTGCATGGAATTTTTGCTAAGTATAAACTATGCCATGGGAAATCCTAGTAGATGAAACCTTAGAAGAAATTTCCTAAGTTAAGATTCCTACTACTACCATGCTTAGCTTAGCTAGTAGAAAACAAGGGTGGATTATATTCATGCTAAGGAATATTTCTAAGTCAAAGACTTGCGTTTTGTTTAATAAAATAACTAAGTGAATGAAACACCTGGGTGGAATGGAAGGAATGGTTTGTGTTGAGTGGTCATACAAGGCCCATTTCTATGGTTTACCTTGTGTATCTCACTTGTGGAATGCCACCCAGGAACAAAGAGATTTGAGATGTCAAATGTTGAGAAGCTTCAAGTGCAGCCACTTGGCATTATGGGCTCTGCTTGGATCATATAGGTTGCAATAACTTAGCCAAATGGACAGTTTGTGGTAGGGGATTGATAGGTTGGAGCGTGTCCATTCTGATCTAAGGGAAGGCTTATGAAAGATCTTGTCTTGGTGAAACCAAGTCTTGTGGGGAAAGTGCACCACCTCTGCAGAGTGTAAAATCTAAGTACTTAGCCATGTCCCTGTCAAAGGAAAATTTGAGCATCAAGACATGGAAGTTATCAAGAATCTAATCATCCCAATTTCTAAGTTAAAAACTTGTGGTTGAACAAGGGTTGAAGGTTCACCAATTTCTATTGGTGGTTCCTTGGGTGTTTTTGACAAGCAAAAAACTTAGTGTTTTCAAATGATAAGGAAAATATATTTTGAGCAAAGCAAGCCTAAGCTCCACTTAGCAAAATGCATATAGATGATAGACTCAACTATACCACCATAGTATCACTTGCCAATACAATTCAAATGTATTGACCCTTGTGGCTGTAACTTATTATGTTGCAGGTTTGTTTGATGTTAGTGAAGTGTGTTGATTAGGATTACAAGTCTACAACCAACATGATTGCCTGTGGCACTTTGAAGATGAAGGACCCCATGCTATAGTTATTTCTGTTGCATTGTAATAAGATAGCCAAATGAGCTGTGTAAGATGTAATAAATTATTTTATTCCTGGTTATAAAGTTGTAATATGACCTTTGTTTCTTGATATTACATCGTAACTGTGGATGCTAGCTATTGATCCAGGGACTAGCATTGTAAACACAGGGATCTCTACCTTATTAAAGGTTGGGACCTTATAGATGGTATATGAGCACTGTGTTGCCTGTCGGATTGTAACCCTAGGATTGGACAAAACCCCTTAGAAAAATAGGATTTGAATTTGTTCCAAAACTTATTTACAAACAATCTTGTATAATCTTTCCTCAACCTTTTGGTTTTGATTCTACATCTCTTCCATTTCAACTTGATGAGCAAAGACCTCAACCATGAGCAAAGGGCTTCACCAACTCAAATGACCTCAACTTCAACATCATCAAAGACTTCAACTTTATTTTCACCAAGGACTTCAACTTGGATATCACTAAGGACTACAAGTGAGACAATAAATATTATTCAAGACTTGAAGACTAAGGAAACACAACTTAGAAGGAACTATCATCACCTTTGAAGTTTTGTGACCAAGACACAAGAATGTTTCCAAGGAAACCATGATCTCATTGAAGAAGAAACAACAAAGAATCATGGAAGGATCTTAAGTGAACCATATAGTTGGACCACCATATTTAGATTAAATCAAACACACCAACTTATGTGGTGTAGCAAAAATATTTTGTTGCTTAAAAATGTTCTTGAAACTTTGTTGTTTGATTGGAATGTTTGTTTGATTGCTTGCACATTGCTTGTGTGAAATTGTTGTGTGTGATTAGAATTATATCCTTAGAAATATTTTGCCTATTCTAATCCCAATCCAACCCAAACAGATGACTACTCCAAGAAACTCCAACATCAAGGATCGTGACAACAACAACCAAGATATGCACATGAGAGAACTTATAGTAACCCAAACCAAGTTGAACCAAGTGACGACTCAGTTTTTAGCCAACAACAATGAGTTAGACCCAACCATGCAAAGGTGTTTGGAAACCCAAACTCAATTGATGCAAAAGGTGACAAGTCAAATGATCAACATGGGAGACAACCATTCCCAACGAGTTTGTGACAACAAGGTTGTCAAGGATGATATTCTAGAAGGAACTCAAGCTTGCAATATTTGTGGAGACAAGGATCACACTTACAAAGAGCATGAAGATCAATGCCCAAATTGTGAAGAGAAACATCCAACTAATCAATGCCCCACATCTCAATCTACTTGTTTCCTATGTGAAGGAAATAATCATGTCCCTATCCAATGCCCCATCTATTCCATAGTTCAACAAAGGAAACAAGGTGGAGCGCATCAACATTTTGTAAACCCTTAGGAGGGAACAACTTCTACCAAGAAGGGTGAAGGCAAAGTCAGAATCATGCCTCATAAGGCCAAATCCAAAGTGACCACAAAGTGTTGCTACTCTTGTGAAGAAGAAGGTCATATCTCTAGTAACTGCCCCAAGAAGAGAGAAATATTTCCCACCTTTGTGGTGAAGTATGAAGAGCATGAACTAGAAGAACTCCTAGCTTTGGAGAGACCCAAAAATAAGAAGAAGGACATAAGCCAGTTGCAATGTTACAATTGCAAAGAGATGGGACACTATGCCAGTGATTGCCTAGAAAAGAAGAAGAACCAAGGCAACAAACAAGAGGCAATGATACCAAAGGAAAAGAAAGATATTAGCCAAGTGATGTGTTTCAAATGCAAAGAACTAGGCCATTATGCAAACAAGTGCCCAGAGAAGATACATCAAGATCCCGAGTAAACCAAGAAGTAATCTAGTTGGAAAACTTTTAAGAGTGGTAGTACCCTAGTTGCTTTAAGCCAACTTGTAACCCCTATATTTCCCAAATCTCGGGACGAGATTTATTTTAAGGGTGGTAGCCTGTCACATCCCAAAATTTTCCAAATTTTGTAATGTGAAAAATAAATAAACAAAATAAATAACTATTGAAATTTTGGGTGAAAAGAAACTTTTTGTTTCTAAATGGAAATTTAAAATCCCATTTTGAACAAAACTTGAGTAATGTTTGAACCCAACTAAATTCAAATCAAGTGGAATGCATTCTTCATAAATGCATCTGGAAATTTAAACACTTGGGAAATAAACCCAAACCCTAAAACCCTAATGGAAGAAAAACATTTCCAAGCTATCTCTAAGCCTATGGATTTGATCCATATAAAAATTGGTCAACAAACATTTATAAATGATCAAGAATGATAAATAGAAATATTATAAAACCATAGAAATTGGTTTTACTTAATTTGGAGCCATAAATAAAATCTTATGAATTTAGTAAGATCAGGAAATTGAATTTCCAAAGCTAATAAAGCTCCTCTCTAAAATCCATACCAAATGGTGAGAAAATAATCCTAAAGACATTTAAAAGGATAAACAAATATTAAATAAGGTTTTACAAATTGGAAACACCAAGTTTTGGTCTTTAAATAAAAAGATATGTTTTTTAATAGACAAAGGAGGAAATAATAAATAAGGATTATTTGATAAGAGCCAAATAAAACTTGGCCAAGACCATAAACAAATGGAATAATCATAATCCAAGTTCAAATGAAATAAATGGATAAATAATATTGAAATAAAATAATATGGCCTTAACCAAATTCTATTCTATTGGATTAAGACAAATTCCCAAATAAGAATGATTAATTAAATCATGGGAAAATAGTATTTGGAATTTACCCAAGTGGATTAAAAGTTATTTAATTAACTTAAATGGAATCAAGGAAATCACCTAAATAAAATTTATGGAATTAAAACTATAATTGATTTCATTGGAATAAAGACAAATACCCAATTTAAATGATTAATAAATCATATTAAGAAAAACATTCCAAATAACACCCTAATAAATAAATAAAACCTACTGAAAAGATTTGGTAGAGTTTAGATTTCAAATGGATTTTGAAAACAATAATAAATCTTATTTGAATTAAGACAAGGGCTTATTTTAAATAATTAATATACCCTAAAAAGAAAAAAATGTTCTAAATTTGACTTTAGAATATGTTAAATAACAGTATTAAAATCTACACAAAGTTTTGTTGAAGTTTGAATTCAAATGGTTGTTTGAAATGATCAAACAAAATCAAAACAGAATAATAGAAATGGAAACAGAAAAATGAATCAGTATAAAAAAAATGAAAACCAACCAGCCCAACCTAACCTGGCCCAGTCCAGCCCAGCAAGCCCATTTCTCTCTTCCCCAACAGAAAACGTTTCATACTCGACAAAGAACCCGCAGAGTCGCTGACGTTTGGACCCCACGCGCATTTTCCTCACCTTGCTGACGAACAGGACCCACTGCCACCTCATCGTCGTCCTCCCCACGCGCTGACCTCGCCCTCTCCTCTGCTGTTTCTGTCGGCGTTGAATATGAATAAATTAACGTAAATGCGCGAGTTAATTCCTCCCCTGACCTAGCCTTCTTAACCGCCTCTCCATCCTCTCCGTTTCCCCCTCAACCTCCCATCCCCGAGCGCCCCTAGGCTGCCTGAATTTTGCGCTGCACTCCACTGTCTCCGACGAGGTCCTTCATCGATTCCGGCGAGGATAGTCACCCCCTCGACCCCTACTTCACACTAGCTTGACCGACAGCTTCGTGCGCATCTGCCAGCACCTTCGCCTTGCCCGCGCGCGTTCCCTAAGCTCGACAACGACCACACCCGAGCACACCGCCGTCTGCCTCGACTCCGGCGAGTCTTCCCGGTAAGTACAGACCACCCCTGACCCTCTAGTTGATGCTCCTGTAACCGTCACACTCGCCCGCATCTAATTGTACCCTCCTCTTACCTTCTGGTGGCCTACAAGCTTGCCCCCGACGACGAGAGACCGCACCCTCCGGCGAGCAATTACGATCAACCCCGTGCGCCCCTCGACAAACGGCGAGCATGTTGAGCATCGTCTCGTTGTTGCGAATCTGGTAAGCTACCCCTCTCTCCCTCTAGCCCCCTATATCGCCGGCAACCTCACTGGCCGAGCGCGCCGCCGCCACTCACCGCCGCCAGCGCCACGAGTTAGTGGTCTTGCACTGCGAGCCGTTGGATGCAAATCGTGAGGCTACGTTAGATTCACTTAAAGCGAAGGGGTACGTTGCCTCTGTACCACACGATCACCTTTTAATCATGCGACCAGTATCATTCGATCCAGATGAAACGGTACCGGCGAATAGAAAACAGCCATGTGGCCAGGGTCTGTTCTAAATTATAAATTTTGATCTATTAGATGCTAGATTTTGTAAAATCTATAACTTTTGATCCACACGTCCAAATTTGCAAATTTTATATCGATGGAATCAGCAAAACAAACCCTATCCAACCATGGACTTTTTTAGTAATTTTCTTCTCGAAACTTGGTTGTTTTTTGTAGAAACTTGTGTAGGCATATTTTGGATATAAAATTTATTCTAGAAATATTTTTATGGTAAAATCTTTGGCCAATGGATTGTTTTGAACCTACTGACCAAAGAAACCAACTTACGGATTTAAAAATGTATTTTGTGAAGTTAAAGAATAAATCCTTGAATTAGAACATTTCTAGTCAAATAAAAATAATGTTTATATGTTAAAAATGCTTTTGGAGGAAACCCTTTGGGAAATGTTTTGATTTAAACTCTCTGACCCTAAACACCAAGTTTTAGAATTTTAAAAAATGTATTTTGATGAACCCTATAAATTATTACTTTGCTAAAGGCATTTTCAACAACATAAAATATTGATTTAGTGTAAAAATGGTATATAGGTGAAACCTTTTGCAAATAGTTTTAATATTAAACACTTGACCATAAAACACCAACTTTTGTGTTTAAAAATGTGTTTGTCAAACACTAGAAAATATTACTTTGATTTGAACCATTTCTAGCAAAATAAAAATGACTTAAAATAGCCATTTTCACTAACTTGATATCAAATGGTTATTTCCACTTTTATAAATGACCTTACCAATTTTCTAAATGACCAACATGTGTTTTATAATGTTTATAGCCTATTGGAAACCACTTTTCCAAATAAAACAAACTTTGGAATACTTGCATGCATTGCTTTGGTTTTATTATTTTATGTGATGATTGCTTGATTGGTAGATTGAAATTGTGTCTTGCTTGATTGAATTGTAGTGACATTTGAAGGGTGTGACTAGTGCAAGATCAAGGAGTGAACTTATAATCTCTACCAAAAAGGCAAGTGATGCTTCATACTTTTGTCCCATTATTTTCACTATGCATTAGTGATATTTCTAAGTAGGACTTGCATGGAATTTTTGCTAAGTATAAACTATGCCATGGGAAGTCCTAGTAGATGAAACCTTAGAAGAAATTTCCTAAGTTAAGATTCCTACTACTATCATGCTTAGCTTAGCTAGTAGAAAACAAGGGTGGATTATATTCATGCTAAGGAATATTTCTAAGTCAAAGACTTGTGTTTTGTTTAATAAAACAACTAAGTGAATGAAACACCTGGGTGGAATGGAAGGAATGGTTTGTGTTGAGTGGTCATACAAGGCCCATTTCTATGGTTTACCTTGTGTATCTCACTTGTGGAATGCCACCCAGGAACAAAGAGATTTGAGATGTCAAATGTTGAGAAGCTTCAAGTGCAGCCACTTGGCATTATGGGCTCTGCCTGGATCATATAGGTTGCAATAACTTAGCCAAATGGAAAGTTGGTGGTAGGGGATTGATACGTTGGAGCGCTCCCATTCTGGTCTAAGGGAAGGCTTCTGAAAGATCTTGTCTTGGTGAAACCAAGTCTTGTGGGGAAAGTGCACCACCTCTGCAGAGTGTAAAATCTAAGTACTTATCCATGTCCCTGGCAAAGGAAAATTTGAGCATCAAGACATGGAAGCTATCAAGAATCTCCTCATCCCAATTTCTAAGTTAAAAACTTGTGGTTGAACAAGGGTTTAAGGTTCACCAATTTCTATTGGTGGTTCCTTGGGTGTTTTTGACAAGCAAAAACTTAGTGTTTTCGAATGATAAGGAAAACCTATTTTGAGCAAAGCAAGCCTAAGATCCACTTAGCCAAATGCATATTGATGATAGACTCCACTATACCACCATAGTATAACTTGCCAATACAATTCAAATGTATTGACCCTTGTGGCTGTAACTTATTATGTTGCAGGTTTGTTTGATGTTAGTGAAGTGTGTTTATTAGGATTACAAGTCTACAACCAACACGATTTCCTGTGGACCTTTGAAGATGAAGGACCCCATGCTATAGTTATTTCTGTTGCATTGTAATAAGATAGCCAAATGAGCTATGTAAGATGTAATGAATTATTTTATTCCTGGTTATAAAGTTGTAATATGACCTTTGTTTCTTGATATTACATCTTAACTATGGATGCTAGCTATTGATCCAGGGACTAGCATTGTAAACACAGGGATATCTACCTTATTAAAGGTTGGGACCTTATAAAAGCGTTCCCCGTGACAACACGGTTCTGCTAATTCCAACGTATAAGTGAAAGCATATACAACATAGATGACACAATGGTTCAAGTTTATTAGGGGCAAGAAAAATAAAGTGTGTCATCAAGTTTGTGAGAGCTTTAATCACTAAGTTTTCACATCACAAAATAATTTTTAATTGGAAGATAGATGAAAACAAGATATACTTGAAATGGTGTAACACACCATGCATAGGAATTTATAGTGGACACTTTGGAATAACTTGGTTTCTTGGGAGTTGGAAGCATGAGTAGAACTTAATCATACAAGTGGAGGCTAGCAAAAGACTCGGAGCAACCAACTAAGAGAGCAATAATGGCCATAATCTTGGAGAGCGACAAAACATTACTAATCAAAACATAGAGTGGTACTACAATTCAAGGACTAAATGATCATAGAGGCTATGGTGACTTGTTCATAGTCATAACATGGTGTGATCATGTGCCAAGTCAACCCAAACAAAGCATCAAAGGAGAATACCACAATACTATGCTTTTCTATGATAAAACAACGCATGATTTCTTCAAGTCACACTAAGCAATCCCAATTGTTTGGAACAAGTCACGCTACAATAATTATCACTAAGAATAAGGTCAAAACAACGCCTAGCATGACATGCTAAAGTCTAAGTCACGGTCAAAGCAAGCTCCTCTTGCACTATTCAATCAAGAACTTTCTACTCCTTTCCAACACCAATCAACTTATTTGAAGCAACACAGCGAGAACGGGGGTTCAAACTATGTTACTCAAGCAAAATAAGCAAAGAAAATGAAAACTAAGACGCTCCAAGAAGAACACAACAGTGCATGAAACAATAAAAACAAAGTGTCTAGAAAGACCTGAGCTTTTTATTGATGAAGAAGGGGATGCCTTGGGCATCTCCAAGCTTTGACGCTTGTACATCTTGGGTATTTCATGGGGTGACACCGGGGTGGCATCCCCAAGCATGAGCTTTTGTCCATTCTTCATATCATTACATCATTCTCTCTTTACACCTAAAATTTTTCCTTCATACAAAACTTCACAAAATCTCCATTAGCAACAATAGTGTATTCAAAAGATAATAGACCCTTGGGTTTAGCATTAGAATAGTGTTGGGGATATGCTATATGGGTATCCTCATAGCATGTCCTCTATCCGGATAACCCGGGTAGCCCACAGTTGGTAGCATGGCCCATGGCTTGATGGGCGGCCTAGTTAGACGGATCCAGAATGGAGGCCCATGCCGGATAAAGGAAGGCTACGGAGGAGTCACCGACGTACCCGGAGCCTTGGAGTGCAAGACATGCTAGACTAGTTGTAGGTAGTGTAGGAATCTGTAACCTATCCGGCTAGGACTTTTCCCTATAACCCTAGGACATGGCAACTATATAAGTCGGGCCTATGGGAGCCTTTAGGGCAGACAACACAAGACGATATCTTAGACTTTCTAGTCACCTCGCACAGCGAACCAATCCCTATAACTCGGCGTATTTTCCCTTATAGTGATTTATAGCAGGAGTAGGATTCCTCCACAGTTGTGGGATCTGAACCTGGGTAAACTATGTTACCTCGTACCCGTCAACCGTCCGCCTTCCCCCACGTCTCTAAACACGCACTATGAGGACCCCTCGATGGCGTACTCGTCGGCAATACCACGACAGTTGGCGCCCACCGTGGGGCAAGAGGCGCTTCAGGCTCTTCAGCGGGCGAGGACCAAGATCTTCGCGGGAATCGGCAAAACTGTAGCCATCGGTCGTGTTCTCTTCTCCAGCAACGTTCCAATCGTCCCTCCCGACGAGTTCCGGATCTCGGCGAAGACAAACCCTACGCGGTGCTCGATCATCCCCATCAGAGATATCCATCTCTTCATCAGCAAAACCGACTCAGGCCAAGCACGCTTAACCTTAGAGTTCTCTTCGAATGAGCTTCCGGAAAAGAAGTTGCAACTTGTTGGTATGAGTATCCTATCAATCCTATTAAGTCATGTGCTTGGATCTCACATACACCCACCCTTTAGAAGATCGATGCCCTCATCGATCAAGCACACCCCAGGATTGTTCCCTGTTGGCACGCGTATGTGCGTCTAGTGTCGGCACATGTGCCATGCCGTGTCCACTCCGGGCCACACGCGCCATGCTCCACATGTCCCACCACTAAACCGCGTACACCCGGCACGCGTATGTGCGTCAAGTGTCGGCACATGTGTCATGTCGTGTCCACTCTGGGCCACACGTGCCATGCTCCACATGTCCCGCCACTGACCCGCACACACCCGTTTTAACCGCGAGGATCGGCTCTGATACCACTTGTAACACCCCGTCCACTTGGCCCCGGGGGTGTCACTCCTGATAGCTTAATAGGATCTCTAGACTTGCCCCACAGACCAACATAAGTCTTTTCTGCGCACTTTGTCCTCACCATGTGCACCCAGTTACCCACTTCCCGGTCGGTCACCCATCCTAGAATTGCTCTAGGCCAAGCACGCTTAACCTTAGAGTTATTTTCGAATGAGCTTCCGGAAAATAAGTTGCAACTTGTTGGTATGAGTATCCTATCAATCCTATTAAGTCATGTGCTTGGATCTCACACACCGTCAACAACTACGCGGAGGCCGGAGAGGTAGGTCAGACAGTTCTTGCGCTCATTGACGAAGCCCCTCCGATTCAGCCACCGCCACCACTGCCTCCTGCTACCATCGCCGCAGCTGCGCCACCACCTCCAGTCATCGTCGCTCCTATTGCACCTCCACCCCCCGTCATCGAGGAAGCCCGGCACCCTCCGACTCTGTGATTGACACGCTCTACGCCGACTTCAGTGTAGGTTCGGAGGAGATAGATTTCAGCCTGGAGGAGCTAGACTCTGCCATGCAGGAGATGGAGGAGGAGTACACGCGCAATGAGCAGGACAACAACGCCGTCACGTCCCGAGAGGTGTTCGTAACCATTGGGACGACGATGGATGAAGATCAACCCGGAAGAGCTCCGCCTACAACACTGGACAAGGGGAAGGGACCACCTGTTGCTGCCGACAATGGTCACGCAAAGGACATGCCCCTTTTTCCTAACCAAGTGCAACAGCCGCAGGAACTCGGCACCGGCCCGAGCAACAACAACACCGCAAAGCCGCTGCCTCCAGCATCTACGTCTGATGTTGCCCAAGTTACTCCAGCTCATAGAGTGATGTACGAAAATCTCCTCGTCCAGCCTATGACCGTGGCTCATATTCGCAGTGTAGTCCAGCTTGACAAGAAGCGGAAGTAGCTGCTGGAGGAAGCGCAGGCCATTGCAGAGCAAGGCGCAAATCTAGATCGAGATCTGGCCAATGCGCAGAAGTCCATAGAGAAATCTAGAGCAATGGAGGCCGAGTAAAAGACTCTGCTGCAGCAGCAGAAGGCCAAGAAAGCTCCGACTCACGTCATCAACGATCCTGGTGTGCGGCGAAACCTAGGATGGGCTCCCTCGAAGCCGGCACAAGCCAAGCCATACATTGACAGTGAAGGCAGACAGGTGATGCCCACTCCTCTCCTCAACCTCGCCATCGCCAAGACCCTTCTGGAGCAGGATAGATCGCCTGAAGAGGTGGACCAGGTCTGTGACCTAGTGGCCAAGGCAGTGAAATAGCAGGAAAAGGCCACCTCTCAGAGGCTTGAGTCTGACCCAGCGTTTTTCCAGTCTAGCCAACATAAGCCGCCAAGGGACAGATCTCCTCTTGATGTCGGGTCTCAGACGGGTTCGTCAGAACGAAGACGGAGGGATGCGCGCAATAGGAAGGATGCTATCCCCATATCCTCCAACCACGGCGGTAAGGCCCAACCTCATCGCCCATCGTCATCGCCCCGCTCACCCCGACATCGCGAAGAAATCAAGGCTCACCGTCGTACGGATATGCCTCCACCAAGGCAGAGCAACATCGTCATCCGCGACAACACGGAGCAGACCCGTCATGACGGAGAGCGCAACCAAGGACACAAGAGCAGGTCGCGCCATGACCCTCCATGTCTGACAAGCAACCGCGACAAGCGTGAGGCGTCGCAGGAGGGTAACAGCAAGAAGGCTAACCCACCGCAACCTCCGCCTCCGTCGCCACCTAGCAGCCACCATGGCGGAGGAGTCCCGCGTCGTTCACGCAGCCCATCCCTTGATGGCAAGAATAAAAGAAGCCCGGAGCCATACGACGCATGTTCGCGTATAGACAAGATCCATGAGGCCCGGGAAGGACCATACATGCGACCACGTTGCTTTGGACCTGCGATACGGTCCGCAACTTACCCTAAAGGTTTCCAGATTGACAAGACCGTCAAGCCCTATGACGGCACCGCCAAGCCAGCTACATGGTTGCAGGACTACGATAACGTGGTGGAGATCGCCGGGGGTAACCCCAACATTGCCCTCAAGTACCTCTCATTGATGTTGGCGGGCACGGCCCGTCAATGGATTGATGACTTGCCGGATAAATCCATCTACAATTGGTTGGACATGCAAGAAGCGTTCACCAAGAACTTCGAGGGTACGTACAAGCGTCCCTGTACTGTTGGTGATCTACAGCGGTGCATGCACAAGAAAGACGAGACATCTCGCACCTACCTCTCCTGCTGGCTGGATATGAAGAATTCCTGCGTAGGAGTGCAGCTCAGACCGCCATGGCCGCCTTCATCGATGGGTTGGAAAGGGGTACGTTGCTCCGACATAAGCTGAAGCGCTTGCAGGACACTCACCAGCTAGACTTGAACTTGATGATTCAGTTGGCCAGTGAGTTCGCAGTCGCCGATGACGATGCTCGCGGCTCTCTACCGGCAACGGCCGTTCCAACTCAAGCTCGGAGGAACAGCTGCACAAAGCGGAAAACCGCACCAGAAGAAAAGCAAACTCCCGACATGGTCGCTATGACTTTTGCTGGACGAGGTGATGGCGGACAACATGGCCGAGGACGGGGAGCAGGCCAGGGGCATCAGCGAGGAAGTGAAACTACCTCGGCAGTGCTCCGCGTTCCCCAGACCTACGAGGAGTACCGCGATATGCCATGCCTCGTACACCTCGATGCCAACGGCGAGGCCACCCACACCAATCGCCACTGCAAGTTCGTTAACGACCTGAAGGAGGACCCGGAGTCCGGCTACAAGCAAATTCGGAAGAACAGACCGCGAGGCAAGGGCAAGGGGAAGAAGGAGGAGGAGTCCAAGGATTCAAGTGAAATGGATGAGGATGTTGACCCCAAGCACACCTCCAAGAGCGACGGCAAAGGCAAGAACCCCTTCGAGAAGAAGGCGGCAGTTTTCCACACTTTCCTTGGTACCCCCACCGTCCGACAACAGAAGACCTCCATGAGGATACTAATGGCTACTCTCCCCCAGTTCCCCAGTTCCTGCGCTGGTCGGAGATTCCAATTACTTGGGACAGGAAGGATCACCCAGACCTCATCCCTATGGAGAACCAATACGCCATGGTCATCAACCCCTTGATTGAAGGCAATGAGTTCACCAAATGTATGGTGGATAGTGGAAGCAGCATCAACATCATGTACCTGGATACACTGCAGAAGATGAACTTGACAGATGCAGAACTAAGGCGGACCAACACCATATTGCACGGCGTAGTTCCTGGTTGGGAGGCTCGTTCCCTTGGGTGCATCACACTTCAGGTCGCCTTTCGTGATGTTAATAATTACCGCCAAGAGCGCATGACCTTCGAGGTGGTCCCCTTCAAGAGCGTGTACCACGTCATATTCGGCCGGGACATATTCCACACCTTCATGGCCAAGCCATGCTTCGTCTACAACAAACTCAAGATACCCGGACCAAACGGTGTCATCACCGTATCCGGAAGCTTTGCCAAGGCTAGGGACTGCGAGATTGGAGAAGCAGCCTACGCGAAAGTTGTCCTCTACAGTGAAGAATTCAAGGAGATCCAGAGCAAGGTCGATGCCTCGTAAATTCCCGTGTCGAAGAAATAGATTTCCGACTCTGCTCCAGCATTCAAGGCCGCCATCAAGACCAAGCCGGTGGAACTTGTGGTAGGCGATGCCTCCAAGACCACCGCCATTGGGACGAACCTGGATCCCAAATAGGAAAGCGCGCTCATCGAGTTCCCCTGGCAACCTGCCGACATGAAAGGTGTACCTAGGGAACTTGCCGAGCACAGCCTGAATATTGATCCAAAATGTAAACCAGTGAAACAACCTCTACGACGCTTTGGAGATGAGAAGAGACGCTCCATAGGCATAGAGATAGCTAGGTTAGTTAAGGCTAGTTTTATCCGAGAAGTTCTTCACACCCAATGGGTAGCCAATCATGTACTTGTCCCCAAAAGGGAACCAAGGAATTAAGAATGTGCGTTGATTGCACCAGCTTGAACAAAGCATGTCCCAAAGATCCGTTTGCTTTGCCTCGCATTGACCAAGTCATTGACTCGACGGCTGGCTCGAAACTTTTGTGTTTTCTCGATGTATACTCAGGATACCACCAGATCAAGATGAGGAAGTCAGACCAATTGGCCACTTTGTTCACTACACCCTACGGCACGTTTTGCTATGTCACGATGCCCTTTGGGTTGAAAAACGCAGGTGCTACGTACCAGCGGACAATGCAATGTTGCCTACATGATAAAATTGGTCGTAACGTTCACGCCTATGTGGACGATATAGAGGTGATGTCTAAAAAGTCAAATGACTTAATATCCGACTTAAAAGAAACCTTTGATAATCTCCGGAAATACAACATGATGCTTAACCCTAAGAAGTGCGTCTTCGGGGTTCCAGACAGGAAATTGTTGGGCTTCATCATTTCCCAACATGGAATCGAGGTCAACCCGGAGAAAATCAAGGCCATCTTAAACATAAACCGTCCGACATGCCTAAAGGACATACAACGACTAATAGGTTGTGTTGCAGCAGTTAGTCAGTTCGTCAGCTGACTTGGAGAGAAGGCTCTGCTGTTGTACAAGTTGCTGAAGAAGGCGGACAAATTCACATGGATGGACGAACCAGATGCAGCATTGAAGAAGCTCAAGGAGATTCTTTCCTCGGCGCCTATCCTTGCAGCGTCCGAGCCTGGAGAGCCCATGTTAATTTACATGGCGGCCACCAACCGGGTAATCAGCATCGTCATCGTGGTAGAGCGGAAGGAACCAGGCTATGAGAATGGAGTTCAACGACTAGTTTACTATGTAAGCGAGGTCTTGATGGAGTCCAAGTAGCGTTACCCGCACTACCAAAAGATAGCTTATGGAGTATTCCTTGCTTCTCGGAAGCTGATGCACTATTTCCAGGAGCACCCCATCACAGTAGCGAGCAAGACTCCATTGTCCGGCATTATCAACAACAGCGACGCTACAGGAAGGGTCGCGAAGTGGGGCATTGAACTTGCCGCCTTCGAGATCACCTACAAGAGACGCAACGCTACCAAGTCACAAGCCTTGGCGGATTTTATCGCAGATTGGACGGAAATGCTAGATGCTACCCCATTGCTGGAGCCAAAATACTGGGTGATGCACTTTGATGGATCAAAGCTACTCAATGGCTCGGGGGTTGGTGTACTGCTACAGTCACCAACTGGGGACAAGCTACACTATGTTCTGCAGATCCACTTCGAGGCTACGAACAACATGGAGGAGTATGAAGCACTCATTTACTGATTACGCATAGCCAAGGACATTGGCATCAAGCGCATAGTTTGCTGTGGAGATTCTGACTTGGTTGCCCAGCAGGTGGCTGGCACCTGGAATGCGTGGAACCCTATGATGGCGGCATATCGAGACAAAGTGGAGGCGATAGCCAAGAGCTTCTTGGGCTACGAGGTCAAATATGTACCTAGGGAGCAAAACTAGGCGGCTGATCTGTTGTCTAAGCTTGGATCAGGGCGCAAACGAATTCCGCCTGGAGTTTTCCTGGAGCATCTACGGACACCATCCATGAAGGGATCAGACATCGACAACCCGGACAGAGTAGACTCTTTCGTCCATATGGTGGCAAAGGTCCCTCCGGCTTGGACAAAACCGTTCATGGAGTATCTCGAACACGGAACTTTGCCCGACGAAGAAGTCGAAAGACAGAAAATAGTACGTCGAGCAAAGGGCTATACCATAATCAATGGATAGCTCTACAAAAGAAGCACTACTGGTGTATAACTTAAGTGTGTTTCCCAGCAAGAAGGTATTGAAATCCTCCGTGAAATCCATCTCGGAGATTGTGGGCATCACGCCGCTCCCCGATCGTCGGTTGCTAAAGCTTTCTGGCAAGGATTCTACTGCCTGGCCGCGAAGTCGGACGCTGACAAGATGGTTGAGACATGCATGGGATGCCAGTATTATGCCCGACAACCACATGTTACAGCTGAAGAAATGCGAACAAGACCAATAACTTGGCCGTTTGCAGTCTGGGGGCCGGACATGGTGGGTCCGTTATAGACGGCACCATGTGGGTTTACGCATCTGCTAGTAGCAGTTGATAAATTCACCAAATGGATAGAAGCTAAACCCATTAGAAAGCTCGATGGGGCAACTACCCTTAGGTTTGTCCAGGATCTAGTGGTGAGATTTGGTCTCCCACATAGCATAATCACCGACAACGACAACAACTTGTCACTCGGAGAAGTGGAAGCTTATTGTTGGGAGAAGGGCATCTGACTTGACCTTGCATCTATGGCACACCCACAATCCAATGGTCAGGTTGAGCGAGCCAATGGATTAATTCTGCAGGGAATCAAGCCACGTCTTGAGGCACCACTGCATAGAGCAGCTGGAGCCTGGATGGAAGAATTGCCATATGTATTGTGGAGTTTACGAACTACACCCAACAGATCCACCGGCTACACCCCTTACTTCATGGTATATGGAGCAGAAGCCATCCTGCCTTCCGACATCCTTCACGATGCACCAAGAGTTGCCGCCTGTGACGAGGATGACGCTGAAGAATCTAGACGCCTAAATGTGGACCTTCTCGAGGAGGAGCGCATTTTGGCATGCCAAAGATCCGCCATGTACCAGCAGAAGCTACGCAGCTACCATAGTCGCCGCGTACGACATCGCTCGTTTAAGGAGGGGGATCTGGTGCTCCGACTTAAGCAGAAGTAGTCACACAAATTATCCCCGCCATGGGAAGGGCCATTCATCATAAGCAAGGTGCTGCTCAATGGGTCTTACTACCTCGTTGACAATCGTGAATTGAAGGATAGACCCAACAAGGATCATAAGCGTAAGCAACGTGACCCGGATGATGACTACCTAGAGCTTGATTGGCCATGGAACATAGCATAACTACGTCCTTTCTACACTTAGCATTTTTTATCTATTGTGTACCTCTTATATGATCAATGAAATAAAGCTCTCTGGTTCACTCATATTTCCGAGTCTTTTACCTCCTGTAGTGTTCATTTTTGGATTGTATAAAACCTTTATGAACAAGCTTTGCGATTGCACTTGTGAAAATTCCGCCTACGGGCGTTAGCTTAAGTTTTCTAGTCTACACGTTCTTTGTTGTTTTTATGTGGATTCTAGAGTAGTGACTTTTGGCACTTATTGTCGGCGATTTTGTGCTTAGGTTCTTGACGGTGCCATTGGGCATCATCGCCTGAGCGCATAGTTCCGACAACGAGTCTTCCGACTCACGAAAGGTCAAGCATAAAATCCAAAGTAATGGATAAGCTGACACTTGCTTAAAAAATACATACATGCTGGAACCAGTTTTTGCGTAGCAGGAAATAACAACCATTGTTTTCCGCCTTAAGTTAACAAGTAGTTTTTCCGCATACACATTATAGAGGAAACAAATATTACATAATTTTTTTTATTCCTCTGGCGCAGGCGACTTGGACGCAGCATCGTCAGCAGCAGGAGAGTCACCTTCCTCGAAGTCGGCAGTGTTCAGGGACTCGGAGGAGCTTTGGTTGCCACCGTCAATGGTTTTCATGGGCACAAAGACGTTGGGGTCGACCAACTTGGCGAATTTGGTGTCAAAACCCGCGATCGACGCCAAGATAGCCTCATGATCTATCTTTTGGCCTTCGTTGTCTACGTCAGGGATACCGGAGGTCACTGTGTCGATGTCGGCACCTTCGTAGTGTGCCTTGACCATTGACAGCGCCATCCTTGCGCCGGCCCGTGTACACGAAGCTTTCCAGCTTGAGATACGCTCTTGGGATCGGCGCAGGATCTCCGAGAACTTCGCCACAATGTCCACCGCCTTGATATTAATCTGGAGGGGCTTGGCTATCTCCTTGGTCTGCTTGATGGTGGTGTTGATAAAGTTGCCGGCAAGGACCATGCATTCCTTTGGTGGAGGAGGCGGCCGGGTTAACCCCATAGGAGCTGCAAATTTCCGATCAAGGAGCACATGAGTTCAGTAACACAAAAGGTTCAGAGTATCTAGCTTACAGAAGTCCAAGACAGAGAATCACTTACTGAAGATGCTAATCTCAGCCTGCTGGAGAGTTTCTGCCATGGAGTCCCATTCTTGTCGGAGGATCCTGTACGCTTCAAGATGGTGCTGATTTTGCTCATCGACAGCTTTTTTCTGATCTTTCAAGATCATGATTTCCTCCTTCAAGCGGTTCATCTCCTCATTGGCGGAGTCCTACAGGACTTTCATTGAGTCTTCATGCATCTTCAGCATGTCCTTTCTCTCCAGCTTAAGGATCTTGTTTTTGCTATCCAGCTGCTGAATATGCTTGGATTGCTCAACAATATCCTTAGCCTTGGAAATGGCTTCTGCAAGTCAGAGAAATAATAGTACACATTGAGTACTCGGAGAAGGTTGGCACAAGACCAAGTCAGGAATACGAAAAAGAAAGGAAAAACAGACGCTTGCTCTTGATGATTTGTTCCTTCAAGAAGGCAGTTTTACCCTTCTCGGCTTCCAAGTCAAAGCGCATCTTTTGGTACTTCTCGTTGGACACGCCCCTCCAAGCATTCTCATTCCGTGGAAGAAATTTTTTTAACGTTGTTTGGTCTTTCTTTAAGCATCTAGTCGGAACTAATTCAATTTTCAACTAGAAGCTTGGGGGCTACAGTATAAAGTTTTAACTCAGTCATATGCTTAGTCTTTCTTTAAGCATCTAGTCGGAACTAATTCAGTTACAACTAGAAGCTTGGGGGCTATAGTATTGGAATTTATAAACACTGCGTATGCTATTCTGAAAGCATCTAGTCGGAATAACTTATTCAAACTATATGCTTGGGGGCTACAGTGAGAAGTTTTCTATCTTAGTAACTCTTAGAGCATTCAGATGCAAAGACCTATGGTTTTTCGTCTAAATGCTCGGGGGCTACAGTGGGATACTCATATGAAATGCAAAAGGCAGATAAAACTTACAAGTACGATGATCTTGAGGTTTGTAGCACTCTCAGCAAGTAACTTGCCGAAGGATAAACTGTTTCCTTGCAAGATTTCTGCTTGCCGGAGAAGCTCCTCAAGACCGCATGTTGGATATGTCGGCGCCGTACCAGGAACCAGAGCGGTGCTACCCGGCGTAAGTATCGGATAGACTATCTTCGGGAACTCTATGGTCTTCTTGGGTGCAGAGGAGCCGCCTTCGACAGACGTACCACCTTCCACCACCGCCTTACCGCTACCGATGGCATCCTTAGCCGGAGCTTCAGCCATTTGGTTTGCGGCACTTTCCTGCATCGCCTGTTCGCCGACAACGGCAAGCTCCGTAGAGGCACCTGAGTCCACTTCCATGGCGGAAGGGCCAGATGCTACTTTGGCTTGTGAGCTTGTCGAAGTGGATGAAGGCTGGACGCTAGGAGTTACAGGGGCGATGACGGGAGATGCATGGGGAGAAACGTCACAATGCAACATATCCTTAATGTTTCTAGAAGCCCCCAAAGTTTTGGAGGTCTTCTTCAAACTAGTAGTGGCTTTCTTCCTGAAACGTACAAAAAGTATAAGTACAGGAGTAAGACAAACAATGGACAATGTCGGAGAGAAAGAAGCTTACACAAAAGGGGGTGCTGTGGCAAAGGGGATCCTAGTAACCTTTCTTTTCTCCGCCTCCAGGGCGGCGGTAGTCTTCTTGGAGGCTCCACCCTCCGTCTTCTTCTTCTTGCCTCCGTCGGCAACGTCGGAGGTGGAGATCTTCCGCTTTCGCGCCAACGGGACCTCGTCGTCGGACACGACGGTGACTTCCTTCATATTTGGATCATAGATTTGGGCAGCCATGCTATCCTCATGCTACACCGTGTGAGATGAGATGGTAATGGCTAGACGGAAGAACTGGAGTATATGTCATAACGGAAAATAAACAGATACCTTTGGGCACTTGCTCTCTACGAACATGTCGTAGGTGATGGTGAAGCCATGCTTCCTATCCTTCACCTTGACGATATCCTTGAGGCGGAGCTTGACGGAGTCGCTCGAGAAATTGTCCTCGAAGATGCGGAGGCTATCCTTCCTCTCGTTGGTATACTCGTGCATCAACTTCAAGCGGTGCTGCAGAGGTTGGATCCGCCTGACGAACCAGCACATGGCCAGGTCCAATCCTCTCAAACCCGTATCTACGAACCACTCTATCCGCCTTATAGCGTGGGAAGCGTCAATGTCGGAGGGAAGGGAGGCCTGGGATCTCCATGTTGGGGCTTCAGCGGCGGCTCCATTGACAAATTCCGGGTGCGTCACTTCTCGGCCAGCCAGAGGGATATCTGGGCCGTAGATGTACATATGTTGCCAGTTCTTGCAGGACTCATGGCCGACGATGTCGGGGAAGCGCCGGCCAGGATGGATCTTAAAACTAATGGTGCCACAATTCCTGAGCTCGTCCTTGCTGGCTCCGGCTTCGCGCTTGATGGTGAAAAAGTATATAAAGAGATCTATCCTAGGCCTAATCCCTAAGTAACCCTCACAAAGCACCGCGTAGTTGCTAAGCGCGAGGATGCTATTGGGGGAGAGGTTCTGAGGCTATACTCGGTAATGGTTGAGGACAGCTAGGAAGAAATTGGAGATAGGCAGTGAGACGTCACGTACTAGTTGGGCTTTGAGGTACACCTTTTCTCTGGCTTGGAGAGAAGGAGTGACCTCGCCGGCCGGCGCCGCCCGCCAGGCGAGCCCCTCCGTCGCAGGGAGGTAGCCCTCGATGATTTGCTCCTTGATGTCGCGGTCCATAATATCCGAACCGCGCCATTCGCCCTTGTGGGAGTCATACTCCTCCTCTAGCAGCTCCAGCACCGCTGGTTATGGTCGCCACCGGTGGCTTAGACCACCGCGGATTTAGGGATCACCAGGCCCTCTGGGGGCACGATGATGGTCGCCACCGGTGGCTTAGACCACCGCCACGGAGCTCGCCTTGTTCGCCATGGCATCGCCTGACGCTGTCATGGAGGGGGCGGAACTGCTGCTGGCCATTGGAGGGTTTACGGTGGTGATTGGGAAGGTCGAGGAGTTAGGTTTTTTCGCACGGTGCGCGGAGAGCTCGAGGAGGCGCTCGCTGGAGGAAAAAGACGATGCAGAGGAGAATGAGGTGAAAAGTAAAATTTCCACCGTTGTTACAATTTATAACCCCTGGCATCAAGCTTCATGCGGAATGATCGAACGGTTGACGCGTGGACGACGTGTGCGGGCGCGTGCACGGCAATTTCGCCACGTTGCCAACCGTCACCGCCAATGGTTCATATCGCTCGCGCGGGAAAATCGACATGATTGCGTTCTCTGCATGTGTGAGTTACGAGGCGTTGTTGACCTACGTCTACGTCGCCCTAGCTATCACTGGCAGATGAACCATCACATCGGAAGATTCCGGCATGGACAGATCTAGTCCGTCTATGGAAGAGTACGATGGAAGATTCAGCAATTCTCCTACTTACAAGTTGAAGATGGAGAAAACCTTGCAGGGTTCTTTGGGAGGACTACAAGATGTTGCTTGACGATTTGCCGACATCCATCTAGACGGAGCATTCAACGTGAAGAGGCAAGACGGCACAAGATCTCAGAGCTATCCGGGGGCTACTGTTGGGGATAAGCTATATGGGTATCCTCATAGCATGTCCTCTATCCGGATAACCCAGGTGGCCCAAAGTTGGTAGCATGGCCCATGGCCTGCTGGGCGGCCCAGTTAGATGGATCCAGAAGGGAGGCCCATGCCGGATAAAGGAAGGTTACGGAGGAGTCACCGACATACCCGGAGCCTTGGAGTGCAAGACACGTTAGACTAGTTGTAGGCAGTGTAGGACTTTGTAACCTGTCCGAATAGGACTTTTCCCTGTAACCCTAGGACCTAGCGACTATATAAGTCGGGCCTATGGGAGCCTTTAGGGCAGACAACACAAGACGATAGCTTAGACTTTCTAGTCACCTCGCACAACGAACCAATCCCTGTAACTCGGCGTATTTGCCCTTATAGTGATTTATAGCAGGAGTAGGATTCCGCCACCGTTGTGGGATCTGAACCTGGGTAAACTGTGTTACCTCATACCCGTCAACCATCCGCATTCCCCCATGTCTCTAAACTCGCACTTTGAGGACCCCTCCATGGCGTACTCGTCGGCAATACCACGACAAACAGTAAAACGTTTCACTAAAAACACAAGCTACTGTAGCAACTCCTTCAACAATGCAAATAATGGCAGAAATCTGTCAAAGCAGACCAGCAGGTAGAAATTGATTTTTTTGAAGACCTTATGTTGCTCAAATAAAAAAGTGTTGAACTAACGAAAGTTAGATAACATACTAGGGGATTTATTAGTAAAATATCGACTTACAGAGATTCCTCACAAATATTTATGGTGGAGCACAAAAATCTGTTTTGGGACAGCAACTCCCCAAATCTTACTTCCCTCTCATTAGAGGTCATTCTTGGCACAAAAAGCAAACAAAATGATAAGGAGAGGTAATTACTGAAGTAGTAACTTCCAAGACTCAATAAAACTCTTGGGTTATCTCCCAACAAGTACTTCTCTTTAACGCCTTTAAGTTAGGCACAAGAAGCAAGAAACAAATGTTTACAAATGAAGAAGCATTAACACCAACTCTCTTGGTCCTAACTTTCTTACCTTTCTTCTTCTCTTTAGTGAATATATGATTGCTTACTGGAGGAGAAAAATGCATAATGCCTTTTCCCACATCTATTATTGCTCCAAGGTGTTTCAGCAGGGATCTTCCGAGTGTAATCTGTCCTTTTCCTACACATTCAATAACAAGATAATCAGTAGACACCATTTGCCCTGAGATTTTTGTAAACACACCTTTAGCTATTCCAATGGGTAATAAAGTTGCATTATTGGGAAGAGATATTTCTTCTCCTCCTTTATAAAGTCCCCAAAGACTCAAAGACTCATAGATATCCTTAGGCATAAGGCAAAATTCAGACATGATATCACAACGAGCATCAAAAGTTGCACTATTTATAGAAACTTTGATTGTAGGAAACCACTTTGAAGGCTCCGAATTTATTGGAACATAACCATGGTGCTCTCTAAGTGTGTGATAGCAACTGTTCAAAGCAGCAGCACTGGACTCAAGAGTGTTCAACCTAGCATAAATGTCTATAAAAGAGGAACCAGACTTGCCAGGCATATTATAAATTATAATCAATCTCTTTATAGCATCTAAAGCTTCATCCTCAGTACAACAAAAAATATCTTTATTAGCCACAGCATCCAAAGCATATCTATAACAAAGAGCAATGTCGTGGTAGAAACTATTGATAACCAAGCTAAGACTCATCTTAGGCTCAGTTTCCCTTTGTAAAGCGGAGATTTTAGACCAAGCTTCTTTGAAACTCTCTCCACTTCCTTTCTTGAAACTAAAGATTCTTTCCATAGGTGACACATGGATTGGACCAAAACCAAACATAGTAGCAACTAGAGAAGGAACTAATTTTTTTTGTTTTTGATAAGGGAAAGAAAACCAAACTAAACTATTTTTTTATGAGTTTTTGATAAAAACAGGCAAACAAAACCAAGCAAAAGAAACTAAGCAAAACAAAAACAAAGTAAATAGAAAGGTTGAGGAGGACTCCCCTTGTGAAGACGTCCTTAGCCTCCCCGGCAACAGCGCCAGAAAACTTGTTGATGGCACCTGAGAGCGCTTCGTCGGGAAACCCTAAGAGCAAGGTGTGAAGCAGCACAACAGCAAGTCTTCCCTCAGTAAGAAACCAAGGTTATCGAACCAGTAGGAGGAAGGAAACGTCTCAAAGGTGTTGCAGGCAACTTGGAAACCTGCACAACACAAACTCAATACTTTGCCCCAACGAACAGTGAGGTTGTCAATCTCACCGGTTGCTGTAACAAAGGATTAACTATATGGTGTGGAAGGTAATGGTGGTTTGCAGCAAGTAAACAGTAACAGTGGAAGATGTATCAATGGTAAAGATTGGACCAGGGTCCATAGTTCACTAGAGGTGTTCTCCTTAGATAAACAAACATGGCATGCTGGGTAAACAAATTACAGCAGGTTAATTGAAAGGACTGATCAAGGCATAACAATCCAATACTAGACATCAATATCCTATGAGATTCGATTGGGCAATACAATAAGATACATAGACCGCCATCCAACTGCATATATGACTAGAAGTCCACCTTTGGTTTATCATCCGAACCCCCTCCAGTATTAAGTTGCAAGCAACAGACAACTGCTTTAAACAAAGTGTGTAAGGTAAACAATCCACTTGTTCCATGAACAAGAGACCATTGTTTGCTCCCTAGTGGCAACAGCACATCTACAACCTTAGAGATTTCTGTCACTTCCCTTAGATTAAATAGTCCTGAACCCACTATCGAGCATAAATACCCCCTCTTGGAGTCACTAGCAACTACTTGGCCAAGATAGCCACTAACAACAGAGAGCATGCAAGATCACAAACAACACAGACATGATAGAATCAATAAGACAAAACCATTAATCAATCTGACATAGTAATCTCAATATCCATCGGATCCCCCAAACACAACATGCATGATTACAAATAGATGAGATCTTGATCATGAACGGAGCTCACAAGATCTAGACATGAAAGCACAAAGGAGATACAACCATCTAGCTACTACATGGACCCGTAATCCAAGGTGGAACTACTCACGCTTCATACCGGAGGATAGCATGATGAATAAAAAGGCCTCTGGGATGATATCCCCACCGGCAGGGTGCTGGGAAGAGCTTCAGATCCCCCCGATCTAGGGACGATGGTGGCGGAGGCTACAGACGGTTTCATGGAATATTGATCGTGTACTTAGGGTTTAGGCATCGAGGGCTTCTTATAGGCGAAGAGGCGAGGGAGGAGGGCGACTAGGGGGGCCACACCCTGCCTAGGTGTGGCCTAGGGTGGGCCCGCGCCTGGGGGGGTGCATCCGCCATGTGGCTCCCCTCTGTCTCTCCTCTGGACTCCGTGTTCTCCTCGGTGAAATATTGACTTTGGCTTTTGTCCCGTCCAATTCCGAGAATATTGATTTTCTGCCTTTTTGGGACCAAAGAAAGAAGGAAACAGGCAACTGTCACTGTGGCATCTTGTTAATAGGTTAGTACCAGAAAACATATAAAAACACCTCAAAGTGTAGACAAAGTAAAGCAAAGTAGATACTAAACAAGCATGGAACATCAAAAATTATAGATACGTTTCCGACGTATCAGGTGCGCCGCCACCCCTATTTATACAGAGAGGGGCTGCGAACAAGGGGTTCCCAGACCTATCCGAGTTCCCCCCAACTCATCCACAAGGGGGAAGAGGTGGGAAAAGTCTCCCCCTTTCCAATTTAGGGTTTGACCCCTTTTTCCTTGTGCTGGACGGTTTGACCCTTTGGGTCATCGTGCGGCTAGCCCATGGCCACCACAGAATACCCTCGAACCATATGGCCCCTCCAGGGGTGGTGGACTCACTGGTGGTCCCTCTGGAACATTCTAGAAGCTTTCGGTTAAAACACCGAAAACATTTCCGAACCCCGGAAAATGACTTTCCTTATATGAATCTTATTCTCTAAACCATTCTGGATCTCCTCGTGATGTCCTGGATCCAATCCGAGACTCTAAACAACATTCGCTCTCCAACTCATATTCCATATTTACTTAAACAACATCGGATCCTTAAGTGTGTCACCCTATGGTCCGTGAATTATGCAGACATGATTGAGACACCTCTCTGATCAATAACCAATAGCGGGACCTGGAGATCCATAGTGGCTCCCATATATTCAACGATGACTTCGTGATCAAATGAACCATGAACATACGATACCAATTCCCTTTGTCCTATGATACTTTACTTATCCGAGGTTCGATCTTCGGTATCTCTATACCAAGTTCAACCTCGTTACCGATAAGTACTCTTTACTCTGTGATGTGACATCCCTTGTGACCTAGTCGCATGCTTGCAAGCCAATTGGATGACACTCCAGCGAGAGGGTCCTGAGTATATCTATCTGTCATATGGATGGACAAATTCCACTCTTGATCCATGCACTTCAACGCATACTTTCAAAATACCCAATGCCATCTTTATAACCACCCAGCTACAAAGTGGTGTTTTATGTCATCAAAGCATTCATCCGGTGTTGGTGATTAACATGATCTCATGGTCGAAGGATTAGGTTACTATGTGATTGAAATCTTGTAGCAAACGAACTTTAATGACTTGATCTTATTCTATGCTTACTATGGGTGTGTGTCCATCACATCATTCTCCTAATAATATGATCTTGTTATTAATAACATCCAATGTCCATGATCCGGAAACCATGATCATCTATTAATCAAAAAGCTAGTTTAACAAGAGTCTTACTAGGGACTCTTTTATTTTTACAAAACACACAAGTATTAATGTTTCCTGTTAATACAATTATAGCATGGGATGCAAACATTTATCATAAACATAAATATTGATAATAACCACTTTATTATTGCCTCTTGGGCATATCTCCAACAGTCTCCCACTTGCACTAGAGTCAATAATCTAGTTTGAAAAGTTGTTCATTCAACACCTATGGCTTTCTGGTGTTGTATATACACGATTGCAAGTGGTAAACATAATCTTCGGATCTGACTCTTTTAGGTCTGTGTGTATTTTTATGTCTTTGCATCTCTACGCATCACTCATTCTCCAATGAGATGGAATTGTATAAATTTGGTCCTTTGGTGAGAACTTTAGTTCCTTGGGGTTAAAACATGTTGATACTATTGTCGTGCAATATATCTTCATAGTACTAGCATGCTGTGAACCACACCTAGCTTGATAACAAACTACTTGGCACAAATGCCCTCTTTTGCTGATACAAGAGCAGTCATATACTTAGCATTTTGTTGTAGTATCTGTCACAATGTTTTAACTTTGGAACTCATCAAAATCCATTATGGAACTTCCTTTCCATTACATTGTGCCGCCCATAGTTTAAATTGAGATAAAATTAATTTGTATCTTGTGACAAAACTAGTATCAGTGTAACACGTTACAATGAACTATCTATCTATTTGTCACCTCTACATAAATAACATATTCTTAGTTCTTCCAAAGATCATAAGAATATCCCTACTATCGTCCAATGATCATCTTATGAGTCATTCTGGTATATTCTCATAACATTTAGAGCATATGACATATTTGGATGTGTACATATCACAATATGATTGATCAAAATATTCTTGTGATTCCACTCACCAAGAGTCAAAACACTTGAATCTCGTTTCACTTACTAAGTGTCAATACACTTGAATCTTGAATCAATCCTTTCTGTGTGGCAAGAACCTTTCTTGTCATTTCCACACTGAACTCATTCAATATCTCATTTATGTATATTTTGCACAACCATATTAGCATCTCAATCTATCCATATAGACATTGATGCCAAATATTCGGGCTTTGCCTAAGTCTTTCATAAAAATGAAATTCTTAATCTATGTCGATAAAAGATACACCGTTTCCAATCAACAATATGTCTTTCACATAATGTATTAGAACTATTTCTTGGTGCTCCCACTTCATTTCTTGCAAATGCAAGCATCTTCATCGTCTCCGATGAAATTAAACTCTTTTAACGGTTTCATCATGGTGAATATTCCAACTCCACGATGCTTACTTCAACCATTTAAGTTTGCATGCTCTTTTAGCATCCTTTGAATTAACAAAACCCTTTGGATTGTGTCATGTACACGTCCTAGGTAACTATTCTATTAGAAGAACTTTGTTTTGTTTGTTCAACTACTATATAACAAAATTATATGTAGTGGTTGTTATATTAATCCGTCCAGACTAAATATCGCTATGAAAGATCAAATCTTGTCATAGTCAACTTCTTTAACATTGTTGTAAACTCTTGACCGGCATATCAAGTATTTCATAGATGTGAAACATCCATGCCTATTTATAGATCCAAATACGACCGATAGGTTTTTCACCTTTCTGGAGGGTGTTCCAAGTTCAAAAACTTGATTTCTCGTGTATGGAGATATCATGGATTTTATGGCTTCAAGCCATTTGATGGAGTCAGGGCCCATCATTGCTTCTTTTCATGTAGTCGGTTCATCATTATCAAACAATAATGATTTAATTCTCAAATCTTGGTATTTGATTATTTACCCGACCCACTTGGTTCAATAGAAACTTAGATCTCCGTGACCACAACCTTTGAGGAACGTAAGCCATGAGCATTGTGGCTGCCTCTGGAACACTTTCCAACGTTGTGCAACTCAGCACACATAGCTAAGGTTCAATAACCTTATCAAAGTTCTATTGTCCTCCCACTTAACTTTTCACGAAAAATTCCTTCTCAAAAAACTTGACGTTCTAAGTGACAAACACTTTTGTCTTCGGTGTTATGGAGGAATACCAACGGTTATTCGAAATAACCTACAAAGACATGCTCATCCGACTTTGGTTGTAAACATTTACTTATGCCTATCATACCAATGTTTAAGAAAGGACAACTTGGATTTTATCCCCAACCATAACTTATATGGTGTAATTTCAATGGATCACGATGGAGCTCTTTTCAGTGTAAAAGCGGTAGTCTCTAAAGCTTTAATCTTTAAAATATAATGGTAGATTTATAAATTACACATTTGATCTTATCATGTCAAGCAAGGTTTCATTACATATCTCGAATACTACAAACTCCTATGGTGTTTCGGGAAATGCAAATACATGGAACGATTCATCAAATCTTTTAGGTGTTTTGATAAACTTGTAACTCAAATATCTTCATTTATGATCCAATCATATACTCTCTATTTTATTTTACAATGATTTTACACTTCATCTTGAAAGTCTTTGAACATCTTCAAATGTTTCATACTTATTCCTTATTAAGTAAATATACATATATATTCACTCAAATTTCCGTAGAAAGCACATGAAGTTGAAATCCATCGCTCATGACTACACAAAATGGAAAACATACATCAATATGTACAAATTCTAATAAGTTAGTCATTCGTTCTTCTTTTGGCCTATGAACGGAGTTTCAATTATCTCTATGAAAGTCTCACAAGTGTAATTTGATCAAAAATCAAAAGACTCCAAAATTTCATAAACATGGAGTTTCTACATGTTTTCTTTCCAATATAATTTAAACGGTGATGTCACTTATTAAGTGATCTTTCAATCATTTGTCTTGCAACATTTTTAGGATTAGTTTTTATGGACGTGATTTCTCCAACTAGACTTGTAAATCATCCATCTTTTATGGAATACGGTAATTATTTGAACAACCTTTGTTCTCATCATACCTGATCAAAATAACAATTATTAAAACAAATCTTGAAGGCAAGCTTTGATGTCAACGAGAAACACAACAAAACTTTATTTGATTTCGATGAACATCATCACATATTCTCTTGCTAGTTTCTTAGGCAATTGCAGTTCAAGAATTGTATTATTCTGTATGACACTTCACACCATCAAATTCGGTATCCAATACCCAAGAACCACATTGTTTAACAAGCAAGAATACAATCATAACATGTATATCATTTATATACCTAAGTTGGACAATTTCCAGTCTTTTCTTTTTCTGCCAAATATTTTTGAGATTCTCTTTCAGCATTTCCTTTTATTTTTAGAAGAATCTATCAACATCAACAGTGGCGCCATACACATGACACATAGTCCAAAGCGTGTATAGTCAAATACTAATATCTTTGGACTTTCACTTTGAAGTAGATCACCATCATCAAATGTTTGGCGTTCTTTCGAATTCCATTCTTTAGTAATCTTTTAGTGTAGTAAACATTTTACCTACATCTTTTATTCATCCTTATCATGACAATTTTCGTGGTCAAGCTACAAAAGCTTATAACAGCGAATCGCGAGTATAATGTTGTTTCCAAAACCTTTTGGAGGATTAGGACATCTAGCATCTCCAACTTTCAAAAATTCTCATCAAATATGAGAACACATATTTTGCTAAATTATACTCTATCATGTTGCAACCAAAAACATTGTTTTAGATATCATAATATCTGAACACATGATGGTTTTTGAAACAACCCTTTCACCTCCTTGATAACCTTGATATTAAAAACAATCTTTTGAATATCAAGAATCATGGAGGCAAACATGACACTTAGATACTAACACTGGAATTGTTACTCTTGATTTAATACCAATTATTAAAATTCACGGAGTAATGCGGAGTTTGCCGAAAGTTTGCAATAGGACTTTTAAACTTTAGATTAACACTCAAAACAATACGATACCAGTTCGTAAAGTAACTATCCAGAATTCTATAGTTGTATTATCTCGATTATAACTAAGCATAAGGTGGTGAACGGATGCCAATGACTACAACAATTATGCAAATTCAATTTATGATAAATTGAGTTCAACTTTTAATCATATTATTATTTGAATGCTCACTCAAAACAACATCCCTCTTGTTGCCTTAGTGATTACACGAACCAAATCCACTACACCAAGTCCGATCACCACGAGAGAAGATGTAGTTTCGAAGGCGAATAATTAACATGTTCATCATATCATCCATATGACTCATGCTTTACCTTTCAGTATTACGTGTTCCCAGACCATGTCTGTACATGCTAGGCTCGTCAAGGTTAACCTTAGTATTAGCATGTGCAAATCTGGCTTGCACCCATTGTATGCACACGTAGAATCTATAGCACCTGATCATCACGTGATGCTTCAAAACGACGATTCTTAGCAACGGTGCCTACTAAGGACGAACACTTTATTACTTGATATTTAGTGAGAGGGATCATCTTATAATGCTACTGTCGCGATCTAAGCAATACAAGATGCATAAAAGGATTTACATCACATGCAATTCATAATATGTGATATGATATGGACTTTCTTCTTGTGCCTTTCATCTCTATCTCCAAAGCACCTTCATTCATCTCCATCATCACCAACGTGGTGTCAAGGTCAGTGGCGCTGCTTCATGGTTGTCCATCACCAATAGCAACTATTACAACTACTTGGAATAAAGTTATTACATGATGAATAGACACGCAGGTCTTAACAAATTTAAAGACTACCATTAGGCTCCCGTCGGTTGCCATATTACAATAAGTATCATCTCATACATCAAATATATCACAATCACATGGCCCTGTAAAAACAAGTTAGATGCCCCTAATTTTTTTTGCATGTTTTACGTGGCTTGGGGCTTTCTAAGAAGAACCGTTCTTACCTAGAAACAAGAACCACAACATGGGTACAAGTGTTGTCAAGTGTATATTGTAAGTTAGATCTTAACTATGGTGGGAGAGACAGACACCCGCAAAGACACTTGTGCTATGCAAGTTGCACGTTGACCGTGGAGAAAGTCTCATGTGCCAGGACATGTAAGGTTAGCCCGGGACGCTTCATCCCACCATCCTGCAAGATGCAAAGTACACAAAAAGCAAGCGACAACAAGAGCATCAATGCCCACAAACCATTGTGTTCTACTCATGCAACAGATCTATACATAGATTCGGCTCTGATACCACTGTAGGGTTCGTTGCATGGAAAACAAAAAAATTCTACCGCGATAACGCATAAAACCAAGATCTAATCTACGAGATCGGTGCAACGAGATTGTAGAGAACTAACCCTCATAGATCCAAAGCATTTAACGAGATCGGATCTCGTGGTTGATGTAGTCGATCACTTGCCGATCTCAAGATTGCGATGATGATCCTTCCGGTGCCGCGTTTCGGCAGCGCTTACGCACTCATTCACACATACGGAGTCTATTAAGACCTTCCTCTCCATGTCCCAGCGGGCAGAGGAGGTAGTATATCCCCTCGAATCCCAATAGCACGACGGTGTGGTGGTGGTGGTGGAGGAGAGATTTCTACAGGGCTTCGCCTAAGCTAGAGCAAGAAAGTGGAGGAAAGAGGGGGTGGCGGCTAGGGTTGGTGGCTCCAGGGGACAAGGGTCTAGGGGGTGCGCCCCACCCCCTCTTTATATAGAGGGGTCTGCGGCCAAGAGGTTCCTAGCCCTAGCCGAGTCCCTCCCCCAACTCGTCCACAAGGGGGAAGAGGTGGGAAAAGTCTCCCCATTTCCAAATAAGGGTTTGAACCCTTTTTTCCTTGTGCTGACCGGTTTGACCCTTTGGGTCATGGTGCATCTGGCCCATGGCCATCGCACCATAGCCTAGCCCCATGTGGCCCCTCCCAGGGTGGTGGACTCATTGGCTGACCCTCTAGAACATTCTAGTAGCTTCTAGTCAAAACACCGAAAACATTTCCGAACCCGGAAAAATGACTTTCCTTATATAAATCTTATTATCCGGACCATTAAGAATCTCCTCGTGATGTCCTGGATCCAATCCGAGAATCCGAACAACATTCGGTATCCAACTCATATTCCATATCTAATTAAACAACGTCGAAGCCTTAAGTGTGTCACCCTATGGTTCGTGAATTATGCAAACATGATCGAGACACCTCTCCGATCAATAACCAATAGCGGGACCTGGAGATCCATAGTGGCTCCCACATATTCAACGATGACTTTGTGATCGAATGAACCGTTAACATATGATCAAAATTAGGGTTTGTAACATCCCAAAAATACTAAACTTGGATCATCAAACTCTAATCATCAAAATTAGGGTTAACAAAAACTTTGCTAAATAAAAATATGAAAGCATGCATGTGAGTATGCATTTTATTTTGAATCCTTTTGAACCAACTTGTTTGTGTGTTCCTTTGCTTGTAAATGGATGCTTAGGTCAAATAAACATCATCTAAACAATTCCCAAACTTTTCTCAAAGACAAATAAATCAAAACAAAGATAAATGAGTGAATGGTCATTTTAACCAATTTAACTCCCATGCCTACTTAGGCTGTCTCAAACTTTCAGAACTTAAAAGAAACTTTTCTGGATCTTTGCACCCCTTGATTGTACTCATAACAAGGTATCAAGGCCCACTTTGTGATCATCCAGAAACATTCAAATGCATAGTTTAAAGGACAGTTCATAATTGAATCTTTATCATATGGGAAGATCCCACTTTTCAAAAACCACTCAAACAAGCTCAACTTTCAAAACCCAAGCATCTGCAGACCCACCAGCACCAACCTAGCACACCCACCAATTTTCAAAATTCAAAACTTGAATTCTTGCGGCCATTTCATCAAACACTTGGCAGAAACAAATCAAACTGGCCTAACTTCACTGTTTGGAGCAGTAATTTGGCTAAGCAATGTTCACCATTGATCACCCTTGTCTCCCCCAGTGCCAACCAGTGCTTGTACAAACCCTAGCCCCTACCCTTTGCCCCATGACATGCCAACCCGAGCATCCCCTTGCCAGCCGACAATGGCTAGCTAGCCAGAGCAAGCACCAAGCCTAAACAACATGTCTAGCAGGCAGCCAACACCCCACCGCCACTCCCTGTCCAGCGCTCGAACCCTGCCAGCCACTAGACCACACGCACGAAACATGCCAAGCTTGCCAGCAACCATGCCGAGAGCACGCCCAGAGCGCCACACTCGACCGACGCCCACAAACCGCGCGCCTCCCTCGCCGCGTGCATACGTGATCACCACCGTCCCAGCAACCCGGCAGACACGCTCATTCGCTGCCACGCGGAGCACGCGCGCTGTGCGCCATTAAATCTTCCATCGGGCACGCGCAGAGCACCGTCGCGTTTCGACCAAACCGCACCGCCCCACGTCTCGCCACCGCATCATTGAGCATCGCCAGGAAGCACCGCACCACCCCCCTACCGTTGCCCACGCTGATAGCCGTCTGTACCATCGACCACGACGAGCTCACCTTGCGCCCCGTCGGTCCCCTCTCGCCACTATAAATAGAGGCCACCCCCAGCCGAATTGAGCACACCATCTCACTCCCCTCTCCTCACTTTTTGTGCCACCCCGTTCCCGAAGCAAGGCGAGCAACACTTCGCCGGAATTTCACAGGAGTCTGCCTTTGCTAGAGAAGAAGAAGGGGGCCAGCAATTGGAGCCGCCCCAGGAGAAGCTGCCGGTACCAGGAGGTTCGCCGTCGTCGACTTCGTTGTTCGCCCGCCTCGCCGACCCTCGCCTGAAACCCGGTGAGCCCCCAACGACCCCCACTGGCCGCGCTAGGTTTCTGTCTCGCCGGCGTTGCCCAACGTCGACGATGACCCTCAGCCGTTGGATTAGAACCAGATCGAACGCACCACATCGCCCCATACCGCTTCACACCCCCTGTCTCACTGACGCGTGGGGACAGCAACTTAACCAGCCCGTGTAAGCGATGTGCTTAGCAGGCCGGCCCAGTATCGCTTCCCGCGCAGCCCAGTTATTTGAATTTAACCTTTTTTATTTTATTTCAAACACACTTCTGTGCCCAGTTTCAAAAATCAAACCAGGTCGATTCAGCGAACCAAATTGAATGAAACCAATTTTGTTAGAAAGGTTTGTGAATGCTGAATCCAAGCCCGTTGGATTCAAGTCATTTGGATCTGTAGATCATCCATGGTAAAAATAACAAGGCAGAAGCTTTTCTGCATTCAAACATTTTTCAAATTAAAACCATAATAGTTTTTGAGTTGATTCCAACTCTCAAAAATCACATTTAACCATACCTTTCAGAATATACAAAAATATATAGGTTTACTTATAGAAATAATGTTCAAGTAATAAAAGAATGCTACATAGGCATTTATAGTCACTTTATTTAATTAAAATAAAAGGGTAAAACCTTATTAAATTGTGACACCACTTTAAATCACATTCCCATGGACTAAAATATGTGGTGACGACATGTGTCAACATGATCCCATGTTTGGTTTGGAGAATATTAAATCTTAAGTAGTTTTTCAATGAGTAGAAATTACTTTTATAAAAATAAAAGGATTTAAACCAAGCTTTAATCTTGTAAAGTTAGTGATGATGCTAGATCATCTATAGGACCCTTTTGCGTGATGATTGCAAGTAGTTAAGTATTGTTTGGTGATTGTGTACATCGTATTTATTTATAGACGCTAGTACCGACCAAGGATACGAGGAGGAAGGAGGATTCTACAAAGAGGAAGCCGAGGAGGACTTCAACCACTGCTCTGCACAAGGCAAGCTAACACTTGCAAGATACTTGTAACACCCTCAGAATCGACCCTATGCAAGTTTCAGCGATTCCCGCCAAACCCGCACAGAAACGATTCAAAGGTGCCCACCAGGCACTTTCGATTGGGTGGAAAATGAAGTAATAACATTACACAACAGTCCTCGATGGGACCCACAGAACAGATATACATACAACACGACTCCATGAGTCAAGAATACAGATATAATATACAAAGGTCCAAATCACCTTGAAAATGATAGAGCGTCCGACTACGGACAAGATGCAAATGGGGCTAAGAGCCCTGAAGAATAACCAATGGCGTCCATAACCCTGCCCAGGCCAAGCCGGAAGGGTAACCCTGCTAACGACGTCGATCTCAAAACCTGCTTAAACAAAAGGGGTGCCGACAAAGGGCAAAGGAAAAAGAGAGAGCGGTCAGTACTGAGGCCAGTACACGGCGAGGCTAGAATTCGGCGGTCCTCGCCTACATAGGTATGGTGGACTGAAGCGGCAGCGGCAGCATGCACTAAACAACCTATAGAGACTCGATACAACTGTCGGCTATCAGAGAGGGCCAAGAAAGACCTATTCGGAACCAACCTGATACTATCACCAAGCATACCCATCCTGGTATCTCCCCCTCGAGCCCAAACGAGAAAGTCAGCCGAGGAACTCACACAGTTGGCAGTTTTATTTATTCAGTTATCGTTGCAGCAATTACTAGTCAGGTATAGTTAGTCATCCTGATAAAATAAGCAGTGGGCTCTTTTATTTAACCATTCCATTGTAGTTGCAACACTTACTAGTCAGATACAATTAGCATGAGATAACCCAAAACCCAGCAGTTGTTGGTACTTTTATTTAGCCATTCCGTTGTAGTTGCAATACTTACTAGTCAGATACAATGGTCGCAAGCGAAAACCCAAACAAGCAATTGTTGGCAGTTTTATTTAGCCATTCCATTATAGTGAAGCTGATTACTAGTCATTATAAAGTCAAATTTATAACACTACTTTAGTTATAGTTGTCTATGATCGAGATACTGTGCTCCAAGTCGTCCATAACCGCGGACATGGCTTTCAGAAAGTTTTACCCTGCAGGGGTGCAAAAATAGCAACACACACTCGATCAACCTCGGAAAAACCAAATCAAAACCCAACGAGGCTTTCACGACAAAGCAATCACAAGATTCAGAAATATTTCAGGGGGCCACCCCATTAAGCTACCCGCAACGAAGTTAGCTGACTTCGAGACGGACTCAAGGTTTGCGTCAGTGGCTGTAAACGACTGGGAACCCGAAAATGTGACTAGGCTTGTCGATACCGCGAAAACACTCCGCTTACCTAAACAGTACAGGTGCTCCTCGCACAATCGTAAATAAAGCAGTAAAGCATGGCATAAGTACAGGATAGTAAATAAAATCTCAAACTAGTTTATGGCCCCAAGAAATAAGAATGAATCAAGCTCTGGCTCGGGGGGGTCCCATAATCCTCCCGGATGTGGATAGCGCGAATATTCAAGGAACAGGTATCAAGTACTCGGGGTCCTACGGGACACAAGTGGACGGTTAACAACCAAATAACATCTATTGCCCACATGTGCCTCTGCTTACCTACTTCAATTTGAGTTGTTAAACAGTAAGTAAAGTCTTGATCATCTCCAACAATAAACACACGGCAATATTCCAACAACTGTGGTACTTGACGACACACAACAGCACTCGAGCAAGTGACTACGACGCGCAAGTCCAGATATCTACCAAACAACAGGTAATAGGATGTGTCCAAGGCAATATAAGGCTGCAAGGGATATCACGGGTACGAAAACTAGAGCATCGCAACACAGATAGCAATAGATCAACAGGAGGGAGTAAATACTATAAAAGTAAGATAGGTAGAAAGGGGGAGATGCTCGCAGTGGCCGCGCTGGGGGAGGGTAGGCCGGAGGGAGGAGGCCGGCGCAGGGGTGCTCCGAGAGCGGACGGGGTCGGCGGCTGCTGGGGAGAGCGGAAGAGGCCGAGGTCGAGGGGGCCGCAGGGCGGCGGTGGCGCTCGGGGGAGAAGAGAGAGGCGGCGGTGGCGGCGCAGAGAAGATCGAGGGAGGCCGGCGGCGGGGCTCGCGGTGAGAAGCGCCGGGGAGGAGGCGGCCGGACGGGAGAAGGGGCGGAGGAGGCCGGGCGTGCTGGGGTCAGGCGAGGTGGGGAGCTGGGCGACAGGGAGGAAGCGTCGGGGAGGAGGCCCGGGGCGCGCCAGCGGCGGGGAGCCGAGGCCGAGCGGCGGTGGCGGGGGTTGGTGAGAGGTGCGGGGAGCGGGTGTTGCGGGAGGAAGAGGACGCGTGGGGAGGCGTGCGCATGTGTGGCGTGTGGGACCCGCGGGTGGGCCGCGCGGGGTGCGTGCGTGCTGTGGCCAGGGAGGGAGTGGGGGCTGCGGGTCGCGAGCGGGAGGAGGACGGGGGCACCTGGGGAGCGGTGGGGCCAGACGGGGAGGGAGAGAGGGGGGTTTGGGGCCAGGTGTGGTGAGGTGGCGGGTGGAGTGCTGAGGTGGAGGGACGGTGAGGTGGCAAGCTGGGGTTGGTGGGTAGACTAGGTTTGGGTAGGAATAGATTAGGGTTTGGGTTTTTATTAGTTTGTAAAGTATTTATGGTGTTGTCTTGTTTTAATACTTTTTAGCAAAATAATTTTTAGGCAATTAATTTAACAGATAATTATAAGACTTGTTTTGAAATAAGAGAAGAGGTATTTTAGAAAACAAAAATAGGCTTATTGAAAATAGTTTCAGACAAACAAATGCATGATGATGACGATGCTCAAATGCAATGCACAAAAACAACGCGATTTTCTAGTAGTGGTTTTGCGGGATGCCACAATACTCTACTTTAGCAAGCCTAATACTACTAGTTGAATGTGCAAGCTAACACTTGCAATTATGAGAGTTAAATAACCTATGCAATGCACTAAGCATGCTTGGATAGATACATTTGATGATACCCAAACCTAGTTTTACTTGCAAGCTTATTACTTTATTTCTTTATCAAAGCTCTTACTTAGAGTTACTGGAATAAATGGTAGATACTAGAAGGATAATTGAAGGTTGCATAAAGAGCATAAAATTTGGCCTAAGATAGATAATCTTGATGTCATCCTAAGGCATGAGATTAAACTTAGTTAATCCCACTAGTTTACCACCCCTCATTAGTGCTTACCCCCACTTGTAGATGCTAGTGCTAAGCATAAAACTTGATCAACATTAGATGGGAATACTTGGTGAAAATGGTTGTGAAAACCTTAGAATGATGGATCATTCTACTGAGATGTTTTGACATGTGTTTCCGAAACCCGATGATTTTGGTGATGAAAATGTTGAGGCATGAGCCTTAGCCCTTTATAAAACTGATGGTTGTCTGGATGCGATACCATTCCAATTTTACCGTACAACCACAATACCCGAAGATTGGGTAGGGCTTGACTGGAAACTTATATACCTTAGTATTAGTTCCCTCACGGCCAAGGTCTGAGCTGAGGCTACCTTGTGAAGATTGTCCACCTGTGCAGTACCCAAGATGACAGTTGGTCATGGTTGGGAGGCCAAACTCACAGGAGAGGTGCTTATACTAGGGCGTGTAATTGAAAGGTTAGGATTGATTATCCGCATACTGAGTATGGTGAATTCAGGATTGGATGTATCGAATGTTGTGGTGAAAGTGTACAATCTCTGCAGAGTGTCAAACTATTCGAATAGTCGCGTCCGCGGTTATGGACAGTTGGAGTGGTCATACTGTTCCCCCGTCAGACTTTTCCAAAATGACTTGTGAAATGAATTGAGACTTTGACTTGACCACAACAGGGTTGTGGCATGAGATACAAGTTCCCACTTAGGTGTTATAAAACCTTAACTAGCATTCGTTGTTTCCAAACTTAGTAGAGATAAATCTGGCTTTTGCAAAACAACCCTAGAGCCTAGTGTCCTATTATCAAAAACCCCTTTCACTTGTTAGTATTAGTTTGTGAGTACTTAAAGAGTACTCATGGCTTTGTCCCTGGCTATTCCCATGGCCAGACTATGAAGAGGAGTACCTGGAGGATGGAACCCAGGAAGGTTACGACAACTAGGATCATCTCCCATCGTCATCATTGCCTGTGACCCCGAAGATGGAGCTTTGCCTACGCTACCGTTATTATTACGTATTCCACTGCTTGAAGTTGTATTAAGAACTGGATCATGAGATCCCTATTTGTGTAAGAAATTATGTACGGTTTGTAATGGATGATGTACTATGGTATCCAATTCTGTTATGTCTCGCAAAAATGGTAATCCTGGGATTGCGATGTATGGCATAACAGGCATCTGGGATTAAAAACCCGGGTGTTGACAAGTTGGTATTAGAGCCATCCTGACCATAGGAGACCCTAGTTAGACTGGACGTTTGAATCAAAAACTTAGTTTCAAAACCAAAGCACAAATATTTACAAAACTTATTCTCATTCTTATCCCTTTGATTCTTTCATGAAAATTCATGTTCCTCAAAAACTCTTGCAAAATACATAAAATTTTGACACACTTGATCACTCTACTAACTTACTCATCCTATATTCTTATAGATGGATGTGAAATACAGCAAGTTTTATCAGTTGGGGAATGGAGGAGACCTTATCTTTGAGAGGGATTTGGACCAGCTTTCGGAACTTCTGGAGCGTCCGCACCCCGAGTTCTTCGGAGCTCAGCTCAATGATCAAGGAGGAGAAGATCTGCAGTGGCTAATTGTTGAAAGTCTCCGAGGAAAGATTCAACCTCCCACTGCTGAGGGAATTCAGTTTACCTTAAGAGAGAACAACTGGCTCGACGGACTTGCCAGGTCCATGCAGGAAGCTCTTTCCCGTCTGTGTGGGCAGAGTGTCAATCAGATCAAGGGAACCCGCTTTAAGTTTTGCCCAAGGCGTTATGCAAATGGACAACCACTGGAAGCCCCATACCACCATGAGCTGAAGACCCAATTGGACCACCTTAGCTTCATGATGTACGATCGTCAGCAGGAGTTGGATAACTGCCGTGATTACTCCAACCACAAGTCTGCCATCATCAAGACAAAGGATCAAACCATCGCCATGCTATCAAAGGATCGCAAGTCTCGCCGCCGTCAGCTCGACAAGAAGGAGCGCATCATTGTCCGTCTTCACCATCGTATCTCATCTTTGGAGGAGACCATCCACGAGAGAGACATGAAGTTGGAAGAAAGGGAGAATGCAGGAGAGGATCTTCGTGGAGACCCCTACTCCTATCTTAGCGATGATGATGATTTTCTGGAGGATTAGGCTATGGACTTCTTCACCGATGAGGATGATTTCGCCTTCATCGATGATGATGAGGATGATGAAGCCACAGATTCTGAGGAGTAGTACCACTTGAGCACTAGCGTAGTGAGTAGTAGTCAGTCCCACTGTATCGTAGTTTCCAGAATGGTTCTTAAAACCATCTTTTTTCTTTGTTATGGTGTGTGTTGTATCGTGTTCTATGAATGAATGAATGAATGAATTAAAAGCGAGTTGCTAGAAAAATCTGAGTCAAACTTTAAAAACTTTTCAAAATCCCAGAACCTTAGAAATTTCCCTCTTTTCTCATGATCTATCTCAATCTCCAGATGCCACGCGGGGGAAGTGGTTCATCCCCGGACCCGATGTTGCAGATTCTGCAAATGTTGACTTCTGACCGCGAAGCTGAAAGAGCGGAACGTCAAGCCAACCTAGCCACCCTGTAGCAGATAGCCCAGCTAGCCCACAACAACCAAGGCCACGGAAATCGGGACAACCATGGATCTAAGCTCAAGAATTTCCAGAATACCAACCCACATGTTTTCACTAAGTCAGAAGAACCCCTAGACGCCGATGATTGGCTGCAAACCATGGAAAATAACCTCGAAGTCGCCGGAGTGGAAGCCAACGAGAAAGTTCTGTTCACCACCCACTATATAGCCGGAGATGCCAGGGCATGGTGGAACAGTGTTCGCGCAATGACCGGAGGCCAGATGATGACCTGGGAGGAATTCAAGGTCAAGTTTAGCAGAACCCATGTGCCACCGGGTTTGATCAAGAGGATGAGAGACGAGTTCAGAGAACTGAAGCAAGGAAGGATGACCGTAGTGGAATACCGTGACAAATTCTTGTCATTAGCTAGGTATGCCCCGTATGAGATCGACACCGAAGCCAAGAAGAAAGAAAGATTCCTGAATGGTCTACACGATGAGATGCAGACAGTGTTAGTCAATATCCCCTTTGCTGATATTGAAGCCCTTGTCGACTCTGCTATCCAGATGGAAGGAAAGATCAACCAAGCCAATGAGAACCACAAGCGTCGCATGATGCATCAGCCAGGAACCCATCAGACCCCAAAGTATCGCCCTAACCCATCTTCAGGATTTGCCCCAAGAACCAATAGACCCCCGATGAACCGTCCGACCTATCCCAACCGTGGAAACCCTAGGCCCGGAGGAAATCACAACAACCCCGGCAACGCTAGCAATTTCAACTGTGCCCCACCCAAGTTCAACAACAACAATGCTACCGCCAATGCCAACACTGCCCCGAGGACTGGAAGCAATGTTGTGCCTGTAGCAGCAAAGGACAAGTCGCAAGTGACTTGTTATGACTGTGGAAATAAGGGTCACTACTCCAACGAGTGCCCCAACAAGAAGAATGCTGCAGCACCCAATGCCAATGTCCCAGATCAGCAACAGCGTCGTGTTCAGCCAGGAAGAAGGTTTGCCCTAGGGAATTCGCTCAACCGCAATGGCCGTCTTTTTCTCATGCATGCTGAAGAAGCTCAGGAAGCGCCGGACGTCGTGCTGGGTATGTTTTCTGTTAATTCAGTACTTGCACGAGTGTTGTTTGATTCTGGTGCATCACACTCATTTGTCACCAAAGAATTTGCATGCACTAGTAAAATTCAACCAACCAAACTGAAGCATGTTATGATTGTTCAAATTCCCGGTTCAACCACCAAGGCTAGGCAAATTTGCAAAGCCGTCCCTATCCGAATCCATGGCATAGATTTTTATGCAAATCTGATAGTACTCAGAACTAAATGTTTGGAAGTAGTACTAGGAATGGATTGGATGTCCCAACATAAAGGATTGATTGACTGTGCCAAGAAAGCCATCACCATGACCAGTACAGCCGGAATATCAGTCGAGCATATATCTAAAACCTTACCTCGTTAATTCAAGTGCAACAAGAGTATAGCCCAACCTACCATTGACCAAGTCCGGATAGTCTATGAATACCCCGATGTATTTCCAGATGTTTTGCCCGGTATGCCCCCAGATCGGGATATCGAGTTTATCATCGAACTAATCCCCGGAACCGAACCCATAGCCCAGAGACCATATAGTATGAACCCATCTGAGCTAGCAGAACTAAAGGAGCAACTGGATTCCATGTTAGAAATTGGATTGATTCAACCAAGTGTGTCACCATGGAGATCACCTGTTTTGTTTGTGGACAAGAAAGATGGAGGTAACCGTTTGTGTACGGATTATCGGAAGTTGAATGATGTCACTATCAAGAACAAATACCCATTGCCCAAGATAGATTTGTTTGATCAGCTGACCGGTGCCAAAGTGTTTTCTAAGATTGATCTTAGAACTGGTTATCATCAACTCAAAATTTTTGCAGAGGACATTCCAAAGACTTCCTTTACCACCCGTTATGGATTATACGAGTATACTGTCATGTCTTTTGGATTAACCAATGCCCCCGCTTATTTCATGAATCTCATGAATAAGATTTTTATGGACTTCCTGGATTAGTTTGTCGTTGTTTTCATCGATGACATTCTGATTTATTCCAAATCAGAAGAAGAACATGAGCTACACCTAAGGACCATTCTTGGAACCCTTAGGGAGCATCAGCTGTATGCAAAGTTTAGCAAATGTGAATTCTGGTTACAGGAGGAAGGATTCCTCGGTCACATTGTATCAGACGGAGGAATTGCCGTTGACCCTGCAAAGGTAAAAGATGTCAAGGATTGGCAAGCCCCAACCACTCAAACCCAAGTTCGTGCATTTCTCGGATTGGCGGGATACTACCACAAGTTTGTAGAAGGATTCTCGAGTATCGCCAGACCCATGACCCAATTGCTGAAGAAGGACAAGAAGTTTGAATGGACCGACAAATGTGAAGCGAGTTTTCAAGAACTCAAGAGGAGATTGATTTCAGCCCCAATCTTGATCATGCCGGATATCACGAAGCCCTTCGATGTGTATTGTGATGCATCCAAGATCGGTCTCGGATGTGTGTTAATGCAAGAAGGCAAAGTTATATCTTATCTATCTCGACAACTGAAGCAACATGAGCAAAATTACCCAACCCATGACCTCGAACTCGCAGCCGTAGTTCTAGCCCTGAAGACATGGAGGCATTACCTGATGTGAAACCATTGTGAGATTTATTAGGATCACAAGAGTCTGAAGTATATATTCACTCAGAAGGAGCTGAATATGAGACAGAGAAGGTGGATTGAGCTAATCAAGGATTACAATATGGACATTCACTATCACCCTGGTAAAGACAATGTGGTATCCGATGCCCTTAGCAGATTGTCGTGCCACTTGAACTCCATGATTTTGAAGGAGCAACCAAGTTTGCACAAAGAGATGGAAGATTTTCGAATGGAATTAGTGAGTGAAGGATTTTTGGCTAGCATAGAACTTCAGCCCACTTTGATTAGTCAGATTAAAGAGGCGCGGAAGGGAAATGCTAGTATTGACGGAATCAAGCGTCGTATCGGTACAGGCAAAGTACCTGGATTCACCGAAGACGAAGAAGTAGTTCTGTGGTACAAAGGACGCCTTTGTGTATGTAACACCCTCAGAATCGACCCTATGCAAGTTTCAGCGATTCCCGCCAAACCCGCATAGAAACGATTCGAAGGTGCCCACCATGCACTTTCGTGCGGGTGGAAAACGAAGTAATACCATTACACAATAGTCCACGATGGAACCCACAGAACAGATATATACAACAACGACTCAAAAAGTAAAGAATACAGATATACAATACAAAGATCCAAATCACCTTTAAAACGATATAGCGTCCGAGTACGGACAAGATGCAAATTGATCTAAGAGCCCTGAAGAATAACCAATGGCGTCCATAACCCTGCCCAGGCCAAGCCGGAAGGGTAACCCTGCTAACGACGTCGATCTCAAAACCTTCTTAAACAAAAGGGGTGCCGAAAAAGGGCAAAGGAAAAAGAGAGAGCGGTCAGTACTGAGGCCAGTACACGGCGAGGCTAGAATTCGGCGGTCCTCGCCTACATAGGTATGGTGGACTGAAGCGGCAGCGCAGCATGCACTAAACAACCTATAGAGACTCGATATAACTGTCGGCTATCAGAGAGGGATAAGAAAGACCTATTCGGAACCAACCTGATACTACCTCCAAACATACCCATCCTGGTGTTTTCCCCTCGAGACCAAACGAGGAAGTCAACCGAGGCACTCACACCGTTGGCAGTTTTATTTATTCAGTTATCGTTGCAGCAATCACTAGTCAGGTATAGATAGTCATCCTGATATAATAAGCAGTGGGCACTTTTAGTTAACCATTCCGTTGTAGTTGCAACACTTACAAGTCAGATACAAATAGCATGATATATCCCCAAACCCAGCAGTTGTTGGTACTTTTATTTAGCCATTATGTTGCAGTGAAGCTGATTACTAGTCATATCGGATACAAGTCAAATTATAGCAGTAAACTTTAGTTATAGTTGTCTATGATCGAGAACTGTGCTCCAAGTCGTCCATAACCGTGGACACGGCTTCTCGAAAAGATTTAACCCTGCAGGGGTGCACCAAAGTTTCCACACGCACCTACACCCTTGTTGTCGGATCAGGTAGGTACAAGATCACAAAACATACACCCAACGGAATGTCGACGGGGTTTCGGACACGACGTTTCCCAGACCCAAAGCAAGCACGGGGGGCCACCCCACTAAGCTACCCGCAACGAAGTCGGCCGGTCTCCGAGACGGACTCAGGGTTTGTGTAGACGGCTGTAAACGACTGGGAACCCGAAAGTGTGACTGGGCTTGTCGATACAGCGAAAACGTGTCACAGTCCTAAACAGTACAGGTGCTCCTCGCACAATCGTAAATAAAGAAGTAAAGCATGGCATAAGTACAGGATAGTAATAAAGCCCCAAACTACTTTGTGGCCCCCAGTACAGTACTTGGAATGAGGTACTAAATCGATGGGGGTGCCCATACACCCCACCCGTGGTTAGCGCGCTCGATCTCGGAACAGGTGTCAAGAACTCGGGGTCCTACGGGACACCAGTGAGCGGTTAAAATCCAAATATTGTCTATTACCCACCGGTGCCTCTGCATTTACCTACTTCAATTTTAGTTATTAAACAGTATTTAAAGCCATGATCATCTCCAACATTAAACATGCGGCAAAACTCCAACAACTATGGTACTTGACGACACGCAACAGCACTTGAGCAAGCGACTACGACGCGCAGGTCCAACTATCTACCAAACAACAGGTAATAGGATGTGTCCAAGGCAATATAAGGCTGCAAGGGATATCTCGGGCACGAAAACTAGAGCATCGCAACACAGATAGCAATAGATCAACAGGAGGGAATAAATACTATAAAAGTAAGATAGGTAGAAAGGGGGAGATGCTCGCCTAAAAAACATTGCCGAAGTTTCATCCGAAGATCGGGTCGACACTCGCATCAACTCATCGGCCTAGTCCGCGAAGAAGCAAATCACTAGAAGAAACACCGGATGCACTATTTAATACTACGGCAGAAGATCGGGCATGATGCATGTATGATGTATGACATGGCAAAGGTGCAATGCAATTAGATCATATTAAGCGGAACCGGGGGTCCCGACATTTATTATTAGGTTCGAGTTATTTATCTACCCCGCAAATTAAGTGTTGGGTTAACAGGGCGGAACATGGCATCGGTTCGCTACACCAATTTAAATGGAGTCCGGAATAAGACAAAGATATCCCGCATATCGACTCCATATTCAATTATGAGATGAATTGGCATAATGCCCCCAAACCACAGACAAGTATGCATGCATGATCAATTTAATATGCATCAGTTGATAATGTCATATTATAAAATAATGGGGTCTCGGATAGGGAATCACATTAGGGTTCGGCGAACTTGGGCTCCGAGGGGTTCGGGGTTGGTCTCAGGGTTTGACGGGAGAACGGCTCGACGAGATCGGTCTCGGACAACGGAAGTAGATCTTGTCGCACGGTGTCCGGGAAGTAGATCTTGTCGCCGCGAAGATCTTGTCGGGCCCGCGTATCGGGTTGGTCTAGGCGTTCGAGTTGAGGAACTTGGCGTCTCGAGGAAGTACTTGGCATATCCGTGTGGACGACCTTGGCGTCCGGGAGACGATCTTGTCGCATCCGCAGTCTTCGGGTACGGGTTCTCCGGGCTCCCATGTAGGAGATCTTGTCGTCGCGTCGAAGAACTCGGGTTCGGGGTCGGGTGTTGGTATGGTTCCATCGGGTTCAAACGCCGGTAGTAGGCGAACTTGGAGGTCACGGAAATCTTATCGCCGATGAAGATTTTGTCGAGATTAACTTGGGTCTGCGACAGTTCTCTAGATTGCACTTGAGCACCTCTAACATCATACCCCAACATCACTTCGGGAAAACAAAAGCCATCGTAGACTCAAGCAGAAGTCAACTTGACGAGCTCATGTTGTCCTTCACGGCAGCAGACGACCTTGGTGTTCATGATGAGGCCGCCACCAAATACATGCACACATGGGACGGAGGTCATCGCGTACGGGTGCTCGGAGGCGATGTCAGAGGCGGGTCGCGGGCAGGGACAAGGAGGCCTCAGGAGATTGCAGAGGTCCCGATAACGCTCTTTGGCTCGGGTGGAGGGTGGTGGGGCGAGCTCGTCCACGGGCGGCCAAGCACGGTTGACGGGGCATACAGGGGTGACCCCAAGGCGGTTAGAGGGCATGCTGGGCGCGAGGGAGGGAGGCCGCGGGCGAGGCATGGCGAAGCTTGGCAGGGGAGAGCTGCGGAAGGGGGTGCAGGGAACACGGCGGGAGGACGGCAGCGTGCATCTCGGGGGCGTTGAAGCGACGGCGACAAGCTCGGGGTGCACGCACGGCTGTGCGGCCAGAGGAGGAAACACAGGAGTCGGCGAGAGGGGATGCAGGGGCGGCGGCGACTGCGGGTGGAGGGCGAGGTCGCTGGTGAGGGAGAGGGTGCAGGATGGCGGGGAGGAGCTTGAGCCAGGACTCGTGGGAGGAGGTGGCGACGGTGGTTGTAGGAGGCGGGGCTCGGGGACGGAGAGAGGGAGGCCCGGAGCATCGGCGACGAAGAGGGCCCGACGGCCAGACGATGTGGCGGCGGCAGCAAAGCTCGATGGAGGGAGCCGAGAAGTCGAAGGCGGCGACGTCTACGGGCTTCGCGGGGACAAGTCGTAGGGAGATCGAGGAGGCGACCCAGCGGAGCCTGGGAATCAAGGGCGGCGGCGGTCCTTGCTCGCGAGCGAAGCGAGAGGAAGACAGGGGAAGGTGGGGTTCGCGAGAGGATCGAGGGGGACGCAGGGTGGGGCCAAGCGGGAGCGTGCGTGCGAGTGGGTCGGGGTGTGCTGACCGCTGGCGGCGGCGGGATGGGGAGTGGTGTGGGATGAGAGAGGTGGTTAGGGTTTGGGGTTGGGATGGTAGGCTCCTGGCTGCTGGGCTTTGGGCCTGGCGGCTGGGACCTCTCCAAAAAAAAAGTTTTACTTTTATATTTGTATAGTTTTATTTTAAACCTTTTGTAAATGATTTTTGGACAAAACAAAATATTCGGAAAAGACCGAGATTTCAATTTGAATTAAAGAAGGGGATAATTAGAAAACAATATAGGCTTTAGAAAATTGTTTTTGACAAATAATATGCATGATGATGTCATGATGATGCACAAAGTATAAACAAAAAACGATTTTCTAGTAGTGGTTTTATCCGGGGTGCTACAGTGTACCAGCAGATTATGAGTTGAAAGAAGTGATTCTGAAGGAGGCTCATGATACTCTTTATTCTATCCATCCCGGAGGAACTAAGATGTATCAAGATTTAAAAGAGCAATTTTGGTGGCATAAGATGAAGAGAGAAATCGGAAGCTATATCGCCAAGTGTGATATATGTCAGCGAGTCAAGGCGGGACATCAAAGACCCGCTGGATTGTTGCAACCCTTGCAGATTCCGTAATGGAAATGGGATTCCGTTGGAATGGACTTTATCACCGGATTACCTACTTCTAGTAGGGGAAATGACTCTATCTGGGTCATAGTGGACAGATTGTCCAAAGTCGCCCATTTCTTACCAGTCAAGACCACTTATCAGAGTTCGAAGCTAGCGGAGTTATACATCGCTAGAATCGTCAGTTTGCATGGAGTCCCCAAGAACATCGTATCGGACCGAGGAACTCAGTTTACCTCGAGATTCTAGAAGAAAGTCCAAGAAGGATTAGGAACCCGACTAGATTCATCACCGCCTATAACCCTCAGACCGATGGACAAACGGAGCGAGTAAATCAAATACTCGAAGACATGTTGAGAGCATGTGTGTTAGAATATGGATCAAAATGGAAAGATTGTCTGCCGTTCGCAGAATTTTCATACAATAACAGTTATCAAGCTAGTTTGCAAATGGCCCCATTTGAATTCATGTACGGAAGGAAGTGTCGCACCCCTTTGAACTGGTCGGAAGTAGGAGAGAGTCAGATTTTCGGACCCAACATCCTACGAGAAGCAGAAGAGAAGGTTCACAAGATTCGTGAGCACCTCAAGACAGCCCAGTCCAGACAGAAGAGTTACACCGACAAGAGACGTCGAGACCTCGCCTTCAACATAGGAGATTTTGTATACCTGAAAGTGTCGCCACTGAAGGGAATGCAGCGTTTCCAACTCAAGGGAAAGTTAGCCCCCAGATATATCGGACCCTTCAAGATTCTGAACTGTCAAGGAGAAGTGTCGTATCAATTGGAACTACCCAAAGATATGTCAGATGTGCACAATATGTTCCATATCTCATTACTTCGCAAGTGTCTCGAAGTCCCCAAGAAGACCGAAGTGTTCAAAAATATCGATTACCGACCATAGAGATCAACGATGACCTGACCTATCCCAAAGTACACATCCGTATTTTGGAAGAAGCTTTCAGAACTACCCGAACCCGAAGCATCAAGTTTCTCAAAATTCAGTGGAGCAACCACACAGAAGAGTAAGCTACCTGGGAGCGCGAAGATCACATCAGGACGGAGTTTCCTGATCTCTTCAAATCCTAGGTAATCTTTTTCGTCCTTTTTTCAAATCTCGGGACGAGATTTTGTTAAGGGGGGAGGTTTGTAACATCCCAAAAATACTAAACTTGGATCATCAAACTCTAATCATCAAAATTAGGGTTAACAAAAACTTTGCTAAATAAAAATATGAAAGCATGCATGTGAGTATGCATTTTATTTTGAATCCTTTTGAACCAACTTGTTTGTGTGTTCCTTTGCTTGTAAATGGATGCTTAGGTGAAATAAACATCATCTAAACAATTCCCAAACTTTTCTCAAAGACAAATAAATCAAAACAAAGATAAATGAGTGAATGGTCATTTTGACCAATTTAACTCCCATGCCTACTTTCGCTGTCTCAAACTTTCAGAACTTAAAAGAAACTTTTTTGGATCTTTGCACCCCTTGATTGTACTCATAACAAGGTATCAAGGCCCACTTTGTGATCATCCAGAAACATTCAAATGCATAGTTTAAAGGACAGTTCATAATTGAATCTTTATCATATGGGAAGATCCCACTTTTCAAAAACCACTCAAACAAGCTCAACTTTCAAAACCCAAGCATCTGCAGACCCACCAGCACCAACCTAGCACACCCACCAAAAATCTTTTCAAAATTCAAAACTTGAATTCTTGCGGCCATTTCATCAAACATTTGGCAGAAACAAATCAAACTGGCCTAACTTCACTGTTTGGAGCAGTAATTTGGCTAAGCAATGTTCACCATTGATCACCCTTGTCTCCCCCAGTGCCAACCAGTGCTTGGACAAACCCTGGCCCCTACCCTTTGCCCCATGCCATGCCAAACGGAGCATCCCCTTGCCATCCGACAATGGCTAGCTATCCAGAGCAAGCACCAAGCCTAAACAACATGTCTAGGAGGCAGCCAACACCCCACCGCCACTCCATGTCCAGCGCTCGAACCCTGCCAGCCACTGGACCACACGCACGAACCATGCCAAGCTCGCTAGCAACCATGCCAAGAGCACGCCCAGAGCGCCACACTCGACCGACGCCCACAGACCATGCGCCGCCCTCGCCGCGTGCATACGTGATCACCACCGTCCCAGCAACCCGGCAGACACGCTCATTCGCCGCCGCGCGGAGCACGCGCGCTGTGCGCCATTAAATCTTCCGTCGGGCACGCGCAGAGCACCGTCGCGTTCCGACCAAACCGCACCGCCCCACGCCTCGCCACCGCATCGTTGAGCATCGCCAGGAAGCACCACACCACCCCCTACCGTCGCCCACGCTGATAGCCGTCTGTACCATCGACCACGACGAGCTCACCTTGCGCCCCGTCGGTCCTCTCTCGCCACTATAAATAGAGGCCACCCCCAGCCGAATTGAGCACACCATCTCACTCCCCTCTCCTCACTGATTGTGCCACCCCGTTCCCGAAGCAAGGCGAGCAACACTTCGCCGGAATTTCACCGGAGTCTGCCTTTGCTGGAGAAGAAGGGGGCCAGCAATTGGAGCCGCCCCAGGAGAAGCTGCCAGTACCAGGAGGTTCGTGGTCGTCGACTTCGTTGTTCGCCCGCCTCGCCGACCCTCGCCTGAACCCCGGTGAGCCCCCAACGACCCCCACTGGCCGCACTAGGTTTCTGTCTCGCCGGCGTTGCCCAACGTCGACGATGACCCTCAGCCGTTGGATTAGAACCAGATCGAACGCACCACATCGCCCCATACCGCTTCGCACCCCCTGTCTCACTAACGCGTGGGGACAGCCACTTAACCAGCCCGTGTAAGCGATGTGCTTAGCAGGCCGGCCCAGTATCGCTTCCCGCGCAGCCCAGTTATTTGAATTTAACCTTTTTCATTTTATTTCAAACACACTTCTGTGCCCAGTTTGTAAAAAAATCAACCCAGGTCGATTCAGTGAACCAAATTGAATGAAACCAATTTTGTTAGAAAGGTCTGTGAATGCTGAATCCAAGCCCGTTGGATTCAAGTCATTTGGATCTGTAGATCATCATTGGTAAAAATAACAAGGCAGAAGCTTTTCTGCATTCAAACATTTTTCAAATTAAAACCATAATAGTTTTTGAGTTGATTCCAACTCTCAAAAATCACATTTAACCATACCTTTCAGAATATATAAAAATATATAGGTTTACTTACAGAAATAATGTTCAAGTAATAAAAGAATGCTACATAGGCATTTATAGTCACTTTATTTAATTAAAATAAATGGGTAAAACCTTATTAAATTGTGACACCACTTTAAATCACATTCCCATGGACTAAAATATGTGGTGACGACATGTGTCAACATGATCCCATGTTTGGTTTGGAGAATATTAAATCTTAAGTAGTTTTTCAATGAGTAGAAATTACTTTTATAAAAATAAAAGGATTTAAACCAAGCTTTAATCTTGTAAAGTTAGTGATGATGCTAGATCATCTATAGGACCCTTTTGCGTGATGATTGCAAGTAGTTAAGTATTGTTTGGTGATTGTGTACATCGTATTTATTTATAGACGCTAGTACCGACCAAGGATATGAGGAGGAAGGAGGATTCTACAAAGAGGAAGCCGAGGAGAACTTCAACCACTGCTCTGCACAAGGCAAGCTAACACTTGCAAGACACTCTACTTTAGCAAGCCTAATACTACTAGTTGAATGTGCAAGCTAACACTTGCAATTATGAGAGTTAAATAACCTATGCAATGCACTAAGCATGCTTGGTTAGATGCATTTGATGATACCCAAACCTAGTTTTACTTGAAAGCTTATTACTTTATTTCTTTATCAAAGCTCTTACTTAGAGTTACTGGAATAAATGGTAGATACTAGAAGGATAATTGAAGGTTGCATAAAGAGCATAAAATTTGGCCTAAGCTAGATAATCTTGATGTCATCCTAAGGCATGAGATTAAACTTAGTTAAACCCCACTAGTTTACCACCCCACATTAGTGCTTACCCCCACTTGTAGATGCTAGTGCTAAGCATAAAACTTGATCAACATTAGATGGGAATACTTGGTGAAAATGGTTATGAAAACCTTAGAATGATGGATCATTCTACTGAGATGTTTTGACATGTGTTTCCGAAACCCGATGATTTTGGTGATGAAAATGTTGAGGCATGAGCCTTAGCCCTTTATAAAACTGATGGTTGTCTGGATGCGATACCATTCCAATTTTACCGTACAACCACAATACCCGAAGATTGGGTAGGGCTTGACTGGAAACTTATATACATTAGTATTAGTTCCCTCACGGCCAAGGTCTGAGCTGAGGCTACCTTGTGAAGATTGTCCACCTGTGCAGTACCCAAGATGACAGTTGGTCATGGTTGGGAGGCCAAACTCACAGGAGAGGTGCTTATACTAGGGCGTGTAATTGAAAGGTTAGGATTGATTATCCGCATACTGAGTATGGTGAATTCAGGATTTTTTTCCTGACGGATGTATCGAATGTTGTGGTGAAAGTGTATAATCTCTGCATAGTGTCAAACTATTTGAATAGCCGCGTCCGCGGTTATGGACAGTTGGAGTGGCCATACTGTTCCCCCGTCAGACTTTTTCAAAATGACTTGTGAAATGAATTGAGACTTTGACTTGACCACAACAGGGTTATGGCATGAGAGACAAGTTCCCACTTAGGTGTTATAAAACCTTAACTAGCATTCGTTGTTTCCAAACTTAGTAGAGATAAATCTGGCTTTTGCAAAACAACCCTAGAGCCTAGTGTCCTATTATCAAAAACCCCTTTCACTTGTTAGTATCAGTTTGCGGGTACTTAAAGAGTACTCATGGCTTTGTCCCTGGCTATTCCCGTGGCCAGACTATGAAGGGGAGTACTTGGAGGATGGAACCCAGGAAGGTTACGACAACTAGGATCATCTCCCATCGTCAGCATTGCCTGTGACCCCGAAGATGGAGCTTCGCCTACGCTACCGTTATTATTACGTATTTTGCTGCTTGAATTTGTATTAAGAACTGGATCATGAGATCCCTATTTGTGTAAGAACTTATGTACGGTTGTAATGGATGATGTACTATGGTATCCAATTCTGTTATGTCTCGCCATGTATGGCATAACAGGCATCTGGGATTAAAAATCCGGGTGTTGACAGTCCCTGGAGCTGCGGTGTGCCTGTGATTTGTGGAATTGTATATTGGTTCCTGCATTCCGAGGAAAGTACCGCAATCCTTCATGAGGTGGGTTGATCGTCGTCTTCCCTCAGTATCAACATAAAAGTGCATGTTGCACGGCCCTTCTAGTATTTGCATTGGGGACATCGGGGGTTTCCTTGGTCGTTATGGTTGGCTTGGCCTGCTTGTACCCACATCTTCTCGGTTGTCGTGATATCCGCTGCTGTAGTTGTCACTCCTTCTATTGTCTTCCCCGACAAAATTGGATGCTAAGTAATTGAGTTTGCTGTAACCATCGAAATTTGCGCCTCTTTATGTTATCATAATTTCACCTATCACGGTATTCTTCGGGTGAGCGCCCGCGCTTGTTGTGGACAACATCTTTGCCATCATCCCAACGGTTCGCCATATCCATCAAGTGAGCAATTGTTTTCAGCTTCACTTGTCCCAGCTCCTCGATGAAGTCCTTTCTTTGCAATCCGTCGTTGAAGGCGTCTATCACCCTCTCATCGAAGATGTGCTATACATAATTTTTTATGATGTTCCACCAGTGTATATATGCCCTAATAGATTCTCCGGGTCACTTGAATGTAGAATTAAAATTTCAAATGAACTTGTCCTCCAAATCGTTCCAACTGTTGATGGATCCTGCGGGTAGTTGTCTGAGCCATGAGTGTGCTGCTCCGCTTAAGTGCAATTTTAGGCTCTGTATTGTAGTGGCCTTGGAACTGCCCTGGAGCTTGACGGTTTGAAGGTAATCATCCAACCACGCTGCGGGTTCTTGGAGTCCATTGTATTTTTGTCGGTCATGAGGGAGATTGAAATCCTTGGGGACTGGAGTTTTGCGAACCCGATAGGTAAAGCAACTGGCCCCGCAAGGTTCACGCTCATCATCACTTTCTCCATCAGAATACCTTCGGTTGTTGCGCTCTTCTCTGGATCTGTCCACCCTCCTTTGTGTAATGTCGTTCCTGGCGTCTTCCTCGTGCGAAAAGCGTATGCGGTGGGGGGATCTAGATCGTTGGGTGGTTCTTGTGTGCCGAGGGCTGCTGCGACGGCGTGGTGATTTTTTGACTCGCTGGACGGTTCCTTTCTCTCCTTACGCAAGAGTGTCGCCTACCATCCCTAATCTCATGAGGGCAGAGCGACGGATAGCTGCCAGTGGATCGTTGGCTACTACCTGAGTTGTTAAGAGGTAAGTTTGGGCGGAAACAAGGGCGGCATGTGCTGTTTTTGCTTTGATGTTACCCGCAGAATCAATTGACATGAATGACAGGTCTAAGTCTCTTGCCATCTCGCGTCTTTCGGCTTCTAGAATGCGCTGAAGCCACGAGGCGTTCCTCCTGGTTGTGGTCCTCCGGTGACACTGCCAGAATTTCGGGTGGAGCTGAGTTGCGCCCGTCGCAGACTGGATTCATCGGCTAGCATTTTCCTCTCATCTAGAGACCGTTGTAATCAAAGCGGATCCCTCCTTTTATGGTGCAAAAGATATTGATAAGCCATTAATTCTTCCCTTGTGGCATCTACTGTCATTGGTACTACGCCTGACATAGCGTCGCGGGCTTTCTACCAAGTTGCTGGAGGCAATCGAAGTGTTATGCTCTCACCATTGTTTTCTCCCTCCCGTCTTGCAACACGATGGTCCTATGGTGGATCGTTTCTATCCTCACGGCATCCTGCTACATCATCTAATAAAATATCATCAGGGTTAATGATGGGGTTACCGTTGGAGTCTAGGGGTGCCAAAGTTTCTCCTTCCAGGATCACGCAAACTTGGCGGTGCATCATGCTTGATTGGTTATCATCGCTGATGTACCCATAAGAGACACTGATTTTTTATCCAACGAAGTCTCAAGGGTCTTGTTCTGGGTATGATTCTCCCTTCTTGATTCCCGAGTCGACAATTTCTTCGGCTTCATTAGGGATGGAGTTGGATGAACTTATATTGCGATGCAGGTCTGACTCAGAGATTGTGCCAAAAGAGAGGATGTCATATGCATCAACCAGATCTTCCAGATCTACGGGGTTCCCGTGAATTTCTTCGACGTTTGTCGGATCAGAAACGGCTCTTCCTGTTGAGCCAATGGATGATGCTGGAGTCACAGTATGCAAAGCTAGTGTAACCGACGGATCCAGGCTGAGTGGAACCGAAAGGCAGAGGTTTCCGGGTGCTCCCACGCGAAAGTGGAAACTTCCGATCATGATATCGGTCTCCTGGTCGAACTTGACGAGAGACGATAAAGGGGTGGGCGGGCGTGGATCAGCGAGATCGTAATGTACCTCACCAACCTTAATCGTCGGGTTGTCGCTTTATGAAGGGGAACCCGTCGAATCCATAGCTCCAACGCTTAGATTTCCCAAAGACGGCGCCAATTTACAAGGGGTAACCTTGGTAATGCCCATTGTTATGGACATGGGGTTTGATAGAAAAGAGAGCGTTGGAGATTTCATCGGCTGATCAGACAAACAAGAAAGTCGATGTAGTCTGATTATTTAGAAAGCTGGGTTACAAAGTCGCCGGTTCGCTAGTTGCGATCTAGCTTACGGCGAATTGCAGGAAAAACTAAGGTGCCCTCTCTGTCGGGTCCTCCCAGTCTTTATATGAGAGGCTGGGTCCTGAATTCGTAGCGGAGAGGTTACAAGTTGAATATTTACAATACGAACTCTACGTCGGCTCCTGAATATTCCTTAGCAATTAAGGAAAGTCTTTATTCCGTCGGGTACTTCTTGGACTTCGTTGGGTCTTCGTGGGCCATAAGCTTTTATTCGCCTAGGGTGACTAAGCATAGGGACCCGATAGGTCACACCCATGTCAGAAGCCTTGGCACTATCCTCCGCGTATTGATCAAGAAGAACCTCAAAGATTGGTAAGAGTGCATTCTCCACACCGAGTTCGCCTACAACCGCGCCAAGCACTCTACAACGCGAAAGAGTACCTTCATGGTTATCTACGGATTCGAGCCCATGACCACGCTCGATATGCTACCTATAGCCCTTCATGAACTCACAACCATGGATATCGACAAGTGTAGCATCCCAGTTGTCTAACACCTGTAATGCTACTTGATCTAGTAATAAAAGGGCCACTTCCTACAAATAAGTGTTGCATCATGATCCTATCATGCTCATGTCATCATGCCTTCTTGCATTTGTGCATCATACAAAACCCTTGTTGTTTTGGTTCTTATCTCATATGCATTATTATTTGTATTTGCTTCTTGATATTGTATTTGGTTCTTGATTTATTGTTGAATGCCCAAGTTGAGTTGGGGGCATATCTTTTATTGACTCCACCACCCTTTCTTTCACCACCTTATAATTCCACCATCCAATTTATATGAGCTATGCATTTTAATTGAGTTCACTTCTAGCTCATGTGGGTTGGGTGGATCCCACTTATAATCTATTGCTTAGGCCTTACTCCATATATTTGGAGTGCATAAGAATGATGCCATGTAAATCATCTTGTTTTCACAAAATAAGCAGGGTATTAACTATTATGCATGGCCCATGCAAGTACCATCTTGTGCTTGTCATTGGATTTTATTTGGTTTTTGAGTTGATCATCTCCATCTCTTTTCCCTCTTTTGGCTTGATATATGTTGATTTTGCTAAAACCCTACCACCACATCCCTCTCTTTTTCTTGTCTTGTTCTTGTTGAGCTTGTGTGGATCATACTTGATCAACTCAAGACAATAAACCCCTCATCTCTCTACCTCTATAATCCCCCCCCTAATCATCATACCCCTCTTCCATCTAGCCCTGAACCCTACCCCCTTTTTGGCCATCCCCATTCATGCATGATCATGGAATCATGTGTGCATTCTCTCTCCTTGGATCTTGTCTCTTGTTGCCTCTCCTCTTGGTCAAACCCTCTGTTCAAATTCCCTGTGAAAAGTTCAAAAGTTTTTGCAAATAGTAGCTGGTTTAAAATTGCATTGGAACAAAACATGCCAAGCAAATAAAAACAAATAGGAATCAATAAGAGGGAGAAGCAAACCTGGCAGCAACCTGGCCTCACCCACCGCAACGGCCCGCCAGGGCAAAGCCCTCCTCCGGCCCAACTCGTCACCCCGGCCCGGTACCCCTTCGCAATCGACGTCGTCGCCCCTGTACTTCTTCTCCGTTCGCCCGCGCTCTCTGAAGGACAGCAGACGGAGCAGGTACCCGTCGCGTCGCCGTCATCCGCGTCACCATCCACCACCTGGCCCTCTTCTTATCCCCAAGCCGCGGAAGCCCCTCGAACCCTAGACTTCCTTCCTCCTCTCCTCCGCCACCCCTACCTCTGCGCCCGCCTATGCTCGCCTTGCCCGAGAGCTTCGGCGAGGAGAGCGACGCCGCGCCGTCGCCTTGATCCCCTACTGGAGCTGGAGAGCGTGCAGGCAGCCTCCGTCGACCACCTCGCGAGCTCGAGCAGGAGCTAGACGTGACGCCGCTGTTCCCTCTTCTTCCTGGTCAGGCACAGAACATCGCCACCGTCGCCGACATCACCTTCGACCCTCCCCATCCTCGTTTCCTCTGGGAATCGGCCGAGGTGAGCACCACCTCCTGTTCCCCTTCCCTTTCCCCCTCCGTTCTGCATCGTGTCGCCCGGAATCAACCGCCGCCCTCCCGCGCAACTTCGCCGTGCCGCTCGCCGCGCGCGTCAGGGAGCCGCAGCAGCAGCAGTGGCATCGAGCAGCAGCAGCAGCGTTTTCCGCCTCTGATCCTAGTCATGCCCCGCGCGTTGTAGGCCTCCTACGGCGATGCCCCCTTGACAAAAAGCGTAGCCCTATCATCCCTCTCCGTTTTTCGTTTTTGTGGGATGTCGGTTTTCCCTAAGGATTCGTCGCCAACGTCCACCGAAGATCGGACGATATCACGGCGGTGCTGCTCTTATCCGTCCGTCAGTCTCGAGCGCCTCCTAGTACCTCTGTTCCCCGCCAGATTCCGGCCTCTTCAGTCCTCCGATGGCAAAACTCCCAACACGAAACTTGAAGCCTGTAGTTTCCTCTTTAGTTTTGGTTTTTACGCTTTTGCGAGAATCGCGTCCGTTTGCTTGCCATCTTCATTCAAAGTTCGGGCCAGCTAGCTGTTCTTCGCGAGTCAACCTTCAGTTTCGTCAGTCTGCATCTCCGGAAGCTTTTCTATTTAAGCCCCTCCCCTTTTCAGAGCTCAACCCGCAGCCCCTCGATGCCCAGTCTTTTTGTAAAAAGGCACCCCGCTTTTCTAGTTTCTCAACCCGCGGTACACCCCACCTTTGTCCCACGTGGCAGCCCAGTCAGCACCCTTGGGTCCCACCTGTCGGTGACTAGGGCTAGGTTAGCCTGAGTATTAAAATGTTTTCTGTTTTCTGAATTCAAAGTCAATTTTCAAATCTGTTTAAACCTAAATGAATTCATAACTTATTAATGGTTTGGAATTTGGATTCAAACCTTATATGAAAAATGTTTAGTTTTTGAATTGCAATTCAAATCTTTAATCAAATATTTTCAGAATTAATTTTAAATAGTTAAACCTTTGACTTTGACTCCATTTGACTAATTTTGACTTAAAAATAAATTTAAATTCATAATTCCAAATAATACAAATAATATATGTTTTTGAATCAGAAAAACATGAGGAATTCAAATATGCCATCCAAAATATTATTTGAACACTTTATTTTCCTAGTTGACTAAATTACAACAAATGCCACTGGAACTTAATAAATTAATAACTTTTGAAATATAACTCCGAATTTAACAAATGACATGTCTAAAATGATCAGCTCGACGAGACCTTTCTGTTTATGCTATCCTTGACTTCAATTGCAGCATGCATCATATAAATATAAAGTATACAGCAACTATTATGACAATAAAATGGGACCAAAACCCCATAAAATGTTACTTCTTGTGTTCTACACCTCACCCATGCCATGCTACTTTATTGCCATGCAACTTGTGCATCATTCATCATGGCATGATTGTTTGCTTGTCGCATTTTATTACTATGCTTGTGCACTTTATTTATGTTGGCCCTTGTTTGTTTGGTTCTTCTTCGAATAGACACTGAGCAGGGGATATATCAAGAGAACCAGGAGCACTACCCAGATCCGTCTCTCGCTTCAACTGAGTTGCCAGGCAAGCACTACCACATGCTTGCATACATACAGTACCTATTGCCTCTATCTTATTCTTGCATCATTGAGTCGCGATTGCATTAAACTGAATCCCAAGTATTGCATAGCCTTTACTTTTAAACCCCACCAAGCCTGTTCCTCCATCCCCTGAGCCATTACTACAGGAGTTGATTGAGCCATGCGAGTCGTAGAACAGCATGTGTAGGGTTTGTGAGTGTCTGATGGATAACGAGGTACCTAAACAACTTAACCTGAGTAGTAATAGGATAACTAATGAAAGTGGCACCGGTGAGCAATATCTGCTATTTGGTTTTTCCTGCTCACTTGTGTCCCGTAGGACCCCGAGTACTTGATTCCTGTTCCTTGATTTATCGCGCTATCCACATCCGGGAGGCTTATGGGACCCCCCTGAGCCAGAGCTTGATTCCATCTTATTTCTTGGGGCCACAAACTAGTTTGAGGTTTTATTTACTATCCTGTACTTATGCCATGCTACTGTTTATTTACGTTTGTGCGAGGAGCACACTGTACTGTTTAGGTAAGCGGAGTGTTTTCGCGGTATCGACAAGCCCAGTCACACTTTCGGGTTCCCGGTCGTTTACAGCCATTGTCGCAAACCTTGAGTCCATCTCGGAGTCAGCTAGCTTCGTTGCGGGTCACTCAATGGGGTGGCCCCCTGAAATATTTTTGAATCTTGTGATTGCTTTGTCGTGAAGGCCTCGTTGGGTTTTGATTTGGTTTTTCCGAGGTTGATCGAGTGTGTGTTGCTATTTGTGCACCCCTGCAGGGTAAAACTTTCTGAAAGCCGTGTCCGCGGTTATGGACGACTTGGAGCACAGTTTCTCGACCATAGACAAGCATAACTAAAGTACCGCTTTAAAATGACTAAGTAACTGACTAGTAATTAGTGCAACATTCATGCAATGGTTAATAAAATTGCCAACGGATGGGGGGTTGTTCGTCCGCTTCCTCGTTGGTAAGCGAGGAGGAGGACGGATCTGATGAAATTACTGTTATAACCGTTGTTATTAATTCACGGACATCCGTCTATCCTTGGTTAGGCGGATGGTTAGCGTTATCTATAGAACTGTTAGGGTTTATCTTTTCCTGCAATTCCGTCACCCCAGGTTGTGTCCCCTTTAGAGGCATTAAGACTTGCTGAGTACCCTTAGGGTCTCACACGATAAATTATTGTTTCAGATGAACAGGTACCCTCGCAGGACGGATACTGGGTGGAAGAGGCTGATGATTTGGGCAACGATCGTTCGGTGTAGAGATTCCGGGAACGGGGATCCGTGAGATCTGTGGCCGGGATGTGCTTAGTTCTGTGGCATCTTATGCCGATTTTCTTCTTGTCCGTACTCGGACTTTGTTCTGCCGCTTCCGCTTGATACTCTGTTGTGTGGTGTATGAGGAAATATCCTAAGATATTATATCTATCTAGGTCATTTGAATCTTGCCGTATGGCGTTGCTATATTTCCTTTCTTTCTAGATGGAAAGGCTCTGATGTACTTTTGTATGGTGGCTTGCATACATACTCACTTGTGTATGTAGTTGATCCCTTCGCCTGCCGATTACGCCGCCCGTACAGGTCCCGATGAATTGGAAGTGGTTGGGACGGCCGAAAGGTCTACCCGTGAGTGGCTTTTGGGGCCCCACCGTACTATTTCAACCACTTCCGCTCATCCAGGCTTGTATCTAGGAGCGTAATTCACCGAGGTAGTTACAATTGGTATCAGAGCCATCCCGACCTTCAGGGTCTCAGCCAAACGGTCGTTGTCAGTCTAGCAAATATTTTGGTAGTTATGTATACTAGGGAAAAACAAAACGCGAGAGTAGGACTGCTTCCATTTTTCTTCTTACCCACCCACCCACCCTTTTCTGGTAAGGAAGTGTAACGTTTTCAATCCTCTTCTTAAAAGTTCAAACTAGGATTCACGTGTTCTGGGTTTCCGTAGTACCATAGGTTGTGTGTGTGTGTGTGTGTGTGTGTGTGTGCGTAATTCTTTGTCTATCTGTTGCATCCAAGTTGTTATCTAATCGGCCTTTTGGTTATCAACTGTTGGTACATTCCATACCGACAGGCTTTGCAAACCGACGCGATCTATCTGATTCGTTGTTTACCGACGCGATCTGTCTTACTCTTTGTTATCCGACGTTACCTTGTTTGGGGTGTTCGTTTCCGTAGTTACCAATCCTTAGGTTCAACGTAAGAAGAAGGGGTTAGGATATGTGTTCCACTTATTCATGTGCGGAGTAATGATTTGAGTGCGGGATGGAGTCGCGACCATACCACTACTCTTATCATTCGCTTTTGTATAATGAATTGGTAGAGTCACTAATCTTGATTCGTTAAGTAATTTTGCGCATCTATTGGTATTTTAATGCCAAAATTTGTGGAAAATTTTTCTTTGATATATCTGTGTACCACACTCCTTTTCAGTCGTGTGCGATATGCTTAATATCTTCTAGGTGCTTTGAACTTTGTTGATATTTTAATATCATCTTAGTAAATTGTATCCTTTAATCTTGGTTAATTCCATCTTGGTACTATTTTGGATTATTATCATTCTCCATTATAGTACTGACTTGTGTTTTATATCAATCACAGGATGGCTCCACCACGCCGTTCTGATGAGGACATACCACCGGAACTTGGGGCCGCGTTGTCAAACATAGCCAATGCCTTGGCAGCAATGCAGCAGAACCAGCAGCGTTTGGAAGAAAGCGTCAGGACAAATGAGTTTGATCCACTCCCTCCACCTCCCAAGCGAGGAGACATCAAAAGCTTCCTGAAATTCAACCCTCGCCAGTTTGATGTTTCTGATCGACCACTGGACGCGGATGATTGGCTGCGTGAGATGTCAAGGTTGCTCGAGACTGCCGATGTTCCTGAGCAGGAGTGGGTCAAGTGTGGTACTCACCTTCTGAAGGGAGATGCAGCTCTCTGGTGGGAAAATTACTTGAAGGCAAGCTGCACTGGTTTTCAGCCTACTTGGGAAAGGTTCACTGCAGCTTTCAAAGAGCAGTTTCTCTTAGAGATTGTAATGGAAAGGATGAAGGAAGCATTTCTCAACCTTAAGCAAGGAAATGATAACGTCAACACCTACATCAGGAACTTCATGAATCTTTCTCGTTATGGTGGCGATGAGGTATCGGATGACAAGAAGAAGCAGAAGAGGTTCAGGCAAGGGCTCAATGCATCGATCAAGTATGCAATCACACATGCAAGGCCGGCATCTTTCCTGGAACTACAGCACACAGCTTTGCAAGAGGAAGCAAGCAGGCAAGTGTTCGAGGAATCCAAGAAACACAACCGGGATGCATCAAGCTCTTCAGTTATGGCAGCTCCTTCTAAGCGGCGTGTCTGGGTTCCTAACACCCCACCGTCGCTCCCAGCTTCACCAAGACCTTCAAGCTACGCGGAAAGGCCATCAAACTTCATCACTGCTGCTCCCAGGGGCTACAACCACCAATACCCTGGAGCGCCTGGCGGAGTCCCTGGCCACATTGCTCCACGTCCACCTGGTGCTTGTTTCACATGTGGAGATCCTGGACATCTGAACTGGAACTGTCCGTTGAAGAACAAAGCTCTCCCTCCACCCCCGCCAAGATCTGCAGCAAGCTCTCCTTTGGTTCGTGCACCACCACCTCGGGCTCTCAACATCAACAGTAAGCCCGGGTCTACGGTTGCTCGTGCCAACTGCGTCAACGCCGCTCAAGCTGAGCATGCACCTGGAGTTGTGATGGGTATGCTTTCCGTTAACTCAGTCCCTGCAAGAGTTTTGTTTGATTCTGGTGCATCGCATTCTTTTGTTTCCATCAAGTTTGCAAGTGAGAATGGGTTAGCATCGGATCCTCTTCTCAAGCGGTTAATGGTTCTTTCTCCTGGAGCAACAATGGCAGCTTCTAAAATCAGCCATGGCAATCAAATTGAGATTGGTGGCTCTTCGTTCTCGGCTTCTTTAATTGTTCTGGGCAATTCTGACATTGATGTCATCTTGGGCATGGATTGGTTGACAGCAAATGCAGCTGTGATTGATTGTGCTGAACGCTCAGTTTCTCTGAAGATTCCTGAAGGTCATATAGTCTTTTCTCCAAGTCTGACTCCTGCTGTCCAGCTTTTCTCTTTGGCGGCTCTGAATGATGATGCTATGGAAGCTATTCAGAGTGTACCGGTGGTCTGTGAGTTCCCAGATGTCTTTCCTGAAGAGTTGCCGGGTATGCCTCCGGATCGTGAGGTTGAGTTTGTAATTGAACTTGAACCTGGAACGGCTCCTATCTCCAAGCGGCCTTATAAAATGGGTCCTTCTGAGTTGGCTGAACTCAAACGTCAACTTGATGAACAAGAGAAGTTGGGTTTCATTCAACACAGTACTTCTTCCTGGGGTAGCCCAACAATCTTTGTGAAGAAGCGTGACAGAACTGATAGACTTTGTGTTGACTATCGGGCTCTCAATGCTAAAACCATCAAGAACAAATATCCCCTTCCGCGGATTAATGATCTCTTTGATCAGCTAGCTGGAGCTGTGGTGTTCTCTAAGCTTGACTTGAGAAGTGGTTATCACCAAATCAAAATTCGCAAGGAAGATGTGCCTAAAACAGCTTTCACCACCTGCTATGGCCTGTATGAGTACACAGTCATGTCTTTCGGTCTCACCAACGCACCTGCTACCTTCTCGAGGCTTATGAACTCGGTTTTCATGGAGTACCTTGATAAGTTCGTTGTGGTCTATCTGGATGACATCCTAGTCTATTCCAAGTCTAAGGAAGAGCATGAAGAACACCTGCGGTGTGTCCTAAGCAAGCTTCGTGAGAACCGCTTGTATGCAAAGTTCTCAAAGTGTGAGTTTTGGCTGCCTGAAGTAACCTATCTTGGTCATGTCATCTCTGCCAAGGGCATTGCAGTCAACCCGGAAACCGTGAAGACAATTGTTGAATGGCTTCCTCCTGTTAATGTCAAAGAAGTGCAGAGTTTCCTCGGTTTGGCGAGTTATTGCCGTCGCTTCGTTCAGAACTTCTCGAAGATAGCGAAGCCTCTTACCGATATCCTCAAGAAAGGCAAGAAATACCTGTGGACTCCTGCCTGTCAAGCAAGCTTTGAGACACTCAAAGAGAAGCTCACCTCCACACCAGTCTTGGTTCCTCCGGATACATCCAAGCCTTTCCAGATATTCTGCGACGTCTCTTTGCAAGGATTGGGTGCGGTCCTTATGCAAGAGAAACAGGTGGTTGCTTATGCCTCTCGATAGTTGAAGACGCATGAGATCAACTATCCCACACATGACCTCGAGCTAGCAGCAGTTGTCTTTGCTTTGAAGCTATGGAGGCACTACTTGCTTGGCAACCGTTGTGAGATCTTTTCTGACCACAAGAGTTTGAAGTATATCTTCACTCAGCCTGATCTCAACCTTCGGCAGAGGAGATGGATCGAAGCAATCAATGACTTTGATGTGACCATCAACTACACCCCGGGCAAAGCTAATGTCATGGCCGATGCTCTCAGCCGTAAAGCTTATGTCAACAATCTAATGATGGAAGAACAACAGCCTCTCTTGTGCGAGGAATTCCGTCAACTCAACCTGGAAATTGTGGAACAAGGGCATCTCCTGAACCTTCTAGCTACTCCTCTCTTGGAAGAAAAGATTCGTTTTTGTCAGCGTGGTGATCCGCACACCAGAAAGATCATCTCTAAACTTGAGCTTCCGAAGTATGAGTCCTTCCACGTCGATGATCAAGGCACGCTTTTCTTTGAACATCGGATGTTTGTTCCGAACTACCCGGGTTTGAGAGAGCAAGTTCTCAAGGAGGCGCACGATTCTGTTCTTTCTATCCATCCTGGCAGCACAAAGATGTACATGGACTTGAAAACACAATATTGGTGGCCTGGTTTAAAACGGTATTGTGCCAAGTATGTCTCGGAGTGTGATGTCTGCCGCAGAGTGAAATCTGTCCATCAGAAACCTTTCGGTCTTCTACAGCCATTGAAACCTCCGGAATGGAAATGGGAGAAAGTAGAGATGGACTTCATCACTGGTTTTCCAAGGTCGCAGAAGGGCAACAATGCAATCTTTGTTGTCATCGACAGGCTTTCTAAAGTGGCTCGTTTCTTCCCCGTCAAGGAAACAATTTCTGGAATTCAGTTGGCTGAGCTCTATATCAACAGGATTGTCTCTCTGTATGGGGTTCCGCTTGAGATCAGTTTAGACCGTGGAAGCATCTTCACTTCCAAGTTCTGGGAAAGTTTCCAAAATGCTTTGGGAACAAAGTTGAACTTCAGCACTGCTTACCACCCTCAGTCGCAAGGACAAGTTGAAAGGATCAATCAGATTCTGGAGGATATGCTTCGTGCTTGCGTTATCTCTTTCGGCATGAAGTGGGAGGAATGTCTTCCTTATGCTGAATTCTCCTACAACAACAGCTTTCAGAAGAGTCTGAAGATGGCACCATTTGAGGCTCTCTATGGTCGCAAGTGCAGAACTCCGATTGGTTGGTCAGGTGCAGGAGAAAGAATCTGGTTTGGCCCTGACATTGTAACTCAAGCGGAGGATAAGGTGCATATCATTCTTGAGAACCTGAAGATTGCTCAAAGTCGTCAGAAGAGCAATTATGACAGGAAGCACACGGACATGGTGTATGCCCCTGGTGATCTCGTTTACCTTCGTGTCACTCCCATGAGAGGCACACACCGCTTCGGTATCAAAGGAAAGTTGGCTCCTAGATACATCGGTCCTTTCAAGATTCGTGGTAGAAGAGGAGAAGTTGCTTATGCACTTGAGCTTCCGGAAAAACTCAAAGTCCATGATGTTTTCCACATCTCTCAGCTCAAGAAGTGCTTCAAAGATCCCGACAGGACCGTGGATCATGAGCTAATCGATCTCCAAGAATACCTGTCTTATCAAGAACACCCCACCAAAATCCTAGAGACCGCAGAAAGAAGGACTCGCAACAAGTCCATCAAGTTCTGCAAGGTGCAGTGGTCACACCATTCTGTTGATGAAGCCACTTGGGAACGTGAAGAGGAGCTCCGTGCCAACTATCCTACACTCTTTGTGTCTTCTTCTTCCTAGAATCTCGGGGCGAGATTCCTGTTAGTGGGGGAGAGTTGTAGCATCCCAGTTGTCTAACACCTGTAATGCTACTTGATCTAGTAATAAAAGGGCCACTTCCTACAAATAAGTGTTGCATCATCATCCTATCATGCTCATGTCATCATGCCGTCTTGCATTTGTGCATCATACAAAACCCTTGTTGTTTTGGTTCTTATCTCATATGCATTATTATTTGTATTTGCTTCTTGATATTGTATTTGGTTCTTGATATATTGTTGAATGCCCAAGTTGAGTTGGGGGCATATCTTTTATTGACTCCACCACCCTTTCTTTCACCACCTTATAATTCCACCATCCAATTTATATGAGCTATGCATTTTAATTGAGTTCACTTCTAGCTCATGTGGGTTGGGTGGATCCCACTTATAATCTATTGCTTAGGCCTTACTCCATATATTTGGAGTGCATAAGAATGATGCCATGTAAATCATCTTGTTTTCACAAAATAAGCAGGGTATTAACTATTATGCATGGCCCATGCAAGTACCATCTTGTGCTTGTCATTGGATTTTATTTGGTTTTTGAGTTGATCATCTCCATCTCTTTTCCCTCTTTTGGCTTGATATATGTTGATTTTGCTAAAACCCTACCACCACATCCCTCTCTTTTTCTTGTCTTGTTCTTGTTGAGCTTGTGTGGATCATACTTGATCAACTCAAGACAATAAACCCCTCATCTCTCTACCTCTATAATCCCCCCCTAATCATCATACCCCTCTTCCATCTAGCCCTGAACCCTACCCCCTTTTTGACCATCCCCATTCATGCATGATCATGGAATCATGTGTGCATTCTCTCTCCTTGGATCTTGTCTCTTGTTGCCTCTCCTCTTGGTCAAACCCTCTGTTCAAATTCCCTGTGAAAAGTTCAAAAGTTTTTGCAAATAGTAGCTGGTTTAAAATTGCATTGGAACAAAACATGCCAAGCAAATAAAAACAAATAGGAATCAATAAGAGGGAGAAGCAAACCTGGCAGCAACCTGGGCCTCACCCACTGCAACGGCCCGCCAGGGCAAAGCCCTCCTCCGGCCCAACTCGTCACCCCGGCCCGGTACCCCTTCGCAATCGACGTCGTCGCCCCTGTACTTCTTCTCCGTTCGCCCGCGCTCTCTGAAGGACAGCAGACGGAGCAGGTACCCGTCGTGTCGCCGTCATCCGCGTCACCATCCACCACCTGGCCCTCTTCTTATCCCCAAGCCGCGGAAGCCCCTCGAACCCTAGACTTCCTTCCTCCTCTCCGCCGCCACCCCTACCTCTGCGCCCGCCTATGCTCGCCTTGCCCGAGAGCTTCGGCGAGGAGAGCGATGCCACGCCGTCGCCTTGATCCCCTACTGGAGCTGGAGAGCGTGCAGGCAGCCTCCGTCGACCACCTCGCGAGCTCGAGCAGGAGCTAGACGTGACGCCGCTGTTCCCTCTTCTTCCTGGTCAGGCACAGAACATCGCCACCGTCGCCGACATCACCTTCGACCCTCCCCATCCTCGTTTCCTCTAGGAATCGGCCGAGGTGAGCACCACCTCCTGTTCCCCTTCCCTTTCCCCCTCCGTTCTGCATCGTGTCGCCCGGAATCAACCGCCGCCCTCCCGCGCCGCTTCGCCGTGCCGCTCGCCGCGCGCGTCAGGGAGCCGCAGCAGCAGCAGTGGCATCGAGCAGCAGCAGCAGTGTTTTCCGCCTCTGATCCTAGTCGTGCCCCGCGCGCTGTAGGCCTCCTACGGCGATGCCCCCTTGACAAAAAGCGTAGCCCTATCATCCCTCTTCGTTTTTCGTTTTTGTGGGATGCCGGTTTTCCCTAAGGATTCGTCGCCAACGTCCACCGAAGATCGGACGATATCACGGCGGTGCTGCTCTTATCCGTCCGTCAGTCTCGAGCGCCTCCTAGTACCTCTGTTCCCCGCCAGATTCCGGCCTCTTCAGTCCTCCGATGGCAAAACTCCCAACACGAAACTTGAAGCCTGTAGTTTCCTCTTTAGTTTTGGTTTTTACGCTTTTGCGAGAATCGCGTCCGTTTGCTTGCCATCTTCATTCAAAGTTCGGGCCAGCTAGCTGTTCTTCGCGAGTCAACCTTCAGTTTCGTCACTCTGCATCTCCGGAAGCTTTTCTATTTAAGCCCCTCCCCTTTTCAGAGCTCAACCCGCAGCCCCTCGATGCCCAGTCTTTTTGTAAAAAGGCACCCCGCTTTTCTAGTTTCTCAACCCGCGGTACACCCCACCTTTGTCCCACGTGGCAGCCCAGTCAGCACCCTCGGGTCCCACCTGTCGGTGACTAGGGCTAGGTTAGCCTGAGTATTAAAATGTTTTCTGTTTTCTGAATTCAAATTCAATTTTCAAATCTGTTTAAACCTAAATGAATTCATAACTTATTAATGGTTTGGAATTTGGATTCAAACCTTATATGAAAAATGTTTAGTTTTTGAATTGTAATTCAAATCTTTAATCAAATATTTTCTGAATTAATTTTAAATAGTTAAACCTTTGACTTTGACTCCATTTGACTAATTTTGACTTAAAAATAAATTTAAATTCGTAATTCCAAATAATACAAATAATATATGTTTTTGAATCAGAAAAACATGAGGAATTCAAATATGCCATCCAAAATATTATTTGAACACTTTATTTTCCTAGTTGACTAAATTACAACAAATGCCACTGGAACTTAATAAATTAATAACTTTTGAAATATAACTCCGAATTTAACAAATGACATGTCTAAAATGATCAGCTCGACGAGACCTTTCTGTTTATGCTATCCTTGACTTCAATTGCAGCATGCATCATATAAATATAAAGTATACAACAACTATTATGACAATAAAATGGGACCAAAACCCCATAAAAATGTTACTTCTTGTGTTCTACACCTCACTCATGCCATGCTACTTTATTGCCATGCAACTTGTGCATCATTCATCATGGCATGATTGTTTGCTTGTCGCATTTTATTACTATGCTTGTGCACTTTATTTATGTTGGCCCTTGTTTGTTTGGTTCTTCTTCGAATAGACACTGAGCAGGGGATATATCAAGAGAACCAGGAGCACTACCCAGATCCGTCTCTCGCTTCAACTGAGTTGCCAGGCAAGCACTACCACATGCTTGCATACATATAGTACCTATTGCCTCTATCTTATTCTTGCATCATTGAGTCGCGATTGCATTAAACTGAATCCCAAGTATTGCATAGCCTTTACTTTTAAACCCCACCAAGCCTGTTCCTCCATCCCCTGAGCCATTACTACAGGAGTTGATTGAGCCATGCGAGTCGTAGAACAGCATGTGTAGGGTTTGTGAGTGTCTGATGGATAACGAGGTACCTAAACAACTTAACCTGAGTAGTAATGGGATAACTAATGAAAGTGGCACCGGTGAGCAATATCTGCTATTTGGTTTTTCCTGCTCACTTGTGTCCCATAGGACCCCGAGTACTTGATTCCTGTTCCTTGATTTATCGCGCTATCCACATCCGGGAGGCTTATGGGACCCCCCTGAGCCAGAGCTTGATTCCATCTTATTTCTTGGGGCCACAAACTAGTTTGAGGTTTTATTTACTATCCTGTACTTATGCCATGCTACTGTTTATTTACGTTTGTGCGAGGAGCACACTGTACTGTTTAGGTAAGCGGAGTGTTTTCGCGGTATCGACAAGCCTAGTCACACTTTCGGGTTCCCGGTCGTTTACAGCCATTGTCGCAAACCTTGAGTCCGTCTCGGAGTCAGCTAGCTTCGTTGCGGGTCTACTCAATGGGGTGGCCCCCTGAAATATTTCTGAATCTTGTGATTGCTTTGTCGTGAAGGCCTCGTTGGGTTTTGATTTGGTTTTTCCGAGGTTGATCGAGTGTGTGTTGCTATTTGTGCACCCCTGCAGGGTAAAACTTTCTGAAAGCCGTGTCCGCGGTTATGGACGACTTGGAGCACAGTTTCTCGACCATAGACAAGCATAACTAAAGTACCGCTTTAAAATGACTAAGTAACTGACTAGTAATTAGTGCAACATTCATGGAATGGTTAATAAAATTGCCAACGGATGGGGGGTTGTTCGTCTGCTTCCTCGTTGGTAAGCGAGGAGGAGGACGGATCTGATGAAATTACTGTTATAACCGTTGTTATTAATTCACGGACATCCGTCTATCCTTGGTTAGGCGGATGGTTAGCGTTTATCTATAGAACTGTTAGGGTTTATCTTTTGCTGCAATTGCGTCACCCCAGGTTGTGTCCCCTTTAGAGGCATTAAGACTTGCTGAGTACCCTTAGGGTCTCACACGATAAATTATTGGTTCAGATGAACAGGTACCCTCGCAGGACGGATACTGGGTGGAAGAGGCTGATGATTTGGGCAACGATCATTCGGTGTAGAGATTCCGGGAACGGGGATCCGTGAGATCTGTGGTCGGGATGTGCTTAGTTCTGTGGCATCTTATGCCGATTTGCTTCTTGTCCGTACTCGGACTTTGTTCTGCCGCTTCCGCTTGATACTCTGTTGTGTGGTGTATGAGGAAATATCCTAAGATATTATATCTATCTAGGTCATTTGAATCTTGCCGTATGGCGTTGCTATATTTCCTTTCTTTCTAGATGGAATGGCTCTGATGTACTTTTGTATGGTGGCTTGCATACATACTCACTTGTGTATGTAGTTGATCCCTTCGCCTGCCGATTACGCCGCCCGTACAGGTCCCGATGAATTGGAAGTGGTTGGGACGGCCGAAAGGTCTACCCGTGAGTGGCTTTTGGGGCCCCACCGTACTATTTCAACCACTTCCGCTCATCCAGGCTTGTATCTAGGAGCGTAATTCACCGAGGTAGTTACAACAAGCGTGCTCAAGCCATGAATGTCGTGGGAATGGCCACGGCAGTCGCCACCAGGGTAGCGATTGATTCAATGTAGGACAAGAGCGAGTCGCCATCAGCGGATCGAGATTGAGAGCGAGACACATGGTTTACCCAGGTTTGGCCCCCATAGGGTAAAGACCTAATTCCTGCTTGTTTGTATTGATGGCGAATGAATTACAAGGTGGGTGAACTCGGCATAAGGGCGGCGAGTCGCTTAGATGGGGTAGATAATAGCTCGTGAGTACGACGGTAACCCTAGGGAGGATTATATAGGGGTTCCTCGCTAGAGTTTTATAGGATCTCAACCGAAACAGTAAATGATTTTACATGAGTTTATAAAGGGTTCGGGACTAGGCCTAGTTACTATCTTGGGCCTTTGCGTCCAGTCGACGGTCTCCCTTGAAGCTTCCCTTCCAGTCGCCGTCATTTCTGACCCACCCGACATTGTATTAGGCCTTCGCTTCTTGCCTTCATGGATAACCCGATTGAGATATCCCCATCAATGAAGAAACAACATGAGGAGACAAGAGCTACTATCGAGCAACAAGTTCTTCATCAAGCATTAAGACTCAACAAGAACAAGAAGGAGATGATCTTTCAAGAAGGTGACCTTGTGTGGATACACTTACGCAAAGACCGCTTTCCCCATGAGCGTGACTCCAAGCTCAAGCCAAGACGAGATGGGCCCTTCAAAATTCTAAAGAAGATCAATAACAACGCCTACATGATCGACATCCCCACTTCCAAGTACCTAGTGAGCAATACGTTCAATGTGATAGACCTCTTACCATACCATGGATATGACAAGCATCAAAATGGTGAAGAGTCGAGGACGACTCTTTCCCAAGGGGGAGAGCTGATGCAGCCCGTCCTACGGACACCCCTACACCTCACCACCTAGTCCCCCAAGTGGACCGATGACGCGGGCTAGAGCCAAGCTCCTACAAGCTAAGGTTAACTCGCTCCTTTACTCATGTGATTTTAATACATCCTTGGATGGCTTGCTACTTCATGATACCACAATGTGCATCCTCAGCTATGAAGCCACAACGCAGCGATAAGCCCCCTCGAAAGAAGTACCAAGAGCTAGCCCGGAAGATGGAAGCCTCCAGAGTCTCTGGCGAGGACTCCAGACCAGACTCCGGACCCCTGCCTGGAGCTCTCAGTACACCCCCCCCCCCCGGAGTCTGCCCCGGAAAGCAAAGACCACCCCGGAGTCTCTGGCCACCTGACACCGGAGTCTCCGACCTACTTGTCGACATGCTTGTGAAGGCCTTTTCGGCCTGGCCCATGTAACCCCCTCAATTTCGTCCCAACTTTTAGTTTTATTCCTAAACTACCCCTGTTTATGTGGATGGCCTATAAATAGCCCCACCCCTCTATTGTAAACCCTAGACTTGATATTATACTAGAAAAAGACTTCCTCTTGAGGATCTATCTCCTAGTTAGTCTCATGCTCCTCCACGAGGGGCACCTAATATCACAAACCTCTTGGATCTAGCTTAATAGCGTTCGGTTGTATAAGATCTTCGTATTGGGTTTGCCCTTATGAAGTTATCAAGATCTCGTCAAGATTATCTTACCCAATACCGATCCCGTAGAATTGTATTGAACCGGTAGCCACCGATGCGAGCCAACGGTGTTTTAATTGCGTTTGTGTTTTGCGTGAGTCGGCGTGTTCTTCGTGGTTTGTGTTCATTACATTCCTCCTCTTCCCCTCTCCCCTCACTCCACCACGAATCACTCCGTGAAATCGTGAAAGATCGGTCAACCCAAGGATCATACCCTAACATTTAGCGACTCTTCAAAGTCTACCATATTGGGTTTTGGGCAAGGCATGATCTCACATGATATTTCTATTGAGCGTGTCACGATTAATTTGCAGAAAAAACAACTTTATGGGTTTGAATAGTCGATGATGATTGTCGCTAGGTGGTTCAAGGAACGTGAAATTTTTCAAAGAAAAGGGAAAACTAGCTACCATGTACGCCGTTGTTTCCTTTGAAGAGAAGAGTTGAAATAAGTCCATCCGGCGGAGATCCTGCTCCTCGCGACATGTAAAGAGGCCACGCATCCCTTGTCTTCCAGAGTAGGTACGTATATCATCGCCCGTCCACTTTGATCGGGTTTGGTACGATTATACAAATCCTGATCGTTGCACGTTGAATGATCGGTCACCACCTCGCAAAAATAAGAAAACCCACCACACCATGCTAACACAGCCATGCATGCACTACGCGGTGCTGTATCAATCAACAATATATATGTTCGGCGCGTCTCCGACCTGTAAACATATACCCTACTTTCTTTCTTTTTTACTCTACTTTCTTATACCTTTACTTTTGGCTATACCCCTTATAAGTTTTGTATAGTACTATACTAGCTGCATTTCACGTATAAAACGTTGTATTATTACATTGTGCTCGACGCTAATTAAATATGGTTGGAGTTAAAAGTGAGACCTATATATGATCCAGGCAAAAGAAAAAGGTGAGACCTACGATGACTGGTAATCAACCTACATTTACAAAAGTTAAATCTTGGCGACGCTAAAAATGGAGCCCCAAAGTAACACTAGTAGCATGCAGTCTTGAGCCTTGGCTTGGGAGCAAGTTTAAAGACAACAGTGCCCATCTAAAAATGGAGCCCCAAAGTAACACTAGCAGCATGCAGTCTTGAGCCTTGGCTTGGGAGCAAGTTTAAAGACTTTGGAGTTGTTTGGTGGAAGAATTATTGCTGAAGCAGTTGACAACAGTGGCTTTGTAATTATTAAGCTCACTTATTCCATACGCTAACAAACCCAGCTGCCCTGCTACACCGCGTCCTCTGCTCCAAACCATTCTTCTTTTCCTTCCATCCTCCTACTATATAAACCACCTAATGTTCACTCACCACCCACAACACACGAGAACCAGCTCTCTCTTCTCCTCGTCACTTGCAACATATATAGTGCAGGAAACATAGTACTACATCAGTTTTGCTTGCATTCGTCCATGGCGACTTCCATGGTTTGCCTGGTTGCGCTCTGCCTGGTGTCTCCCCTCCTCCTCGCCGGCGCTGTCCGCGGCAACCCGGGGTACGGCGGTCTATTCCCGCAGTTCTACGACCACTCGTGTCCCCAGGCAAAGCAGATCGTGCACTCCATCGTGGCGCAGGCCGTCGCCAGGGAGACCAGGATGGCAGCGTCCCTGCTCAGGCTGCATTTCCATGACTGCTTCGTCAAGGTATTATTTATCCTCGAAGAAGCTGTAGGTTTTAGGCTAACTTTTTTCTGGTGATAAGCTATACCCTACCTACGTTGCCCATGTGAGTATTACACTCTTTTGTGTGGGTGGCATGATCGAGTCCGTACCATGAGTTCATGATCCATGATTGCTTAATCCAAATGCACCTGCTCTGTGTGGAATGTTCATGTCACAAATATGTCTCTGTTCCGACAACATTATTTTTCCTTCTTTTAGGGGTGTGACGCGTCCGTGCTGCTGGACAACAGCACAACCATTGTGAGTGAGAAGGGGTCCAACCCCAACAACAACTCCATCCGAGGGTTTGAGGTCGTCGACGAGATCAAGGTCGCCCTCGAGACTGCCTGCCCCGGCATCGTTTCGTGCGCCGACATCCTCGCCCTGGCCGCTCGCGACTCCACCATCCTTGTAAGTAATTCTTCTGCTATGAAAATAGTACAAATGGTGCCAGCGAAAATGAGCACAAACAATCAGCCAGCACAGCACCGTGTGTGACTCGATCTTTGGATTCCAAACTAAACTGCAGGTCGGTGGCCCGTACTGGGACGTGCCCCTCGGCCGGAGGGACTCTCTGGGCGCCAGCATCCAGGGCTCCAACAACGACATCCCTGCCCCCAACAACACCCTCCCCACCATCATCACCAAGTTCAAGCGCCTTGGCCTCAACATCGTCGACGTCGTTGCCCTCTCCGGCGGCCACACCATCGGCCTGTCCCGGTGCACCAGCTTCAGGCAGAGGCTCTACAACCAGTCGGGCAACGGCCTAGCCGACAACACTCTCGACGTGTCCTACGCCGCGCAGCTGAGGCAGGGTTGCCCGCGCTCAGGTGGCGACAACAACCTCTTCCCTCTCGACGTCGTCACCTCCACCAAGTTCGACAACTTCTACTTCAGGAACATCCTCGCCGGCAGGGGCCTTCTCAGCTCCGACGAGGTCCTGCTCACCAAGAGCGCCGAGACGGCCGCGCTCGTCAAGGCCTACGCGGACGACGTGCACCTCTTCTTCCAGCACTTCGCGCAGTCCATGGTAAACATGGGCAACATCATGCCCCTCACCGGATCCAAGGGGGAGATCAGGAAGAACTGCAGGAGGCTCAACAACTTCCACTGATCGATCAGTTACCGAATGTTCTGTTTCATGTGGATTTGGTGTCACGTTTTGTTTTGAATAAGCAAGTGTGGCTGTAATCTGGGAGCCCCAGATGGTGTTTTGTGGTGAACATGAGATCTGTAATGGGCGTTCAACCTCGAAGATGTTTTGTAAAAGAATAGTTTGTAATAGCAACCGTGGAAACATGAATTTGTTCTTAACATCTTAAATAGTTGAGTAGCCTAATGCGAGTCCGCAGATGCCAGGACGGCGGCGGGTGGTCTGCAAGGGTTTCTCTCCGGCGGAGGTGGCTCCAGGAGGGGGCTTGCAATGGTGATTCAGATCGACGGTGGTCCGACATGCCCGGGTGAGCTCGGTGCTGTCAGGGTTATACCCGAGCTGGCGGATCCCCTAGTGGACGAAGGAGTTGGACCTGGTGCTAGGGTTGGCGTGTATGATGGCACTCTTGCTGCATTGCGGCGGTGGGATTTTATGAGCCTATTCGGGTTCGGCCAGGCCAAAAGGGCCTGGTTTGTCCTTCTTCTGCATTCGGTCGGCTATCGCCTTCTAGCAGTGGAGGTAGTTCCCTCCCGCGTGATGATGTCATGCCGACTCACTCTGAAGGGTCTGGACAGCTTGGAGAAGGAACACCGACTCCAAGGCCTTGTATAATGATGGATGTGTGATGCAAAGTCTAACGAGGTTGGTGACGATAGTCGGACCGCTTGGTAAAGGGGATGAGACAAAATTGGAGATTCCACAAAAGGGGGTGTCTTTAGTCTATCATCTATGTTTAAGGGATACAATGAAGAGCGGGGGCTCTATACATAGGTCAACCACTAGAATGGGGTAGTGGCGGAGCCACACTTAAGCTGTGTAGTCAATTGACTACACAGTGTTTTTGGCAATAAAGCAAAAAGTCTGCAAAAATAATTAGAAATCCCTACAAATACTTGTGTTTGACTACACATTTTCAGACTGACGACATAGGTTTTGTGTCCTGGCTCCGACACTGGAATCGGGGTAGTTTAGGCCTAAACTAGGGTTTGGAACGGACTAGAGGGGTACATGGGCCGAAGGCCCAGCTGGCGGCATGTAGGCCCATCACTTAGGCCAGAGACTCCGGGGTTGCGGGCGGAGACTCCGAGCGGAGTCCAGAAGCTTGCAGACATGGGCAACTAGGGTTCAAACCGGACACTCCGGGCGCGTGCAGGCGGAGACTCCGGGCGATGTCTGAGACTCCGGTCCTGGGGTCGGTTGCTTCTTCCGTCTCCTATTTCAAGCCCCCGTCTTGTCAGACTTGACGATCCGGGCTTCCTCCCTTTCCTTTGTACTTGTCGGTGGGAACCTATCATGGTCATAGGACAGAGTATGAAGTAGTATACCATTCAATAGGATAGGAAGTGGGATCTCATAGAGGATAAGATTCACCTTTGAAGTCCATGACGACTTGGCATAAGTTAGAGACCTTGATGTGGCAACGACCGTAGGTCAGGCTGCATCACATCTAAAGAGTAATCAAGCAGTGCGGAGACCGACGCATGGATGAGTCCTGAGGGGGAGAAGTGGGCGGAGTAGCCACCAGCGGTCGGCTGCGGCAGGGGAGGGAGTGGGTCCATCAGAGCCATGCGACGGGAGCATAGTTGAGGGGGGGAAGATAGTGGAAGGAAGGCGATTTCGATGACTGCATGAGGCCAAAGGATAGAACAAAACTGACCTTGGGTCCCACCGACACACACGCACAAGGCCATTAAGAGACAAGAATACACGCGGTAACTGGCAGCTGGTGTCAAACCCAACGAACAAGGTGGAGCTACCATAGCTCACCGATTCTATGGAGATTAGAGCTCTTAGAAGATTCTGACAAGCACATGCCGCATTGGCTCAAGGTGGCATGCTTCAACTCATTGTGCCGCCATTGACATAGGCGGCAGGGATCGCAAGTGTCGTTCCGTTCATGGCCGGTCGGACGTGCCGCCACGGGCAATGGCAGTGGGGGCTTTCTGCCTCCGACAACGGCGCCATGTGCCATGTGTCGGCTGGCCAGCCCTGCCGCCACGCAGAGGTGGTCTTTTTGACATTTTTTTTGGCAGGTGGCCTATTTTGACAATTTAACTAGACAGGTGGTCTTTTGTGTGAAAAAATCGTTGTTTCCTCGAAGAAGAAGAAAAAGAAGAAGAAGAAGAAGAAGAAGAAGAAGAAGAAGAAGAAGAAGAAGAGTTTAAAGAAAAGTCCATCCGGGATCCGGCCGAGGCCGAGAACCTGCAACTCGCGACATGTACATAGGACACGCCGGTGTCCTCCAGAGTAGGAGTAGGTACGTATATCATTGCGCGTCCTTGACCAGGGCCCCCTTCTTTTTAGCTTCTTGGCCAGCTTCTCCCAAAAGCTAACCTCGACCAGCTTCTCCCAGAATCTCATCTTCAAAATTTGTTCAAACTTCTTAACTAGTAGTTTCAATGTCAATTTAAAAGTATAAACGATTTTGGCAGATGAGATTCTGGGAGAAGTTGGTCGAGGGTAGCTTCTGGGAGAAGCTGGTCGAGAAGCTGAAAAGAAGGGGGCCCAGGTTTGGTATGATTATACAAATCCAGACCAGTGCACGTTGAATTATCGGTCACCATCCCGCAAAAAATAAGAAAATCCACCATGTCACACAGCCATGCATACACTATGCGCGTCCGACCTGTAAGGCTGCTGTAACCACGTATACTTTCTCATAACAAAAGTAGCAGGATTAATTCGAAAGCAAAAACCCTTTGCTTTTGGCTATATATACGCCTTAAGTTTTGTTAGCTTGATTTCACGTACTATAAAACGTTGTATTATCGCGTGGTGCTTGACGCTAATGAACTAAGTTTGGAGCTAAAGTGAGACCTATGATGAATGGTAGTCTGGTATCCAACCTACATTTACAAAAGTTCAACCTTCTCGACACAAAATGGAGCCCCAAAGTAACACTAGTAGCATGCAGTCTTGAGCCTTGGCTTGGGAGCAAGTTTAAAGACTTTGGAGTTGCTTGATTGAAGAATTATTGCTGAAGGAGTTGACGAGACAGTGTCCATCTAATTAAGCTCACTTATTCCATACGCTAACAAACCCAGCTGCCCTGCTACACCGCGTCCTCTGCTCCAAACCATTCTTCTTTTCCTTCCATCCTCCTACTATATAAACCACCTAATGTTCACTCACCACCCACAACACACGAGAACCAGCTCTCTTCTCTCGTCACTTGCAACATAGCGCAGGGCAACATAGTTTTGCTTCCATTCGTCCATGGCGACTTCCATGGTTTGCCTGGTTGCGCTCTCCCTCGTGTCTCCCCTCCTACTCGCCGACGCCGTCCGTGGCAACCCTGGTTACGGCGGCGGCCTGTTCCCGCAGTTCTACGACCACTCGTGTCCCCAGGCAAAGCAGATCGTGCACTCCATCGTGGAGCAGGCCGTGGCCAGGGAGACCAGGATGGCCGCGTCCCTGGTCAGGCTGCATTTCCATGACTGCTTCGTCAAGGTATGTACTCTGTAGGTTTTAGGATAACTGTTTACTGGTGATAAGCTATCTTACTTACCTTTCCCTACTTCGAATGTTCATGTCACAAATATGTCTCTGTTCCGACAACATTTTTCCTTCTTTTATTAGGGGTGTGACGCGTCCGTGCTGCTGGACAACAGCACAACCATTGTGAGTGAGAAGGGGTCCAACCCCAATAACAACTCCATCCGAGGGTTTGAGGTCGTCGACGAGATCAAGGTCGCCCTCGAGACTGCCTGCCCCGGCATCGTCTCGTGCGCCGACATCCTCGCCCTTGCCGCTCGCGACTCCACTATCCTTGTAAGTAGCACTGCTAATAATTTGCTAGGAAAATAAGGAAGTATTAGATGGTACCAGGGAACTATGCAGCCAGTATGTGTGATTCTTTGGGACGATCCATGCTAAAACTGCAGGTTGGTGGCCCTTACTGGGACGTGCCGCTGGGGCGGAGGGACTCTCTGGGCGCCAGCATCCAGGGCTCCAACAACGACATCCCTGCCCCCAACAACACCCTCCCCACCATCATCACCAAGTTCAAGCGCCTCGGCCTCAACATCGTCGACGTCGTTGCCCTCTCCGGCGGCCACACCATCGGCCTGTCCCGGTGCACCAGCTTCAGGCAGAGGCTCTACAACCAATCGGGCAACGGCCTAGCCGACAGCACTCTCGACGTGTCCTACGCTGCGCAGCTGAGGCAGGGTTGCCCACGCTCAGGTGGCGACAACAACCTCTTCCCTCTCGACGTCGTCACCTCCACCAAGTTCGACAACTTCTACTTCAAGAACATCCTCGCCGGCAGGGGCCTGCTCAGCTCCGATGAGGTCCTGCTCACCAAGAGCGCCGAGACGGCCACGCTTGTCAAGACCTACGCCGACGACGTGCACCTCTTCTTCCAGCACTTTGCGCAGTCCATGGTGAACATGGGCAACATCATGCCCCTCACCGGCTCGCAGGGGGAGATCAGGAAGAACTGCAGGAGGCTCAACAACTTCCACTGATCGATCAGTTACCGGATGTTCTGTACTTCTGTTGTTCGTTGGGTCGGTGTCAAGTGTCATGTTTTGTTTGAATAAGAAAGTGAGGCTGTAATCTGGGAACCCCAGATGGTGTTTTGTGATGAACTCGAGATCTGTAATGGGCGTTTAACTTCAATTCTGGGAGGATGAATTTGTTGGTAGCATCTTAAAAATTGAGTAATCTAAGCAGCTAGAAAGTAGCCACGGATTTCATGTTTGATTCAAAGGATCAATTCTGGGAGGATGAATTTGTTGGTAGCATCTTAAAAATTGAGTAATCTAAGCAGCTAGAAAGTAGCTAAGGATTTCATGTTTGATTCAAAGGATCAATTCTGGGAGGATGAATTTGTTGGTAGCATCTTAAAAATTGAGTAATCTAAGCAGCTAGAAAGTAGCTACGGATTTCATGTTTGATTCAAAGGATTTGCATAGGAAATTTGTAGGATTAAATCCCACAGAAAATTTTCCTAACGATGGTTGTATGATTTGTAGGATTGATTCATATAAAAAAAATTCTAAGGAATCATTTGTAATAGATTGCATAGGAAATCTAACATCCACCCAAACCTCTTTCTTAGGATCCTTTGTGTTTCCTATGATGGAATCAAAAAAAAAAATGGTGCATATGGGTTTCTATAGGGTTAAAGTGGGCATGATATTGCAATCATATGTTTTATCTATTCCTTTGTTTTTCCTATCCCATGAATCAAACAAGCCTTACTTTGAAGATGGATGAATAAGAAATGTAAATATTGAGAATAATGCTAGAGAGTGGAAGTTGGTAGGTAGCGGTAGACTAGCCCCGAGCGAGTATACCGTCGGTGGTGGTGTGTTTTTCGTGGCTAGGTTGTGTTGTGGATGCAATGTAATCAAAACTCATTCTGAGTTAACATGACATCTGCGAGTTTTTTTTAAAGTTAACATAAAGTAACCACTTTTGTTACCCATAAAAGGGAAGTCCCGCTTGTCCGGAGGTGAGCAGGGGAAAAAAGCAGGTGACCCCTGACCGCCATCTAAAGTTGAAGCCGGTCTAAAGCAAAAAAGAAAAAAGAGGAGGCTCAATGTGGAAGAAGATTTAAATAGCTCGTTAGAGGCTTTGTTTCAGTAAATGCCATGCCTATGTCCTTGTTGTTGAAGTGTATAAGTGAATTGCACTAGCTTTTTTTATCGGTTCGAATTTTTAGTTGAGTTAGCTAGTGTATAAAGCTTGAGATAGTATTAAGGTCTCAAACATGAATACCTAGATTTTCCGGCGCGCCCTTAAGGCCATGGCCAACGCTCCACGCTGGATACCTGCCCCAGCCTCCACGCAGACTCGGATGTTCCAGGATGGCCATGCATGTTGTTTGGCAGAGCAAAGCGGTCTCTTGGGGAGGAGGCCGCCTCCTCCATACCAAAAATGAATTGTATCAGTAAAGTAGAGAAAAAGTGCATAGGGCTCAATGAAAAAAGAGCATCTCACAGAAAAGGCTACATCGGTGGGTCCCATGAACCGATGCTTCCGTTGGAGGTTTGTGTATTCACTAGATGCTCTAGCTATATTTTACTTACGTGGATTCATGGAGCAGCACCATACGTATGCCTCCATAAATCATGCCCTAATGGACATGACTGGTTTTCTATTCGATCTGTGCCAAGTCGTATCATCTGGTCAAATCACATAACCTGAGTCCTAGTCCTAGCCTCATCCTGGTAGAAGTGACGTGCAAATGATAATTGTAACTACGGGAGCTTCTTTTCTTTTGGCATGTAGCCTGTGTAATGCCATGCGATCCAAATATCTCCTCGAAATCTGTGTGCTCTTCTTCTCGAAAATTTCTTCATGTGATTTCTACTAATCCTCTCGATGATGCTGGGTACAGTATTTGGAGTAGGTGACTGGTCTAAACTAGGTGGAGCAGATGTGTAAACGCTTTGGCTTCAATCATGCTAACATACTACTAGTACTATTATAAAATATCACCGTTGCTCTTCGTTTGGAACCAAAACTAGGTACTAGAGCAGATGTGTAGTAATCACTCTCTGTTCCAATCATGTACTACTTGGAGCTAGCACTAACAAAGCACAAAACTTTAAACAGGGAGCACACTAACACAAGGACTTCGACTATATATTATGTTAAAACGCAATGCACACAAAGCATACCCACATATACTCCTACTAGTACAAAATATCATTCCCACTGCTCTTCTTTCTGAACCTCAATCATAGGAGAAAAAGGGTTTAGGTAGGTCAAGCGTCGCAAATTGGTAAAGCAGTTCAGCATATGCGACAGCGGAGACAGATCGACCGTGGAAGGAAAGATCAGGTACACCTGAAGCACATACGTACGTACATGGTTCCTAATCTTACCACAAGTGGAGTGGATACTGGACAGTCTCACGCAACTGAATCACATTACTGTACATGTATATCTATATATAAAACGGAAGCAAATGTCTCAGAGAGCTAAATCATCACAACAGCATTGCAGTTGCAGAGCTCATGGATTCATACAAGAGACTCCTTGGTGCAACCCTCGTTGCTTTCTTCTTCTGCCTCTTCACCCCTCTCGCCTTCGCCGATCACCATGAGACTGCCCATCCAGTTCCAGCTGGACACGGTCCGAAGTTAGGTCTTTCTCCGGATTTCTACAGGTCCACGTGCCCACAGGCTGATGAGATCGTGGTGTCTGTCCTGAAGAAGGCTATTGTGAAGGAGCAGCGGATAGCCGCTTCCCTTCTGAGGCTCCTTTTCCATGACTGCTTTGTTCAGGTAGGCAGAGTTCAAATGCGTCCACAGCCACGTAACATGGTTCGCCATCAGTTTAACTATTGTATTTTTAATAAGATAGAAAATAATAATTTCGCTCACATTTCAGGGGTGTGATGCGTCAGTGCTGCTGGATGACAGCGAGGGAGTTGTAAGCGAGAAAAACGCTATTCCCAACAAGAATTCCATTAGAGGATTCCAAGTCATAGATGAGATCAAAGCTGCACTAGAAGAAAAATGTCCACACACAGTCTCTTGTGCTGACACTATCGCCCTAGCAGCCAGAGGCTCAACAGTACTGGTAAATGTCTATTCTTCATGTTGTATATATAAACATGTTCTAGGCTTGATAGTCTTACAGATAAAATAGTGAATTTCTCAAAGGAATTACTACTTTATTTTATCTTATTTAGAGCAACTGAGGACCATATTGCACAAACCTGATAATGTCACCCCCATATATCTTCATGTCAGAGTGGTGGCCCGTACTGGGAACTTCCGCTAGGAAGGAGGGATTCCAAGACAGCATATATGAAGCTAGCAAATAAGAACCTTCCTCCACCGAATGCAACACTGCATCGTCTTATAAAGTTCTTCGCAAGGCAGGGACTGGATAAAGTTGACCTCGTAGCACTATCAGGTATGACACCTCTTCAATGTTCAAAGTATACACATCTGAGGTAAAGCAGTAAAACAAAAAGGTTTGTTAGGAACGTTAGTTAGCCTAGAAGTGGCTCAGCTGTTCATACTCTACACTGGCATATTGTCATAAACTTGAGTTTGAAAAGACGGTATCACATAGTAGTTGATAAAGAAAAAGCATAATATTGTCAGTAATAATAGTATCTGCTTGGAAAGATGATTGGAGCGGCATAAAAGTAATACTCCCTCCGATCCAAATTAATTGTCGCAGATTTAGGCAAAATCTTGGCTAAACCTGTCTAGGTTCAATGAACCTGCGACAGCTAATTTGGATCAGAGGGAGTAAATACTTGAGATCATAACTGTGTTAGATGTTTCAATTCAATCATCATTGTAGAATTTGAAACTAACAGTGCAATTTCAAATGTAATTCCACATGTATATATAGTTGTCACTATTGGGTCAGCATGTTCTCCTGCTCAAGGATACTTTTATCTTGCATTCCAACAGGTAGTCACACCATTGGAATGGCCAGATGTGTCAGCTTCAAACAACGGCTCTACAATCAGCATAGAGATAACAAACCAGACATGACACTGGAGAAAAGGTTTTATTACAAGTTGGCATCAGTCTGCCCACGCACTGGAGGAGACAACAACATAATCCCACTAGACTTTGCCAGCCCTCCAAAGTTTGACAACAGCTATTACAAGTTGATAGTGGAGGGAAAAGGTCTTCTTAATTCAGATCAGGTTTTGTGGACCGGAAAAGACCCAGAAATAGCAAATTTAGTAAGAAGTTACGCAGAAAATGAATCATTGTTCTTTGAACACTACGTGAACTCAATAATCAAGATGGGTAACAGAAATCTCCTCTTGGGTTACGATGGAGAAATCCGCAAGAACTGTCGCAGGGTTAATCAGGTCCTCTAGTCAACAACAAAATCCATCTGAATATGGATTCTTTGCTTGTGATTTTGATTTGCACGATTGGTCATCTAAATGTCCTCCTGCTAAAGTTTGTGACATGATTTGTAATGTAAAATCAGGTTGCTTGTTCATTCCGAAATGTAATTTTGCCCTTTCAATGAAAGATATCCCATCTTCTTTTGCTCTGAAACATTCAATTTATTTCAATGGAAGAAGAAGAAAAACTTGGGAGAGCTGATGCCAGACACAATTATATATGTGCGAGATATAAGATTAAAATAAAGCCCATGTTAAATGAGTACAGAATGCAAACCTACATCACAAAATCCACAAAACTAAGCATAGCTCATACTGTCCCATATCTTCTATCATTTGTCTTCTGTGCTGCTGGTGTAGAAGCAGAACCGTTTTCCCATGATGCTTGGCTTGCATGATTTCCGCATCTTGGTCTTCCAACCTGATGGATTATTCAGTTATAAAGTAGTAGGTCATACCAAGCAGCAGCATCGTCAACAATTTTAACAGGCAATAGTGAGGTTCCGAACTCAAAGTAAAGTGCTTACAACATCCAAAAAGGCAGACATGGTATTCATCCTAGGCAGTGCATGTAAACCATACTGAAATTGGTAGAGTTGTTTTCAACAGAACTTTTGAAGAGCATTGCTCAATAGCTTAACTAAAAGTTCAACAAAGGAGGGGAAAAATAACCTGATGCTCCAAACGAGTTTTGTAGATGAACCCCCCACAACAAAGTAGACTGGACAAGACAATGAATCTACAGGCAAACAGCACAGAATTCAGAATTGCAAACTCAACAATGAGAAGGAACACACGGACATGTAGCAACACAGCAATGATGGTAGTAATATAAGGGGAAATCTACTTCAGTAAACACACGTTACAAATCATGATATAACTGACAATACACATACATGCAGGAAATAATTCCAAATGTTGCCCAGCCTCTCATGGAATCATTCTCTCTTTCTTGCGTGTAACCTACACATATAACAGATATTACAAAGAAAACATATAACTAGGCCGAAATTTACAAGTCCACCAAAAGTGACCGAAAGGATTGTATGTCATGTGAATAAAAGCACACAAACGATAAACGATTGAATACAGTAAAACTGCTCTGAAATATGGATGTTTTTGCTTATATGACAGCAGTTCCAGACTTCCAGTAGCTATTCATATGTTGTTAGTAATAAAAATTACAACATAACATTAGCATGTTTTTCAGTTGTGCCACAATCCTGGTTAACAATGCCATTATCTTACATTAAATTAATGAAAAGCATCAACTTTTTTGCCACAAAAAATTGACATTTGATGTGCAAAGTTTATCAAACTTTGGGCTAGGATTGCAACATGTTTATCCACAACTTAAATCTTTAGAAATGCTTATGATATATATAGTGAAGGTCCTACAGAGATAATTTCAAATACTCCCTCCGATCCATAATAAGTACCGTTCATTTTGTACTAAGCTAGTACAAACTTTGTACTAGATGGGCGACACTTATTATGGATCAGAGGGAGTACATAAAATCGATATGCACAGTTGGTGATTGTCTGACTAGAACCAACCACATTCTTTGGTGAGTGTGAATTCGATTGGATCATAGCCCGCCACTGGGATTGAAACATTGACCTCATATGGACTGCTTCGAGTGATTTCACCTACAAAACGTACGAACTCATTTGTAGATAGGTTAAAAGACATCACTATGTAGAGACAAAAAAGTCACTGACATATCCAGTTCACATTCAGAACTGTAGGAGACAGGACAGTAGGCTTGGCACCGTTGGCCCCTGATCCTGTAAGCATAACCCCAAGACCTTTTGTCGGATTAACCTGTGTAGCAGAAAAACAAAATGAAAAGTATATGGAGTTCAACACAAAAGGGTTAGCACTTAGCACCAACGATAATGGCAGTCTCTTAAGAGACACATGGTATTCTTAACTGCTGGTTTAAAAAATAGTGCACTCATTTGTTTGTAGGCTGATATACTTTCCTTTCTGGTTGCAAGAACAGCAGTGCGTCCATTCACCAACACCGATAAGAAAATTAAAGATCACAACTTGCCTTGCTGTTTCAACATAATGTGCAAAACCAGCACCAATTGAGGTATACAATAAAGAAAAACATAGGGACATGGAATGTGTAGGCTTTTACTCCCTCTGTTCCATATTAACTGTCGCAGATTTGTCTAGATACGACGCGTTTTAGTGTGTAGATATATGCGAATCTAGACAAATCTGCAATGGTTAATATGGAACGGACGTAGTAGTTTTTAGTCCTCAGTCTTTCCTTACCCTGAAGGTAGGTTGTCCAACAAGGACTGAAAGGGAAGACATGGCGCTAAGATATAAAGAGACGTGAATCTGCTCACTTGGAAAGCTGCACAGAGAATAGAATTGCAATGATTTATATTGTGTCCATATGAAAGAGTAAGCAAATATCCTAATTATAAGTCAGGGATTAGCCTTGGCTATTCAATGAAATGATAAGCATTTCTTTTGCATTTTCTCGAAAAATCAGGAACTGAACCAGGTGGGTCAGAAATTCTAAAATAATTTAATTCTCTCTCATGCAAAAATTAGAAATAAATAGTACGTTTTTGGAAGAAAAAATATTTTCTGGAACTTTGTATACTCTTTGATTTTGCCACTCGTGTGTGCTGTGTGGTATTACTGTCTAACTGTGCAATGTTCTGATTTTGGTGTGAAATTATTTGCATCCACCATCAATGTACGAACTATACTATCAAGGGCTTTAGTGCCTAAAACATTTTTATCATCTATACGCTCCTGCTGACAGTACAATGAGTGGCATCAAAATCCTTATTCTCTATGATAAAGTCACCACAGAGATAAGTACACATAACCTTGTTGTTCTTCCATCAGCCAGTATGCATGGCTACCAGTTTCCAAGCTAAAATTCATAAAACTGTGTTTGTGGATAAGTCATAATGGTGGTTTCACACTCTGTGTATAATATGATCTTTAAGAAAGTGCATATTACAGAAACCTTGCTACAACCAAGTGAACCCCATCTAACCAGCTGAACCTTATTCAAAATCCATTCTTCACATGAAAACAATTATGCTTACCAGTTGGCATTTAATTAGGCTTATTTAGATAAGCTGAAATTTTAATTAGGCTGAACAAATTCCCTAATCTTATTAAACATGGCTAAAAATTAGACATGATCTTACCTAAATCCATGATGAGGTTGTTCGAATCCCAGCTGAGTCAATCCATTGTAAACCTGGAGAAACCAAGCTGACTTGTAACATGAGCTCAGTCATTGATTAACAGCAAAAGAAAGAACTAGCTTTACCACTTCTGATGATCGAGGGTGGAAACCCACAGTGAAACCCTTAAAAACTCTTGGACCACTTTTAGCACAAGGAATAGAAAGTTCAACAACCACCCTGACAAAAAGGAACATGTTTATCTGCAGACCACACTAGAAAATAATGCCATAAGAACATAGGGGTCAGGAAAAGAATTATTAAAACAAGCAGTAAACATATTTTTAAATATATCATGTTCAAAGTTCATGCTACTTAAGCTCCTTTGTTTTTAGAAAATTAAGAACCATATTTGTTTCAATTTCATTTATATTTTCCATTCCATATTTCTTTTCCATTTCATTTCACTTTTCCTTGTACCAAAAATAAAGAGAAATCAGGCATCTAACTATAATTTAAAACAGACTGTTGATTTGCTATTTGAAAAGCCGGAGATATTTTTAGAATCAAAATTGGCAATGAACTGGTGACTACTTATTACATGGTTTTTGCATTTTTTTTTATATATATTGTACACCAAAGTTGGTTTTTCAAACTTTCAGATATTTACATGTGTGCAAAGTACGAAAATTAACACATTACTCTTTTTTTCTGAAATGATGTTCTAGGAACCTAGACACATATTTGACCTAAATTTATTCCACCCATTTGTGTAAGATGCAAGAAATTACCATGAGCATGTTAACACATGGATATCAGATCTACATACAAAAATAGATGGAAAACTTGATAGTAAGATAGTTAACGGCACGAGTGCACAGCTCTGTTTTGTAGCACAGATACAAAATTTAGGAAACAAGTTGCAGTTTCTTCGAACTTTTTGACATCAATAGAAAGAATTAAGAAACTAAAAATAAGAAAATACAAATAAAGTCCTTATGGTTACCTGCACATCCTTTCATCATAGGATACGCTGCAAATGCATCCATCTTCATCTGCGAACTCACCAATGTTAGTTTTGCTTTCGCAAGAAGTATGCACCCAAAAAGAATCAACTCATTGTTCTTTGAATGTGGTCAACAGAAATTGACAGGTTTAGCACCAACAAGGTAGATGATTCTGGCAATAAAACCTGTTTCCTGTATTAACCTTGCTTGGGCATATGCAAATATATACAGGGTATCTATATGAACCCTCTGTTGGGTTAGAATGGCAAAATGAGTGACATGACAACAAGAAAGATTACTTATGCTCAACTTTTTCCAAAAGTGGAAAAGAAATGAAGTTCGATTAAAAGAACCACCAGAAACCTTGTACTCCCAAGTTTGCAATACCCACTAAGTCATGAGAGTTCACCATGGTCAAGCAACTGAATTACACCTTGTAAGGCTCTTGGGAATGGGACATGGAGTTTCTGCTTGTACATAATAAAGGATAAACTAGGAACCAAACAATCATAAATGCACCCCCATATTAGGCATTGTGATGTGCAACAAGATAACTATAGACGGTACTTGCAATGAAGAGAATAAGAATTTAATATCTACTCACGCGTATGAGCATCAGGGTATCCATAGTAAACGCATGCAACCAGAAAAATAAGCTTTGCGTAGCTTTTAAGCATGACTGGATCACACCAAGGTAATAGTTGGTAGAAGCAAAATGGCTATTTACGACTGTGCATCTTATTCCATTATCAAGAGATTAGTTATTAAAATGTGCAGAACATTGGATAGGCCACATGAAAAATATTGGTAATCAAAACAACTTCGTTAAAGTTATCATGATTAAATCATGAAAACTGCATATTGGAGACTGAATGAAAGTCTAAAACAACTCTTACTTCAAGATAGAGGGACTATTTACTACTGAAGTTTTCTAAACATAAAAACTTGGCGTTTGTGAATAAGATAATCTAGTTAGTCTTAAATACAACTTGGTACAAGTTCAAAGAAACTCAAATTGATTTAGTATTGTGACCAAGAAAGGTGATTTATGCCATAAGACTTCTGTAAGCACTAAGCAGTAAGCACACACATAATCATATAAAAATACATTTGTAACCAAGAAGATTTAACAACAAAGTAAATGCTAATTTTACTTTATTTAGATTGAAAGTAGTTGGTGGAAGATTATCAACAAAATAGTGTAAACAGAAAATGTGAAAAGACAGCAGACCTTTGCATACTTTATTTGAGCATCGTCCACATATAATGTTTACCTGAAATGTCAATACACTCGTTGATGTTTGTCCACATATCTAAAGATAAACTTGGCAAAAAGTCCAAAATTCTAATATTAGTGAAAACAGCAGGGTATCTCATCGAAATTCGAACAAACCTGTGCAGTGCGGCCCATCTCCTCAAAGGTAGTTTCGCATTTCGCCAAATCTCCATTCTGGAACTTCTGAAGAAATTGTGACAGACAAAAGAATGATGAAGCTCAAGGACCTACTACAAGAACAGATGACAAACAGATGACAGTGAATGAAGCCATATCATATAGACATTCATATCTCAGCAGTCTTTACCATGTAGAAAGCTCGGAAGTACAATGCTGGAAACGTTTGCATTGATAAACACCGCAATGAATTGGAAAAACTTTTATGTGAAGTGTATTTGGTCTAGATAAACTATAGCAAGTTCAAAACATTAGCTTGAACATGAGTTTATACCCTGCAGTTCAAGATCCTAGTGTAGGCTTCCTTTCAGTGTAGAGAGGGGCACACAAACTCCACGAATGACTAACAGAAAACTTGAGACTGTAAGTCATCACTCATTTATGAAATGATCATGTATTTTGAAGTTGTCACTGAAGCTTATAACAGTTTATGTTCCTTATACAAGGTAATCGGCCTTATACTCGTTTCCGGTAATCAATGAGAGTACCTACTACCAGTGCACACGGCCTAGTAGACCTAGTTACAATGCATTGGTTTTTTGTATGCTTTTCTCCCCCTTAACTCAATACACTTCTTTACTGTTGTGATTAAGTTTCGCAAATGTGCTCTACTGTTTTACTTCCATATACCTTTTTCCCTTTCAACAATGCAGTAGAGTGAAAAAAAGAAAGGAAGGATAATTCGACCAGCTTGTAACCGCGTGGGATGGAATATTAATATAGTAGAACATTATGATCCATATGCCATACAGCAATATACGGCATATAGGTTACACGAGATATTTACTGAAAGTTAGACATCACCAGCTCTTAGCTGATACCTCCCACCTAAGTCCTACTCATTATAGGAAAATCAAAGACCTTCTATTGAAGATGTAACCAAGTCTTGAACAATGTGCCAAATAGCAATGATAATATATCTCAGGCACTATTTTATTGTAGACAAAGTTGATAAAACTGTGGAGTGTTACCTGAATGTAGTCAACAGGCTTTGAACCGATTAGAAAAGAGCGAGGACTGGTAAAGCGGCCAAAGTCAATGAAACCCTGGAAAAGATGCCTTATTGAGATAATGATGAGGACAAAAGCATTAGATATGTATATCTTATCTGTGTAATATCCCCATTGATTGTATAAAGGGTTGCCTACATATTTCCCCACATGTAAGTGATATGCCTATTCGTTTCATGTGAACAAGTTTCCTTCATTGTAACATGGTATATGTTACAATAACCAAATGATAAAGTCAATGTATGCTGCATACATTGAATTTCAAATATTTTACATACATAACAGTCAAGTTAGAAGGGCGGGCCTGGCACAGTGGTAGAACACCTCCACTTGTGTCCTGGAGGTCCTGGGTTCAAATCAGCTTCTCTGCATAAAAAGCAAGGGAAGGATGCCTAGAAATTCCCTTCCCCAGACCCCGCAATGTGTGGGAGCTTTCAGCACTAGGTACCTTTTTTTTACATAACAGTCTAAAAGAGAAAGCACAGATAAGCAGATAAATGATGACTGACATTGTTGGGCCTGAAAGATGATTGATGTCTCTAACTTTTTTACATACTTCTGTGTCTATACTTTTGCCCCCTTAACTCGGGATACAGTCATATATGATAATTTATTTCTCTATTGGAGTGTGGATCACTACAAATAGTTGTTAGAACCTACGAATCAAGCACATATTATTAGCAAATTTATGGAGCACATGGACATGAGTGCATCTTATAATGGTTTATATTTCTTAAACGTACCATATTGCAGCATAACTTTTCTACTCTCTAGAAACACGTATTTGGCTACTGGCACCTTACAACATAGGTACAACAAGTCAACAACTATGGTCGCGCCTGCGCACTGATACGGGAAATGTTTAAATAATGCTAACCCATTGCGTATAGAGTAACGGTTGACAGAATCACAATGATGATGGGAAGCATTGCACTGCTTATTTAACAGTGTAAAGAATAACAATGCACTGAAACTTTTTTTTACGTTAAACACATTGAAACATCACTTAGCAAGTTAGCATTATTAGCATGCTTGTTAGTAAGGGGTTGCCAGATCTATCACATGTTTAAAATAAGATCATTGAACTAGACAGGGAAGTGTCAGCATGCAAGAAACCCGCCCATCCGTTAATGATGTATGTGGAGTCTGTATCAGGAGTCAAGTTTGGAGCGAAGGAAGGTTTGTGCAATGAACCAACATGCAAGCAGGACAACACTCTACTACATCCCCTTTAATGAATGCAATAAGTATATCTTGGTGAACTCAAAAAAGAAGATGAAGACAACACTACAAATGATCAATAAGAAAATGGCATGTCATATTCCCATACTCATACCGCTTGAGATCTTCTCTGCACATCTTTGCATAACTGGACAACCAAATCAGTTGGTATCGAGCCCTGATAATGACAATGTATTGTGATGTATAGCTGGATACACTCCAGGTGAAACTAGATACATGCAAGTAGAGTATGAATTTTCAGAATAATAACTTATAAATGAATGTATTACAATTACCTTCTCATTATACTCAAAATTTGTCCCGACCATGTGTGTCTAGCTACAGCTTAGGAGATACTGATACGAAAGAGCCTGATTTGGTTTCAAATAAAGTATGCCTGGTGAGCACTAGGATCGTAAGGATACAAAGTCAACAAGGTGGCTGTCACTGTCGAATGTATAACAGTTAGAACTTGGAACAGCGACAATAGCAGTGGCTGGTATACAGGCATACACAATCCCCAACAACACTGCAGAGAGTAATGGAAACTGTAAGGAACTCCCTAATAATAACTATTGTCAAACTTCAAATGGATTTGCGTGAAAGCATAACTGTGCTGATTTATCATACTGAATGCAAGACTAGAAAGGGGGACTTGTAAAGTAAGACTTAGAATCATACTTCTACGCCAGAGGATGCTGGCATAATGAAAGTTAACAGTTACAGTATCAAACGAACATGCCCTACGGTCAAATGAGAATTGGTATATCATCCAGTAGAACCTGCTATGAGCAATAATAGCAATGTGGAATTCCTTAAGTTTCTTCATCACTAAATACATAGACATTTTTCTGGATGGAATCTGAACGAATTGACATTTGATCTAAGAAAGCCTTTCATTGCATAACGGTTACTCAGAACACCAGACGCAATGTATGACTCAAGGAATAATTCTTCTTTTAACCAGATGCACAAGATGTGTTCCGTTTTTTTTTGGCCTCCAAATGAACTCTGCCGAAGCAGAGTATATCCGCTCTAAATGTGAGATGGTTTCAATATCCTAGAGATAATGTTCTGGTAATAATAAAAACGGAGAGCAGCGAATAAACTTGCTTGGTGCTATTAAAAGAGCAAAAAAAAATACCTAGGATGAAGGGATGAATAGCATTGAGGGGACCGGAAGAGAAGGCGTTCCATTTGAGCAACATGCCTATTCAGATTTCAGGAAGTCAGTAACAAATTCCCTGTTAGAAATGTATATGACGTACGGTACATTGATGGTCCAGGTAAACCCCAGAAAATCTGGGAAAACAGGCTGCTAAAAAGGAAATAAAAGGAAAGAAAATCCTCCTATGTCTAGGTGGAGGATAGAGTCTTCGATTGGACAACCCAAGCAACAAAGCCAAGCCAGGTTAGGGCTTTTTCCATACCAATAGAAGGAAGGGGATAAATCAGGCAGCCTGGATGTATCGCCTCCTGCCCACCCCACTACAGAGGGGTGCGTAAGCCTTGGATCCTTGCGCCTTGGATGTGACGCGTGAGGGGTGGAAGGGGACGCCTTCTCCGGCGCCGGCGAAGAGAGCTGAGTTCGTCGGCGCTGGCCCTGTAGACGGGGGAACCGAGAGTGAAGTGGGGGAGGTAAAATTCCAACCGTTACGCCCGTAGCCGAAGCAAAGCCGATGGCATCCAGGCATGGGCTGCAAGAACTATGCACGAGACAACGCGTGTTTTTCTCCCCAAAAAAAAGACAACGCGTGTTTGGCCCGTGAAAGCCGAATTCTTTTTTTTTTCGTATATATCAATCATGGTCTTGTGTTTACACCTCACCCCCACGGCGCGCCGCCAGACCAGATCGTTATAACCCTACCCCCTTCCGACCCCATCCCGTACAGCTAGCCTATTGTCGTCACAGGTGTTATCATGGTCATCTGTGGTTTCTAACCCTACCCACCGCATATGCCCATTCTCTATTTTCCATCCATCCTCTACTCCCATGATATTTTCATCCATCCTCTACCTCCATGGTGACAATAAGATCTCCGCCTTGTCGTTCGACCGCTAGCGACACCTCCGAGATCTAGATCTGAACCCATCAACATTTTCTTCGCACAATCGCCCTCTCTCGTCGCCGCTGGTCGTTGGATCGTGATTGCTTGTTGTCCATCAATTGTTACCTATTTTGCGGCGATTTCCATCGGGGAGAAGAAGTGAATCTACCAGGTACCGGTGTCTCGGGTGATTTTAGCATATATTCCTTAACTGTCGAAGGGGCGGGCATGGCGGCCTCTCTCATGAAACCCTAATGGCGGACTAATTCCGGTCGCTTTTCTACTTTTCGCGCAGGTGTGACACCAATGGACCCAATGGAATGGCGCCTACCGGGCGTGATGCGGTGCGCCGGTAACAACTGCAACTCCGACCCCGGGACCTGGCCCCTCCACTATGCCCGCCACGAGGGCGCGTTCACCCGCCTCTGCTCCTCATGTGTCATCATTTCCTACCGTTCCATGTACTGCTGCGGCTGCTTCTTCCTCCTTGGTCCCGCACCGCCATCCAAGAACGACGACCCTCTTGTCGCCCCGCATGAGGCAACGGTCACCTGCCTCGCCTGCCACGAGGCCGTTGCGCACCTATCATGCATCGACTACTCCACCGTCGGCGTGTTCATCTGCCCCGTCTGCATTGCGGCCGCTGCGAGCAGGCCCTTCTCCTACGCGCCATCTTGCAGTGCACCGCTCGACATACGCGGCGCACGTGTTGTGCTTCTGTCCACGCGGATAGCATTGACTTTGCTGCAGAAGGAGGGCGCATGTGCACAAGAGTTAGGGCAACGGATGGCCGCTGAGTCAGCGAAAGAGCGGAAGAAAGCGTACCACGCGCTTGGCTTGGCCTTGGGCACAGACATGGAGATACCGTCTATGAACAAGCACATCCCGCCGGACAAGAGCCTAGGCAAGGAGCCGCAAATTGAGATTGTAAATCTGGACCAAGGCGAGGAGCCGCAGACTGACATGGTAGGCACGGAGCCGCAGATTGACAATGCAAATATGGACCTAGGCAAGGAGCCACAAATTGACATGACAAATCTGGACCTAAACGAGCCCCACATTGACATGACAAAGCTGGATTTAAACGAGCCAGCACCGCCGCCTTCCCCCTGCATGGAGGGCGTCCACGGGGGAATGGCGATGCCCTCCAACGAGCCTTCAGTGGTCAGGTTTACATTTGGAATGGATGGCCTTCGTAGGGAACCGGCAGTGGCTTCCTCTTCTTCTACACACCCACCGCCTTCCATGCCCACATTTACATTTGGAATGCAGGGCGCTCGCAGGCAATCGTCAATGGCGTCCACCCGCCAGGCCCTGCTGGCTTCCTTGGCTCGCAGGCAGTCGACAATGGCGTCCGCCCGCCAGGCCCTGCTGTCTTCCTTGGCAACGGAGCACGCCCGCAGGGAATTGGCTTCCATGGCGACGCTTACACCGGGCATGGAGGATGTCCTCAGGGAATTTGCAACGGCTCCCAAGGTGCCCCCACCGAAGCCACGGACTCTGCAACTGTTCTCCAAGGACAATGACGAGGTAGACGAGGAGTAATAATCCAGTAAGGATGCTCGATCAGGAGACACCTTAAAATGTTTCATTTACCCTCCGCTTTCAAAATATAAAATATTTTAGATTTATAAAGCAAATGTATCTAGACTATTTTTAGTATGTAGGTTTACTCGGGTTTAAAGTAAATCTACACACTAAAAAAAGTCTAGATATATTTTTTTTCATAAACCTAAAACATCTTATATTTTAAAACGGAGGGAGTACATCTTATACACCAGTTATTTTCAGTCTATTGCTGCAATGTATGACTTCAGAGTGGTAATCTTGTATTTTCTGAAAGAGTTGTAATCTTGTGGGTGTGTTTTGTTCGAAAAGAGAGGCATGATCCTGTTCTTGCTGAATTTTAGTTGGTATGCCATGTTAAACTGTTCATGTATCCTACTCCCTCCGTTCTGTAATATGATGTTTTATTTTTTGTGAAACGAATGTATTAGACGTCTTTTAGTGTGTAAGTTCACTTCGAATCTACACACTACGAGATGTCTAGATACATTTATTTCACAAAAGCTAAAACATCTTATATTTTAAAACATTAAAACAGAGGGAGTACTATAGAACATTTGATATTTTGAACTCTACTACTGATGCATTTTGTCTGTCTGAAATCTACTTTGTTGATCTCTTTGCGTCTGATGTGAGACTACCCAGTTGTTTTGCAACAGATGCACCAAGCAGTTTCTTGTTTGATACACACAAACCGACTCGTCTTCATAGTGTTCATAAGTTCTAATAAGTGGCCAAGGACTAAGCAGCAGACATAGATTACAGAGGTGACTCAAATAGCATTTGGGCAGATATTAGAAACATATCTCAGACTCTGAGCATGATTGATCTGCCAAATGTCTTCCCCTACAGGAAAAGTTCCTTCACCTTATTGTCCATTGAAACCTTGCACAGCCCATTAAACGCCTCAGCATCTGCGACATAAACATGATAACAAAATGAATGGTGTTAATGGGGGAGGGGAACAATAGTGTTAGCCTAAAAAAAGCTGCTGCAGGGTAAACATAAAGAATGCCAAGTATAATTACTGGTCATTCCAGGATTATGACTAAGAATGACCACTAAAATTGGACTAAAAATGCTTTAAAATGACAAAAAAAACAGGAAAAATACACAGTATATGTTCAAGTCCATTATATGCTTCGTAGAAAAATACTCCCTCCATACCGGTTTATTGGACTAAATTAGCAAAACTCTAGAACCTAGGTGGCTACAGATTGGCTATGAAAAAGGAGAGTTAGACTATTGTTTACATTTATTGATGTCAAAATTAAAAACATAAGCCATGCATGACCCTTCTCTCATCCTTTCCCGTGAAAAAGTAGCACATGCATTGGTCAGTTTCCAATCCATAAATGGTGGGACTAATTTTTGGAGAGTAATTTGGGGTAGTTAATACACATGTTAGCCTAATATAACGGTATCTCTTCAAAATTATTATTAGCCCAACAATCCGGTATGGAGGGAGCATCACTTTTGCACCCTGGGGAAAATCTCTTAAGAAAACAACTTCAAAGCATTTACTTGCGAAAGTTTTTCAGTCTTCCTTGACATTGGGAAAATATACTCCAGGGTGCACTTCTAAGTTACCCCCATTTGGACGATGAAACTAAGGATGTGAGCATCTGAAAAAGACTAACTAGGCTGTTATCTTATTTAGTATAACAATCCAAGTCAATTCTGCCTTTAGAATTTGAAGTATCAGACAATATTCTTGAGAGAGAGAGATAGTTACTGGATTCTAGAATCTTACATTCCAACACAAGAAATCACCTAGGTTCCACTGATGTTCTATAATGTGAGCGGATGAGAAATACGAATATTTGCTTATATAAACCAAGAATGATAGTGCCAAGAACACGGCAACAAGTGCACAAAAGAAATCAAACTCATAGACTCACAGTGCCAAGAACACGGCAACAAGTGCACAAAAAAAATCAAACTCATAGCACAGGCATGCTAGCTTATTTCACCCAGCTCCTTACTGATTGAAGGTGCGGATGAAAAATAAAAACTAGAAAAACTCCTCCCGTGTCTTTGGAGATATGTAAAACATAAAAAAAAATTCAAGGTTGAGCCCCATGCAACAAGTTCAGAAAAAATAACTCATAGCACAGGCATGCTATGGAAAAAAAAAACTTAGTTCACCAGCTCCTTACTGATTGAAGGTGCTGATGAAGAATAGAAATTGGCAAAACTCCTCCAGTGTCTTCAGAGTTATGTAAAATATAAAAATGTTCAAGGTTCAACCCCATAGCAGCAAACAGAATAAACCAAAAACTCACAGTAGTAGTAATAATCATCAATAAGCAAAGAAAACCACTATGGGTGCATCAAATCTCACCAAAGTTTTCACCAAAATCTTTGCAAATTTCAGCAGTGATGGACTGGCCATTGTCGGCAATCCCAACAACCTCCAGATAATGTGATTCATTGCCTTCCAAGGCACCTTTGATGGTCAACTGATGCCCATCAGTCGACTGCCCAACAAGAACTCCACCTTCAGCGTGTTGGACTTTAAGCACTGTGCGCACTCTTTGCCCCACAAACATCTTCAGAGTCTCCCCATTGACGATTGCTGAGCGGTTGTTCGAATCCATGTCTGCAAAGGTGTAACTTCATATTTATCAACTCAGCTCAACAATATTAATTGGAAAAGAAGAGAACGAAATAACTGCCCACACATCCCCTAGTCACTCTATTATCATACCAAGCAAGCACGTGAGATGTATTTTAGACTTGATAATGTTCAGTGAAAACCGTCCTATCAAACATCGGCTGCACGCATTGGCGCTATTAATGAGAGATACATGCTAGTTACCTGTACAGTTTGGCAGCTATGCTTTAAGTAACAGCATCATGATGGCTACTAAAATCCATTACAGTAGCAGCATTCACAACTTTCTGCTGACATAATATGTCCGATAATTGACAAACAATGTGTTTCAAACTAGATCAATGATATGATTGTCCATTTTATATTTCAATGGCTTCTAACAAGGAGCAATTGCACATCGGACACTATACTTACGGGAGATCAACCTTGCGCATGTGAAGAAAGAACAGGAGACCAAGCATACGTTGGTTATTATTCGTCAATACCAGGAAATTCGAGACTGAAATGAACGTTCCATTAGAACAACAGGCGCGTTATCACAGACCAGATTAGTGAGAAATCGCGGAGATTTCCGTATCTGCGTTCGACTGCTCGCAGAAATCCAAGACCGTAACAGACTAAACCAAAGCGGAATCAGCACTAAGATAGAGTTAGGGTTCAGTTAAACCCCTCAGATTCTGGAATAATAGTCTACGAGTAGTATTTTAGAACAATCAAATCGAATCTGCAACTAAGTCGATGCGTTGGAGTACCGGGCGGGGGATTTGGGGAACATGGTTAGGAAAAATATTCCGATCAAACGAGGTTAGTAGGGGCATTCATCATACCAAGAGAAGAGGTGAGCCTCGATCAATTCTCACTCCACTTCAGATGGAGATGGAAGACTTCGATAATGGCGCAGCTTCGGTGGAAGGAGGACTGCCCCGGACTCTGCTGCGCTGGGGAATACTGGATCCGGGAACGCGTGAGCCGGGCGGCGGGTGAAGGGAGGAAAAGAGAGGGAGGGGGTATCTGCAAGGCCAGGACCCCAATTTTGCCAAGTTTTTTGCCGACGGCGTTGGAGCCGAGTTTGCCTAGAGAGTAAGAGCAACTGTAAAATTTCGGAGTTTTCAGTTTTGGAGCTGTTTTCGGGCCCAAACAGAAACTGTAAAACGGCCGAGAGAAGTCCACATAACCCTCTTAACTATCGACTTTAGGACACTAACCTTTCTTAAGTTTGAATTAGGAAACTTAACCCCTCTAAGTATCAAATACCAGTCAAATGCCCCCCTTGGATGGCTGATGGCAGTTTTGCTAATTGTTTTGGTCCACGTGAGAGTGGTTTTTGCCACGGTGGAGATTAGCGTTAATTATGACTGTTCTTACTTACGGTCATGGGTGCCACTATTTGAGGTCATGGACGGCCATGGCAATTTCTCCCACCACACGGACAGCAGTGGCCCGTACATCCGTCCGGCCAAAACTTCCGCCCGGCCAACCTGTTTGTTGCCAGCATGGATCCTGCCGGCTGACACCCCCGCACCTCGCTTCCCTCGCCACCGACGCAGTCCGGCGCTGCTCGTGGACACCGTGAGGGACACCGTCATGGACTCGGAATGCCCGCCACAGAACTGTTGCAGCTACGCAAAACAGAGCACCCATGCTCGCGCTCAGGCTTGTACACCGACGTCATTCTCATGCTTATGCTCGTACAACAGCGCCATGGTCGCACTCATGATGTATCTGCTCGTTCTGCACGAGGTGGTCACCGTGGAGTTCGACGAGGTGGAAGGGGAGGTGCACGTGCCCGAGCTCCCGCCGATAGCGCCGGAGTCGATGGCATGCCCGGAAGAGGAGATGCACGTGCCTAAGTTCCTGCCGATAATACCGAGAGTCGATGTTGTACCTAGAAGGGAGGTGCACGTGCCCGAGCTCCCGTCGATAGCGCCAGAGTCGATGTTGTGCCCGGTGGTCAACACGAACGGCCCCAATTACACGTGGTTCATGCGCCAGCGTGACTGCTATATGGACGCCATGGGCATCGTCACAAACACTGCAGACGAGCTCAAGCCGGGGCACCTGGGGGCCACGTCCCCGCGCATCCAGCTGTGACGCACCCACCATGTATGTGTCTAGCGGGTCACATGACAAGTACCTTTTAGCATATGTCAATTCTATTTGATTTTACATGTATGATTTGCTTCTTCCCATCAAGATGAAAAGGTGTGCATGTGATATTAGCATACTCAGTTCTTCCGATTCAGTATGGAGCGATGCCCTCATGGTTTTGTGGGCGCATCTCCACGACGACCAACACCAGTGCATCGCCTCGCTTTCCAGTATTTGGTTAACTGCCCCTTGTTCCTGGCTGCGACGAACCAACTGATGAGATGAAGCGTGCCTGCTGCTCTGTGCAAAGCTCCTACACGAGAGCTTGTGGCATAGGTGCTGGCGGAATTGCTCGCTGTCGGTGCATGGTTAGCCTGTGCAGCCTCGAGGCGACTCCCTAACAAGTCCAGTGACTTCGCCGCTGCCGGATGCGCCTTGCTTGTGGATACCGCAAGGGGGAAGGCAAATTGACTCGATTTTCCTTTTTTTCTAGGGAAACCGACCATTTTTTCCACCCGGGCTGGTCCTCCCTAAGTGACACCCTCCACGTCAGCAAAACCACCCTCCAATACTACCATCAGCCATCCAAGGGGGTCATTTGCCTGGTAATTGATACTTAGGGGGGTTAAGTGCCCCAATCCAAACTTGAGGGGGGTTAGTGTCCCAAAGTCGATAGTTAAGGGGGGTTATGTGGACTTCTTTCTAAAACGGCCTGGGCCCGTAAATGTTTTCCGTCCCCTTAAATTGGCCCACTCACACATTATATATACCACCGAAGAACATTAAAACGGCTGACTCCCTTTCTCATCGTCTTCTCTCCCGCGCCGCCACACAAATCACCGACAAATCCACCATCAAATCCCCCTTCCCCCTAAGTTGCCAGATCTTTGCAATCACTGACGTGAAGATGCCTAGGACGACATTTGGGGGAGTTGGAGGCGGTCGAGTGGGCTGCTTTGCACCCGCGCACGGCCGCTTAACCCCCTTTTCCATAGCCCCGACGAGGTGGAGCGGAAGAAGCGTGTGGCGTCAGTGGGGGTGAGGAAGTGAGCCGCGCGAAAGTGGACCAATTTGGTGAGATGTTGTCGCCCTCCCTCCGCTAGTGGAACTTCATCGGCAATGGTGCGGAGGCTGGGAGCTCGCACGCCTCCGCTCGGTTTGCTCCTACCCCTACCCCCTGCCCTTGGACAATGGCAACGAGTACGATTTGGGGACGAGGAAGCGGAGGAGTGCAAGGGGGTGGTCGTCATTGTGGAATTCGTCGATGACGACGATGTTGAGCGGGTCGCCATAGATATCATGCTCCGCTACTTCGATCTTGTCCGTGGGGAGAATCTCAAGCACGAGTGTATGTTGGAGCACGAGGCTATCGTGGCGGTGGCGGCATGGGAGGCCAAGGATAAGGAGGTGGCGGTGTGTCGCATCAAGCGGGAGATCGTCGACCTTGACTGAGCGTTTCCATGTCGTCGCCACACCCATAGGCTCCGATGAGGTTTCCCTGGCCGCATTTTGTAAAGCTAGTGTTAGGGTTAGCAGCAGATCTTTTGATCGCAGTTCATCTTTTGTAAATACTCACTGATACAATGATCCAATGTATGATCATGTTCTCTCAATGTATGATCATGTTTTGTTCATGACTGAATTTTGATGCGGATGAAACGTTGGCTAAATTTGAGAAGTTTGGTTCTGGGTTTTCAATTTCTGTTTGGTCCCATGCATTTGCAAACTGGATAACACGAGTGCGGGTCCCTTTATATGCGTTTTTAAGGGGCCTCTTTTACGAGATCCGTTAGAGTTGCTCTAACATATCTTGTATAAACCTAGATCTTCAAATGCATATAAGGTTCACCAAAAAATCATTTTTGGTTGAAAAGTAGTTTTGTCTCCCTTTCCTCCTCGGATATAGAGCACAAAACCTAAATACACTAGGTTCAACTAAGTGCACCAATAACCTATGCTAAGCAATACAAGCAACAAATTTGATTGCAAGATATATTAGTTCAAACACGATGGCTATCACAATGTAAAGTGAATAAGTAAAAGGACTCTGGTGAAAGAACATTTCATGATCCCTAGTGTTTTTTGTGTTAGATAATAATATCAAGGATTATTTAATGTGTGCTAAAGTGCTGCAGATCCTCAAAGTGTTTTGGGGGGGGGGGATTATCCGCCCCTGCCTCACTGTGTGGGGACGGAATATCTCCCGAATTTTCCGGCCAGGGCCAGAGTTTTTGCCCAGGTCGGATAATTCGCCCCTCAAGTGGGCTAGATAGTCCGTCCCCCGGGAATTCTGCAAAGGTCACCATAGCGCGTCACTCAGAGAGGGGGCAGAATTTCCCCCAGACTTTCCGCCTCTAGGGCAGATTTTTTTCCTAGGGCGGATAGTCCGCCCCTTGAGGGGCGCGGATAATCTGCCCCCTCGAGGATTTTCACCAAGACAAGCTCGGCGCGACCCACTGTGTGGGGGCGGATTTTGCCCCAGACTTCCCGTCTCTAGGGCGGATTTTCTCCCCAGGGCGGATAGTCCGCCCTAGTGGGGGCGGATAATCCACCCCCAAATTCCTCCAGTGGCCAGTTATGGGTAGGGGGTATTTAAACCCACATTTCCCCTCCTGCCAGAAATCTTGGTTCATTCGAAAAAGACAAGATCTGCTCCTCAAGTTCCAACCAAGAGATCTCCACCTTCATCCATCGAAAGGCCCCGTCCCTTGGATAATCGAAGGAGGAGGGCTCGATCTTCATCAACAACAATCAAGCGCTTCACCTCCTCTCCATTCATTTGGATAACCCTTGATCTAGTATTTCTTGTAAATATCTAGATCCTTGTTTTGATCATTTTGATAATCCTTGTTCTTGTGACAGCTTGTTGTCATTACGGGAGCCTCCAATTTGGTTGTGGATGTGTGCCCGGTAGAGTTGTAAAGGCACTGGTTCCCACCTCGAAGGGTTCCAATAGTGGAGAAGGTGGATCAGGCCTTTCGTGGCGAGATCCATCGAAGAATAGGGTGAGGCCTAGTGTGGCGTGGTGGTCTTAGAACCGCCCACCCCTCCAACGCAATTGTACTTCCCTTAACAAGGAAGGAACCGTGGTAAAACAAATCTCTGTGTCTCTGCGTGCTCCACTACGGTTTTCTCGCTCCTCTCTTTATGTATTTAGTAGATAGGTTTGCATATAGGAAAATTCTCGTAGTTGCATATCTATAGAATTTACTTTGTATCAAGCCTAAAATTGAAAAAGAACTGAAAATTGAGTAGCACCTATTCACCCCCCCCCCCCTCTAGGTGCCCATACGATCCATTTCAATTGGCATCAGAGCCCCGGCTCTTTATTTGGGCTTAACCGCCTAAGAGAAGTATGGGTTCCAAGGGAGATGGGAGTGATGCTCCGGAAGTAGTCACCATCAAGACGTTGGAAATAACCTTGATTAGTTATATGGAGGCTAAGATGGAAGAGATGCGACAAATTATAATGCGTCTCTCCCCATCTGCAGCATCACCTCCATCTGCCTCTGAGGCCACCACTCCGCAATCTAAGGAAAAGGGTAACACTGATTCCAAAGAGAGCGAGGTGGTTGGATATGGCACTAGTAAGAGCTCCTCCTCGAAAAAGTATAGTGGTAAGGAAGGATACAATGAGGTTTCTCATGTGTATTCTCATGATCCACCTATCCCACACCCTTATATACATAATAGGGGTGATCCACCCAAACTTTCAGCATCTACTTTTAATCAATGACAATTTTTGATGAAGTCTCATGTGTGCAGCTCCTCCATTGAGTTATGGAAAATCATAGAAAATGGTCTTCATGTTGGAGATCCAAACAACCTAACAAGAAGAGAGGTTGTAGACAGTCAACTCAATGCAATGGCTTTACACATGATTAAGCTTGGTGTGGGTACCAAAGACATTCCACACATAGAGCATCTCAACACAGCGAAGGAAGCTTGGGATGCCCTCACCGAGCTCTTCATTGGAAATGAGAGCATGTGAAGAAATAGGTATGATGCTTTGAGTAACCAAGCCGAAGGGTTCTATATGTTGGATGGAGAAGATCATGAGTACATGTATAGGCGGCTCAAGTCAATAGCCACCGCTTTCAGAAATCATGGTGCTTATCATGTTGATGATGCTTGGATCAAGCAAAAGTATGTTAGTTCCCTTATGCCTTTTGAGCCCACAGATTTGAAGAGTCTCCAAGGAAGACATAACTACCACCTAATGACATCCAATGAGGTAATGCAAGAAATGGCAGCCTTCAAAGTGGCTGCTAAGAATGCCGAAGATGCACGTGCATGAGCCATTGGGATGCAAAAGGGGGTCAACATGACCTTGAAGACAAGTGTGGATGATCGAGATGAAGATGACATAGAAGATATGGATTGTCCCAAGGATGTAAAGCGATCTCATGGACAATACATGGCCTTCTATGCTAGAAATTTTTGGAAGGATCCAGCCAAAGCCAAATCTGAACTAGAACGCAAGAGTGGAGCAAATGGGAGAAGGGAAAACAGTCCCAAACTAAGAACATGTTTCAATTATGGAGACCGACTGCACTTTGTAGATGAGTGTCCTTATAAAAGTAGAGAATATAATGGAGGAAGATTCATTCTCAAAGAAAAGTCAAAGGCTCCACGAAAGAAACAATTTGTGAAGAAGAGTGATCCATTCAAGAAGCAACCAAAGATAGTCTTAGTGGCACAAGAGGAGTATATATCGGGTAGTGAAGATGAAGATGAGGACGATAGCTCTCGAGAGGTGGCTGCTATAGTCACCACATCTACACCAACATCTCTCTTCGACTCTCCAAACGAAAACGTCATCAACAAGAACGCCACTTGCCTCATGGAAAGAGGTTTTGAGGTATCATCTTCTAACACTTCTTTTCCTAAGGATATGATTGACATGGATGATCCTACTAGTCTTAAGGTTAAATAAGAAATTATTGCTTTGGACTATTTTATCACTAACTTGCAAGGTGAGCACAAAATACATTTTGAGGCTCTCATGGACCAGCTGGCCCAAAATGAAGTGCTTCTTGAAGAAAAGGGCAGGATTGAAAGGGAGGATGCAATGGAGATTGCATCCCTAAAAAATGCTCTAGAAGAAGAGGAAGAGGCTCGTGTTTCTCTTGAAGAGAGACTTGAGTCTATTTAGGAGTCACATGAAGAAGTGGTGACAAAGCTTGTTAAGGAACGTGACAATGCAGTAGCCAAATCAAAGAAACTAAAGAAAGAAAAGGTTGACTTTGGGGATGCTCATGCTAGACTCTCCGAGGAATTGGAGAAACTTGACTATGTTTCCAAATCCAAGAAGAAGAAGGACAAGAATAATAAGACCAAGAGTGAACAAGCAAAGACAAGCACCATTGAGAAGAACATCACAAAGGACAAAATTGACCATATTGGTTTTGCAGGGTCTAGCAATCCTAATTATGAACTATTTTGTGATTACTATGGTGATGCCTATGCTAATTATATTGATCCTTTTGATGAATATGTTGCTTGGTCTATTTGGGTTCCAAAGACCCTTGTTACTAACATGAGAGGACACATTGAAAAATGGGTTCCAAAACCAAGAAGTAATTCTATTATAGGGCTATGCTTCCGGTGGTTCTAAATGGGTGCTGGACAGTGGGTGCACTAGTCATATGACCGGAAGCAAAGAGATCATCACGGAGATGAGAAGCAATCATGAGCATATTACATTCTCCTATGGTGATAAGTCCAAATCTGAGGTATTGGGTCTTGGCAAGGTAGTGGTTGCCCACGATATCTCTCTCGTGGACGTCATGCTTGTTGAGACCCTCGGTTACAACTTACTTTCTGTTCATTCCCTTAGTAAGATGGGCTTTGTCATTTTCATTAATGGTGATTTATTGGTACTCTTGTGGAGCAAGACTCTAAAGGTCGCTTTTTTTGGGTACGTCGAAAATGACCTGTATGTGGTGGACTTTTCGGGGAAAACCACTACGGGTCCGATGTGCTTATTCGGAAAGGCCGACGTGGGCTGGTTATGGCATCGCCGTCTAGCCCATGTCAACATGAGAACTTTGCAAAGTCTTCACAAGGGTGGCCACATCCTTGGACTAAAAGACAATGTTTCCTTTGCCAAAGATCGTGTTTGCAGGGCATGTGTTAAAGGCAAGATGCACGACTCTCCCCACAAGAGGAAAACTATTGTTTCCTCAAAGAGGATCTTGGAATTACTTCATGTGGACTTATTTGGTCCTCCATCTCATGCTAGCCTCGGTGGGAATAAATATTGCTTGGTGATAGTCGATGATTACTCAAGATACACATGGGTATATTTTTTCAAGCTAAAGAGTGAGACTCAACAAACTGTCATTGATTTCGCCAATGAGGTCTAGCGTCAACACAATGTCCCGACATTCACAATAAGAAGTGACAACGGCCCCGATTTCAAGAACTACACTTTAAATGAATTTCTAAGTGAAGAGGGGATAAGACATCAATATTCTGCTCCGTACACCCCTCAACAAAATGGTGTAGCCGAGAGGAAGAACCGCACTTTGATGGATATGGCTAGATCAATGTTGGCTAAATTCAAGTTACCATACAACATTTGGGCTGAAGCCATATATATCGCATGTCACTCATCAAATCGGCTCTACCTCCGCAAGATTTTGGACAAAACACCATATGAGATACTTACCGGTAACAAGCCCAACATATCATATTTCCGGGTATTCGGTTGTAAGTGTTTCTTTCTTATCAAAGGAGTTTGTTTGCCTAAATTTGAGTATAAGGCTTTAGAAGGTATTTTTGTTGGTTACGGTGCCGAATCCCACACTTATAGAGTCTACAATAAGCTCTCCGGAATTGTTGTAGAATCTTGTAGTGTGGAATTCGATGAAAATGATGGCTCCCATGTGGGGAAAGTTGATGTTTGTGATGCAGATGTTGAAATACCCCAAGATACCATAAGAAGAATGGGCGTGGGATTTTTCCGCCTCATTGAGGAACCCTTGTTGCAGAACGGGAAGGACAATACTCCACTCAAGTGGAGCCCTCGTCTACACAAGATCAACAAGCCCTACTGCTAGAGAAACTACTGCACCAACACCACAACCTCTTGAAGATCATCAGCCTTCTGAGCAGAGGCGGACCTTAGTGGAGGCCAAAAGGGGCTATGCCCCCCCCCAACTTAACTACAATTTGCACCATACTACTCAGTATTTACTTTTTTTTACCATACAAAACACAAAATAATTCAATCTAGCCCCCCCAACTGCTATTTCTTGTCTTTTGGCCCCTCCTACAACATTGTTCAAGGTCCGCCACTGCTTCTGAGCAAACTGGTGATGCGTCGGAAACGTATCTATAATTTTTGATGCTCCATGCTTGTTTACTATCTACTTTGCTTTGCTTTGTCTACACTTTGAGGTGATTTTTACATGTTTTCTGGTACTAACCTATTAAAAAGTTGCCATAGTGCGAGTTGCATGTTTTCTACTGTTTTTGGTTCCAGAAAAGCTAGTAAGGAAATATTCTCGGTATTGGACGGGACAAAAGCCAAAGTTAATATTTCACCGAGGAGAACACGGAGTCCAGAGGAGAGATGGAGGGGCGCCACAGGGTGGCCACACCCTCCCCCAGGCGCGGCCTAGGGTGGGCCACGCCTGGGCAGGGTGTAGGCCCCGTGGCGGCCTCCCAGCCTCGCCTCTTCGCCTATAAGAAGCCCCCGATGCAGAAACCCTAGGCACCCAATCAAAACTCCACAAAACCGTCTGTAGCCGTCGCCACCATCGTCCCTAGATCGGGGGGATCTGAAGCTCTTCCCGTCACCCTGCCGGAGGGGAGATCATCCCGGAGGCCTTCTTCTTCATCATGCCAGCCTCCGTTATGAAGCGTGAGTAGTTCCACCTTGGACTACGGGTCCATGTAGTAGCTAGATGGTTGTATCTCCTCATTGTGCTTTCATGTATCGATCTTGTGAGCTCCGTTCATGATCAAGATCTAATCTATTTGTAATCATGCATGTTGTGTTTGCGGGGATCTGATGGATATTGAGATTACTATGTCAGATTGATTAATGGTTTTGTCTATTTGATTCTATCATGTCTGTGTTGTTTGTAATCTTGCATGCTCTCCGTTGTTAGTAGCTCTCTTGGCCAAGTAGTTGCTAGTGACTCCAAGAGGGGGTATTTATGCTCGATAGTGGGTTCATGCCTCTAGTTTCCAAGGGAAGTGAAAGAAATCTCTTCGGTTGTAGATGTGTTGTTGCCACTAGGGAGAAAACAACGGTATCTTGTTCATGGAACAAGTGGATTGTTTACCTTACACACTTTGATTAAAGGAGTTGTATGTTGCTTGCAACTTAATACTGGAGGGGGTTCGGATGATAACCCGAAGGTGGACTTCTAGTCATAGATGCAGTTCGATGGCGGTCTATGTATATTGTTGTATTGCCCAATTGAATCTAATAGGATCTTTTTGTCTAGTATTGCATTGTTATGCCTTGCTCAGTCCTGTCAATTGCCCTGTTGTAATTTGTTTACCTAGCATGCCATGTTTGTTTATGTAAGGAGAGCGCCTCTAGTGAACTATGGACCCCGGTCCAATCTTTACCATTGATACATCTTCCACTGTTACTGTTTACTTGCTGCAAACAATCATCACCTTCCACACCATAGAGTTAATCCTTTGTTATAGCAACCGGTGAGATTGACAACCTCACTGTTAGTTGGGGCAAAGTCTTGAGTTTGTATTGTGCAGGTTTCCATGTTGCTTACAACACCTTTGAGGCGTTTCCTTCCTCCTAATGATTCGATAACCTTGGTTTCTTATTGAGGGAAAACTTGCTGCTGTGCTGCATCATACCTTGCTCTTGGGGTTTCCCAACGGGGCGTTCAACACGCATCAAGACTTTCTGGTGCCGTTGCCGGGGAGGCTAAGGACGTCTTCACAAGGGTAGTCCTCCTCAGCCTTCCTCTTTAATTTGTTTTTAGTTTGCTTAGTTTCTTTTGCTTGGTTTCGTTTGCCTCTCTTTTTATCAAAAAATCCAAAAAAAAAATTAGTTTAGTTTGGTTTGGTTTGCTTTCTCTTATCAAAAACACAAACAAATTAGTTCCTACTCTAGTTGCCACCTTGCTCTAGCTCACCGTGTTGTTCCCCAAGTTCACCCTGAAGGACCTTTCGATAGGTAGTGGCTCTATAATTGGGAAAGAAAATGTTGAAAAATTCTTTAATCATGTTAGCAAGCATGAGCATATTGAGGATAAATCTATAGCAGAGCTTGCTCCTAATTATGAAATTGCCGCAGCTTCTTTAGTTCATATGTTGGAGGCTAGGTTTGTTAGCCTTAACCCCATGGTGCAATTTTTTTCCTAAAGCTAAAAGAAGAAAAGAATGCTGAGAAGAGAGAATTTATTCTTGAAACTTTACTCAAAGAGTTTCATGATGTTGCCAAGGAAGCCAAAAAGGTCTTTGAGCGCTTTAATATGCTAGGATCATGTGTAGATGTTATGGGTGCTTCAGATAAAACCAAGCCTAGAGAGGAATTTAAGATACCTATACCTTTAAGCTTATTGGATGCATGAGGCCTTTTTAAAGAATTTTGATTGGATTGTTCCTAAAAATCCTTTTGATGAAAGTAGTAAACCAAAGAGAGATGATAAGGGATCCTCCAAAACTCATTTGGATGAGATACCTTTCATAGTTGAAGATTTTGCAAGTATTGATGTTAATGCTTCCTCATTTGAAAATACTTGATTTCTTGCTTCTTGTGCCTAACTTAAAGGCGTTAAAGAAAAGTACTTGTTGGGAGATAACCCAAGAGTTTCCTTGAGTCTTCGAAGTTATTACTTCAGTAATGACCTCTCCTTATCCTTTTTGATTGCTTTCTGTGTCAAGAATAACCTCTAGTGAGAGGGAAGTAAGATCTGGGGAGTTGCTGTCTAGAAACAAATTTCTGTCCTCCACCATAAAAAAATGTGAGGAGTCTCTGTAAGTCGTATTGAGCTGAAAATTTACGAATAAATCCCTCAGTATGTTAGCTAACTTTTGTTAGGTCAACACATTTTTATTTGAGCAACAGAAGATTTTTGAAAAAATCGGTTTCTACTTGCTGGTCTGTTTTGACAGATTTCTGCCATTTTTTGCATTTGCTTCTTATTGATTCCTTTTTGAGTTCTATTTTTGGGGAATTAAGCTTTTTGAAGGAGTTTCTGCAGTAGCTTGTGTTTTTAGTGAAAAAATTTGCTGTTCCAAAGCTAAACCCAAAGGTCTATTATCTTTTGAATACACTAATGTTGCTAATGAAGATTATGTGAAGTTTTGTATGAAGGAAAAATTTCAGGTGTAGAGAGAGAATAATGAATGAGATGAAGAATGGACAAAATCTCAAGCTTGGTGATGCCACCCCGGTGTCACCCCAAGAAATATCCAAGAGGTACAAGCGTCAAAGCTTGGGGATGCCCAAGGCATCCCCTTCTTCATCAATAAAAAGCTCAGGTCTTTCTAGACACTTCGTTTTTATTGTTTCATGCATTGTTGTGTTGTTCTTGGAGAGTCTTAGTTTTAATTTGCTTTGATTAGTTGTTTATTTTGCTTGAATAAAGTAGTTTGGACCCCTGTTATTGTTGTGTTGTTTTAAATAAGTCGATTGGTGTTGGAAAGGAGTAGAAAGTTCTTGCTTGAAAGTGCAAGAGGAGCTTGCATTGACTGTGACTTAGACTTTTGCATGACATGCTAGGTGTTGTTTTTACCTTATGATTAGTGATTATTTCTATAGCATGTCTTGTTCCAAACAATTGGGATTGGTTAGTGTGCCTTGAAGGAATCATGCGTTGTTTTAGCAGCAAAAGCATAGTATTGTGGTATTCTCCTTTGATGCTTTGTTTGGGTTGACTTGGCACATGCTTACACCATGTTATGACTAAGAACAAGTCACCATAGCCTCTATGATAATTTAGTCCTTAACTTGTAGTACCACTCTATGCTTTGATTAGTAATGTTTTGTCGCTCTACATGATTATGGCCATTATTGCTCTCTTAGTTGGTTGCTCCCAGTCTTTTGCTAGCATCCACTTGTATGAGTAAGCTCTACTCATGTTTCCAACTCCCAAGAAACCAAGTTATTCCAAAGTGTCCACTATAAACTCCTATGCATGGTGTGTTACACCATTCTAAGTATATTCTTGTTTTCAGCTATCTTCCAATTAAAAAAGTATTTTGTTATGAGAAAACTTAGTGATTAAATCCCTCACGAACTTGATGGCACACTTTATATTTCTTGCCCCTAATAAACTTGAACCATTGTGTCATCTATGTTGTATATGCTTGCACTTATACGTTGGAATTAGCAGAACCGTGCTGTCACATGGGAAACGCTTTCAACATTGCACTTGTACTTTGTACACAGTTGATATCATGCTCTTTTGTCTATGGATGTCGTCGGTGTGAAATAAAGAGGGAGCTTGTAAGTCCATGGAGTTATGTATTTTGTGTTAGAGAAACGCCTGGGCCGCTAGCCTAAGCCATGCCTAATCATGGTGGAAACTTGCAGCATCACCATAATGAGCATTCTATGAAGCATCCTCAATAAAAACCTATGCACATAGTAAATAAAAAGATCACTAAGATGCTCATTGTCTGCTTGCCTTGTCATTTTGGTTATGGGATAGCTCCTGTACCATGTGCAAGGGGTACCCTATTGGCGGTTCTCTATGATACACATGTACTTGCTATGACAAGAATGTAACACCCCATTTTTAGTTAAATAGTAATTAGGGTTTTGATTGTGCATAGCATGAGCATCATCTCTTAAAATTGCATTGAGGAAAATAAATCAAACCCTAAAACCCTAGTTTCCCTCTCTCCATCTATTTGAAAAGCATTCAAAAGGGTTTTGAATATTTTTGAGAAGTATCAAAATAGCTGGAGCCCAAATTGAATAAAAGGACCCCTCATTATTTTACATATTTTACAAATCCTCTGGTATTTTTGAAATATCCCAAAACAGGTTTGGATTTGGAAATACAAACATAAAACAAAAAACAAAAATGGAAAACAGTTTATAAAAAAATGAGCAACCCAGCTAACCAGGCCGGCCCATACCTCTCCTCTCTCTAATCGCTGCTCGCGCGCAGCAGCTGTGGCCCAGCAGAAGACCAAGCGCGGCCCTCCCGCAGCTCGCGTACCCCTTCGTCGCTCTGTCGCCTTCGTTCCCGACGGCGAGCAGCTCTCTGTCCGCTCCGCCGCCGTCGATCTCCACCGCCCACCCTACGTCGTCCGCCGCTGTGTGGAGAGGGATAAGTCCCGTCCGTGCACGCCTCTGCCTCATCCCTATCTCTTCCCCCTCCCTAGATACCTCTCTCTCTCCTCTCTGTGACGTGCCCGAAACCCTAGCTCTCTGCCTCGCCGGCGGCTCGCCATTTCCGGCCTTCCTAACCCTCTCTGTGATGCCTAGAAGCTCTGTCTCACCATGCTGAGAAACCCCGTCGAAGGAATTGAAGTCGCGTGACTTCAGTCGACGCCTACGACTCCGTCTTCCCCGCCTTCGACGACCACCCCCTTCGACCGCGTCGTCGCCACAGACATCCTCCGGTCGTTTCGACCTCACCACCAGTATCATGGTGAGCACCCGGTGCTCAGGAGCCCTCTGCACTTACCCTATCTCTCTGTAGCCTGCTGTCGCCGTCCACATGTGTTCACCGCCATTGTCCGTCGTCGAAGACTTCGCTCCGGTGACCTCTTTCAAGCGGCGCCGCCACTGGATGGCTAAGCGTGATGCGCCGAGTCTAGCACGCATACCCACACGTCCCTTCTTGCCCTCCTGTGCCGCTCCCCGCTGTCGTCTGGCCCATTGGCCGGTGAGCCGACGTGGCGCCGATGTGGTGTCGACGTGGCACATGGACCATTGACCGCCCATGTGGCAGCTGAGGTGGCCACGGGCCCCTCTGTCAGCCACCGTGGGTAGCCTCAGCCTCAGTACAAACCGACCCAGACCCTGTGCTGACGTTAGCTTTGTGTCATGCTGATGTAGTAATCCAATTTAAAATGGTTTAAATAATCCCAGAAAATGATTTAGAACTTGTAAAATTCATAACTAATTATATGTTTATCAGAAAATTACAGATAATATATCAAAATGTTCAAAAAAAAGAAAATTATCTATTAGAGCTATACCCATGCATTGATAATCAACTTACATGACAAGCTTAATTAGAAGAACAAACCAACCCCTCTCATATACATCCGGAGTTTTCCTGAGTTAGGGTTTTCACCCTCGGAACCCCGATTAAACTGTCGAGTATGTTTTAAGGTTTCAATTCAATGCAATTTAACTTGTTATATTATCATTCTTGCTTGAGCATTGCATTGATGCCATGTGTTGATTGTTTCCCTCTCTTTCCGGTGTTTGGTTCTTTCCGGTAGAATACGATATAGAGATCGAGATCGAAGCCGAGGTCAACACCGTCGAAGATCCAAGATCAACGAATAATACTTGACCAACTCTAACAAAGTCAAGTACAAGGCTCCCGAAGATCAGCTTATTGGTTATCAACTGGCAAAGGCAAGCATAGCCCCACCATGATATAATCCTATGATTTCGAAAGCATTTCACTTCCTGACATTATGCATACGATTCTACTGTGGTCTTTTGTCGATAGATAGAGTATCCTATCTGTTGCATTACTCCCTTGAGCTTATATTACCTGATCCACTTCTCCTAGCATATCTAGGTTTGGCTTGTGTGCACTGCTAGATCTTTTATCTGTGTCCTGCTTAGCCATGCATAGCTGTTGAGTCTGGTCTATCCAGATGATGTATCAGATGTAGAGAATCTAGTATGGCAGGAGAATGTGAGATGAAATCAGAGGTGATATGAGATTAAACATGCTAAGGCTTGTATGGGAGGCCAGAGTGGGATGTGGTTTTTCTAGTCCCATGCTCGCCACCCCTAGGAACCGAGTTCTTGCCTTTGGAACCAAGACGAGCGTACAACCATACGGGGCCTGGACAACCTCATGACTAACTAACTTGCCTAGTTGATTCCATGAGTCACATAGTTTGGGCGTTCCATTCGACATGCATTCTGGATCTTCTCGAAGGCGGTGAAGGAGGTGCATTCATAACAGGTAGGTAAGCGTGCCCGGGGTTGCTTGGGGTCGATGGAGCCCCTGGTAAACCAACCTTGCCTCACATCTTTAAGTACCGGATTCGGGATTTGACCCGTTACGGCGGAACCATACTTATTGCATGACTCATGGTCTCGGCGAAAGCAAGGTAAAGGTCGTGTCCAACCACACCCTCTGCCAGCACACCAAGGAAGTGTGTCAAGTGGCATTAAGAGTCGGTTGGTACGTGTGGGTAAAGTTGTACACCCCTGTAGGGTAATAATCTTTTCGAAAAGTCGTGTTCACGGTTATGAACGACTTGGCGACCGGACTCAAGATCACAGAGAACTATAACCTAATCGTAAAAGTTGGCAGATCAACATGTGCTTAAGGATGCTTCCTCATGGGTACGAGGGGGTGATCCTAGATAGGGTTCAGATGATGATTTGGTGGATATCAAAAGATGATGATCAATATTTAGGAGACGTCGCTCTCTTATCCCCTTTTAAAATACTCTGATTAGACGAGATTCATCTCCCTCTTGTTTCATAAACAAAGATGGCTTTATGCAAAACAACTCCACCAGGCATAAGTCTTGCGGAGTACACCCTGTACTCACCCTTGCTTTGTTGATACTTTTGGTAGAGTAAGTATCCCCTGAAGATGAGTTCGGTAGTACATCGACATCGACGAGTAGCTTGGGGTTCCCGGCCGGCAGCCTGGAATCTATGGGCTGGGACGTCATCGTTATGCTCCAGGCCTCTTAGGCCATTTGTTAAGTTTGCTATACTTAATAGCATATTTTGCCTTCCGTTGTTTGATGTTTGTGGTCAGTGACCTTTGTTTGTAATAATTTGGTTCTCTGCTCAGTTATGAGCTTGCTGTAATAAATTTTGTGTCGTAGGGTCACTATTGTGTTACCGATTCTTCACTGGATATTCTCGAGCTCAAGGTTAAGCTTATGTCAGACGGAGGTCTGGGATTTGTTTAGCCCTGATCCCGGGGGTGTCACAGGTCTTGGTATCAGAGCAGTACCGACCATAGTAAAACCTTGCTATTGGTCGATGTTGAGTCTAGTGTTTGTGAAAACTATTTCAAAAGCTGAAAAGTATTTGCGAAAACTCTAGTATGCTTCTTTTACTACTTATCCAGTCTCGCTCTAACTCTGGGTTATCTTATCTTGTTTTGATTTGGAAAAGTTTTGATATCTCTTCTAGTCTTTCAAAGCTTAGGTGCCTTTTGGGCATGTCGTTTCTTAACCAGTTGACCTTGTGTTGAGTTCTCTAGAGTTGTGTGTGTTGTGAATTCCTTATTCCCCTTGCTCTTGTTCAAATGAGAGATTCCTTTCTATCATGATCTCTCTATCTTTCGGACCCACAATATTATGTTGCTGGATCTGTGGTGTTTTGTTCTAGGCTTCGAGGTTTCCTTTCACCTTGTCTGCCTCCTTTTTATTTGTTGGGTACTTTAGAAGTCGTTTCTTCTCTTGGAAGCTACCTCGTGATTACTATCTTGTAGTGTACGTTGCGTCACTCAAATAGCAGTTACTTCTTTTCTCGGGTTTTAACCCTTGGACTTGAACCTAAAATCCCCGATTGTGCTAGATTATGGTGTTGTGAATCTTGTACATGAAGATGACCTTTAACCCAAGATCCCTTTTGTTGACCCCTGTCGTTAATGTTCATGCATTGCCTCAGGATGGCTTGTACTACGGTTCTAGCCTTCAAGCTTGTGGTCTTTTTCACGATTGAATTGTGACAACTAAGGACTTACCCTACCACATGCTATGGCAGATGTTATTTAATGGAACCAAATAGATCATGACAAGAGTACTCCTCGAGAGTCTCGCATCTATACTCGTGACTCCGCCACACCTTACCCCTTCTATGCATTGGTTTTCAGGAGAATGTTGACTTATGCATCCACATCTCGTGATTCCATCCTGAGCATGTTCTTTTTCCCTTGTTCTTCTCTGACCTTTGTCTACCAGTTGGTAGCCAAGTAGTAAAGTACATTAGTGTCTTCTGATGCAAGATACTCCTGTGGTCCATCAAGACAAATCATTTCGGGATGTCTAGGAGAAACAAACTCTAGTACCTTGTCATATCTAGGACCAGCTCAAATTGTTGTAATCCACAGATCAAGAGGCATTGATTGTCTTCCATCTGTTCTACCTTAAAGTATCACACTCTTTTATACTAAGAGGTCGTGCTGAGATTCATGACCTTCTTAATGAAGTGATGCTTCCACACATCTTTACCCACCCTTCCTGTAGCACCCCGGGTAAACCCTAATTATAATATCGCCTGTTGTCATCTGTTTTGTGCACCATCATTGCATCATGCATTTATTTTGCCTCCCAGAAAATGTTTTAACTAAAACTATTTTTGTTTACTGCAATACCTCTCCTCTTGTTTCAAAACAAAATCCTATATTTATCTGCTAAGCTTTTTGCCTAAATACTATTTGCTAAAACTATTTAAAACAAAACAAAAACAATAAAATAATAAACCTAAAGAGTAGACCTAAACCGGCCAGGCCCAACCGGCTGAACCCAACCAGACCAAACCCTAACCCTAGACTCACCCCAACCTCCCTCCCCCTGCCGCCGTCACTCCCCAGCCCTACCTAAGCCGCGTCGTACACACTCGCGCGCTGCTAGCTACACACACCACTCAACGCAACACCACGCACCCACCCCCTTGGTCAACAAACCTTCCTGGCCCCGCCCGCGTTGGATCCACGCGATCGAGACGACCCCACCCTAGCCCCGCAACCACTCTCCCTCGTGATGCACCCCCTCCCCGACGCTATCGCCTCCCTCTGCCCTGTACCAGGCTCCACCTCCGCCAGGGCTCCTCCCTGTCAAGCCTCGTGCCCGTCGCCCTCTTTCTAGTGCCCTCCATGTGCCTCCCTTCGCTCTCGTACCTCCCACAGAACCTGTCGCCGCTGACCCTGCTGTCGCCCTCGCGCCAGCGAGCCCGCGACCGGCGCCTCTCCTCCTGGCCCTGCAGCGCCTCGCCGACAGGGACGCCACCGTCTTCTCCGCGCGGCCTCGCCCGGGTCTCCCTGTGGTCGTCGTCCTGCATGGCGCCGTCGCCGTTCACGGAAGCTCGGCCCCGCGCGCCCCAAGCGCCCCTGGCTCCCTCCTCCCTGGTCCTCGCCCGGTCGCCATGTTGCGGGCCTCCTCCCTACCGCCAAGCTCTGTGGCCGCCCTCTCAAGCCTGCGGCCCGAGCGCCTCCTCTGCCTCAACTCCCCACCATCCTGGACGCCCCCAACCCCCAAGCGTTGTTCTAGACTCAACTCGCCTCCGACGCTCCCCGGCCTAGCTCTCGCGTTCGTTCTGTCAGTAAGAAGTGGTGATGGTGTTGTATATGTGTTGTGGTGCCGAAGTTCAGATGTGGGGAAGTTGTGCCACGAGAAGGTGTGGGTATGTTGGCTCGATTGATCGAGACCTCCATGTTGGCAAGAACGATTAGGCGGGCAAGGCATCACCGGTGATGTTACTTGCGGAGGTCTACACTGACAAGATCGACAATTGGTGCCGATTCTCAAAGTTTGACAAAAGGCGGATGACAGGAACTACAACATGGGACCGAAGGCGATGATGCCGGATCTAAAAGATCATGTTCATGGAAGCCGAAGACCCTGGACGCCCGAAGATCCGAAGACCGATCCCCCAAAATCCCGGGTATAACCCCTATCCGAGCCCTATTTTATAAATGATATATAATTGTTGCACATTAAACTGATCATGTTGCATACATATCATGTGGTATGGGGGCATTATGTCGATTCACCTTATAATTAAATATGGGGCCCATATGCGGGCGAATCTAGTCTAATATTGGCCCCATTTAAATTTATGTAGTGAACCGGTAACATATTTTTGCTTGATAAGGCAACATTTAAATTGCGGGTACCTAAATAGCTTGAACCGTCTAATTAATTGTCGGGACTTGCCTAATCACATCATACCTTTGCTATGTCATACATCATACATGCATCATGCCCGATCTTTTACCATAGTATTAAATAGTGCATCCGATGTTTCTTCTAGTTCTTTGCTTCTTCACGGATTAGGCCGATGAGTTGATGCGAGAGTCGACCCGATCTTCGGATAAACCTTTGGCAATGTTTTTAGGCGAGCATTCTCCCCCTTTCTACCTATTTTACTTTATAGTCTTTATTTCCTCCTATTGATCTATTGCTATCTGTGTTGCAATGCTCTAATTTTCGTACCCGTGATATCCCTTGCAGCCTTATATTGCCTTGGACACATCCTATTACATGTTGTTTGGTAGATAGTTGGACTTGCGTGTCTTAGTCGCTTGCTCAAGTGCGGTTGCGTGTCATCAAGTACCACAGTTGTTGGAGTAATGCCGCATGTTTAATGTTGGATATGATCATGGCTTTAATTATCGTTTAATAACTAAAATTGAAAGTAGGTAAATAATACAGAGGCACAGGTGGGCAATAGATGTTATTTGGTTTTTAACCGTCCACTTGTGTCCCGTAGGACTCCGAGTACTTGATACCTGTTCTTTAAATATTCGCACTATCCGCATGTGGGACCATGAATCTCCCTAGCCAGAGCTTGAGTCATATATTATTTCTTGGGGCCACAAAGTAGTTTGGGGCTTTATTACTATCATGTACTTATGCCATGTTTTACTGCTTTATTAACTATTGCGCGTGGAGCGCCTGTACTGTTTTGGAACCCCGTGCCACGTTTTCGCGGTATCGACAAGCCCAGTCACACTTTCGGGTTCCCAGTCGTTTACAACCGTCGTCACAAACCTCTGGGTCCGTCTCGGAGCCGGCCAACTTCGTAGCGGGTAGCTTGGTGGGGTGGCCCCCTGAAATATTATATGAATCTTGCAATTTCTCTGTCGTGATGCCTCGTTGGGTTTGGTTTTTTTTTTAGGTTGATCGTGCGTGTGTTGCTATTTGTGCCCCCCTGCAGGGTAAAACTTTCTGAAAGCCTTGTCCACGGTTATGGACGACTTGGAGCACAGTATCTCAATCATAGACAACTATAACTAAAGTAGTGCTATAAATTTGACTTCATAATGACTAGTAATCAGCTTCACTACAACGGAATGGCTAAATAAAAGTACCAACAACTGCTGGTTTTGGGATGCCTTATCTATATGTATCTGACTATTAAGTACTACAACTACAACGGAATGGTTAACTAAAACTGCCCACTGCTTATTATATCAGGATGACTCATGCTATCTATATCTGACTAGTAATTGCCGCAACTATAACGTAATGAATAAAACTGCCAACTGTGTGAGTTCCTCGGTTGGCTTCCTCGTTTGGTCTCGAGGGGGAAATACCAGGATGGGTATGCTTGGTGATAGTTTCAGGTTGGATCCGAATAGGTCTTTCTTATCCCTATCTGATAGCCGCCAGTTGTATTGAGTCTCTATAGGTTGCTTAGTACATGTTGCGCTGCCGCTTCAGTCCACCATACCTATGTAGGCGAGGACCGCCGAATTCTAGTCTCGTCGTGTACTGGCCTCAGTACTGACCGCTCTCTTTTTCTTTTGCCCTTTGTCGGCACCCCTTTAGTTTAAGCAGGTTTTCAGATCAACGTCGTTAGCAGGGTTACCCTTCCGGCTTGGCCTAGGCAGGGTTATGGACGCAATTGGTTATTCTTCAGGGCTCTTAGCCCCATTTACATCTTGTTCGTAGTCGGACGCTGTATCATTTTCAAGCTGATTTGGATCTTTGTATTGTGTATCTGTATTCTTGACTCATGGAGTCGTTGTTGTATATATCTGTTCTGTGGGTTCCATCATGGACTAATGTGTAATGGTATTACTTCGTTTTCCACCCGCACGAAAGTGCCTGGTGGGCACCTTTGAATCGTTTCTATGCGGGTTTGGCGGGAATCACTAAAACTTGCATAGGGCCGATTCTAAGGGTGTTACACTTTCTCGAGCTTTCGCGCTCGTGAATGATGCGTGTGCGTAATAATGTGGTCATCTGAGATTCTTAGCAATTATTATTGCTTTGAACTTCAAGGCCATCTGTATCATACTTAGCGCGATTGGTTAATCGCATCACTAAGCAAAGGATGATTGTGTTACCAAGTCCGTTACTCTAGTACACTCTTTTCGGTCAAAGAGTTAGGCTCGTGCCGAAGCTCTGAGATTATGTCTTCTTGCCTTGTAAAGCAAGTTTCCTCTCGAACTATGTGACATATCGGTGGTTCGTGATATTCTAGATGTCTACTAGAAGTATCGCCATGTTGCCACATGACCGTGTTGTCAAGTACTTGAGCAAGTCAGTTCTCTGAACTGCTCTTTTCTCCAAGGATCCATACTGGATACCCCTGAGCAAGTTGGTTGAGCTTAAACAATAATTTGGGGAGTTGTAAGACAAAAGTTCAATTCGACCTTGTTCCTTCTTAAAGGGATGTCTAGTTTTGTTTGTGCTGAAGAAGGATAGTATCTCCTTTCTGGATATATTATTTTCCCTCACCTTTGATTTGATTTGGGTTATTGTCAAATCAAACTCAGTTCCAAGGATTAACTTGATAATGTTTCTTCTTGTGACTTTTCACTTGGGTACATCTTCATGTCCTTTGGTCTGACCAATACTTTTGCTTTGTTCATACGACGTATGAGTCCATCTTCTTGGAGTGTCTTGTTAAGTTTGTTGTTGAGCCCATCGACAATATCTTTATCTTCTCCATGTTAGATTGGATTCATATGGGACATTGGGCGTCAATGTTGGAAACTTTCGAGAACCATCTTCAAGTCATTTTGAAGTATGAGTTCTGGATGTTAGAATAAACCTTCTCCGGTTCACGTGCAATTGTTGAAAGATGTCGCCGTGGATTTGAGAAGAGTTATCTTCCTTCCCTTAAGGATACATGTGTGTTTTATTGACAGTACTTTATGTGTGCGCAGCTGTCTTCTAACAAGTTGCTAAATACATGGGTCTAGCAGTCTAGCTCATCTTTTCGAGCTTTACACTATAATCCATATCTTGAGAATCTAGTAACTTTACCTTCGTGGTAAATGTTGCAAACTTTCTATTCGGACAAGCTGAGTCTGAAGTATCATTCCACTTAACCAAAGTTGAATGTCAAGCAGCAATGATGGTTGGTGTTATTCGAGGTTTTGACATAGGTCTCTTTGTAAATCTGGTAAGATTGATGTAATGGTTGACACATTTAGCCGTAAAGACCTTTTGTCATATTTCCTTGAAGTCAGCAATAACAACCACTCTTCATGATGCTTCTTATATAATTGATTATAGGAGTTGTGCTTATGGTTTCCTTGTATCTGAAGTCCGATCTCTACTTGATGATTGATTTCTCGAACATCAAGGAGAACATTTGAAGTAGTGTTGCTGAATGTCTCTCGGTCGATCCTCCAGACCCTTTTATGTTGGAAACTGTTGTTGTGCCAAGTAATTGAAGTCTGAGAATGAAGTTTCCTTCTCCTGTGTCATCAGGAATCTTCTTAACTATTCGTCTTAGTGGTGTAAAGTGATATCACGATCTTTGGCATAGATCTTGATAGTCTTGGATGAATAAAGAATTTCCTTCGTTTTCTCAACCATGTTTTAAGAGTGAATATGATTTTTGGTAATCAATACTTTCTCTTGTTACATGTTTCTTGTGGCTCTTATGAGTCCTCTCCACCATAACACCTTTCTGTCTTGGACTTCTATTGAATGAAAAAGTAACCCTTCTGTTTCAAAAGTAGTTCAACGGCTTGGTTTTGTTGATCCATATCTCTGCAACCTGAAATCTCTACTTAAGCCGTTTAGTAGAGGTTCCCTATCGAAGTTTGTGGTTATATTCTTTCTTTTGGAAGCTTTCTTATTTAGAAGCTTCAAAACCTCCTGTAGGTTCCATGGTCTCAATCCTTATGAAGACCATTTATCTAACAATCTGAAACCTTCTCCTTTTGTTTCCTCTGTTACCTTGATGTGTTTCATGGTTGTCATCTCAGAGTTGTTCTGAACACTCCATCCATGAGTTGACCATGAGATACTCTGTGTGTTGTTTACTGTGTTCCCCTCTTATCCTTAGAGTGGCCTTGTTTCTTTCTATTTCTGTCTCTTCCTACCTTTGGAATCTCGGGTCGAGATTCTCGTAAGGGGGATAGAGCTATAACACCCCAGTTTTAGTTAAATAGTAATTAGGGTTTTGATTGTGCATAGCATGAGAATCATCTCTTAGAATTGCATTGAGGAAAATAAATCAAGCCCTAAAACCCTAGTTTCCCTCTCTCTCTCCATCTATTTGAAAAGCATTCAAAAGGGTTTTGAATATTTTTGAAAAGTATCAAAATAGTTGGAGCCCAAATTGAATAAAAGGACCCCTCATTATTTTACATGTTTTACAAATCCTCTGGTATTTTTGAAATATCCCAAAACAGGTTTGGATTTGGAAATACAAATAGAAAACATAAAACAAAAATGGAAAAACAGTTTATAAAAAAATGAGCAACCCACCTAACCAGGCCGTCCCATACCTCTCCTCTCTCTAATCGCCACTCGCGCGCAGCAGCAGTGGCCCAGCAGAAGCCCAAGCGCAGCCCTCCCACAGCCCGCGTACCCCTTCGTCGCTCTGTCGCCTTCGTTCCCGACGACGAGCAGCTCGCTGTCCGCTCCGCCGCCGTCGATCTCCACCGCCCACCCTATGCCGTCTGCCGCTGTGTGGAGAGGGATAAGACCCGTCCGCGCACGCCTCTGCCTCATCCCTATCTCTTCCCCCTCCCAAGAGACCTCTCTCGCTCCTCTCTGCAACGCGCCCGAAAACCTAGATCTCTGCCTCGCTGGCGGCTCGCCATTTTTGGCCTTCCCAATCCTCTATGTGATGCCTGGAAGCTCCGTCTCACCGTGCTGAGCAACCCCGTCGAAGGAATTGATGCCGCATGACTTCAATCGATGGCTGCGACTCCGTCTTCCCCGCCTTCGATGACCACCCCCTTCGCCCGCGACGACCACCCCCTCCTCTGGACGTTTTGACCTCACCACCAGCATCATGGTGAGCACCCGGTGCTCAGGAGCCCTCCGCACTTCCCCTCTCTCTCTGTAGCTTGCTTTCGCCATCCACATGTGTGAACCGCCGCCGTTCGCCGTCGGAGACGTCGCTCTAGTGATCTCTTTCAAGTGGCACCGCCACTAGATGGCTCAGCGTGATGCGCCGAGTCTAGCACGCATACCCGTGCGTCACCGCTTGCCCTCATGCGCCGCTTCCCGCCGCTGTCTGGCCCGTTGGCCGGTGAGCCGACGTGGCGCCGATGTGGTGTCGACGTGGCACATGGACCATTGACCGCCCGCGTGGCAGCTGAGGTGGCCTCGGGCCTCTCTGTCAGCCACCGTGGGTAGCCTCAGCCTCAGTACAAAATGACCCAGACCCTGTGCTGACGTTAGCTTTGTGTCATGTTGACGCAGTAATCCAATTTAAAATGGTTTAAATAATCCTGATTTAGAACTTGTAAAATTCACAACTAATTATCTGTTTATCAGAAAAATACAAATAATATATCAAAATGTTCAGAAAAATGAGATTTATTTATTAGAGCTATACCCATGCATTGATAATCAACTTACATGATAAGCTTAATTAGAAGAACAAACCAACCCCTCTCATATATATCCGGAGTTTTCCCGAGTTAGGGTTTTCACCCTCGGAACCCCAATTAAAGTGTCGAGCATGTTTTAGGGTTTCAATTCAATGCAATTTAACTTGTCATATCATCATTCTTGCTTGAGCATTGCATTGATGCCATGTGTTGATTGTTTCCCTCTCTTTCCGGTGTTTGGTTCTTTCTAGTAGAATACGATAACGAGATCGAGATCGAAGCCGAGGTCAACACCGTCGAATATCCAAGACCGACAAATAATACTTGACCAACTATAACAAAGTCAAGTACAAGGCTCCTGAAGATCTTCTTATTGGTTATCAACTGGCAAAGGCAAGCATAGCCCCAGCATGATATAATCCTATGATTTCGAAAGCATTTCACTTCCTGACATTATGCATACGATTCTACTATGGTATTTTATCGATAGATAATCCTATCTATTGCATTACTCCCTTGAGCTTATATTACCTAGGTTTGGCTTGTGTGCACTGCTAGAGATTTTATCTTTGTCCTGCTTAGCCATGCATAGCTGTTGAGTCTGGTCTATGTAGATGTTGTATCATATGCAGAGAATCTAGTATGACAGGAGAATGTGAGATGATATTAGAGGTGATATGATATTAAACATGCTAAGGCTTGTATGGGAGGACACAGTGGGATGTGGTTTTTCTAGTCCCATGCTCGCCACCCCTAGGAACCGAGTTCTTGCCTTTGGAACCAAGACGAGCGTACAACCATACAGGGCCTGGACAACCTCATGACTAACTAACTTGCCTAGTAGATTCCATGAGTCACATAGTTTGGGCGTTCCATTCGACATGCATTCTGGATCTTCTCGAAGGCGGTGAAGGAGGTGCATTCATAACAGGTAGGTAAGCGTGGTCGGGGTTGCTTGGGGTCGATGGAGCCCCTGGTAAACCAACCTCGCCTCACATCTTTAAGTACCGGCTTCAGGATTTGACCTGTTACGGCGGAACCATACTTATTGCGTGACTCATGGTCTCGGCGAAAGCAAGGTAAAGGTCATGTCCAACCACACCCTCTGCCAGCACACCAAGGAAGTGTGTCAAGTGGCATTAAGAGTAGGTTGGTACGTCTGGGTAAAGTTGTACACCCCTGTAGGGTAATAATCTTTTCGAAAAGCCGTGTTCACGGTTATGAACGACTTGGCGACCGGACTCAAGATCACAGAGAACTATAACCTAATCGTAAAAGTTGGCAGATCAACGTGTGCTTAAGGATGCTTCCTCATGGGTACGAGGGGGTGATCCTAGATAGGGTTCAGATGATGATTTGGTGGATATCAAAAGATGATGATAAATATTTCGAAGACATCGCTCTCTTATCCTCTTTTAAAATACTCTGATTAGACGAGATTCTTCTCCCTCTTGTTTGATAAACAAAGATGGCTTTATGCAAAACAACTCCACCAGCCATAAGTCTTGCGGAGTACACCCTGTACTCACCCTTGCTTTGTTGATACTTTTGGTAGAGTAAGTATCCCATGAAGATGAGTTTGGTACTACATCGACATCGACGAGTAGCTTGGGGTTCCCGGTCGGCAGCCTGGAATCTATGGGCTGGGACGTCATCGTTATGCTTCAGGCCTCTTAGGTCATTTGTTAAGTTTTCTATACTTAATAGCATATTTTGCCTTCTGTTGTTTGATGTTTGTGGTCAGTGACCTTTGTTTGTCATAATTTGGTTCTCTGCTCAGTTATGATCTTGCTATAATAAATTTTGTGTCATAGGGTCACTATTCTGTTACCGATTCTTCACTGGATATTCTCGAGATCAAGGTTAAGCTTATGTCAGACGGAGGTCTGGGATTTGTTTAGCCCTGATCCCGGGGGTGTCACAAAGAACTTATAGGTGACTAAAGTTGAGTAGCATGCGGTGCGTCCCTCGTATTCAAGGGACATGAGATTGCCAACTTATACTTTGTCAAGCATATACTCCATATTTGTTCACTTTAACCTTAATCACTTCAAGATGCTTATGATAGGGGCAATGAGGGCTGAAATCTAACAAGTACCATAATTTTTTGAAGCTCCTTTTGAGACTTTAAATCCCTTCTTCCCTTTATGAGGGGCCTTTCTTCCACTATTATATTGAGTCTCCACCTTCTACCTTTAGGCATCATTAAGAGAGCATAGTTGTCATTCTTAGTTCTATGTGTAGTGTCCCAAAACTTATTGATTGATGCATATTGTTGATATTGCTTGTTCTTGTGCTACTTGTATCTAGTCACTCTTATGAACATTGAAGGTGTCCTATGCATCTATTTGCTACTCCATGAGGGACAAGCTGAATGCCACTATGGTATGTTTTCTGTATGTGAAACAAACAAACGTTTTTCAATGCATGTTATTCATGATCTTTGTTTGTAGCCTTTCTGTTGCATGCATAGTTACTATGTCCTATTGTTAGAACTCCATCTTTCATGCTCATGTTTAGAGTTCTTTGATCCCAGCTTTCAATGCTTGCAAATGGTTTGATCTTGGTTTTGATGGTGCATGTCACCTCAAAAATTATTATTTTATCACTTACCTACTCGAGGACGAGCAGGAGTTAAGATTGGGGATGCTTGATACGTCGGAAACGTATCTATAATTTTTGATGCGCCATGCTTGTTTACTGCTTTTTACATGTTTTGTGGTACTAACCTATTAACAAGTTGCCATAGTGCCAGTTGCCTGTTTTCTGCTATTTTTGGTTCCATAAAATCTAGTAAGGAAATATTCTCGGAATTGGACGAGACAAAAGCCAAAGTCAATATTTCACCGGGGAGAACACGGAGTCGAGAGTAGAGACGGAGGGGCGCCACAGGGTGGCCACACCCCCCCAGGCGCGGCCTAGGGTGGGCCCGCGCCTGGGCAGGGTGTGGCCCCCCTGGCTGCCTCCCAGCCTCGCATCTTCGCCTATAAGAAGCCCCCAATATATAAACCCTAGGCACCCAATCAAAACTCCACGGAACCGTCTGTAGCCACCGCCACCATCGTCCCTAGATCGGGGGGATTTGAAGCTCTTCCCGGCAGGGATCATCGCAGAGGCCTTCTTCTTCATCATGCCAGCCTCCAGTATGAAGCGTGAGTAGTTCCACCTTGGACTACGGGTCCATGTAGTAGCTAGATGGTTGTATCTCCTCCTTGTGCTTTCATGTATAGATCTAGTGAGCTCCGTTCATGATCAAGATCTAATCTATTTGTAATCATGCATGTTGTGTTTACGGGGATCCGATGGATATTGAGATTACTATGTCAGATTGATTAATGGTTTTGTCTATTTCATTCTATCATGTCTGTGTTGTTTGTAATCTTGCATGCTCTCCGTTGTTAGTAGTTATCTTGGCCAAGTAGTTGCTAGTGACTCCAAGAGGGGGTATTTATGCTCGATAGTGGGTTCATGCCTCTAGTTTCCAAGGGAATTGACATAAATTTCTTCGGTTGTAGATGTGTTGTTGCCACTGTTGAAGTGTATAAGTGGATTGCACTAGCCCTTTCCATCAGTTCGGACTTTTGGTTGCGTTGGATAGTGCATGAAGCTTAACATGGTATCAGAGCCTAAGGTCTCGAGTTCGAGTCCTGGCTTTCGCAATTGATCCTAAAAATTGCTGTTGACCCCTCTATGTCCATGTATAGGCCTCATACGTGAGTTTCGCGCTCTGTCGCTCTCTTCCGGTTGCACGTGATGACTTCTCCCCGTCACACGTGAGAGGGGGTGTCGAAGTGTATAAGTGGATTGCACTAGCCCTTTCCATCAGTTCGGACTTTTGGTTGCGTTGGCTAGTGCATGAAGCTTGACAGCCACTAGGGAGAAAACAAAGGTCTCTTGTTCATGGAACAAGTGGATTGTTTACCTTACACACTTTGCTTAAAGGAGTAGTATGTTGCTTGCAACTTAATACTGGTGGGGGTTTGGATGATAATCTGAAGGTGGACTTCTAGTCATATATGCAGTTGGATGGCGTCCTATGTATATTGTTGTATTGCCCAATCGAATATCATAGGATCTTTTTGTCTAGTATTGCATTGTTATGCCTTGCTCAGACCAGTCAATTGCCCTGCTGTAATTTGTTTACCCAGCATGACATGTTTGTTTATCTAAGGAGAGCACCTCTAGTGAACTATGAACCCCGGTCCAATCTTTACCATTGATACATCTTCCACTGTTACTGTTTACTTGCTGCAAACCATCATCACCTTCCACACCATACAGTTAATCCTTTGTTATAGCAACCGGTGAGATTGACAACCTCATTGTTAGTTGGGGCAAAGTCTTGAGTTTGTGTTGTGCAGGTTTCCACGTTGCTTGCAACACCTTTGAGGCGTTTCCTTCCTCCTACTGGTTCGATAACCTCGGTTTCTTACTGAGGGAAAACTTGCTGTTCTGCTGCATCATACCTTGATCTTGGGGTTTCCCAACGGGGCGTTCAACATGCATCAACTGGTAGTCCTAGGCCGGACTATCCGCCCCTCCAAGGGGGAGACTATCCGGCCCTGGCACTCCAAATCGCACCAAGGGAAATCAAGACGAATTGGAAAGCACTGAAAATCCTAGGCCGGATTATCCGTCCCCAAGGGGTGGATTATCCGAGCCTGGAACTCCAACTCCTGACAGGGGCAACTAGGAAAAGTAGACTGAAGCAGAAACTCCCAGACCGGATTATCCGGCCCCACCTAGGGGCGGATTATCCGGCCCTGAAGCTCCAGAACAACAGCTTCCTGTTATGAGTGCAGATCAAGATCAAGGGCAAGGTTCTTCATCTCCAATTCGCAGTAATCAAGTGGTCGATGAAGGACAAGTTAGTGGTCATGACATGGATCCAAATGTTGAAGCAACTCCTGCAAGAAATAATAAGGAAATTGAATCTCATCGCAAAGCTCGTGCTGATCGGAACCTTGAGTTAAGGGGCCATACTCTTGACAAGGTTGCAGGTGATCTAAGAAGAAGAGCGTCTACTAGAAGAGAACTTGCTAGCTTATGTGATCATCAAGCCCATATATCAATGGTAGAACGAAAGAAGGTCTTTGGTGCTCTTGAAGATCCAAATTGGGTGGTTGCAATGCATGAAGAACTAAATAACTTCGAGCGTAACAAAGTTTGGAAGCTCATAGAAAAACCCAAAGAGTGCTGCAATGTTATCGGCACAAAGTGGATTTCAAGAACAAACAAGATGAAAATGGCATTGTTGTAAGGAATAAGGCAAGGCTGGTGGCTCAAGGATTCTCTCAAGTGGAAGGCATCGATTTCGGCGAAACCTATGCTCCTATGGCTCGCCTTGAGTCCATCTGTATCCTTCTTGCTTATGCTGCTCATCATAATTTTAAATTACAGCAAATGGATGTTAAGAGTGCTTTTCTTAATGGTCCTCTACATGAGTTGGTATATGTTAAGCAACCTCCGGGTTTTGAGGATCCCAAGTTTCCTAACCATGTATACAAACTTGATAAGGCGCTCTATGGCCTTAAACAAGCCCCACGTGGATGGTATGAGCACCTTAAAGAGATTTTGTTAGACCGTGGATTCGAAGTTGGGAAAATCGATCCCACTCTTTTTACTAAGAAGGTTAACAGGGAGTTTTTTGTATGCCAACTATATGTAGATGATATTATTTCTGGCTCTACTAATCAAGCTTTTAATGATGAATTTTCAAAGCTTATGACTGACAGGTTTGAGATGTCTATGATGGGAGAATTAAGGTTCTTTCTTGGATTCGAGATCAAGCAACTTAGAGAGGGAACCTTCATTAATCAAGATAAATACATCCAAGACATTCTCAAGAGATTCAAGATGACGGATCTCAATGGTGTTGCTACTCCAATGCAAACTAAATGTCATCTCGAGCTTAATCCAAAGGGTAAAGATGTGGACCAAAAGTTATACCGATCCATGATCGGCTCTCTCCTTTACCTTTGCGCATCTAGACCCGATATCGTGTTGAGTGTAGGAGTGTATGCAAGGTACCAAGCCGCTCCTAAAGAAAGCCACTTAGTGGCGGTCAAGAGAATCTTCAGATATTTGGTTCATTCCCCAAATTTTGGTTTATGGTATCCCAAAGGCTATAGTTTCTCTCTATGTGGATATACTGATTCAGATTGGGCTGGTGATAAGGATGATCGAAAATCAACTTCTGGTGCATTTCAATTCTTGGGCAGGTCTCTAGTGTGTTGGTCTTCGAAGAAATAAATAGCATATCACTCTCAACCACCGAAGCTAAATATGTTGCTGCTGCAAGTTCTTGTACACAATTATTATGGATGAGGCAAACTTTAAAGGAATATGGTGTCAATTGTGACGAAGTGCCTCTTTTATGCGATAATGAAAGTGCTATTAAAATTTCTTACAATCTGGTGCAGCATACAAGAACAAAACATATTGAGATTCGCAATCATTTTATTCGGCATCATGTTGCTCGTGGTTGATATTGCGCTATCTTTTGTGAGCACGAAGAACCAACTTTCTAATATTTTCACGAATCCACTTGATGAAGCAAGGTTTTCTTATTCGAGGAATGAGCTAAATCATAGATTCAAGGAGCTTGGCTTGACTACCTCTGCATACTCACTTGCACGTTCTCATGTATTTGGTTTAGATGCGGGCATAGACATAGGGGGAGTGTGGTCCTAATTGATTGGGCTAAACCTCCCCCCATAATGCCGAAATCAAGAAAAATCATTTCCCTTAATATCATCTTGTGATATGTTGGTCATCGATGAGCATTGGTTTTGAACTCAAGATACATCTTCGCGGTGTCATGCCATGCGCTCCAACATGGTGGCTTCGGCCACCGCTCTCTTCCTTGAGAAGAGTTGGTTCCTATTGGCTTCTTTTGAATTTTCTTGCATATCCTTTGTTCTTATGGAAAACACACCCAATCTTGGCTTTTAGTTGATTTGTTTTTGCAATTTTGGGTGTGTAGTACCATCTCACTTTTATGCTCTAAACCCAAGCCTTTCTCTCATCTCGATCCATCTATTCTTGCACACAAGTACCATGTATACTTGTGAGGGGTTTGCTTGGGGTGCTCCGGCCTGATTCTGTGCTAACAGAATTTTTAGAGGGGCGATTATCCACCTCAAGTGAGGGCCGGATAATCCGCCCTGGGTGAATCTGTCCTTTAAGGACTAGGCTCGGGGAGGGAGGGATCAAACAGAGCAGCTCGTCCTCCCAAACCCGTTTCCTGTCCCAAGCCGCCGTCGGAGCCTCCGCCCCTCCCCGGAGTCGATTCGACCGCCGGATTCTCCAGGCTCCCCCGGATCTTCTTCCCAGCGCCTCCGGGTACCTTCTCCTCCTCGCTTTTCCTCCAATGAGTGACGGTAACTCCCTCATCCAACTCTTGTGTATGGAAATCGTTGTTCTTGGTGGAAAACTCATTATAGAAGATACTATGTGCTTCCCTTGCATGTTAGACTCCGTAGTATTGCAATCCTAGTGCCTGATCTGCGTTGCCATGGTAAATCTGGGTTGCAACCAAAAACAAATCGTGGGGGGTGGGGGTGGGGGGATTATCCACCCCTGGCAGGGCCGGATAATCCGGCCTAGAGGTTCACTTCCTATTTTGGTTTTGTCTCAGATTTCCCTACTGTGCATCATTGGACCATGGATTGTTTTCCTACATTATCTAACATTCCTCTTGGACTCGTGTATATGCTTATACCCATGCTACCTATCTATTGCTTCTCACAGGTGGTTCCAGTGCTCCCAAGACCTACAAGCGTCGTCCCCGTACCCGTTATCTCAGGCCCAACAAAGAGGGTAAGCTTGTTGACGAGACTGAAATCCGAAGGTTGAAAAGAGAGGCTAAACAGATGGTCGAGGCAGCTAGAAAAGCCAAGAGGACCACCTCTCGCAAGGGAAAGGGCAAGCAGTCTCGTGTCAACTACAAGGCCATGGACAACGCTGAGTACTCCTCCATTTGCCACATTGATCATTATGCCGAGGCTGACAGTGATGGTCCTCCGGAGGATAGTATGTTTTGGTGTTCCCACTTTAGGTCCATTCATGATGATTTTTATGCTACTCTCAAGATACACCCTATGCATCCTCTGAATTTGATTGAGGCTCAAACCAAGGCAAGACTTCGTGAGGCTTTGGATGTGACCGGTAAGATGGGGCTGCACCATCTTATGACTTTACAGTACCACTATGACTTCTCTGTTGTGAAGCAGTTTTCTCTACCCTTGTGATTTGCGGAGATGATATTCGCACCATGAAGTGGATGACCGAGACCACTATGATTCAGTCGGATTTCCGCACTTTTGGTCAGGTCCTCGGATATGCTTTTCATGGGTGTGACATAGCTTTTGGCCACCACATCATTTCTCCTATCAAGCCAACCAAGTATACCGCTCTTGCTCCTTGCCTGACTTCTGATGGTGTTGCTGGTACATTTGCTGGTCTATCTCCTTTATATGCTGCTCTTGTTGGTTTGTTTCATGACATTATTGCTCCAAGTGGGGGCAATAATGATAAGATCTATGGTCACATGGTTCCCTTGCTTGATTTTTCACATGAGTGTGCCACCAATTCTGGGTCAGCTAAGGACTACAAGTTGGATGTCATGGACTATATTTATTATGAGATGACTGATGTTATGTTCAACAGGCTCTCCATCCCTTTTGCTCCCTACATCATGATGCTCATCAAGAACATGCTGCCACATGAGGAGTTTGGTAGCAATTTGGATGGAGTGCACAAGCCCAAGAAGATCTACAATAAGGCACAAAAGACCTCTCACCCTTCCACTGCCCCCGAGTCCTTCATGCGCGATGCACGATCTCGTGGTCGCTGGCCCGTGGTGTTCCCAATGGCACGTGAGGTCAAGCAGCTCAACTGGTTTCAGCGGCACATTCTTTGTATGGGCGTCGACACTCACAAGGTCCAGTATAAGGCATACCAGAGGAGCCATGGGATGGCCCACACCCAGCAGCTCATTCTCCACCATGTGTCTAGGGCGTCTGGCCTGCCTCCACCTCCTACAGCTCCGGAGCCATATGCTCGGTGGAACACCTCAGGGATTAATTATGGCGAGCTCGAGAGTCACCTGTTTCCTGCACCGCCTAGGGCGCCTACTCCTCCAGTTGATGATGATGATGAGTATGATGAAGAGGAAGGGGACGGGGATGACTACGACGATGAGGAGGAAGAGGAGTGATCTTTTGGGGCGCTAGCATCACTCTTCTTCCTTTTTGGTGTTTCGATGCCAAAGGGGGAGAAGTAGTTCTATTTAGGTCTTGGATTTGCATGGGTCAGGCGCAAGCATTTGCCTCTTTATCATTCGTTTTCTTTATCGGTTGCTTGTGCCCCTTTAGTGTTAAACTTTTATTTGTGCTTGGTTTTGTATGAGACTATGTCGTGTGTGGCACTATTGTTTATGTGTGGAATTCTGGAATTCTGGATTTATCTTATGGAACTATCCGTATGGAATTCTGGATTTATCTATGAGAGTTTGGAATTATCTTGATGTCATATGGAATTCTGGAATTATCATATTGGCTATTTGACATCCCGGTGGTATGACATATGTTTTTCCTAACTCATCCTTGTTATAACCGTCATGTTATGAAATTGGCTTGTTCCTTAGTGTGTGCATTTGTATTCAAATGCAAATTATTAATATGCACACATTTAGGGGGAGCCTCTTCCATTTCTTGAAGATGATGTTAGTAGGTTTTATTGCAAATCCTAGTATTGTCATCTAATACCAAAAAGGGGGAGATTGAAAGAACATTTCATGATCCCTAGTGTTTTGTGTGTTAGATAACAATATCAAAGATTATTTAATGTGTGCTAAAGTGCTGCAGATCCTCAAAGTGTTTTTGGGGGCGGATAATCCGCCCCTCCCCCCATTCACAAATGGCGCGACTCACTGTGTGGTGGGCGGAATATCTCTCGGATTTTTTGGCCAGGGCCGAAGTTTTTGCCCAGGACGAATAATCCGCCCTCAAGGGGGGCGGATAGTCTGCCCCCCAGGAATTTTGCAAAGGTCTCCACGGCGCGTCACTCAGAGAGGGGGCAGAATTTCCGCCGGACTTTCTGCCTCTGGGCTGATTTTCCCTAGGGGCGGATAGTCCGCCCTTAAGGAGGGCGAATAATCTGCCCCCTCGATTATTTTCACCAAGACAAGCTTGGCGCGACCCACTGTGTGGGGGGCGGATTTTGTCCCGGACTTTCCGTCTCTAGGGTGGATTTTCTCCCCAGGGCACCGCCCCTAGTGAGAGGCGGATAATCCACCCCCAAATTCCTCCAACGGCCAGTTCTGGGCATGGGGTATTTAAACCCACCTTTCCCCTCCTGCCAGAACTCTTGGTTCATTCAAAAAAGACAAGATCTGCTCCTCAAGTTCCATCCAAGAGATCTCCACCTTCATCCACCCAAAGGCCCCGTCCTTTGGTGAATCGAAGGAGGAGGGCTCGATCTTCATCAATAGCAATCAAGTGCTTAACCTCCTCTCCATTCATTTGGAGAACCCTTTTTTTGCCAGGAAAGAGATTTTATTTAAACAGTGGTAGAGTTACAATCAACCGCTGCTCGAGCGCAAATTTCAGGGGGAAAGTTGCCTAACCAAACAGCTGTTCTAGGGTCAGCCCTACCAATCTTTGTTAGTTCATGACTTATAGTGTTTATATTCCTACTGATTCTAGCAACTTTGATGTCTCTCTCCTTCAGAAATTCTCTAATAGCATGGATTCGCGATGCATAGACTGACATATTGGGTGTGTCCTCTCTCAGCAGTAGGCAAGCTTCAGCGCAATCAGTTTCTACCTGGATCGATAGCGCCGTCTAGTTGATCGCCAAGTTGATTCCTTCCTCTAGCGCGGCCAACTCCGCATCCACGGCATCCATGCAGTGTAGAAGTTGTCGACATGCAGCAAATATTATTGTACCTTGACTGTCTCGGAGGACCATGCTATCCCCTGCAGAGCCATCATTCATGAAGGATCCATCAACATTTAGCTTTGCGTGACTCGGCGGTGGCTTTTCCCATTTGTTAGGCGGCTCCTTTTGTCTTCCTCTTGTGTTCTTTACTTGCTTCTGCATCCCAGCTTCGTGGTTGATGATTTCCTTGCCCTTTGTTGGGTCGGCACCTGGATGCTGCTTCAAAAGAGTTAATGAGTCAAGATAGCTTATCAGAAATCTGGCCGAGCCTTCGATGGAGGGCAGGTCCTTGTCATGGGTCACTTCATTATGCGCATGCCAGATACGCCATAGGAGCATTAGCACCCGCGCTCGCTGAGTCTCATTTAGCTCCTGTAGCAGGGTCAGTAACCACTCTGTTCCAGTGTTCTTAATACTTGCAACCTCCGGCAACCTCCAATCAGATGTGAGCCTTTGCCACAAGCGCACCGCATGGGGGCATCGGAGGAAGACATGGAATGTGGATTCCTCTTCTGTACCACAAATTAGGCATGATGCTGGAGTGTCGATGCCACGTTGGCGTTTATTTAGCTGAGTGGCCAGGGCATTGCGTGCGATCCGCCAAGCAAGCGTACGTACCTTGGGGGGACAGGGCACTGCCAGATGCTTTTCCATATAGGGTGTTCTCCTCCTGGTCTAGAACTGGAGGCACCAACATTGCTCTCATTCATATGAGCCTCCATCGCCAGGTTGTAAGCACTTTGGACTGAGAAGATTCCACGTTTATCCGACTGCCAAGCGATGAAGTCAGGGTTGTTGTGTTTTGACGGTTTAATCTTCCTTATTGCTTCCACATCAATTTGTAAGAATGATTCCTGGAGCCATGGAGTATTCCAGGACCCATCCAGGTCAATGAAGTCAGAGACCCATTTGTACCTACATCGTCTTTGCCATGAGATAGTCATGTAGCACGTTGCTCTTGGTATCCAGGGATCACACCATGCCCGGATAGTTGTCCCCGTTCCAACTCGCCAGATAACACCTTTTTTGACCATATCTAGCCCATGCTCGATAGCACTCCAGGTAGCCGATTTGTTCCCTGAAAAAACAGTGTCAAGAAGCGATCCGTTTGGGTAGTACCTTGCTTTAAGGATCTGGGCGCAGAGTGTGTCAGGGCATCGGAGCAGGCGCCACGCTTGTCTCGCGAGCAGGGCTTGGTTAAACATTCGGAGGTCGCAGAACCCCAGTCCCCCTCTACTCTTCGGTCTAAGCAGACTATCCCAGGAGATCCAGTGCATCTTCCGCTTCCCATCCTCTTTGCCCCACCAATAGTCGCATTTGGAGAACCCTTGATCTAGTATTTCTTGTATATATCTAGATCCTTGTTTTGATAATCCTTGTTCTTATGACAACTTGTTGTCATTACGGGAGCCTCCAATTTGGTTGTGGATGTGTTCCCCGGTAGAGTTGTAAAGGCACCAGTTCCCTCCTCGAAGGGTACCAATAGTGGAGAAGGTGGATCAGGCCTTTCGTGGCGAGATCCATCGAAGAATAGGGTGAGGCCTATTGTGGCGTGGTGGTCTTAGAACCTCCCACCCCTCCAACGCATATGTACTTCCCTCAACAAGGAAGGAACTATGGTAAGACAAATCCCTATGTCTCTGCGTGCTCGGCTACGGTTTCCTCGCTCCTCTCTTTACGTGTTTAGTAGATAGGTTTGCCTATATGGAAATTCTCGTAGTTGCATATCTAGAGAATTTACTTTGTATCAACCCTAAAATTGAAAAAGAACTAAAAATTTAGTAGCACCTATTCACCCCCCCTCTAGGTGCCCATACGATCCCTTTCATCTGGGTATAGGAATAACCGATGAACATGGAGACGATGATTTTATCCCAATTTCACTTCCAATGAAGCCATGTCTCTGTTGGATAGATACGATGGCGCAATACTCTTTGAATGCCACAAATGACTCACCTTGGGGTGTGGTGTATCGATGCTCACCAACGCCACATAAGGACTCACTCCAAGAAGCGAAGGCACGCTACTCACCGACGTCACAAATGGCTCACCTTATTCTCTCGAGTGCGCACCACAAAAGGCAGAAACTCGATCCACTATGGGCAGTTGAGGGCGGTCACCGAACCCGTACAAGATTAGGAAAATATGCACAACTCAATTGGAGGCTGCCAAGAATCACCAAAAATACATATAGCTTGAGGAACCTCTACAACTCAATTGGAGGCCCCAAGGGAATCACACCATGATACGTCCAAAACGTATCTACTTTTCCTAACACTTTTGCTATTCTTTCTCCTCTAATTTGTGTGATTTGGATACAACTAACACGGACTAACACTGTTTTCAGCAAAATTGCTCTGGTGTCTTGTTTTTTGTGAAGAAAATCAATATTCAGGAAAAATCCCGGAAATATGCCAAAAATCCTATTTTTCCAGAAGACTCACGGAGCTAGAAGACGGAGGGGAGAAAAGTCCAAAGGGGCCCACACCATCCCCAGGCGCGGGCCAGGCCTGGCCGCCCCTGGGCATGGTGTGGCCGCCTCGGACTTCGACTCGAACTCTCCTTTCGCCTACATATACCCACTGACCTAAAAACACACGAGAGTTCAATAATTTCCAGAGAAGAGTTCCGCTGCGCCGCCACCATCAGAAACCGCGATTCGGAACCAGAAACTCCGTTCTGGCACCCTGCCAGGACAGAGAATTGGAGGAGATCATCGTCATCATCATCACCGACGCCTCTCCATCAACCATCCATGATTCCCCCATCCATGTGTGAGTAATCCCCGCAGTAGGTTATGAGGATGTTAGGGATTGGATGAGATCACTCATGTAATTGCATAAGATTGTTAGGGCATGGTGCCTAGTATCTATTGTTAGTGCTTTTTTATATTGTTGCAACTTGTTGTGCTTAATGCTTGTCACTAGGGCCCGAGTGCCATGATCTCAGATCTGAACATGTTATTGGTTCATGATGATATTATTGTTTTTTATCTTACCTGCAAGTTGTATACACATATCGTTGTCTAGAACTCGAGGCCCCAAAGTGACAGCAATTGGGATAACCGGAGGGAATGGTTGTGATGTGAGGATCATGTGTGTTCACAGAGTGTTACTGCTTTGATCCGGAGCTCTATTAAAAGGATCACCTTAATTGCCAGTGGATTCCTTTGAGGCCCTGCTGCAAACGGGCTGGCAGGACAAAAGATGTTGTGCAAGTTTCTCATTGCGAGCACGCACGACTATTTACGGAACACATGCCTATGTACTTGGATGCTTTATCTTTATTATCTGCAATGCCTTTGTCTCGATTATTACATGAATTATCTTGTCCATGTAGCGCCCGTCCATCCATCCCTATGCCTACCGCATTTTAATCCTGCTATTTATTACAATTGTTACCGCTGTCCTTATTTTACTGCTGCTGTTATTTTGCTACTGCTACTACAAAATTGTTACCACTAATAAACTATTGCGAGCAAGACTGTTTCCAAGTGCAGCTGAATTGAAAACTCATTTGTTAAGGCTTATAAATATTCTTTGTCTCCCCTTGTGTCGAATCAATAAATTTGGGCTTTACTTCCCTCGAAGACTGTTACGATCCCCTATACTTGTGGGTCATCACACCACAATCACACAACCACCTAGGGTTTCAAGAACACAAGAGTAATAAGCCCACAAGCTTGAACTCGCTGAATCTCTGAGAAGAACTCAAACCTATGCACCAAATTCAAGAGCAAGTCCTTCACTATCAAATCCATCAAAGCTACAAAAGCTATTGGTGGAATAAGGGAGGAAAAACACAAAAGGAGAACACAAAACTCTCTAGGATCTAGATCCCAAGGATTCATTCACTAAGAAGGAATTTGGTTAGGTGGGGTTATAAATCTAGATCTCCTCTCACAAATCCCTAAAAGGATACAAGAATAATAGAAGTGAAAGGGGAGAGGAAAAACTCTTTAAGGTCAACAAGGAGGATAAAGAGAGAAAAAAGACCAACCAAAGAGCCAACCCCACGAAGTGGAAGAGGGGGGCCTTAAAAAGGTCCTCCCAAATCTTCCTGTTATGCACAGATCCATGCACGGCCGGTAGTACCGCTAGCACCCTGTCAACGGTCAAAAACTATGACTCGTAAAGAGAAAATAGGCATGGCCGGTACTACCGGTGCAACGGTACTTCCGCTCGGTCGGGGCCAGTACTACTGCCTAACTTCCGGTCAACTTCCGCTTATATGCATTTCATAAGATGAAATGTACTGAACGAAAACCAGCCCTCGGCGGAAGTAGGCCAGAACTTCCACCGGTACTACCGACGCAAATAGTCCCCTAGCAGTACTACCGATGGCGCGCAGGAACTACCGGTTCAGGCAACATTAGAAAGCAAAACTTCAATAACTTTTGCATCAAAACGCCAAACGGTATGAAACCAAATTTGTTGGAAAGATAACGACGTGAGAAAATATCAAGTATATATAAGTAAGATACCTCCCTCGGTGTGAAGCCGAGAAACCCGCAAGATAAAAACGCAATAGGGTATGCAAGGAAATTCCATTTTTAATGAGCTAGAGATTGTTATGAATATAACCACAAGCCGTAGATCCTCACATGGACAAGATCAAACAACAAGAATGCAGGGGTTTGAGCTATCTCTGAAAGATGCAATCGAGTCACTCACTCAAGAGCCCCTCTTGATATTATGGTTATCTATCCTAAACCTGGTCTCCCAACTAACAGCATGAGACTGGCAAAAGAGAGAACATATCAATATCATACCTTCATCTTTAAGCATTCCACTTGAGCTTGATGTAGACCGTCTTGTCTTTCTCAAGATGGAACACCTTTCTTGATTGCTCTTGCTCGCTCTTGTTTGATGAAGACTTGCGAATTGCTCCCACATACACTAAGGGAGACCTCTTTCTTGAACTTGTCTTCATCAATCCATGTGATCTTCTAGAGATGGCACATCTTGAGCTTGCAGTTTATTTCTTCTAACTCCATAAGTATGATATATTGAAGATACACATGAGAAACTCCATTTTCTTCTTCAAGACACCCTTAATCTTCTTCTTCATATTCTTCAACATGGTTCCAAAAGGCCCAAAGCCCTTGGACATTGTTTCTTCTTTTTCATTCCGTCTACCATGAAACCAACACATGGTCCAAACGATGCAATTGGATAAAACCTATAAGTTAAAGGTGAGAATGGGGAAAAGCTCGCACCTAATCGAACCCACACCAAGTGATGCAGACTTAGTATTCCAAACCACGCAGATCCAACATATTATTTTACAAAACCGCACAGCACCACACCATGTCAATTTTCGGCCGCACCCACCCCGCCCTGGAAGGACACCGCGGACTAAACCCGCGGGTTCGGCCCGTGGGTTCGTGCAGGTCGCCAGGCAGTTGCTTGTCATGCCTCGAGGAAGGCAGTAGCTGCTGGCATGATAGCTCCGATCGATATGTTTTCTCTTACAATAACTAGCAAACGCTCACGTCCACGTACGTACCGGTACAACAGTAGAACCGTAGGATCCCGACGGCAGCACAAGAACATGGGTCAGTGACTTGGGCGTGTGGTGCTGCAGTGGATTGGAACCACATGTTAGACCGACGAGTTCACACCATTCGATTTCACACTAGACCACACCGCTCCGGTCCTTTTTTTTGCGTGGATCTACACCACACCGCTCCATTTCTGTCTTCAACCCGTTGATGCCCATTCCAAATGGAACCAAGGTAGCAACCACACCGAAAAGCCCACTTTCAGCCGCACCATTCTCGTCTTGACTATAAGTGAAACTCAATTCAAACATTAGTCCATAAAGATTATAATTAATTATCAAAACTACACATGGGGCATACGTGCCCTTTTACAAACGATCTCGCTTCACGATTCCTCGTTAGTGGAGCACGGGTCCTCATCGGCAGACGGCTCTTTCGGGAATGTGGTGTGGAGGACGACAACATGGTTGCGGGCGAGCCCCTCCCTCCGTTGTGGACGCAACGCGGGAAGGCATGCGGCAGCGTGAGCCCCCTTTTGGTGTAGCGGCATGAACCACGTTTCCTCGTATTGTTGGAACAGACCGTGCCGCGTGCCGCGTCCGCGTCGAGCACTGTTGCATCATAGCCGCGTCCGGGAAGAGTTGGACGAGTAATTAGGAAGGGGAAGTTTATATTTGGCGATCTAAAACGTCACTTCATGCTTGTTGGTGAACTTAACTATTCCCTTAGATTAATTAATGCAAATTTGTGTAGATTCTCGCGTGTATCTACATACTACTTACCTCCGTTCCAATGTAAGGCTTTTTAAAAAAAAAGTCAAACTACATAAATTTTACCAAGTTTATAAAGAAAAATATTAATATTTACAATACAAAATCCATACTCTTTAATACATCATGAAACATATTTTCACATGATATCTATATAATATCATAGTTGTTGATATTTATTTAGAAATCTGGTCAAAATTTCCTTAGCTTGATTTTTTTTTAAAAAATATAAGCCTTAAGCTTTGCTTTGGGACGGAGGTAGTAGAATGTTGTACCCAGACAAATCGACAAATCTGCATCAATTAATTTAGAACTGAGGTAATATTGTATTACTCCCTCAGATATTTGTAATATTGTATTACTCCTTCATATGGATCGGACTCATCGGAGGGAGTACTATTTATTCATCCTGAGCCGACAATACAAGACCAATTGTCAAAGGCAGCCTCGGAAAGAAGACAAAAATGAAAATTTAACGAATGTTTTAGGACTGTCGCAAACCAAAAACACCACAGGCAGAGAATACAACTGGAGGTGTGTACTTAAGTTTTAACATGATAGCCAGATAGGTTCAGCTACAGAGTCCACAATGCATAAACGTCGCAAAAATGCGTGAAGCTGGCATCATCTAAGCATCAGGTTCATTCATTCAGCTCCAAAGACCAAGTCTTCAAGTCTCAGGTACATTCATTCAGAAAAGTGGCTGGCTATCAGGCACCTCGGTGTCGTCCAACGGCTCGGTTGGTTTCAGCCTCGCCTTCTTGTAGCTACGAGAGCCTCGGAGGATGGAGTGGATGTCACTCTTTTGTGATCTGAACAAATGGAGTGAAGACAATTCAAGTGTCAGCAAGCTTCAACTCGAAGACCAGAAAAAAGGCCAATCATGTTCGTCTAGTCTAGTCAAGCAGTTCTATCCAAAATGTTAACGCACAGTTACTCACAATGGGGATGGAAGCCGCTACAGCCTACAGTAAAGCTGCTACTGTTCTATATCTGATGTTAATCTATTATCCTCTCCACACAAGATTGATGTACACCATGCAACATTTACACCTGACCGCTTATGTGGCAATATGCTAAACTAGTTCCATTCTACAAATTCGAGAACTTACAATGATACAATGTCGTCATCATCAGGTACTTCACCCCCATCCCAGGCTGCAGATGAAATGCCTGTCAAATGCACATCAGTTAGTCAATTTCCATAGGTGGACCACCGTATCAGATGTAATGTCAGAAAGCAGTTCGTGCACAACCACACTAATATATAACAAACACAAGACAAACAGTAGATTGTGGGCGCCTATCAACGGAACACTAAATCAGAAACAGTAATATTGCATAGCATTCTTAGATACACTTATAACAATACTAAACAAGGAATTTATCAAATTAAGTATTTACAAATGAACGTAGGAATATAACGTTCTTAGTAGTACGAGTTTACTGCACAGTTCTCTAAAGGATATATCAAGCCTTAACTGCATTTTCCTTTTACTTCTTAATTTGTCCGACAGATAAAAACATAACAGATCAGAAGCAGTTGTCTTTTTTTGCAAGAAAAAAGCAGTTGTTTTAATTCAATACCTATTCCATGTGATACTAATAAATGTTCCTACCTGAGCCCGCAGATGTAGATGATGAATTTTCCATGGCAGCCTTTTCACCCATGGTGTTCAATACTTCATCAGAGCTTTCACTTATGGTGTCATCGAAAATTGTGCCCGTGCCTCTCTTACTATCCTTTTTGGATTTGCCCTTGACCTGTTCATAAATTTTTCTTGGAACTTTCCGAACTGCTACTCTAAATTTGTTTGCAGCTGGTGTGCCATAAGCGCTTTCATGCGATGCTTGTGGACTCATGGGAAAACTCTGAACAGGGTTGCTTACAGCATTAGGATTTATACTTGTCCTTCCATCAATAGACACATCATTGTTTGTACTCTTTGCATGTCGCTTTGTCTGAGAAGTAGAGTTCCTTTGTTCTTTGCTAATGTGTGCATGGTCCTTCTCAATGAGCAAATCTGTCTTACTATCAGCACCAAACATGCTTAGGTGGGGATTCTTTTCAAGCGTGCTATCACGTGTGGCATTTTCTGTCTCCTGTTGCAGCATACTACCATTCTGAATAACTTTATCGGTGTTTTCATTTGCATAGTCATGCTCAATTCTTCCCGTCTGCGCATCAGAATGCATCAAATCTTGTGTACAATTATCAGTGTCCTGATTACCACCATTAGGATTTTGAGACTTGGGTTTGAGCAAATCTGGTTTTGTTTTGCTCTTCTTTTTCCCCTTGGCTTTCTTCACATTACCATCTTCTCTGTTCATATTTTCTGCTGAAACAGAGGGTACGCCCACATTGCCAGTACCAAAATGATCAGCTAATCTAGTTTTATCTGTATGAACATCAGATGCTGGCAGATCATTTGGTTCAATACTACCAGCATGTTGAGACTCTGTATCTGCTTTTCTTTTGCTTTTCTTTTTGCCCTTTACTACTTCCCTTATAGTATCATCATTGTTTTTTGCAGAATCAGATGGGCCATTCGTCGCACTGGGGTTAAAATGGTCAATGAAATTGATTTTGCTGTTATCAGGATGAACTGCTACATAATCATTTGGTTCAACAGCATCAGAAGAACCTTCAGGAATAACTGCTCCCTGTTGAGCCCTGGAGTTCATGAAATCTGCATCGGAACCATTCTTGGAAGATTTTTTCCTGCCCTTTTGGGCATTATTAGGCTTGTCAAGTGGGACAGTTGTGTAATCTTTATGAACTACAGGTGATTCTACTGGAGCTCCTACTGTCTTGTCATTATTATGGGTCCCACCAATGTTAATTACATGTTTTTCCTGGCTATCTTCCGCAAACTGATTTTCATGTCCATGTGTGGAATGATTAACTTCCTCTATTTTAGGAGTCCGAGTCTTTGAAGACCTTTTGCTTTTCCTCTGTATTATTTGACCAGTACTTGCAGAAGCATCGCTTGCAAAACCTCCTTGAAACAATTCGGCTTTGGTGCAATTTTCTCCTTTCAAGTCCTCTGCAGGAGCATCTCTGACTTGCTCACCCAAAGACTGGATAGATTTACCACTATCAGTAGGAACATGCTCTAAGGAAACCTTATTTCTCTGACGCTTAGTGGATTTGGTTCTTCCATTAGCTGGCACTACTGTTTTCTCAGTCAAAACGTCTTTAACAGCACTGATGTTTTCATCAGGTAGACCGGACAGGTCAAGTACAGTTGACAGTTTTTTCACTGGTTTTCCTTCAGACTTATGACTAGGTGAGCTGATGCAGGGATCAGATTGAATAGCTGATGAGGGCAATGCGTCACCAGCACCACCTTTGGTTTGTTCCGTTAACGGATCTCCATTCAATGCCTTACTTAAGTTGTCTGTGCATCTTAAATCTGCCAATACCTCATTAATCATATTTGTTGTTGCTAGATCCACAGTTTCATCAACCTTCCTGCAGTCACTAACTGTTGCTTCTCCTATAGTGCCTGGTGTAATCAATCTAGATGGTTTTGTCACATCTTGAGTAGGATCATCCTTTGAAGACTCCAAGTGGCGTTTCTTCTTCTTTTTTCTCTTCCCATCACCATTAGAATCCTTTATTACATCAAAATTCCCTTGCTGCACATTGCTTGGATCATTTACATCCGCACCCTGATTAGAAACTATAACCGGTTCCACCACATTCTCAAGCCTGCACTGATTTTTTTCATCAGCTGTTTCTTCTCCTATATTGCCTAGTGTTATTTGCTTTGCATCTAGACAGTGGGTACTGGTGTTCTCTGTTGATGTTGCATTCATAATGAATCCAGATGATTTCGTCACATCTTGGGTAGGAACATCATTTGAAGACTCAGTGTTATGTCTTCTCTTTTTCTTCCGCTTTACATCATCATTTGGATTTTCTTTACAATCCCCTTGTTTCAGATTGCTTGCAGTCTGTCGCTTATAAGGGTCATTTACAATCTCCTGCTGAGTAGAAATAATGTCTGATTTGCCTGCTTTCTCGCTATACCTACACTGGTCTTTTGCTTCAGCAGTACCCATGGAAGTTAGGCCAACTGAGCTAGCCTTCTTTGATTTCTTGCAGTTTTTCTCTTGAGAAATATTATCTACTGTCTCCAAGAAATCCTTGCATGCGTCAACTGCGTTTTCATCATGATCCCCATCACTGATTCCTTCAGCAGATTTTTCTTCACCAGCTACAACTTTGCATGTGGAAATACTGATGTCTCCAACGACCAAATTTCTATATCCTTCATGTACAAGACCGATATTACTTTGGTCAGCAGCTAGATCACTAGTTGCTTGAGCATCAGTCCCCAATTGAACACGCTTGGTCACTTGGCTTACACTATTTAGTGGTGATGACGAAAGAAGCATGTCAGCTGGTATGGCCTTTGTTTTGTCTCTGCTGGTCATTTCGATGTCAGATGCACCATCACCTGGGTGATGAAAAAGGAAAACAATTATTCAGTACTGATGCATAGCTAGCTAGAAAAACAAGAAATTCGATTTATAGTTCTTGGAATTCTAAGGGAACTTTAGAACACCGACAAATGCATGTAATTTCTAATGCTCCAGTTTTGCATTCCTCCAGGACATGGACCAGAGGGCCACAGTTTCAACACAAAACACATACTTTATAAAATCTAGCATATTCTTGAAATCTTCATAGCCGAATTCAAGCACGAAGAGGATGCCGCACTCGCATCAGCTAAGTTCCAAACAAACGCCAGTAGATAAAAATAATATCGTATTGTAAAAGAATCCAGGGGCGTTACTACCTATGGTTTTTGGTACCTCCACTGCTCCTGTTGATGACCCTGTCATTTGTCGAGCAGAAACATCTTTGGAAGTGACCAAAATACTCTTTTTTCTTTTCTTATTCTTTCCAGTAATTATTGGATTTTCTAGTTGGACTGAATCTTCTTTTACGTTTCCATCCATTTCCTGCTGAAAAGAAGTATTTGAAAGCACCTCACAAGAATTAGTGTTAGTTTCCACATCTCTGGTCCTAGAATCATAGGTTTCTCTAATAGGATCTACAGCTGATGTGTCAAAAGAACCAGTCACTCTAGCCTTTTTGCGACCCTTTTCTTGAGAGAGATCATCTAGTGCATGAAGCTCTCCCAATGTTTCCTCCCTTATTCCCATTTGCTTGTCACCAGAAACAAAACCTAGTTCACGGTCTCCAACATTATGCATAAGGTCTTCCTCTCTTGCGTGTACCTCCTTTCCAACCAGGGTCACGTTACTTTGATTTGCCAATCCATTGATGTTTGCCACAGATGTTGAATTAACATAAACCCCTTCAGTTTGATCACCATGTTTCTTCCCTTGCTTGTAGCTCTCTGAATTGTCAATAGCTAGAACAGAAATTGTCCGTACATCTGTCGCCATGCTTACTTGTGTGCTATTTCTTTCTATATTCCGTTTTGACGAGGATGGCAGATGCACATCATGTGCATGAACATTAACCAAAACTGCAGCATCTTCACCACCTTAAAAGGCACACGAAATATTAATTTAAAATACCTCAAAGTAAACAACAAGGGAGATCAACATCTTTAGCAGGTTCGACCTCATGTCTCAAGAGTCAAGAGAACTGTGAGCAACAGAACTACTTCAAATTTACATGCATATTGAAAAGAATTTAATCATATGACACGAGAAAGCAAGTTATTGACTTGAGAGTTGAGAATGCCTAAGAAATTCATGATCTGCACTGAAACAACTTTAAGTTGATGTTGATGCCAGGGTTTGATACAAAGATTTGCTTGAGCAAAAAAACTGAATGATCAATTCAAGTGAATAGGTAACTAAGTATACTCATCATAACACTTTAACCAACAATAAGAAAACTACAGAGCAGTACCAATGTTAGCTTGCCTTGATAATTAATAGGATTCAAATGTGACAGTAAATGCTAATTCAATACCTTCCAGTATTGTAGAAAGCTTAGCACTTGATTTCCTTCTGCCCTCATCTCTGCAGTAGCGTGTGTCCGTCTCTGCAGCTGTCATCTTGACATGCAGAAAGTACCCAGCCTTAACTTTCGCAAATGCACTCCTCACTACCATCGAATCAGAGAGGTGATACATTGCACCCTTCCGTAGTACCTAGCGGAAATAATGACACGTTTAGAAAACTTCCAATACACTTTTCAGGGTCTCCAGATTGCACATGCTAACTGTATGGAGTTCCGAAACAGCATGTAATTCAATCAAGAACCATTAAGGGAAAAGGAATGAGCTGACCATCAGACTCAGGATAAACATCTTTCCATAATCAGAATTTGTGTAATATATTCAATCAACTTAGTAAAATTCGATAACCATCTATCACATCATGAAAGAAACCAGAACTTTTTACTAAACTTAATCCCCAGCAGGCATTTCAAGGACCACACACACTGAAATATGACTTCACAAAATCCAAAAGAGATCTTTGTAAACAGCAAAGCCAAGTTAGGTATCTTACACAAAATCACTGGTAAATATAACTTAACCGCACCAATTGTAATAATTAACCGGAAGTACGGAACAATGCAGTCAATGTAACATGATGTACATTTGTTGGTAGCTGCATCACATTGCACTCAAAGATATCGACATGTCTCTCACATTCCGAATTTTACAAAATGGAGAAGAAACAAAACATAACTGCACAAAGAAATTACACGGTAAAACAACCCAAAACTACAGGTTCCATGGCGAGATTTATGGACCGTTTAGTGGCATGCGCCCAGCTGATCACAGACCAATTCAATAAAACGTACCCACGGGCTAAACAATCTGACTTTTCTTAAACCTAAAAGAACACTGAACAAAACCTACAGTGGAACATACACAGACAAGGAAAACTCCATTTCAAACTAGACGTGAAATCAAAGCGGCCACGATGAGCTTATTACATTCAGACAAAAAAAATCATGCAAAAGTATTAAGACGATCAAAGGCATAAATCAGAACCTGAAAGGACTTCACGGAGACGGTGCCGAGGTCGGGGAAGGCGGCGGCGTGCTCCACGGCCACTTGCGCTGCGCGGGGGCAAAGAGAAAAACGAGTGTCAGATAAGGTTCTGTCGGCATCAGAGGAGGACAGGAGGCGGCGAGAGGCGTACACTTGAGGCCGCAGATGGTGGAGTCCGCGGCGACGTTCAAGGCGAGGTGGGTGCCGAGGTCCGTGTCAAGGAACAGGGATATGTGGCCGCCCCCGCCGGCGGAGAGCGACTGTGGAGGGTGCGGCGGCGACGAGGTGGCCATTGCTGGGGTGCGGCAGCCGCCAGTGGAGAAGGGGGGAGAGAGCGACGGAGCGGCGTATTTTGAGGGTGCGTTTTTGCCTTTTGGGCTTACCCCTCCGTTTTACTTTCTAAAAATTCATTTTTTTTCAGGTTATCTTTTTTTCTTTGAGGGAATTTTTCAGGTTATCTTAGTTTTCCTTCCTTTTCAGGTTACCAACACCTTTTTATCAACTCGGTGCCTCACACGCGAATTATCTACGGATCATTTGTTGGTTTTGCATAGAATGAATGGATACGAGAATTTTTTGTACTCTTCCCGTCTCAAAATAAATATTACAAGTTTGTTGAAAATTTGGATAAATCTATATATTAAATAGAATTTAGATTTATTCAAATTTTAACAAATTTAAGACGGAAAAAGTATTGAAACTTACTTCTATCAATTTGAAACAATTAGAAAAGTCTAAAAGTAAAACCCTTTATTTTAAAGACAAAGGGCAATGGATCAGGCGACAACGGATTTTCAGCAGACCGTATAAGAAGCTCAAGAAGCTCTGAATAGTTATTTGAATACCGAACTACATTTTCGTATAATTCATGCTAGCAAATCGCAAATGTGTCTTACATTTTAAATACTAATTCTATTTAAATCAGTCGGTTTGCGGTGATCCGCATGCAATCTCCAAGGCCTATCTACTTGCTTTATTCGTTTGGGGTAGAAGCTGCATCCAACGGTGTCCCAAAAAAAAGTTAACATTAAATTTATAAAAAGAAATGATAGATAAAAATATAAACATATATTAACAAAAAAATTGTTCAGCTTAAAAAACAAAACATTAAACACCCTACTTAGTAGGGTGTGCTAGTGGCGGTGACAATGACAGTGGCGGACGGCGCCCTAGTTCTCGTCGATGACGATGAAAATCTGCGGCAGCGGTCAAACTTCTTCAGCCAGCCAATGATGGAGATGGTGGAAAGATTCTAGGTAACCTTTTTTTTACACAAACTTCAAAAGTTCTAATTTTTTTTGGAAAAATACATGCATGTAGCAAATTGTGTGCTCTAGCGGTGTGCGAGTTTTCAGCTCAAAACACTTTATATTTTAGGCTCAACAAAAATGGAAAAATCATACAAAAAGGCAAAATCATTACACTAGTTCACCGATGACAAAAACTTAATTTTTTATTTTTGCCGAGTCTAAAATACAAAGTATTTCAAGCTAAAAAATTGTCAACCATAGAGCACATAGTTGACTACATGTAGATTTTTCCCTATTTTTGTGAAACTTTTGAATTCAACATTTTTTAATTCCAAAATCCAGACTTACTAGAGCCCGAATACCATAACGCCATTCTAGGGACTAGTGTTCTTTCTTGTATAACTGTTTGTTTCAAGGGGTTGTTTTCTTAGAGATCTTGCATTATAAATTGCAACTAATTCATGCAACTTGCCTAGAGTTGAAAAATAGGTTTCCGTTTCACTATATTAAAATATATATAGCGACCATAATTCAACCATGAGAGTCTCGAAATGAAAGAAAATGCTAGGGCATCGGCAAACACACATCCAAGAGAAAGACAAAGGAATAAACAAAATGGAGACAGAGACGGTTCAACTAAACAAAGGCAACCCACAATCGATGCGCCCTCCTAAGGAGTTCCACCTCGCTCCTAGCAACTATTCGTCAAGCACCAAGCAACACCTTCAAAAGGAAAGCCAGCACTATTTCCCGGACAAGAGAATGGTTCTAGGGTTTCTCCCAACACACAAAGGGAAGTGGTTGACGGGTAGCCAGGACACCCTTCTAGAAGGAAAGGTGTCGCCCTCGGTGCCACCTGAGGGTGGCACCGCGTTAGTATCGGTTGAGCCGACAAGGATTTCTCCCAAAAAAAACTCTATCCACAACCCCCCGATGGATCCATTTGCACTGGAGCCCCATGAGGTCGAGGCCTCGCCACCACCAAACTTGTCGTCCAAGAGCATGCGCAACTATGATCACGAAGCCGCTAACATTGTCTCACCAAAAAAATCGTCGCGAGGTCCAAAAGACATATGCGAAAAGTAGCTCGAATCGAAACCCGCGGTACCACGGCCACACGAGAGCAAACTTCCTCCACCACCAAACACAATAGTCGACCAGACATGGCCGCAGGTACACCAGTCCCAGTTGGGTCCGGCCCGGCCCATCGGGCCTGTAAAGCCCCCGCAAGGGCACACCAGTCCCAAGAGGATCTGACTGGGCCTAGATAGACCCATAAAACCCGCAACCACGCTTCAACATGTGGGTCGTGGTCGCTGCCGAATCTTGCACAAACCACTTTGCCTGCCGTCGACAAATCAAACGGAATGCAAGGGCCTGCCCATGACCTAGATCGGGTCGATCGGGACCTAAGGGCCCCAATCTGGGATGGCATGGCCTGATCAGCGATGCCATGCCATGATTGTGCCTCCACGACTGCGCCTTCCAGCTGAAGCCTAGTCGACGCCATCCTATGCACACCGCCGCCGGGGGATGGGTCCTCGACCCTGCCACGGAGCCATGGGGAATGGCGAACCGCCGGCTGATAGCTGTGAGATTCTACACATTTTTTATGGCTTCTATCAATGGTTTTCGTTTGGATTTGATGGTTTTCCCGCTTTACCTAACGCTAATACTTCGGTAGCGGAGAAAAATTGGTTTTTAATCTATGTTTCAGGTTCTATACGTCAACAGAGGGATTTAACAGCAAAAACACAATATTCAGGCAAAAATAAGCAAGTCTCTTTTTGGAAGCAGTCGAGGAGAATTCGCTGCAAGTTTAACCATAACTATACGATCCGCATCCGTGTAGTTGCCGCCGTATAGTTGCCATATCCTTTGTATTATTAAAAGGGACAATTTCCGTGAAGAGGCTAAGGTTGAAAACAGAACACACGAGCTGCCACACCATCTATAAGGGAGAAAGAAGGGATTCAGAGAAGAAGGGGAAGACGTTCTTCATCTCTCTCCACGATCTTCGATATCTAGCTACCACACCTCCATAGCCATTACTTGTTTTTGAGAGAGAGATAGAGAGAGATCTCCACTTTGCAAGGTTAGGGTTTGAGATTGTTCTTCCTATCTTGAATTGTGTTGGATTTGTTTCTATTTTTTATTGTGGATCTCCATGGTAATATCAAGAAGAACTCCCTTTATTTAATTATATTGATGATGTTTTCTTCTCTCATGTGTGAGTAAGTTTCCTTGGGCGTGGGAAATGTAGAAAATTGGTGAGATGTGATGTGCCTACACAATTTCCATCAAGTTTGTGGTTAATTCTAATTGCTATATTGTGCGTGCTTGACTATCTGTGGGATGCTTAATGCCCGTTGTCCAATTAAGGGCCCAGACAACTTGATGCTTTGCTCTACTTTTTTTTGGAAAGGAGTATATACTAATATCAGAAGATACCAGTTACGCCCAGCCTTTGCAACAACGCATTGCTCTAGCGGCCACACGGATGCACATAGCCAAAAAGAGAAAGAAAAATTACAAAAAAAAGAAAAGTCCCGCTACAGTGATTCATTCATTGAAACAACAGTACTACCACCACCAAGACAGCACCAGAAGTCCAGCTTCTCCAAAAATGACGCCTCCAAGAAGGGAACGGTGCACAAACATCGACATTGCCCGATCAAAGATCTAGGTTTTCACCCTGAAGAAAGTTCGCGCTCTCAAAATAATACCTTCAACATGGCCATTGCGAGGCACAACCAATTAAGACCAGACCCTAGGTTCTCACCCTGAGAGGTAGGACCATGAACCTCTCCTGTGTAGTCGCCCCCACTTGCATGCCACTCCTCCAATTCACAAGTTACCTAGCAAATTCCTCATCACCACCCAGACTCGAACCACCATTGTCTATCCTCAGATCTCGGTCTCCATGAATTTCTCCGTCAGCACCATGGAACGAGAACATGCCCCATGATAATAACAGCCAACAAAGCTTCGAAGCACACCCTCTGAAACCAAACGGTCAGGGTAAAACATGGGTGCGTACGACCGAATTCAATCCTTCCAGCAAACTCACAGCATGATAGTATTTATGGAGTTTGCCGGTGGAGCCTTCCGGAACACGACACAAAAACCAGATCAATGGAGACCAACATCCGGCGGATCATCGTCTTGGTTTGAGAGGGATCCAGGACCACCTCCTTTATTGAAACCGAGCCAGCAGCCCCCACGCCACCCGCCAGAAACTAGCAGGATCCGCCGCAAGACGGCAAGACCACCCGGCTGACCATTCCGACGAATAAGGAGGCCACCACCACCATGCCGGGGGCAGATGCCCCAAGTGCCCTAGTGTCATGGACAAGGCCCGGGTCACCTAGGCGCCGGCGTCGAGGCTAGGCCCAGATCCCCACCACCACCTGCCCCCATCTGGGCCGAGGATCACCGACCGCCGCTCGCCACAACACCACCGCCAAACCAGCCGGGACGAACATTGTCGCCTTCCCGCCAGATCACGATCAGGGATGCCGCCGCTGCCACGCCCCCAGGTCTTTGCCTGGCGATGATCCATGCAACGGTGGCGGGAAGGAGAGACCACGGGAGGAAGGGCTCGGCGGGGAGGGGAGGCCGCCCGGCATGGCGCGGCACCGCCACGCGGGTGCAGGAGGAGAAGGGGTCGGGAGGTACTTTCTCGGGAGGAGGTCTCAGGATTTCTAGATCGCTTTGTTCTACATAGATAGAATCTTGTTTGCTAGCAGACCGGTGACCATCGAGTGACATGGGGATATCAATGGGAAACTAGTTTAACTTGAGGATAACGGGGAACCACCGAGCTTATTGCATTAGTCTGATCTAAGGAGCTTAATTGCTAAGCAACCTGAAGGATCTTAATCGTCTAGCGACTGGCCATGGTAGTGGTAAACATGCTAGTAGGATTATTGAAGTTGGGATGAAATCTACCAAGAGGAGTTCCGGCTAATTATGGGTTGCTCGCCTACACACGTACTTATAAAATTATAATTGTTATACTTATCACTCATTCACTGGCACATTCACTGTCACCATGAACTGAAACTCCTCGTGCCTATTTCATCATCTACAGAAAACAACAAAGAAATCGTCCTTTACTTTTTATGCTTTTTATTTCAGCAGTTTATATTTTAGTTTTTTTAAGTACTTCCATTTACACCCAAATTTCATTCTTATTCTCAACACTTGCATTCAATTCACTCGAAGACTTGTGACAACTTCGGGTGCGACAGAGACTTCACCAATAAACATTTACCTTTGGGCTCCCTGTGGAATTGACATATGAACTTCGAAACTAGCTATAAACGATATGTGCACTTGCAGTCATCAAGCTATTTTCTGGCGCCGTTGTCGGGGAGCTAAGCGCTAAGTGTTTTGTCTCTTGACATTTCAGGTGTTACTGTTACAAGATGTTCACCTTAGGATACAAAGGGTCTACACGCTCTGGTAGGGCTTATCTACCAGATTATTTTGAACGCGTGCCTACTCAGAGGCGCAAGGAAATCATTAAAAAACTTTTAAGATCGAATAGAGTTGAAGTTGATAACCTAAGTGACTTCATGGAAATAATTTCCATTCATAAGACAACACCCAAGAAATCTGAGAAGACTCTCAGAGAATATAGTGCTCCAAACTCTGCATTTCTTAAACAACCTATAGAATTTCCTAATCCTGGAGTTAGGGAATATCGATTTGACGGTGAAATTATTTAAATTTTCAAGGAAAAGGCTTTCAGTGGAAGGGAAGATGAGGACCTAGGAAGTCATCTTAGAGTGTTCGACGATGTGATAACATCACTTGGACCAAAAGGCTTGCCAAGAGAATTCTCTCGTTTGAAATTATTTCGTTGGTCTCTCAAAGATAAAGCTCTAGACTGGTTATATTCTCTCACTCGCCATTATATTAAATGTTGGGAAAACTGCATCGTCAAATTCATAAACAGGTTTAATCCTTTTGCAAAGGTAACAAAACTTAGAAAGAATATAGGCAAATTTAGTCAAAACGTGGGAGAAAACTATCCACAAGCCTGGGGAAGATTTTTTGGAATGATCAATAGTATCCCTAATCATGGCTATTCTGAGACAACTGTTTGCCACTTATTTTACCATGGTCTTAATACCCAATGCAGAGAATTGCTAGATTCACCGGCAGGAGGATCGATAAATACCTTAACTATTAAATCATGTTTGGAATTAATGGCTACTAGGGCTAAGAATGATTCTTTATATAATCCTGATTTTGTCACTAAGCCGGAAAAGGGAATACTTCATATAAATCCTGATCTTATGCCTGAAGTGCATAAAACCACGAAAGAAAAGGTATACCTTCGGAGCTTGTCAAGGAAAACAAAGTAGATTTATTACAAGTTTTAACTGAAGAAGATGAAACTAGAAAAGTTTTTCAAGAATAGAAACATCGACATACAAAGTCTTATAATAACTTGCATAAGCAATTTCAAAAACATAAAAAGATTTTGACCGAACTTACAGAAAATTATGAGGAGATTGGCCAAGAAATAAAATTGTTTAACAAGTACCTTAGTATGATTGAAATCCAATGTGAACAAATAGCATCTGGTTATCAAATTTTTCTTCGTGATGATGTAAATATTCTTGTTTTTACTAATGTTGTTACAAGGAGAGGTGCAGTTATTAAAGGACCATTAGGACCACCGGAATATGAGGTTGAAAAAGACCGAAAGAAAAAACCTTACTTAAAGCAAGTCAGGAAGATGGTACATTGGTGGATCCTCGAGATGAGAATGCTCAAGACACACAAGATCAAACCTTGGAGGAGAAGAATGATGCACAAGATGACAGTTATAATTCTGATGATACATTGGTGGATCCTCGAGATGAGACTGCTCAAGACACACAAGATCAAACCTTGGAGGAGAAGAATGATGCACAGGATGACAGTTATAATTCTGATGCAGTAACTGTTGATCTAGAAGAAGAAAAAGACACAAGAAAAGAAGATGAAGTTGTTGTAGTATAGAAAAATAAAAACGATAAGCAACAACAAAAGAAAATTACTAAAGAGCCTTATCCTCCACAAAAGGTAAAAGATAAAGGTAATAAACTTCTATTTCCAGATCGCAAAAACAAAGCACCGGATCTAGTAATTTATGATTCTTTCGCAAAGGCACTTAATAAACTTCGTTTAGAAATTCCATTTGCCGATGCAATAAAAGTGCCTGATTATGCTAAATTTCTTCGTGACATTCTTAATAGAAAGAAAGAGATAACTGAAACTATTGCCATGGTGACTAGTTACTCTGCTAATGGGATATTATTGTCTAAGTCGGGAGATCCCGGTATACCAAGTATTTTATGTTCAATAGGCAAAACTAATATTCATAATGCCTTATGTGATTTAGGTGCAGGAGTTAGTGTAATGCCATACTCCCTCTATAAAAAGCTAGGATTAGGGGAATACTCCCCCACTTCTATCACTTTACAGATGGCTGACAAATCCACTAAACAACTTATTGGTATGATTGAGGATGTTCTACTTAGAATAGATGAGCATGTTATTCCCATTGATTTTATTATTCTCGAAATGCCGGAGGATGAAAGATTATCTATAATACTTGGAAGACCTTTTCTTAGTACTGCAGGAGCATTAGTTGATTGTGCTATAGGGAAAATAATTTTCAACGTTTATGATGCTAAAATAATCTGGTATTTTCCAAAGAAACTAGAAGCAGGAGAGAGGTATGTTCTAGCAGCAAAACAAGTTCATGTGGTAAGTACCTTTGATAAAGGTCAACCGAAGGTAAGAATTCGAGAACAGAAAAGAGGTTGAAATACTCAACCATCCTCAATAAAATGCTTAATGGGAGTCAACCCATTATTCCAATAAAAATAGATTGGAATTAGATAATAAAATTGTTCATTGTCTTCCTACAACTTTTTCACATACATTTTTGCGGAAGCACGCCCGTAAAGATGCAACTGTAAAAAAGTAGCAGAAATATCGACGAAACAAGCATAGATTTAGAGTAGAAAATAAAGTTCGAGTTTTATCTGTAGAAACTAGCTCAATATTATTGTCCAAATAAAAAATGCATCTCTAAAATTTTTGGTGAAAAAACATGTTATAGTAGGCTTAACGACCAACTATACGACCAGAATAAAAATTTCCGTCGTATAGTTGCGACCGTATAGTTATTGACAAATTCTCAAAACTTAGGGTTTGGATATAGAAAGGTTGACGACCAACTATACGGTGGGACCATCTGGCCGTATAGTTGAGATCTGGCAAAGGGAAACCCTAACCCTCGCCACCGCCACAACTATACGGCGGGAGCTATCCGGCCTGGCTGTATAGTTCCCGTCATATAGTTTGGTCTGGCCACTTAAACAGGTCGGTGCAGGGCCATCTTATTCCTCCCCTCATTATTTCTCTCAACCTCTCTCTCTCTCTCCAAAACTCTCAAAACCTCTCAAGAACTCTCAATTCTTCGCGCATTTCATTTGTTTGAGTGGGGGAATCGATATATTGGTATGTTTCTCTCCATATCCATGATTTATTTTCAGAATTCCATGGTTGAAATCTTCTCATTGAATTAGTTGATGAACTCAACCTTGATTGATTTTCTACTTTAATTTCTCACATTAGTATTGAATTCCTCCACATATAATCGCTCATATATCATGTAGAAACTATATGCCTAAGGTTTTATGTTCAAATTTCTCAGTGCATCAAGATGAACAAGCTCGGTAGTGTTTTTCGCAAGAGCAAGCGCCAACATGGTGAGGGCCGGGGCTCCGGGCTGAGCTCGACAACAAGTATGCCATGGTGTTGGCAAGTAAGGTGCTGCACACACGATGGGCCGACAATGGCTTCCTCAACTCAACCGGGTTGAAGGGGCACTTCGACTACCTGTGTGCAAATGCAGGGCTCGCTGGCCTCGCCAACGCCAGCCACCACACTTACGAAGGGCTCACCCATGAGTTCATCTCCTCTTTCTACGACGAATACATGGAAAAAGGTAATGCATGCATGATAAATTTCACCGTTAACCAACGGTCATATCAAATTACCTATCAACAATTTTGTGATGCTTATGGATTCCCTCAAGAAAAGGAACCAACTGTTCCAAACTTGTATAGCACCTCGAGTGCAAGTGCTTGGGAGGTTGTTTCTGTTCATGGTGGTAGGGACTTCTACCAGAAGAAAATATCCACCATCTAGAACACAGCCATATGTTACTTTGCTATGTTTCTTGATAACACCTTGTTAGGAAGAGGAGATACCGGCTCAATGGCCAACGCAGATATGGCCATGATCACCAAGGCACTCTTACCTGGTACGCCACAAAGTCCCACTCCTGCAGCTCTATTTATCTAGCACCTCCGCCACCAGAGCAACAAAACAAAACGTGATATTCGTATCGGTGGGATGGTAACCCACCTAGCCCAAGCACTTGAAATTGCAATTCCTATTGCACAACCTGTTGATAGCTCCATACTTATGGATGCTAGATATGTTACTGCTTGTGTCTTCCTCTGTGTTTACTGAGTTAATAGAAGGCTCCGAGCCTATCGGTTTGGTTATCTTAATGATGTGCAGGAGGGTCAGATACCATTGCCTTGCCCGCAAGCCTTCGAGGTTCAAGGAAGGGACAACTGGATCCTCACCAAGGATCAAGTGACTGAAATTATGGCGGAGCTCTATCCGGACTCCGATGAAGAGGAAGAAGGAGGGTAGTGATACGTCGTAAACGTATCTATAATTTTTGATCTTCCATGCATGTTTAGTATCTACTTTGCTATGCTTTGTCTACACTTTGAGGTATTTTTATATATTTTTTGGGACTAACCTATTAACAAGATGTCGTAGTGCCAGTTTCATGTTTTCTGTTGTTTTTGGTTTCAGAAAAGCTAATAAGGAAATATTCTCGGAATTGGACTGGACAAAAGCCAAAGTCAATATTTTACCGGAATGAACACAGAGACCGCAGGGCAGCCGAAGGGGCGCCACAGGGTGGCCGCACCCCCTAGGCGTGGGTCCACCCTAGGCCGCACCAGGGCAGGGTGTGGCCCCCCCTGGCCGCCCTCCTGCCTTGTCTCTTCGCCTATAAAAGCCCTCTGATGCCAAAACCCTAAGTACCCGATCAGATCTCCACGAAACAGTCCGTAGCCGCCGCCACCATCGTCCTAGATCGGGGGATCTGAAGCTCTTCCCGGCACCCTGCCAGAGGGGAGAGATCATCCCGGAGGCCTTCTTCATCACCATGCCAGCCTCCGGTATGATGCGTTAGTTGTTCACCCTTGGACCATGGGTCCATACAGTAGCCAGATGGTTGTTTCTCCTCCTTTGTGCTATCATGTTTAGATCTTGTGAGCTCCGTTCATGATCAAGATCATCTATTTGTAATCATACATGTTATGTTTGCGGGGATCCGATGGATATTGAGATACTATGTCAGATTTATTATTGATTCTATCATGTCTGTGTTATTTGTGATCTTGCATGCTCTCCATTTCTAGTAGCTATCTTGGCCAAGTAGATGCTAGTGACTCCAAGAAGGAGTATTTATGCTCGATAGTGGGTTCATGCCTTTGCTAAATTTGGGGAAGTGATTGGAATCTCTAAGGTTGTAGATGTGTTGTTGCTACTAGGGAGAAAACAACAATCTTTTGTTCATGGAAAAATTGTATTGTTTACTTTACACACATTGCTTAAAGCAATAATCTGTTGCTTGCAACTTAATACTAGAGGGGGTTCAGACGATAACCTGAAGGTGGATTATTAGTCATATATGGAGTTGGATGGCGGTCTATGTATATTGTTGTAATGCCCAATCAAGTCTCATAGGAATCACAAATGTCTAGTATTTGCATTGTTATGCCTTGCTTAGTTCCTGTCAATTGCCCCGCGGTAATTTGTTCACCCAACATGTTATGTATCTTATGGAGAACACCTCTAGTGAACTGTGGACCCTGGTCCAATCTTTACCATTATTACATCATCTACTGTTACTGTTTACTTTCTGTAAGCAGCCACTATCTTCCACACTATATGTTTAATCCTTTGTTTTCAGCAAACCAGTGAGATTAGCAACCTCATGTAAGTTGAGGCAAAGTCTTGAGTTTGTGTTGTGCAGGATTCCAAGTTGTTAGCAACACCTTAGAGTTGTTTTCTTGCTCCTATTGGTTCGATAACCTTGGTTTCATAACTGAGGGAAAACTTATTGTTGTGCTCATCATACCTTCCTCTTAGGGTTTCCCAACGAAGCTCTATAGTGATCTGAGCTCATCAGGCAGCAGGAAGAGCAGGAGTAGCAGCAAGAGCAGGAGTACAATCCATCTTGGGAAGGAAAACAGCTGGAGGAGCAGCATTGGGACCAATGGCCCAATCTGCCACAACAGCAACATGGATTCAACAATGTCCCCTATCAAGAATTTTTGCAGCTCAACCAACATGTTGGGGAGATCGATTAGACTCTTCATGGAGTTAGTGATGGTGTGAGTGCTTTAACTCACACCTTTGGTAACTTCATGACCTACTTCCCCTACTACTACCAGCAGCACCACCAGCCGCCGCCAAACAACGGCAACAACTAAGCATAGCAATAGCCTAAGCCTGAGGGAGGTTTTGAAAAAGCTCCAAACTTGCATTCATATTTTTATTTCTTCTTTTGATTTGTTTTATTTTCCATGAATAGCATGTTTAGTTTCAGCTTGCATTATTAAAACTCAAAACACAAAAAAATTAGTGTAACTTTCAATTGCAATTTGTTTATTTGTTTTTCTCGGAGATTGCTCAATTTTAGGTGACTTGGCAATAGGGAAATATAGAGAAGATTCGACTCAAGTACGAGAACGAAGCAAGCAAGAGGAGGTATCATATTCCTTTCATCACCTCTCTTGCAATTTTAAATTGATCCTATAATTATTTACTCGCTTGCACTTGAGTCACTCCCCACCTAGCTTGTTATCTTATAAATTATATTCCCTTGCTAGTGTCCACTTTTAGCCTTTAAACCTTGAGCAATGAACTTGGTTAAATATTTCCAACATTTTTACAACAAGAAAAAGCATCCGAGAGATGACTTGAGTCCATGTTTAGCCCAAAAGATTTGATTTTAGAAATTACTCAACCCCATTGAGCTTAATGTAAATAGAATCGATAGCACTCTTGAATGAAATTGTCTGATAAAATGGATACTTCGAAGTAGTAGAGATTATGCCACTGCTTTTTTAATAATTATAGTAGGATATTTCTTTACGCGTGTCACTACAAATACTGTCGTACTCCATGAGGAACTATTAACTCCGCTGGCCAATGAACGATCTAAATGTGGGAAGCCACTTGATTTCGGCTATGAGTTATGTAAACGTCCGTAGCTGCAAAGCTATGACGTGTAAAAAATTTAGTCTCCTCGTGGTTTTACGTTCCAAGTGAAGTTGTAGTACTCCTGTGACCCACTATTGCTCAACAGCTATCTATTGGCATGGTCACGAGTGCGCAACACAACCCTAATTAACATGTTAAAAACAGTGGCATGATTTCTCTATGAAAAGAGTTGAAGTTTTTGAAAAACAAGGAAAGGAAAAAGTTGCTTTGAGAGTCTTGAAATTTTGATGTAGGAGTAGATGAGTTTTTCTTAAATTAAATATTCTTGGAGCAAACTTGAGTACTCTTAATTGATTAAAGGAACAAGAGCAAAAAGTTTTCATCTTTCAATAAGAGAGAGACCAAAAAGATTTGTTTCACTTTCCTAGCTAACTCTCGACACTCGCTTGTGCATATGATTTATTTGCTAGCAAGATATGCATGGTTAGGAAGTGAACTCAGTGCAATGATGCGGCTCAGATCACTATAGAGCTTCGTTGGGAAACCCCAAGAGAAAGGTATGATGAGCACAACAATAAGTCTTTCCTCAGTTATGAAACCAAGGTTATCGAACCAGTAGGGGGAAGGAAACGATCCCAAGTTGTTGCTAACAACATGGAACCTGCACAAACACAAACTCAAGACTTTGCCCCAACGAACAGTGAGGTTATCAATCTCACCGCTTTGCTGAAAATAAAGGATTAAACGTATGGTGTGGAAGATAATGGTAGCTTGCACAAAGTAAACAGTAGCAGAAGATGATGTATCAATAGTAAAGATTGGATCGGGGTCCACGGTTCACTTGAGGTGTTCTCCTTAATATAAATAACATAACATGTTGGGTAAACAAATTACAATGGGGTAATTAACAGGACTGAGCAAGGCATAACTGAAGGGAATATGCCCGAGAGGCAATAATGAAGTGGTTATTATCATATTCCTTATTTATGATAAATGTTTATTTTGCATGCTATAATTGTATTAATACAGAAACATTAAAACATGTGTGTTTAATAAACAAAAAGAAAGTTCCTAGTTATGCCTCTCTTATAAACTAGCTCGTTGATTAATAAGATGATCAAAGGTTTCCTGATCATGGACATTGGATGTTGTTAATAACAAGGTCACAACATTGTTGGAATGATGTGATGAACATTCATCTGAAATATAGTATTACGAACAATGTCATTGTGTTTATATTGCTATAAAATCATACGAAGTAATCTTAGTCCTTAGACCATGATATCATGTTAATCACTATCACCGAAAGAGTATCTTGATAACATCAAATGTCACACCGTAACAGGGTGATTATAAAGATGGGTTTAGTGCTATGAAGGTGTTATGTTGAGGCTCATGGATCAAGAGTGTAATTTTTCCATCCCGATGACGGAGAGATATAACCTAGGCCCTCTTGGTGATATCACATTAGTTAGCTTGCAAGCAAGTGATTTGATCACTAGAATGTTATATCACGGGAACAAGAAAAGAGTACATGTCGGTAACGAGATCAAACTAAGTATGAAGATACCGATGATCGAATCTCGGATATGTAATATATCGCGAGACAAAGGGATTGAGTTACATGCGTATAAGGTTCACACGATCACAGAAGTCATCGTTGAATGTGTGGGAGTTTGTACGGATCTCTAGGTCCTGCTGCTGATTATTGATCGGAGAGGGGTCTCGATCATGTTTACATTATTCACAAACCGTAGGGTGACACACTTAAGGGATACCAACACCATTCAGAGCAAATAATATGCCAGAGAAAGAAAAAGGAAAGCACATGAATTTATTTCACTAGACACCGGAACTGTTTTGGTTGAAATTGCTGAAACTGGTTCTGCGTGTGAAATTGAAATGTTGTAAGGGGTTTTATGTGAATGTTTGTTAATTCAAGTAATTAACAAAATTCTTAATAAATAAATAAAAGAGTTATATTTAATGAGAGATTGCATTAAATTTGGTGGAAATTTAATGGGATTTGAGTGGGATTTTGAATGGAGGAAATGGAGGGGCATTTGTGTGAGTGGGAGCTCCACTCACATGAATGGAGGAAGAGGTGGGGGAACCACCTTGGCCGCCGGCCATGGCTAGTGGGCTGCCCCTCCTCCTATAAAAGGATCCCCTGCTCTCACTTCTCACTCACACCTCCTCACGAAGGATCTCTCTCCCCCCTTTAGAATTTCCCCATGGTCTCGGATCAGCGATATACATGTTCCCGGTGGGTTTTTCTGGAAGGATTTGTTGCTTCTGTTGCTTCGCTGGAGCGAGAGCGCGGAGGTTGTCGGGGTACCCGGACGTGTGTGCGATCACCGATGCACCACTGCTTTGCGGTGCTGGACTTGATGGTGCTGGACCGGCTGAACCAAATGGACTTCATCATGATCTTGAGATCGACAAGCGTTCGACCACATCATCCACGAGTACAACCTCGTTAACGCTATTCGGTCTTTGAGGGTATGTATTCTATGGATGTATATCCACCCATTGCTTGTATCTAGTAGATAGATCTTGGTACTTAGTTGTTCCCATCGTGGGAAATTTTTTGTTTTCTATGCTGCGAACCCTTTAGTGGTATCAGAGCAGGATCTATGCGTAGATGCTTTGGACGGGTATTACACATATGTATATGTGGGCGCTGATGGTCATGTTATTACTTCTTCCTTATGCTTTGGATATTGGTGGCATAGTGGGATGAAGCGTCCCGGACAAACTTTACATGTCCTCACACATGAGACCTGTTCCACGCTTGACATGCAACTAGTTTTATATATGTGGCTAGCGGGTGTCTGTCTCTCCTACTATAGTCAATATCTGATTTATAACGAGTTGTTAATAATTTTATTATCATCGTTGTGGTTCCATGTTCGTAGGTAAGAATGGTTATATCTTCGAAAGCCCTAAGCCACGTAAAACTTGCAATGGATAAATTAGAAGCGTCTAGTTTAGATTGTTGATGGGATAGTGTCATGATATGGTGATGTTGTAAGTAAAAGTATATGTCAATACTCTTACAACACACATAACGTGTAAGTTCCATAGACCTTGACCTTACACATAAATGAATGATAGAGATCATACCACGATGCACATGATAACGATCAAGTGCAAGGACCATATCATTTCACTTTTCACATGTGATGTTTGTTGCATCTTATATTGCTTGTTTGGCGTTTTATTAGCATAATAAGATGATCCCTCATTTAAATATCAAGATAAAAATGTGTTCTTTCTTAAGTATGCATCGACAATGTTTCATCGCTTCAAGACATCACGTGATGATCGGGTGTACTTGAATCCACGAGCATATCTCGGGTGTAAGACAGTTTTACACACGCGGATACTAAGGTTATTACTTGGCGAGCCTAGCATGTGCAGACATGGCCTTGGAACACGGACCGAAAGGTTAAGCATGAGTCATATGTTTTGACATGATGACCATATGGATGCTCGCCTTTGAAGCTACACCGACTCACGTGATGATCAGACTTGGTGTAGTGGATTTGGTCCATGTAATCACCAAAAGGACACGAGAGATGTCGTTTTGAGTGGGAGTTCATTTCTAATTTGGATTAGTAGAACTCAATTTATCATAAATTAAATCAAAGTGAATTTGCATAATTTGTTGTAGTCATTGGCATTCGTTCAGCACCTTATGCTTAGTTGTAATTGAGATAATAGAACTATAGAATTCTGGATATTTACTTTACGAACCGGTATCGTATTGGTTTGAGTGTCAATCTAAAGTTTAAAGTCCTATTGCAAACTTTCAGCAAACTCTATTTACTCCGTGAAATTTGATAATTAGTATTAAATCGTGAGTAACAGTTCTAGTGTTAGTATCTTAAGTATCATGTTTGCCTCCATGATTCTTGATTTAAATATCGAGATTATCTGGAGCTGAAAGAATTGTTTCAGAAACCAAAATGTGTGGCAGATATAACGATATCTGAAACAATGTTTTGGTTGCAATATGATAGAGTATAATATATGTTCTCATATTAGATGAGAATTTATAAATGTTGGAGATGCTAGACATCCTAATCATCCAAAAGGATTTTGGAAAGTAATGTTATACTCAGGATTCACCTTTATAAGCTACATTAGCTTGATCATGAAAGTCGTCATGATAAGGATGAATAGAAGATGTATGTAAAGTGTTTACTACACTAAAAGATTACTAAAGAATGTTTTTTGAAAGAACGCCAATCATTTGATGATTGTGATCTGCTTCAAAGTGCAAGTCCAAAGGTATTAGTATTTAAATATACATGCTTTGTACTATGTGTCATGTATATGGTGCCACTTTTGATGTTGATATATTCTTTTAAAGAAAAAAGGAAATGCTGAAAGTGACATGGTTATACCCTACGGGTACGTAACTTCAGCATACCTAGTCCAGCCCAAAGAAGGCCCACGGCAGACATACGCTGGCCCATGAAGATTTTCGGGTGGCCAAGGCCCATGACGTCTTTGGATCCTTGGAGGGCAAGACTAGAGGAGATAGGAAATTCAAAGGGGTAAAACCCTAGAACTTGTAACCGACTAGGACTACGCCCGGGACCTTCCTAAGTCTATATAAAGGCCAGGAGGGCACGTCCTAGGGAAACTCGACTCATACTTTCGCACACGTATCCATGCCAGATCGAATCTGCGCACCCTGTAACCTTCGGTTCCGCCGTAATTAAAGAGCAGACAAGCAGGAGTAGGGTTTTTCCTCCGGGGGCCTGAACCTGGGTAAATCTCGTGTCCCCTGGTTGCTTGCCTGTTAACCGTGCCACGATCTCCAGCATCCCCATCTTCTCCAAAACCCAAGTCCATAACAATGGGCATTGACGAGATTAAACCTCGTCAATTGGCGTCGTCTGTGGGAATTGGGGCTGCTGATTGTGCGGTCGTGACGGTTCCGACCCGATCGATCTACAACTCCGCGGCAACGGAGAATCACCTCCTCTTCGGCGCTTTCGACTTCACCGCCCACTCGCCGGATACCATGAAGGATTTCAAGCCCGTAGGCGACGGACTCGAAATCTTGTTCGGGAGCTTCTGCTTCCAGGTGGGACAAACTGGCACCCTCCGCCTCCCTGAGCGGGTGCCCGTGCCGTCAATTAGGCCCGCTTCGTGGGCTCCACACCCCGTGCTACGCACGTCACCATCAACAGATGAGTTCTACAGCAGCAGCTGCTGCAACTACGATCTGTGCGATCCACCTTCGGATGAAGGGACCTACGGTTCCGGATCCGAAAGCTGCGGCAGCAGCCAACCAATCTGCAGGCGCTATCTGTGCGCCGCAGTCATCCAAACCGACGAGGAAACGCCTAACCCGCCGCCCAACCCCAACCCTCAGGACAGAAACGGCGAAAACGCTGGAAACGGCGAAAACGGGGAAAACAGTGGCCACCTCATCCAACTTAGCAAAGAAGGATGGGTCGAAGCACGCCGCGCCGTCGCAGGCGAAATAGTCCTACCTCTGGACTCCCCACGTGATCTGCTGAGGGAATACCACTACCTCCTCATCGAGGAGCACAAGAAGCAAGTCAAGATGCAGGAGACGCTCGGCAAACGCAAGCAAGCAGCCTCTGAGTCCAGTGCACGACGAGCTGCGCTCTCCGCCATGGGACCCGGCTCTAGCACAAACGGAAATCAGGGAAACAAGCACCGCTCTCGGGTGGAAAACATGGACACCAAGGAGCGGCGTGACGTGACCCGAACTCTCCATACATCGTTCATGGATATGGACGCTGACGGCAACATCATCCCGAAGACGCCACAAGCTGCGATCATGGCAGCCACTGCGTATCTCGCGGCTCACCCACCTCCGGAGGGGGACCCGAAAAGGGCCATGCATAGGTCCGCACTCACCGGACTAGGACTAATTGGAGCTGCGCTCCATGAAGACACTCCTGCGGAACTGAAGAAGAAAGCTCCGGCCAGGCGCGACCGGAGTCCCACCCCCTCATCCGAAGAGGAAGAGGAGCACGATCTTCCCGAAGGAAGAAGAGCTCGCACCGCCATAAAAGCGACTACGACGCCAGAGACAGGCTTACACAACGCAAGATCGATAAAGCACGCGCTAAACGCGCATGCTCGTCTGAACCTGAGATGGATGAAGACGAAGGAGAACTCTGCGGGGCTCGATGCTTCAGCAGATCCGTCCGGCGAACATAGATGCCACACAACTTCAAGCTTCCTTCGGATACTCCGAAGTTCAACGGCACACAAGATCCAAAGTCCTGGCTCAGTGACCATCTGTCATCCGTCAAGCTTCACGGAGGCAACAAAGAAACCGCCATGCAATGCCTTCAGCTGCAGCTGACAGGCGCAGTGCGGGTCTGGCTTAGCAGCCTATCATCAGGATCCATCTGAAGCTGGGAGGAGCTCGCTTACAGCTTCATCCGAAACTTCAAAGGCACCAGCAAGAGGCCCGCCTCAATCGAAGAATTACGAGCCTGCACTCAGAGAACGGGTGAATCTATTCGCTCGTACATACTACGCTGGTCTACAACCAAGAACTCCGCAGCACACATCTCCGAAGAGCGGGCCATCGACGCCTTCAGGGACGGCGTCAAACGCCCAGACTTCAAGGAGAAACTTGGACGTGTAAAGCCCAAGACACTCGACCAGCTCATGGAAATCGCCAACAGTTGGGCAGACGGCGAAGATTGCATCCAGCGGGTGCAATCAGATGAAGAGGACGACTACGGCCGAAGACGCGAACACTGCGGCAAGAGGAGATCGCGCGTCTACGAGGACCGCGACGGACCCGACATGGTCACATCTGGCTACGCCGACCGCCGTAACGACAACAGCCGCAACAGCGGAGGATACCGCAGCGGAAACTTCCGTGATAACGGACGACCAACGCAGTCGTGGCAACGCCGCGACCGCGACAACGGACCCTCAGCATTCGACAAACTTTCGGGTCCATGCACCATCCACTTCTACATCGACAAACAAGATGGCAAAAAGAAAGCTAGCCACATGCTCAAGGACTACCGCGAGTTCCAGAAACTCAGCGAAGGCATGGTGCAGATGAGGCAACAAGCTCCAATCCCTGCGTTCGGAAACGCACCTGCACCAGGTGAAATAGCACACGGAGCTCCTCCACCGCCGCCTATTGGAGGCCTAAATCAACCAGTCGCACCAGCGCAAAACAACGCCGGGGTCGCATACCCCCCACCAAAAGGAGCACTCAATATGATACAGAAGGGACGCCCCACAAATAGGGTGCAGAAGAAAATCACCCGACAAATCAACTTGGCCGTGGCAACTCCGCCTGCAATCCCTGAGTACCTCAGCGGATCGGAGTCCTGCATCACATTCACTCGCGCGGATCACCCTTGCCAGATCCCTCGCCCAGGTCATGCTGCCCTGGTGCTGGAGGCGCAGATCGGAGGCTTCGAGATGAGTCGCGTCTTCATGGACGGCGGCAGCGGCATCAACCTAATGTTCGCAAGCACTCTAGCAGCTATGCGGATCCCGCAATGCAGCCTGGAACAATCAGACACAATGTTCCACGACATTGTCCCAGGGAAGGGCATCTTCCCCCTGGGCAAAATAGGGCTCGACGTCATCTTCGGGAAGCCGAACAACTTTCGGCAGGAGCGCCTAGAATTCGAAGTGGTGGACTGGCCGTCGCAATACCATGCCATCCTGGGACGTGTAGCATTCGCAAGGTTCCTGGCCGTCCCACACTACGCATACCTACTACTCAAGGTGCCAGGACCAAGGGGCGTCATCACAGTCCACGGGAGCTTCACCCGATCGGACCAATGCGACAGGGATTTCAACAAAATCTCCCAGTCCTTCGGCATGCAAGACGAGCTCGTAAGGCTCCGCGAGGTGACGGACAATGGGCTACCCCCAGTCACAAGCAGAACGCACCCGACATGTCCTTCAACTCCACCGTCAACACCAAGAAAGTGCAGGTCCATCCGACAGACGCCTCCAAGACGGCGCTGATCGCCAACGACCTCAGCACCGCATAGGAAGGCGTGCTCGTCGAATTCCTCCGTGAGCGCTGGGAAATCTTCGCCTGGTGTCCTGCGGACATGCCAGGAGTTCCCAGGGAATTCGCCGAGCACGCACTCAATGTCTTCCCAGACACCAAGCCAGTCAAGCAGTCTATCCGAAGACTGTCGGAGCCACGAGCCGAAGCTATCGGCAAGGAGATCAACAGATTACTCGCATCAGACTTCATCCGGGAAATCAAGGAAAGCGAGTGGCTGGAAAATACGGTGATGGTCCCGAAGAAGGACACGGACATCCTGCGGATGTGCGTGGACTTCACGTCACTAAATAAACACTGCCCAAAGGACCACTTCCCTCTTCCTCAGATCGACCAGATCATCGATTCGACTGCAGGTTGTGAGAAGCTCTCATTCCTCGACGCCTACTCAGGCTATAACCAGATTCGATTCAAGGTCGAAGATCAAGAGAAAACGGCGTTCATCACACCGTTCGGAGTATTCTGCTACAACACAATGCCCTTCGGGCTAAAGAACGCGGGTGCCACGTACCAGCGATGCATGCAGGCCTGCCTCAAGGACCAGATCGGTCGCAACGTCCAAGTCTATGTCGACGACATAGTCATAAAAACCAAGGAGGCAAGAACACTTATCGACGATCTCCGCGAGACGTTCGACAACCTTGATCGCTACAGGATCAAGCTCAATCCAGAAAAGTGCGCCTTCGGCGTCCCCTCGGGTCAGCTGCTCGGGTACTTCATCTCTCAACGAGGGATCGAAGCGAACCCGAAGAAAATCAAAGCTATCATGACAATGGAGAAGCCGAAAAACCTCAAGGGCGTTCAGTAGCTCGCATGGCGAGTAGCGGCACTAAGCAGGTTCATCAGCCACATGGGCGAGAAGGCCCTACCATTTTACCAGCTGCTGCGCAAGGCAGACAAGTTCGAGTGGACACCAGAAGCCAACGACGCATTCGAAAGCCTCAAGCGGCTCCCCTCCACCTCGCCCGTTTTGGTCACGCCAAAAGAGCGCGAGCCCCTGTTGCTGTACATAGCAGCCACACACCAGGTGGTCAGCACAGTACTCGTGGTCGAACGACCCGAAGAAGGCAAGACCCACGGGGTACAACGCCCAATTTACTACCTCAGCGAGGTTCTCACTCCAACAAAACAGCGGTACCCGCACTACCAGAAGCTGGCCTACGGCGTGTTCATGACGGCTCGACGACTGAGCCACTACTTCCAGGAGCATCAGGTGATGGTCGTCAACGAGGCACCCCTGAACAGCATCCTGAATAACCCAGAGGCCACAGGACACGCGGCCCTGTGGGGCATTGAACTATCACCCCTGGACATCGTCTACGAGAAGCGACACGCAATCAAATCTCAAGTCCTTCCAGACTTCCTGGTACACTGGATGGAGCTGCAGCTGCCTGACACCCCAGATATGTCACAGTCTTGGACAATGCATTTCGACGGCTCCAAGCGCGAAGCAGGAGCAGGGGCAGGAGTCATACTGACCTCCCCGCAAGGTGACAAAATGAAGTACGTTCTTCGGATGAAATTCAGAGCCTCCAACAATGAGGCCGAATACGAAGCCCTCATCCATGGCATGAAGATGGCAAAAATATGTGGCGCAACGCGCCTGGTCATCTAAGGTGACTCCAACCTTGTCGTACAGCAGACGATGAATGAGTGCGACGCACACGCCGAAAACATGATCGCGTACCGCGCGCTATACAACGCACTCGAAGGAGAATTCGACGGCTGCGAACTTCAGCACGTTGGAAGAGAGAGCAACGAGGAGGCCGATAGACTCGCCAACATCGGCTCCACTTGTGCAAAGGTGCCACCAGGTGTGTTCCTCGAACAGATCTGCGTGCCATCCATCAAGCGAAAATTCCCCAAAGGATCACCCGAAGAAGCAGAACACTCGGGGGCTACGCTACCCGAAGGTCATGAAGGACCCAAAAAGTTGGATACCGAAGTTGCCATGGTAAACCTGATGCAGGTCATGGCAGTTGAAGAAACTTGGACACGTCCATACCTCCAGTTCCTGACAAACGGAGAATTGCCTGACAGCCCGATAGATGCCCGGCGCATATCTCGTCGATCGAAAGCCTTCACCATCATCAACGGCGAGCTGTACAAACGCAACATTATGGGTGTATTGCAATGGTGCGTCACCATCAACGACGGCAAGGCCATACTACAAGATATCCATGAAGGCATCTGCGGCCACCACGCAGGCAGTCGCTCCCTCGTCGCCAAAGCTCTGCGAGCAGGATTCTACTGGCCAATGGCCATGAGCGACGTGAAGGACATCGTCCGAAGATGCAACGGGTGCCAACGGTTCGCCGACAAACCGCACGCACCTGGGTCCGAACTTCGACCCATACCCATAGCCTGGCCTTTTGCCCAATGGGGCCTCGACATGATCGGCAAACTGCCAAAATCTTCGAAAGGAGGACACGTCTTCCTTTTGGTCGCAGTCGACAAATTCACCAAGTGGATCGAGGCCATGCCAGTCACCAACCAGAAGGGCAAAACCGCCGTCAAGTTCTTCGAATCCATTGTCTACAGGTTTGGCGTACCGCACATCATCATCACCGACAACGGATCAAACTTCATCTCCGAAGAATTCCAGGACTTCTGCGAAGGCCTCGGGATCAATATCACGTATGCCTCAGTGGCACACCCGCAAACAAATGGGCAAGTGGAAAAGGCCAATGGCCTAATCGGCGCTGGCATCAAGAAGCGCCTCATGAGCTCACTCGAGCACAAAGCTGGAAACTAGACGAAAGAGCTATCGTCTGTCCTGTGGAGCTTACGTACTACGCCAAACAGCTCCACCGGCTACACACCGTTCTTCATGGTGCACGGAGCTGAGGCCGTGCTACCAGCCGAAGTACGCCACCAGGCTCCACGAGTCGTCGCTTACAGCGAATCCGAGTCCACGGCTGCACTCGAAGACGCCGTAGACACACTCGACGAAGCACGGGATATAGCAGCAGCTCGATCAGCGGTGTACCAGCAGAGTCTCTGCAACTATCACAGCCGCCGGCTGCGCCCAAGGTCCTTCGTCGAAGGAGACCTCGTCTTGCAACTCAAGCAAAAGCGACCGAACAAACTCGATTCACCATGGGAAGGACCCTATGTCATCACCGAAGTCATCCCAGGTGGCGCCTATCGCCTCAAGCACGTGGAGTCTGGAGTCGCATACTCCAACCCATGGAACATCTCACACCTGCGACGATTCTACCCGTAGCAACCTACCCCCCTTTTTTACTTTCAATAAGGCTTTCAGCCAAGGCTACTCAGCCGAACCATGTACCTCCTCCATTACGATATAAATAAAGCTAAGTGTCTCGCCCCCAACCTTCGGTTGACCATTTTCTGCAACTTTACTACATGCTACATACGCACTTGGGGGCTCCCCCCACCTCACGATTTCATCGACTGAGGACCAAACGTGTACACTTGAGTAGCTGACTACGTCAGGCAAACGAAAAGGGCACGTACTCAATCAAAGCACTACGTGCTCACAAACAAGCAAACCTTCACAACAAAGGGCACATAAACGCCCAGCCGCAATATACAAATTTTACATCTATCTGTTTATTTTCAGGTCCTACCTATTCTGAAGAATAACCTGAGCACGCTGCTCAAACAAATCTATAATTTGTTCGGCATACTGCCTTACAGCCGCGTAATGCGGACGCATGTTCCACTCGCCACCATCTGGTCGAGGAGGTGGCCCAGTCGCCACAGCAGCCAAATCTACGTCAGGGCGGTGCACCCTCACAAGAGACAAGGCAGCCTTCACCCCTGCGACGAGCTGCTGCCGCACCAGCTCCTTGACATTGCTGGCACTCCGAAACTTCGTCAGAAGACCTGCAAGGGTCGTTGGCACGGCATCCAATGGAAACATGACGTGCAGCACCGAGGAAAGTGATGTCTGCACCTGGCGGAGCACCCGCGAAACCTGGTAGACATTTTCCTGCACCGTCGCCAGAACCATGGCGCGATCACGATCCATCCAGAAGAAGCCGCCGGCCTCCATGTCCTGTTGAGTCAAGCAATTGACTCGAACAGCGATATGCTCTTTTTCTTCCCTCGGAGCAAGATTGGCACCTGCGACAACCGCATAAAACAAGAATAAGGCCAGCAGGCTCACCCGAAGAACTAAGCTACAGCCCGAAAGAAGGATCAACTTACATTGCAACTGCTCAGACAGCCGACCCAGCTCCGCCATCAAATACTCCTCTCTGGCTGCACCACGATCTGCCTTGGATTTCCAAACGTCGGCGCGACCGCGTAACCCAAGCAAATCTCTCTCCAAGCTGCGCACGCGATATCGAAGAAAAGCGAGCTGCGAGGAATCATCCAATGATGGTCGCAAGGGCCTTCCGGATGAAGTGTCAACTGGGTCAGCACCCGAAGGATCCTATAGCAGCAGAAAAAAAGAAGGCACACCGACATTCAACCAAGGATAGAGCACAACTCAGAGGAATTCATTAAAATATATAAGGCCACTACGTGGCATAAGGATGGTACTACAAAAGATATTTACAACAAAAGTAGACTACAAACTACCCTACATCTACTATGCCTAAGGCGGAGGATACTGAGTCGCCTCAGAACCAGACTGCCTAGCTTTGGCCTCGCCCTGCTGCCGCAATGCATACTTAGACAGCAAGTCAATGAGCTTGGGCCCATATCATCTGCAGCGAGCGGAGTAGGCGGTGAAGGCTACCTCGGATCCATCTGCAGTCGTAGGCATCCGAGAAGTAATCTGGGGCAGGTCTAGCTCCGCCCCAGCCGCCATGGCCATCGCCAGCCCGACGGACGTGCCGATGCCCTTCTGCTTGCGCTTATACGCTGCAGGCGCTTCGGCTGACAGAGCCTCTGCCAGGGCATCCACATCTTCAAGGGATGCGCCCTTCGGGAAGAGCTCCTGATAGAAGCGACCAAGGACCTCTTTCGCCTTGGCAAGGGAGTTAACGACGGTGCTGTAGCGGTCTTCGACCGCTACAGTGGCATCATCTAGAGCACTCCCGTGCTCCAGAGCACCGCGGTCGAACTTGATGCCTGCGGCATCTGAGACAAAAAAAAATAAAACATGAAGAAAGGCAACATAGAAGAAGATCCGTAGAAAAAGAAGCAAGTACAAAAGCTAACGCTCACCCGAAATAGCCTTGGCAGCAGCCATGAGCTTCTCCGCCACCCCTTTTTCACGAGAAGCCACAACGGTGGCCAGCTGCTCCTCACGATCCGCGGCCTCCTGCTGCAGACGCTCTTTCGCTTCGGCTGCCTTCGTCAGCTCCAGCTCAAGGCGCTCTCTCGCACCAGCGGCAGCTTCAGCCTTCTGCTCCGATTGGCCAAGGCTCTTCTTCAGAGCGTCGACCTCACAGAGAGAGTCCTTATGCTCCTCTGCATTTACAACAAGCAAGTGTCAAAGAATAGGACCAGGATAAGCAAGAGAGGTACTACAAGGCAGACGAATACCTTGAAGCTGCCGCAGTTTCGCCTCCAGCGTCAGGCGTTCCTCCACCAGCCGCTTGGCCTCTTGGACAAAAGGCTGCAGAAAAAGGCAATAGTAGTAAGAACAGGACTTGGGGGCTACGCCCAACACAAAGAAGCATAAACAACATCAGCATACGAAGACACTCGGGGGCTCCCCCCGTAACATCAAGCAGAAAAACTTCCGAAGGCGAACCCGCAGGCCCGCCTGCGAAATTCTGAGGCGCAACCACCAGCCTCTCCTGCACAGGAGGAACTGACGCAGCGTCACCAGAAGTCGCCACCGTCTGAGGAGGAGGCGACGCAATGTTTGACTCCCCCGTCATCTCGCGCGCACCATCACTAGAGCCGTCGGAGGATTGCCTGCATACGAACCAATCAACACAGGTGCAAAAATAACAAGGGAACAAAGGACAACAGTGGCAACAAGAAAACTTACGAGCCCAACGCGCTCAGGTCGAAGATAGGAGAAGCCCTTCGGCCCCTCTTCTCCTCCTTTTTTTCTTCTTTCTTCTCCTCCTTCTTTTCTTCCTTCTTCCGCTTTGCTGGCGGGTGCGGAGCAACAGCCCGCACAGGAATGGCAGGAAGGGGAGAGGAAGAACCCCCATGAACATCATCATGACGCTCAAGGACCAGAGGATTTCTGGGAGTCGGAGGAGTCGAGGCATCTGACGACTCGCTAGAGCTCCGTGATCGCTTGCGCGAATGGTCCTCACTCGATTCGTCGGCATCCTCCGCTGGGGATCGCGCTGACGGTAGCTCGGACGCGGAATCCACCACTTCATTATCCGGGGCATTGGGATACTTTTCGAGCAACGGTGGTGCCATGCTCGGCACTTTGAAGCTCATCAAAAGGAAAAGGAACTTTGTTAGCAAACAAAGGAAAAAGTACACAGCTGACAAAAACAAAAGGGGAGCACTGCGTGCGCAAATCTACACCTTCGGTACGACCAACGTCGAAGAAAAGGGAGGAGTCAGCGACTTCCCCGGGATTTCTTCGTCGGCCTTGAACTTCAACAGCGCGCGAAGAGCCTTGTCAAGTTCCACCTCGGAGATTTTCTCACTCGAAACCCTCGTCGGATCACGGCGCCCAGAGTAAAGAAACATCGGATGCGCCCTCGCTGGGAGAGGCTGCACCCGACGCTCAAGAAACGTCCGGATGATGTCGACACCGTTCACCTCCTTCTCAGGAATCAGTTGGAGATCCTCCACCCGACGGTACAGGGCCTCTATCTCCGCCACCTCACCGTCTAAGATTTGGTTTTTCTAGGATCTTTTCTTCTCAATCAATTGGGAGGGGTCAAAAGGAACGAGACCAAAATCTTGCCCAGGCAGTACGGAGTCACGGATGTAAAACCATTTCCTCCGCCAGTACTGGACAGATTCGGACATGGAAAAGGAAAAGAATTGCACATTGGGACTGAGGGAGATGATGAAACCCCCAATGGGATACACACCATCCGAACCAGACTGCCTCTTCACGGAATAAAGCTTTCGGAAGAGGCCAAAGTGCGGCTCAATGCCAAGCCAACACTCGCAAAGCGTGATAAAACACGCAATGTGGAGAAGGGAGTTGGGAGACAGATGATGGAGTTGAACCCCATAGAAAAAGAGCAGTCCACGAAGGAAGTCATGGACCGGAAAAGAAAACCCGCGAATCATGAAGGCAACAAACATAACCCGATACCCAGATGGGGGACGGGGGATTACCTCATTGCCGGGGAGTCTCACGGCCGTCGTGTCTTGCAGGATCAGGCTCCGCTCGCGCAGTTTGCGGAGATCGCTCTCCCGCGTTTCTGATCTCCGCCAGCCACCGTCGGTGACGCGAGCAGTGGTGGTGCCCTTCTTGCCTCCGGCGGCGCTGGTCCCAACCGCAGATGAGGATTTCTTTGTTTTCCCCATGGCGCTAAGGCGGTGGTGGCGTTGCCAACGAAGAAAGACAAAGGAAATGTGGAGGAAACTCTCAACGCGCAGCCAGAATAGCTCAAGAACGAGGAGGCAGTGAATAGATGAACTGCTGCGGTGAAAAACAAACCACGATTTCACCAGGGATTATAACAGCGAAGACGACGCACGCTGGCCGTCCATCGAGAAGACCTAACGCCAACGGTAGATCTGGCCGTACACGTGTCAGCACCAAAACGAACCGTCGTTACCACGCCGTCCACTACGTGCGGAAATCGAGGAGACGCCGTAATCATCTCCACGCCGCGCGTGACCGGTCAATTCAAAGTCAGCAAGTGGGACCCACGCTTCGTCCAGTCAAGTCATCTCTGGCGTAGCAGACGCTTGAGGTCATCGATCGTAAGCACTGACGTCATCAAAAGCTATACTAGCACCACTTCGGCTCCACAGTTAAAAGTACTCACTCGAATCTATGATTCGACTAAATACTTGGGGGATACTCCTATCAGGAGCGCTGGCCGCGCACCCGACAGACAAATAAGGACAAAATTACTTATCTGAGTCCTACGTCGAGTCTACGACTCCACTACGGACTCGGGAGATACTCCCATAGGGAGGATGGATTTAAGCATCCGAAAATTTTCGAGTCCTGCGGACCTAATGATTGAAACAATGCTTGAACTGAAAGTCTCCGTTCGAGTCTACGACTCGAACAGACACTTGGGGGCTACTCCCATAGGGAGCGCTGGTCGCGCACCCTATGAAATCTTCGACTGCGATCTTCCGGATCCGCATGCAAAAACTTTTTTGGCAACTCTGCCACAACAAAATGCTAAGTGAGCAACAATCTCCTTGGCCACCCGAAGCACCTCCGAGGTGATAAATGTTCGGATGCTGGGTCTGCGACGCAAAGATAAGACCTACAGATATCATCTGATGGCCTGGCAACGCACCTGACTGCGCTCTGCTAGTATGAATCCGTACCAGCAGGTACGATGAAAAATCCTGACGGACGCGTTGGGTACACCAATTAAAATCACTGGAATTCCACTCCTATAAGTCCTCCGCGGCCTGAGTTGAATTACGCCAGCATATGTTCCAGGCCCGGGTTAAGGGACCCGAACCTGAAGAAGATCGTGTTGTTTCGTCCTAAGACAGTTAACTGACCCTGATCCGTCGGGTGAGTCAGGCACATGTATCAACAATCCCTACACACATATACTATTAACATATAGCTGCTCCCGAAGGATGGAAGAGTCCTCAGCCGAATCTATGATTCGACTGATCACTCGGGGGCTACTGACATGGTTATACCCTACGGGTACGTAACTTCAGCATACCTAGTCCAGCCCAAATAAGGCCCACGGCAGACATACGCTGGCCCATGAAGATTTTCGGGTGGCCAAGGCCCATGACGTCTTCGGATCCTTGGAGAGCAAGACTAGAGGAGATAGGAAATTCAAAGGGGTAAAACCCTAGAACTTGTAACCGACTAGGACTACGCCCGAGACCTGCCTAAGTCTATATAAAGGCCAGAAGGGCACATCCTAGGGCAACTCGACTCATACTTTCGCACACGTATCCACGCCAGATCGAATCTGCGCACCCTGTAACCTTCGGTTCCGCCGTAATCAAAGAGCAGACAAGCAGGAGTAGGGTTTTCCCTCCGGGGGCCTGAACCTGGGTAAATCTCGTGTCCCCTGGTTGCTTGTCTGTTAACCGTGCCACGATCTCCAGCATCCCCATCTTCTCCAAAACCCAAGTCCATAACAATGGGCATTGACGAGATTAAACCTCGTCAGAAAGATAATCTATAAAATATATTTGGCAGAAAAGAAAAGATTGGAAATATCCATTTTAGGTATATAGATGATATATATGTTATGGTTGTATTCTTTGCTTGTTAAACAATGTGGTTCTTGGGTATTGGATACCGAATTGGTTGGTATGAAATTTCATACAAAACAACACAATTCATGAACCATAATGGTCTAAGTAACTAGCAAGGGAATATGTGATGATGTTCATCGAAAACAAACAAGCTGCTGTTGTATTCCTTGTTGACATCAAAGCATGCCTTCAAGATTTGTTTTAATCAGGTATTATGAGAACAAAGATTGTTCAAATAATTACCATATTCCATATAAGATGGATGATTTACAAATCTAGTTGGAGAAATCACATTCATAAAACTAATGCTAAAATGTCGCAAGACAAATGATTGGAAGATCACTTACGAAGTGACATCGCTGTTTAAATTATATTGGAAAGAAAACATGAAGAAACTCTGTTTTCATGGATTTTGGGAGTCTTTGATTTGATCAAATGACGCTTGTGAGACTTTCCTCGGGATAATTAAAACTTCGTTCAAAGGCCAAAGAAGAACGATCGACTAAATTATTAGAATTTATACATATCGATGTATATAGTCCATTATGTGTAGTCGTAAGCGATGGATTTCAACTTCATATGCTTTCTCTGGAAATTTGAGTGAATATTCACTTAATGAGAAAGAAGTATGAAATATTTGAAAACGTTCAAAGACTTTCAAGATGAAGTGGAAAATCATTGTAACAAGAAAATAATTGATTTATGATTTTATCATAAAGGGATTTATTTGAGTTGCAAGTGTAACAAGAAAATAAATGATTTACGATTTTATCATGAAGGGATTTATTTGAGTTGCAAGTTTAGCAAAACACCTAGATTTGCATCTCCCGAAACACCATAGGAATATGGAGTGTTTGAGATTTGTAATGAAACCTTGTTTGACATGGTTGGATCAAATGTGTTATTTATAAAATTGCCATTATGCTTAAAAAGATTAAAATCTTTAGAGATTACCGCTTTTACACTGAAAAGATCTCCATCTTGATCCGTTGAAATGACACATGTAAGTTATGGTTTGGGGTAAAACCCAAGTTGTCCTTTCTTAAATTTTGGTATGCTAAGCATAAGTAAGATGTTTACAACCAATATCAGATGAGCATGTCTTTGTAGGTTATTTAGAATAACCGTTTGGTATTCCTCCATAACATTGAAGACAAAAGAGTTTGTCGCTTGAAACGTGAAGTTTATTGAATAAGAATTTTTTCGCAAAAGTTAAGTGGGGGGACAATAGAACTTTGATAAGGTTAACGAACCTTAGCTATATGTGCTGAGTTGCGCAGCGCCAGAAAACATTCCGGAGGCAGCCACAATGCTCATGGCTCACGTGCCTCAAAGTTTGTGGTCACGGAGGTCTAAGTTCATATTGAACCAAGTAGGTCGAATAAACAATCAAATGCTAAGATTTGAGAGTAAATCATTGTTGTTTGACAATGATGAACCAACTACATGCAAAGAAGCAATGATAGGCCCTGAATCCGTCAAATGGCTTGAAGCCATAAAATCCGTGATAGTTCCATACGCAAGAAATCAAGTTTTTTGAACTTGGAAGACCCTCCGGAAAGGTGTAAAAACCTATCGGTCGCATTTGGATCTATAAAGAAACAGACATGCATGTTTCACATCTATGAAATAGTCGACATGTCGTAAAGTATTTTACAACAATGTTCAAGGAGTTGACTATTACAAGATTTGATCTTCCATAGCGATATTTAGTCTAGATGGATTAATGTAGCAACCACTACATATAATTTTGGTCTATGGTAGATGAGTAAACAAAACGAAGATCTTATAATAGAATGGTTACCTAGTACGTGTGCATGACACGGTCCAAAGGATTTTGTTAATTCAAAGGATGCTAAAAGGACATGCAAAATTCAATGGTTGAAGTAAGCATCACGGAGTTAGAATCTTCATCATGATGAAACTGTTAAAGGAGTTTTCATCAGGAGACGATGAAGATGCTTGCATTTGCAAGAAACTAAGTGGGAGCACTAAGACATATTTCTAATACATTATGTGGAGGATATCTTGTTGATTGGAAATGATGTATATTTTATTGACAAAGGTTAAGAATTTCATTTCGATGAAATACTTAGGCAAAACTCAAATATTTAGCATGAATGTATACATGGATAGACTGTGACGCTAATATGTTGTGCCAAACGTACATATATGAGATATTGAAGGGGTTCAATATAGAAACGACGAGAAAATGATCTTGTCACATGGAAAATAATTGAATCAAGATTTAAGTGTATCGACACTTGATAAGTGAAACAAGATTCAAGTGCTTTGACACTTAATGAGTGCAATCACAAGAATGTTTTTATCAATCATACCATGATATGTACACATCTAGATATGTCCTATGCTCTAAATGATATAAGCATATACCAGAATGAATCACAAGATGATCATTGGACGATAGTAAGGAAATTCTTATGATCTTTTGGAAGAACTAAGAATATATTTGTGTTGAGGTGACAAACAATTACAAATAGTTCATTATATAGCGTTACATTGATACTAGTTTTGTCACAAGATACAAAATTAAGTCTATCTCAATTTAAACTATGGGTGGCACAATGAAATGGAAAGGGTTTTCCATGACGGATTTGGATGAATTCCAAATTTAAGACATTGTGACGGATACTACAACAAAAGGCTAAGTATATGACTGCTACAGTAGCAGCAAAGGAGGGCATTTGTGTCAAGTAGTTTGTTATCAAACTAAGGTGTGGTTCGCAATGGGCTAACACTAAAGATATATTGTACGACAATAGTATCGACATGCTTTAACTCCAAGGAACTAAAGGTCTCACCAAAAGACCAAATTTATGCAATGCCATCTCATTAGAGAATGATTTATGCGTGAATCCGTAAAGACATGCAAATACACACGGACCTGAAAGCGTCAGATCCTTGGGATATACTTTCCGGGTATACCCACAGGACTTGTTGACCAGGGTGGCCCACCAACGGGTTAGAGATTTGCTTCACGGGCGGCCCAGTCAGAGAAAGAGGAGGAGCGAACTCCGGCTACAACAAGGCCCAGAAGAGTTACCGACTTAGGCCTGTAGTATTACTTGTAGTCCAAGATGTATATAGTTACCGACTCTGTAACGTAGCCGGATAGGTCTCTTCCTGTAACCCTAGGCCGCGGTGACTATATAAACCGGCCCTATGGGAGCCTTTAGGGAACCAATCAATCATAACACCACAATCAACTCGCGCAGCCGAACCTCTCTTGTAATCCATTGTAACATCCGGCTTACGCCGACATATTACTGGGTTGCTAGCAGGAGTAGGATCCGATCATCGTAGTCGGATATGAACCTAGGTAAACTTGTGCTCACCGCTCCTGGAACATCCGACGTCTCACACCCCATCCTTCCAACGCCACTAGGACCCCCTATGGCGTACTTGTCGACAATCCAACAACAGCTGGTGCCCACCGTGGGGCAGGAGACCTTTGGAGCATCGTTCCAGGCAGAATCTGTGCGCGCAGGAATCGGCAAAACAATCGCCATGGGTCGCGTGGTCTACGCTAGTGATGTACCTCTCGTCCTTCTCGACAAGACTTGGATTCCGGCTTCGAAACGCGTGACAGCCTACATGATCATGTCCATCGGCGAGATCGATATCTATCTCGGTTTTGCTGAACCCTCCCAACCCACCCTTGAGGTGATGACCATGGTGGAAGAAAAATCCAGATCTACTTTGTCCGCAGAGGCGGAAGAGTTCAAGGTCCCAGAGAAAATCGAACCCACCCAGCCCACTCTCGTAGTGGAAGAAGAGGTGGAAGAAAAATCCGGATCCGATCTCCCTGATAAGATTGGATACACGAATGAAGAATATATTCACTACGTCTCCGCCATACCAGACGTCGTAGCAGAAAAACTACCCTTGAATCACAGGATAAAGGAGTTGATGAAGCGCCCCTACATTGATTACGAAGCAACCATCGACATCACGGAGAACTTTGAGATGGAGGAGGCGAAAAGCCAGTTGTGCCACTACTTCAAGAACATGAACAAGAATAAGCACTATTTAGTGTACCACATAAGCACTAGATCCGACTCTGTCTATGCTGGAGCTGGTGGCGACTCGGTCCTAGACGCAATCGAAGAAAACACTGACTCACCTGGCTCCCCTGTGGAGTTAATCATGTCGCAGGAACTTCGAGACTTCGACAAAGAGATGGAGGAGTATGAACAAGAGCACGTCTCGAAACAAACGCAAGGTGAGCCGGAAAATCCTCCTAGTCCATATGATAGTATGGATGAAAGCTACACCTCGCAGGATGACATGGACACCAGAGATTCCTCCGAGGTCCACAAGCCAACCATGACGGAAACTACCAACGGAAGTTTATCCCCCAGTACTAGACCAAAAGCCGTCTTTGCCACTGGTATGCACGTTAAGGCTACTAGGCGATCAAATAAGAAGAAGAAGAACAAGAATCCGACACCTGCCGAGCCAGACGTCGATGAAACCAACGAAGAAAAAGTTGATGAAGAGATCGATATGGAGAATCAGTACGAAGATCCGATTAATACCACCCCGATCGACCCTCCTGTGGATGGACACGTTGTCACCAAGGGTGCACGTGAAATTTACGGAGATGCTCTCACAATTACAATCCCAACGGCTTTGAATCTTACGTCGGAGGCGCTGGAGAAAAGGGCTGAGGACCTGGAAAAGCACCGCTTGTTTCTACTCGAAGAGGCCGCGCGCATCATCGAGATGAGGCAGCAGTTAGACAGTGATCCTGCCAGATATCAGTAAGATTTCCAGCAACATCCAAACAAGACAAGGGGAGGTCCATTTCTTGCTAACAAGAATCCAGATATCCAGAAAGATCTATTCGATGGAAAAGATGGAGAGAAGATCCGAGTCTACAACACGCCATTAGAAAACGCTGCTGCAGCTCGAGCCATCCTCGCCAACAATCCGTCTTCGCAGCAGGTCCAGCAGTGCGTCGCCTTGCTGGACAAAGGATTAAAGCAGAAGAAAACGGCCGCGTCATTTAGTGGCAAGCTGGCCTCAAAGTCCGAGTTTCCCACACTGGAGCTGACCAAAGTGCTGACACAAGGCTTCGGAGGGATACGAATCAAAGCTACCGTCCCCGTGGAGAAGAAGATAATTCAAGAACCAGCTCAAATGGCCAATCTCGTCGGCCGGCACATGACTGGGCAAGAGTTATTATGGCTGCGGCCGAAGACACCATCAGAGCAATGGTTCCTCATCAGGACCATCGTCGACAAAACAACCGCTATAGAGAAGACCCGGAAACACGCCGCCAGCGAGAGGAGCAATATCGGACGAAGAGATGATCCAGATCGTCCTGAATCAAGTAGGGACGGTGCCCGAAGAAACAGACATCGGAGTCAGCATAATGAGGCTCCACCACCACGACCACGTAACCAAACCGGAAATAATCCACCAGGGCACCGTTGCCTCCCAGCAGCGACCATCAAGGATCCAGACGCAGCCACGGGAGCCACAGGGGAGGGGCGACAATGGTGAGAGGAGAAGCAGAAATCCGACTCCACTGCGCAGAAGCCGCGAGCCTCCACAGCGCAGGTCTCTCTCACCAAACGACGCTCGCCATCGCATTGAATCAAACATAGAAGCGCAGCGGTATGAGGAAGAAGACGTGTATGTGGGACCCAAGTGCTTTGGACCGTGCATACGTCATACCAAATTTCCGGTTGACTTTGGTATTGCCAAACACATTTAGCCCTACGACGGCGCATCACAGACAGATACCTGGCTCTAGGATTTCTTCCAGGCCTGCTGCATCACCAAAGGAGGAAACAACTTGGTTGCAGTCCGATACCACCATTGCAGCGCGAAGACGGTGGCGATGCGAGCGCAGGAAAGTGGAGGGAAACGATCGGAGAATTTTCAGCGCGCGGCGAGAAAAGCTCAAGAAAATGGAAGCAGTAGAAAGCAAGTGGCTGTGATGAAAATAAACCACAATATTTCATCTGTAAGCCCTAGCGCCAGCATCAAATCCAACCATCTACGTGTCAGCACAGCAGCGAACCGTCGCTCGCACGCCGCCCACTACGCACGGAAACCGAGGAGACGCCATAATTCTCGCCACATCGCATGCGACCAGTCAATTCCAAGTCAGAAAGTGGGACCCATGTTCGTCCAGTCACGTAACCTCTGGCGCCGCAGACGCTTGAGGTCACCGATCGTCAGCACTGACGTCATCAAAGCCATACTGGCAATGGTTACAAACCTTCGGCTAAACAGCTAAAGTACTCACTCGAATCTACGATTCGAGCAACTACTCGGGGGCTACTACACGTCTCATGCTGAGGAAGATGGCTCGATCATGGCTCAATGAACTGCTAGAGAATTCAATTCACAACTGGTATGATATGCAAAGTGCGTTCTTTTCAAACTTCGAGTGAACTTACAGGAGGCCCTGCACAGTCGGAGACTTGCAGCGTTGCACACAAAGACCCGGAGAAATTTACCGGGATTACCTCGGACGCTGGATCGATACGAAGAACTCCCGCGAAGGAGTAAATGAGCAAACTGCGATAGAAGCTTTTATTGCAGGACTTCTAATCGGGCTTTTACGTCACAGGCTGAAGCGTGACCACGTCACAGATTTGGGAGAAATGATAGAGACGACAAGCAAATATGCTGACGCCGATGATGATTTAGAAGGGCTGCTAAATATTCTGGCCAATCCCAATGCGGCCAAAGAGCCAAAACAAACTCAGAAGCGAAAGAACACCTTGGACGAAAAGCCGGCTCCGTCCAACGCAGCTGTGAACGCAACATTCAGATCCGGAGGACGAGGAGGGCACGAAGGCGGCCGGGGTAGAGGCCAAGGAACTTCCCGAATCCAGGGCAGAGGAGATCAGCAACCCGGAAGAACCTATACTTGGGCCGACATTGCTAATAATCCCTGTGTCCACCACTTGGATAGTAACGGAGGATCTACCCACACAAATGTCAAGTGTTGTTTCAATGACAACATCAAGAAAGATGAATTCGCTGATCCAAGCGACTAAAAGGAAAGAAAAATTCCGAGAAAGGAAAGGAGCCCAAGGAAGATTCTGACATGGAAGAAGCGGAAGCCGCTACAGATCCCAAGTCGGATGGAAAGAAGATTTTTCCTACCAAGAAAGACACATACGTCTGTTTCCTTGGATCCCAACCTGCTAAGGAAAAGAAGGCGGTTCTTCGTGATCTCAATGCCACGGTTCTGGCTGTTCCATAGTTCTTGGACTGGTCAGAGGTAACCATCACCTTTGATTGTTCAGATCACCCGAGGAAAACACATCGTCAGGGAAAGTACCCTCTGGTTGTTAATCCTCTTATTGATGGCTACGAGTTCTCTAAAACACTCATGGACGGTGTGAGCAACATCAACATCCTCTACATCGAGACGCTCCACCGCATGAAGCTACACGAGAGCCAGTTGAGTTACAACAGTGTAACTTTCCATGGCATTGTACCAGGGAGACAGGCGGATTCTCTGGGTGAGATTACTCTGTACGTGACATTCCGAACCCGAGACAATTATTAGACCGAGCCACTCTATTTTGAGGTGGTACCATTCAAAAGTGCTTACCACGCCATCTTCGGACGTCCGGCTTACTGGGCGTTCATGGCCCGTCCATGTTACATCTACAACATGATCAAACTTCCAGGTCCAAAGGGCGTAATCACCATACGAGGAAATCCGAGTAAGGCACGAGAGTGCAATGAAGGGTCTGCTGCCTTCGCCGAAGCCGTGCTGCACGCCCAGGAGTACCAGGAGATCAAGAAGACCATCAATCCATCTGATAAGCCCGCTACGAAGAACGAGGTGCTGAAGCCAAGTGTGCAGTTCAAGGCGTCGGAAGAGACGAAGAAAACGTCGCTGAAGGAAGATGATCCCTCCAAGACGACGAACATAGGGGTAGGCTTAGGGAACTTGACCAGAGTACCTAGGGAACTTGCCGAGCGCTCTCTTAATGTGTACCCTGATGCTAAGCCCGTCAAACAGTCCCTACGACGGTTTAGTGATGAAAAGCGCCAAGCAATAGCCAGGGAATTAGCTCGCCTAGAGTTAGCGGATTTCATAACAGAGGTCATCCATACAGATTGGGTGGCAAATACTATACTCGTCCCTAAAAAGGACACCATTGATTTAAGGATGTGTGTTGATTATAACGCTTTGAACAAGGCATGCCCAAAAGATCTGTTTCCTTTTCCAAGAATCGATCAAGTGATCGACTCAACGGCATGGTCGGAATTACTCTGTTTTCTCAATGCATATTCCGGATATCACCAAATACCGATAAAAAGTCGGATCAAATTAAGACGTCTTTCGTCACTCCTTTCGGAACCTTCTTCTATAAAACTATGACTTTTGGCTTAAAGAATGCAGGAGCAACATATCAACGTACTATGCAACATTGTCTCAATGAACAAATAGGACACAACGTCCATGTATACATAGACGAAATAGCAGTTATGTCCAAAAGGAAGGAAACCTTAATTTCTGACTTGGATGAAACATTTGCTAGTCTATGAAAATTCAGTATGATGCTAAATCCGAAGAAGTCTTTCTTTGGAATTCCAGCCGGAAAATTGTTAGGTTTCATCGTCTCAGAGCGAGGCATAGAGGTTAACCGGGACAAAATCAAGGCTATCTTAAACATTACCGGGCCAACTTGCCTGAAGGACGTACAACGCCTCACTGGTTGCATTGCAGCAGTGATTCGGTTCGTCAGCCGGCTCAGCGAAAGAGCCGCACCTTTATACAAACTCTTGAAGAAAACCGACAAATTTGTCTGGACTCCGAAAGCCGAAACTGCCCTGCAAAGTTTGAAAGATCTACTTTCAAACCCACCAGTTCTTGCAGCGCCAGAACCTCAGGAACCTAAAGTAGTTGAGCGTGAGGAAGAAGGCCACGAGCATAAGGTACAGCGGCCAACTTATTATCTGTGTGAGGTCCTGACAGAATCAAAGCAACGGTATCCACATCACCAAAAGCTATCCTATGGAGTGTTCTTTGCATCCAGAAAGCTACGCCACTATTTTCAAGAGCACAAGATCACAATGGTAAGCACCACTCCCCTGCGAGATATAATCAATAACCGCGACGCCACATGATGTGTCGCAAAGTGGGGAATAGAGCTTGCAGCTTTCGACATTGAGTACAAACCACGTACAGTAATCAAATCCCAAATTCTTGCCGACTTTGTTGTTGATTGGACACAAACGACAGAAAACATAGGCCCTCCAGACTCAGAATTTTGGACCCTTCACTTTGACGGATCAAAAGCACGAGGAGGCTCGGGGGCTGGCGTGGTGCTCAAATCACCCCAAGGAGATAAGCTGTTCTATGTGTTGCAAATACACTTCACGACAACCTATAATATTGCTGAGTATGAAGCACTGCTACATGGAATATGCATGGCCAAAAACATTGGCATATAAGGACTCATGTGTTACGGAGATTCGGATTTGGTTGCTCGACAAGTATTCGATATCTGCAACGCAAACAAGCACATGGAAGCATACAAATCTGCCATGGATGAATTATCTAAATCGTTCGAGGGTTTTGAGGTTCAACACATCCCTCGAGCAGAAAATGAGGAAGCAGATGCACTACCAAGGATACGCTCTGCGCAGAAACAAGTACCGGATGGAGCTTTTCTACAGCATTTAATGGTCCCCTCCATAGTTGGTGTTGATGAGGACTATCCGACAAAATCCGACTCACCTTTAATAGCAGTTCTGACTGTAATTCCCAGCTGGACAAAACCCTATCTGGATTTCCTGATAGACGGAAAACTAGCCGAAGACAAAGTCTTGAGCCGACAGATTGTCCGACGAGCAAAAGCCTACACTATAATAAATGGTGAGCTCTATAAACGGAGTGTTTCTGGCGTGTTTCAAAGATGTATTTCTTCGGAAGGAGTGGAAATCTTGAGAGAAATCCATGAAGGCGAGTGTGGTCACCACGCTGCAGCCAGATCCTTAGTGGAAAAATCTTTTCAACACGGATTCTTTTGGCTTACAGCTAAGGCAGACGCCGATAAACTGGTCAAAACATGCAAGGGCTGCCAAATGTACGCTCATCAGGCACATGTTCCAGCTGAACAGCTGTGAACAATCCCTATTACATGGCCGTTCGCGGTCTGGGGCCTTGATATGGTAGGGTCGTTTCGCACGGCAAAATGTGGATTTACTCACCTACTAGTGATGGTGGATAAATTTACAAAATGGATTGAGGCTAAACCCGTAACAAGTTGCGATGGAGCCACAGCCAGAAGATTCGTCGAGGACGTAATCATCAGATTCGGATATCCACACAGTATAATTGCTGACAATGGGAGCAACTTTTCCATGGTGAAATTGCCGAATTATGTGAAAAACAAGGGATCCGACTCGATATTGCATCAGTTGCACATCCACAAGACAATGGACAAGTCGAAAGAACTAATGGCCTTATTCTACAAGGAATCCGACCTCATCTCAAGGCACCGCTTCGTTGGACCGCAGGGGCTTGGGCGGAAGAATTACCGTCTGTGATATGGTCTATGGTGCAGAAGCAGTTCTTCTAAGTGATCTGATTCATCAGGCTCCAAGAGACAAAGCGTATATCGAAGAAGATGCAGAAGTTTCTCGACAAGATGATCTCGATATAATCGAAGAAGTATGCGTCGTTGCTAAACAGAGATCTATAGCCTATCAGCAGAAGTTGCGCAAGTATCATAGTCAGAGAGTACAAAACCGTTCTTTCAGAAAAGGCGATTTGGTTCTCTGACTTGTGCAAAAAAGAAAACACAAACTTTTCCAAATTTGGGAAGGACCTTTTATGATTAGCAGAGTTCTGCATAATGGGTCATATTATTTAACTGACATGAGACCAGTCAAGGAAAGACTAGATACTAGGAAGAGAAAGAGAGTTAGTGGCAGCACAGACCCGGATGAAATAGACCGTCCATAAAATATTGCACAACTACATCCCTTCTATTCTTAGTTATATTTCCTTGTAATCATATATGTACATGTTCAAAAGTGAAATAAAGTGTTGGTTTCCTCATATTGATTATCTTTGAGATGTTTTTGCCATCTTGTTTCCAAAAGAGCATGTAATTTCTCAAAAATCCCAGAATGCTTGAAGGTACTTTATGCTCATGTTCGTTCTGGTTATGATTTTTGAATATCTAAAAAGTGTTACCTTAGGGTACAAAATTTAATTTATTGTCTATACTTAGGTTTTTTATCTGATGATGGGGATATGCCCACCGGGGTATACCCAGCAGGACATTTCCTACTGGCCCAAGCGCCAGCGAGTGGGCCTGCAGGACGGCGACTGGATCAAGATTTGGCATGAACCCAAGCGACTGGAAGCTGAAGGCCTAGAAGCGTAGATAGGCCCAGTCGGACTAGGTCATAGAGTCTCCGAATCCTTAACTAATTCGGTTGAGATCTGTAAACCCTAGGGAGGTGAGTCTATATAAACCTCCCTGGAGGACGCATAGAGGATACGTTCCATCATACACCCTAGCAACTCGTCGCCTAGCCGCCGAGCTCGCCCCATTGTACTCTCACCATAATACAATCTAGCAGGAGTAGGTCTTTACCCTCCAGGGGGCCGAACCTGGGTAAACCCTTGTGTCTCATCCCTCATCTCGCACCGCAGATGGCTGGCCGCCCTTGCCCCATGTTCTACTACTCGCTGCCGATTGCAGCATCTGCTGTGATCATTCCCACGACAGTGGCGCCCACCGTGGGGCCTGGCCGGTCAGGCCGGTGTTCTGCGGCGAGATCCAATCTGCCCATCAACGAGTCGATCACCACCGGCCGCATGATCGCAATCGACGAGATGCTCCAGATCTTACCGAGCAGCTACGTCCCGGCGGCGCGACCCGTCACGCATAGCGTGATCCTGCCGGTCGGCACGATCTTCCTCTTCGTCGGCCTCACCAACGTCATCATCTCGGAGGACTCGGCTCGCATCCGCGAGTCGCCGCCACACGACCGGCTCTCTGAGAGCCAGGTCCGCACGATTCACGGCCTCGCTTCCGAGTACGACTCGGCCCATAGCAACGTGGCCGAAACCACCGCAGCCGCAGAAGACGCGGCCCTCAACGACGACGCCGATTCGGCGACCCCGACGTCACTCGCCGGATCCATTGTCGCCGCGTCACCCGCGGGCTCCATCACCCAGGTCTCCAACGTCGGAGACTTCGAGGATCCCTCCATCCTCGGGATCTTCGACTTTGATTCCGAGTCAGAGAACTCCGCCGACCTCCGCGACAGAACCGTCTGCCACGCCGCGACCTACATGGCAACTGGCGCCGACCCGCCGGAAGACCCATTCTCCACGCCGATCCCTACAAACGCGATGGCGACGGAGGTCGAGGAACTCCGCCTGAAGCTGGCGGAGGCAGTCCGCAAGGAACAAGCCGAGCGCGAAAAATTTCGCCTCGAGCAGGTGACAGCGCAGGAGCTGTCGCGCTACCACTAACTCCGAATCAGGTTGCGCCTGAACCCCACCGTCCAGGGGCGCGCCCTGAATTTCGACGACGAGAATGACCCGGCCCGCGCGGCCGAGCGCGCGATCTGCGAGAACGCGCCGCCAGGAGGAAGCACTCGGCCCCCACCAGGAGAAACGGCCAATGGAGCCCCGCCACCACCCAACCGCGCCCCCAGGGACCGGCCAAGGATCATGGTCTCCTCACGGGAGCAATACACGAATGGCCTCCCGTTGTTATCCACCCCAATGGACAATCTCGTCGCGGGCCGAGCAGCAGTCGACAACATTGCAGCCACTGGGGAAGGTGCCCTGCAGATCCAATACGCCAAGGCTCTGCTCGCCAAAGCGGTTGAGCAACAAAACGCAGGCGTTGACTCACAGGGTCGGATGTACTCGCGTTCATCGGGCAGCAGAGCGGCCTCAAGCGGCCGCCCCATGGCGGCGAACACTCTCAACTGCCCGCCACCCGAACCCCTACAGCTCCAACACCGACCCGTGAACGCGGCACTCTCCACCAACGACCCTAGGCCGGCGACCAACTTCGTCGCCTCCAACGGACAACCCGTCGACGCCCGCACCCACATCATCAACAATCAGAGCTGGCTCGCATGCTAGCCTGATGACCTGCGGAACACCCTCACCAACCGCCGCGACGGTGAACCGAGGGGGTCGCTGAGCCGTATCGGGCCCCAGTGCTTCGGACCGATGATCCGAGGCGAAAGATACCCGGAGAACTTCAAAGCGCCGAAGGAAATAGAGAAGTACGACCCCTCGTACGATCCCTCCGTATGGCTGGATACCTACCTCATGGCGATGGGGATCGCAGGCCACACCGACCTACTAGCCGCCTGCTACCTCCCCCTAATGATGGAGGGGGCGTGCAGGCAGTGGATTAACACCCTTCCCGCGGATAGCATCGACTCCTGGGAGGAGATGCACGAGGCCTTCGTCAGGCACTTCGAGGGTTCATACACCCGCGCCACCACCATCGAGGACCTGGAACGGTGTGTCTAGGGACCCCACGAGTCGACCCATAGCTGGGTCCAACGGTGGCAAGATCTGTGGTAAAACGCGGTCGGAATCCACCCAGACACCGCGATCCACTGCTTCAAGACCTCGTGCCGCTATGAGCCCCTGGTCGCCAAGCTCAAACGAGCGTATCGCACACTCGACAACATACCGGACCTCCTAGAGATCGCAAAAAGGTATGTGGAGGAGGACCCAAACCAAGAAACTGACGAAGAGTCGGGAGGACACCGCCACACGAGCGGCCACGACAACGGGAGATGACCCGACTTACGCTACAGCAACACTCGTCTCACCGGCAAGCGCCACAGTGACGGGCGAGTCGACTTCGTCGCCAACACTAGATACGCGCAGCGCGAGCCCAAGAGCTTCCGCTGCGACGGGGGACAACGCCGCGACGGCGGAAACTACAAGGCGAAGCCGAGGTTCGACCCTGCGGCCCTTCTTAACCAACCTTATGTATTTCAGAGCAGGGAAGGAAAGCCCACCACGCACACGACCGCCGGCTGCCACTCTCTCAAGGAGATCGAGAAGGCACGGCGCGCGCGGGAAGACCTTGACAACAACCCGCCAAACGGCGGAAAATTTGGCAGCGTCGCCGGCTCGCTCCACACCTTCACAAGCTTCAACACGAAGCGCGAGAAGAAGGTCATCGCCGCGTCGTCGCCGTCAACGCGGTGGCCCAGATAGATATCCCCCAGTTCCTCAACTGGTCTGAGCAACAAATCACTTGGATCCGCGCGGACCACTTGCCACGGATTTAGTATCCGGGCCAAGTCGCCCTGGTGGTCAAGCCCAAGGTGGGAGACTACTGGCTCCCCAGAACATTGATGGACGGCGGCAGCTCCATCAACATCCTGTACCTGGACACCTTCAGGCGACTGCGGCTCCCGCAGTCGATGATCGAGATGACCTACACCACGTTCCACGGCATCGTCCCCGGTCGGAAGGCATACCCGATCGGCAAGGTGACGCTGCCAGTCACCTTCGGCACACCGGCAAACTTCCGCACCGAGCGAATCGTCTTCGAGCTGGTGCCCTTTGACAGCCCCTACCACTGCGTCCTGGGGCGCCAGGCGTTCACCAAGTTCATGGCAGCATCCCACTACGCGTATAACACGATGAAGCTACCCGGGCCGTGTGGCGTCATCACCATCCACGGCGACCCCGACATGGCCGCCGAGTGCGAGGCCAAAGGAGCCAAACTCGCCGACGCCGTCATCGCGGTAGAGGCCAACCACGCCAAGGAGCTCGACAAGTACGCGAGCGGGGTAAACAACGACGACCCCACCATACTCAAGAAGCTCAACTCGGAGGGCGGCAACTCCACCGCCTTCGAGGCAACGACGCATACCCGCACAGTCGAGCTGGTCCCAGGCGACTCCAACCAGACGGTGACGATCGGGACGGGCATGAGCCCAGCATAGGAAGGCACGCTCATCGAGTTCCTCCATGAGAACAGGGACATCTTCGCGTGGAAGCCCTCTGACATGCCTGGTGTCCCGAGGGAACTCACTGAGCACAAACTCAATGCCGACCCCAAAGTGCGACCTGTTAAGCAGTCGCTGCGGCCCTTCAATGAAGAGCGCCGCCGAGCCATCACCGAGGAGGTGCAGCGTCTACTCGCTGCAGGCTTCATCCGGCCAATCAAGTACTCCAAGTGGCTGGCAAACCCAGTCCTGGTCGAGAAGAAAAACGGGACCTGGAGGATGTGTATCGGTTACACAAACTTAAACAGCGCCTGCCCGAAGGAACAATTCGTCCTCTCGCGGATCGACCAAATCATCGATTCCACCGCGGGCTCGGAGTCGCTTTGCTTCCTCGACGCCTACTCTGGGTACAACCAGATCAAAATGGCCGTCGAGGACGAAGAAAAGACGGCGTTCATCACGCCATTCGGAGCCTTCTGCTACACTACCATGACCTTCGGCCTCAAGAACGTCGGGCGACCTACCAGCGGTGCATGCAGGAGTGCCTTGCGAGCCAAATTGGCCGCAATATCCACGTCTACATCGACGACGTGGTGGTGAAGTCCGCTCGCCAGAACGACCTACTCGCTGACCTGGCGGAAACATTCGCCAACCTGCGGAAGTAGAAGATAAAGCTAAACCCAGGCAAATGCACCTTCGGTGTGCCAACTGGACAGCTACTGGGATACGTTGTCTCCAAGTGCGGGATCAAAGCAAACCCCGCCAAGATCAACACGATCGCTCGACTCGGCAAACCCGAGTGCCTGCGCAATGTCCAGAAGCTGGCTGGGCGAGTCACGGCTCTCAGTCGCTTCATCCCCCGGTTGGGTGAAAAGGCGATGCCCCTCTACCGCCTAATGCGCAAGAACCCCAACTTCCAGTGGGACAAGGAGGCAGATGACGCGCTCCACGACCTCAAGGAGGTGCTACTCACAACACCGCTACTCGCCGCCCCTGTCGACAAGGAACCCATGCTAGTCTATGTTGCTTCTTCCGAACGCGTCGTCAGCGCCGTCATGGTCGTCGAATGGCCAGAAGAAGGAAAGGAGCGCCCGGTGTAGCGACCAGTGTACTACATCAGCGACGTCCTCACCGAGTCGTGCCAGCGCTACCCGCAATACAAGAATTTGGTATACGCAGTCTTCAGAGCACAGCGGCGACTGCCGCACTACTTCCAGGAGCACCCAATAACGGTCATCTCCTCAGCACCATTGTAGGACATCATCCGCAACCGTGAGGCGACCGGGCGAGTCGCCAAGTGGGACATCGAGATCGGCGTCCACAACATACAGTACGAGCCACGCAAGGCGATGAAGTCACAGGCTCTCGCAGACTTCCTCGCCGACTGGGAGGAGGCCCAGCAGCCAGAGAAGCTGCCATACCTCCACTATTGGAACCTACATTTCGATGGCTCCAAGAACGCGGACGGCACCGGGGCAGGGATCGTGTTAACATCTCCGAAGGGCGACAAGCTCCGTTACGTCCTCTACCTCGACTTCACCCCCTGCACCAACAACATGGCCGGGTACGAGGCGCTACTCCACGGCATGCGGGCTGCCAAAGAGATGAATGTCAACTAACTACGCTGCTACGGAGACTCCGAACTCGTCGCCGGGCAAGTCGCTGGCACCTGCGACGCCATCTCCCCCACCATGGCGGCATACCGCCAAGCAGTGGACAAGCTGGGTGGAAACTTCGCAGGCTACTCCGTCGAGTGGATTGACAGGCGGAAGAACGAGGAGGCCGACGCACTCTCTCGCACCGGCTCGGCTCGACTCGCACCACCTGCCGGCGTCTTCCTCGACACCATCACCAAGCCTTCCGTGTCTCCCCCCAGGGAGATCGACATCGGAATCCCACAGCAACCAGAAGCAGCCCTGGTCGCACTAATCGCCGATCCAGACGACTGGACCGCGCCATACGTCGCCTACTTGGAGGGAGGCACCCTGCCAGCGGATGAAACGGACGCCCGGATGATAGCACGCCGCTGAAAATCCTTCATCATCATCAACGGCGAGCTCCACAAGCGCAACGTGACCGGCGTGTTCCAACGCTGCGTTCAGCCCGCCGATGGACGCAAAATCCTCCAAGACATTCACTCCGGCGACTGCGGCCACCACGCCGGCGCCCGTTCTCTGGTCGCAAAGGCTATGCGGCACGACTTCTACTAGCTCACCGCACACGCAGACGTTGTCGACATTGTCCAGCGGTGCGTCGGATGCCAGAAATACACCAATCAAACCCACGTGCCAAGCTCGGCGCTCAAGACAATCCCCATCACCTGGCCGTTCGTCGTATGGGGCATGGACATGGTAAGCCCCTTAAAGAAGGCCCCCTCCGGCTTCACGCACCTCCCAGTCGCAGTCGACAAATTCACAAAATGGGTGGAGGCCAAGCCAGTCCGCAATGCGACGGGAAGACCGCCACCAAGTTCCTACGCGAGCTCATCTATCTCTACGGGTTCCCAAACAGCATCATCATAGACAACGGCACCAACTTCGCCAAAGGAGCCATGGCCGAGTTCTGCGAGGAACACCACATTCGACTCGACCTCGCCTCAGTCGCCCAGCCGGAGTCCAACGGTCAGGCGGAACGCGCCAATTAGAGCATCCTCCATGGCCTGAAGCCACGGCTCCAAGTACCACTCGAGCGCACCGCCGGGTGTTGGGTCGAGGAGCTATCCTCCGTCATCTGGGGCATCCGCACCTCCGTCAACAGGTCGACAGGGTTTACCCCCTTCTTCCTGGTGTACGGCGCCGAGGCAGTCATGCACCAACCTCGAGCACGACTCGCCAAGGGTGGTCAACTACACAGAGGCTGCAAACGAACTCGCACGCCAAGACGGAGTCGACCAGCTCGACGAGGCAAACGACCTAGCTCTCTCCCGCACCACCATCTACCAGTAAGGGCTCCGCCGCTACCACAGCCGCCGAGTAAGGACTCGCACCTTCTAGGAAGGCGACCTGGTACTGCGCCTAATCCAGGACAAGAAGGGCATGCACAAGCTCTCCCCCCTTGGGAGGGACCATTCGCCATCGGGCGAGTCCTAGGCAACGATGCCTACTACCTCACCGACGTCCGAGGCGACGGAAAACTCGACGTCAAGCGGCCGTGGAATGTAAACCTCCTATGAAAGTTCTACTCCTAGAACTCCATACATGTACTCTCCACCCGCTATGAAATAAAGCTGTTCGGTCACCAAAAGTTGCGTCTACTCTCCGTGTCTTATGCCACTCGCACTCGTAATAACAACGTTATGATATTCGCAGAAGTCAACCTCTGGTAAAGCGACCGGCATGGCCAAGTAGTGCGGTACGAGGGCACTGGGAAACCCCAGGCCTCGTAACGTCCACGAAAAACGCCAACCCGGAGCCCCATTGGAGTCGCCTAGCTAGACTGGCTTACCGAGCCAAGACAACTGCCCTCGGTCCTCACAGCGACCAAGGTCCTCCGCATCCTTGGCACAGCGACTCGAACGGCCAAATACCACGCTCGGGGACTGACGTCCAGTCAGATACAAGCGACTAGGGAAAAACGCCCAGTATGAGAGCGTGCCCAGGACTCGCCATGCGACTGATCCTTCGGGTCAGGAAGGAGTGACGCGCTTACTTTAACACGTTTAGTCCTCACCTACCTTGGAGCTGCGACTAGAACCACCAAGTACCACGCTCGGGGACTCGGCTACCCGACCTCGTTCGCACACGGTAAAACGGTCAAGTAAAGAGCACCCATGGGAGTCGCCCTGCGATTGGCTCTCCGAGCTCTAGCGAGTCGACCTTAATCCGTTAAAAATTCGCAAACACGTAAAAAACGAGGTAAACCCCATAAAAAGGGCGGACGCGCTCGGGGACTCGTTCAATCAAAATCGCAAAACAAATGACAAAACAACACGAATTTCCTTTATAGCAGCACAAGTTGTTCCAAAATACAAGGAAAGTTCAATAGTTATCTTGTACTAACGCCCAAAGGGCACAACGCTTCTACTCCGCAGGTTTTGACGCAGACTCGCCGCCACCACTGCGGTTACGAATGAAGGGCACGTACGGGTTCGACGGGTACGTCGTCAGCTCGCCCGCCATCGCCGCACGGAACGGCTGCTCAACCTTGAAGTCCCGATGCTTCGGCTCAGGATCGTTGGGGGCAACAACCGTCTCCTGATAGGGGATGAGGTCGCCCATCGCCCAAACGCGGTCGGAGTACACCGCGGCCCGATCTGTCAGCTTCAGCATCTCGGCAATCTCCACCGAGCCCGTTGACAAGGGGTAGCCGCTCGTGACATCGTCGAGGTTGAAGTCCTCCGGGAAATGGGCAAGCCCAAGGCTAAGCGCCGTCGCTGCCCCACGCCGGAAGGCCAACCGTGTCATGAACTCGACCACCGACGGAGCCTTCTCCAGATAGCACCATACCTCGACACAGTCACTGGGGATCACCTCTGTGGGCGATATCTCCTGCAGATATGCTCGAAGGCAAGTCGCCGACAACGCGGCCGAGTCGACCAGAGTGGCCACGCACTGCCGCACGTCATACGACTGCGCTTCTTCCACGTTGTCAGTAATCCGGCCTGCAGCACATCAATAAAAAGTAAGCGACTTGTCGACATAACAATAAAGTTAGTGCCACCGAGAATTGGGTGAAGGAGAATTTACCAATCAGCGGGCGGCAGAGGTCCGTGATGAAACGTTAAAGAGAAGAAAGGTCATCCTGCAGCCCAGCAACGAGCGCGTCAGATAATTTCCGCTCTTCAGCGGCAGAAGTAACAACAGCTTTCGCATGCCCCTCCGCTGAACTCGCTTCCATCCTCGCCTCCTTGAGCTCACGCTCCAGGTCAGCGACCCGCTTTTCGGCCATGCTCAAAGCAGACTGAGCCGCCGTCAAGTCACCCACCGGGACAAGGCCCCGGCGGACCTCCTCCGACTCGGTTGTAATTGCTTGAAGCCCCTTGTTCGTCTCCTGGACGACAATGAGTTCCTTCTCCAAGCGACACTTTGTAGCAAGCCGATCGGCCGATTCACGCTGCAGGCCCTGCGCACACACTGCAACGTCAACAACAATGAAATTCCTAAGTGCCCACTCGCTGAAATTCAGCGACTAGGCACTCGGGGACTGGATACTGAAATTCCTAAGTGCCCACTCGCTGAAATTCAGCGACTAGGCACTCGGGGACTGGATAATGAAATTCCTAAGTGCTCACTCGCTGAAATTCAGCGACTAGACACTCGAGGACTGGATAATGAAATTCCTAAGTGACCACCCGCTGAATTTGAGCGACTAGGAACTCGGGGACTGGATGGCATAAAAACATTAAGAATCCGACCACTGAAATCCAGTGGCCCAATCCTCGGGGACTGGACATACCTGGATGGCAGCACCTAGCATGCCGTAAAGCTCCAGCGCATCCACAGACGCAAGCACGACCGGAGTATGGCCGCGATGCTGTTCGACCTCCACCTCGGCGACCCCAGGCATCCGGCTCGTTGGTGCCGAGCCACTCGCTGTGGCCGCCTTCGCCATGAAACGAGGGAAGGTCGCTGCAGATGCCGCGGCGCCACTCGGGGCCGGCTCGACCACGTCGGGTGAGGCTACAGCCTCCTTGGTCTTCGAGGCCACTTCCGTCGCAGTCAGAGGTTCGCTCGGAGCAACCGTCGGGTCATCAGAGACCGTGACAACGTCGTCGCCTTTCGCCCTCTTGACACCTTCGGCGGGAGCAGCGACTTCGTCGGTTTTTCTCTTCCGTGAGGAGTCCACCTCGGTGACGACTGGTGGAACCTTGGCCACAGAAGGATGGCCGATCTTTTTAACTCCAGTCCTGCGAAGCAGCGCTATGAATAAGATTGTCCGATTAAAACGAAAAACAAGCAGATGAACGACACTTACTTGGCGACTGGTATGAACCGCAGACCGGTGCGGATGCTGGCCGGCCTTTCCAGCTCGGGCCCCAATTTCCGAGTGAGGCCCGTCTCGAACACATCGTGTTCCCAAGACACTGAGGGCTTCTTCGAAGATGATGAAGCCACAGCAGGAGCTTCCGTGATAACTGCTGCGGAAGCTTCCTTCGGAGGCGAGGTTGCTGCGGCTGGAGCAGCCCCCAAACCAAAGACCAGGGCGAATGGAGGTGGTAACGATGCCAGAGGCGCCTCGTCCATGGGGGAAGCAGCGCCTGGTGCCACGGTCGCGCGCGCTGCTGTGTCCTTAGTCGAGCTGGTGGCGTTGGAGCTAGTCGCGGATCGGGGCGGAGACATCTGTTTCGCCGGCTTCGCCTTCTTCTTCGACAGAACCTTCTTATTCTTCTTCTTCTTCGACGGCGTGGCCTCACGATGTGAGGTGTGATCGGGAAGCTCGTCGTCGTCATCATCATGAGGCTCGAGGCTTTTACTCGCTTCGAGCTCGCGCTGGTGTTGCCCGCGGGTCTTGCGAACTATGGGGGCAGCGACTTCCACAGGTTCGTCTTCGTCGTCGTCGTCGTCGTCATCACCCTCGTCGCTCTCGGCGTCTCCTTTGACGGGCGACGACTCGCTCCCGTCTTGGACGGACGAGCTCGAGTTCTCGTCATCTGCGGGTGGAAGCCACCCTTCTACCACTTGGAACAACTGCAATAAAAACAAAACAACGTCAGCACAACCGCGAATGCATCATCTGCGACTACGAGTGGTGACGAAATGACGGCTTACCGTCGGAGCCAGGCGCCTTGCAGTATAGGGGGCGACTCCGGCCTTCGCGTCAAGATACACCGCCTGGGTGATCTTCTTCAGGGCCAGGGTGTAGTCTTCGAGTTTCCACTCAGCGAGGGAGGAATTCGTCGGATCGTCCTTACCCATATACTCATACATGTAGTGGTCGCGGCGGGCCAAGGGCACGAGCCGCCGCCCGAACCAGCAGTTGTAGAGGTTGATGGTCTGGAGGCCCTTCTTCTTCAGGCCGCGGATGGTCTGCAACATTTCGTCGACAACCATCCGTTGATCCAGCGGGAGCTTGACGACCTGGAGCCGACGCGGTTCGGGCCGATCGGCGGAGTACCTTGGAAGCGCCACTTCGCCGTCTGGAGTTGACTCGATGACGTAGAACCAGGACTTCTTCCATTCGTTCGCCGCCTTGGCGGGCAGCATCAGGTCGAAGAATGATGCCTTCGACTTTAGCTGGAATGTTAGGCCGCCCGCAGCTAGCATCGGGCCGCCTGACTCTTCACGACTGATTCTCCCATGGAACAGATCCTGCCACAAGGGGAAGTAGGGCCTGTAGCCCAGATATCACTCGCAGAACGCCACAAAGATGGCAAGCTGCTCGATACTGTGCGGACCTAGATCCGATGGCTGGATCCCGTAGTAAGCGCAGAAACGCCAAAAGAAGAGGGAAGTTGGGAAGCCCAGCCCCCGCTCCAAGTGGCTGGTGAAGCAGATGAACTCTCCCTCGTGCAGGTCCGGAGTCACTTCTCCGGCCGCGGGGATGCGCCATATGCCGGCGCGGAGGATCCCAGCCTCCTCGAAGGATGCCAGTAGCACCTTAGTGCATTTGGATCTGCCCCATGGTTCGGTGGAGGGGGCCATTGGTTGGAAGTTTGCAGAGATCGGGGCTCTCTGGATTGGTTAGATCGCTATACGGAGTGGGAAACGGAGACGAGCGAGATCGGAGGAAGAACGAAGAAGCGTTTCCCTGTTCGCCTATCATTCTCCTTATATAGCGGTTGCTACCCGCCAGTTTCGGGAGCCGTTACTACGCGGTAGTTACGCCGAAGTTATCGTTGGATTACCCAACGTCTAGTTTGACCCCAATTGACGGTCCAACTTCATCCATTCGACTCGTCGCTCCACGCGACTCGACGATTCTCCGACCCGATCACTATAACAGTGACTGAGTATTCACCGACCCGATCACTATAACAGTGACTGAGTATTCGCCGACCCGTTCACCGAGCTGCGACACGATTGGTCGCCGTTATTGCGACTAAAGTGACTAATTCTTCCTTTATTCACGAGTCCGCCGCCGATTCGAATGGACACCCGCATTGGGCTCGCATACTCCGACTGCCAGCGAACGCCTGCGACAAATCAACGACGGCCTCGGGGACTACTGATGGGGATATGCCCACCGGGGTATACCCAGTAGGACGTTTCCTACTGGCCCAAGCGCCAGCGAGTGGGCCTGCAGGACGGCGACTGGATCAAGATTTGGCATGGACCCAAGCGACTGGAAGCTGAAGGCCCTGAAGCGTAGATAGGCCCAGTCAGAATAGGTCATAGAGTCTCCGAATCCTTAACTAATTCGGTTGAGATCTGTAAACCCTAGGGAGGTGAGTCTATATAAACCTCCCTGGAGGACGCATAGAGGATACGTTACATCATACACCCTAGCGACTCGCCGCCGAGCTCGCCTCATTGTACTCTCACCATAATACAATCTAGCGGGAGTAGGTCTTTACCCTCCGGGGGGCCGAACCTAGGTAAACCCTTGTGTCTCAGCCCTCATCTCGCACCGCAGATGGCTGGCCGCCCTTGCCCCATGTTATACTACTCGCTGCCGATTGCAGCATCTGCCGTGGTCATTCCCACGACATCTGATTGCTTAGACGCGGGCATTTTCCGAGTAAAGAGTTGTTGGTACTGGAAGCCGGCTTTGTTTCCGAGTTTAAACAGGTTTAGCAATTGCGCTCCGTTGCTCGGCAAAGTTTACATGCTAAAGGTTGGCCGACCCATGAAAGGGACGAGGCAGAGAGCCAGATAAAACGACAAATATAGGCATAAAAATACAAAGTGCTTCAGAAGTTTTCAAGCACATACATAAAAAATATATAAGCAAAAGTGCTATGATAGTAAAAGCATCAGTTTTTACAGACCAGCACAAAATAAACATTGTATCCATCATTACATTGCCATGGGTTCAGAATAATGCAAAGAAATTGTTTATGCTGCAGAATCAGGCGGTGGTGATGAAGCAGGTGGAGCACTGGAGTCAACAACAGTGTCGCTCTCAATATCAGACTCAGAAGCTGCGATGCTGGTTTCTGGCTCTTGGGCGAGGGAGGCACAACGACAGATCCGAAGAACGACGTCATGTAGTTGGTCATCTCCGCCACGCGACAAGCATAACCTGCACAAGACTCTTGGATAGCCTTGATGTCTTGCGAGTTACCCTCATCATCCTCCTCGGCAATGCCCTTGGTGACGTGTCAGATTTCCATCTCCCTGTGGTGGCTCATCACCATGGTCAGAGCTGTCTGGGAAGCAGTACGAGCGTAGGAGATATTCCAGTCTTCGATAAGCTTCGGAATCTCCTTGACCTTTTCCCTCACCTTGTGCACTGACATTTTGTGCAAATCGGAAAGATTGACGGCTTCGCCAGCCTCTTCTAGAGTTTGGCGGAAGTCATACAAGACATCTCCGACGATCTTAATGCGCTTGAGGCAAGGTTTGGAGGTAGGAGAATCGGAAAGATTCATGGGGGCTGGGAAAGAACCTAGCACAGAAGATTCCATTGGGCATGCTCCTTGCGGAGACTATTCAGTTCACTGGCTGTGGCCTGGGCAAGATCCCTCTGAATATCGAAGTCCTTCTTGAGATCAGCCAGTTCTTTAACTCGGAGGGCTAGGAGCTTCTCGAGCCTCACTGTCTCGTGATTGCTTGACTCCAGGACTGCAGCTACGGATTTCTCCGATTCTAAAGTTAGCTTCTCAAGCTTGTCCCGGAGTTCAGCATTCTCTATCCCCAAGATCTTGAAGTTTTCGGCCTGCTCCACCATCTTGCTGGACTGACACACCAATTCTACAATTACAAAAAATCAGTCGGACAAAACAAAGTTTGGCTATGAAAAAAAAGATAACTGACAAAGAAGAAGTCAGAAAAGCTTACCTTCTGCTTCATCTTTCTCCACTTTCAACTTGGAATTCTCAAAGCGCAAAGCTTTGATTTCTTTGCGCTTATTGCTAATATTCTTGAGCAATTCCTGGTTGGAAGATGCAAATTTTTGTAAGTTTAGAGACGGAATACCGTCAGACGGCTACTAAGACTCGGACTGCAAATTTAACTAAGTAAAAATTACAGCACGAGCCTTGGGGGATACACCACATCGTTCTTTTGCAACCTAAAAGCATCAACTCGGATTCAATGATGTTTATCCGACTTTATGCTTAGGGACTAGAGGATATGATAATAAATGCAAATAAGACTCAGAAACTTACAATGTGTTCCAGTGCATCTTTTCAAATCCGAGTTTGGTGTTGTGAAACACCTTCTCGGTAAGGGTGAGGGAAGGAACATCCGTCACTGGAAGTTCGCCAGATGCAACTTTATCATCCCGGGTTGATGTCCTCCTCCTCTTGATGTCCTTCTCCTCTTGGCTTGCTGCCTCTGGAGTCAAGGTTTTCTTATCAAGACTGGATTGAGCCAGTCTGAGGATCTCTTCCTTCTTTTTCCTCTTGAGGCCAGGGACAACGGAGCCGGCAGCTTTATCCATTGTTCCCGTGGATACTACCATGGGATCATTACCCTTGACGGGTTCACCCTTGTTAGTTGCCTGGTCATCAACGGTGACCAGGGCTTTCGAGACGTTTCCAGCATCAGGAGAGGTAGAAACTTCCTATGTTGATGGAGTAGTGGATGGAGTCGATGGTGGCACAACAGGGGAGATAACAAGCTTTTTGCTGGCACATCTACTTGCCCGGCTTGCTGTCCGGCTTGATCTTTCTCTTCAAAACTGATTTAGCTCTAGAACACGAAAATCCTATATATCAGGTGTGCTCTAGAAAGAAACAAAGGTACAAGAGTACTGAAAATAAAAGATAGGGTGCTTACTTTTTAACTACTGGCAGCACTTGGCTACTAGCAGCAACAACAACTTATTTTGCCTTGCGCTTCTTGGAGGCAGGGGCGGCAACTTATTGCACCTCATCATCCTCCGTCGCCTCCGGATCATCTGAAGCATAGCCCTCTAGTGGAGCTAGCTCAGACTCGGAGAGTTTCTCGAGCTGACAAAGTCGAAAAGCATCGATGAAAATAGAGTCGTAGAAAGAACAGAAAAGAACGACAAAACAAAAAAGCAGAGTCGAAATATTTACCGGATTCAGAGGACGGTTGGTCATATACATCTTCATGGAAACTTTCAGAACTTTTCGTTCCACTCTTTCCTTGATCAAATATTGCATGAGGGTCCTGTAGTCCTTCGGCGCAAGCCGGCTAGAACTGACCCGCGTCTTTCCTTCTTGTCGCTTGTGATATGGTGCATGAGGCGATCTCCATGGTGCTGGAGAGGCTAAATCCGGCACTCCAGCCAACAGTGGATCAAGTCGGATACACGGAGGCCCTCATGCTTCATCACATACTCGATCCGCCTCTTGGTGAGGATCAAGATTTCCGATAGCTCCGGTGCCTCCGCGTCCCATGAACTCTGTTGGGGAGCAGCACCATTGACAAACGCTGGAAGACCTTTCGCCTTTCCAGGAGCCGGAATATCCTTATGGTAGAAGAAATTTCTGGCCCAGCGTTTGACGGACTCACTAGCGTTAATCCTAGGATAGATCCGATTCCTCCTAAGGACTAAGCTAAGAGTGCCGGTGACATAAGGCACACCGGCACTGATGGAATTCTTCCAAGTACCATAGTAGTGCCGGAAAAGAGTGAGACTCGGCCAAATGCCGAGAAACCCCTCGCACAAATCTGCGTGAGTACTGAGCTCAAGTAGGGAGCTGGGAGGAAGATTATGGAGTTGCACACCATAGTAGTTGAGGACCTCGACGAGGAAGTCCGACAGTGGCAAGCTGAGGCCACGGTCGACGTGAGTGCCAAACAGCACCCTCTCGCCGTCGAGCGGGGCGGGAACGACGTGCCATGAGGCGCTCCGCCACGCACCAGATACGATGAACCCTTCATCCTCCATGACTTGGAGCTCTGCGTTGTCCATGGCACTGGGGATCCAAAGACCCCGCATCTTCTTATCTTCCGCCGCCGATGAACCCGCCGCCGCCGCTCCTAAGGTCGAGGCCGAGGCCATGGATCTTGGAGGAAGAAGGCTGGTGGGGGAAGGAGAGATTTTTTCTCACGGTGCATAGATGGGAACTGGTGCAGAGCGCTCGAGGAGTATGAGGAAGCAATGAATGAATCGATGGAAAGGTGAATCTGAGAGAAAGGGTTCTCTCCCCTCTTTAATTTGCCTCTACGTCAGGATTCGTGCGATGACACGCGCGATTAGCACCACACGTATAGGAGAAGGGGAGTTAGCTTCCTCGCGACTCTTCCGCCCCCTCGATTTTCGCGCAGGCATTGAAACGGCGTTCTGTTCCGTAAGGAACGGACCCACCAACGGTCGTGCTGATGGAAATCCTGTCAGTGACAGGACCTGGTCTAAAAATTTGTCAGTCTGCACGCCGAAAAATCCGGCTTATGTTTCAAATCAAGCAGGGAAAAGACTAAGGTCAGAGCAACATATATCCGACTCGATTGACTCGGAATCCTACATTAATGAACGAAGTTTTTGGGAACCCTTAAAGATTCTCAAGACGAAGAAACCATCAAGCTAGACGATTTATCCGACTTCAGATCTTGGAGACTTCCGGGGGCTACTGTTGGGGATATACTTTCCGGGTATACCCACAGGACTCGCTGACCACGGTGGCCCACCAACGGGTTAGAGCTTTGCTTCATGGGCGACCTAGTCAGAGAAAGAGAAGGAGACAACTCCGGCTACGACAAGGCCCAGAAGAGTTACTGACTTAGGCCTATAGTATTACTTGTAGTCCAAGCTGTACATAGTTACCAACTCTGTAACGTAGCCGGATAGGTCTCTCCCTGTAACCCTAGGCCCCGGTGACTATATAAACCGGCCCTATGGGAGCCTTTAGGGCACCAATCAATCATAACACCACAATCAACTCGTGCAGGTGAACCTCTCTTGTAATCCATTTTAACATCCGGCTTACACCGACATATTACTGGGTTGCTAGTAGGAGTAGGATCCGATCACCGCAGTCGTATCTGAACCTGGGTAAACTTGTGCTCACCGCTCCTGGAACATCCGACGTCTCACACCCCATCCTTCCAACGCCACTAGGACCCCCTATGGCGTACTTGTCGACAATCCGATGACATTAACCACTTCCAATCGCGTATATGGAACACCAGAAAGCCATAGGTGTTCAATAGACAAAGTCTCTAAACTAGATTATTGTCTCTAGTGCAAGTGGGAGACTGAAGGGAATATGCCCGAGAGGCAATAATAAAGTGGTTATTATCATATTCCTTATTTATGATAAATGTTTATTTTGCATGCGATAATTGTATTCATATGGAAACATTAATACATGTGTGTTTAATAAACAAAAAGAAAGTTCCTATTTATGCCTCTCTTATAAACTAGCTCGTTGATTAACAAGATGATCAAAGGTTTCCTGATCATAGACATTGGATGTTGTTAATAACGAGGTCACAACATTGTTGGAATGATGTGATGAACATCCATCCGAAGTATAGCCTTACGATAAAGGTCATTGTGTTTATATTGCTATAACATCATACGAAGTAATCTTAGTCCTTAGACCATGAGATCATGTCAATCACTAACACCGGAAGAGTATCTTGATAACATCAAACGTCACACCGTAACAAGGTGATTATAAAGATGGGTTCAGTGCTACGAAGGTGTTATGTTGAGGCTCATGGGTCAAGAGTGGAATTTGTCCATCCTGATGAAGGAGAGATATACTCTGGGCCCTCTCGATGATATCGCATTAGTTAGCTTGCAAGCAAGTGATTTGATCACTAGAATGTTATATCACGGGAACAAGAAAAGAGTACATGTCGGTAACAAGATCAAACTAGGTATGGAGATACCGATGATCTAATCTCGGACATGTAATATATTGCGAGACAAAGGGATTGAGTTACATGCGTATAAGGTTCACACGATCACAAAAGTCATCGTTGAATGTGTGGGAGTCAGTACGGATCTCCAGGCCCCGCTGCTGATTATTGATCAGAGAGGGGTCTCAATCATGTCTACATTATTCGCGAACCATAGGGTGACACACTTAAGGGATACCGACACCATTCAGAGCAAAAATATGCCAGAGAAAGAAAAAGGAAAGCGCAAGACTTTATTTCACTAGACACCGGAACTGTTTCGGTTGAAATTGCTGAAACTGGTTCTGCATGTGAAATTGAAATGTTGTAAGGGGTTTTATGTGAATGTTTTTTAATTCAAGTAATTAACAAAATTCTTAATAAATAAATAAAAGAGTTTTATTTAATGAGAGATTGCATTAAATTTGGTGGAAATTTAATGGGATTTGAGTGGGATTTTGAGTGGAGGAAATGGAGGGGCATTTGTGTGAGTCGGAGCTCCACTCACATGAATGGAGGAAGAGGTGGGGGCACCACCTTGGACACCGTTCCTGGCTAGTGGGCTTCCCCCTCCTCCTATAAAAGTATCCCCTCCTCTCACTTCTCACTCACACCTCCTCGCTAAGGATCTCTCTCCCCCTTTAGAATTTACCCATGGTCTTGGATCAGCGAGATACATGTTCCCGGTGGCTTTTCTGGAAGGATTTGTTGCTTCCGCTGCTTCCGCTGCTTCGCTAGAGCGAGGGCTCGGAGGTTGTCAGGGTACCCGGACGTGTGTGCGATCACGGATGCACCACTGCTTTGCGGTGCTGGACTTGATGGTGCTGGACCAGATGGACTTCATCACGATCTTGAGATCGGCAAGCGTTCGATTACATCATCCATGAGTACAACCTCGTTAACGCTATTCGGTATTCGAGGGTATGAAAGAACATTTCTTAATCCCTAGTGTTTTGAGTGTTAGATAACAATACCAAGGATCTTTTAATGTGCGTTGAAGTGTTGCAGCTCAGAACTCTGCCTTTGGGGGCGGATAATCCGGCCCCACCAGGGGCGGATAATCCGCCCCTCCCTCTGCCCAAGCAAGCGCAAGCCCCAGAAGGGGGGGGCGGAATTTTGGCCGGATTTTCCGGCCCCGCCGGATAATCCGCCCCTCCTGCTCATCGCCAAGGCGCAAGCCCCAGAGAGGGGGGCGGAGTTTCGGCCGGACTTTCCGGCCCCGCCGGATAATCCGCCCCTCAGGGGGGCCGGATTTTCCGCCCCCCAAGATTTTCTCCAAGCTTCACCAAGGCGCAAGCCCCAGAGAGGGGGCGGAGTTTCCCCCGGAGAGTCCGCCCTTGGGGCGGAATTTTCCCAGGGGGCGGATAATCCGTCCCAAGTGGGGGGCGGATAATCCGCCCCCAAAGTTGGGCAACAGCCAGATCTGGGGAGGGGGTATTTAAGCCAACAATCCCCCTCCTGTCAGTACTCTTGATTCAACTCGAAAAAGAACAGATCAGATCTCAAAACTTCATACAAGAGTGCTCCACCAAGATCCACCCAAAGGCCCCATCCCTTTGGGAATCGAAGGAGGAGAACTCGATCTTCATCATCAGCAATCAAGCGCTTCATCTCCTCTCCATTCATTTGGAGAACCTCCGATCTAGTATTTCTTGCAAAGATCTAGATCCTCGTTTTTGTTTATATTGATAAACCTTGTTTTTGTGACAGCTTGTTGTCATCCCGGGAGCCCCCAATTCGGTTGTGGGTCTGTGCCCCGATAGTATTGTAAAAGGCACCGGTTCCCGCCTCGAAGGGATCCAATAGTGGAGAAGGTGGATCAGGCCTCTCGTGGCGAGATCCATCGGAGAATAGGGTGAGGCCTATTGTGGCGTGGTGGTCTTAGAACCGCCCACCCCTCCAACGCAGATGTACTTCCCTTAACAAGGAAGGAACTGCGGTAAAACAAATCCCTGTGTCTCCGCTTGCTCCACTACGGTTTCCTCGCTCCTCCTTTACGTGCTTAGTAGTTAGGGTTTCATATAGGGAAATTCTCGTAGTTGCATATCTAGAGAATTTACTTTGTGTAAAGCCTAAAATTGGAAAAAGTATTAAAAATTGGTTAGCACCTATTCACTGTGGCATCCCGCAAAACCACTACTAGAAAATCGCGTTGAATTTGTGCATTGCATCGTCATCATCATGCACTGTTTGCATAAAACTATTTCGCAAAGCCCGTTTTGTTTTCTAAAACGCCCCGTCTTTTATTCAAACGCCAAAACCGGGTCCCCGGAATATTTTGTTTTGGCCGCTATCGGTTTGCAGACGGCCTGTTTAAATCAAATAAAAATATTAAATTATTTTAGCGGGGCAGTCGAACGGGCCGTTTTAGCCCGAACGACCACCCCATGTTTCAAAATCGGTCCAACCTGCCCGCCCTTCTAAACCTAAACCCACCTAAAACTCTACCCACCCCTGGCCTCCACATCACCCCAACCTATCCTAGCACGCCACGTCAGCAACCCCAAACCCCCCCACCAATCCCACCCTGCCATGTCATCCCTCACAGCCACTCCCTCTCTCTCACCCCGGCCCCACCCCGCAGCACACGCCGCCCACACGCGCGCGCACCCAGCACGCACGCCGGCTCCCTGCCCGTGGGCCCCGCGGTCAACCCCACCCCCTGGCAGCTAGCACGCCCCAGATCCCACGCCCCCAGTCCACTCCGCCTGCACCCTGGGCCCCGCCCTGTCCCCCTGGCCCACCACTACCGCCCGACCCTCCTTCCTCCTCCTCTCCTCTTCTCCCTCCGTGCGTCCCTCTCCCCTCCCCGAGCCGACGCAGCCCGCCCCGCCGCCAGCCCTCCCCGGCTCCTCCGCGCTCGCCGGCGTTCGCTCAGCGCCGCCGCGTGCCTCTCCGGCCGCCTCCCGCCGTCGCCCGCAGCCGCACAGCACCCAGCTCCGCGCGCCGCCTTCGGTCTTCCCCGCCTCGGCTCCCTCCTCCGCCTAGCGCGCCGCCGCCGTCGCCCGCACCCCGCGCGCCGCCGTCGCCCGCAGCTCCCCGCCGTCCCTCTCCACGGCTCCCCCGTCCCCCTGCTCGCCCCTGCAGCGCCGCCCGAGCCCCAGGCTTCCTCGCCGCGGCGTGCCGCCCCGCCTCAGGCCCAGCGACCCCGCCTCCACTCGCCCTTCCCCGCGCCGGCGTGCGCGGCCACCCTCGTCCCCAAGTCCGCCGCCCGCACGCGCGCTCCGCCGCCTGCGGCCGCTCGCCAGCGCCGACCCCCGCTCAACCTCCCTCCGATCCGCCCCGCAGCGAGCCGCCTCCCCCGCGAGCGCCGCTCCGCCGCTCTCCCTGGGCCCGCCTGCTCCGCCCCCGTGCTAGCCCCAGGCGCCGCGGCCACCGTCTCCGCCGCCAGCGACGGTCCCGCGCCGCCGTCCGTCCCCATCCCCGCTGCCAGGTGGGCCACCTCTGTGCTCTAGTGGAAACGCGTCAAGACCTTCAGTACCCCCCTCGAACGCGACAAGTACCACCTCGAGGAACGAACCCCGGACTCCAAGTTCCCCGAAGACCGTGTAGGGGCAGATCCCGAGATCGACGCCGACCCGATCGAACCAGATGGACCAACAGAGCCGGAACCTCATGATCTCCTTCCCGGAAGCATTGACGCCGCGCGACAAGATCTTCGTCACGGAAACCCCGACGCCAAGATCTCCCTCTCGGACCCGAAACCGTCAAGACCCTGGAGACCCCGACATCGGACGACAGGATCATCGGCACGGAACCGAAGACACATGTACGGAAAGTACTTCCTCGAGGACGTCAATACTTCACTCCTGACGCGAGAACCCTGAAGCCGGGAACCCCCAACACGGGCACACCAAGTTCTCCATCAAGGAAACCAAGGCCGTCGACGTGGAACCGTAGAACGCCGAGTGCTTCATCCGGACACCGAGAACATCCCCCCCGAACGCCATGACCGTCAACATGACCCAAGTCCCGCACCCGGATGCGCCAAGAACTACCCCCGATATCCGAGAACGCTTCCGCCGAACCCCGAACCTCAGATCCGTCGAACCCTGGACCCCGAGACCCGACCCCGAACCCCGGAACCCAAGATCGCCGAACCCTAATGTGTGACCCTTTTCCTCGAACCCTATTTTATAACATAATAACAACTTGTTGCATATTTAATTGTCATCTCGCATGCATAATCATGTGGTTTGGGGGCCTTTTTGCCGATTCACCTAATAATTAAATATGGGGCCCATATGCGGGCAAATCTAGTCTCATTTTGGCCTCATTTAAACTTGTGTAGCGAACCGGTATCTTATCTTGCCTTGTTATAACAACATTTAAAATGCGGGGTTTCTAAACAACTTGAACCATATGATTAATTGTCGGAACCCCGGTTCCGCTTAATATGACCTAATTGCATCGCACCTTGCCATGTCATACATCATACATGCATCACGCCGATCTTCTGCCGTGTATTAAATATTGCATCCGGTGTTTCTTCTAGTGATTTGGTTCTTCGCGGATAAGGCCGTTGAGTTGATGTGAGCTTCGCCCCTATCTTCGGCTGAAACCTTCGACAATGTTTTCAGGCGAGCATCTCCCCCTTTCTACCTATCTCACTTTTATAGTATTTACTTCCCTCCTGTTGATCTATTGCTATCTGTGTTGCGATGCTCTAGTTTCCGTACCCGTGATATCCCTTGCAGCCCTATATTGCCTCGGACACATCCTATTACCTGTTGTTTGGTAGATAGTTGGACTTGCGCGTCGTAGTTGCTTGCTCAAGTGCTGATGTGTGTCGTCATATGCCACAGTTGCTGATGTATTGCCGCATGTTGATGTTGGAGATGATGCTAGTTTTACTTATCGTCACTTTAATTTCTGTTTAACAACTAAAATTGAATAAGCAGAGGCATCGGTGGGTGATAGATAATATTTGGTTTCCGAACGCCCACTTGTGTCCCGTAAGACCCCGAGTACTTGATTCCTGTTCCTTGTTTTATCGCGCTATCCACATCCGGGAGGTATATGGGACCCCCCTCAGCCAGAGCTTGATTCCGTCTTATTTCTTGGGGCCACAAACTAGTTTGAGGTTTTATTACTATCCTGTACTTATGCCATGCTTTACTGCTTTATTTACGATTGTGCGAGGTACTGCACACTGTACTGTTTAGGAAGCGGAGTGATTACGCGGTGTCGACAAGCCCCGTTTGGGGTTCCCAGTCGCTCACAGCCATTGGCGCAGACCTTGAGGCCGTCTCGGAGCTTGTCTACTCCGTTGCGGGTTCTACTCAAAGGGGTGGCCCCCTGAAATATTTCTGAATCTTGTGATTGCTGTGTCGTGAAGGCCTCGTTGGGTTTTGATTTGGTTTTTCCGAGGTTGATCGAGTGTGTGTTGCTATTGGTGCACCCCGGCCGGGTAAAACTTTCTGAAAGCCGTGTCCGCGGATATGGACGACTTGGAGCACAGTTTCTCGATCATAGACAAGCATAACTAAAGTTTACTGTTATAAATTTGACTTATAATGACTAGTAATCAGCTTCACTATAACGGAATGGCTAATTAATACTGCCCACAATTGCTTGTTGGAGTGTCGCTTGCGACAATTGTACCTGACTAGTAACTATTGCAACTACAACGGATTGGCTGAATAAAAGTACCAACAACTGCTGGGTTTTGGGCTTATCTCATGCTATCTGTATCTGATTAGTAATTGTTGCAACTACAACGGAATGATTAACTAAAAGTGCCCACTGTTTACTTTATCAGGACGATTATCTAAACCTGATTAGTAAAGTGCCGCAACTATAACTGAATAAGTAAAACTGCCAACTGTGTGAGTTCCTCGGTTGACTTCCTCGTTTGGTCTCGAGGGGGAAACACCAGGATGGGTTTGTTTGGTGATAGCTTCAGGTTGGATCCGGTTAGGTCATTCTTATCCCTCTCTGATATCCGCCAGTTGTATCGAGTCTCTATAGGTTGTTTAGTGCCTGCTGCCGCTGCCGCTCAGTCCACCATACCTTTGTAGGCGAGGACCGCCGAATTCTAGCCTCGCCGTGTACTGGCCTCAGTACTGACGCTCCTCTTTTTCCTTTGCCCTTTGTCGGCACCCCTTTCTGTTTAAGCAGGTTTTGAGATCGACGTCGTTAGCAGGGTTACCCTTCCGGCTTGGCCTGGGCAGGGTTTGGACGCCATTGGTTATTCTTCAGGGCTCTTAGCCCCATTTGCATCTTGTCCGTAGCTGGACGCTCTATCGTTTTCAAGGTGATTTGGATTTTGTATATTATATCTGTATTCTTGACTCATGGAGTCACTTATATATATATCTGTTCTGTGGGTCCCATCGAGGACTGTTGTGTAATGTTATTACTTCGTTTTCCACCCGCACGAAAGTGCCTGGTGGGCACCTTTGAATCGTTTCTATGCGGGTTTGGCGAATTTTCTAAAACTTGCATAGGTCCGATTCTGAGGGTGTTACAGAGTGGTATCAGAGCTCAGCAGTTGCGATACCCCACAAGTCCAGCCTGTAGGATAACCTAGCTAACGGCCGAAGTAGAGTGTCAAAACTATTTTGCAAAATCGGTTGGATAGTTCTGATTAGGTCTGATTTTACTCCTTACCCCTCTGCTGTCTCCTCTTACCTCTGCGTGTTTTGAATCCGCTCTCTTCTCTCTCTTCGAGTCCAGGATTTCTCGTGGTTGGGTTTCCGTCGTACCTTCAGGGTTTCTCTTTCTCCCTTTTTGTAACGGAGGTGCTACGAACCTCAATCTGCAGCTGGACTGTTGTGCCTTCATCCGATCTTTTGTTCTTGAGCGCCTTATCCCTATGTGTTCCTTGCTGGATATCAGTGTCGTTGAAAAACACATGAGAAGGACGAGCTTTGGTGAAGTTGGAGTCGACCGTGAGCATGTGTTGTTCATGCCAATGGAACCATCGCGGAACCTAATCAGTGTGTCTTTCATACGATTCCTGCTGGCAACATTCCTTTGTTCCGGATACCATCTAAGAAGATCTTCAATCTAATTCGAGAGTTGATTGCTTAATCCGCTTATTCGTGTGCAGAGTAATGGTTTGAGTGTGGGATGGATTAGCTACCCTACCACTGCTCTTATCATTCGCTCTTGTACGTTGAGGCAGTGGATCCAGCAATTTACTCCGTCCACGGAAGTTAGGGGTGGCTTTATTTGCGATACCTCTACCTTCGACCTTTTGTTTCCCGGAGTGTTCTCTCGAGGATCAGGAGCAACGACCCTTTGTTGGTGGTGTCGCCGATTCCCAGATGAAGAAGGAACCCTCGTTAGTGGTGTCGCGAAGATCTACACGAAGCGCGAAGATTCAGATCGCCGACCTTTCCTTCCGGTACCATGAGGCGGATCTCGAGGGCGAGATCCATTGTTAGTGGTGTCGAATTGTGGCATCCCGCAAAACCACTACTAGAAAATCGCGTTGAATTTGTGCATTGCATCGTCATCATCATGCACTGTTTGCATAAAACTATTTCGCAAAGCCCGTTTTGTTTTCTAAAACGCCCCGTCTTTTATTCAAACGCCAAAACCGGGTCCCCGGAATATTTTGTTTTGGCCGCTATCGGTTTGCAGACGGCCTGTTTAAATCAAATAAAAATATTAAATTATTTTAGCGGGGCAGTCGAACGGGCCGTTTTAGCCCGAACGACCACCCCATGTTTCAAAATCGGTCCAACCTGCCCGCCCTTCTAAACCTAAACCCACCTAAAACTCTACCCACCCCTGGCCTCCACATCACCCCAAACCTATCCTAGCACGCCACGTCAGCAACCCCAAACCCCCCCACCAATCCCACCCTGCCATGTCATCCCTCACAGCCACTCCCTCTCTCTCACCCCGGCCCCACCCCGCAGCACACGCCGCCCACACGCGCGCGCACCCAGCACGCACGCCGGCTCCCTGCCCGTGGGCCCCGCGGTCAACCCCACCCCCTGGCAGCTAGCACGCCCCAGATCCCACGCCCCCAGTCCACTCCGCCTGCACCCTGGGCCCCGCCCTGTCCCCCTGGCCCACCACTACCGCCCGACCCTCCTTCCTCCTCCTCTCCTCTTCTCCCTCCGTGCGTCCCTCTCCCCTCCCCGAGCCGACGCAGCCCGCCCCGCCGCCAGCCCTCCCCGGCTCCTCCGCGCTCGCCGGCGTTCGCTCAGCGCCGCCGCGTGCCTCTCCGGCCGCCTCCCGCCGTCGCCCGCAGCCGCACAGCACCCAGCTCCGCGCGCCGCCTTCGGTCTTCCCCGCCTCGGCTCCCTCCTCCGCCTAGCGCGCCGCCGCCGTCGCCCGCACCCCGCGCGCCGCCGTCGCCCGCAGCTCCCCGCCGTCCCTCTCCACGGCTCCCCCGTCCCCCTGCTCGCCCCTGCAGCGCCGCCCGAGCCCCAGGCTTCCTCGCCGCGGCGTGCCGCCCCGCCTCAGGCCCAGCGACCCCGCCTCCACTCGCCCTTCCCCGCGCCGGCGTGCGCGGCCACCCTCGTCCCCAAGTCCGCCGCCCGCACGCGCGCTCCGCCGCCTGCGGCCGCTCGCCAGCGCCGACCCCCGCTCAACCTCCCTCCGATCCGCCCCGCAGCGAGCCGCCTCCCCCGCGAGCGCCGCTCCGCCGCTCTCCCTGGGCCCGCCTGCTCCGCCCCCGTGCTAGCCCCAGGCGCCGCGGCCACCGTCTCCGCCGCCAGCGACGGTCCCGCGCCGCCGTCCGTCCCCATCCCCGCTGCCAGGTGGGCCACCTCTGTGCTCTAGTGGAAACGCGTCAAGACCTTCAGTACCCCCCTCGAACGCGACAAGTACCACCTCGAGGAACGAACCCCGGACTCCAAGTTCCTCGAAGACCGTGTAGGGGCAGATCCCGAGATCGACGCCGACCCGATCGAACCAGATGGACCAACAGAGCCGGAACCTCATGATCTCCTTCCCGGAAGCATTGACGCCGCGCGACAAGATCTTCGTCACGGAAACCCCGACGCCAAGATCTCCCTCTCGGACCCGAAACCGTCAAGACCCTGGAGACCCCGACATCGGACGACAGGATCATCGGCACGGAACCGAAGACACATGTACGGAAAGTACTTCCTCGAGGACGTCAATACTTCACTCCTGACGCGAGAACCCTGAAGCCGGGAACCCCCAACACGGGCACACCAAGTTCTCCATCAAGGAAACCAAGGCCGTCGACGTGGAACCGTAGAACGCCGAGTGCTTCATCCGGACACCGAGAACATCCCCCCCGAACGCCATGACCGTCAACATGACCCAAGTCCCGCACCCGGATGCGCCAAGAACTACCCCGATATCCGAGAACGCTTCCGCCGAACCCCGAACCTCAGATCCGTCGAACCCTGGACCCCGAGACCCGACCCCGAACCCCGGAACCCAAGATCGCCGAACCCTAATGTGTGACCCTTTTCCTCGAACCCTATTTTATAACATAATAACAACTTGTTGCATATTTAATTGTCATCTCGCATGCATAATCATGTGGTTTGGGGGCCTTTTTGCCGATTCACCTAATAATTAAATATGGGGCCCATATGCGGGCAAATCTAGTCTCATTTTGGCCTCATTTAAACTTGTGTAGCGAACCGGTATCTTATCTTGCCTTGTTATAACAACATTTAAAATGCGGGGTTTCTAAACAACTTGAACCATATGATTAATTGTCGGAACCCCGGTTCCGCTTAATATGACCTAATTGCATCGCACCTTGCCATGTCATACATCATACATGCATCACGCCGATCTTCTGCCGTGTATTAAATATTGCATCCGGTGTTTCTTCTAGTGATTTGGTTCTTCGCGGATAAGGCCGTTGAGTTGATGTGAGCTTCGCCCCTATCTTCGGCTGAAACCTTCGACAATGTTTTCAGGCGAGCATCTCCCCCTTTCTACCTATCTCACTTTTATAGTATTTACTTCCCTCCTGTTGATCTATTGCTATCTGTGTTGCGATGCTCTAGTTTCCGTACCCGTGATATCCCTTGCAGCCCTATATTGCCTCGGACACATCCTATTACCTGTTGTTTGGTAGATAGTTGGACTTGCGCGTCGTAGTTGCTTGCTCAAGTGCTGATGTGTGTCGTCATATGCCACAGTTGCTGATGTATTGCCGCATGTTGATGTTGGAGATGATGCTAGTTTTACTTATCGTCACTTTAATTTCTGTTTAACAACTAAAATTGAATAAGCAGAGGCATCGGTGGGTGATAGATAATATTTGGTTTCCGAACGCCCACTTGTGTCCCGTAAGACCCCGAGTACTTGATTCCTGTTCCTTGTTTTATCGCGCTATCCACATCCGGGAGGTATATGGGACCCCCCTCAGCCAGAGCTTGATTCCGTCTTATTTCTTGGGGCCACAAACTAGTTTGAGGTTTTATTACTATCCTGTACTTATGCCATGCTTTACTGCTTTATTTACGATTGTGCGAGGTACTGCACACTGTACTGTTTAGGAAGCGGAGTGATTACGCGGTGTCGACAAGCCCCGTTTGGGGTTCCCAGTCGCTCACAGCCATTGGCGCAGACCTTGAGGCCGTCTCGGAGCTTGTCTACTCCGTTGCGGGTTCTACTCAAAGGGGTGGCCCCCTGAAATATTTCTGAATCTTGTGATTGCTGTGTCGTGAAGGCCTCGTTGGGTTTTGATTTGGTTTTTCCGAGGTTGATCGAGTGTGTGTTGCTATTGGTGCACCCCGGCCGGGTAAAACTTTCTGAAAGCCGTGTCCGCGGATATGGACGACTTGGAGCACAGTTTCTCGATCATAGACAAGCATAACTAAAGTTTACTGTTATAAATTTGACTTATAATGACTAGTAATCAGCTTCACTATAACGGAATGGCTAATTAATACTGCCCACAATTGCTTGTTGGAGTGTCGCTTGCGACAATTGTACCTGACTAGTAACTATTGCAACTACAACGGATTGGCTGAATAAAAGTACCAACAACTGCTGGGTTTTGGGCTTATCTCATGCTATCTGTATCTGATTAGTAATTGTTGCAACTACAACGGAATGATTAACTAAAAGTGCCCACTGTTTACTTTATCAGGACGATTATCTAAACCTGATTAGTAAAGTGCCGCAACTATAACTGAATAAGTAAAACTGCCAACTGTGTGAGTTCCTCGGTTGACTTCCTCGTTTGGTCTCGAGGGGGAAAACACCAGGATGGGTTTGTTTGGTGATAGCTTCAGGTTGGATCCGGTTAGGTCATTCTTATCCCTCTCTGATATCCGCCAGTTGTATCGAGTCTCTATAGGTTGTTTAGTGCCTGCTGCCGCTGCCGCTCAGTCCACCATACCTTTGTAGGCGAGGACCGCCGAATTCTAGCCTCGCCGTGTACTGGCCTCAGTACTGACGCTCCTCTTTTTCCTTTGCCCTTTGTCGGCACCCCTTTCTGTTTAAGCAGGTTTTGAGATCGACGTCGTTAGCAGGGTTACCCTTCCGGCTTGGCCTGGGCAGGGTTTGGACGCCATTGGTTATTCTTCAGGGCTCTTAGCCCCATTTGCATCTTGTCCGTAGCTGGACGCTCTATCGTTTTCAAGGTGATTTGGATTTTGTATATTATATCTGTATTCTTGACTCATGGAGTCACTTATATATATATCTGTTCTGTGGGTCCCATCGAGGACTGTTGTGTAATGTTATTACTTCGTTTTCCACCCGCACGAAAGTGCCTGGTGGGCACCTTTGAATCGTTTCTATGCGGGTTTGGCGAATTTTCTAAAACTTGCATAGGTCCGATTCTGAGGGTGTTACATTCACCCCCCCCTCTAGGTGCCCATACGATCCATTTCAATTGGTATCAGAGCCTCGGCTCTTTTTTTCGGGCTTAACCGTCTAAGAGAAGTATGGGTTCCAAGGGAGATGGGAGTGATGCTCCGGAGGTAGTCACCATGAACGATCTCAAGACGTTGGAAACAACCTTTGTGAGTTCAATGGAGGCTAAGATGGAGGAGATGCGTCAATTGATAATGCGTCTCTCCACATCCGCAGCATCACCTCCATCTAACTCTGAGGATACCACTCCGCAATCCAAGGAAACGGGTAAAACTGTTTCCAAAGATAACGAAGTGGTAGGTGATGATACTAGTAAGAACTCCTCCTCGAAGCGGTTAGGATGGATACAATGAGGTTTCTCATGTGTATTCCCCTGATCCGCCTATTCCTCACCCACACATACATAATAGGGGTGATCCACCCAAATTATCAGCTTCTACTTTCTCTCAATGGCAATTTTTGATGAAATCTCATGTGTGTAGTTCCTCCATAGAGTTGTGGAAGATCATCGAAAATGGTCTTCACGTTGGAAATCCTAACAATCTCACAAGGAGAGAAGTGGTCGATAGCCAACTCAATGCTACAGCTCTACACATGATACAGCTTGGTGTGGGTGATAAAGACATGCCACACATTCAGCATCTTAGCACAGCTAAAGAAGCTTGGGATGCCCTTACCGAGCTCTTCATCGGAAATGAAAGTATGAGAAGGAATAGATATGATGCCTTGAGCAATGAAGCTGAAGGATGTTATATGCTGGATGGAGAAGACCACGAGGACATGTATAGGAGGCTCAAGGCAATAGCTACTACCTTCAGAAACCACGGCGCTGCTCATGTTGATGATGCTTGGATCAAGCGCAAGTATGTTAGTGCTCTTATGCCATTTGAGCCCACAGATTTGAAAAGTCTCCAAGGTAGGCACAATTATCACCTCATGTCTTCCAATGAGGTAATGCAAGAAATGGCCGCATTCAAAGTGGCTGCCAAGAATGCCGAAGATGCTCGTGCTCGAGCTATGGGGATGCAAAAGGGGGTCAACATGGCTTTGAAGACTAGTGTGATTGATCATGATGAATATGCGGTAGAAGGCCTGGACTGTCCCGAAGATATAAAAAGGATCCACGGACAATACTTGGCTCTTTATGCAAGAAACTTTTGGAAAGATCCAGCCAAGGCTAAAGCTGAACTAGATCGCAAAAGTGGTGCCTATGGAAGAAAAGAAAATGGTCCCAAGCTGAGAACATGCTTTAATTGTGGTGATCGGTTGCACTTCGTAGCCGAGTGTCCATATCAAAGTAGAGAGGATAATGGAGGAAGACTCATTTTCAAAGACAAATCAAAAGCTCCACGTAAGAAACAGTTTGTAAAGAAAAATGCTCCTTTCAAGAAGCAACCAAAGATTGTTCTAGTAGCTCAAGAAGAATATTCATCGGGGAATGAAGATGAGGACGAGGATGATAGCTCTCAAGAGGTGGCTGCTATAGCCACCACCACATCTACATCAACATCACTCTTCGACTCTCCAAACGAAAACATCATCAACAAGAATTCTACTTGTCTCATGGCAAGAAGCTCCGAGGTAACTTCCTCTAACTCTTCCTTTCCCAAGGCTATGATAGACATGGATGATCCTGCTAGTCTTAAGGTTAAAGAAGAGATTATTGCCTTGGATTATTTCTATACTAACTTGCAAGGTGAGCACAAAGTTCGTTTTGAGGCTCTTATGGATCAGTTGGCCCAAAACGAAGCACTGCTCGAAGAAAAGGGCAGAATTGAAAGGGAGGATGCAATGGAAATTGCATCCCTAAAAAATGCCCTTGAAGAAGAAGAAGCTCGGGTCTCTCTTGAAGAGAGGCTTGAGTCTATGGAAGAGTCACATGAAGAGATTGTGACTAAACTAGTTAAGGAACGTGATAATGCGGTCACCAAGGCAAAGAAGTTAAAGAAGGAAAGGATTGACTTTGGGGCTACTCATGATAGACTCTCCGAGGAATTGGAGAAACTTGACAATGCTCATAAGGCGTTGAAAAACAAGTTCTCTATCCTCAATGAGTCACATGATCAGCTTCAAAGTCGATTGGCCGAATATGATTCTCCTAGCTCGTCCAACTCAACATATAGTAACAAGAAAAATGCTAATGTGGAAAAAGGAGTGATCAAGGACATCACTACAAAGGAAAAAGGTGTGCTTGATGAAGTTCTTGACAAGCAAAGGTCAAATCATGGTAAAGAGGGACTTGGGTATGTCACCAAGTCCAAGAAGAAGAAAACCAAGAAGAACAAGACCAAGAATGTGCAATTAAAGACAAGCACTGCTGAGAAGGTTGTCATAAAAGACAAGACTAATAATATTGGTTTTGCAGGGTGTCACAATCCTAATTATGAACTCTTTTGTGATGATTATGGCGATGTTTATGCTTATTATGTTGGTCCTTTTGATGAATATATTGCTTGGTCTATTTGGGTCCCAAAGACCCTTGTTACTAACATGAAAGGACCCATTGAAAAATGGGTACCTAAAACCAAGAAGTAATTTTCTTGCAGGGCTATGCTTCCGGTGGGTCGAAATGGGTGCTGGATAGTGGCTGCACTAGTCATATGACCGGAAGCAAGGAGATCATCACGGAGATGCGTCCAAATCTTGATAATATCATAGTCTCCTATGGTGATAAGTCTAAATCTCAGGTATTGGGTCTTGGCAAGGTTGTGGTTGCCCACGATATCTCTCTCGTGGACGTCATGCTTGTTGAGACCCTTGGCTACAATCTTCTTTCTGTTCGTGCCCTTGGCAAGATGGGTTTTGCTGTTTTTATCGATGATGATTTGGTGGTACTCTTATGGAGCAAGTCTCTAAAGGTCGCTTTCGTTGGATACGTCGAAAATGACCTGTATGTGGTGGACTTCTCGGGGAAAACCACTTTGGGTCCGATGTGTCTATTCGGAAAGGCCGATGTGGGCTGGCTATGGCATCGCCGTTTAGCCCATGTCAACATGAGAACTTTGCAAAGTCTCCAAAAGGGTGGCCACATTCTTGGACTAAAAGACAATGTCTCTTTTGCCAAAGACCGTGTTTGCAGGGCCTGTGTTGAAGGAAAAATGCATGATTCTCCCCACAAGAGGAAGACTATTGTGTCATCGAAGAGGATCTTGGAATTACTCCATGTGGATTTATTTGGACCGCCTTCTCATGCAAGTCTTGGTGGGAAGAAATATTGCTTGGTCATCGTCGATGATTACTCAAGATATACATGGGTATATTTCTTCAAGCTGAAAAGTGAGACTCAACAAACTGTCATCGACTTTGCCAATGAAGTTCAACGTCAACACAATGTTCCCATCTTGGCAATTAGAAGTGACAACGGCACAGAATTCAAGAACTACACTTTAAACGAGTTTCTTAGCGAAGAGGGGATTAGACACCAATATTCCGCTGCGTACACCCCTCAACAAAATGGTGTAGCCGAGAGGAAGAACCGGACTTTGATGGATATGGCAAGATCTATGCTAGCTGAATTTAAGTCTCCTTATAATTTTTGGGCTGAAGCCATATCAACCGCTTGTCACTCATCAAACCGGTACCTTCGGAAGATCTTGGACAAGACCCCATATGAAATACTTACCGGCAACAAACCCAACATCTCATACTTCAGGGTATTCGGGTGTAAGTGTTTCTTTCTTATTAAAGGTGTCCGTTTGTCAAAATTTGAATCCAAGGCTTTAGAAGGCATTTTTGTTGGTTACGGTGCCGAATCCCACACTTATAGAGTCTACAACAAGCTCACTGGGATTGTTGTAGAATCTTGTAGTGTGGAGTTCGATGAAAATAACGGCTCCTTTGTAGGGCAAGTTGATGTTTGTGATGCAGATGTTGAAATACCCCAAGATGCCATAAGAAGAATGGGCGTGGGATTTTTCCGCCCCATTGAGGAACCCCTTGTGGCGGATCGGGAAGGACAATGCTCCACTCAAGTGGAGCCCTCATCTTCACAAGATCAACAAGCTCCTACTGTTGGAGAAAACTCTGCACCAACACCGCAACCTGCTGAAGATCATCAGTCTCCTGGACAAGATGGTAGTCCCAGGCCGGATTATCCGCCCCCTCCAAGGGGCGGACAATCCGCCCCTGGCACTCCAACTCGTACCAGGGGATCCGAAGGAGAAATCAACACCTCTGAAGCTCCCAGGCCAGATTCTCCGGCCCCCAGGGGCGGATTATCCGGCCATGGCTCTCCAACTCCAGTCAGGATTTCTCAGGAAGGTGGTTCTGGTACTTCACCTCCCAGGCCGGATAGTCCGGCCCCTCCAAGGGGCGGATTATCCGGGCCTGAAGAAAATGCTCAGCACCAATCTTCTGGCAGCACTGGTGAACAAGATCAAGGGCAATGCAGTCATCAAGACAAGGATACAACAATTGAATCCACTCCTTCAAGAAACAATAAGGATATTGAGGCTCGTCGCAAGGCTCGTGCGGACCGCAACCTTGAACTAAGAGGTCACACTCTTGACAAGGTAGTTGGTGATCTACGATGAAGGGTATCCACTCGAAGAGAGCTTGCTAGCTTCTGTGATCATCAAGCTCACATTTCCATGGTTGAACCAAAGAAGGTTTTCGATGCTCTTGAAGACCCCGATTGGGTTGTTGCAATGCATGAAGAATTAAACAACTTCGAACGCAACAAAGTTTGGAAGCTCGTAGAAAAGCCAAAGGATTGCCGCAATGTTATCGGCACCAAGTGGATCTTCAAGAACAAACAGGATGAAAATGGCATTGTTGTGAGGAATAAAGCACGACTCGTGGCTCAAGGATTCTCTCAAGTAGAAGGAATTGATTTTGGTGAGACCTACGCTCCTGTAGCTCGCCTTGAGTCTATCCGTATCCTTCTTGCATATGCAGCCCATCATAATTTTAAGTTACAACAAATGGATGTTAAGAGCGCTTTCCTTAATGGTCCTCTACATGAGTTAGTATACGTCAAGCAGCCCCCGGGGTTTGAGGACCCCAAATTTCCGAACCATGTTTACAAACTCGATAAGGCGCTCTATGGCCTTAAACAAGCCCCACGTGCGTGGTATGAGCACCTTAAAGAGCTTTTGCTAGACCGTGGATTCGAAGTTGGGCAAATCGATCCCACTCTTTTTACTAAGAAGGTCAATGGGGAGCTTTTTGTATGCCAACTTTATGTAGATGACATTATTTTTGGCTCTACTAACCAAGCTTTTAACGATGAATTTTCAAAGCTTATGACTGACAGGTTTGAGATGTCCATGATGGGTGAGCTACGGTTTTTTCTTGGATTCGAAATAAAACAACTTAGAGAGGGAACCTTTATTAATCAAGCTAATTACATCCAAGACATGCTCAAAAGGTTCAAGATGACGGATCTCAATGACGTTGCTACCCCAATGCAAACAAAGTGTCATCTTGAGCTCAATCCCAAGGGTAAAGATGTGGATCAAAAGGTATACCGATCCATGATCGGCTCTCTTCTTTACCTCTGCGCATCTAGGCCCGATATCGTGTTAAGTGTAGGAGTGTGTGCAAGGTACCAAGCCGCTCCTAAAGAAAGCCACTTAGTGGCGGTCAAGCGAATCTTCCGATATTTGGTTCATTCCCCAAATTTTGGGTTATGGTATCCCAAGGGTTCAAGTTTCTCTCTGTGTGGTTACACCGATTCAGATTGGGCTGGTGACAAAGATGATAGGAAATCAACCTCTGGTGCATGCCAATTCTTGGTCAGGTCTCTAGTGTGTTGGTCATCAAAGAAACAGAATTGTATTTCACTCTCAACCGCCGAAGCTGAATATGTTGCTGCTGCAAGTGCTTGTACTCAATTGTTATGGATGAGGCAAACTTTAAAGGAATATGGTGTCAATTGTGACAAAGCGCCTCTTTTATGCGACAATGAAAGCGCTATCAAAATTGCTTACAATCCTGTGCAGCATACAAGAACAAAACATATAGAGATTCGCAACCACTTTATTCGGGATCATGTTGCTCGTGGAGATATTGCTCTGTCCTTTGTGAGCACGAAGAACCAACTTGCTGATATTTTCACGAAGCCCCTCGATGAAGCAAGATTTTGTTATTTGCGGAATGAGCTAAATATCATAGATTCAAGGAGCTTGTCTTGACTATCCTTGCACACTCACTTGCTCTTATTCATGTATTTGGTTTAGATGCGGGCATAGACATAGGGGGAGTGTGGTCCTAATTGATTGGGCCAACCCTCCCCCCATAATGCCGAAAGCAAGTAAAATCATTTCCCTTAATATCATTTTGTGATATGTGGGTCATCGATGAGCATTGGTTTTGAACTCAAGATACATCTTCGCGGTGTCATGCCATGCGCTCCAACATGGTGGCTTCGGCCACCGCCCTCTTCCTCAAGAAGAGTTGGTTTTTCATGGGTCTCGTTGGATTTTCTTGCATACCTCTTGTTCTTATGGAAAACACTCAAATTTGGCTTTTGGTTGATTTGATTCTTGCAAATTTGGGTGCGTAGTACCATCTCAGTTTGTTTCTCTCAACCCAAGCCCCTCCCGCACTCCTTGACTACGACGAGGATGAGGAGGAGTGATCTCCAGGGGCGTTAGCATCGCTCTTCTTCCTTTTTGGCGTTTCGATGCCAAAGGGGGAGAAGTAGTTCTATTAGGTCTCGTGGATTTGCAAGGGTCGGGCACAAGCTCTTCGATTTTAGTCGTTTTTATTTGCTTGCTTGTGCCTTTTCTAGCGTGAACTTGTTTGCTATTTGTGGTTGTTTGTGTAAGACTATGTCGTACTCCACAGTTTGGTACTATGTTTGGTATTCATGGATTTCTGGACTTATCTATCATGGACCCCATGGAAGTCTGGAATTATGGAGCATATTTGATGACATATGGATTCATGGGATTAGCTATGTATGCCTTGGCTACATATTCCGGTGGTATGTTTTTCTTTCACCAAACCTTAAAGTAGTGTTCTACCTAGTGTGTGTATTTGTATTCAAATGCAAATCTTAAATATGAACACATCTAGGGGGAGCGTCTTTCATTATCTAAGGTGGCACTTGCCGGTTTCACTGCAAATCCTAGTATTGTCATCTAACACCAAAAAGGGGGAGATTGAAAGAACATTTCTTAATCCCTAGTGTTTTGAGTGTTAGATAACAATACCAAGGATCTTTTAATGTGTGTTGAAGTGTTGCAACTCAGAACTCTGCCTTTGGGGGTGGATAATCCGGCCCCACCAGGGGCGGATAATCCGCCCCTCCCTCTGCCCAAGCAAGCGCAAGCCCTAGAAGGGGGGGCGGAATTTTGGCCGGATTTTCCGGCCCCGCCGGATAATCCGCCCCTCCTGCTCATCGCCAAGGCGCAAGCCCCAGAGAGGGGGGCGGAGTTTCGGCCGAACTTTCCGGCCCCGCCGGATAATCCGCCCCTCAGGGGGGCCGGATTTTCCGCCCCCCAAGATTTTCTCCAAGCTTCACCAAGGCGCAAGCCCCAGAGAGGGGGCGGAGTTTCCCCCGGAGAGTCCGCCCTTGGGGCGGAATTTTCCCAGGGGGCGGATAATCCGCCCCAAGTGGGGGGCGGATAATCCGCCCCCAAAGTTGGGCAACGGCCAGATCTGGGGAGGGGGTATTTAAGCCAACAATCCCCCTCCTGTCAGTACTCTTGATTCAACTCGAAAAAGAACAGATCAGATCTCAAAACTTCATACAAGAGTGCTCCACCAAGATCCACCCAAAGGCCCCATCCCTTTGGGAATCGAAGGAGGAGAACTCGATCTTCATCATCAGCAATCAAGCGCTTCATCTCCTCTCCATTCATTTGGAGAACCTCCGATCTAGTATTTCTTGCAAAGATCTAGATCCTCGTTTTGTTTATATTGATAAACCTTGTTTTTGTGACAGCTTGTTGTCATCCCGGGAGCCCCCAATTCGGTTGTGGGTGTGTGCCCCGATAGTATTGTAAAAGGCACCGGTTCCCGCCTCGAAGGGATCCAATAGTGGAGAAGGTGGATCAGGCCTCTCGTGGCGAGATCCATCGGAGAATAGGGTGAGGCCTATTGTGGCGTGGTGGTCTTAGAACCGCCCACCCCTCCAACGCAGATGTACTTCCCTTAACAAGGAAGGAACTGCGGTAAAACAAATCCCTGTGTCTCCGCGTGCTCCACTACGGTTTCCTCGCTCCTCCTTTACGTGCTTAGTAGTTAGGGTTTCATATAGGGAAATTCTCGTAGTTGCATATCTAGAGAATTTACTTTGTGTAAAGCCTAAAATTGGAAAAAGTATTAAAAATTGGTTAGCACCTATTCACCCCCCCTCTAGGTGCCCATACGATCCATTTCAGGGTATGTATTCTATGGATGTATATCCACCCGTTGCTTGTATCTAGTAGATAGATCTTGGTACTTAATTGTTCCCATCGTAGAATTTTTTTTGTTTTCTATGCTGCAAACCCTTCAATAAAAATGCAATACTAGACATTCATGATCCTATGAGATTTGATTGGGCAATACAACAATATAAATAGACCGCCATCCAACTGCATCTATGACTAGTAGTCCACCATCAGGTTATTATCCGACCCCCTCTAGTATTAAGTTGAAAGCAACGGATAACTTCTTTAAGAAATGTGTGTAAAGTAAACAATACAATTGTTCCATGAACAAAAGATTGTTGTTTTCTCCCTAGTAGCAACAACACATATACAACCTTAGAGATTTCTGTCACTTTCCCATATTCAATAGAGTCATGAACCCGCTATCGAGCATAAATACTCCCTCTTGGAGTCACTAGCATCTACTTGGACAAGATAGCTACTAGAAACGGAGATCATGCAAGATCTCAAACAATACAGACATGACATAATAAACAATCATAAAGACAAGATAGAATCATTAATCAATATGATATAGTAATCTCAATATCCATCGGATCCCCGCCAACACAACATGCATGATTACAAATAGGTGATCTTGATCATGAACGGAGCTCACAAGTTCTAAACATGATAGCACAAAGGAGGAGAAACAACCATCTATCTACTGTATGGACCCATAGTCCAAGGTGGAACTACTCACGCATCACACTGGAGGATGGCATGGTGATGAAGAAGGCCTCCGGGATGATCTCCCCTCCGGTAGGGTGTCGGGAAGAGATTTAGATCCCCCCAATATAGGGACGATGGTGGCGGCGCCTACGGACTATTTTGTGGAGATCTGATTGGGTACTTACGGTTTTGGCATCGGGGGGATTATATAGGTGAAGAGGCGAGGCAGGAGGGCGGACAGGGGGCCCACAGCCTGCCTAGGTGCGGCCCAGGGTGGGACCGCGTGGGGAGGGGGTGGCCACCCTGTGGCTCCCCTCCGGTCGCCCTTCGGTCTCTGTGTTCACCGTGAAATATTGACTTTGGCTTTTGTCCCATCCAATTCCGAGAATATTTCCTTACTAGCTTTTCTGAAACCAAAAACAACAGAAAACAGGCAACTGGCACTGCACCATCTTGTTAATAGGTTAGTCCTAGAAAGTGTATAAAAATACCTCAAAGTGTAGACAAAGCATAGCAAAGTGGATACTAAACAAGCATGGAACATCAAAAATTATAGATATGTTTACGACGTATCAAGCATCCCCAAGCTTAACTCTTGATCGTCCTCGAGTAGGTAAGTGATAAAAAGAATATTTTTTGAGGTGACATGCACCATTATAATCAAGATCAAACTATTTGTAAGCATTGAAAGCTGGGATTAAAGTACTCTAAACATGAGCATGAAAGATGAAGTTCTATCAATAAGACATAACAACTATGATGCAACATGAAAGGATACAAACAAAGATTCATGAATAACAATGCATTGAAAGACGTTTGTTTGTTTCACATACAAAAACATAGCATAGTGGCATTTAGGTTGTACCTCATGGAGTAGCAAAACATAAATGCATAGGACACCTTCAAAGTTCATAAGGGTGACTAGAGACAAATAGTTCAAGGACAAGCAATATCAACATTATGAATAAATCAATAAGTTTTGGGACAATAAACATAGAACTATGAATGACAACTATGCTCTCTCAATTGGTGCATAAAGATAGAAGGTGGAGACTCAATATAAAAGTGGAAGAAAGGCCCTTCAATGGGAAGCAGGGATTTCAAGTATCATAAAGAGCTTCCAAAAATTATGGTACTTGTTAGCTTTCAGCTCTCATTGCCCCTATCATAAGCATCTTGAAGTGATTAAGGTTAAAGTGAAAAAAATATGGAGTATATGCTTTACAAATTATGAGTTGGCAATCTCATGTCCCTTGAGTACGAGGGCCATTCCTCATGCTACTCAACTTTAGTTACCGGTAAGTTCTTGTCATATTAAGTACATGTGTATCATAGAGAACCGCCAAGGGGGTACCCCTTGCCCCATGATACAGGAGCTATACCATATCAAAATGACAAGGCAAGCAGACAATGAGCATCTCAGAAATCTTCTTATTTAACATGGGAAAATGGTGCTTTTTTTCTCTTATTTCCTCTTTTTTTTCTCAATCTCTCTCTTTGTTTAGAAGAAGAATGCTTCATAGATTGCTCACTATGGTGATGCTGCAAGTTTCCACCATGATTAGGCATGGCTTAGGCTAGCGGCCCAGGCGTTTCTTAACACACATACATAACTCCATGGACTTACAAGATCCCCTTTTATTTCACACCGCCGACATCCATAAACAAAAGAGCATGATATCAACTGGGTAGATATTTACAGGTGTTGAAAGCGTTCCCCATGACAACACGGTTCTGCTAATTCCCAACTTATAATTGCAAGCATATACAACATAGATGACACAATGGTTCAAGTTTATTAGGGGCAAGAAAAATAGTGTGCCATCAAGTTTGTGAGAGCTTTAATCACTAATTTTCACATAACAAGTTTAATTTGGAAGATAGATAAAACAAGAATATACTTGGAATCGTGTAACACACCATGCATAGGAATTTATAGTTGACACTTTGGAATAACTTGGTTTCTTGGGAGTTGGATGCATGAGTAGAGCTTACTCAATACAAGTGGAGTCTAGCAAAAGACTGGGAGCGACCAACTAAGAGAGCAATAATGGCCATAATTATGCAGAGTGACAAAACATTATCAACTAAAGCATAAAGTGGTACCACAAGTCAAAAACTAAATGATCATAGAGGCTAAGGTGACTGGTTCATAGTCATAACATGGTGTGAGCATGTGCCAAGTCAACCCAAACAAAGCATCAAAGGAGAATACCACAAAACTATGCTTTTGTATGCTAAAACAACACATGATTCTTGCAAGGCACATTAAGCAATATCAATTGTTTGGAACAAGTCATGCTACACCAATAATCACTAAGCATAAGGTCAAAACAACATCTAACATGGCATGATAAAGTCTAAGTCACAGTCAAATCAAGCTCCCTTTTGTATCACTATAAGCAAGAACTTTCTACTCCTTTCCAACACCAATCAACTTATTTGAAACAACACAACATAAGCGGGGGTACAACTACTTTATTCAAGCAAACTAAGCAAACAAAAACCAAAAACAAAAACTAAGACGCTCCAAGAACAACACAACTGTGCATGAAACAATAAAAACGAAGTGTCTAGAAAGACCTGAGATTTTTATTGATGAAGAAGGAGATGCCTTAGGCATCCCCAAGCTTTGACACTTGTACCTCTTGAATATTTCTTGGGGTTACAAGGGGTGGAATCCCCAAGCTTGATATTTTTTCCATTCTTCATCTCATTACATCATTCTTTCCTTACACCTAGAATTTTTCCTTCATACAAAACTTCACACAATCTTCATTAGCAACATTAGTGCATTCAAAAGATAATAAGCATTTGGGGTTTAGTTTTAAAACAAAAAAACTTTCATTAAAAATACAATCTAAGGTAGCAATTCCTTAAAAAATCTCAATTTTCCCAAGAGAACTCAAAAGGAAATCAATAAAGAAGCAAATGCAAATAATGGCATAAATCTATCAAAACAGACCAACAGGTGAAAACCGATTTTTTTGAAGACCTTGTGTTGCGCAAATAAAAAAGTGTTGCACTAATGAAAGTTATCTAACAACCTGGATGATTTACTCAGAAAATTACAGCTTAATCCGACATTCATATATTTTTCACGAATTTTTATAGTGAAGCACAAAAATCTGTTTCGGGATAGCACTTCCCCAAATCTTACTTCCCTCTCATTAGAGGTTATTATTGGCACAAAAATCAAATAAAAAAATAAGGAGAGGTTATTACAGAAGTAATAACTTCCAAGACTCAAGAAAACTACTGGGTTATCTCCCAAGAAGTACTTTTCTTTAACGCCTTTAAGTTAGGCACAAGAAGCAAGAATCAAGTATTTTCAAATGAAGAAGCATTAACATAAAAAATTTCTTTCAAAGGAGGAGCAAAAGGTAACTTCTCTCTCCTCATAGGGAAGTGTTCAATACCTTTCTTGAATGGGAAGTGATATTTAATGGTGCCTTCTTTCATATCAATGATGGCACCAACAGTTCTAAGAAAAGGTCTTCCCAAAGTGATAGGACAAGAAGCATTGCATTCAACATCCAAAATATAGAAATCAACAGGGACATAAACATTGTTAACCATAATAATAACATCATTAATACTCCCCATGAGTTTCTTCTTAGCATTATCATCAAGTGGGACATCCAAATAGCAATCTTCCAAAGGTGGCAAATCAAGCATTTCATAAATCTTTCTAGGCATAATAGAGACACTAGAACCAAGGTCAAATGAAGCTTTGCGATCAAAGTCATTCACTAGTATATTAATGATGGTTCCCAACTATCTTCTACTTTCCTAGGAATAGAGGCTTTGTGTTTCAATTTTTCTTCCTTAATTTTAATGAGAGCATCTGTAATGTGTTTTGTAAAATCCATATTCATATCACTAGCATTAATACTTCTAGCAAGCTTTTCTAGGAACATAATCACTTCAGAGATATTGCAACCATCAAGATCAAAATCAAACTTAGCATCACAAGTAGTATACTTATTGGGTTTAGGCATTGTTGTAGGAGGAATAAGGACTTCTTGTGGTTTGGTAGCATCCATATTAGTGGTGGTAATAGTACAAACACTATTGTTTCTAGCAATTTCAGCTTCTCTTTCCCACTTAGCATGTAATTTATCTAACAGTCTCACATTTTCATCAATAGTAACTTGTATGGCATGAGTAGCAGCAAAGGTACTTTCCAAGGTTTCAGGTTTAGCGGCCATTTTATTAATCAAAGAGGATTGTGTTTCAGACAAAGATGAGATATTTTTCTCAACATTCAAAAGCTTTTCCTCCATAGTTTTTGTTAAAAGTAGTTTGTTTACTAATAAAGTCTTTAAGCATGACTTCAAGTTCAGAGGGAGCACTTCTATTGTTGTTGTAGGAATTTCCATAAGTATTACCATTATTAAGAGGATAAGGCCTATAATTATTATTACCAAAATTATACCTATAGGCATTGTTGTTGAAATTGTTATTTCTAATGAAGTTCACATCAACTTGCTCTTCTTGAGCAACCAAATAAGCTAAAGGAACATTATTTGGATCAATATGAGCTTTTCCATTAACAAGCATAGCCATGATAACATCAATTTTATCACTCAAGGAGGATGTTTCTTCAACAGAATTTACCTTGTTACCATGTGGAGCTCTTTCAGTGTGCCATTCAGAATAATTAGCCATCATATTATCAAGGAGCTTTGTTGCAGCACCCAAGGTAATGGTCATAAAGGTGCCTCCAGCAGCAGAATCCAACAGATTTCTTGAAGAGAAGTTTAATCCTGCATAAAAAGTTTGGATAATCATTCAAGCAGTCAGTCCATGAGTGGGACAATTCTTTACCAAAGATTTCATTCTTTCCCAAGCTTGAGCAACATGTTCATTATCAATTTGTTTAAATTTCATTATTTCACTTCACATAGATATAATCTTAGCAGGAGGATAGTATTTTTCAATAAAAGCATCTTTACATTTAATCCAAGAATCCATACTATTTCTAGGCAAGGATAGCAACCATTCTTTAGCTTTTCCTCTCAAGGAGAAAGGAAACAATTTGAGCTTAATAATATATCCATCTACATCCTTATACTTTTGCATCTCATAAAGTTTAACAAAGTTATTGAGGTGGGCAGCGGCATCATCAGAACTAGCACCAAAAAATTGCTCTTTCATAACAAGATTCAACAAAGCGGGCTTAATTTCATAAAAGGTAGCATCAGGAGCAGGTGGAGCAATAGTGTACTCAGGAAATCATTTTTGTTTGTGCTAGTGAATCACACAACTTGGTGTTCTCAGCAGAATTCATTTTTGCAAAGGTGGAGCAAGCCAACAGCAGCAACAACTAGAGTAGGAACTATTTTTTTTGTGTTTTTGATAAGAAAAAGCAAACCAAACGAAACTATTTTTTTTGGAATTTTTGATAAAAATAAACAAGACAAACAAAGCAAAAGAAACTAAGCAAAAAAAAACAAAGTAAAGGGAAAGGTTGTGAAGGACTCCCCTAGTGAAGCTGTCCTTAACTCCCTGGCAACGGCGCTAGAAAATGTCTTGATGCGGCTCGGATCACTATAGAGCTTCGTTTGGTGATGTCTACGCACTTCTATTTTTGTAGACAAATGTTGGGCCTCCAAGTGCAGAGGTTTGTAGAATAGCAGCAAGTTTCCCTTAAGTGGATCACCCAAGATTTATCGGACTCTGGGAAGTAGTGGTCGAAGGTATCCCTCTCAAGCAACCCTGCAATCAAGATACAAGAAGTCTCTTGTGTCCCCAACACACCCAATACACTTGTCAGGTGTATAGGTGCACTAGTTCAGCGTAGAGATAGTGAAATACAAGTGGTAGCGGTGCCAGAAAATAGCTTGACGGTGAGGTAAAGACTAAAGGCAAAATGAAACAAAGGTGGAAGCAAGCAAACATGCAACAAATCTAGATGCAAACGGTGTTTCAATGTTTAGAAACAAGGCCTAGGGATCATACTTTCACTAGTGAACACTCTCTATAAATATCTTCTCTTAATGATACTACCCTGACTACTCTCCAGTTGGACACTCTAATCCATGGTAGGGCTATAACATCACTCCTCAAAGTCCGCCTTTCCCAATCTAGATAACCCCACACTGTCATCTTGAGCGCTAGATGGTTCTAACAAACACCACAATTTCATAAAGACATCCAACTCCAAATATAACTCGCAACTAATTTATATGTAGTCTAGCTTAAGTGCCACACACGGTGTGCACGCTGTCACTTTCACACACGTGGGGAAAAGCATAGATCTATTAAAGCACGATGAGTATTTATGTAACCTCTAGCCTAAGTGCCACCACAGTATGCATGCTGTCACTTACACACACATGGGGAGAGCAGAGATCTAATGAAGCACTTGAGTATCAAGGTGGATCTACTTGATTACAAAGCTCATGACAACAACAAGATCATGCATAGAGAGAGATGAACACATAGCTACTGGTAGAGCCCTTAGCCACGAGGAAGAACTACTCCCTCCTCATCATGGGAATCAGCAACGGTGATGGAGTTGGTGGTGGAGATCGATGGAGATGGCTCCAGGGGCAATTCCCCATCCCGGCAGGGTGCCGGAACAGAGACTTTCCCCCCCGAATCTCCCCTTCGGTGGCGGCGGCGCTGTGGAACTTTTCGTGGCTTTCTGGTATATTCTTTAGGGTTTCTGAGTCGGGGGATTCTTATAGGCGCAGGAGGCAAAGTCGGTGGAGGTACAGGGGGCACACACACCCCCTATGGGCGCGGCCTAGGGTGGGCCCTTTCCCACCTAGGGTGTGGCCACCCTGGTGTCCTCCTCCGTCTCGTCTTCAATTTTCCGTATCGTTCAGGGAAAAATATGAACTTTGGCTTTTGTCCCGTCCAATTCCGAGAATATTCATTTTTTAGCTTTCTGAAACCAAAAACAGCAGAAAACATGCAACTGGCTCTGTGGCATCTTGTCAATAGGTTAGTTCCAAAAAGTGTATAAAAATACCTCAAAGTGTAAACAAAGCAAAGAAAATTAGATACTAAACAAGCATGGAACATCAAAAATTATAGATACGTTTACGATGTATCTACATCCCCAAGCTTAACTCCTGCTCGTCCTTGAGTAGGTAAGTGATAAAAAGAATAATTTTTGAGGTGACATGCACCATCAAAATCAAGATCAAACCATTTGCAAGCACTGAAAGATGGGATCAAAGTACTCTAAACATGAGCATGAAAGAAGTTCTAACAATAAGACATTGTAACTATGCATGAAACATGAATGGTTACAAACAAAGATCATGAATAACATGCATTGAAAAATGTTTGTTTGTTTCACATACAGAAAACATGGCATAGTGGCATTCAGCTTGTCCCTCATGGAGTAGCAAATAGATGCATAGGACACCTTCAAAGTTCATAAGGGTGACTAGATACAAATAGTTCAAGAACAAGCAATATCAACAATATGAATCAATCAATAAGTTTTGGGACAATGCACATAGAACTATGAATGACAACTATGCTCTCTTAATTGGTGCCTAAGGATAGAAGGTGGAGACTCAATATAATGGTGGAAGAAAGGCCCTTCATAAAGGGAAGCAGGGATTTCAAGTTTTATAAAGAGCTTCCAAAAATTATGGTACTTGTTAGCTTTCAGCCCTCATTGCCCCTATCATAAGCATCTTGAAGTGATTACAGTTAAAGTGAACAAACTATGGAGTATATGCTTGAGAAAGTATAAGTTCGCAATCTCATGTCCCTTGAATACGAGGGCCGCTCCTCATGCTACTCAACTTTAGTCACCTGTAAGTTCTTGTCATAGTAAGTACATGTGTATCATAGAGAACCACCAATGGGGTACCCCTTCACATGATACAGGAGCTATCCAATAATCAAAATGACAAGGCAAGCAGATAATGAACATCTCAGCAATCTTCTTATTTACCAAGGGAAAATTGTGCTTTTTCTCTCTTTCCTCTTTTCAATATGTCCTTTTTTTATAAGAAGAAAGCTTCATAGATTGCTCACTATGGTGATGCTGCAAGTTTCCACCATGATTAAGCATGGCTTAGGCTAGCGGCCCAGGCGTTTCTCTAACACACATACATAACTCCATGGACTTGCAAGCTCCCCTCCCCTTTTTATTTCACACCGACGACTGATGGTGCTCGACGTGGCACTTCGTTGGTAACCCCAAGCGTAGGGCGTGTGAAGAGCAAGCAGCAAGTTTTCCCTTAGTTGAGACCAAGGTTATCGATCCAGAAGAAGGAAGGAAACGTCACACAGGTGTTGCAAACAACATGGAGACCCGCACAACACAAACTCAAGACTTTGCCCCAACGAATCAGTGAGGTTGTCAAGCTCACCGGTTTGCTCTAACAAAGGATTAAATGTATGGTGTGGAAGGTAATGGTTTGCAGCAGGTAAACAAGTAACAGTGGAAGATGTATCAATGATAAAGATTGGACCAGGGTCCATAGTTCACTAGAGGTGCTCTCCTTAGATAAACAACATGGCATGAAGGGTAAACAAATTACAGCGGGGCAATTGACAGGAACTGAGCAAGGCATAACAATCCCATTACTAGCCAGAAAGATCCTATGAGGTTGATTGGGAAATACAACAATATACATAGACCGTCATCCAATTGCATCTATGACTAGAAGTCCACCTTCAGGTTATCATCCGAACCCCCTCCAGTATTAAGTTGCAAGCAACAGACAACTGCTTTAAGCAAAGTGTGTAAGGTAAATATTCCACATGTTCCATGAACAAGATACCATTGTTTTGTCCCTAGTAGCAACAACACATCTACAACCGAAGAGATTATTGTCACTTCCCTTGGAAACTAGAGGCATGAACCCACTATCGAGCATAAATACTCCCTCTTGGAGTCACTAGCAACTACTTGGCCAAGATAACCACTAGCAACGGAGAGCATGCAAGATCACAAACAACACAGACATGATAGAATCATAAAGATAAAACCATTAATCAAACCAACATGATAATCTCAATATCCATCGGATCCCCGCAAACACAACATGCATGATTACAAATAGATTAGATCTTGATCATGAACGGAGCTCACAAGGTCTATACATGAAAGCACAAAGGAGGAGATGCAACCATCTAGCTACTACATGGACCCATAGTCCAAGGTGGAACTACTCACGAATCATACCGGAGAGAAGGCCTCCGGGATGATCTCCCCTCCGGCAGGGTGCCGGGAAGAACTTCAGATCCCCCCGATCTAGGGACGATGGTGGCGGCTACAGACGGTTTTGTGGATTTCTGATCGGGTACTCAGGGTTTCTGCATCAGGGGCTTCTTATAGGCGAAGGGGCGAGACCGGGAGGCGGCCAGGGCCACCAAACCCTAGCCAGGCGTGGGCCCACCTGTGGCCGCGCCTGGGGGGTTTGGCCCCTCTGGCCAGCCCCTCTGGCTCTCCTCGGGACTTCTTGTTCCCCACGGAAAGTTATTGACTTTGTCCTTCGTCCCGTCCAATTCCGAGAATATTTCTTTACTAACTTTCCTGAAACCAAAAATAGCAGAAAACTGGCATCTGGCACTGGTGCAACTTGTTAATAGGTTAGTACCAGAAAACATGTAAAAAGCACCTCAAAGTGTGGACAAGTAAAGCAAAGTAGATACTAAACAAGCATGGAGCATCAAAAATTATAGATACGTTTCCAACGTATCAACATCCCCAAGCTTAACTCCTACTCGTCCTCGAGTAGGTAAGTGATAAAAAGAATAATTTTTGAGGTGACATGCACCCTCACAATAAAGATCCAACCATTTGCAAGCATTGAAAGCTAGGATCAAGGAACTCTAAACATGTGCATGAAAGATGGAGTTCTAACAATAGGACATAGTAAATATACATGCAACATGACAAGCTACAAACAAAGATCATGAATAGCATGCATTGAAAAACATTTGTTTGCTTCACATGCAGAAAACATAGCATAGTGGCAATCAGCTTGTCCCTCATAGAGTAGCAATATAGATGCATAGGACACCTGCAAAGTTCACAAGGGTGACTAGAAACAAGTAGCACAAGAACAAGTAATAACACAATATGCATCAATTAATAAGCTTTGAAACACTACACGCAGAATGACAACTATGCTCTCTTAATGGTGCCTAAAGGTAGAAGGTGGAGACTCAATAGTGGTGGAAGAAATGCCTTTTTTAAGGAAGCAGGGATTACAAGTTTCAAAAAGAGCTTCCAAAAATTATGGTACTTGTTAGATTTCAGCCCTCATTGCCAGCCCCTATCATAAGCATCTTGAAGTGGTTAAGGTTAAAGTGGCAAAGTTGGAGTATATGCTTGACGAAGTATAAGCTGGCAATCTCATGTCCCTTGAATACGAGGGCCACACCTCATGCATACAAAACTTTGCATCCAGGTAAGTTCTTGTCACTGTAAGTATTTGCATATCATTGAGAACCGCCAAAGGGGTACCCCTTGCACGTGGTACAAGAGCTTTCCCATAACCAAAATGACAAGGCATGAAGACAATGAGCATACATCAATCTTTTTATTTACCATATGCATAGATTTTTATTGAGGATGCTTCATAGATAGCTCATTATGGTGATGCTGCAAGTTTCCACCATGATTAGGCATGGCTTAGGCTAGCGGCCCAGGCGTTTCTCTAACACAGGATACAAATTCCATGGACTTACAAGTTCCCTCTTTATTTCACACCAGTGACATCCATAGACAAAAGAGCATGATATCAACTGTGTACAAAGTACAAGTGCAATGTTGAAAGTGTTCCCCGTGACAGCACGGTTCTGCTAATTCCAACGTATAAGTGCAAGCATATACAACATAGATGACATAATGGTTCAAGTTTATTAGGGCAAGAAATATAAAGTGTGCCATCAAGTTTGTGAGAGCTTTAATCACTAAATTTCACATAACAAGTTTAATTTGGAAGATAGATAAAACAAGAATATACTTGGAATGGTGTAACACACCATGCATAGGAATTTATAGTGGACTCTTTGGAATAATGATACGTTGGAAACGTATCTATAATTTTTGATGCTCCATGCTTGTTTAGTATCTACTTTGCTTTACTTGTCCACACTTTGAGGTGTTTTTTACATGTTTTCTGGTACTAACCTATTAACAAGTTGCAACAGTGCCAGATGCCTGTTTTCTGTTGTTTTTGGTTTCAGAAAAGTTAGTAAAGAAATATTCTCGGATTTGGACGGGACAAAGGACAATGTCAATTACTTTCCGTGGGGAATAAGAAGTCCAGAGGAGAGCCGGAGGGGCCGGCCATAGGGGCCAGACCCACCCAAAGGCGCGGGTGGGCCCCAACGCGCGCCTGCCTAGGGTTTGGTCGCCCTGGCCACCACCTCGGTCTCCCCTTCGCCTATAAGAAGCCCCTGATGCAGAAACCCTGAGTACCCGATCAGAAATCCACGAAACCGTCTGTAACTGCCGCCACCATCGTCCCTAGATCAGGGGGATCTGAAGTTCTTCCCGGCACCCTGCCGGAGGGGAGATCATCCCAGAGGCCTTCTCTCCGGTATGATGCGTGAGTAGTTCCACCTTGGACTATGGGTCCATGTAGTAGCTAGATGGTTGTATCTCCTCCTTTGTGCTTTCATGTATAGATCTTGTGAGCTCCGTTCATGATTAAGATCTAATCTATTTGTAATCATGCATGTTGTGTTTACGGGGATCCGATGGATATTGAGATTATTATGTTGGTTTGATTAATGCTGTTGTCTTTATGATTCTATCATGTCTGTGTTGTTTGTGATCTTGCATGCTCTCCGTTGTTAGTAGCTATCTTGGCCAAGTAGTTGCTAGTGACTCCAAGTGGGGGTATTTATGCTCGATAGTGGGTTCATGCCTCTAGTTTCCAAGGGAAGTGACAAAAATCTCTTCGATTGTAGATGTGTTGTTGCTACTAGGGAGAAAACAACGGTCTCTTGTTCATGAAACATGTGGACTTTTTACCTTACACACTTTGCTTAAAGCAGTTGTCTGTTGCTTGCAACTTAATACTGGAGGGGGTTCGGATTATAACCTGAAGGTGGACTTCTAGTCATAGATGCAGTTGGATGGCGGTCTATGTATCTGTTGTATTGCCCAATCAACCTCATAGGATCTTTATGACTAGTAAATGCATTGTTATGCCTTGCTCAGTTCCTGTCAATTGCCCTACTGTAATTTGTTTACCCTTCATGCCATGCTGTTTATCTAAGGAGAGCACCTCTACTGAACTATGGACCCCGGTCCAATATTTACCATTGATACATCTTCCACTGTTACTTTTTTACTTGCTGCAAACCATTACCTTCCACACCATTCGTTTAATCCTTTGTTACAGCAAACCGGTGAGCTTGACAACCACACTGTTCGTTGGCGAAAAGTATTGAGTTTGTGTGTGCAGGTCTCCATGTTGCTTGCAACACCTGTGTGACGTCTCCTTCCTCCTTCTGGTTCGATAACCTCAGTCTCAACTGAGGGAAAACTTGCTACTTGCTCTTCACACCCCGCGCTTGGGGTTACCAACAAAGTTCCACGTCGAGCACCATCAAATAACTTGGTTTCTTGGGAGTTGGAAGCATGAGTAGAGCTTACTCATACAAGTGGAGGCTAGCAAAAGATTGGGAGCAACCAACTAAGAGAGCAATAATGGCCATAATCATGTAGAGCGACAAAACATTACTAATCAAAGCATAGAGTGGTACTACAAGTCAAGGACTAAATGATCATAGAGGCTATGGTGAATGGTTCATAGTCATAACATGGTGTGAGCATGTGCCAAGTCAACCTAAACAAAGCATCAAAGGAGAATACCACAAAACTATGCTTCTGTATGCTAAAACAACGCATGATTCTTTCAAGGCACATTAAGCAATCCTAACTGTTTGGAACAAGTCATGCTACACCAATAGTCACTAAGCATAAAGTCAAAACAACATATAGCATGACATGATAAAGTCTAAGCCACAGTCAAAACAAGCTCCCTTTTGTACCACTAAAGCATGAAGCTTCCTACTCTTTTCCAACACCAATCGACTTATTTGAAACAACTCACAAAGATAATAATCAATGAATACCGGTGAGATTGTCTCACAAATCCAAAAATAAGAACTAAAAACTAAGCAAAAAGCATAAGAAAACTAAGGCTAAACACAGTGCTAGCAAAAGAGAACACTCACAAAACAATAAAAATGAAAACTAGAGTGTTCTAGGCAATGAAAACAGAGTGTGTCTCTCTCCAAAAGAAGTGTGTTGTGATCAACCAACTTAATGTAGCAAGTAAACCAAGATAAAACTAAAAATAAAAACTAAGATGCTCCAAGAACAACACAACTGTGCATGAGACAATAAAAACAAAGTGTCTAGAAAGACCTTAGATTTTTATTGATGAAGAAGGGGGATGCCTTGGGCATCCCCAAGCTTTGACGCTTGTACCTATTGGATATATATTGGTGTGACACGGGGTGGAATCCCCAAGCATGATCTTTTGTCCATTCTTCATCTCATTACATCATTCTTTCTCTACACCTAAATTTTTTCCTTCATACAAAACTTCACACAATCCTCATTAGCAACATTAGTGTATTCAAAAGATAATAGACCTTTGGGTTTAGATTTGGAATATAAAAACTTCCACTAAAAACACAAGCTACTGTAGCAATTCCCTCAAAAAGCTCAATTTCTCAAAAAGAACCCAAAAAGGAATCAATAAGAAGCAAATGCAAATAATGGCAGAAATCTATCAAAACAGACCAGCAGGTAGAAACCGATTTTTTCGAAGACCTTCTGTTGCTCAAATCAAAAGGTGTTGAACTAATGAAAGTTAGCTAACATACTGGGGGATTTATTCAGAAAATATCAGCTCAATCAGACTTACAGAGCTTCCTCACGAATTTTTACGGTGGACCATAAAAATCTATTTTTGGACAGCAACTCCCCAAATCTTACTTCCCTCTCATTAGAGGTTATTCTTGGCACAAAATTAAAAAAAGGATAAGAAGAGGTCATTACTGAAGTAATAACTTCCGAGACTCAATAAAACTTTTGGGTTATCTCCCAATAAGTACTTTTCTTTAACGCCTTTAAGTTAGGCATGATAGTTTGAGAAGATGCTCACATAAGAAATATCAATTGAAGTAAAAGAGAGCATCAAGAAACAAATTCAAAATAAATTTAAGTCTAACCCACTTCCTATGCATAGGAATCTTGTAAAGAAACAAGTCATGAAAGCACAAAGCAATAAGCATAGGAAAGCAAAACAAATGCAACTTCAAAATTTTCAACATAAAGAGGGGAAATTTAATATTCCTGAGATACATAAAACCATGTTTCCCTCTCTCATAATAAATTTCAGTAGCAACATGAATAAAATCAACAATATAACTATCACATTAAACATTCTTATCATGAGCTACATGCATACAAAAACTATTACTCTCCACATAAGCATAGTCGTTCTTATTAATTGCGATGGGAGCAAATTCAACAAAATATCTATCATTATTATTTTTATCACCATGATCATCAAATATAGGAGGCATATTGTAATCACGGTAAATTTTCTCCTCAATAGTAGGTGGACTGAAAATATCATATTCATCATAGTAATCATCATATATTGGAGGTTTGGTATCATCATAAGCAATAGAATAGCTATCTTCCAAAGCTGGAGGACTAAAAAGATCATTTTCATAAAAACTAGCTTCCCCAAGCTTAGACGTTTCCATAGCATTAGCAATAATGGTGTTCAAAAAATTCATACTAATAACATTGCTATTAGCATGCAAAGAAAGTTCCATAGGTTTTTTAATTTTCTTTTCAAACCACTCAAGTTCTAGCTTAGGAAAAATAGTAAAAAGCTCTCTAATTTTGTTGTTGTTTTCCATTAAGACTAACTAGTGAAAACAAGAAACAAAAAGACAAAATTGCAGAATCAAAAGGAAATAACTTCGAGCACTCACACCGGAGGATGTGAGTACCTTTTACCTTACCTCCCTGGCAACGGCGCCAGAAAATAGCTTTGATGGATCTTGACGTGGAGGAAAGGTAAAAGGCACAAAACCTCCCTGGCAACGGCGCCAGAAAATAGATTGATGTCTATGCACTTCTATTCCTATAGATAGTTGTTGGGCCTCCAAGTGCAGAGGTTTGTAGAACAGCAGCAAGTTTCCCTTAAGTGGATCACCCAAGGTTTATCGAACTCAGGGAAGAAGTGGTCAAAGGTATCCCTCTCAATCAACCCCGCAATCAAGATACAAGAAGTCTCTTGTGTCCCCAACACACCCAATACACTTGTCAGGTGTATAGGTGCACTAGTTCTGCGAAGAGATAGTGAAATACAAGTGGTAACGGTCCCAGAAAATATCTTGACGGTGAGGTAAAGACTAAAGGCAAATAGAAACAAAGGTGGAAGCAAGCAAACATGCAACATATCTAGACGCAAATGGTGTTTCAATGTTTAGAAACAAAGCCTAGGGATCATACTTTCACTAGTGAACACTCTCTATAAATATCTTCTCTTAATGATACTACCCTGACTACTCTCCGGTTGGACACCCTAATCCATGGTAGTGCTATAATAGCACTCCTCAAAGTCCGCCTTTCCCAATCTAGATAACCCCACACTGTCACCTTGAGCGCTAGATGGTTCCAACAAACACCACAATTTCATAAAAACATCCAACTCCAAATATAACTCATAACAAATATATATGTAGTCTAGCTTAAGTGCCACACACGGTGTGCACGCTGTCACTTTCACACACGTGGGGAAAATCATAGATCTATTAAAGCACGATGAGTATTTATGTAACCTCTAGCCTAAGTGCCACCACGGTATGCACGATGTCAGTTACACACACATGGGGAGAGCATAGATCTAATGAAGCACTTGAGTAGCAAGGTAGATCTACTTGATTACAAAGCTCATGACCACAACAAGATCATGCATAGAGAGAGATGAACACATAGCTACGGTAGAGCCCTTATCCTCGAGGAAGAACTACTCCCTCCTCATCATGGGAATAAACAACGGTGATGGCGATGGTGGTGGAGATCGATGGAGATGGCTCCGGGGGAAATTCCCCATCTCAGCAGGGTGTCGGAATAGAGACTTTCTATCCCCCGAATCTCCCCTTCGGTGGCGGTGGCGGTGGCACTGTAGAACTTTTTGTGGCTTTCTGGTCTATTCTTTAGGGTTTATGAGTCGGGGGCTTCTTATAGACGTAGGAGTCAAGGTCGGTGGAGGTCCAGGGGGCCCACACCCCTTATAGGAGTGACCTAGGGTGGGCCCGCGCCCACCTAGGGTGTGGCCACCCTAGTGTCCTCCTCCGTTTCGTCTTCGATTTTCCGTATCGTTCAGGGAAAATATGAACTTTGGCTTTTGTCCCGTCCAATTCCGAGAATATTCATTTTTTAGCTTTCTGAAACAAAAAACAACAAAAAACAGGCAACTGGCACTGTGACACTTGTCAATAGGTTAGTTCCAGAAAGTGTATAAAAATACCTCAAAGTGTAGACAAAGCAAAGCAAAGTAGATACTAAACAAGCATGGAACATCAAAAATTATAGATACGTTTACGACGTATCATTGGGAAACCCCAAGAGGAAGGTATGATGAGCACATCAGTAAGTCTCCCCTCAGTTATGAAACCAAGGTTATCGACCAGTAGGAGGAAGGAAACGACCCCAAGGTGTTTCTAACAATTTGGAACCCGCACAACACAAACTCAAGACTTTGCCCCAACGAATAGTGAGGTTGTCAATCTCACTGGTTTGATGAAAACAAAGGATTAAACGTATGGTGTGGAAGGTAATGGTAGCTTGCAAAAAGTAAACAGTAGCAAAAGATTGACAACCTCACTGTAAGTTGAGGCAAAGTTTTGAGTTTGTGTTGTGCAGGATTCCAAGTTGTTAGCAACACCTTGGAGTTGTTTCCTTGCTCCCACTGGTTCGATAACCTTGGTTTCATAACTGGAGGAAAATTTATTGTTGTGTTCATCATACCTTTCTCTTGGGGTTTCCCAGTGAAGCTCTACAGTGATCTGAGCTCATCAGGCAGCAGGAAGAGCAGGAGGAGCAGCAGGAGCAGGAGTACAATCCTGCCTGGGAAGGACAGCAGCAGTAGGAGCAACATTGGGACCAATGGCCCAATCAGCCACAACAGCAACAGGGATTCAACAATGTCCCCTATCAAGAATTTTTGTAGCTCCACCAGCATGTTGGGGAGATCGATTAGACTCTTCATGGAGTCAGTGATGATGTGAGTGCTTTAACTCACACCTTTGGTAACTGTAGGGTTCGCAGCATAGAAAACAAAAAATTTCCTATGATGGGAACAACTATGTACCAAGATCTATCTACTAGATACAAGCAACGGGCGGATGTATATCCGTAGAGAACATACCCTTGAAGACCGACAAAGCTTAACAAGTTCAAACTCGTGGTTGATGTAGACGATCTCTTGCCGATCTCAAGATCAAGAGGAAGTCCTAGTGCCGCAAAACAGCGGCGCATTCGTGCTCGCACACACGTACGAGGCACCGAGCAACCTCCGCCTCCTCACTCCAGCGATGCAGCGGAAGCACAACTCTTTCTTGCCGAATAGCCACCGGGGACATGTATCTCGCTAGTCCGAGACCATGGGGAATAAATACTAGAGGGGGAGAGAGATCCTTCACGAGGAGGTGTGAGTGAGAGAGAGAGGGAGGGGGCTCCTTTTATAGGGAGAGGGGGGCACCCAAGGGGCCATGCGCCCAGCCATGGGGCTGCCCCTTCCCCTCCTTTCATTCATGTGGGTGGACACTCCACTCACACAAAAGCCTTTCAATTTCCTCCACTCAAAAACCCACTCAAATTCCCATTAAATTTCTACCAAATTTAATGCAAACTCTCATTAAATAAAACTCCTTTTATTTATACAGAATTTTGTCAATTACTTTAATGACAAACATTCTCATATAAACCCTTGCTAGTATTTCATTTCACATGCAAAAACACTTTCTGCAATTTCACCCGAAAACCTGTTTCGGTATCTAGTGAAATAAATTCATGCGCTTGATATTATTTCCGGCATTAAACTTTTGCTCCAATTGGATGTCGGTGTCTCTTAAGTGTGTCACCCTACGGTTCACGAATAATACAGACATGATCGAGACCCTTCACCGATCAATAATCAGAAGCGGGATCTGGAGACCCATACTGACTCCCACACATTCAATAATGACTTTCTTGTGATCGTCGGAACCTTTTACGCTAGTATCTTAATCCCTTTGTTTTGCGATATATTATATGTCCAAGATTCGATCATCGGTATCTCCATACCTAGTTTGATCTCGTTACTGACCTGCACTATTTTCTCATTCCCGTGATATAACATTCTAGTGATCAAATCACTTGCTTGCAAGCTAACCAATGTGACATCACCGAGAGGGCCGAGAGCATATCTATCCGTCATTGGGATGAACAAATTCCACTCTCGATCTATGGGCCTCAACATAACACTTTAGTAGTTCTGAACCCATATTTATAGTCACCCAGTTATGGTGTGATGTTTGATGTTATCAAGAAACTCTTCTGGTGTTAGTGATTGACATTATCTCATGGTCTAAGGATTAGGATCACTTCGTAAGTTGTTATAGCAATATAAACTCAATGACTTTGATCGTAATGTTATACTTCGGATGAATATCCATCACACCGTTCCAATAATGTTATGATATCGTTATTAAGAACATCCAATGTCCATGATCAGGAAACCTTTGATCATCTTGTTAATCAATAGGCTAGTTTATAAGAGAGGCATAACTATGAACTTCCTTTTTTTGTTTATTAAAGACACATGTATTAACGTTTCCGTATTAATACAGTTATAGCATGCAAAATAAACATTTATCATAAATAAGGAATACGATAATAACCACTTTATTATTGCCTCTCGGGCATATTCCCTTCAGTCTCCCACTTGCACTAGAGACAATAATCTAGTTTGAAAACTTTGCGTATTAAACACATATGGCTTTCTGGTGTTCCATATACGCAATTGCAAGTGGTTAACATAATCTATGGATCTGACGCTTTCAGGTCCGTGTGTATTTGCATGTCTTTGCGTCTTCACGCATCACTCATTCTCCAATGAGATGGCATTGTATAAATTTGGTCTTTTGGTGAGACCTTTAGTTCCTTGGGGTTAAATCATGTCGATAATATTGTCGTACAATATATCTTTAGTATTATCCCGTTGCGAACTACACCTTAGTTTGATAACAAACTACTTGACACAAATGCCCTTCTTTGCTGCTACTATAGCAGTCATATACTTAGCCTTTTGTTGTAGTATCCGTCATAATGTCTTAACTTTGGAATTCATCCAAATCCATCATGGAAACTTTCTTTCCATTTCATTGTGCCACTCATAGTTTAAATTGAGATAAACTTAATTTTGTATCTTGTGACAAAACTAGTATCAATGTAACGCTTTACAATGAACTATTTATAATTGTTTGTCACCTCTACACAAATATATTCTTAGTTCTTCCAAAAGATCATAAGAATATCCTTACTATCGTCCAATGATCATTTTATGATTCATTCTGGTATATGCTCATAACACTTAGAGCATAGGACATATCTGGATGTGTACATATCATGGTATGATTGATCAAAACATTCTCGTGATTTCACTTATCAAGTGTCAAAGCACTTGAATCTTGTTTCACTTATCAAGTGTCGATACACTTGAATCTTGATTCAATTCTCTTTCATGCGACAAGAACCGTTTCTTGTCTTTTTCTATATTGAACTCCTTCGATATCTCATATATGTACGTTTGGCACAACCATATTAGCGTCACAGTCTATCCACTATATACATTCATGCTAAATATTCGGGTTTTGCCTAAGTCTTTCATCAAAATGAAATTCTTAACCTTTGTCAATAAAAGATACATCATTTCTAATCAACGAGATGTCCTCCACATAATGTATTAGAAACATGTCTTAGCGCTCCCACTTAATTTCTTGCAAATGCAAGCATCTTTATCGTCTTCTGATGAAATTAAACTTATTTAACAGTTTCATCATGGTGAAGATTCCAACTCCACGATGCTTACTTCAACCATTGAAGTTTGCATGCCCTTTTAGCATCCTTTGAATTTAACAAAACCCTTTGGACCGTGTCATTTCCACGTCCTAGGTAACCATTCTCTTAGAAGAATTTGTTTTATTTATTCATCTACCGTATACCAAATTATATGTAGTGGTTGCTACTTTAATCCGTACAGACTAAAATATCGCTATGAGAGATCAAATCTTGTCATAGTCAACTCCTTGAACATAGTCGTAAAATACTTTACGACATGTCGACTATTTCATAGATGTGAAACATCCATGTCTGTTTTTTTATAGATCCAAATACGACCGATAGGTTTTTACACCTTTCCGGAGGGTCTTCCAAGTTTAAAACTTGATTTCTCGTATATGGAACTATCACGGATTTTATGGCTTCAATACATTTGACGGAGTCAGGGCCCATCATCGCTTATTTGCATGTAGTCGGTTCATCATTGTCAAAAAATGATGATTTACTCTCAAATCTCAACATTTGATTGTTTATCCGACCGACTTGTTTCAATAAGAACTTAGATCTCTATGACCACAACCTTTGAGGCACATAAGCTATGAGCATTATGGCTGCCTCTGGAACATTTTCCGATGCTGCGCAACTCAGCACATATAGCTAAGGTTTGTTAACCTTATTAAAGTTCTATTGTCCTTCCACTTAACCTTTTATGAAAAACTTCTTTTTTCAAGAAATTTCATGTTTCAAGCGACAAACCCTTTTGTCCTTGGTGTTATGGAGGAATACCCAATGGTTATTCGAAATAACCTACAAAGACATGCTCATTCGACTTTGGTTGTAAACATCTTACTTATGTTTAGCATACCAAAATTTAAGAAATGATAATTTGGGTTTTTACCCAAAACCATAACTTCCATGGTGTCATTTCAACGAATCAAGATGGAGCGCTTTTCAGTGTAAAAGCGGTAGTATCTAAAGCTTTAATCTTTTAAAACATAATGGTAGTTTTATAAATAACACTTTTGATCCAACCATGTCAAACAAGGTTTCATTACAAATCTCAAACACTTCATACTCCTATGGTGTTTCGGGAGATGTAAATCTAGGTGTTTTGCTAAACTTGCAACTCAAATAAATCCCTTTATGGTAAATCATAATTCATTTATTTTTCTTGTTACTCTTGTAACTCAAATAAATCCCTTTATGATAAAATAATAAATCATCTATTTCCTTGTTACATGATTTTCCACTTCATTTTGAAAGTCTTTGAAACGTTTTCAAATATTTCACACTTCTTTCTCATTAAGTGAACATTCACTCAAATTTCCTGAGAAAGCATATGAAGTTGAAATCCATCGCTTACGACTATACATAATAGACTACATACATCGATATGTATAAATTCCAATATTTTAGTCGTTCGTTCTTCTTTGGCCTTTGAACGAAGTTTCAATTATCCCGAGGAAAGTCACAAGCGTCATTTGATCAAATCAAAGACTCCAAAAATCCATGAAAATGGAGTTTCTTCATGTTTTCTTTCCAATATAATTTAAACGACGATGTCACTTCGTAAGTGATCTTCCAATCATTTGTCTTGCGACATTTTAGCATTAGTTTTATGGATGTGATTTCTTCAACTAGATTTGTAAATCATCCATCTTATATGGAATACGGTAATTATTTGAACAATCTTTGTTCTCATAATACCTAATTTAAATAACAATTATTAAAACAAATCTTGAAGTTAAGCTTTGATGTCAATGAGAAATACAAACAATGGTTTGTTTGTTTTCGATGAACATCATCACATATTCTCTTGCTAGTTACTTAGGCCATTGTAGTTCATGAGTTGTGTCGTTCCGTATGAAATTTCATACCAACCAATTCGGTATCCAATACCCAAGAACCACATTGTTTAACAAGCAAAGAATACAACCATAACATGTATATCATCTATATACCTAAATTGGATATTTCCAATCTTTTCTTTTCTGTCAAGTATATTTTATAGATTCTCTTTCAGCATTTCCTTTTCCTTTTTAAAAGAATCTATAAACATCAACACTGGCGCCATATACATGACACATAGTCCAAAGCGTGTATATTCAAATAATAATACCTTTGGACTTGCACTTTTAAGTAGATCACCATCATCAAATGATCAGTATTCTTTCAAAATCCATTCTTTAGTAATCTTTTTAGTGTAGTAAACACTTTACATACATATTCTATTCATCCTTATCATGACGACTTTCATGATTAAGCTAATGTAGCTTATAAAGACGAATCGTGAGTATAACGTTACTTTCCAAAACCCATTTGGATGATTAGGATTCTAGCATCTCCAACTTTTGCAAATTCTCATCCAATATGAGAACATACATTATACTCTATCATATTGCAACCAAAACATTGTTTCAGATATCGTTATATCTGTCACACGTGATGGTTTCTGAAACAATTCTTTCAGCTCCTAGATAAATTTGATATTAGAACAATCAAGAATCATGGAGGCACACATGATACTTAAGATACTAACATTGGAATTGTTACTCTCGATTTAATACCAATTATTAAATTTCACGGAGTAAACAGAGTTTGCTGAAAGTTTGCAATAGGACTTTAAACTTTAGATTGACACTGAACACAATACGATACCAGTTCGTAAAGTAAATATCCAGAATTCTATAGTTCTATTATCTCAATTACAACTAAGTATAAGGTGGTGAACGAATGCCAATGACTACAACAAATTATGCAAATTCACTTTGATTTAATTTATGATAAATTGAGTTCTACTAATCCAAATTAGAAATGAATTCCCACTAAAAAACGACATCCCTCGTGTCTTTTTGGTGATTACATGAACCAAATCCACTACACCAAGTCCGATCATCACTTGAGTCAGTGTAGCTTCAAAGGCGAGCATCAAATAGGCATCATATCTTCCATATGACTTATGCTTAACATTTTGGTCCGTGTTCCGAGGCCATGTCTGTACATGCTAGGCTCGTCAAGTAAGAACCTTATTATTCGCGTGTGTAACTGTCTTACACCCGAAAATATGATCGTGGATCCAAGAACACCCGATCATCACGTGATGTCTTGGAGCGACGAAACATAATCGGTGCATACTTAAGGAAGAACACATTCTTATATTTATATTTAAATGAGGGATCATCTTATTATGCTAATAAAACGTCAAACAAGCAATATAAGATACAATCAAACATCACATGTTTGTAAGTGAAATGATATGGTTCCCGCATATGATCTCCATCATGTGCACCGTGGTATGATCACTATCATACCTCTATGTGTAAGACCAAGGTCTATGAAACTTACACGTTACGTGTGTTGTAAGAGTATCATCTCATACTTCTACTTACAACATCACCATATCATAATACTAGCCCAACAACAATCTAAACTAGACGCCTCTAACTTATCCATTGCAAGTTTTACGTGGCTTAGGGCTTTCGAAGATAGAACCGTTAATACCTACGAACATGAACCATAACGAGGATAACCAAATTGTTGACAACTCGTTGCAAATTAGTTATTGACTATAGTAGGATAGACATACACCCGCTAGCCACTTATGCAAAACTAGTTGCATGTCAAGCGTGGAACAGGTCTCATGTGCGAGGATATGTAAAGTTTGTCCGGGCCGCTTCATCCCACTATGCCACCAATATCCAAAGTACAACTAAGAAGCAATAAAATGATCATCATCTCCCACATACTCACATGTGTACTACCCGTACAAAGCATCTACGCATAGATCAGGCTCTGATACCACTGTAGGGTTCGCAGCATAGAAAACAAAAAAATCCTACGATGGGAAAAACTATATACCAAGATCTATCTACTATATACAATCAATGGGCGGATGTATATTCGTAGAGAACATACCCTTGAAGACCGACAAAGCTTAACGAGTTCAAAATCGTGGTTGATGTAGACGATCTCTTGCCAATATCAAGATCGAGAGGAAGTCCTAGCGCCGCAAAACAGCGGTGCATCCGTGCTCGCACACACGTACGAGGCACCGAGCAATCTCCGCCTCCTCGCTCTAGCGATGTAGCGGAAGCACAACTCTTTCTTGATGAATAGCCACCGGGAACATGTATCTCGCTAGTCCGAGACCATGGGGAATAAATACTAGAGGGGGAGAGAGATCCTTCACGAGGAGGTGTGAGTGAGAGAGAGGGAGGGGGCCTTCTTTTATAGGGATAGGGGCACCCAAGGGGCCATGCGCCCAGCCATGGGGCTTCCCATTCATGTGGGTGGACACTCCACTCACACAAAAGCCTTTTAATGTCCTCCACTCAAAAACCCACTCAAATTCCCATTAAATTTCTACCAAATTTAATGCAAACTCTCATTAAATAAAACTCCTTTTATTTATTCAGAATTTTGTCAATTACTTTAATGATGAACATTCTCATATAACCCCTTGCTAGTATTTCATTTCACATGCAAAAACACTTTCTGCAATTTCACCCGAAAACCTGTTTCGGTATCTAGTAAAATAAATTCATCCGCTTGATATTCTTTCTGGCATGAAACTTTTGCTCCAATTGGATGTCGGTGTCTCTTAAGTGTGCCACCCCACGGTTCGCGAATAATGCGGACATGATCGAGACCCTTCTCTGATCAATAATCAGAAGCGGGATCTGGATACCCATACTGACTCCCACACATTCAACGATGACTTTCTTGTGATCGTCAGAACTTTTTACATTAGTATCTTAATCCCTTTGTTTCGCGATATATTACATGTCCGAGATTCAATCATCGGTATCTCCATACCTAGTTTGATCTTGTTACTGACATGCACTCTTTTCTCGTTCCCGTGATATAACATTCTAGTGATCAAATCACTTGCTTGCAAGCTAACCAATGTGATATCACCGAGAGGGCCCAGAGCATATCTATCCGTCATTGGGATGAAAAAATTCCACTCTCGATCCATGGGCCTCAACATAACACTTTAGTAGTTCTGAACCCATCTTTATAATCACCCAGTTACGGTGTGACGTTTGATGTTATCAAGAAACTCTTCTGGTGTTAGTGATTGACATTATCTCATGGTCTAAGGATTAGGATCACTTCGTAAGTTGTTATAGAAATATAAACTCAATGACTTTGATCGTAATGATATACTTCAGATGAATGTTCATCACACCATTCCAATAATGCTGTGACCTCGTTATTAACAACATCCAATGTCCATGATCAAGAAACCTTTGATCATCTTGTTAATCAACGAGCTAGTTTATAAGAGAGGCATAACTAGGAACTTACTTTTTTGTTTATTAAACACACATGTATTAACATTTCTGTATTAATACAATTATAGCATGCAAAATAAACATTTATCATAAATAAGGAATACGATAATAACCACTTTATTATTGCCTCTCGGGCATATTCCCTTCAGTAACTTCATGACCTACTTCCCCGACTACTACCAGCAGCACCACCAGCCGCCGCCAAACAACGTCAACAACTAAGCATAGCAATAGCCTAATCCTGGGGAGGTTTTGAAAAATCTACAAACTTGCATTCATATTTTTATTTCTTCTTTTGATTTGTTTTCTTTTCCACGAAGAGCATGTTTAGTTTTAGCTTGCATTATTAAAACTCAAAACACAAAAAAATTAGTGTAACTTTCAATTGCAATTTGTTTCTTTGTTTTTCTCGGAGATTGATTAATTTTAGGTGACTTGGAAATAGGGAAATATAGAGAAGATTCGACTCAAGTACGAGAACGAAGCAAGCAAGAGGAGGTATCACATTCCTTTCATCACCTCTCTTGCAATTTTAAATTAATCCTATAATTATTTACTCGCTTGCACTTGAGTCACTCCCCACCTAGCTTGTTATCCTATAAATTATATTCCCTTGCTAGTGTCCACTTTTAGCTTTGAAATCTTGAGCAATAAACTTGGTTAAATATTTCCAACATTTTTACAACCAGAAAAAGCATCCAAGAGATGACTTGAGTCCATGTTTAGCCCAAAAGATTTGATTTTAGAAACTACTCAACCCCATTGAGCTTAATGTAAATAGACTCGATAGCACCCTTGAATGAAATTGTCTGATAAAATGGATACTTCGAAGTAGTAGAGATTATGACACTGAATTTTCTAATAATTGTAGTAGGATATTGCTTTATGCATGTCACTACAAATACGGTCGTACTCCATGGGGAACTATTAACTCCGCTGGCCAACGAATGATCTAAATGTGGGAAGCCACTTGATTTCGACTATGAGTTATGTAAATCTCTGTATCTGCAAAGCTATGACGTGTAAAAAATTTAGTCTCCTCATGGTTTTACGTTCCAAGTGAAGTTGTAGTAGTCCTTTGGCCCACTATTGCTCAGCATCTATCTATTGACATGGTCACGAGTTAACATGTTAAAAACAGTGGTATGATTTCTCTATGAAAAGAGTTGAAGTTTTTGAAAAACAAGGAAAGGGAAAAGGTGCTTTGAGAGTTTTGACGTGGGAGTGGATGAGTTGTTCTCAAATTAAATGTTCTTGGAGAAAATTTGAGTACTCTTAATTGATTAAAGTAACAAGAGCAAAAACTTTTCATCTCTCAATAAGAGAGAGACCAAAAAGATTTGTTTCACTTTCCTTGCTAACTCACGACACTCATTTGTGCATATGATTTATTTGATAGCAAGATATGCGTGGTTAGGTAGTGAACTCGGTGCAATTGAAAGTACATGTGGGCCCCCATGTGTGGTTCTGGTAATTAATGACAATCTTTATGGACTAATGTGTGTATTAAGTTGCACTTGTAGGATTTGTCCATTGGCATCGCTTGGACCATGTGTTGGCTTCAAGGCCGATGAAATGAGAAGATGTGTTGTGCAAGCTCAAAATGCGCCATCTATAGAAGATCTCATGTTTGATGCTTGCCATCCTCGGTGATCATGGATCGATGATGAGGAATCAATAAAGGCGTTCCATCTTGAGAAGAGCAAGATTGTCTACCTCGAGCTCAAGTGGAATGCTCTAGGCAAAGGTATAATCTTGATATGTTTTCCCTTTTGCCGGTCTCATATTCTGTGTGGGAGAACGAGTTTAAGATAGATAACTGTACTATCAAGAGGGGCTCTCGAATGAGTAACTCGATCACATCATTTGAAGAGATCTCAAACCTTTTCATACTTGCATCATCATATTTGGTTGTTATTTGGTCTTATCCATGTGAGGATCTAGAGCTTGTAGTAATCTCCATAACAAGCTCTTGTTCATCAAAATCGGATCTCCCTTTTATATATTGTTGCGATTTTGATCTTTGCGGCTTTCTGGTTTCTCACCAAGTGAGGAAGCCCTTGTCGTCCTCTTTCCAATGCAATTGGAATCGGGTCAATCGGAGTTACCGATCTCAAGTTATCGTTGTTGGAATATTTGCTTTCATTCGGTTTGAAAAAGAAAAAGAATTTTTTTGTCTGGGCCGACTGGTACTACCATGGTCCAGTACCCCTCGTGCCTAGCAGCGCACAGCCAGCCCACTGCTTCGTCTGACAGCTCTCTTCGGCACTACCGGCCTGGCCCGGTAGTACCGCCCGAGGGGCGGTAGTATCGCCCGGGTGGGTCAGTACTACCGGCCGGACCAGGTAGTCCTCCCAGCATGCCTAACTCGCGCCGCTCGCCATCCCACCTCGCTCGCTAGGTCCCGCACCACACGTGCCCACTGCATCGATCGATCGCGTTGACTCGCCGCCGCTAGCTGCCTCCGCGTGCGCACCTCTCTGCTTTGTGCGCTCGCTCCGCAACTGCTCGCGCGAGCATGCCGCTGCTTGGCCCATCCCGCGTGTGGCCCGCTCTATCGCATCGCTCGCTCTGCTTCGCTTGCAGGCCGCCACAGCGCGCGCAGATTGCGTTCCCCCGATCCCCTTTCTCGTCGCTAGCTGCTGCCTGCATGGTCCCGCCTGCTCTTGCCTGCGTTGACCAGCGTGTGTGCTGTTCCCCGGCGCTGTTGCTGGGTCGGGGGGTGCGGTAGTGCCGGGGATTTCCGGTACTACCGGCCTAGGCCGAAATCTGGCCCCAACGGGCATATTTTCTGGGTTCTCTATAAATAGCAGTTTTCTCTATTTTGTCAAGCAGCTTCTTTCTCCTCTATTTGTCTAAGCTTTGTCCCCATTTGACCTACTTCTAAAAGCTTGATTAAATTCTTCCGTTCCGATGATTCTTGCCCATATTTGAGTGGAAGAGAGAGGTGATCTAGATCTACATTTTGACCAAACCAAAACATCTCTTTATGAGTGTATCTTTGGGATCTAGATCTTAGGGATTTTATGTCCCCCTTTGTGTTCTTCCTCTCTTGTTCCACCAATAGCTTTAGTAGCTTTTATGGAACTTGAGAGAGAGGGATTCGAGCACCTTTGTGGTGTTCTTGCCATTTGCATTTGGTGCATCGGTTTGAGTTTTCCCCGGACGATTTGGTAAGTGAAAGTTGAGAAGATTTTTACTCTTGGGTTCTTGGAACCCTAGACGGTTTTTTGTGTTGCAGGTGTGTGAATTATGTGAATTACTTGGGGCCTCCAATTAAGTTGTGGAGCTTACCCAAGCTTGTTTGTTGGGAGCCTCCAATTAAGTTGTGGAGAAGTGCCCCAACCTTGTGAGAGGTTTCGGTTTGCCACCGACAAGTGCAACGATAGTGGAGGGTGAATCAAACCCGTTGGGGTGACGTTCATCGGAGAACAAGGGAGGCCTTTCGTGGCGCGGGTGGTTAGATACCACCCCCTCTCCAAACGAGACGTACTCCATGTTGGGCAAAACGAGCCTCCAACTAAACCTCTCCCGAGGGCAAAACATGACCAACACCAAACTGCCATGGGTGTTCGGTATATTACCATGTAATCTAGATTAGATGACTCTAGTGCAAGTGGGAGACTGTTGGAGATATGCCCTAGAGGCAATAATAAATGTGGTTATTATTATATCTTTGTGTTTATGATAAATGTTTACATTCATGCTATAATAGTATTAACAAGGAAACATTGATACTTGTGTGATTTGTAAACTTAATTTGAAGTCCCTAGTATAGCCTCTATACATCACTAGCTTGTTGGTTGATAAATGATTGTGGTTTCCCTATCATGAACATTGAGATGTTATCAAAAACAATATCATATCGTTAGGAGAATGATATGATGGACATACTCCTATAGATAAGCGTAGCATAAAGATCAAGTCATTTCAATAGTTCAATTGCTATATGCTTTCTGATACATAGTAACCTAATTCCTTCGACCATGAGATCATGCATATCACCTTTACCGGATGGATGCTTTGATGACATCAAACACCACACCGTAACTGGGTGGCTATAAAGGTGGCATTGAGTGTTCAGAAAGTATTGGTTGAGACACATGGATCAAGAGTGGGATTTGTCCATCCATATGACGGATAGATATACTCTGGGCCCTCTCGGTGGAATGTCATCCAATTAGCTTGCAAGCATGTGACTCGCTCACAAGGGATCACATATCACGGGAACGATAAAAGAGTACTTACCGGTAACGAGGTTGAACTAGGTATGCAGAGATACCGACGATCATAACCTCGGATAAGTAAACTATCGTGAGACAAAGGGAAATTGGTATCGTATGTGAGTGGTTCATTCGATCGCAAAGTAATCGTAGAAATATGTGGGAACCATATGAATTTCCAGATTCCTCTGTTGGTTATTGTTCGGAGAAGTATCTCGATCATGTCCGCATAATTCACGAATCGTAGGGAGACACACTTAAGGATTCGACGTTGTTTGAGTAGTTATGGTATTATGAGAAAGAGACCGAATGTTGTTCGGAGTATCGGATGGGATCCGGGATATCACGAGGAGATCCGGAATGGTCCGGAGAATAAGATTCATATAAGGAAAGTCCCGTTTCGGAGTTGGGGAATGATTCCGGTGTTTTCATCGGGAATGTTCTAGAAGGTTCCGGAATGTCCGGCACTCCGGAGGGGAAGGGGTACATGAATGTGTCATTGCAAGTTGGAATGATTGCATCATGTACTGAGTGTCTTCGCTGTCCAAAATAAAGGGTTTATTCAAATCCTAAATTGAAAAGTCAAACGACTAGTTTGAAAGTCAAACGACAAGTTTTTGGAAAGAGGAAAAGAGGAGGAAGTGGGAAACCGAGTTGGGGAGGGAATCCCTCCTCCAACCGGCGCCGCCCCCTCCAAGCCGAGTTGGGGAGGGACTCCCCTCCCTCCCCTTGGCCGCCGGCCCCTCCACCTATATAAGGAGGGGCAGGGCTCCCTCCTAGCACACACAAGTACCTCTCCTCAAACCCTAGCTTGGCGCCTACCACCATAGCCGCCAGCGCCCCCTAGGGTTTTTGCCCTAGCCGCCGACTTGGGGGTCCCCGGAACCCTAGCCGCCGGCTCTAGCCTCTCCTCCTTGGTGTGTCTAAAACCTAGATCGCCGAGGAGCTCTCTCATACTCCACCAAACTCGCTCCGGCTTAAGGCGAAGCCCTGCGAGATCTCCCCTCTACTTCCGGTACCACGCCGTTGTGCTGCCGGAATCGCGAGGAGAGTACTACAACCTCCGCTGCCTGCTGGAACAAGGGAGAGGAAGGTCTTCGTCGAGTACCGAACGTGTGACCGACTGCGGGAGCGCTGCCGGAACGCAGCGCCGGAAGGATCGTCTACGCGATCTTGAGATCGGGAAGAGTACAACTACATCACCCACGAGAATCCGCTCTCGTTAAACACTTTGGAATCTTCGAGGGTAAGTTATTCCATCGACTCGTTGCTACAATATAGTAGATAGATCTTGGCTTGTTTGTTTGTATGCGATAGAATTTTTTTGTTCTCCATGCTACGAAACCCTACTGTGGTATCAGAGCCGTGTCTATATGTAGATCTGTTGCACGAGTAGAACACAATGGTCATTGTGGGCGTTGATGCTTTTATTGTCGATTGCTTCTTGTGTACTTTGCATCTTGCGGTATGTTGGGATGAAGCGGCCCGGGCTAACCTTACATGACATCGTTCATGAGACTTGCTCCACGCTTGACATGCAACTTGTATTGCATAAGTGGCTTTGCGGGTGCCTATTTCTCCTAGCATAGTTAAGATCCAATTTACAACGGGCGTTTAACAATACTAGTATCAATGTTGTGGTTCATGTTCGTAAGTTAGAACGACACTTATTGAAAGCCCCAAACCACGTAAAATATGCAAAGAAAGTAGAGGCGTCTAACTTTGTTTTGCAGGGGTGTGCAGTGATGTGATATGGCCATGATTGTGATTATATTTGATGTATGCAATGTTCCTTATTGTAAGTTGGCAACCGGCAGGAGCCATATGGTTGTCTTTAATTTATGTTAAGACCCGCATGTCTATTCAAAGTAGTTGTAATAGTTGAAGCCGGTGGACGACAACCATGGAGAAGCGTCATTGACCTTGATGCAATGCTGATGATGATGGAGATCATGTTCGTGCTTGAAGATAGAGATCGGAAGCACAAAGAAGAAAGGCCATATCATATCACATATTTTGAATTGCATGTGATGTTAATCCTTTATGCATCTTGTATTGCTTAGTAGACGACGGTAGCATTATAATATGATCCCTCATGCACATGAATTTCAAGTCATAAAGTGTTCACCCTTAGTTAGCACCGTTGCTAAAGCTTGTTGTTTCGAAGCACCACGTGATGATCGGGTGTGTTAGACTCTGCAAGTGTATACAACGTGAGCAAGCCAGATTTGCTCATGCGGAAACTAAGGTTTGATCTTGACGAGCCTAGCATGTACAGACATGGTCTCGGAACACGGATCACCGAAAGGTAAAGCATGAATCATATAGTAGATATGATGAACATGACGATTGTTCGCCATTGAAACTATATCAACTCTCGTGATGATCGGTGTTGATGTGGTGGATTTGGTTCGTGTGATCACTAAAACAATGTGAGGGATGTTGTTTTGAGTGGGAGTTCACCTAGATTAACTTTATTATTAATTTGAACTCAATTTGTCATAAACTTAGTCTAAACTATTGCAAATATGTTGTAGATCAATGGCAGCCCCTACCATCAATTTTAATGCGTTCCTAGAGAAAGAAAAGTTGAAAAACAATGGAAGCAACTTCGCGGATTGGTTCCGCAATTTGAGGATTGTCCTCACAGCTGGTAATTTGACCTATGTGCTGGATGCACCGCTGGGTGACCCACCTGCAGCTAATGCTTCCGATGAAGTAAAGAATGTTTACCTCGCTCGGAAGAATCAGTACTCCATAGTTCAGTGTGCTATCTTGTATGGTTTGGAATCGGAGCTTCAGAAAAGGTTTGAGAATTCAGACCCATATGATATTGTCGAGGATCTCAAATTGATCTTTGAGACTCATGCGGCAATTGAAAGTTATGAGGCTTCTGAAAAGTTCTTTAACTGCAAGATGGAAGAGGGCAGCTCCATCAGTGAGCATGTGCTTAAGAAGTCTGGGCACGCAAACAAACTTCAAAGCTTGGGTATAGTGATTCCTAATGCTTTGGGGATTTACCGTGTCCTCCAATCACTACCACCAAGTTACAAGAACTTTGTGATGAACTACAACATGCAGAACATGAACAAGCAGTTGCCAGAACTGTTTGCTATGTTAAAGTCTGCAGAAGTGGAGATCAAGAAAGAGCACCAAGTGTTGTTGGTCAATAAGACCACCAAATTCAAGAAAGGCAAGTCTAAGCAGAAGGGACACTTCAAGAAGGGTGGTAAGAAAGTTACCACGCCGGCGAAGAAGACCAAGGCTGGACCTAAGCCTGAAACTGAGTGCTTTTACTGCAAGGGAGAAGGTCACTGGAAGCGGAATTGCCCAAAGTACTTGGCGGATTTGAAGAATGGCAACATCAAGAAGAAAGATATATCTGATATACATGTTATTGATGTGTATCTCACTAGTACTCGTAGTAGTGACTGGGTATTTGATACTGGTTCGGTTGCTCATATTTGTAACTCGAAACAGGTGCTGCAGAATAAACGGAAGCTAGCGAAGAACGAGGTGACGATGTGCGTGGGAAACGGATCAAAGGTTGATGTGATCGCGGTCGGCACGCTACCCCTTCATCTACCATCGGGATTAGTTTTATACTTAAATAATTGTTATTTGGTGCCTGCGTTGAGCATGAACATTATATCAGGATCTTGTTTATTGCGAGACGGTTACTTGTTTAAGTCCGATAATAATGGTTGTTCGATTTATATGAGTAATATGTTTTATGCACATGCACCTTTGATAGATGGTCTATTCTTGTTGAATCTCGATAGTGGAAATACACACATTAATAACATTGAGGCTAAACGTTTGAAATCGAGCGATAACTCGACCTATATGTGGCACTGTCGTCTTGGTCACATTGGAGTGAAGCGTATGAAGAAACTCCATTCCGATGGACTTCTTGAATCACTTGATTTCGAATCACTTGATAGATGCGAAGCATGTCTGATGGGTAAAATGACTAAGACTCCATTTTCTGGTTTGATGGAGCGAGCTACAGACTTATTGGAAATCATACATACCGATGTATGTGGTCCAATGAGTGTAGCGTCACGCGGTGGTTATCGTTATGTTCTTACCTTCACGGATGACTTGAGTAGATATGGGTATATCTATTTCATGAAACATAAGTCCGAAACTTTTGAGAAGTTTAAGGAGTTTCAAAGTGAGGTAGAGAATCAACCTAACAAGAAGATTAAATTTCTGCGTTCTGATCGTGGAGGTGAATATCTAAGTTACGAGTTTGGCGAGCATTTGAAGAAATGCGGAATACTTTCACAGTTGACACCGCCGGGAACACCACAGCGTAATGGTGTGTCCGAACGTCGTAATCGAACTCTCTTAGATATGGTTCGTTCTATGATGTCACTTACAGATTTACCGCTATCATTTTGGGGTTATGCATTAGAAACAGCCGCATTCACTTTAAATAGGGCACCGTCTAAATCCGTTGAAACGACACCGTATGAATTATGGTTTGGGAAGAAACCTAGATTGTCGTTCCTTAAAGTTTGGGGTTGCGAAGCCTATGTAAAGAAGTTACAGCCGGACAAGCTTGAACCCAAAGAGGAAAAATGCGTCTTCATAGGATACTCGAAGGAAACTATTGGGTATACCTTCTATCATAGATCCGAAGGAAAAATCTTCGTTGCCAAGAATGGATCCTTTCTAGAGAAGGAATTTCTCTCGAAAGAAGTGTCTGGAAGGAAAGTAGAACTCGACGAGGTTGTTGAACCTTCTATCGAAATTGCGAGTAGCGCAGCACCGGAAGAAGTTCCTGTGGTGCCTGCACCAATTAGAGAGGAAGCTAATGATGATGATCATGAAACTTCGGTTGAAGTTGCTACAGAGCCTCGGAGGTCAACGAGAAATCGTACCACTCCAGATTGGTATGATCCCGTTATGAGTGTCATGTTGGTGGATAACACCGTTGACCCCGAGACATATGAGGAAGCGATAATGAGCCCAGATTCCAATAAATGGCAAGAAGCCATGAAATCCGAGATTGGATCCATGTACGAAAACCAAGTATGGACTTTGGTGGACTTACCGGATGGCCGGAAGGCTGTCGAGAACAAATGGATCTTCAAGAAGAAAACAGATGCTGATGGTAATGTTACTGTCTATAAAGCTCGACTTGTCGCAAAAGGGTTTCGACAAATTCAAGGAGTTGACTACGATGAGACTTTCTCACCAGTAGCGAAGCTAAAGTCTGTGAGGATTATGTTAGCAATCGCTGCATATTATGATTATGAGATATGGCAGATGGATGTCAAAACAGCATTCCTCAATGGAGACATTGATGAAGAGTTGTATATGATGCAACCCAAAGGTTTTGTCGATCCTAAAGATGCTAACAAGGTATGCAAACTTCAACGGTCCATCTATGGATTGAAGAAGGCATCCCGAAGTTGGAATCAACGTTTTGATAAGGTGATCAAAAGTTTTGGTTTTATACAAACTTATGGAGAAGCTTGTATTTACAAGAAAGTGAGTGGGAGCTCTGTAGCATTCTTAATACTATATGTGGATGACATATTGTTGATTGGGAATGATGTAGACCTTCTTAATAGTGTCAAGGAATATTTGAATAATAGTTTTTCAATGAAGGATCTTGGCGAAGCAGCTTACATATTAGGCATAAAGATTTATAGAGATAGATCGAAACGCCAAATATCATTGTCACAGAGTACATATTTGGACAAAGTTCTAAAGAGGTTTGGAATGGAAGATAGCAAGAAAGGGTTCTTGCCCATGTTGCCCAATACGACCTTGAGTAAAACTCAAAGTCCGACATCGGCAGAAGATAGATAAAGGATGAGTAAGACTCCCTATGCCTCAGCCATAGGATCTCTAATGTATGCCATGCTATGTACTAGACCCGACATTTCATATGCTGTTAGTTTGACTAGCAGATATCAAAGTGATCCAGGAGTGGATCATTGGACAGTGGTAAAAAACATCCTTAAGTACTTGAGAAGAACTAAGGATATGGTTCTTTCTTATGGAGGTGATGAACAGCTCATTGTTAATGGTTACACCGATGCTAGTTGGAACACCGATCCGGATGATTCTAAATCACAATCTGGATACGTATTTATTTTGAATGGTGCAGCAGTTAGCTGGAGGAGTGCAAAGCAAAGCGTTGTGGCGAGATCTTCAACCGAATCGGAATACACGGCTGCTTCGGAGGCTTCACAAGAAGCGATATGGATGAAAGAGTTCATTACAGAGCTGGGTGTGGTTCCTAGTGCGCTGGACCCAATGTCTATCTACTGTGATAACATGGGCGCCATAGCCAATGCGCAAGAACCAAGGTCACACAAGAAGCTGAAGCACATCAAGCTACATTTTCACGCTATTCGAGAACATATCCAAGATGGGGATATAAAGATTTGCAAAGTACACACAGATCTAAATGTGGCGGATCCGTTGACTAAACCTCTCCCGAGGGCAAAACATGACCAACACCAAACTGCCATGGGTGTTCGGTATATTACCATGTAATCTAGATTAGATGACTCTAGTGCAAGTGGGAGACTGTTGGAGATATGCTCTAGAGGCAATAATAAATGTGGTTATTATTATATCTTTGTGTTTATGATAAATGTTTACATTCATGCTATAATAGTATTAACAAGGAAACATTGATACTTGTGTGATTTGTAAACTTAATTTGAAGTCCATAGTATAACCTCTATACATCACTAGCTTGTTGGTTGATAAATGATTGTGGTTTCCCTATCATGAACATTGAGATGTTATCAACAACAAGATCATATCGTTAGGAGAATGATATGATGGACATAATCCTATAGATAAGCGTAGCATAAAGATCAAGTCATTTCAATAGTTCAATTGCTATATGCTTTCTGATACATAGTAACCTAATTCCTTCGACCATGAGATCATGCATATCACCTTTACCGGATGGATGCTTTGATGACATCAAACACCACACCGTAACTGGGTGGCTATAAAGGTGGCATTGAGTGTTCGGAAAGTATTGGTTGAGACACATGGATCAAGAGTGGGATTTGTCCATCCATATGACGGATAGATATACACTGGGCCCTCTCGGTGGAATGTCATCCAATTAGCTTGCAAGCATGTGACTGGCTCACAAGGGATCACATATCACGGGAACGAGAAAAGAGTACTTATCGGTAACGAGGTTGAACTAGGTATGCAGAGATACCGACGATCATAACCTCGGATAAGTAAACTATCGTGAGACAAAGGGAAATTGGTATCGTATGTGAGTGGTTCATTCGATCGCAAAGTAATCGTAGAAATGTGTGGGAACCATATGAATTTCCAGATTCCTCTGTTGGTTATTGTTCGGAGAAGTGTCTCGGTCATGTCCGCATAATTCACGAACCGTATGGAGACACACTTAAGGATTCGACGTTGTTTGAGTAGTTATGGTATTATGAGAAAGAGACCGAATGTTGTTCGGAGTCTCGGATGGGATCCGGGATATCACGAGGAGATCCGAAATGGTCCGGAGAATAAGATTCATATAAGGAAAGTCCCGTTTCGGAGTTGGGGAATGATTCTGGTGTTTTCATCGGGAATGTTCTAGAAGGTTCCGGAATGTCCGGCACTCCGGAGGGGAAGGGGTACATGAATGTGTCATTGCAAGTTGGAATGATTGCATCATGTACTGAGTGTCTTCGCTGTCCAAAATAAAGGGTTTATTCAAATCCTAAATTGAAAAGTCAAACGGCTAGTTTGAAAGTCAAACGGCAAGTTTTTGGAAAGAGGAAAAGAGGAGGAAGTGGGAAACCGAGTTGGGGAGGGAATCCCTCCTCCAACCGGCGCCGCCCCCACCAAGCCGAGTTCGGGAGGGACTCCCCTCCCTCCCCTTGGCCGCCGGCCCCTCCACCTATATAAGGAGGGGCAGGGCTCCCTCCTAGCACACACAAGTACCTCTCCTCAAACCCTAGCTTGGCGCCTACCACCATAGCCGCCGCCGCCCCCTAGGGTTTTTGCCCTAGCCGCCGACTTGGGGGTCCCCGGAACCCTAGCCGCCGGCTCTAGCCTCTCCTCCTTGGTGTGTCTAAAACCTAGATCGCCGAGGAGCTCTCTCATACTCCACCATACTCGCTCCGGCTTAAGGCGAAGCCCTGCGAGATCTCCCCTCTACTTCCGGTACCACGCCGTTGTGCTGCCGGAATCGCGAGGAGAGTACTACAACCTCCGCTGCCTGCTGGAACAAGGGAGAGGAAGGTCTTCGTCGAGTACCGAACGTGTGACCGACTGGGGGAGCGCTGCCGGAACGCAGCGCCGGAAGGATCGTCTACGCGATCTTGAGATCGGGAAGAGTACGACTACATCACCCACGAGAATCCGCTCTCGTTAAACACTTTGGAATCTTCGAGGGTAAGTTATTCCATCGACTCGTTGCTATAATCTAGTAGATAGATCTTGGCTTGTTTGTTTGTATGCGATAGAAATTTTTTGTTTTCCATGCTACGAAACCCTACAGAAGGCCCAGGAGAGTAGACAGGCCCAGTCGGATTAGGTTAAACGATTGCCGAAACCTTAACTGATTCGGTTGACATATGTAAACCCTAGGGGGGTGAGTCTATATAAACCTCCCTAGAGGGCGTGTAGAGGATAAGTTCCATCATCCACCCAAGCGACTCGCCGCCTAGCCGCCGAGCTCGCCCCATTGTACTTCCATCATAATACAATCTAGCAGGAGTAGGTCTTTACCCTCTGGGGGCGAACCTGGGTAAAACCCTGTGTCTCCGCCCTCATCTCGCACCGCAGATGGCTGGCCGCCCTTGCCCCATGTTCTACTACTCGCTGCCGATTGCAGCATCTGCCGTGGTCATTCCCACGACAGTGGCGCCCACCGTGGGGCCTGGCCGGTGTTCTGCGGCGAGATCCAATCTGCCCATCAACGAGTCGGTCGCCACCGGCCGCATGATAGCGATCGGCGAGATGCTCTAGATCTTACCGAGCAGCTACGTCCCGGCGGCGCGACCCGTCACGCATAACATGATCTTGCCAGTCGGCACGATCAGCCTCTTTGTCGGCCTCACCGACGTCATCGTCTCGGAGGACTCGGCTCGCATCCGCGAGTCGCCGCCACGCGACCGGCTCTCCGAGAGCCAGGTTCGCACGATCCACCGCCTCGCCTCCGAGTACAACTCGGCCCACAGCGACGTGGCCGAAACCACCGCAGTCGCGGAAGACGCAGCCCTCAACAACGACGCCGACTCAGCGACCCCGGCGTCACTCGCCGGATCCATCATCGCGGCTTCGCCCACGGGCTCCATCACCCAGGTCTCCAACGTTGGAGACTTCGAGGATCCCTCCATCCTTGGGATCTTCGACTTCGACTCCGGATCGGAAAACTCCGCCGATCTCCACGACGGGACCGGTCGCCACGCCGCGACCTACATGGCGATTGTCACCGACCCACCAGAGGATCCCTTCTCCACCCCGATCCCTCCCAACACGACGGCAACGGAGGTCGAGGAACTCCGCCTGAAGCTGGCGGAAGCAGTCAGCAAGGAGCAAGCCGAGCGCGAAAATTTTCGCCTCGAGCAGGTGACGGCGCAGGAGCTGTCACGTTACCACCAACAGCGAATCAGATCGCGCTTGAACCCCACCGTCCAGGGGCGCGACCTGAACTTCGACGACGAGAACGACCCGGCCCGCGTGGCCGAGCGCGCGATCTACGAGAACGCGCCACCAGGAGGAAGCGCCCGGCCCCCACTAGGGTCGACGGCGAATGGTGCCCCACCTCCACCCAAACGCGCACCCCCCCAGGGACCAGCCGCGGATCGTGGTCTCCTCACGGGAGCGAGGCGTGAATGGCCTACCACTGTTCTCCACCCCGATGGACAACCTCGTGGCGGGCCGAGCAGCGGCCGACAACATCACGGCCACCAGCGACGGCGCCCTACAGATCCAGTACGTCAAGGCCTTGCTCGCAAAGGCACTCGAGCAACAAAACGCAGGCGTCGACTCACATGGTCGGATGTACTCGCGCTCATCGGGCAGCAGAGCGGCCTCAAGCGGCCGTGCATTGGCGGCAAACACCCTCAACTGCCCGCCACCCGAACCGCTGCAGCTCCAACACCGACCCGCGAACGCGGCACTCTCCACCAACGACCCCAGGACAGCGACTAACTTCGTCGCCGCCAACGGTCAGCCCGTCGACGCCCGCACCCACATCATCAACAACCAGAGCTGGCGCGCACGCCAGCCCAACGACCTGCGACATACCCTAACCAATCGCCGCGACGGCGAGCCGATGGGGTCGCTAAGCCGACTCGGGCACCGGTGCTTCGGACCAATGATTCGAGGCGAAAGATACCCGGCGACCTTCAAAGCGCCGAAGGAAATAGAGAAGTACGACCCCATGTACGATCCCTCTGTGTGGCTGGACACTTACCTCATGGCAATGGGGATCGCCGGTCACACCGATCTACTCGCCGCCCGCTACCTCCCCCTGATGATGGAGGGGGCGTGCAGGCAGTGGATCAACACTCTCCCCGCGGACAGCATCGACTCCTGGGAAGAGATGTGCGACGCCTTCGTCAGGCACTTCGAGGGTTCATACACCCGCGCCACCACCATCGAGGACCTGGAATGATGCGTCCAGGGACCTCGCGAGTCGACCCGCAGCTGGGTCCAACGATGGCAAGAACTGTGGTAAACGCGGTCGGTATCCACCCAGACACCGCAATCCACTGCTTCAAGACCTCGTGCCGCTATGAGCCCCTGGTTGCCAAGCTCAAACGAGCATACTCGACAACATATCGGACCTCCTTGAGATCGCCAAAAGATACGCGGAAGAAGACCCAACCAGGAGACCGACGACGAGTCAGGAGGTCAACGCCGCACGAACGGCAACGACAACGGACGATGGTCCGACCTACGCTACAGCAACACTCGCCTCACCGGCAAGCGCCGCAGTGACGGGCGAGTCGACTTCGTCGCCAACGCTGGGCACGCGCAGCGCGAGCCCAAGAGCTTCCGCCGCGACAGGGGGCAACGCCGCGACGGTGGCAACTACAAGGTGAAACCAAGGTTCGACCCCGCGGTCCTCCTTAACCAACCTTGTGCGTTTCACAGTAGGGAAGGGAAGCCCTCCATGCACACGACCTCCGACTGCCACTCTCTCAAGGAGATCGAGAAGGCACGGCGAGTCGGGAGGACCCCGACAACAACCCGCCAAACGGCGGAAAATTCGGCAGCATGGCCGGCTCGCTCCACACCTTCACAGGCTTCAACACGAAGCGCGAGAAGAAGGTCATCGCCCGCGCCGTCGCCGTCAACGCGGTGGCCCAGGTGGACGTTCCACAGTTCCTCAACTGGTCGGAGCAACCAATCACTTGGAGCCGCCAGGACCACTCGCCGCGAATCGAGTACCAAGGCCGAGTCGCCCTGGTAGTCAAGCCCAAGGTGGGGGACTACTGGCTCCCCAAGACATTGATGGACGGCGGCAGCTCCATCAACATCCTGTACCTGGACACCTTCAGGCGACTGCGGCTCCCGCAGTCGATGGTCGAGACGACCTACACCATGTTCCATGGCATCGTCCTCGGTCGGAAGGCGTACCCGATCGGCAAGGTCACGCTGCCAGTCACCTTCGGCACACCAGAAAACTTCCGCACCGAGCGGATCGTCTTTGAGCTGGTGTCGTTCGACAACCCCTACCACTACGTCTTGGGGCGCCAGGCGTTCGCTAAGTTCATGGCAGCGCCCCACTACGCGTACAATGCGATGAAGCTCCCCGGGCCGTGCGGCGTCATCACCATCCACGGCGACCCCGACATGGCCGCCGAGTGCGAGGCCAAAGGATCCGAACTCGCCGACGCCGTCATCGCGGCAGAGGCCAACCACGCCGACGAGCTCGCCAAGTACGCGAGCAGGGTCAACAACGACGACCCCACCATACTCAAGAAGCCCAACTCGGAGGGCGGCAACACCTTAGCCTTCGAGGCAACGACGCACACCCGCACCGTCGAGCTAGTCCCAGGCGACTCCAACCAGACGGTGACGATCGGTACGGGCATGAGCCCAGCATAGGATGGCGCGCTCATCGAGTTCCTCCGTGAGAACAGGGACATCTTCGCATTGAAGCCCTCTGACATGCCTGGTGTCCCTAGGGAACTCGCTGAGCACAAACTCAACGCTGACCCCAAAGTGTGACCTGTCAAGCAGTCGCTGCGGCCCTTTAATGAAGAGCGCCGCCGAGCCATCGCCGAGGAGGTGCAGCGTCTACTCGCTGCAGGCTTCATCCGGCCAATAAAATACTCCAAGTGGCTGGCAAACCCAGTCCTGGTCGAGAAGAAAAATGGGACCTGGAGGATGTGTATCGATTACACAAATTTAAACAGTGCCTGCCCGAAGCAGCAATTCGTCCTCCCGCGGATCGACCAAATAATCGATTCCACCGCGGGCTCAGATTCGCTGTGTTTCCTCGACGCCTACTCTGGGTACAACCAGATCAAAATGGCTGTCGAGGACAAAGAAAAGACGGTGTTCATCACGCCATTCGGAGCCTTCTGTTACACCGCCATGACCTTCGGCCTCAAGAACGCCGGGGCAACCTACCAGCGGTGCATGCAGGAGTGCCTTGCGAGCCAAATTGGCCGCAATATCCACGTCTACATCGACGACGTGGTAGTGAACTCCGCTCGCCAGAGCGACCTACTCGCCGACCTGGCGGAAACATTCGCCAACCTGCGGAAATGCAAGATAAAGCTAAACCCAGGCAAGTGCACCTTCGGTGTACCAGCAGGGCAACTACTGGGATACGTCGTCTCCAAGCGCGGGATCGAGGCGAACCCCACCAAGATCGACACGATCGCTCGACTCGGCAAAACCGAGTGCCTGCGCGACGTCCAGAAGCTGGCCAGGCGAGTCGCGGCTCTCAGTCGCTTCATCCCCCGATTGGGCGAAAAGGCGATGCCCCTATACCGCCGGATGCGCAAGAACCCCACCTTCCAGTGGGACAAGGAGGCGGACGACGCGCTCCGCGGCCTCAAGAAGGTGCTACTCGCAGCACCGCTACTCGCCGCCCCCGTCGACAAGGAACGCATGCTGGTCTATGTCGCGGCTTCCGAGCGCGTCGTCAGCGCCGTCATGGTCATCGAGCGGCCAGAAGAAGGAAAGGAGCGCCCAGTACAGCGACCGGTGTACTATATCAGCGAGGTCCTCACCGAGTCGCGCCAGCGATACCCGCAATACCAGAAACTGGTATATGCGGTCTTCAGAGCACAGCGGCGACTGCCGCACTACTTCCAGGAGCACCCGATCACGGTCGTCTCCTTAGCACCGTTGCAGGACATCATACGCAACCGGGAGGCGACCAGGCGAGTCGCCAAGTGGGCCGTCGAAATCGGCGTCCACAACATCAAGTATGAGCCACGCAAAGCGATCAAGTCGTAGGCTCTCGCGGACTTCATCGCCGACTGGGAAGAGACCCAGCAGCCGGAAAAGCTGTCGTACCTCCACTATTGGAGCCTGCACTTCGACGGCTCCAAGAATGCAGACGGCGCAGGAGCAGGGATCGTGCTGACTTCCCCGAAGGGCGACAAGCTCCGCTACGTCCTCTGCCTTGACTTCACCCCCTGCACCAACAACATGGCCGAGTACGAGGCACTACTCCACGACATGCGAGCCGCCAAGGAGATGAATGTAAACCGCCTACGCTGCTACGGAGACTCCGACCTTGTCGCCGGGCAAGTCGCCGGCACCTGCGACGCCGTCTCCCCCACCATGGCGGCATACCACCAAGCAGTGGACAAGCTAGGCGGACACTTCGCAGGCTATTCCGTCGAGTGGATCGACCGGCGGAAAAACGAGGAGGCCGACGCACTCTCTCGTATCGGCTCGGCTCGACTCGCACCACCCGTCGGCGTCTTCCTCGACACCATCACCAAGCCTTCCATTTCTCCCCTAAGGGAGATCGACATCGGCGTCCCGCTGCAACCAGAGGCAGCCCTGGTCGCACTCATCGCCGAGCCAGAAGACTGGACTACGCCGTACATCGCCTACCTAGAGGGAGGCACCTTACCAGCAGACGAAACAGACGCCCGGATGATAGCGCGTCGCTGCAAATCCTTCGTCATCATCAACGGCGAGCTCCACAAGCGCAGCGTGACCGGCGTGTTCCAACGCTGCGTCCAACTTGCTGAAGGACGCAAAATCCTCCACGACATCCACTCCGGCGACTGCGGCCACCAAGCCGGCGCCCGCTCTCTGGTCGCAAAGGCTATGCGACACGGTTTCTACTGGCCCACCGCACACGCAGACGCTGTCGACATTGTCCAGCGGTGCGCCGGGTGCCAGAAGTACGCCAACCAGACCCACGTGCCGAGCTCGGCGCTCAAGACAATCCCCATCACCTGGCCGTTCGCCGTGTGGGGTATGGACATGGTAGGCCCTTTCAAAAAGGCCCCCTCTGGCTTCACTCACCTCCTGGTCGCGGTCTACAAATTCACAAAGTGGGTGGAGGCCAAGCCAGTCCGGAAATGCGACGGGAAGACCGCCAACAAGTTCCTACGCGAGCTCATATATCACTACGGGTTCCCAAACAGCATCATCACGGACAACGGCACCAACTTCGCCAAAGGAGCCATGGACGAGTTCTGCGAAGAGCACCACATCCGACTCGACCTTGCCTCGGTCGCCCACCCGGAGTCCAACGGCCAGGCGGAACGGGCCAACCAGAGCATCCTCCATGGCCTGAAGCCACGGCTCCAAGTACCACTCGAGCGCACAGCCGGGTGCTGGGTCGAGGAGCTACCCTCCGTCATCTGGGGCATCCGCACCTCTGTCAACAGGTTGACAGGGTTCACCCCCTTCTTCATGGTATACGGCACCGAGGCAGTCATGCCCACCGACCTAGAGAACGACTCGCCAAGGGTTGTCCACTACACGGAGGCTGAAAACGAACTCGCACGCCAGGACGGAGTTGATCAACTCGACGAGGCACACGACCTAGCTCGCTCCCGCACTGCCATCTACCAGCAAGGACTCCGCCGCTACCATAGCCGGCGAGTGAGGACTCGCACTTTCCAGGAAGGCGACCTGGTGCTTTGCCTCATCCAGGACAAGAAGGGCATGCACAAGCTCTCCCCCCTTGGGAGGGACCATTCGCCATCAGGCGAGTACTCGGCAACGACGCCTACTACCTCACCGATGTACGCGGAGACGGGAAACTCGACGTCAAGCGACCGTGGAATGTAAACCTCCTACGGAAGTTCTACTCCTAGAACTCCACACATGTACCCTCCACTAGCTATCAAATAAAACATATTGGTTACCGCAAATTGTGTCTACTCTCCGTGTCTTGTGCCACTCGCACTCGTAATAACAGCGTCAAGCTAACCGCAGAAGTCAACCTATGGTACAGCGACCGGCACGGCCAAGTAGCGCATTACGAAAAACGCCTACCCGGAGCCCCATTGGAGTCGCCAAGCTCGACTGGCTTAACGAGCCAAGACAACTGCCTTCGCTCCTCACAGCGACCATGATCCTCCGCATCCTCGACACAGCGACTCGAACGGCCAAGTACCACGCTCGGGGACTGGCGACCAGTTAAGCACGAGCGACTAGGGAAAAACGCCAAGTACGATAGCGTGCCCAGGACTCGCCATGCGACTGACCCGACGGGTCAGGCAGGAGTGATGCGCTCACTCTAACGCGCCCAGTCCTCACCCACCCTAGAGCTGCGACTAGAACCACCAAGTACCACGCTCGGGGACTCGTCTACCCGACCTCGTTCGCGCAAGGGAAAACGGTCAAGTAAAGAGCACTCATGGGAGTCGCCCTGCGACTGGCTTTCCAAGCCCGGGCGAGTCGACCTCAATAACAAAACAATGGACAAAACGTTCAAAATCACAAACACATAACAAACGAGGTAAACCCCATAAAAAGGGCGGACGCGCTCGGGGACTCGTCCAATCAGCAATCGAAATCGCAAGACAATTCACAAAATAACGCGAAATTCCATTACAGCAGAACAAAGTCATTACAAAATACAAGTTGAGCCCAATGGCCAAGTTACTACTAACGCCCCAGGGCACAATGTTTCTATTCCGCAGGCTTCAACGTTGACTCGCCGCCACCCTTGCGGTTGCGAATGAAGGGAGTGTACGGGTTCGACGGGTACGTCGTCAACTCACCCGCCATCGCTGCACGGAAGGGTTTCTCGATCTTGAAGTCCCGGTGCGGCGGCTCGGGATCATTGTGCGCGACAGTCGTCTCCTGATAAGGGAGGAGGTCGCCCATCGCCCAGACACGATCGGAGTATACCGCGGCCCGGTCCGTCAGCTTCAGCACCTCGGCAATCTCCACCGAGCCCGTCGACAAGGGGTAGCCACTCATCACGTCGTCAAGGTCGAAGTCCTCCGGGAAGTGGGCAAGCCCAAGCTAAGCGCCGTTGCCGCCCCACGCCGGAATTCCGACCGCGTCATGAACTCGACAACTGACGGCGCCTTCTCCAGATACCGCCACACTTCGACGAGATCGTTGGGAATCACTTCCATGGGCGACATCTCTTGAAGATACGCTCGAATGCAAGCCGCAGACAACGTGGCCGAGTCGACCAAAGTGGCCACACACTGTCGCGCGTCATACGACTGCGCCTCCTCCGAACTGTCGATAATCCGACCTGCGGACAGGGGTCGGCAGTAAGTACAAAGAAGATTTCACAAAGTAGCTACTACAGGCAGAGGCAGGCAAACTTACCAATCAAAGGACGACAGAGGCCCGTGATGAAGCTCTGAAGAGAGGAGAAGTCGTCTTGTAGCCCAGCAACGAGGGCGTCAGAGACCTTACGCTCTTCAGCGGCAGCCATAACAGCAGCCCTGGCTCGCCCATCCGCTGAACTCGCCTCCGCCTTCGCTTCCTTAAGCTCGCGCTCAAGGTCAGCGATCTGCTTCTCAGCCGAACTCAACGCAGATTGAGCCGCCGTCAGTTCACTCTCCGGGACAAGGCCCTGGCGGACCTCTTCTGCCTTCGCAGCGATCGCCTGGAGTCCCTTGTTCGCCTCTTGGATGGCAACAAGTTCTTTCTCCGCGCGACACTTCGCAGCAAGCCGGTCGGCTGATTCACGCTGCAATCCCTGTGCACAAATCAAACAGTTAACAACAACGAAATCCTAAGTGCCCACCCGCTGAAATTCAGCGACTGGACACTCAAGGACTGGAGATCAAAAATCCTAAAAGTGCCCACCCGCTGAAATTCAGCGACTGGACACTCGGGGACTGGAGATAAAAAATCCTAAGTGCCCACCCGCTGAAATTCAGCGACTGGACACTCGGGGACTGGGTGCTACAAATAAAAACAAACAACAAAAGAATCTGACCACTGAAATTCAGTGGCCCAATCCTCGGGGACTGGACATACCTAGATGGCTGCGCCCAGCATGCCATGGAGCTGTAGCGCGTCCACAGATGTGAGAAGAGCTGGAGTGTGCCCGCGACGCTGCTCGACCTCCGTTTCAGCGACCCCAGGTACGCGGCTCGATGGCGTTGTACCACTCGCTGTAGCCGCTTTGGCCATGAAGCGGGGGAAGGTCGCGATGGATGCTCCAACACCAAGATAAGCCGGCTCGGCCATCCCAGGCGAGGAAACATACTCCTTGGCCTTCAAGGCCGCCTCCGTCGCAGGACCACTCGGAGCAACCGTCGTGTCGTCAAACACCGTGACGACATCATCGCCCTTGGCCTTCTTGGCACTGTCTGCGGGGGCAGCGACCTCATCAGCTTTCCTCTTCCGTGAGGGGTCCTCCTCGGCGACGACTGGCGGCACCTTGGCCACAGACGGGTGGCCTATATTTTTAACTCCAGTCCTGCGAATTGATTACATGAGAAAAATGCTCCGAGTACAACAAAAAGCTAGGCAGGTGAACAAAACTTACTTGGCGACTGGTATGAACCGCAGCCCCGTGCGGATGCTGGCCGGCTTCTCCAGTTCGGGGCCCAGTTTCCGACTGAGGCCCATTTCCAAAACATCATGCGCCCAAGACACGGAAGGCCTCTTCGACGACGAGGCCGCGATAGGAGCCTCCGAAACGACTTCGGCAGGAGCTCTCCTGGGAGGCGAAGCTGCTGCGGCTGGAGCAACACCCAACCCAGAGACTGGGGCGAATAGGGGGAAGCGAGTCTAGAGGTACCTCACTCAGGGGGGCAGTGGCATCCGCTGCTGCTGTCGTCTGCGGCGCTTCATCCCTGGCCGAGCTGGTGGCGTCGGAACTACTCGCCGAACGAGGCGGAGATGCCTGTTTCGCCGGCTTCGTCTTCCTCTTTGGTGGGGCCTTTACTTCCTTCTTCTTCTTCTTCTTTTTCGACGGTGTAGCTTCACGACGCGAGGTGTGCTCGGGAAGCTCGTCGTCGTCGTCATCGTGACGTTCGAGGCTTCTGCTCGCCTCGAGCTCGCGCTGATGTTGCCCGCGAGTCTTGCGAACCATCGGGGCGGCATCTTCCCTGGGCTCGTCATCATCGTCGTCGTCATCACTCGCGTCGCTCCCGACGCCTCCCTTGGCGGGAGGCGATTCACCCTCGTCCTGGACGGACGAGCTCGAGTTCTCGTCGTCCGCGGGTGGGAGCCACCCTTCCACCACTTGAAATAACTGCAGTAGGCACGAGACAATATCAATATAACCGTGACAGCATCAACTGCGACTGCGGATGATAGTGAAAACAGCGACTTACCGTCGGAGCTGGATGCTTCGCGGTATAGGGGCGACCCCAGCCTTTGCGTCCAGGTATGCTGCCTGGGTGATCTTCTTCAACGCCAGAACATAGTCTTCGAGTTTCCACTCGGCAAGGAAGGACTTCGTCGAGTCTTCCCTGTCCGTGTACTCGTACATGTAATGGTCGCGGCGGGCCAGGGGAACAAGTCGCCGCCCGAGCCAACAGTTGTACAAGTTGATGGTTTGAAGGCCCTTCTTCTTTAGGCCACGGATGGTTTGAAGCATCTCGTCCACGACCATCCGCTGGTCTACTGGGAGCTTGCCGACCTGGAGTAGGCGCGGTTCGGGCCAGTCGGTGGAGTACCTTGGGATCGCTACCTCGCCGTCTGGAGTCGCCTCGGTGACGTAGAACCAGGACTTCTTCCACTCGCTTGCCGCCTTGACAGGCAGCATCAGGTCGAAGAAGGAGGACTTCGACTTCAACTGGAACGTCAGGCCACCCGCCGCCGGCATTGGGCCGCCTGATTCTTGACGACTGATCCTCTCGTGGAATAGATCTTGCCAAGGGGGAAGTAGGGCATGCAACCCAGGTAGCACTCGCAGAACGCCACGAAAATGGCGAGCTGCTCGATGCTGTGCGGGCCCAGGTCTGACGGCTGGATCCCGTAGAAGGCGCAGAAGCGCCGGAAGAAGAGAGACGTGGGGAACCCCAGCCCCAATTCCAGATGGCTGGTGAAGCAAACAAACTCTCACTCGCGCGGATCCGGAGTCACCTCTCCGGCCGCGGGGATGCGCCACCTGCCGGCGCGCAGGATCCCGGCCTCCTCGAAGGATGCCAGTAGCGCCCTGGTGCACTTGGACCTGCCCCATGGTTCGGTGGAGGGGGCCATTGGCTGAAAGGTTCGCGGAGGTCGAAGGTTTCTGGATCGATCCGATCGCGATGCGGAGGAAAACGAAGGTGGGCGAAATCGGAGGAAAGATGAAGGAGTGTCTTCCCGATCGCCTGCCATTTCCCTTATATAGCGGTTGCTACCCGCCAATTTCGGGAGCCGTTACTACGCGGTGATTACGCCCAAAGTTACCGTTGGATTACCCCAACGGCTAGTTTGACCTCATCTAACGGTCCAACTTCATCCATTTGACTCGTCGACCCGATCACTACAACAGTGACTGAGCATTTCGCCGACCCGTTCGCCGAGCTGTGACCCGACTGACCGCTGTCATTGCGACTAGAATAACTGGTTTTTCCTTTATTCAGGAGTCCGCCGCCGATTCGACTGGGCATCCACATTGGACCCGTATACTCCGACTGCCAATGAACACCTGCGACCAATCAACGACAGCCTAGGGGACTACTGATGGGGATATGCCTACCGGGATATACCCAGCAGGACGTTTCCGACCGGCCCAGGAACTGGCGAGTGGGCCTGCAGGACGGCGACTGGATCAATACCTGGCGTAGATTCAGGCGACTGGAAGCTAAAGGCCCAGGAGAGTAGATAGGCCCAGTCGGATTAGGTTAAACGATTGCCGAAACCTTAACTGATTCGGTTGACATATGTAAACCCTAGAGGGTGAGTCTATATAAACCTCCCTAGAGGGCGTGTAGAGGATACGTTCCATCATCCACCCAAGCGACTCGCCGCCTAGCCGCCGAGCTCGCCCCATTGAATTCCATCATAATACAATCTAGCAGGAGTAGGTCTTTACCCTCTGGGGGGCCGAACCTGGGTAAAACCCTGTGTCTCCGCCCTCATCTCGCACCGCAGATGGCTGGCCGCCCTTGCCCCATGTTCTACTACTCGCTGCCGATTGCAGCATCTACCGTGGTCATTCCCACGACAGTAATCCACCTTTAGGTTATCATTCGAACCCCCTCCAGTATTAAGTTGCAAGCAACAGATAACTGTTTAAGCAATGTGTGTAAAGTAAACAATACAATTGTTCCATGAACAAAAGATTGTTGTTTTCTCCCTAGTAGCAACAACACATCTACAACCTTAGAGATTTCTGTCACTCCCCCAGATTCAATAGAGGCATGAACCCACTATCGAGCATAAATACTCCCATTTGGAGTCACTAGCATCTACTTGGACAAGATAGCTACTAGAAACGGAGAGCATGCAAGATCTCAAACAACACACACATGATAGAATCAACAATCATAAAGACAAGATAGAATCATTAATCAATCTGACGTATTAATCTCAATATCCATCAGATCCCCACAAACACAACATACATGATTACAAATAGGTGATCTTGATCATGAACGAAGCTCACAAGATCTAAACATGATAGCACAAAGGAGGAGAAACAACCATCTAGCTACTGTATGGACCCATAGTCCAAGATGGAACTACTCACGCATCACACTGGAGGCTGGCATGGTGATGAAGAAGGCCTCCGGGATGATCTCTCCCCTCCGGCAGGGTGTCGGGAAGAGATTTAGACCCCCCGATCTAGGGACGATGGTGGAGGCGGCTACAGACTGTTTTGTGGAGATCTAATCAGGTACTTAGGGTTTTGGCATCGGTGGGATTATAGGCAAAGAGGTGAGGCAGGAGGGCGGCCAGGGGGCCCACACCCTGCCTAGGCGCGGCCCAGGGTGGGCCCGCGCGTGGGGGGGGGGGGGTGTGGCCACCCTGTGGCTCCGCTCCGGTCGCCCTTCGGTCTCTGTGTTCTCCTCGGTGAAATATTGACTTTGGATTTTGTCCCGTACAATTCCGAGAATATTTCCTTACTAGCTTTTCTGAAACCAAAAACAGCAGAAAAAAGGCAACTAGCACTGCGACATCTTGTTAATAGGTTAGTCCCAGAAAGTGTATAAAAATACCTCAAAGTGTAGACAAAGCATAGCAAAGTGGATACTAAACAAGCATGGAACATCAAAAATTATAGATACATTTACGACGTATCATGCAATCTTGTGAATACTTGTATGATCATGTTTAAGATTGCAGGAAACATGAAGAAAAGAATCTAACACCAATTCAAGATTGTAAGTTCTTTTATTTCAGTTTTGAATCTCCGCTATATTTTCTTATTTTCTTGTCACTCGAGGACGAGAAACACCTAAGCTTGGGGGAGTTGATAGCTGTGAGATTCCACACATTTTTTATGGCTTCTATCAATGTTTTTCGTTTGGATTTGATGGTTTTCCCGCTTTACCTAATGCTAATACTTCGATAGCGAAGAAAACTTGTTTCTAATTTGTGTTTCAGGTTCTGTACGTCAATAGAGGGATTTAATAGCAAAAATACAATATTCAGGCGAAAACAAGCAAGTCCCTTTTTGGAAGCAATCGAGGAGAATTCGCTGCAAGTTTTACGACCAACTAGGGACGATAGTTTTCATCGTATAGTTGCCATATCCTTCGTCTCATTAAAAGGGACAACTTTCGTGAAGAGGCTACGGTCAAAAACAGAACACACGAGCCGCCACACCATCCAGAAGGGAGAAAGAAGGGATCCGGAGAAGAAGGGGAAGACGTTCTTCATCTCGCTCCACGATCTTCGATCTCCTAGCCACCACACATCCATAGCCATTACTTGTACTTGAGAGATAGAGAGAGAGATCTCCACTTTGCGAGATTAGGGTTTGAGATTATTCTTCCTATCTTGAATTGTGTTGGATTTGTTTCTATTTCTTATTGTGGATCTCCACGATAATATCGATAAGAACTCCCTTTATTTAATTATATCGATGATGCTTTGTTCTCTCATGTGTGAGTAAGTTCCCTTGGGCGTGGGAGATGTAGGGGATTCGTAAGATGTGATGTGCTTACACAATTTCCATCAAGTTTGTGGTTAATTATAATTGTTATATTACATGTGCTTGACTATCTATGGGATGCTTAATACTTGTTATCCAATTAATGGCCCAGACAACTTGATGCTTTGTTCTACATAGATAGAATCTTGTTTGCTAGCAGACCGGTGACCCTCGAGTGACACAGGGATACCAATGAGAAACTAGTTTAACTTGAGGATAACGGGGAACCACCGAGCTTATTGCATTAGTCCAATTCAAGGAGCTTAATTCCTAAGCAACCTGAAGGATCTTAATCGTCTAGCGACTGATCATGGCTGTGGTAAACAGGCTAGTAGGATTATTGAAGTTGGGATGAAATCTACCAAGAGGAGTTCTGGCTAATTATGGGTTGCTCGCCTACACACGTACTTATAAGATTATAATTGTTACACTTATCACTCATTCACCGGCATATTCACTATCACCATGAACCGAAACTCATCGTGCCTATTTCGTCATCTGTAGAAAACAACAAACAAATCGTCCTTTACTTTTTATGCTTTTTAGTTCAGCAGTTTACATTTTAGTTTTATTTTAGTACTTCCATTTACACCCAAATTCCATTCTTATTCTCAACACTTGCAGTCAATTCACTCGAATACCTGTGACAACTTCGGGTGTGATAGAGACTTCACCAATAAACATTTATCTTTGGGCTCCCCGTGGGATCGATATCTGACTTTGAAACTAGCTACACATGATCTGTGCACTTGCCGTCATCATCGGCACCATCTGGGCTGCACCTGGCAAACATTGTCAGCGGCGGCAACAGGGGAGAGTGGAGGGGAGGAGAGGTTTGGTTGAGGAAGGAGGCGGCGCACCCCATCACCCTCAGGGGGTTAGAGGGATGTGTTGGGTCTTTAGTTCACGGTATAGTCTCCAAGAGTTACTTTTTATGCAACCTGATGCGGTGTTTCACAAACAGTTGCACAACATTATTTTGCACTTCGTCGTACCATTGGACATTATTTTAGTTTCTTCTCCATGAGATGTGGCCAAGTCCGCATTTTGACTTGGATCTAAGCTTGGATGTACATTGTATTGTGCTGACCCCACAAGTTAGCAAAAACTGAGTGCCATTGTTGAATCTAAGGGTGGGCAAAAACTGAAACCATCCAAACCATATAAGTAGCTTGATGGAGTGCTACTTCATCTTTTTTCTCACAAAATCGATATGAATTTCCAACCTAGTTCAAGAAAATGAACCGACTCAAACAGGTTAAACGGGTAACCAGAAAACACGTCACGGCTCCTCCTCTTCCGCCCTTTCCCCTTGAGAGTCGTCTTAGCGCGCCCGGGCCGATCCCGAGTTTTCTCCATCGGCGTTGCCGGCCGGAGACAGTAGAGGAGAGGAATCGGTGTAGATTGTAGGTTTAGGTGTAGTTTACCTGAAATTTTGCCATGTAGTTGGAGTAGGGCTTGGGGATTTCTTGGCTGGTCCCTTTGCAGTTCGAGTTCATCCCTCGTCGGCGGCGCTCTGGTGGTCAGAGCCATCGGCGGCCGTCCCCTCGAAGATCTCCGCAATAAGGCCTCCTTCTGCGGCCTCTGGTTCGATTTTGCTGTGCCGCCCTCCTCTTCCTGGCCGGCTGTGGCATCCCGCAAAACCACTACTAGAAAATCGCGTTGAATTCGTGCATTGCATCGTCATCATCATGCATTGTTTGCACAAAACTATTTTCGCAAAGCCCGATTTGTTTTCCAAACGCCCCACCTTTGTTCTAATGCAAACCCCGGGTCTCCGGATTATTTTGTTTTGTTGCTATCGGGCTGCAAACGGTCCAATTAAATTAAATAAAATATTAAGTTATTTTAGTAGGGGCAGTCGAACGGGCCGTATCGACCCGAACGACCACCCCCATTTTCTATAATCGGTCCACCTGTACACCCCAGACAAACCTACAGCTACCAGTTAGTCTACCCTCTCTTCCCCCTCCACATCACTCCACCCAATCAGAACATGCCACCTCACTTTTTCTCTTCCCCCACCCAACCACCAAACGCCACATCAGCCTCCACTCCACCACTCTCTCTCCCTCCCTCCAAAACCGAGCCCCAGCCCCTGGTCCCTGCCCACGGGACCCACCCAGGACCCCCACTCCCTCACCCAGCCAACCACTCACGCACGCCACGCACGCTGCACCCCGCACGCGCCCTGGCCCCACCCCGCACGCGTCCCACGCCCGCGGTCCCTCTCCCCCTGTTCCTCTTCCTCCCCAGCACTCCCTCACCGACGCCGCTCTACTCCCTCCTCTCTGCTCCCCACCCGACCACGCCTCCTCCACCTCCTCGCCGGCGACCGCACCACCCTCTTCCCAACCTCCCGCCAGAGACCCTCTCCGCCATGCCCCTTCCTCCGTCCCGCTCCTCCTCGTGGCCTCCGCGCCGGACCCCGGCCCCGCCTCCGGCCACCGCCCTCCTCCCCTAACCCCTCTGCCTCGCCCGCCCCGACCTCGCCGTCGCCCGCGGCCGCGCACCCACCGTTCGCCTCACTCGTCGCGCGCCTCCGCATCCTCCTCTTCCTCCGCTCATCTCCACCGCCGGCCGCTCTACCCGCGCGCCTCCGCCGTTCCCCGCCTTCCTCGCCTCCCCAGACCACCGCCCTCCTCCGCCGTGCGCGAGCCGCTCCGGCCAGGCCCCGCCGGCCTCGCCTGCTCCACCCCGCTCGCGAGCCTCGACGCCACCAACCGCCCCGGCCGCTCCGACCGCCCCTCACCTCACCGCGCCCCAGCCCGCCTCGAGCTCGTCGCCGCCCCGCATCCCGCTCCAGTCGTGGCCGCCGGAGCCCGACGCCGGCTCCGCGCGGTTCCGCCTGAGCGCGGCCACCGACCTCGCCCTGCCGCTCCACCTCCGCCCCAGCGTGCGCCGGTCGCCCCCAAGCGCCCTGGGCCCGAGCCGGCCCGTGTCCCCGTCGCCATCGCCCCGTGCAGCCGGCGCCGAGCCTCCCCGGGCCCGCTCCTTCTGCTTCCGTCGGCCTCTGTTCCGGCAGGAGATGCAACGTTGTGTGTTGGTCGAAGGTTCGCAACGCCACCGGAGATGCAAGACCGAAAACACGCGACACACCAAGATCTTCTACATAGATGCGGATCCGATGCCCGTTCACGGACTTCGAAGACCGATCCCGGTGCGCCCGGACCCCCCTGAAATCGAGTCCGACACCGACAGCTGAAACCGTGGATCGACAAGAACGACCGCACCGATGCCCCGACCTCCCTCACGGAATCCGAAGACCGTACCGATTCCTCAAACCCCCCTCCGAGCCGTCAAGATCGCTAAGGAACGACAAGTACTTCGCCCCGTATTTCGAGACCCCGACATCGAAACGACAAGGTCGTCGCCTTAACACCCGAAGACCACAGGTGCGACAAGTACCGCTTTCCGGACGCCAAGACCGACCCGAGTCGAGACCCGGGCACTAGACAAGACCCCGGCGTCGGAACCGGAAACCGGACCTCGACACGCCAAGTTCGCCGAGACGCCGAAACCCCGAAGATCGACAACGAACCCGACGGTACCTCAAGATCTTCCTCGCGACGTCCGAAGACCCGAACCCGGTCGAGCCCTCTCGGTGGACGCCCAGATCGCCATGGAACAACATGATCTTCTCCTCGGACGCCAAGATCTACCTTTCGGGCCCGAAGCCGCGATGATGTTGAACCAGGATCTCCATCGGACAAGATCGTCACCAAGACCGGCCATGTTGAGATCCGAAGACCGATTCCGTATTCCACACCTCGAGCTCGTCGAACCCTGGACCCTGAGACCAACCCCGGAACCCCCGGATCCCCAAGACCGTCGAGACCCCTCAATGTGTGAACCCCTTATCCGAGAACCCTATTTTATAATATAATAACAATTGATGCATATTGAATTGTCATACTTGCATGCATAATCATGTGGTTTGGGGGCCTTATGTCGATTCACCTAATAATTCAATATGGGGCCCATATGCGGGCAAATCTAGTCTCATATTGGCCTCATTTAAACTTGAGTAGCGAACCGGTGATATATTCTGCCTTGTTAAACAACATTTAAATTGCGGGGGTTCTAAATAACTTGAACCACCTAATTAATTGTCGGGACCCCGGTTCCGCTTAATATGACCTAATTACATCGCACCTTTGCCATGTCATTCGTCATACATGCATCATGCCGATCTTTCGCCGTTGTATTAAATATTGCATCCGGTGTTTCTTCTAGTGTTTTGGTTCTTCGCGGATAAGGCCGTTGAGTTGATGTGAGCTTCGCCCCGATCTTCGGTTGAACCCTTCGGCAATGTTTTCAGGCGAGCATCTCCCCCTTTTCTACCTATCTTACTTTTATAGTCTTTATTCCCTCCTGTTGATCTATTGCTATCTGTGTTGCGATGCTCTAGTTTCGTTCCCTGGATATTCCCTGCAGCCTCATATTGCCTTGGACACATCCTATTACCGGTTGTTTGGTAGATAGTTGGACTTGCGCGTCGTAGTCGCTTGCTCAAGTGTTGTTGCGTGTCGTTCAGTGCCACAGTTGTTGATGTATTGCCGCATGTTGATGTTCGAGATGATTCTAGTTTTACTTACCGTTCACTTTAATTCCTGTTTAACAACTAAAATTGAAATAAGCAGAGGCATCGGTGGGTGATAGAAAATATTTGGTTTCCGAACGCCCACTTGTGTCCCGTAGGACCCCGAGTACTTGATACCTGTTCCTTGATTTATCGCGCTATCCACATATGGGGAGTATGGGCCCCCTTAGCCAGAGCTTGATTCCGTCTTATTTCTTGGGGCCACAAACTAGTTTGAGGTTTTATTTACGATCTTGTACTTATGCCATGCTACTGCTTTATTTAATTTGTGCGAGGAGCACACTGTACTGTTTAGGTAAGCGGATTGATTACGCGGTATCGACAAGCCCAGCCACACTTTCGGGTTCCCAGTCGCTTACAGCCATTGTCGCAAACCTTGAGTCCGTCTCGAAGCTTGCTTACTTCGTTGCGGGTTCTACTCAATGGGGTGGCCCCCTGAAATATTTCTGAATCTTGTGATTGCTCTGTCGTGAAGACCTCGTTGGGTTTTGTTTTGGTTTTTCCGAGGTTGATCGTGTGTGTGTTGCTATTTGTGCACCCCGGCCGGGTTAAAACTTTCTGAAAGCCGTGTTCGCGGTTATGGACGACTTGGAGCACAGTATCTCGATCATAGACAAGCATAACTAAAGTTTATCGCTATAAATTTGACTTATAATGACTAGTAATCAGCTTCACTATAATGGAATGGCTAAATAATACTGCCCACAATTGCTTGCTTGGATTGTCGCTTGCGACCATTGTACCTGACTAGTAAGTATTGCAACTACAACGGAATGGCTGAATAAAAGTACCAACAACTGCTGGGTTTTGGGTTTACCTCATGCTATCTGTATCTGATTAGTAAGAGTTACAACTATAACGGAATGGTTAATTAAAAGTGCCTACTGCTTACTTTATCAGGACGACTACCTAAACCTGACTAGTAAAGTGCCGCAACTATAACTGAATAAGTAAAACTGCCAACAGTGTGAGTTCCTCGGTTGACTTCCTCGTTTGGTCTCGAGGGGGAAACACCAGGATGGGCTTGTTTGGTGTTAGCTTCAGGTTGGATCCGGATAGGTCCTTCTTACCCCTCTCTGATAACCGTCAGTTGTATCGAGTCTCTATAGGTTGTTCAGTGCATGCTGCCGCTGCCGCTCAGTCCACCATACCTGTGTAGGCGAGGACCGCCGAATTCTAGCCTCGCCGTGTACTGGCCTCAGTACTGACGCTCCTTCTTTTTCCTTTGCCCTTTGTCGGCACCCCTTTTGTTTAAGCAGGTTTTGAGATCGACGCCGTTAGCAGGGTTACCCTTCCGGCTTGGCCTGGGCAGGGTTATGGACGCCATTGGTTATTCTTCAGGGCTCTTAGCCCCATTTGCATCTTGTCCGTAGCTGGACGCTCTATCGTTTTCAAGGTGATTTGGATCTTTGTATATTATATCTGTATTCTTGACTCATGGAGTCGCTGTTATATATATCTGTTCTGTGGGTCCCATCGAGGACTGTTGTGTAATGTTATTACTTCGTTTTCCACCCGCACGAAAGTGCCTGGTAGGCACCTTTGAATCGTTTCTATGCGGGTTTGGCAAATTTTTGCTCAAACTTGCATAGGTCCGATTCTGAGGGTGTTACAGAGTGGTATGAGAGCTCAGCAGTTGCGATACCCCACAAGTCCAGCCTGTAGGATAACCTAGCTAACGGCCGAAGTAGAGTGTCAACACTATTTTGCAAAATCGGTTGGATAGTTCTGATTAGGTCCGATTTTACTCCTTACCCCTCTGCTGTTCTCCTCTTACCTCTACGTGTTTTGAATCCGCTCTCTTCTCTCTCTTCGAGTCCAGGATTTCTCGTGGATGGGTTTCCGTCGTACCTTCAGGGTTTCGCTTTCTCCCTTTTGTAACGGAGGTGCTACGATCATCAATCTGCGACTTGTCTGTTGTACCCTTCATCCGATCTTTTGTTCGTGAGCTCTTTATCCAGATGTGTTCCTTGCTGGATGCCAGTGTCGTTGAAAAACATATGAGAAGGACGAGCATTGGTGAAGTTGGAGTATACCTTGAGCATGTGTTGTTCATGCCAATGGAACCATCGCGGAACCTAATCATTGTGTCTTTCATACGATTTCTGCTGGCATCATCCCTTTGATCCGGATACCGCCTATGAAGACCTTCAGTCTAAATCTCGAGAGTCGAGTTGCCTGATTCTCCTACTCATGTATAGAGTTGATAGTGTGGGTACGGGATGGACTGATCACCCTACTCGACTCTTACTGTTCGCTCTGTACATCGAACTGGTGGATCAATGTAACTTTCCCTCTTTTAATGGAAGTTAGAGGTGGCCTTATCGTTTGATACCTCTATCTTCGTCCTTTGTTTCTCCGGAGTGTTCTCTCAACGATCAGGAACAACGACCCTTTGTTGGTGGTGTCGCCGATTTCCAGATGAAGAAGGAACCATCGTTAGTGGTGTCGCGAGGATCTACACGAAGCGCGAAGGATCAGACCGCCGACCTTCTTCCTGGTACCATGAGGCGGATCTCGAGGGCGAGATCCATTGTTAGTGGTGTCGAATTGTGGCATCCCGCAAAACCACTACTAGAAAATCGCGTTGAATTCGTGCATTGCATCGTCATCATCATGCATTGTTTGGACAAAACTATTTTCGCAAAGCCCGATTTGTTTTCCAAACGCCCCACCTTTGTTCTAATGCAAACCCCGGGTCTCCGGATTATTTTGTTTTGTTGCTATCGGGCTGCAAACGGTCCAATTAAATTAAATAAAATATTAAGTTATTTTAGTAGGGGCAGTCGAACGGGCCGTATCGACCCGAACGACCACCCCCATTTTCTATAATCGGTCCACCTGTACACCCCAGACAAACCTACAGCTACCAGTTAGTCTACCCTCTCTTCCCCCTCCACATCACTCCACCCAATCAGAACATGCCACCTCACTTTTTCTCTTCCCCCACCCAACCACCAAACGCCACATCAGCCTCCACTCCACCACTCTCTCTCTCCCTCCCTCCAAAACCGAGCCCCAGCCCCTGGTCCCTGCCCGCGGGACCCACCCAGGACCCCCACTCCCTCACCCAGCCAACCACTCACGCACGCCACGCACGCTGCACCCCGCACGCGCCCTGGCCCCACCCCGCACGCGTCCCACGCCCGCGGTCCCTCTCCCCCTGTTCCTCTTCCTCCCCAGCACTCCCTCACCGACGTCGCTCTACTCCCTCCTCTCTGCTCCCCACCCGACCACGCCTCCTCCACCTCCTCGCCGGCGACCGCACCACCCTCTCCCCAACCTCCCGCCAGAGACCCTCTCCGCCATGCCCCTTCCTCCGTCCCGCTCCTCCTCATGGCCTCCGCGCCGGACCCCGGCCCCGCCTCCGGCCACCGCCCTCCTCCCCTAACCTCTCTGCCTCGCCCGCCCCGACCTCGCCGTCGCCCGCGACCGCGCACCCACCGTTCGCCTCACCCGCCGCGCGCCTCCGCATCCTCCTCTTCCTCCGCTCATCTCCACCGCCGGCCGCTCTACCCGCGCGCCTCCGCCGTTCCCCGCCTTCCTCGCCTCCCCAGACCACCGCCCTCCTCCGCCGCGCGCGAGCCGCTCCGGCCAGGCCCCGCCGGCATCGCCTGCTCCACCCCGCCCGCGAGCCTCGACGCCACCAACCGCCCCGGCCTCTCCGACCGCCCCTCACCTCACCGCGCCCCAGCCCGCCTCGAGCTCATCGCCGCCCCGCATCCCGCTCCAGTCGTGGCCGCCGGAGCCCGACGCCGGCTCCGCGCGGTTCCGCCTGAGCGCGGCCACCGACCGCGCCCTGCCGCTCCACCTCCGCCCCAGCGTGCGCCGGTCGCCCCCAAGCGCCCTGGGCCCGAGCCGGCCCGTGTCCCCGTCGCCATCGCCCCGTGCAGCCGGCGCCGAGCCTCCCCGGGCCCGCTCCTTCTGCTTCCGTCGGCCTCTGTTCCGGCAGGAGATGCAACGTTGTGTGTTGGTCGAAGGTTCGCAACGCCACCGGAGATGCAAGACCGAAAACACGCGACACACCAAGATCTTCTACATAGATGCGGATCCGATGCCCATTCACGGACTTCGAAGACCGATCCCGGCGTGCCCGGACCCCCCTGAAATCGAGTCCGACACCGACAGCTGAAACCGTGGATCGACAAGAACGACCGCACCGACGCCCCGACCTCCCTCACGGAATCCGAAGACCGTACCGATTCCTCAAACCCCCCTCCGAGCCGTCAAGATCGCTAAGGAACGACAAGTACTTCGCCCCGTATTTCGAGACCCCGACATCGAAACGACAAGGTCGTCGCCTTAACACCCGAAGACCACAGGTGCGACAAGTACCGCTTTCCGGACGCCAAGACCGACCCGAGTCGAGACCCGGGCACTAGACAAGACCCCGGCGTCGGAACCGGAAACCGGACCTCGTCACGCCAAGTTCGCCGAGACGCCGAAACCCCGAAGATCGACAACGAACCCGACGGTACCTCAAGATCTTCCTCGCGACGTCCGAAGACCCGAACCCGGTCGAGCCCTCTCGGTGGACGCCCAGATCGCCATGGAACAACATGATCTTCTCCTCGGACGCCAAGATCTACCTTTCGGGCCCGAAGCCGCGATGATGTTGAACCAGGATCTCCATCGGACAAGATCGTCACCAAGACCGGCCATGTTGAGATCCGAAGACCGATTCCGTATTCCACACCTCGAGCTCGTCGAACCCTGGACCCTGAGACCAACCCCGGAACCCCCGGATCCCCAAGACCGTCGAGACCCCTCAATGTGTGAACCCCTTATCCGAGAACCCTATTTTATAATATAATAACAATTGATGCATATTGAATTGTCATACTTGCATGCATAATCATGTGGTTTGGGGGCCTTATGCCGATTCACCTAATAATTCAATATGGGGCCCATATGCGGGCAAATCTAGTCTCATATTGGCCTCATTTAAACTTGAGTAGCGAACCGGTGATATATTCTGCCTTGTTAAACAACATTTAAATTGCGGGGGTTCTAAATAACTTGAACCACCTAATTAATTGTCGGGACCCCGGTTCCGCTTAATATGACCTAATTACATCGCACCTTTGCCATGTCATTCGTCATACATGCATCATGCCGATCTTTCGCCGTTGTATTAAATATTGCATCCGGTGTTTCTTCTAGTGTTTTGGTTCTTCGCGGATAAGGCCGTTGAGTTGATGTGAGCTTCGCCCCGATCTTCGGTTGAACCCTTCGGCAATGTTTTCAGGCGAGCATCTCCCCCTTTCTACCTATCTTACTTTTATAGTCTTTATTCCCTCCTGTTGATCTATTGCTATCTGTGTTGCGATGCTCTAGTTTCGTTCCCTGGATATTCCCTGCAGCCTCATATTGCCTTGGACACATCCTATTACCGGTTGTTTGGTAGATAGTTGGACTTGCGCGTCGTAGTCGCTTGCTCAAGTGTTGTTGCGTGTCGCTCAGTGCCACAGTTGTTGATGTATTGCCGCATGTTGATGTTCGAGATGATTCTAGTTTTACTTACCGTTCACTTTAATTCCTGTTTAACAACTAAAATTGAAATAAGCAGAGGCATCGGTGGGTGATAGAAAATATTTGGTTTCCGAACGCCCACTTGTGTCCCGTAGGACCCCGAGTACTTGATACCTGTTCCTTGATTTATCGCGCTATCCACATATGGGGAGTATGGGCCCCCCTTAGCCAGAGCTTGATTCCGTCTTATTTCTTGGGGCCACAAACTAGTTTGAGGTTTTATTTACGATCCTGTACTTATGCCATGCTACTGCTTTATTTAATTTGTGCGAGGAGCACACTGTACTGTTTAGGTAAGCGGATTGATTACGCGGTATCGACAAGCCCAGCCACACTTTCGGGTTCCTAGTCGCTTACAGCCATTGTCGCAAACCTTGAGTCCGTCTCGAAGCTTGCTTACTTCGTTGCGGGTTCTACTCAATGGGGTGGCCCCCTGAAATATTTCTGAATCTTGTGATTGCTCTGTCGTGAAGAACTCGTTGGGTTTTGTTTTGGTTTTTCCGAGGTTGATCGTGTGTGTGTTGCTATTTGTGCACCCCGGCCGGGTTAAAACTTTCTGAAAGCCGTGTCCGCGGTTATGGACGACTTGGAGCACAGTATCTCGATCATAGACAAGCATAACTAAAGTTTATCGCTATAAATTTGACTTATAATGACTAGTAATCAGCTTCACTATAATGGAATGGCTAAATAATACTGCCCACAATTGCTTGCTTGGATTGTCGCTTGCGACCATTGTACCTGACTAGTAAGTATTGCAACTACAACGGAATGGCTGAATAAAAGTACCAACAACTGCTGGGTTTTGGGTTTACCTCATGCTATCTGTATCTGATTAGTAAGAGTTACAACTATAACGGAATGGTTAATTAAAAGTGCCTACTGCTTACTTTATCAGGACGACTACCTAAACCTGACTAGTAAAGTGCCGCAACTATAACTGAATAAGTAAAACTGCCAACAGTGTGAGTTCCTCGGTTGACTTCCTCGTTTGGTCTCGAGGGGAAAACACCAGGATGGGCTTGTTTGGTGTTAGCTTCAGGTTGGATCCGGATAGGTCCTTCTTACCCCTCTCTGATAACCGTCAGTTGTATCGAGTCTCTATAGGTTGTTCAGTGCATGCTGCCGCTGCCGCTCAGTCCACCATACCTGTGTAGGCGAGGACCGCCGAATTCTAGCCTCGCCGTGTACTGGCCTCAGTACTGACGCTCCTTCTTTTTCCTTTGCCCTTTGTCGGCACCCCTTTTGTTTAAGCAGGTTTTGAGATCGACGCCGTTAGCAGGGTTACCCTTCCGGCTTGGCCTGGGCAGGGTTATGGACGCCATTGGTTATTCTTCAGGGCTCTTAGCCCCATTTGCATCTTGTCCGTAGCTGGACGCTCTATCGTTTTCAAGGTGATTTGGATCTTTGTATATTATATCTGTATTCTTGACTCATGGAGTCGCTGTTATATATCTGTTCTGTGGGTCCCATCGAGGACTGTTGTGTAATGTTATTACTTCGTTTTCCACCCGCACGAAAGTGCCTGGTGGGCACCTTTGAATCGTTTCTATGCGGGTTTGGCGAATTTTTGCTCAAACTTGCATAGGTCCGATTCTGAGGGTGTTACACCGGCCATGGCGGCGAGGGGGTGGGGAGAAGTAGCCTGCTGGTTCCTGGATCCGGCGGTTCACGAAGCCCCTGGTCCAGTTTGGTGTCTAGGTGCGACGCCGGCTGGAGTTCTTTTCTATTCCTGCTCCGGTCTCCATGGTGGATGCCGATGCGTGCGGAGGAGACGAGACTTCTCAATAAGCACTCATGCATGTGCTGCTTCAACATCCTCAAGTTGAGCATCATCCTAACTGGCCAAGGTGGTGAGTGGGGCGGCATGAAGGTTGGTGGCGCTGTCGATTTGCGCAGGCTACAGCCAACTCGAGCATATCACGTGGTGCCCAGAGTTGCCACCATCATCTTCGGCCGACAAGGCGGCCTTCTTAAACCTCCGTTCTGGAGGCCTTCTTCGAAGCTCTGCGTTGGAGCTCGACAACTCGTTCTCGCCAAGTGGTTCGTCCCCGGCGAGGGCGAGATGGCCAGCGGAAGTGTTTCATCTCCGGCTTTGGGAGTGTCACGAGCAAGAATCCTCCATGATCTTGGCGTGTTCATCGCCTTGAGGTCGCCGGTGATTGGTGGCAGAGGTGCCCAAGGACTTGAGTGCTTTCTTTGTTTTTATTCTAGGGTGCTTTGTAAATCGGAAGCCCTCATCTTCAAATACTAGGTTTCTTAGTGCGAGTGTTGTTAAGGGCTTTTTTGTAACTTGTACCTGCCACGTGGTTACTAATGTAGCATCTGGAGTCTTTCAGACCCCTCTCCAAAAAATAAAAATAAAAATAGCCAGAAAATAAACAGGTTAAACCGTTTATGCCCGCCCCTAATTAAATATTATACAACCCTTAATCGTGGTCATAGGCAATAAAAAAACTTAGCTAACCATTTCACATTCATGTAAATGCAAGAAGTCATGGAGCCATCAACAAATGAACAATTGTTTTCGATTGATTTTCTCTAGTGCTGGTGGTCAGAACGAAACAAAGAAAACCATAGAGAGCAACACCATGGTCATCTAGTGTAAGGGCATTTCCACCTGTCCAACCCATCCGGTCCGAGCATGTCCAAATTTGTTTGTGCGGACACATAGGATGTGCGCGGCGCCTCGGCGGGGCGATCCATCCGGAGAAACGCGTCTGACGCGGTTCATCTATGCATCTAATCTGGGGCTCGGTTGTGTCGGCCCGGATGCGCGCAGACAGCGCGGGGTGTCTTGCCCATTGGCCACCCGGTCCCATATGTAAGAAAGACATTAGTACTTAACGATATATTTTACTTAGATTAAGCCTTGCCAGTTACAAAAAGGCCATTCAAACAAATTAGGGGATGCTCTGCTGCTACGGCTACTACTGGAGGAGGAGGACGCAGCGGCTACTCGCCGCCGTTGCCACGGCCACCGTTGCCGCGACCATCGTTACCGTGGCTGCCGACCCCCTCGATTGCCGCCCTAGCGGTCCAGATGGCCCACAGCTGGATGCATTCGCGGAGATGGTCGTGAGCATGGTCGCGAGCCGCCGCCTTGCCCTCCGCCGCCCGATTCGCCAGGGCCTTATCCATCTCTGCGAACCAGTGGTCCCTCGCCTCCTGTTGGACGAGCAACTCCGACGGAGAAGGAGCCAGGAGCGGAGCACCATTGGGGTCAAAGCCCAGCGCCTGCGCTATCTGCACGGGGACGGCGATTGGCACCTCCAGCTGGTCCAACTCCTTCCCTCCTCGTCGTCGTCCACCGCCTCCTCCGTGTCGTCGGCGTCGACGAGACCCCACGCGAGCGCCGCCTCAGCGGCCAGAGACACGCGCTCCTCCTTCGCCGCCGAGTGGGCGATGTGCTCTTCCACGTCGTTGCGCACTTTGGTGACGTGGTGGAGCTCGCGGATGGCGCCCTTGGCAGCCTCCTTGGCCACCTCCTCCAGCGTGGTCATGGCCGCCTCGTGGCGGATCTCGCGAAGAGCCGCTGATGCGGCCTCCAAGGCCATCGCCTCCACCGCCTCCTGGGCGGCCACCGTTGCCGCCGCCTCTGCCACCCGCTGGAGCGCACACTCGGCGATCTCGCCTTCCTTCTCGAAGCCCAGCACCTGCGCCTCGCGCATGCGCCGGGCCAACACTGTGGCCTCGAGGTGGACCTCGTCGACCTCCACGTCCGGGTAGCGGGTGCGACACATCTCCCGGATCTTGGACCATGTGGCGATCTTGCGGCGAGGCATGGCTGCTGGCGGCTGGAGCTTTTTCGGATGCTGGCAGCTGGAGCTTTTTCGGCTGGTTCTCTTGCTTTGGGGCTTATTGTCTCCGCCACGCCGACGACCGTCTTTTATAGACCGCGGCGGAGGCGGGAAACGGTGTGGGTGCGCGGGAAGTTTTCTCGTCGCGGGAAGCGAGACGCGCGCGGGAAACGATTGGCTAAACCTATTGATGGGAAAGGCGAAATTATAGCTTCGGAATCTCGCTTAATTGAATCTCCTGCTCCAAGTATAATTTCCAGGGTGGGAAACGCCGGCCGCGCGGGAAGCCGATGTCGCGTCGCTATTAACGTTCCATCGCAAGAGTGTCATTCGGTGACAGCGGGAGGGAGACAGACATATGGGTCGGGCCGCTGGACGCGGTCAGTCGAACATCCCTGACCACGGCTCCAAATCGGTCGCGGCCCGACCCAAACGGATAAAAACTGGCCATTTGGGATGACCAAAATGGTCATCCGGTGAAGATACCCTAAGGTGGCATGTGGACGTCAAGCCAACCTCATTTTTAAACCCGTTTGGCATAGGCGGACCCAGCTTCCCTATAGCCTGGACAGTTGCCGGGCTTCTGGCATGCCGACACAGTTTATATTGATATAATTTAATTAAAATTTAGCTTATTAAGCCTTTGTCAAGGGCTTCATAATATTCTTGGGTCTGCCACTGCCGTTTGGTGACCAATGATCTTGCCCTGTCTTGTTGAAATATCTTAAAAAATACAACATCTCTAAAAAAATAATATTTTAAAAGACAATGTATTGGATAGTTAGTCCAATATTATAATAAACGTGTTAAAAAACTATGCATTGTGAAATGCTTTGAAGAAAGCAAATTCTCAAAAGGCTCTTAAAACACCGATCGCCAAATCCAGACCGTTCGTCCCATGTAAGATTGTAATCCCGCCGCAACCCGTTACCCTCCTGCCGACGATGGCGAAACCTCCGCCTTCCGCGGCGGCGTCGGCCGCCGGCGGGCGCGGCCAGGCCCACCACCGAACTCGCTTCCTACTGCTGCTCCTTGTCGCCGTGGCCGCCTCCGCCTCCACCGCGGGCTACCTCCTCCGCGGCGCCCCAGTTGCCCCATGCGATGCCCAAGGGGATCCTGGCGTCCTCGCCACCGCTCGCGTTGGCGGTGCCGCCGCGAGCCCCCTCGGGTTCATGAAGTCCAAGCTCGTGCTGCTTGTATCCCACGAACTCTCCCTCTCCGGTAAGTAATCGCGGCGTGCTTCGCTTTACCTTTTGTGTTAGTTTGAGCAAATGCTGTGCCATGATCCCATCCCGAGATTGGTTATTGGTACATGGATTTGTGTTCACTGCGGTGCCTGGGAGACTCGTAATACTAGGAATTGTGTATATTTTCTAGTTAATAAACACAGAAAATGAGAGATAGGCTAGTGAAATTTCCACTTGGAATGTTCAAGAGTAACTCAAGATCCCTGAAAAAAACTAGCGAATCATCAGTCATCACAGACTATGGACGAATGTTGCTCAATAGTTCACTTTGGTATAATTGCTCATAAGTCGGAACGCCAGAGTTTTTGGGTTTATGATATCTGTCGTGGTTCTCATTAACCGTGATATCTAAAGTGTTATTTATTGCCATCATTTTGTTTATACCAGTGTAATTGGAGATACTTCTGTTTTATGCAGGTGGGCCGTTATTACTCATGGAGTTAGCTTTTCTTCTGCGGCAGGTTGGTTCCCAAGTGGTGTGGATAACAAACCAGCGACCTGAAGGGACAAATTATGCTTCATATGGCTTGGAGCATAAGATGTTGAACCATGGAGTGCAGGTATGGCCCTACTCCACACTTGTTTTCTCTCGACAAAAATACATCTTCCTGTCACAATCCGGATGTTTTGTACTTACTATGATGTCCAGGGAGCATTATCACAATGTATTTATATAAATGTGCGACATGTGAACATACTTACTGTGATGAATTTACATGCATTATTTTTTATAGGACCAATAAATGTTTGAAAAGATATCACCGGCTAAATATGACAAAGTTTGCATGTGCCCATGCCACTGTCACAATTGTTTACATGGATGCAGCCTTTTTAGCAAAGCCCTTCTCACCTCTTATTCGTGTCAGATGTATGTATCACACTATCAGATGCTCATATTCCATCTTGTTTGGCATGATTGTAGTAAATTTCTATGTCAATTTGCCGCTTATAGTTCAAGCACCATTGCTGACATTGTTGAATGGACCATGTCCAAAAGAAGAAACTCATGAAGTTCATGTTTGATCTTATTCGGTTTAATTGTACTAAATTGCTGTTTTGAAGAGCCATTGAATAAGTAATAGCCGAAGAAACTGTTGAATAAATTATGTCCAATATATGAATTTTTTTGTACTTTTGAGGAAATTCACATTGATATTTTGTCTGCTTACTTCACAGATTTTACCTGCTAGGGGACAGGAGGCACTTGACACTGCTCTGAAGGCTGACCTGGTTATCTTGAACACTGCTGTTGCTGGCAAGTGGCTTGATGCTGTCCTAAAAGATCATGTTCCTCAAGTTCTTCCGAAGATTTTGTGGTGGATCCATGAAATGCGAGGACATTACTTTAAGCTTGAATATGTGAAACATCTCCCTTTGGTTGCTGGAGCCATGATCGATTCTCATACAACAGCTGAATATTGGAAGAACAGGACTCATGACCGTCTAAAGTATGTGCAAAACTAGTACACCCTCTGTCCCATAAGTATATTAGCTGTAATAACATCTTATATTATCGGACGAAGGGAGTAGTATTTATGGTGTTGAATGCTTGCTTCTGTGTGCATACGCATTATGAATGGAATGCTACCATTTGTGCTGGACTTGCTTGCATTATTTACCAGTCTAGTGGATATTTATCTCTCTGGTCCCTTAGTCCCAAATAGCTATATGTTTTTCTCTTGCTGTATGCGTATGTATGAGCTTTTACTTTACAGATGGAACATTTTTAGACCATGATCAACTTGCCTATTGCATGCTCTTGAGTTCCCAATCCCTACTTCATTATTATATATCAATTTGCTTGTTGTGTGCTTTTGACTTCCTAATCCCTACTTCATTATTATATATCAATTTGCTTGTTGCATGCTTTTGACTTCCTAATCCTTACTTCATTATTATATACTTCTAATGTTCTTCCACGTAAAGTATACAGATGCCACAAACTTATGTTGTTCACCTCGGGAATAGTAAAGAGTTAACAGAAGTTGCCGAAGATAATGTCGCAAGAAGAGTCCTACGTGAACATATACGAGAGTCCCTTGGAGTTAGGAGTGAAGATCTCCTATTTGCAATAATAAACAGTATGTTTTATTTGGCAAAGTCATAGTTCCAAACTCTATTCGTTGGGCCAACCATTTTCTCCGATCTATGTCAATTCTTTATGTTCTTACATTTTTAGTGTCCTTGCTATATATCCTGTAATCCAGGTGTCTCGCGAGGAAAAGGACAGGACTTATTTCTTCAAGCATTTTATCAGAATCTGCAACTCATCCAACATCAGAAGTTAAAAGTGCCCAGAATGCACGCTGTAGTCGTGGGAAGTGATATCAATGCTCAGACAAAGTTTGAGACACAATTACGTGAATTTGTGGTGAAGAATGGGATCCAAGACCGTGTTCACTTTATAAACAAGACCCTGGCAGTGGCACCTTATTTGTCTGCAATTGATGTGCTTGTCCAGAACTCTCAGGTGAGTCATAGTGTCAGTTACTTATAGATTTTCTCTTGTTTCCTCATTTCACTGATATGTTACATTGGAACTGTATGCCTCATGTATATTTACATGGTTGTTTGCATTTTCCAGTTGGACAGAGCACTAAAGCACCTCTCTCATCGGCATTCTTTTTTCATCTGGAACAACAATACTCTTATAGGTCGAGTCCATGCATGCTACTTTTTGTAGGGACAGGGGATAACTGAGAGGTTCTAATCTAGTCTGTTGACATTATTTGTGTAGATCATATTCCTTCAAATTTGTGACAGAACTATGCAACTTATGTTCATTCTCACAGCATGCTTAAGTCACTTTCACAAGATAGGTTGTGTTTTTACATAAAGAAGCTTCATTATCCAGGGTCCAGATGCGATAATATCATTGTGATGAACATGTCCTTTATTTGTTTCTGTAAGTTTCTTCTGTCATAGTCTTGCCTGTAGGCATAGCTTAGCATCCATCAGTGTTACTAGTCAAACCTATCAGCCAAATGCATGTTGTACAGTGTCTGGAATTTTGGTTATTCTGTACTAGTATTCATAAGACATGTTTCTGTTACAGCCTTTCCGTAATATGCTCTTTTCCTACTTAGGCACGTGGAGAATGCTTTGGAAGGATAACAATCGAAGCAATGGCGTTCAAGTTGCCAGTATTGGTAATATTCTTCTCTCTATCTGTGTGTGTGCGTGTGAGTAAAGTCATCGGTCGATTTACCAGTCAATCAATGTTACTGCGATCGCTGTTGGAACATGGACCAGTATTTTTCTGAATCTAGAGTAATTGTTGACAACCATGAGGCTGGGGTTACTGATGAAAAATTACGTCCAGACAGTCACCTCGGGTCCCCGCCATCCACTGTTTCTTATCCTGCATTTGCTGTAGCGTGCTTTGGTGCTTCCATATGCCAATTCATTGACCCCGTTTAATGACACTGCATGCAATATCAGGGCACGGCTGCTGGAGGGACCACCGAAATTGTGTTGGATGGCTCAACTGGCCTTCTGCACCCTGCTGGGAAGGAGGGCGTCATGCCTCTCGCGAAGAACATGGTAAGGCTTGCGAGCCATGTCGAGGAGAGGGTCTCCATGGGGAACAGGGGCTATGCCAGAGTGAAGGAGAGGTTCATGGAACACCACATGTCCGACCGTATCGCCACGGTGTTGAAGGAAGTTCTGCAGAGATCGCGGCAGCATTCTCATGCTTGAGCTTCTCCACAGCCGTATCCGGTGACACCGTTGCGTTGGTATATCTTGCGCTAGCATGTTGATCTGGATTTTAGCAAGGCTGAACCCGAACTCGGAGTATAACTGTTGGTCGCTGCTCCCTGTGCCACTCACGTCTGTTGTTATCCGTGGCTGTTGTTTGCTTACCTAGTAGTAGTATCATGTAGGGTCGGCACCATGGAAATGTAAATGGTACTGTCACAGCAACGACTATTGCCTGATTCTTTTGTTGAGCTTACTTATAACAGAAAATGGATTCCATGCATGTATCTGGAAGCACAAAGAGCAATTATATACTATACGACTTGGAAAGTTGGAACTCTATGTGGCAATCGGAACTCATAAGGCAAATTAATGGAGCTGATTGTGCACACCAATAATAAAACTAAAACAAATTGCTACATTACATGCATCTACGTTTGACGAAGAAGTCCTTGCCACGGAAAAAAAAAAGTTCCACTGTACTACAACATGATCTCCACGGAGAAGAAATTCCCATTAGTTGTCGCTTCATGCGACGATACCAAATGCAGGTGGTTGCGACGTCACGTCAGTTGGCGGCGACCTTGGGCGCAGGCCTCTTCTTCCCCAGCTTGTGCCTGACCATCCTGACGATCCTGAGGAACCAGTAGGCGCTCACCAGCAGCAAGCTCGTAGCCATCGTCTTTAATTCAGGTAGGAGAAGAAACAGGGGTAAGAAGAAGAAGATGCCAAAATGTCAGATGAATTGTTGGAGTACCATTTTTTATTTTGCGGGTGTTTGGAGTACCATTAATTTAATGTACCTTGATGAGGATAGGGTTCGCAGCCGTGACAGTGCGGTAGGTGACGTACGTCCCACAGACCATTCGCGCCACCGAGAAGGTCACCGCGAACAGAACCTAGGTACGTACCCATGGCAGGCACGGATGAAATCAGACATAAGTTAGTTGTTCACCTTGAACATGAGAGAAACAACAGACTGACTGGTGGGTGTGTATACGTACGTCTACGAGGAGGTTGAGGTCGGTGTCCTTGATGCCCACCTCCTTGAGCATCTCCCTGAGGTGCAGCAGCGGGGCGGTGATCTCGGTGACGATCAGGCATGCCACTAGCTCCGTCCCACTCTGCATGCACACGATCCATCCAATATTGGCCAGTCAGTCACAGAAATACAACGAGATAAAAGCTTAGCTAGTTAGCTCGGAGAGAGAAGAAGAAGAGTACCCTCTGGTAGGCGAGGCCGGCGCCGAGGCCGACGATGCTGATGAGGTGGTGCAGGGCGTTGTCCAGCCGCGCGTCGCCGCTCAGGTGGCAGCACGCCGCGTCGTAGACCATGTACGATAGCGTCACGGCAAGCGCCCTCATCTGACAGTACATGTGTGAATGTGAATCAAGGGGTGACATCAAGAGCTTTGTTTGCTCCGTATACTAATGAAAAAGTACTCAACTACTTCTCTTTTTTTCCAATTGAAATGTATCTATCTCTCTTTTTACGAAACTATTTTCTTAAAGCATCTCCACCGACAGCCCCAATAGTGTCTCCGATAGGCCTACTGCGTACCGGTCACAAAAATGGGCTCACACCGGTGCCACCAATCCCAATAGCATGTTGGCGTAGGCTCAACAGAATAGCCGGCGCTTCCGCTCCAGCCCCGAACAACATGGGCCAGCGATAGGTGCCTGCAGAAGGCACTACTTCGGATCCGACGGCCCGAGGCCCCCTAGTCTGCGATAGAGCATGCCGGTCAACGTATTAAACCACGGGTGTTGCCACTACGCCGGTTCCCTAGACGTGGAGAGGCACTGTCACACACATTGATGATGGTTCGAGGAGCATACCGACTCGGCTCTCGACGACGGAGTTAGAATAGTCATAGTGCAAGTACCTTTAGCAGTAACTAAGGGTCCATCTCAGCAAAATTGCTTACGTGGCAGTGAGTTAATAAAAAGAGAGGAAGATGAAGTAACATACTATTTGGTTACCGTAACATCACACATATCAAGAGGAAATGAGTCTATCACCTAATAAATGGTATTTTGGTACGGCGATGGTGATAGCGACGGTAGCACGGACAAAGCGGCATGGACTTGGGCGCCTTCCATAGCCTCGACCATTGTATTTAGGTTTAGGTTTAGATCCGTTTAAATTTATTTTAGAGTTGTGACTTCTTTCAACCAACATTTACATGAAAATTTAAAGACATGCCAAAGACATCAACATGTATACATTAAAAAAAAGTCAGATTTCTTTATTTTTTTAAAAGCATTTCTAATAGCTTTACTGTTCACTCCAAAAGGCATACGTTGTGAGTATAGAAACGGTCACCGACACAAATGCACAACTTGGAGGTAAAAGTGAAATAAACTTTCTTTTTATGCATGATAGGGTTCAAACTTTTCAAAGGATGTACGTACCGCTCCTGCTAGATCTGAAAAATTGATGGCATGATGACAGCATGACTTTTTTCCTGAGACGTAAATGCACACACCACCAACTTGTACATAATACTATCATCAATCCTGGGCCCTCAAAGCCCCGTACTACCATTTCGTAATGAGATACTGTACTATTTGGTTTCATTTCGAAATGGGGTAGTAGTGTTCCAGAGCTGCAAGATTAAAATGAAATGACAGCAGTAAGGACTGCAACTTAACTTAGTTTTTGTTTCTCTGTTGATTTTGACAAGCAGATCCTCAGTAAGTTAATTATCTCTATGCCGTCAACGGTTGGCGCTGTTGCTAAACACATCGACGCGTTGTCCCTCTGAATTTACACTATCAGAACATCGCTGAGCTAACTTACAAACACACAACACTGTCTGCCTGCCTGACGAGCATTGACTGTATAATAATACAATGACCTCCGCGCGTTCGTGCGTGCGTGCGTACCTGGCTTGGCGAGGATGGCGATGCGACAGGGGAGACGGGTGAAGCCCAGTCCTGCACGGAGAGGCAGCCGAGTCCGACGCCGGTGACGGCGTGCATGACGGAGACGGCCCTGTTGCAGAAGTCGTAGGAGCGCTTGGGGAGCAGCGCCCGCACGAGCAGGAACGCCGTGGACCAGAGCACCACCCCGGAGGCCACCCAGCTCACCACCGGCACGCCGTGGCCGTGCTCCTCCGTCATTTCTAGCTATTCCCGGCCTGACGACCGCGCGACCTGACTGCTCTCCCTGTCTGTCGACCGGGCGCGCGCCAAGGGAGGGGAGAAAACAAGAGTATGTAGTCCACGGCGTGGCCCGTGGAGATGTATGCTGGCTAGGTGTAGTTGTAGGCCGTGTGGGACGGTGGGAGGCAGGCAGGGGCAGGGGCAGGGGCAGGGGGGAAGCGAGGGCAGCCAGGCCAGCAACGGCACGAGGCAGCGGTGGCTGCCCCATGTGCAGTGCGCAGAATATTGGTGTGCCGCTTCATTGTGGGAGATTTGATTGATGGGGATTGGTTGGAAAATCAATGGGGGAGTAATTAAAGGAAGAAGTACGTACTATACCCAGGAGGTAGTCGTTGGGTGTGGTTCCATTTTTTCCCCCAAGTTCTTCGTGAAGACCAATCAAGGAAGGGCAGTACGCTTGTCCTCACGAAAACTCACGCGGTCGGATAAAAGGGACGGGCAAAGAGTACAATGATGGGATCTATCACGGCCGGATCATCAAGTTGTCCTAATAACTAATCGAGTAAATTCGGTTTAGTTCCGTTTGGTGGCGACATCACACCGGATTTGTTACTAATAGTATGGAATGTTCTTTGTTTGTTGCTCAAGCTGGCGGCTGCTGCCGGCGGGGCGATGGTGACCAGGCACCCTGACTAGCTGCACTTGCTAGAGACTCAACGGGCGGATGATCCGTCTGGCTCTGGCAGACATGGCGCCCCGTGACGCAGTCTGCAGGCGCCTCCAGGCCGAGCGGTCAAGGCGGGGGGAAAGCGATCGAAACAATGGGACATGATGGGCCGCGTGAGACACGAGACCCAGGTGGACTGGATCTCTGGGGGTCCGGTCAAACAGCTGATGGGCTGCAGGGTGCACGCTTCATATGGGCTGATCCCACGCTATCGTTATATATGAATTTTGACTCAAAACAATCTATGGAAACATGTTGAAAACAAAGTTACCTGACAAAAAAAGAGACTACTACGCGTGCGATAAAAAACTTCCGACCCCGGGTGGACAGAGTGATACGTGTCCCAAAAAAGGTTACAATCCTGTTTTTTCCCTACAAAACTACCCTTTTTGCTAAAAAGTTTCGATTTTGTTACATATAGCAAAAGAAACAGTTCATTCACGAGACAAAAACTAAAAAGACAGATCTCGCCGGAGACTTCACCGAAATATCGCCGGAAATTATGTAGAAAATAATTTGTTCTAATGTAGAAAAACTGACCTTGCCGGAGACTTTCCATGGAAAACCTCGCCGGAGACATGGAAGCAAAAAAATTGTGCTGTTGTAGAAAAAATGGAGAATAATTGTAGCAAAAATTTTATACTAATGTAGCAAAACCGATATCGCCGGAGATCTCATAGCAAAAACATAGTTGTTATAGCAAAAAAAAATGTGATAAACTAGCTAAACATATATGAATGCGTAGCAAAAACAATATGCTAAAGTAGCGAAATCGCACGTAGCAATGTCAAATAACAAAAATAGCAACACCAGCCAACTAGAGTAGCAAAGATCAAAAACTAGAGTAGCAATCCTAGACTCCCTAGGTAGCATTGCCGTTGCCGGAGACCATTGATACGGGAATCCGGCACCATGGTCGTTTGGCGGCTCCTCCCACATGATCACCTCTATCGTGGACTTCATCTTCAGCGACGGGAGCTCCCTACCGAGCGTCGGTCTAGGCGACAAGCAGGAGACGACACCGAGCGGCGAGCAGGGGTAGCGCGGTGACATGGGTATGCCCTACGGATGCCCTATATTAGCCTATCTGGTCTAATGATGAAGCCCAGGAGGGATTTGGGTGTCTTAGGACCGTGAAGGACGTGAATCCTTGGAGAACATGGCTAACTTTAGATAAAAAGTTAAAGGGAAAAATTCTAATATGTAACTGACTCGACGAAACCCTGAGACATGGCCTCCCTATATAAAGGTCATGAGAGCACGGCGAGGAGGACGAATCAAAACCCTAGCATACTCACCCGTCAGATCTAATTTGCGCACCCCTGTAATCCTTCGGTTTCACCGGTAATCAAGAACAAACAAGCAGGAGAAAGGTTTCCCTCTAGGGGCCCGAACCTAGGTAAACATCGTGTCCCGTGTTGCTTCTTTGTTATCCGTTCTCGATCTCCAGCACACCCCTCTTCTCCAAAATCCCAAGTCCATAACAATGGGCATTGGCGAGTCGAACCCTCATCAAATGACGTCGTCTATGGGAATAGAGACTCAACAGGCGGCTGATCCGTCTGGCTCTGGCAGACATGGCGCCCCGTCACGAAGTCTCCAGGTCTCTCGGCAGTCTGCAGGTGCGCGCCGCGCGCGACGTCTCCAAGGGAAAAATGATGGGCCGCGTGAGACACGAGACGCAGGTGGATGCCTGGGCTGCATCTCTGGAGGCCGGTAGCACAGTTGATGGGCTGCAAGGGTTCACGGTTCATATAGGCTGATCCCACGCTAGCATTAAATATGAATTTTAACTCAAACAATCTACAGAAACATGTCGTAAACAAAGGTACCTAAAAAAAACTAAAACTTCTAGATGGGACGGCTAGGGGAGAAGCGTGACGCCCCAATTATAAACAGACAAAAATTAGCAGCGAAGAAATGAGAAAAACTATGCAACTGGAATTTTGAGAAGCAAGTTGTGGTTTTGAGGAGGTTTCATTTGAGGCTTAGATACGGTTACTTTATAATCATCTTTGACAAGTTTTGGAGTATATTTTGCGACGAGTGATTCTTTGGTTCGATCCTCAAGGTTAACCCAATTGCATGACTATTCACATTGTTGCATGATTCTGTAGTCTCTTTTTTTTTGAACGGTAAAGGGCCAGAAGGCCCATGAAGCTGCTCAATTAACGACGGTGGGTACACTTACAAAGAAACCCCTGAACAAAGGGGCCAAATAGAAAGGGGACATCACATTTGCAAAAAGGACCTTAACAAAACAATAAGAAACGCGATCAGGTCCTTGCCCTTCTCCACCGCATCTGGTCGTTGTCGACGCCCTGGAGCCCGCATCGTCGCCGGGGAACCTGCCACTTGGGGCGATGCCAGCTTTGGACCACACGCGCAGGGCGACGAGAAGATTCCGCCTTTCGCGGAAGATCAAGCTCGGCTTCATCCGAGCAGAGATGTGGCCCTTCTCGCCACAGATAACACTGGCACATCTTTGCCGATGTTGAAGAAAGATCAATGACGCAGCTTCACAGACTGCAGCAACAGGGTACTGCAAGCTTGGCGTAGCAACCGGCCAGCTCCCGGCATCACCGCCCCAGCTCTCCTCGCCACCATGGCCGGCCAGAGAGGACCAGTGAACACCCGAATCAAGCTTGCGCAAGCCAAAGCAACTGACCTTATGAATGGGGCTTCCAGAGACGAGGGTATCGCCGAATCTGGCTCCGACCGAGGGAGCTCTGCAGCGGAGCGGGTCAGCTCCAGAAGATGGCAGCTCTGGCCAGAAGAACTGTGCATCAGATACCCCGACCTCCTCATGAATCTCGCAGCCTCCAGCACGGCCTCCTCTCCCCCCTCGCCACCGTGGCCGGCCAGAAAGAGAAAGAGCACCCACAGCTACCAGATCTAGAGGCGGCAGCACTTTATTCAGCTGTCCTCCATCCGCAACAGCAGCATCAGCAAGCTCCAACCATTGGAGTTTACCAACCCACCGCGAGGACGGCCGAACGACGCCATGCAGGAGCGCCGGGGGGGGGGGGGGACAGGACCAACGACATCTCGCCAAACGCCACATAGGCAAACACAAAACCTAAACCTAGCCCTACGACACCTATGGCGAGAAGGCCGGAACCTAGACTATGGGGAGGGCCTCACCGCCGCCACTCCCCGACGGCAGCGCCGCCGGAGAGGGCCTTTGAAAGAGAATTTTCCTATCCCTCTGATTTTGATGTTTGATAACAACACACTTATCGGTTTAACTATGTGCTAAGCTCATCACAGGTTTGATAAGAGGTGGCACAAATATTGGCATATCAATTCCCCTTGCAAAAAACCTCTGTGCCAACCGGTAGTACCAGAACTACGACCGGTACTACCGCTTGACACCGCTACTACCGGTTCCAGTACCGGTTGGCACTGTCCAAAGCTGATAAAGGTGTGTGCTAGTCAGTACCACCCGGTACCACGGAGCGGCACTACCGGTCCAACCGGTAGTACCGCTTGATATAAGCGGTACTACCGCTTGACACAGTCGTACCGCTCGGCAGTACCGGGGCATACTGACTAGCACTCACCCCTCTCCGTTTTGGTCAGTACCAAGCGGTACTTGGGACCGGTACAACCGCCCAAACCGGTAGTACCGCAAGGGCATACCGCCCAAAACTGAAGAATGCTGAAGAACTGAAGCACCTCCGGTACCTCATCCGGTACTTGACCGGTAGTACCGCTTGCAAGCGGTACTGCCGCTTGAGTACCGGTACTACCGGTACATTAAATGCTCCAACGGCCATATTTCGTGGAGGGGTATAAATACCCCTCCACCTACCTTGGGATAAACTTCTCAACTCATTAAAGTCAAAGACCACCATTGGAGTCCATTGGAGCCACCCAAATCTTCAAGATCTCCTCATCCCACCACCCAAAGTCCTTGATCTTTGGGGAATCGAAGGAGGAGGCCCCGATCTACTACTTCACCAAAAGAGATCTTCATTTCCCCCTCATTTCATTGAGGGCCCCTTTGCTCTAGTGTTTTCTTGGAAACCCTAGTTCTTGTTTTGGTTATTACAAGCTTGTCTTTGATTTCTTTGACAGCTTGCTTGTATTTGGGAGCCTCCGATTAAGTTGTGGATGTGTGCCCCAAACTTGTAATGGTGCCGGCTTCCACCTTAAAGGTTGCCGATATAGTGGAAGGTGAATCGATCCCGTTGGGGTGAGATTCATCGGAGAACAAGGGAGGCCTCTCGTGGCGTTGGTGGTTTGAAACCACCCCCTCTCCAAACGTAGACGTACTTCCCCTCAAAAGGAAGGAACTACGGGAAACAAATACTTGTGTCTCCGCGTCCACTTTTCGGTTACTTCTATCCTTTACCGCACCTTACTTACTTGTTACTACTTTGTGTTGTGGTAGCCCTTGCATAATTGTCATATAGGTAAATTCACCGTAGTTGCATTATTTAGAGAATTTACCTTATTGTCAAACCTTAATTTGAAAAAGAAGAAAATTTGAAGTAGCACCTATTCACCCCCCCTCTAGGTGCCCATACAATCCTTTCAATTGGTATCAGAGCCTCGGCTCTTTATTTGGGCTTTACCGCCTAAGAGAATATGGGTAGCCGCGAAGGGGATGGTGATGGTGAGCCGACCACGGTGACCATGGAAGATCTCAAAAACTTGGAAACAAGATTGAGCTCTTCCTTGGTCAACGAAGTCAAGAAGATGCTAGAGCAACTTCTTAAAGACAAAGAAGGCTCATCACCCCCATCTCCTCAAGAGGATCAACCATCCATTTTACATAAGGGGAATACGTCAGTATCCCCCGAGGGTGCGATGGTAGGGGTAAGCCAGACAACGCTAATTCCTCCACACACAATAATGGTGGGAAGGGTGAGCACCGTGACTCATGGTACTCTCCCGACCCTCCAATCCCTCACCCTCATGTATACAATAGAGGTGACCCACCTAAGCTTGAAGAATCTGCTACTTTTTCTCAATGGCAATCACTAATGAGAACTCATATGCGCAGCTCTTGCATTGAACTATGGAACATCATCGAGCATGGACTCTTTATTGGGGATCCAAACAACTTGACAAGAAGAGAGATTGTTAATAGTCAACTCAATGCCACTGCTCTGCATATGATTCAACAAGGTTTGGGGACAAAGGATTATCCACACATTGAGCACTTTAGCATTGCCAAGGAAGCTTGGGATGCTCTCACTGTGTTGTTTATTAGAAATGAGAGTATGAGGAGGAACCAATATGATGCTCTAAGCAATGAAGCCGAAGGCTTCTACATGAAAGAAGGTGAAGATCACGAAGACATGTACTGAAGGCTCAAGACCACCGCCACTGCTTTTAGGAATGTGGGTGCCTCACATGTGGATGATGCATGGATAAAAAGGAAATATGTGAGTGCACTCATGCCTTTTGAGCCCACCGACTTGAAGAGCCTACAAGGAAGACACAACTACCATCTCATGACCTCAAATTAAGTTATGCAAGAGATGGGTGCTTTCAAGGTTGCCGCCAAGAATGCCAAAGATGCCCGTGCTCGTGCCCTTGGTATGAGCAATGTTGTCAATGTTGCTTTGAAGGCCAAAGTTGTGGACCATGGGGATGAAGATGATAGTGATGAAGGGCTTTCCATGGACCATCCCGATGAAGTCAAGATTGCTCATGGTCAATATATGGCTTTCTATGCAAAGAACTTTTGGAAGAACCCCGCCAAGGCCAAAATGGAAATGGAACGGAGAAGCAATCCAAATGGGAAAAGAGAGAATACCACAAGGTTGAGAAATTGCTTCAATTGTGGTGACCGCTACCACTTTGTGGCTAGTTGCCCCTATGAGAAGAGAGAAGATCATGGTGGTAAGCTTGTGTTGAAGAAGACTCTCAAGGGACCGTACAAGAAACCTTTCATCAAAAAGAATCCCATCAACAAGAAGCCGGGAGAAATTGTCTTGATCACTCATGAAGAGTACTCCTCCGACAATGAAGATGATGAAGATGACAAAGAGGAAACTTCTCATGGTGTGGCTGCTCTTGCCACCACCTCTACTCCGACATTTTCACTCTTCGATTCTCCAAATGAGAACTCTTCCATCAAGAACGCCACTTGCCTTATGGCAAGAGGAATGGAGGTATCCTCATCATCCCGCTCTACTCACTTAGATAATGATGAAATTGATGATGAGATGTCTCTTGATGTTAAAAAGGAATTAATTGCCTTTGATGAGTTTATGACTAACCTAGAAGGTGATGCTAAGCTACACTTTGGGAACATCTTAGATCAACTATCACATACTCAAGAGCTTCTAGATGTAAGATGTAAACTTGGGCATGAACATGATTGAGCTAGAGGCTTTAAACAATGCTCTAGAAGAAGAACAAGAAACTAGGTTGTCACTTGAATTAAAACTTGAAGGGCTTGATGAGGCAAATGACATAATTGTTAACAAACTCATCAAAGAGCGTGATCATGCTATTGCTAAATACAAAAGGGCTAAAAAGGACAAAGTTGAGTTTGGTGTGGTTCATGAAAAACTTGCCGAGGACTTTAGATTGCTCAACAAGGCTCACAAGGCCTTGGAGAGTGAACTCTTGTCACTCATAAAGTCCCATGAAACTCTTCAAACTCAATTGGCCAATATTCCTTCACCTACTAACTTCATTCCATCTAGTAGCACAACTATTCTTGAAGAGAATGCTAGGTTGAAGGGGGAGCTTGCTAAGGCCACATTTCCACAAGGCAACAAGTCCATTGATGATCTTTTGAGCAAGCAAAGGCGTAGTGGTGATAAAGGGGGCATTGGTTTTGTTTCCAAAACCAAGAAGAAGAAGGACAAGCCCACACAAGAGACCAACAAGACCATTGTGGAGAGTAAGACCACAAATGGTAAAACTATGTCTCATGATGATTTTGCGGGAAGTGCTAACCCTCACTATGTTCTAATGCGCGATTATTATGGTGATGTGTATGCACAATATGTTGGCCCTTATGATGGTTATATTGCTTGGTCTATTTGGGTTCCCAAGACCGTTGTTGCTAACAAAAGAGGACCCATTGAAAAATGGGTACCTAAAAACTAGCTTGATCTTTTGTAGACTTATACTTCCGGAGGGTCAAAATGGGTGATCGATAGTGGTTGCACAAGTCATATGACCGGAAGCTCGTCTATTGTCAAGGACTTGGTGCCAAATGATGATCAAATCACCGTCACATATGCCGACAAGTCAAAGTCTAAGGTAATGGGTTTCGGCAAGGTAGTGGTGGCTTACGACATTACACTCGTGAACGTCATGCTTGTTGAAACCCTTGGATACAATTTACTTTCAGTCCGTGCTCTTGGAAAGATGGGCTTTGCCGTCTTTATTGATGATGATATTGTGGTCCTCATGTGGAGCAAGTCTCTCAAGGTCGCCTTCGTTGGGTACGTCGAAAATGACTTGTATGTGGTGAACTTTTCGGGGAAAGCCACTGCAGGTCCGATGTGCTTATACGGAAAGGCCGATGTGGGTTGGCTATGGCACCGCCGACTAGCCCATGTCAATATGAGAACTTTGCAAAGTCTCCATAAAGAGGGCCATATTGTGGGACTAAAAGAAAATGTTTCCTTTGCCAAAGATCATGTTTGCAGGGTATGTGTTCTAGGGAAGATGCATGACGCTCCACACAAGCCCACGAACCAAATCAAGTCTAACAAGATCTTGGAACTCCTCCATGTGGACCTATTTGGTCCTCCATCTCATGCAAGTCTTGGAGGGAAGAAATATTGTTTGGTGATTATTGACGACTTTTCAAGATACTCTTGGGTTTATTTCTTCAAGTTGAAGAGTGAAACTCAAAGGACTTTTATCGACTTCATCAACTTGGTTCAAAGGCAACACAATGTTCCCGTGTTGATTATAAGAAGTGACAACGGCACCGAGTTCAAGAACTACACCTTGAATGATTTCCTTAGTGATGAGGGGATTAAACACCAATATTCCGCTGCATACACCCCTCAACAAAATGGTGTGGCCGAAAGGAAGAACCGGACTCTCATTGAGATGTCTAGGACCATGTTGGCAGAGTTTAAATCTCCATACAACTTTTGGGCCGAAGCCATCTCCACCGCTTGCCATGCTTCAAACCGACTCTACCTCCGCAAGAAAATCAACAAGACTCCATATGAGATACTTACCGGTAACAAGCCCAACATATCTTATTTCCGGGTATTCGGTTGTAAGTGTTTCTATCTCATTAAAGGTGTTTGTTTGTATAAATACGAGTCTAAAGCATTAGAGGGTATTTTTGTTGGCTATGGTCTCGAATCTCACACTTATAGAATCTATGACAAGCTCTCCGGAGCCGTCATAGAATCTTGTAGTGTGACCTTCGAAGAATATGATGGTCCCCAAGGGGGGCGTGTTGATGCTTGTGATGCAGATGATGAAATGCCTCAGGATGCCATAGGAAGAATGGGTGTGGGTTATATCCGCCCCGTTGAGGAACCCCTTATGGCGGATCGAGAAGAACTATGCTCCACTCGAGTGAAGCCCTCATCTTCACAACCTCAACATGCTCCATCTACCAAAGAGGACATTGACTCAAGCCAAAGACAAGATGTGGACCCTCAACATAGTGATCAATGTGTGAACTCTAGTCAAAGGGAGTTTGGTCCATTCGATGGGTTGTCAAGTGGTGCCAAGTCAATTTGTCAAGGAAGATCCATCCAAACTGTTTTGAGACAAGCTCAAATTGATGCTAGAAGAGTACTTGATCAAGACCAAGGTCAACCCTTGCCTCCCAATGTAGAGGATGACTCCAATGATGATCAAGGTCAAGTTGATGGTCAAGACGAGGATCAAAATGATGAAGAGGGTCCTCCAAGAAACAATGAGGAGATCCACGCTCGTCACGAAGCTAGAAAGGAAAGAATGTTGGAAATAAGAGACCACACCCTCCAAAATGTTGTTGGAGATCTAAGGAAAGGAATTTCCACAAGAGCACAATTGAAGAGGTTTAGTGAACACCAAGCACACATCTCCATGATTGAACCAAAGAAAGTGTGGGAAGCTCTTGAAGATTCGGATTGGTTAGAAGCTATGCACAAAGAGCTCAACAACTTTGAGAGAAACAAAGTGTGGAAGTTAGTTGAGAAGCCAAAGGATTGCCGCAATGTTATTGGAACAAAGTGGATATTCAAGAACAAGCAAGATGAGCATGGAATTATAGTAAGGAACAAGGCTAGATTGGTTGCACAAGGGTATTCTCAAATTGAAGGCATTGATTATGGAGAGACTTATGCACCCGTGGCTCGCCTTGAGTCCATACGTATCCTTCTTGCTTATGCGGCACATCATAACTTTAAGTTGCAACAAATGGATGTAGAAAGTGCATTCCTTTATGGTCCTTTAAATGAATTGGTATATGTTAAGCAACCCCCGGGATTTGAGGACCCCAACTTCCCAAACCATGTCTACAAACTTGATAAGGCGCTCTATGGGCTCAAGCAAGCCCCACGCACGTGGTATGAGCACCTTAGAGAGTTATTGTTTGACCGTGGCTTTGAAGTTGGGAAAATCGATCCCACTCTTTTTACTAAGAGGGTCAATGGGGAGCTTTTTGTATGCCAAATATATGTTGATGATATTATCTTTGTCTCATCTAACAAAGCCTTTAATGATGAATTCTCAAAGCTTATGACTAGTAGGTTCCGGATGTCCTTGATGGGGGAGTTGAAGGTATTTCTTGGCTTTGAGATCAAGCAAGTTAGAGGAGGAACATTCTTCAACCAAGCCAAGTATACTCAATATATGCTCAAGAGATTCAAAATGCAAGATTTGAATGGAGCTCCTACTCCCATGGCTACAAAGACTCATCTAGAACAAAATCCAAATGGTAAAGATGTGGATCAAAAGGTATACCGGTCTATGATTGGTTCTTTGCTTTACCTTTGTGCATCTAGACCCGATATTGTGTTGAGTGTAGGTGTGTGTGCAAGATATCAAGCGGCTCCTAAGGAAATCCATCTAATGGCGGTCAAGAGAATCTTTCGATATTTAGTTCATACCCCATTTTATGGTCTTTGGTATCCTCGAGATTCAACATTTGCTCTCTGTGGGTACACGGATTCGGATTGGGCAGGGGACAAGGATGATAGAAAATCAACATCCGGCGCGTGCCAATTCCTTGGTAGATCCTTGGTATGTTGGTCTTCTAAGAAGCAAAAATGTATATCTCTCTCCACCGCCGAAGCCGAGTATGTTGCTGCTGCTAGTGCTTTCACTCAATTGCTATGGATGAGGCAAACTTTAAAGGAATACGGTGTCCATTGTGACAAAGTGCCTCTTCTATGTGACAATGAAAGTGCCATCAAAATTGCATACAACCTAGTGGATCACACAAGGACAAAGCATATTGAGATTCGTCATCACTTCATTAGAGATCATGTTTCTCGAGGTGATATTGATCTATCCTATGTTCCAACCAAAGATCAACTTGCCGATATCTTCACGAAGCCACTTGATGAAGCAAGGTCTTGCTACTTGAGGAATAACTAAATATCGTAGATTCAAGGAGCTTGACTTGATTATCTTGCACTCTCACCTAATACTCGACCCATATTTGGTTTAGGTGTAGGCATGGACATAGGGGGAGTGCGGTCCTAATTGATTGGACTATCCCTCCCCCCATTATGCGCAAATTAAACAAATCATTCCTCTTAATATCATTTTGTGATATGTGAGCTCAATGATGAGTTTCGGTAATGGACCCAAGATATATATTCGTGGTGCCAAGCCGAGTATACTCAAATATGGTGGCCTAGGCCACCGCCCCCTCTCAATCGAGAGGTCGATGTGCTTACTCGTGTTTGTCACCTTTTTGAATTGGTTTTCACTCATGGTTGTCATCTATTTGAATTGTCTTCATCGTTCTTAGTCTCATGCACTCTAGTTTGGCGTTTATTTGTTTCTTCCAATTTTTTTGAGTGCATGTGCTTCTCAGCTCACTTGTCTTAACCCAAGCCTCCTTACTCCCTCACGAAAACTCTCTCTCTATCTGCACAAGAATCATCTTTGATCCCTGGCTTTGGAATCAGATGGGACCGATACTACTGGATGTGCGAGCGGTACTACCGGACCTGGTTAGTTCCCAGGTCGTCTCCTGGAAGAAATGCTCCAGGAACGGTACTACAACCCACATGTCCGGTCCTACCGGCCACCGGTACTACCGGTTGTGGAACCGGTACTACCGCTTACAAGAGGTACTACCGCTCCAACAACCGGTACTACCGGTTGACGGTTTCCAGGTATATATTGGACGCGTGGGGAGAGGCACCCCTCAGTGCCTCATTATTCCCCACGTCCTCCACTCAAACCTGCACCGCCACCGGAGATCTTGAAGCCACCGGAGCCCTGCCGCGCCCTCCTCCCTCCGGATTCCCCTTGGATTCGGCCTCTTGGCGGGCTCCCACTCCTTTCCACCGCCATGGATCCCGGTACAACCGCCCTTTCTCTCCCCGTTTGATTTCCCATTAGATCTAGGTTTTGACTTAGATTTGTGGTGAAATTGACATATTGCACGGTTGTACTGCCATATGCTTCCTTGTTACCGAGTAGAATCATCTATTTACAGTCTAATGACGTTAATTTGTCCGTTTCCATCAGATCTGACGAACTTGTGCCACTCAACCGGTAGTACCAGAACTTTTTCCGGTACTACCGCTTGCAAGCGGTACTACCGGTCGTCAGGTCCGGTAGTATCGGTCCAAACTGACCACATTTTTCTGCCTAAATTGTAGATTCTCTCGTTTGCTCCTTTTTGATTCTTGTGCCCTTACCCCTTGCTATCCTCCCTCGTGCTTTCACAGATGCAGGTGGTTCTCGAGGTGCACGCAAGCGCTCCAAGTCTAGCCGTGAAATTGTTGAGGAAGAGACGGAGTCTGAGGAAGAGGTTATGCCACAACCAAGACACCGTTCCAAGTTGCCTGCCACTCGAGGTGGTCGTGGGGGTCGTGAAGGGGTTACCAAGCGCTCAGCTGGGCGTGGCAGCTCCCCTCCCTCTCGCCCCCTTCCACTGGGCGTACCAAAAGTCTCAGCTCTGGGCCATCTGGGCCAAAGAAACTGTCAGACATCTCTGAGTCAGAGTTTAGGTCTCTCCGGATTGAAAATGCATACTCCCGCAACCGGAGCGAGGCAAGGGAAGACAGTCTCTTCTATGATGATTTCCAAGAGCGTGTTTATCATGTGGTTCTGTTGACCAATATCCAGATGGTGGTGCCTCAGCAGTGGATTGACATGGCGCACATTGACAAGAATCTTGACTACTTTGCTGAAGCTAAGGAAATCTGCTCTCACCTTGGCTTGTTCCCCATTATGGAGTTTCAGTATGACTATGATCCCCTCCTTATTTGCCAGTTTTATGCCACTGCACATTTCCACACTGGACGAACTCGGAAGATTACTTGGATGACTCAAGGTGCTGTCAAGGAAGCTACACTTGCGGAGTTTGCTGCAATCTTGGGGTATAAAGATCGCGACCAGGATGTTCCTTGTGGTTTTCGCTGTCACATGCGGGATCATCCCTCCAAGAAGGATGTTCTTACACCTTTGTATATTCGAGGCCGTGGGGTTGCTGGCAAGATCAAGGATCTTCTCCCCACATATGACATTCTCCATCACATTTTCCGTGAGACTGTTGCTCCTCGTGCGGGCAACAAGGATGAGATACATGGGTTCTCTGTTGACTTGCTATTCAACACCTTCCTCAACCGAGACTCAGGCACTCCTCTTGATGTGTCAGACTTCATATGGAATGAGATGGTTGCTGCTGCACACTCTCGGAGGGTTCCGCCATTTTCTCCTTATATTATGGCCCTCATTGTGTCAAAGTGCCCCGTCATTGCTAGGACACTCTCCGCTCGCTCTCTCATTGTGCACAGGCCAAAGGAACTCAAGATCAAGACACATGCTAAACCTCGTGTTGCGGCGGGTGAGGAGGATGATGATGACTCTGAGGATGCTGACAGTGGTCATGACACTGATTATGTTGTCTCTCGTCGCAAGAATGCTAAGCCCTCTTGGGCCAAAAGGATGGAGGTCAAGCTCAAGAAGATCTTCTGCTTCCAGGTTGACAACCAGAAGCGCATGTATGAGGCGCATGTGTATGCCAAGAAAGCCAGTTCTCGGCAGAAGGAAATGATGTCTGCTCAAGGTTTGACCATCTCCGAGGGGTCCGAGAACAACATCACTCCAGAAGATCAGTGGATCTCTCAGCACAACCGTTGGGACGATGATGTCTCTTCCTCGCACCGCGCCCCACCCCCTTACGAGGATGAGGAGGACCTTGAGGATGAGGAGGAGGAGGAGGATGATTGACCGTTGGGACGGTAGTTTTGCACTTGTCCCTTTTTGGCGTCTTGATGCCAAAGGGGGAGAAGTTGCACTTTAGGCACGGGTGTTGCATGGGAAGTCACAAGCTCGTTCTTCTCTTTGATCCTTTTATTGCTTGTGAACTTCGATTTCCCTCTATTTATGTGTGAGACTATGTGTTTATGTCGTGTGAGACTATGTGGTTGGATCCATCTTATGAGACTATGTGGTTTATTTCATTGGATCCATCTTGTGATGTTATGCGGTATCTATTGTCTATATATTCCTCATCACATGTTTTGTGCAAATGTATGTTTTCAAATGCTAGTATCCATATTTGTGCACCCATGTTGGGTTTGTAAAATAGAGGGGGAGGTTTGTTTCTACACATCTGGGGGGAATCCCGTCTCTATTTTACAAATACCATATGCTTACTATTAAAATCATCTTCCAAAAGTGTATTGTCATCAAACACCAAAAAGGGAGAGATTGAAAGAGCATTTTCCTATCCCTCTGATTTTGATGTTTGATAACAACACACTTATCGGTTTAACTGTGTGCTAAGCTCATCACAGGTTTGATAAGAGGTGGCACAAATATTGGCATATCAATTCCCCTTGCAAAAAACCTCTGTGCCAACCGGTAGTACCGGAACTACGACCGGTACTACCGCTTGACACCGGTACTACCGGTTCCAGTACCGGTTGGCACTGTCCAAAGCTGATAAAGGTGTGTGCTAGTCAGTACCACCCGGTACCACGGAGCGGCACTACCGGTCCAACCGGTAGTACCGCTTGATACAAGCGGTACTACCGCTTGACACGGCCGTACCGCTTGGCAGTACCGGGGCATACTGACTAGCACTCACCCCTCTCCGTTTTGGTCATCACCAAGCGGTACTTGGGACCGGTACTACCGCCCAAACCGGTAGTACCGCGTCCTACGACTGGTACTACCGCGTGGGGGTAGTACCGCAAGGGCGATACCGCCCAAAACTGAAGAATGCTGAAGAACGGAAGCACCTCCGGTACCTGGTCAGGTACTTGACCGGTAGTACCGCTTGCAAGCGGTAGTACCGCTTGCAAGCGGTACTACCGCTTGAGTACCGGTACTACCGGTACATTAAATGCTCCAACGGCCATATTTCGTGGAGGGGTATAAATACCCCTCCACCTACCTTGGGACAAACTTCTCAGCTCATTAAAGTCAAAGACCACCATTGGAGTCCATTGGAGCCACCCAAATCTTCAAGATCTCCTCATCCCACCACCCAAAGTCCTTGATCTTTGGGGAATCAAAGGAGGAGGCCCCGATCTACTACTTCACCAAAAGAGATCTTCATTTCCCCCTCATTTCATTGAGGGCCCCTTTGCTCTAGTGTTTTCTTGGAAACCCTAGTTCTTGTTTTGGTTCTTACAAGCTTGTCTTTGATTTATTTGACAGCTTGCTTGTATTTGGGAGCCTCCGATTAAGTTGTGGATGTGTGCCCCAAACTTGTAACGGTGCCGGCTTCCACCTTGAAGGTTGCCGATATAGTGGAAGGTGAATCGATCCCGTTGGAGTGAGATTCATCGGAGAACAAGGGAGGCCTCTCGTGGCGTTGGTGGTTTGAAACCACCCCCTCTCCAAACGTAGACGTACTTCCCCTCAAAAGGAAGGAACTACGGGAAACAAATCCTTGTGTCTCCGCGTCCACTTTTCGGTTACTTCTATCCTTTACCGCACCTTACTTACTTGTTACTACTTTGTGTTGTGGTAGCCCTTGTATAATTGTCATATAGGTAAATTCACCGTAGTTGCATTATCTAGAGAATTTACCTTATTGTCAAACCTTAATTTAAAAAAGAAGAAAATTTGAAGTAGCACCTATTCAACCCCCCCTCTAGGTGCCCATACGATCCTTTCAGCCTTGGCTCGACCAGAAGTGGAGAGGAAGGAGCTCAGCTACAGTAGAGAGCGGAGGGGTGGATGGGGGAAAGTTCTGTGCGATCCAACTTTCCTGGTATGATTCTGTAGTCTCGTTTTTTTGTTACACGAGTGCATAGCCATGCACCATTGAGTTTCCAATATTTTGCCCGGTGCGGTCAAAAAGAATTGTGCGTGCGTGCGTCTGCGCGTGCTTGTGTCGGTGCGTGCGTGCCTATTGGATGCAATTACTGTAGAAACATATGTATTACAAAAGGGACTTTTACCTGATTGAGCATGTGAATTGTTCCCCGGTTACAATGGAAACTGATTCTTTTGAACTAGCTCAGGCTTTTAATGGGAGTATCGAGATTTAGAGCCCTTGTTCAGCTATTTTAGCACATTCAAAAAGGAAAGTAACGCTGATGCCGCTACTATCCGGACTAGCTCACTAGTCATAGGGTTTCCTCCGACACATCAAAGAAAGTGGACCAAGGGCATCCACAACAAAGGAAGGAATGGTGCCACCCAAGGACGGCTCCACGTAGGTGTCAGGCAACCCGTCAAGGATTTCTCCCGAAAATACTTTATCACAAAACCCCGAGACGATCCATTGCACAGGAGCCCTGCGAGGTCCTGCCGGAGCCTCAACACCACCAAACTTGCCGCCCACCAGCACACGCCACCATGGTCAAGAATCCGCCATTGTTGTCTCACCGATGTGACCGTCACGATGCCCACAAGATGGAGGCAAGAGGTGCATCTTGAATCGGGGCCAGCAGCACTGCAGCTGCGCAGGAGGGAACAACATCCACCGTCGAAGACGGTCGACCGGAGGCAGAGTCATGTTGATTAATATATGCGCTTGTGTGAAGTGGTGATGCATTCTGCTCTGTTCGGATTTGCTTGCAAAAGGAAGATGTCAGTCCTGCATGTACGCTCGGCGCCATGAAAATGGCAGTATGTGGTCTCTACATTCATGAGGTTCATCATAACAAGAAAGACCCATACGTAGCATGTGTAATCACAGGAGCTGTACAGGTTGAAGTACTCTATGCCAGTCAGGGCACTGGTCGTAAAGTGTTTACGAGATGCTAGTTTGCTAGTATGCTCGAAGGTTTGCAGGTAAGGCTTAGACAAGAAAGGTTGAAAAAGAATGAACAAATATATTGTCTAGCTATTTTTATTAGTTTGGACTTTTGGTTGCGTTGGCCAGTGTATGCAATTCAATATGATATCAGAGCAGTATAGGCCCAAGGATCAAATCCTAACAAATGCAAAAATTAAAAATAAATATTGTGTCTTCCCAAACATACGTCACAATAGACCAAAAGACAAAATACGTAGGGTGAGTGTTGAAATAAATTGTCAAAATTAAAAATAAATATTGTGTCTTCCCAAACATACGTCACAATAGACCAAAAGACAAAAGACGTAGGGTGAGTGTTAAAATAAATTGCCAAAATTAAAAATAAATATTGTGTCTTCCCAAACATACGTCACAATAGACCAAAAGACAAAAAACGTAGGGTGAGTGTTGAAATATATTGCCTAGCTCTTTTCATCAGTTCGAATTTTTGGTTGCCTTAAATATGAAAGATATTAATTGGCTTGCTTGTTTCTTGTTTGTTTAGTTGATTGGACTTATTTTAGTAGCATCAAGAGACATGGATATGGTTTGATGGATTTAATTTTGACATGGCTATAACTGATTGAGATATGCAAAATGATTGGAGTGTGATAAGTAGGGACAATCAATTTTGCTTTTAAGTTTAATGTTTTGTTAGTTTGTTATTACAGTAGTTTTGACTAAGTTTGATTATTTGTATGTGATTGTGAAGTAGTATTGTTAAGATTTATATATGCACTAACTTTCAATGAAGTATTGTTAAGTTTAATGGATACATCTCTCCGATCCCCTGTCTCACCCTCACACGGGCGAGCAGGGGCCAACAACGCCGCCACCTACTTCCCCCTACTTCCTCTTCCCCTCCGCCGCTGTCGGCGCCTCCCACCGGGCGCGGCCCGGACAGGGCCGGCGACGGCACCCTATTGGAACTAGTGTGTCTCTATAGGGGCTTTGTGGGTCTTCTAGACCTGGCCGGATTCGATTGGGACTGGTGTGACCTGTTGCTGTGTCCGGTCGAATATTGCCTTCGGTGGTGGAGGTAGTTCCCTCCCGCGCGGTCGCGGTACTTCCGACCTTGATTCTGGCTACCTTTCACACCCCTGTCCATTTGGCCTTGTGTTGTTGGCTTTGGTGAGACGACGATAGCGACTCTGTGATCGTATTGGCGCATACTGGTTGAGGCTTTGACCTCGCGGGGCTCCTATGCAACGGATCGTCCAGGGGTCGTGGATAGGGTTTTTTGGGAGAAATCCTTATCGGCTATCCCGACACCAATGCGGTGCTGCCTTCGGGTGGAAATATTCCTTTCTGGAGGGCGTTATGGCTACCCTTCATTCACCTCCCTCTTGGTGCCCAGGGAAACCTAGGTCCAGTACGCTGGCCCGGGCAACAGCGCCGTCGCTTCTTTCTTGAAGGTGTTGCTTGATACTTAATGATACAGTGCTAGGAGCTTGGTGGAACAACTTCGAAGGACGCAACAGTTGCGGGTCTCCTTTGCTTAGTTGATCCACCTTTGTCTTCTTTGTTTTTTTCTTTTCTTTTGGACTCCTGTTTGCTGTTGTCCTAGCAACCATTCGTGTGGTGACTCGTTATATGTTATGGTTGCTATATTAATATAGTGGGACGAAAGCATGATTCGAGAGATATATCTTCACGAATGACAATGCTGCATCGTGTTGATGTATTCTGCTCTGTTTGGAATTGCTTGCCGGTCCTGCGTGACAAATGAATGCATGTACGATCGGCTCCGTGAAAATGGCAGTATGTGGTCTCTGCATTCACGAGGTTCATCATAGCAAGAAAGACCCCAACACCTAGCATGTGTAAGCACAGAAGCTCGCTGTACCACAGGTTGAAGTACTCTATGGCAGTCAAGAGGCAAATTAATTAAAGCAGTCATCAATCGTAAAGAGTTTCTCTGATGCACAACAATGAAATTGAATTGCTACAGTATGTATACGCATCCGTTTGTTTGCATATGGTACATGATCGTCTTTTCTCCTAGCAGAGAGATTTGCTCAAGGTTGCAAGCAGGATATGGAGTATGTATGTACATGGATGGATCAGTTCCCGTCGAGCTTGGCCGCCGCCGGCCTCTTCTTCCCGAGCTTGTACCGGACCATCCTGAGGATCCTGAGGAACCAGTAGGCGCTGACCAGCTGCAAACCCGCCGCCGTCGCCTAAAAAATACACAAAAATCGATCTCTAGGCATTTATACATGCAGGACAGGGTGGAAAAGGTAGCTGAGATTTGGGTGCGAGATGGAGACGGGGCGGAAGAAGGTTTGTTTGGTGCAACCGTGCAACTGTGTGCAATGCTACAAAATAGTTACTTACCTTGATGAGGATGGGATAATCTGTGGTCAAGGTGACATAGGTGAGATACGGCCCACCAACCATCCGTGCCACCGAGAAGGTCGCCGCAAACAGAATCTACACGCACGGAGAGGAGAGGAACACATGCATCCTCCGAGTTAATACTAGCCAATCCAGAGCTAGAGAAGGGAACATGGAAGAGATGAATACGAGAGAGCAAGAGATGCGTACGTCGACGAGGAGGTTGAGGTCTGTGTCCTTGATGCCCATCTCCTTGAGCATCTCCCTGAGGTGCAGCAGCGGGCTGGAGATCTCTGTGATGAACATGCATGCCATCATCTCCGTCCCGCACCTCTGGTACGCGAGGCCGGCGCCGATGCCGACGATGCTGACGAGGTGGTGCACCGTGTTGTCCAGCCGCACGTCGCCGTTCAGGTGGCAGCACCCCGCGTCGTAGATCATGTACGACAGCGTCACCGCCAGCGACTTCATCTGTGAGCCACACGTGTAGTGCAGTACGAGATCGACTTAGTACTACTACTTCGCACAGATCGCATGCACGGGCGGGCGTGTATGACGGATCACGGCGAGATGTGAGTGCGTGCGTACCTGGCGCTGCGAGGAGGGGGCGTTGAGCGGGCAGACGGGGCAGGACCAGTCCGCCACGGAGAGGCAGGACATGCACACGGCGGTGACGGCGTGCATGGTGGACACGGCGCGGTTGCAGAACTCGTAAGACCGCTTCGGCATCAGCGTCCGCATCACCAGGAACGCCGTCGACCAGAACGCAAGCCCGGTCACCACATAGCTCAACACGAAGTCCTCCATCGATCCCCACCGGGACGGACGGACGGCCGGCCGGCGCCGGGGCCGACGACGAACGAACGACCGATCTAGCTAGGGCGACCCGGCCGGCAAAGACGACGATCTATATCGATGTGCGCGCCCGCGGGAGAGGAAACAACAATTGATGTCGAGCAATCGGCGCCGCGAGTATATAGCGGCAGAGGTCACGGAGGCAGCGTGAGTGACAGACAGGCGCGGAGTCAGAGTAGAATACTGTTGTGACGCTTTTCATTGATCTTCTGCGTTTAGTTTAGAAGAGGGGGTTTCAATGGGGGCCGTTGGGGACGGATACGGGTCAAACTCAGGAAATTATTCGATGCGCAATCAAAGCCGCGCCTGATTAATTCGTTTCCCGACTCTGATTGCTCGCACGCGCGCGCGCGCGCGGCGGATTTCTATTTTTGTTTTCGATCGATCCCAACTACTACTGCTTGTTTCCACGTGTATCCTACAACCTGGAGAGACACACACAGTTGGTAGCGACACACAAACAGTCCCCTTGTGTGAAGCTACGGTTTGTAAGTTTAGGTTCACAAAATTATATTGTTTCTTTCTTTTTCGAAAAAAAAAATGCACGGACAACTAACTTCAGTGAAATAATAAGAGCTCAAATCTACACTCGAGAGGAGTTGAATTTGGGTGGCTCACTTCTTATCTTGTTTCTTTGGATTTGCTTCTCATGTGTTAGTTAGCAAATTCCAAAAAAAAATCGCCTACTAATTAAACAGAATTTTCCCAATAATAAATGTATAGTAATATCAAATATGGAAATTACCCCGAGCTTTGTAAACAATATGATTCAAGGGCTACTTGGGACACTAAGGATGCACACAACCAAAAAAAATTAAAACATGACTCTGTCAAATGGTTAAGGATCACAACACTAGGAAACAAACAAGACAACATACAAATTTTGAAAAAGTCCTACAACATTTACGCCATCGTAGTTGTCCTCGGATTTAACTACGAGGGTTAGATCATAGATTTCATCCTGTACAAAGTCTAATTAATCCAGAGGCAATTCTGTCAACAAAGAAATGTCTAGAAGTTTGTCATTGTTAGGTACAACCAATGAAGGTCAGACCTAGAGTTCTCATCATGGAGATCGAAAATCGGTACTCAAAGAGCACCACCAGAAGTCACCCTGCTTTGCTGCCCCCATCTACTGAGAACACTACTGTAAATGCACCGATCAGGCCCACAGTCGCCACACACACGATTTTGACGTGGATGTCATCACCCAAACTAAACTGCGTTAACACAACACACTATGAGTCATTGAGATGGTTATTTCACCTCCAAAGCATCCTCAGTTCTTAGAACACACCACCTTGACTTGTTGGGCTTGGTCAGCAGCATGATAATCTTATTGGGGAACTTGTCGTGGTTAACATGATGATGATACCACTAAAAAAACAGTGTCATGTGGGTGAGTTCCCCATGGACCTTCCATAGGCCCTTAGCCATCAGCGATGGCAGTGTTGCGCCTGAGGACACATGTGAGCATCGACGACCATTGGGGTGTAGCGAAGACACTCAGAGGACATTCACCACCAATTGGCACCCATAGGACGTCGGCAATGACAACCAAACACCCTATGTGGGCCGCCGACAACAACCATCACTGTCCGGACATCATTGGCAGCGATGTTCCAACATCCTCACAAAATAGAGTTGGCGTCGTCGCACCAAAAAACCACAACCAGGAGGGACGTGAGAGACTCTGGGGTGTGCCCGGGCGCACCCTAAACTACGTCATGGGCATCATCACGAGAGGCAACCCACACTTGTATATGTTGCTACTGTCTCCACCATGCCGATGGGAACCGATGAACAAGGTGTCACAATTTTCATCTACTATGAAGGACCAACGTATTTTTTTACACGCCCAACATGTATGTATACTCATCACTCAATTAGGCTATGGTCAACTAAACCAGCGGTTAGGCGGGTGACAATGGTAGGGGTGGGAATGGGTAGTAGATAACTTGATCGAGGACTTTTTCCAAGAGCTGATTGATCTCAAACCACCCTCTGGAATAAATTGGTTAGCCCTCGGTGACTTCAATCAAATATACAAAGCAAGAGACAAAAGCAACAACAACACCAATAGAGCTAGAATCACAAAATTCTGAGATGCTATACACTCTTGTGATATCAAGGAAATTCATATCCAAAACCGCAAGTTCACTTGGTCCAACGAACAACAAATCCCAATAATGTCCAAAATGGATGGTTTCTTTTACAACGAGGAACGAGACACCTCTCATGATGACCACGTTCTCTATGCCCTCTCTTCCTCCCTATCCGAACATTGCCATGTGCTCCTTGATTGTTGCCGTGGGCCCAAAAAACCAAGATCATTCCGTTTTGAAGAGTTTTAGACCAAGATGCCGGGTTTCTCCGAGGTGGTTCAAAATTCTTGGGCCGAGCCTTCCTTGCATACCGAGCCAAACCACATTCTCCACCACAAGATTATTACTTCCGGCAAGCGTTTGACCAATGAAGTAAGGGCATTTTCACGAATGGAAAAACTCAACTTCATATGACCCTCCTTATCATCTCCCAACTTGACTTGGCAATGGAGAGGATACAACTTTCACCGAATGAGCGTGACATCCGGGCGAGGCTTAAAAAAGAGTGTTGGGTCTCGGGGCCCTTGATAGAGCTCGTAAGGAACAAAGGGCAAGAATAAACAATATCAAGGAAGGTGATGCAAACACTAAATTTTTTCCATCGAAGAGTAAATGCGAGGAAAAGAAAAGACTTTATCCTAAAGCTCAAACACAACAATGGATGTGCCACTTGACATCTAGAGAATAAATTGGTGGCCCAAGGCCACTTTGCGGAGGCTATGGGAAAGTGGGCGCATAGCACCTTGTCTTTAAATTGGGAAGCCCTAAACCTTCCTTCTACCAGCCTTGAGGATTTGGACACCCCCATCACGGAAGAGGAAGTGAAAGCAACAATCATAGACATGCCTTCCGATATGGCCCCGGTCCAGGATGGTTTCAATGGAAAGTTCTTCAAAGCTGTTGTCAAATAATTAAAGCAGACGTTATGGCAACAATCTATCTGACGAGAGGTAACCTCGGCAATCCCCATGGTTATGGACTTAGGGTTTTATGGAAAAGACAGTGCTGGTGATTTTGTCGGCTAATCAAACAAACAAGGGAGTCGATGTAGTCTGATTATGGTGGAGAACATGATTACAAAGTCGTCGATTCACAAGATGTTAGCTCTTGGCGGATTGCTAGAAAACTAAAGGGTCCCTCTCCGTAGGATCCTCCTAGCCTTTATATGAGAGGCTGGTTTCAGGATCTGTATATGGATAGGTTACATGTTATGTTTACAACACTAAGTCTTGTAGGGTTTGTTGCATGGAAAACAAAAAAAATTCTATCGCGTGAACACACAAAACCAAGATCTAATCTATGGCAAAGCCAAGATCTAATCTATGATATCGGTGCAACGAGATTGTAGAGAACTAACCCTCGTAGATCCGAACCGTTTAACGAGATCGGATTCTCATGGTTGATGTAGTCGATCACTTGTCGATCTCAAGATCGTGTAGACGATCCTTCCGGCGTCGCGTTTCGGCAGTGCTTCCCTAGAGTATGGTAGTCAATGAAGATCTTCCTCTCCCTTGTTCCAGCAGGGCAGCGGAGGTTGTAGATCTCCTCGGAATCCCAACAACACAACGGTGTGGTGGTGGTGGTAGAGGAGGAGAGATTTATGCAAGGCTTCGCCTAAGCCAGAGCAGGACGGTGGACAAGAGAGAAGAGAGAGGGGTGGCTAGGGTTAGGCGCCAATAAAGGGTATGAGGGGTGCGCCCCCACCCCTCATTATATAGGTGGGGGTGGTTGATACGTCGTAAACGTATCTAAAGTTTTTGATGTTCCATGCTTGTTTAGTATCCACTTTGCTATGCTTTGTCTACATTTTGAGGTATTTTTATACATTTTCTGGGACTAACCTATCAACAAGATGTCACAGTGCCAGTTTCCTGTTTTCTGCTGTTTTTGGTTTTAGAAAAGCTAGTAAGGAAATATTCTCGGAATTGGACGGGACAAAAGCCAAAGTCAATATTTCACCAAAGAGAACACAAAGATCGAAGGGCGACCGGAGGGGCGCCATAGGGTGGACACCCCCCACACGCAGGCCCACCCTGGGCCGTGCCTAGGCAGGGTATGGGCCCCTGGCCATGCTCCTGCCTCGCCTCTTCGCCTATATAATCCCCCCGATGCTAAAACCCTAAGGACCCAATCAGTTCTCCACGAAACAATCTGTAGCCACCACCATCGTCCCTAGATCGGGAGGGGGGGAGGGGTCTGAAGCTCTTCCTGGCATCCTGCCGAAGGGGAGAGATCATCCCAGAGGCCTTCTTCATCACCACGCCAGCCTCTGGTATGATGCGTGAGTAGTTCCGCCTTGGACTATGGGTCCATACAATAGCTAGATGGTTGTTTCTCCTCCTTTGTGCTATCATGTCTAGATCGTGTGAGCTCCGTTCATGATCAACATCATCTATTTGTAATCATGCATGTTTTGTTTGCGGGGATCCGATGGATACTGAGATTACAATGTCAGATTGATTAATGATTCTATCTTGTTGATTCTATCATGTCTGTGTTGTTTGAGATCTTGCATGCTCTCCATTTCTACTAGCTATCTTGGCAAAGTAGATGCCAGTGACTCCAAGAGGGAGTATTTATGCTCGATAGTGGGTTCATGCCTCTATTGAATCTAGGGAAGTGACAGAAATCTCTAAGGTTGTAGATGTGTTGTTGCTACTAGGGACAAAACAACAATCTCTTGTTCATGGAACAATTGTATTGTTTACTTTACACACATTGCTTAAAGAAGTTATCCATTGCTTGAAACTTAATACTGGAGGGGGTTCGGATGATAACCTGAAGGTGGATTACTAGTCATAGATGTATTTGGATGGCGATCTATGTATATTGTTGTAATGCCCAATCAAGTCTCATAGGATCATGAATGTCTAGTATTGCATTGTTATGCCTTGCTCTGTCCTGTCAATTGCCCCACTGTAATTTGTTTACCCAGCATGTTATGTTATTTATCTTAAGGAGAACACCTCTAGTGAACTGTGGACCCGGGTCCAATCTTTACCATTGATACATCTTCCATTGTTACTATTTACTTTCTGCAAGCTACCATTACCTTCCACACCATACGTTTAATACTTTGTTTTTAGCAAACCGGTGAGATTGACAACCTCACTGTTCGTTGGGGCAACGTCTTGAGTTTGTGTTGTCCATGTTCCAAGTTGTTAGCAACACCTTGGCGTCGTTTCCTTCCTCCTACTGGTTTTATAACTTTGGTTTTATACTGAGGGAAGACTTACTGCTGTGCTCATCATACCTTCCTCTTGGGGTTTCCCAACGAAGCTCTACGATGATCTAAGCCGCATCAGCGGTCGACCAAGGGTTCCTAGCCCAGGCTGTGTCCCCCCAACTCAGCCACCAAGGGAAGAGCTTGAAACCTTTTCAACCAAGTCTTCCTTCTTACCAAAAACTAGAGTTTGACTTTTCAAACTAGGTATTGACTATTCAAACTAGGGTTTGACCCTTTACTAGTATTCGCCAAATTGGCCCTTTAGGGTTAGGTGCAGCTGGCCCCTAGGGCATGCCACTGTCCAAATGACCCCCTTCCGGGGTGGTGGAACCACTGGTGGTCCCCCTAGAACATTCTAGAAGTATCCGATCAAAACACCGAAACTTTTCTCGAACCCCAGAAAACCACTTTCCTTATATGAATTTTATTCTCCAGACCATTCCGGATCTCCTCGTGATGTACTGTATCCAATACAAGACTCTGAACAACATTTGGTCTCCAAATCACATTCCATATCTACTCAAATAACATCAAATCCTTAAGTGTGTCTCCCTACGGTTCATGAACTATGCAGACATGATCGAGACACCTCTCCAATCAATAACCAATAGAGGGATCTGGAAATCCATATGGCTCCCATATATTTCTATGATGACTTCATAATCTAATGAACCATTTACATACGAGGTCCGATCGATCGTCGATATATCCATACATAGTTCGATGATTCCCTTTGTCGTGTGATACTTTACTTCCGAGGTTCGATCGTCGATATCTCCATACATAGTTCAACCTCATTACTGATAAGTACTCTTTACTCGTTCCATGATATGACATTCCTTGTGACCTAGTCACATGCTTGCAAGCCAATTGGATGGCATTCCACCGAGAGGGCCCAGAGTATATCTATCCGTCATATGGATGGACAAATCCCACTCTTGATCCATGTGCTTCAACACATACTTTCAGAATACCTAATGCCACCTTTATAACCGCCTAGTTATAGAAGTGGTGTTTGATGTCATCAAATTACTCATTCGATGATGGTGATTAACATGATCTCATGGTCGAAGGATTAGGTTACTATGTATCTAAAAGCTTATAGCAAACAAACTCTAAATGACTTGATCTTATGCTATGCTAACTATGGGCATATGTCCATCACATCATTATCCTAATGATATGATCTTGTTATTAATAACATCCAATGTCTATGATCAGGAAACCATGATCATCTATTAATCAACAAGCTTGTTGAACAAGAGGCTTACTGGGGACTCTTTCATGTTTACAAAACACACAAGTATTAATGTTTCTGGTTAATACAATTATAGCATGGGATGTAAACATTTTTATAAACACAAAGATATAATAATAACCACTTTATTATTGCCTCTTGGTCATATCTCCAACAGTCTCCCACTTGCACTAGAGTCAATAATCTAGTTTGGAAAAACTTGTGCATTCAACACCAATGGCTTTCTGGTGTTGTATATATACACGATTGCAAGTGGTAAACTTAATCTTTGGATCTGACACTTTTAGGTCCGTATGTATTTGCATGTCTTTGCGTTTGTACGCATCACTCATTCTCCAATGAGATGGCATTATATAAATTTGGTCCTTTGGTGAGAACTTTAGTTCCTTGGGGTTAAACCATGTTGATACAATTATCGTACAATATATCTTAATAGTACTAGCCCTTTGTGAACCACACCTAGTTTGATAACAAACTACTTGAAAAATTCCCTATTTTGTTGCTACAATAATAGTCATATACTTAGCCGTTTGTTGTAGTACCTGTGACAATGTCTTAACTTTGGAACTCATCCAATTCTGTTATGGAACTTCCTTTCCATTACATTGTGCCACCAATAGTTTAAATTGAGATAAACTTAATTTGTATCTTGTGACAAAACTAGTATCAATGTAACACTTTACAATGAACTATCTATTTATTTGTCACCTCTACATAAATAACATATTCTTAGTTCTTCCAAACATCATAAGAATATCCTTACTATCGTCTAATTATTATCTTATGAATCATTCTGGTATACGCTCATAACATTTAGAGCATAAGACATATCTGTATGTGTACATATCACAGTATGATTGATCAAAATATTCTTGTGATTTCACTCACCAAGTGTCAAAACACTTAAATCTCATTTCACTTACTAAGTGTCAATACACTTGAATCTTGATTCAATCCTTCCTATGTGACAAGTATCTTTCTTATCGTTTCTATATTGAACTTATTAAATATCTCATCTATGTACATTTGGCACAACCATATCAGCGTCTCAATCTATCCATTTAGACATTGATAACTAATATTCAGGTTTTTCCTAAGTCTTTCATTAAAATGAAATTATTAACATGTGTCAATAAAAGATACATACTTTCCAATTAACAATATGTCTTTCACATAATGTATTAGAAATATATCTTAGCGCTCCCACTTAATTTCTTGCAAACCGCAAGCATCTTCATCGTCTCCGATGAAATTAAACCTTTTAACAGTTTTATGATGGTGAAGATTCCAACTCCGCGATGCTTACTTCAATCATTGAAGTTTGCATGCCCTGTTAGCATCCTTTGAATTAACAAAACCCATTGGATCGTGTCATGTACATGTCCTAGGTAACCATTCTATTAAAAGAACTTGTTTTGTTTGTTCAACTACCATATACCAAATTATATGTAGTGGTTGCTACATTAATCCGTCCAAACTAAATATCGCTATGAAAGATCAAATCTTGTCATAGTCAACTCCTTGAACATTGTCGTAAACTCTTTCCCGACATGTCAACTATTTCATAGATGTGAAACATCCATGTCTATTTATTTATAGATCCAAATACGACTATAAGGTCTTACACCTTTCCATAGGGTCTTCCAAGTTCAAGAAACTTGATTTCTCGTGTATGGAACTATCACGGATCTTATGGATTCAAGCCATCTAACGGAGTAAGGGCCCATCATCGCTTCTTTGCATATATTTAGTTCATCATTGTCAAACAACAATGATTTACTCTCAAATCCTAGTATTTGATTGTTTTACCTGACCTACTTGGTTCAATAGTAACTTAGACCTTCGTGACCACAACCTTTGAGGCACGTGAGACATGAGCATTGTTGCTGCCTCTAGGAAACTTTCTGCCGCTGCGCAACTCATCACATATTAGCTAAAGTTCAATAACCTTATCAAAGTTCGATCATCCTCCCACTTAACTTTTCACGAAAAATTCCTTCTCAAGAAACTTGACGTTCTAAGCGACAAACACTTTTGTCTTTGGTGTTATGGAGGAACACCCGACGGTTATTAGAAATAACATACAAAGACATGCGCATTCGACTTTGGTTATAAACATTTTACTTATGCCTAGCATACTAATGTTTAAGAAAGGACAACTTGGGTTTTATCCCAAACCATAACTTATATGGTGTCATTTTAAAGGATCACGATGGTGCTCTTTTCAGTGTAAAAGCGGTAGTCACTAAAGCTTTAATCTTTAAAATACAATGGCAGTTTTATAACCAACACCTTTGATTTCACCATGTCAAACAAGGTTTAATTACATATCTTGAACACTCCATACTCATATGGTGTTTCGGAAATGTAAATCCATGGAACAATTCCTCAAATCTTAGGTGTTATGCTAAACTTGTAACTCAAATATCTTCCTTTATGATCCAATCATAAACTCCTTATTCTCTTGTTACAATGATTTTCCACTTCATCTTGAAAGTCTTTGAACACTTTTCAAATATTTCACACTTCTTCCTCGTTAAGTAAATATACACATATATTCACCTAAATTTCTAGAGAAAGCATATGAAGTTGAAATCCATCGCTCACGACTACACATAATGGACTACATACATCAATATGTACAAATTCCAATAAGTTAGTCGTTCATTCTTCTTCGGCCTTTGAACGAAGTTTCAATTATCTCCAGGAAAGTCTCACAAGCGTCACTTGATCAAAATCAAAAGACTCCAAAATTCCATCAGCATGAATTTTCTTCATGTTTTCTTTCCAATATAATTTAAACGACAATGTCACTTCTTAAGTGATATTTTAATCATTTGTGTTTCAAAATTTTTAGCATTAGTTTCATGGACGTGATTTCGTCAACCAGACTTGTAAATCATCCATCTTATATGAAACATGATACTTATTTGAACAACCTTTTGTTCTCATAATACCTGATCGAAATAACAATTATTAAAACAAATCTTGAAGGTAATCTTTGATGTCAACGAGAAACACAACAACACCTTGTTTGTTTTCGATGAACATCATCACATATTATCTTGCTGGTTACTTAGGCCATTGTAATTCATGAATTGTGTTGTCATGTATGACATTTCACACCAATTCAGTATCCAATACCTAAGAACCACATTGTTTAACAAGCAAAGAATACAGCCATAACATGTATATCATCTATATATCCAAGATGGACAATTATAGTCTTTTATCTTTCCGCCAAATATTTCAAAGATTCTCTTTCAGCATTTCCTTTCCCTTTTAAAAGAACCTATCAACATGTAGCATCCCAGTTGTCTAACACCTGTAATGCTACTTGTTCTAGTAATAAAAGGGCCACTTCCTACATATAATTGTTGCATCATCATCATAACATGCTCATGTCATCATGTCACCTTGCATTTGAGCATCATATAAAACCCCTTCTTGTTTGGTTCTTATCTCATGTGCATTATTAATTGTAGTTGCCTCTTGATATATGATTAAATGCCCAAGTTGTTTTGGGGGCATATCTATTATACTCCACCACCTTTTTCTTCACCACCTTATAATTCCACCATCCAACTTAATAGGAGCTAGCATTTTATTGAGTTTACCTCTAGCTCATGTGGGTTGGGTGGACTCCACCATAATCTTATGCTTGGCCTTTGCCCACCTTTTGGGGATGCAAGGAATAATGCCACATAAATTAATGTTTTTTTCACAATATAACTACATGGCAATTATTGTTTGCATGGGCCATGCAAGTGCCACCTTTTTCTTGACTTTGGAATGTTTTTTTTTGGCTTTGCTTGCATGGATCACCTCTCCTTTGTTTAATCTTGTTTGGGCTTGTAGAATTCTTCACCACACCATCTACCTCTCTATCCCCCTATAGCTAAAACCCTAATCACCATGCTCCATGCATATACATGTGATCATGTGTGAGCATAAGCCTAAACCCCATCCTTCTCCCTACCTCTTTTCTTTTGATCTTGCTTGGTCTTTAATTGGAGCATGCATGATTCAAAGAAAACCTTTGTCCTCATCTCTCTCTCTCTCTCTCTAAAACCCTAATCTACCATACCCCCCTCTAAGCAAAACCCTAAACCACCACACCCCCCCTCTCTCTAAACCCTAAGTAACCTTCCTCCTCTCTCCTCTCCCTAACCGAGCCATGCCCCCTCTTTCTCCTACCCTAGCTCCAACCCTACCCTAGCCCGAGCCTCCTCTCTCTCTGCATGGTGTGCCCCACCCGAACCTGGCCTGCCCTGCCCCACCTGGAAGCCTCCCCTACCTGCCCCTGCCCTGCCCTGGCCGAACCGAGCACGTGAGGAGGTGGAGAAAAGGTGGCCGAGGCCACCTTTATCCCCAGCTGCTCCCACACCGCAACCACGGCACCCCCTCCCCCTCTGGCCTTATCTACCCCCCCTTTCTCAACCTCCCCTGCACCCCAGATCCAGCCCAGAGGCCTCGCCTCCCCTCTTCCCTCACCCTCGCCACCGTCTACCCCTGAGCGCCGGCCACCGTCGGTTTCCGTTCGTCGTCATCGATCTAGGAGGCGCAGGCGGGAGAGAGCGTGTCGGCGTGGTCGCGTAGGACCTCTGCGTCGCCCCCGTACCCAGCCGCGAGGAGGAGACGCCCCCAGTAGCCCTGCACGTCGACGTCGCCGCGGAACCCTAGCACCGGCCACCGTCTGCCTCGTCGCCGATCAAGCGCACCCCTGCCCGAACCATCTGCACCGGCACACTCGCGGTGAGCACCCCTGCCTCCCAGACAACCTCCCCCCAACCCTCGTTTCCTGTGTGCGCCACGCCACCGGACGAGCACCCTCGGTGCACGGCGTGTCCATCGTCGTTGTCCCGTTACCGCGGCGCGCATCAGCTTAGCTAACCACGCCCCCCTTTTCCACCAGCAACCCGCAGCCGCCGCAGCGGTAGCCGCCTCCGCTAGCGCGCCAGAGGGCGCGGGTTCGATCCCCCACCTCGCCTCTCTGTCGCTCGCGGCGAATAGGAAGAAAAACAGTGCGCGCGTGGTCGTTTTGCACTTACCCCCTCACGTTTTGTCGCGTCAACCCGCGGTCCCTCGGAGCCCCACCTTTCTGTGCCCCATGGCGTTTTGCAAAAAGGCTCTCCGAGTATTTAAGTCTCAACCCGTGGTCCCTATCCACCCGTCTGGCAGCCGCTGCCGTGTTCCACTGGCACGTGGACCCGTGGACCCCTGGCCCCACCGTCAGCCTCAGTGGCTGGCAGCAGCCGCGGTGACTACCGGTTCTCTGCGCGCGTGGGCCGTGCCAGCTCAGGCCCCACCTGTAAGCGTCTGGGGTTAAACCAGACTGGGTATAAAAAGTTTCCTGAGTCTGTTTTAATTCAAATCTTTTCCTAATCATTTTTTTTCCAATTCAAATATGAATCTGATTTAGAATAACTTTTCAAATATTAATTCAAATAAGACAAATGATATATGTTTTTGAATCAGAAAAATGTAAGGATTTCAAATATGCCATTCAAATTGCCTTTTGCACATTTAAAATTCCAAGTTGATTTAAATTACCACAAATGCCACTAGAACTTAAATAATTAATAACTATTGTTTTATAATTCCAAATTTAACAAATGATATGTCTAAAATGATCAGCTCGACGAGACCTTTCTGTTTATGCTATCCTTGACTTTAATTGCAGCATGCATCCTATAAAAATATAGTGTACAGCAACTGTTATGGCAACAAATGTGAACCAAAACCCCATTAAAATGTTATTTCTTGTCTCCACACCTCAACCATGCTATGCTACATTAAGCCATGCAAATTGTGCATCATTCATCATGGCATGATTGTTTGCTTGACGCATCTTATTCCTATGCTTGTGCTCTATATTCATGTTGGCCCTTGTTTGTTTGGTTTTTCTCGGATAGACTCTGAGCAGGGAGCATATCAAGAGAACCAGGAGCACTACCCAGATCCGTATCTCGCTTCAACTGAGTTGCCAGGCAAGCACTTCCACATGCATGCATACATATAGTACCTATTGCCTCTATCTTATTCTTGCATCATTGAGTCGCGATTGCATTAAATTGAATCCCAAGTATGCATAGCCTTTACTTTTAAACCCCACCGAGCTTGTTCCTCCATCCCATGAGCCATTACTACATGAGTTGATTGAGCCATGCGAGTCGTAGAACAGCATGTGTAGGGTTTGTGAGTGTCTGATGGATAACGAGGTACCTAAACAACTTAACCTGAGTAGTAATGGCATAACTAATGAAAGTGGCATCGGTGAGCAACATCTGCTATTTGGTTTTTCCTGCTCACTTGTGTCCCGTAAGACCCCGAGTACTTGAAACCTGTTCCTTGCTTTATCGCGCTATCCACATCCGGGAGGTATATGGGACCCCCCTGAGCCAGAGCTTCATTCAGTCTTATTTCTTGGGGCCACAAACTAGTTTGAGGTTTTGTTTACTATCCTGTACTTATGCCATGCTTTACTACTGTATTTACAATTGTGCGACGGATAGCACCTGTACCGTTTAGGATCGGGACACGATTCCGCGGTGTCGACAAGCCCAGTTTTGGGTTCCCAGTCGTTCACTGCCGTCTACCCAAACCTTGAGTCCGTCTCGGAGCTCGCTTACTTTGTTGCGGGTCTACTCAATGGGGTGGCCCCCTGAAATATTTCTGAATCCTGTGATTGCTTTGTCGTGAAGGCCTCGTTGGGTTTTGATTTGGTTTTTCCGAGGTTGATCGAGTGTGTGTTGCTATTGGTGCACCCCGGCCGGGTAAAACTTTCTGAAAGCCGTGTCCGCGGTTATGGACGACTTGGAGCACAGTTTCTCGATCATAGACAAGTATAACTAAAGTACCGCTTTAATCTGACTAAGTAATTGACTAGTAAATAGTGCAATACTCATGGAATGGTTAATAAAATTGCCAACGGATGGGGGGGGGGGTTGTTCGTCCGCTTCCTCGTTGGTAAGCGAGGAGGAGGATGGATCTGTGGAATTACTGTTATAACTGTTGTCCTTAATTCACGGACATCCGTCTATCATTGGTTAGGCGGATGGTTAGCGTTTATCTGTAGAACCGTTAGGGTTTATTTTCGCTGCAATTGCGTCACCCTAGGTTGTGTCCCCTTTAGAGGCATTAAGACTTGCTGAGTACCCTTAGGGTCTCACACGATAAATTATTGGTTCAGATGAACAGGTACCCTCGCAGGACGGATACTGGTGGAAGAGGCTGATGATGTGGGCAACGATCGTTCGGTGTAGAGATTCCGGGCACGGGGATCCGTGAGATCTGTGGGCGGGATGTGCTTATTTCTATGGCATCTTATGCCGATTTGCTTCTTATCCGTACTCGGACTTTGTTTTGCCGCTTCCGCCTGATACTCTGATGTGTGTTGTATGAGGAATTATCCTAAAATATTATATCTATCTAGGTCATTTGAATCTTGCCGTATGGCATTGCTATATTTCCTTTCTTTTTAGATGGTGTGGCTCTGATGTACTCTTGTATGGCGGCTTGCATACATACTCACTTGTGTATGTAGTTGATCCCTTCGCCTGCCGATTACGCCGCCCGTACAGGTCCCGATGAGATGGAAGTGGTTGGGACGGCCGAAAGGTCTACCCGTGAGTGGCTTTTAGGGCCCCACCGTACTATTTCAACCACTACCGCTCATCCAGGCTTGTATCTAGGAGCGTAATTCACCGAGGTAGTTACAATTGGTATCAGAGCCATCCCGACCTTCAGGGTCTCAGCCAAACGGTCGTTGTCAGTCTAGCAAATATTTTTGGTAGTTATGTATACTAGGGAAAAACAAAACGCGAGAGTAGGACTGCTTCCACTTTTCTTCTTACCCACCCACCCACCCTTTTCTGGTAAGGAAGTGTAACGTTTTCAATCCTCTTCTTAAAAGTTCAAACTAGGATTCACGTGTTCGGGGTTTCCGTAGTACCATAGGTTGTGTATGCGTGTGTGTGTGTGTAATCTTTGTCTACCTGTTGCATCCAAGTTGTTATCTAATCAGCTTTTGGTTATCAACTGTTGGTACATTCCATACCGACAACGTTTTGCAAACCGACGCAATCTGTCTTACTCTTTGTATCCGACGCTATCTTGTTTGGGGTGTTCGTTTCCGTAGTTACCAATCTTTAGGTTCGTCGTGAGAAGAAGGGGTTAGGATATGTGTTCCACTTGTTCATGTGCGGAGTAATGATTTGAGTGCGGGATGGAGTCGCGACCATACCACTACTTTTATCATTCGCTTTTGTATATTGAATCGGTAGAGTCACTAATCTTGATTCGTTAAGTAATTTTGCACATCTATTGGTATTTTAATGCCGAAATTTGTGGAAAATTTTTCTTTGATATAATTGTGTACCACACTCCTTTTCAGTCATGTGCGATATGCGTAATATCTTCTAGGTGCTTTGTACTTTGTTGATATTTTAATATCATCTCAGTAAATTGTATCCTTTAATCTTGGTTAATTCCATCTTGGTACTATTTTGGATTATTATCATTCTCCATTATAGTACTGACTTGTGTTTTATATCAATCTCAGGATGGCTCCACCACGCCGTTCAGATGAGGATATACCACCAGAACTTGGGGCCGCATTGTCAAACATAGCCAATGCCTTGGCAGCAATGCAGCAGAACCAGCAGCGCTTGGAAGAAAGCGTCAGAAGGAATGAGTTTGCTCCACTCCCTCCACCTCCCGAGCGAGGAGACATCAAGAGCTTCCTGAAATTCAACCCTCGTCAGTTTGATGTTTCCGATCGCCCACTGGACGCGGATGATTGGCTGCGTGAGATGTCAAGGTTGCTCGAGACTGCTGATGTTCCGGAGCAGGAGTGGGTCAAGTGTGCTACTCACCTTCTGAAGGGAGATGCAGCTCTTTGGTGGGAAAATTACTTGAAGGCAAGCTGCACTGGTTTCCAACAAACTTGGGAAAGGTTCACTGGAGCGTTCAAAGAGCAGTTTCTCTCAGAGATTGTAATGGAAAGGATGAAGGAAGCTTTTCTCAACCTGAAGCAAGGAAATGATAACGTCAACACCTACATCAGGAACTTCATGAATCTATCTCGTTATGGTGGCGATGAGGTATCTGATGACAAGAATAAGCAGAAGAGGTTCAGGCAAGGGCTCAATGCATCGATCAAGTATGCGATTACTCATGCAAGGCCGGCATCTTTCCTGGAACTACAGCACACAGCTTTGCAAGAGGAGGCAAGTCGGCAAGTGTTTGAGGAGTCCAAGAAACATAACAGGGATGCATCAAGCTCTTCGGTTATGGCAACTCCTTCTAAGCGGCGTGTCTGGGTTCCTAACACCCCACCGTCGCTCCCGGCTTCACCAAGACCTTCAAGCTACACGTCAAGGCCACTAAACTCCATCACTGCTGCTCCCAGGGGCTACACCCACAACTACCCTGGAGCGCCTGGCGGAGTCCCTGGCTACGCTGCTCCACGTCCACCTGGTGCCTGCTTCACGTGTGGAGATCCTGGACATCCCCACTGGAACTGTCCGTTGAAGAACAAAGCTCTTCCTCCACCCCCGCCAAGATCTGCAGCAAGCTCTCCTATGGTTCGTGCACCACCACCTCGGGCTCTCAACATCAACACCAAGCCCGGGTCTACGGTTGCCCGTGCCAATTGTGTCAACGCCGCTCAAGCTGAGCAAGCACCGGGAGTCGTGATGGGTATGCTTTCCGTTAACTCAGTCCCTGCACGAGTTCTGTTCGATTCTGGTGCATCACATTCATTTGTTTCTCACAAGTTTGCAAATGAAAATGAGTTTGTTATGGTTCCTCTACTCAAGCGGTTAATGGTCCTTTCTCCGGGAGCAAACATGAGGGCTGAGCATATCAGCCATGGCAATCAAATTGAGATTGGTGGCTCTTCGTTCTCGGCTTCTTTAATTGTTCTGGGCAATTCTGACATTGACGTCATCTTGGGCATGGATTGGTTGACGGCAAATGCAGCTGTGATTGATTGTGCGGAATGCTCAGTTTCTCTGAAGATTCCTGAAGGTCATATAGTCTTTTCTCCAAGTCTGACTCCTGCTGTCCAGCTCTTCTCTTTGGCGGCCCTGAATGATGATGCTATGGAAGCTATTCAGAGTGTACCGGTGGTCTGTGAGTTCCCAGATGTCTTTCCTGAAGAGTTGCCGGGTATGCCCCCGGATCGTGAGGTTGAGTTTGTAATTGAGCTTGAACCTGGAATGGCTCCTATCTCCAAGCGGCCTTATAAAATGGGTCCTTCTGAGTTGGCTGAACTCAAACGTCAGCTTGATGAACAAGAGAAGTTGGGTTTCATTCAACACAGTACTTCTTCTTGGGGTAGCCCAACAATCTTTGTGAAGAAGCGTGACAGGACTGATAGACTTTGTGTTGACTATCGGGCTCTCAATGCTAAAACAATCAAGAAAAAATATCCCCTTCCGCGGATTAATGATCTATTCGATCAGCTAGCTGGAGCTGTGGTATTCTCTAAGCTGGATTTGAGGAGTGGTTATCACCAAATCAAGATTCGCAAGGAAGATGTGCCCAAAACAGCTTTCACCACCCGCTATGGCCTGTATGAGTACACGGTCATGTCTTTCGGTCTCACCAACGCACCTGCTACCTTCTCGAGGCTGATGAACTCGGTTTTCATTGATAAGTTCATTGTGGTCTATCTGGATGACATTCTGGTCTATTCTAAGTCCAAGGAAGAGCATGAAGAACACCCGCGGTGTGTCTTAAACAAGCTTCATGAGAACCGCTTGTATGCAAAGTTCTCAAAGTGTGAGTTTTGGCTGCCTGAAGTAACCTATCTTGGTCATGTCATCTCTGCCAAGGGCATTGCAGTCAACCCGGAAACTGTGAAGACAATTGTTGAATGGCTTCCTCCTGTTAATGTCAAAGAAGTGCGGAGTTTTCTTGGTTTGGCTAGTTATTGCCGTCGCTTCGTTCAGAACTTTTCGAAGATAGCGAAGCCTCTTACCGATCTCCTCAAGAAAGGCAAGAAATACCTGTGGACTCCTGCGTGTCAAGCAAGTTTTGATACACTCAAAGAGAAGCTCACTTCCACGCCAGTCTTGGTTCCTCCGGATACATCTAAGCCTTTCCAGATATTCTGCGACGCCTCTTTGCAAGGATTGGGTGCGGTCCTTATGCAAGAGAAACAAGTGGTTGCTTATGCCTCTCGACAGTTGAAGACGCATGAGATCAACTATCCCACACATGACCTCGAGCTAGCAGCAGTTGTCTTTGCTTTGAAGCTATGGAGGCACTACTTGCTTGGCAACCGATGTGAGATCTTTTCTGACCACAAGAGTTTGAAGTATATCTTCACTCAGCCGGATCTTAACCTTCGACAGAGGAGATGGATCGAAGCAATCAATGACTTTGATGTGACCATCAACTACACCCCGGGCAAAGCTAATGTCATGGCCGATGCTCTCAGCCGCAAAGCTTATGTTAACAACCTCATGATGGAAGAACAACAACCTCTCTTGTGCGAGGAATTCCGTCAGCTCAACCTTGAAGTTGTGGAACAAGGGCATCTCCTGAACCTTCTGGCTACTCCTCTCTTGGAAGAAAAGATTCGCTCTCGTCAGCTTGGTGATCCGCACACCAGAAAGCTCATCTCTAAACTTGGGCTTCCGAAGTATGAGTCCTTCCACGTTGATGATCAAGGCACGCGTTTCTTTGAACACCGGATGTTTGTTCCAAACTACCCGGGTTTGAGAGAGCAAGTTCTCAAGGAGGCACATGATTCGGTTCTTTCTATCCATCCTGGCAGCACAAAGATGTACATGGACTTGAAAACACAATACTGGTGGCCTGGGTTGAAACGGTATTGTGCAAAGTATGTCTCAGAATGTGATGTCTGCCACAGAGTGAAGGCTGTCCATCAGAAACCATTCGGTCTTCTACAGCCATTGAAACCTCCGGAATGGAAATGGGAGAAAGTAGAGATGGACTTCATCACTGGGTTTCCTAGGTCGCAGAAGGGCAACAATGCAATCTTTGTTGTCATCGACAGGCTTTCTAAAGTGGCTCATTTCTTCCCCGTCAAGGAAACAATATCTGGAATTCAGTTGGCTGAGCTCTATATCAACAAAATTGTCTCTCTGTATGGGGTTCCGCTGGAAATCAGTTCAGACCGTGGAAGCATCTTCACTTCAAAGTTCTGGGAAAGTTTCCAAAATGCTTTGGGAACCAAGTTGAACTTCAGCACTGCTTACCACCCTCAGTCGCAAGGACAAGTGGAAAGGATCAATCAGATTCTGGAGGATATGCTTCGGGCTTGCGTCATCTTGTTTGGCATGAAGTGGGAGGAATGCCTTCCATATGCTGAATTCTCTTACAACAACAGCTTCTAGAAGAGTCTGAAGATGGCACCATTTGAGGCTCTCTATGGTCGCAAGTGTAGAACTCCGATTGGTTGGTCAGGTGCAGGCGAAAGAATCTGGTTTGGCCCTGACATTGTAACCCAAGCAGAGGAGAAGGTGCATATCATTCTTGAGAACCTGAAGATTGCTCAAAGTCGTCAGAAGAGCAACTATGACAGGAAGCACACGGACATGGTGTATGCCCCTGGTGATCTCGTGTACCTTCGTGTCACTCCCATGAGAGGAACACACCGCTTCGGTATCAAAGGAAAGTTGGCTCCTAGATACATCGGTCCATTCAAGATTCGTGGTAGAAGAGGAGAAGTCGCTTATGCACTTGAGCTTCCGGAAAAACTCAAAGTCCATGATGTTTTCCACATCTCTCAGCTCAAGAAGTGCTTCAAAGATCCCGGCAGGACCGTGGATCATGAGCTAATCGATCTCCAAGAAGACCTGTCTTATCAAGAACACCCCACAAAAATCCTTGAGACCGCAGAAAGAAGGACTCGCAACAAGTCCATCAAGTTATGCAAGGTGCAGTGGTCACACCATTCTGTTGATGAAGCAACTTGGGAGCGTGAAGATGAACTCCGTGTTAACTATCCTACCCTCTTTGTGTCTTCTTCTTCTTCCTAGAATCTCGGGGCGAGATTCCTGTTTAGTGGGGGAGAGTTGTAGCATCCCAGTTGTCTAACACCTATAATGCTACTTGTTCTAGTAATAAAAGGGCCACTTCCTACATATAATTGTTGCATCATCATCATAACATGCTCATGTCATCATGTCACCTTGCATTTGAGCATCATATAAAACCCCTTCTTGTTTGGTTCTTATCTCATGTGCATTATTAATTGTAGTTGCCTCTTGATATATGATTAAATGCCCAAGTTGTTTTGGGGGCATATCTATTATACTCCACCACCTTTTTCTTCACCACCTTATAATTCCACCATCCAACTTAATAGGAGCTAACATTTTATTGAGTTTACCTCTAGCTCATGTGGGTTGGGTGGACTCCACCATAATCTTATGCTTGGCCTTTGCCCACCTTTTGGGGATGCAAGGAATAATGCCACATAAATTAATGTTGTTTTCACAATATAACTACATGGCAATTATTGTTTGCATGGGCCATGCAAGTGCCACCTTTTTCTTGACTTTGGAATGTTTTTTTTTGGCTTTGCTTGCATGGATCACCTCTCCTTTGTTTAATCTTGTTTGGGCTTGTAGAATTCTTCACCACACCATCTACCTCTCTATCCCCCTATAGCTAAAACCCTAATCACCATGCTCCATGCATATACATGTGATCATGTGTGAGCATAAGCCTAAACCCCCATCCTTCTCCCTACCTCTTTTCTTTTGATCTTGCTTGGTCTTTAATTGGAGCATGCATGATTCAAAGAAAACCTTTGTCCTCATCTCTCTCTCTCTCTCTCTCTCTCTCTCTCTCTCTCTCTCTCTCTCTCTCTCTCTCTCTCTCTCTCTCTCTCTCTCTCTCTCTCTCTCTCTCTCTCTCTCTCTAAAACCCTAATCTACCATACCCCCCCTCTAAGCAAAACCCTAAACCACCACACCCCCCTCTCTCTAAACCCTAAGTAACCTTCCTCCTCTCTCCTCTCCCTAACCGAGCCATGCCCCCTCTTTCTCCTACCCTAGCTCCAATCCTACCCTAGCCCGAGCCTCCTCTCTCTCTGCATGGTGTGCCCCACCCGAACCTGGCCTGCCCTGCCCCACCTGGAAGCCTCCCCTACCTGCCCCTGCCCTGCCCTGGCCGAACCGAGCACGTGAGGAGGTGGAGAAAAGGTGGCCGAGGCCACCTTTATCCCCAGCTGCTCCCACACGGCAACCACGGCACCCCCTCCCCCTCTGGCCTTATCTACCCCCCCTCTCTCAACCTCCCCTGCACCCCAGATCCATCCCAGAGGCCTCGCCTCCCCTCTTCCCTCACCCTCGCCACCGTCTACCCCTGAGCGCCGACCACCGTCGGTTTCCGTTCGTCATCATCGATCCAGGAGGCGCAGGCGGGAGAGAGCGTGTCGGCGTGGTTGCGTAGGACCTCTGCGTCGCCCCCGTACCCAGCCGCGAGGAGGAGACGCCCCCAGTAGCCCTGCACGTCGACGTCGCCGCGGAACCCTAGCACCGGCCACCGTCTGCCTCGTCGCCGATCAAGCGCACCCCTGCCCGAACCATCTGCACCGGCACACTCGCGGTGAGCACCCCTGCCTCCCAGACAACCTCCCCCAACCCTCGTTTCCTGTGTGCGCCACGCCACCGGACGAGCACCCTCGGTGCACGGCGTGTCCATCGTCGTTGTCCCGTTACCGCGGCGCGCATCAGCTTAGCTAACCACGCCCCGCTTTTCCACCAGCAACCCGCAGCCGCCGCAGTGGTAGCCGCCTCCGCTAGCGCGCCAGAGGGCGCGGGTTCGATCCCCCCACCTCGCCTCTCTGTCGCTCGCGGCGAATAGGAAGAAAAACAGTGCGCGCGTGGTCGTTTTGCACTTACCCCCTCGCGTTTTGTCGCGTCAACCCGCGGTCCCTCGGAGCCCCACCTGTCTGTGCCCCATGGCATTTTGCAAAAAGGCTCTCCGAGTATTTAAGTCTCAACCCGCGGTCCCTATCCACCCGTCTGGCAGCCGCTGCCGTGTTCCACTGGCACGTGGACCCGTGGACCCCTGGCCCCACCGTCAGCCTCAGTGGCTGGCAGCAGCCGCGGTGACTACCGGTTCTCTGCGCGCGTGGGCCGTGCCAGCTCAGGCCCCACCTGTAAGCGTCTGGGGTTAAACCAGACTGGGTATAAAAAGTTTCCTGAGTCTGTTTTAATTCAAATCTTTTCCTAATCATTTTTTTTTCCAATTCAAAAATGAATCTGATTTAGAATAACTTTTCAAATATTAATTCAAATAAGACAAATGATATATGTTTTTGAATCAGAAAAATGTAAGGATTTCAAATATGCCATTCAAATTGCCTTTTGCACATTTAAAATTCCAAGTTGATTTAAATTACCACAAATGCCACTAGAACTTAAATAATTAATAACTATTGTTTTATAATTCCAAATTTAACAAATGATATGTCTAAAATGATCAGCTCGACGAGACCTTTCTGTTTATGCTATCCTTGACTTTAATTGCAGCATGCATCCTATAAAAATATAGTGTACATCAACTGTTATGGCAACAAATGTGAACCAAAACCCCATTAAAATGTTATTTCTTGTCTCCACACCTCAACCATGCTATGCTACATTAAGCCATGCAAATTGTGCATCATTCATCATGGCATGATTGTTTGCTTGACGCATCTTATTCCTATGCTTGTGCTCTATATTCATGTTGGCCCTTGTTTGTTTGGTTTTTCTCGGATAGACTCTGAGCAGGGAGCATATCAAGAGAACCAGGAGCACTACCCAGATCCGTCTCTCGCTTCAACTGAGTTGCCAGGCAAGCACTTCCACATGCATGCATACATATAGTACCTATTGCCTCTATCTTATTCTTGCATCATTGAGTCGCGATTGCATTAAATTGAATCCCAAGTATGCATAGCCTTTACTTTTAAACCCCACCGAGCTTGTTCCTCCATCCCATGAGCCATTACTACAGGAGTTGATTGAGCCATGCGAGTCGTAGAACAGCATGTGTAGGGTTTATGAGTGTCTGATGGATAACGAGGTAGCTAAACAACTTAACCTGAGTAGTAATGGGATAACTAATGAAAGTGGCATCGGTGAGCAACATCTGCTATTTGGTTTTTCCTGCTCACTTGTGTCCCGTAAGACCCCGAGTACTTGAAACATGTTCCTTGCTTTATCGCGCTATCCACATCCGGGAGGTATATGGGACCCCCCTGAGCCAGAGCTTCATTCAGTCTTATTTCTTGGGGCCACAAACTAGTTTGAGGTTTTGTTTACTATCATGTACTTATGCCATGCTTTACTACTGTATTTACAATTGTGCGACAGATAGCACCTGTACTGTTTAGGATCGGGACACGATTCCGCGGTGTCGACAAGCCCAGTTTTGGGTTCCCAGTCGTTCACAGCCGTCTACCCAAACCTTGAGTCCGTCTCGGAGCTCGCTTACTTTGTTGCGGGTCTACTCAATGGGGTGGCCCCCTGAAATATTTCCGAATCCTGTGATTGCTTTGTCGTGAAGGCCTCGTTGGGTTTTGATTTGGTTTTTCCGAGGTTGATCGAGTGTGTGTTGCTATTGGTGCACCCCGGCCGGGTAAAACTTTCTGAAAGCCGTGTCCGCGGTTATGGACGACTTGGAGCACAGTTTCTCGATCATAGACAAGTATAACTAAAGTACCGCTTTAATCTGACTAAGTAATTGACTAGTAAATAGTGCAATACTCATGGAATGGTTAATAAAATTGCCAACGGATGGGGGGGGGGGTTGTTCGTCCGCTTCCTCGTTGGTAAGCGAGGAGGAGGATGGATCTGTGGAATTACTGTTATAACTGTTGTCCTTAATTCACGGACATCCGTCTATCATTGGTTAGGCGGATGGTTAGCGTTTATCTGTAGAACCGTTAGGGTTTATTTTTGCTGCAATTGCGTCACCCCAGGTTGTGTCCCCTTTAGAGGCATTAAGACTTGCTGAGTACCCTTAGGGTCTCACACGATAAATTATTGGTTCAGATGAACAGGTACCCTCGCAGGACGGATACTGGGTGGAAGAGGCTGATGATGTGGGCAACGATCGTTCGGTGTAGAGATTCCGGGCACGGGGATCCGTGAGATCTGTGGGCGGGATGTGCTTATTTCTATGGCATCTTATGCCGATTTTCTTCTTATCCGTACTCGGACTTTGTTTTGCCGCTTCCGCCTGATACTCTGATGTGTGTTGTATGAGGAATTATCCTAAAATATTATATCTATCTAGGTCATTTGAATCTTGCCGTATGGCGTTGCTATATTTCCTTTCTTTTTAGATGGTGTGGCTCTGATGTACTCTTGTATGGCGGCTTGCATACATACTCACTTGTGTATGTAGTTGATCCCTTCGCCTGCCGATTACGCCGCCCGTACAGGTCCCGATGAGATGGAAGTGGTTGGGACGGCCGAAAGGTCTACCCGTGAGTGGCTTTTAGGGCCCCACCGTACTATTTCAACCACTACCGCTCATCCAGGCTTGTATCTAGGAGCGTAATTCACCGAGGTAGTTAAAGATTCTCTTTCAGCATTTCCTTTCCCTTTTAAAAGAACCTATCAACATCAACAGCGTCATCATACACATGACACATAGTCCAAAGTGTGTATAATCAAATACTAATACCTTTGGACTTGCACTTTGAAGTAGATCACCATCATCAAATGTTTAGCATTCTTTCAAAATCCATTCTTTAGTAATCTTTTAGTGTAGTAAACATCTTACCTACATCTTCTATTCATCCTTATCATGACAACTTTCATGATCAAGATACCATAGCTTATAAAGGTGAATCGTGTGTGTAAAGTTGCTTTCGAAAACCTTTTGGAGGATTAGGATGTCTAGCATCTCTAACCTTCACAAATTCTCATCAAATATGAGAACATAATTTTTTCCAAATTATATTCTATCATGTTGCAACCAAAACAATGTTTTAGATATTGCAATATCTTCCACACATGATGGTTTCTGAAACAATTCTTTCAACTCCTAGATAACCTTGATATTAAAATAATCTTTTGAATATCAAGAATCATGGAGGCAAACATGATACTTTAGATACTAACACTAGAATTTTTACTCTTGTTTTAATACTAATTATTAAACTTCACGGAGTAACCGGAGTTTGCTGAAAATTTGCAATAGGACTTTTAAACTTTAGATTGACACCCAAAACAATACGATACCAGTTTGTAAAGAAACTATCTAGAATTCTATAGTTCTATTATCTCAATTATAACTAAGCGTAAGGTGGTGAACGGATGCCAATGACTACAACAATTATGCAAATTCACTTTGATTTAATTTATGATAAATTGTGTTCAACACTAATCATATTACTTTTGAACTCCCACTCAAAAAAACATCCCTCGAGTTGTTTTGGTGATTACATGAACCAAATCCACTACATCAAGTCCGATCATCACGAGAGATGATGTAGCTTCAAAGGTGAACAACCAACATGTTCATCATATCATCCATATGACTCATGCTTTACCTTTCGGTATTCCGTGTTCCGAGACCATGTATGTACATGCTAGGCTCGTCAATGTTAACCTTAGTATCCACATGTGCAAATCTAGCCTGCACCCGTTGTATGCACACATAGAATCTATCACACCCGATCATCACGTGATGCTTCGGAACGACGAGTCTTAGCAATGGTGCTTACTAAGGATGAACACTTTATTACTTAATATTTAGTGAGAGGGATCGTCTTATAATCCTACCATCGCGATCTAAGCAATACAAGATCCATAAAAGGATTAACATCACATGCAATTCATAATATGTGATATGATATGGCCTTTCTTATTGTGCCTTTGATCTCCATTTCCAAAGCATGAACATGATTTTCATCATCACCAGCGTGGCGTCAATATCAATGGCGCCTCTTCATGGTTGTCCATCACCAACAACAACTATTACAACTACTTGGAATAAATAGATTACATGATGAATAGACACACACGTCTTAATGAATTTAAAGAAAACCATAAGGCTCCTGCCGGTTGCCAACTTACAATAAAGATCATTGCATACATCAAAAATAATCACAATTACATTATGGCCATATCACATCACAACACATGCCCTGAAAAAAAGTTAGACACCTCTAATTTTCTTTGCATGTTTTACATGGCTTGGGGAACCATTCTTACCTACGAACAATAACAACAATGCTGATACAAGTATTGACAAGTTCCCGTTGTAAATTGAATCTTAACTATGGTGGGACAGACAAACACCCGCAAAGAAACTTGTACAATACAAGTTGCACGTTGAGCATGGAGCAAGTCTCATGTGCGATGACATGTAAGGTTAGCCCGGGCCGCTTCATCCCACCATACCGCAAAATGAAAAGTACATGAAAAGCAAGAGAAAACAAAAGCATCAACGCCCACAAAACCATTATGTTCTACTCGTGCAACAGATCTATGCATAGAGTCGGCTCTGATACCACTGTAGGATTCGTTGCATGGAAAACAAAAAAATTCTATTGCGTGAACACACAAAACCAAGATCTAATCTATAGCAAAGCCAAGATCTAATCTACGAGATTGGTGCAACGAGATTGTAGAGAACTAACCCTTGTAGATCCAAAGCGTTTAACGAGATTGGAATCTCATGGTTGATGTAGTCGATCACTTGCCGATATCAAGATCGTGTAGACGATCCTTCCGGCGCCGCGTTCTGACAGCGCTTCCACAGTCGATCACACGTACGATAGTCAATGAAGACCTTCCTCTCCCTTGTTCCAGCTGGGCAGCAGAGGTTATAAATCTCCTCGGAATCCCAGCAACACGACAGTGTGCTGGTGGTGGTGGAGGAGGAGAGATTTCCGCAGGGCTTCGCCTAAGCCGGAACAGGACGATGGAAGAGAGAGAATTGAGGGGGTGGCTAGGGTTAGGCGCCAATAGACAAGTGTGTGTGTGTGGGGGGGGGGTGCGCCCCCACCCCTCATTATATAGGTGGGGGGAGGCTGACCAAGGGTTCCCAGCCTAGGCCGTGTCCCCCCTCAACTCGTCCACCAAGGGAAGAGCTTGAAACCTTTTCCACCAAGTCTTCCTTCTTACCAAAAACTAGAGTTTGACTTTTCAAACTAGGATTTGACTATTCAAACTAGGGTTTGACCCTTTTACTAGTCTTGGCCGAATTGTCCCTTTAGGGTTTGGTGCGGCTTGCCCCTTCTGGGGTGGTGGAACCACTGGTGGTCCCTCTAGAACATTCTATAAGTATCCGGTTAAAACACCAAAACTTTTCCCGAACCCCGGAAAACCACTTTCCTTATATGAATTTTATTATACGAACCATTACGAATCTCCTTGTGATGTCCTGGGTTCAATCCAAGACTCCAAACAACATTCGGTCTCCAACTCACATTCCATATCTACTCAAACAACATTGAATCCTTAAGTGTGTCTCCCTATGGTTCGTGAACTATGCAGACATGACCGAGACACCTCTCCGATCAATAACCAATAGAGGGATCTGGAAATCCATATGGCTCCCACATATTTCTAGGATGACTTTGTGATAAAACGAACCATTTACATATGATATCGATTCCCTTTGTCGCGCGATACTTTACTTATCCGAGGTTCGATCATCCGTATCTCCATACCTAGTTCAACCTCATTAACGATAAGTACTCTTTACTCATTCCGTGATATGACATCCCTTGTGACCTAGTCACATGCTTGCAAGCCAATTGGATGACATTCCACCGAGAGGGCCTAGAGTATATCTATCCATCATATGGATGGACAAATCCCACTCTTGATCCATGCGCTTGAACACATACTTTCATAATACCTAATGCCACCTTTATAACCACCCAGTTATGGAAGTGGTGTTTGATGTCATCAAAGTACTCATTCGGTCATGGTGATTAACATGATCTCATAGTCGAAGGATTAGGTTACTATGTATCTGAAAGCTTATAGCAAACAAAATCTAATTGACTTGGTCTTATGCTATGCTAACTATGGGTATATGTCCATCACATCATTCTCCTAATGATATGATCTTGTTATTAATAACATCCAATGTCTATGATCAGGAAACCATGATCATCTATTAATCAACAAGCTAGTTTAACAAGAGGCTTACTAGGGACTCTTTTATATTTACAAAACACACAAGTATTAATGTTTCCGGTTAATACAATTATAGCATGGGATGTAAACATTTATCATAAACACGAAGATATAATAATAACCACTTTATTATTGCCTCTTGGGCATATCTCCGACAAGTATATGTCGGTTTGCACTTGAATCTTGACCGCCAAGCCAAACTTCTATCCGTCGGATGCTTCCTAGATTCCTTATATTGTATGGGCCTCATGGTCCATGTTTATAACGTGCCTAGGGTAACAAATCAGGAGAACCTGATAAGTCATACCCATGTCAGTAGCCCTCGAGACTCCATCTGAATCGTAAATTTGAGTTTGGTCTCAAAGACATTTTCAACTATGACCTAAAGATTCTTTCAGGCAAATGTTTGTGTTTGTAAGTATTTTGTAAAGGGGATTTTGGTATAACGAGTCTGGTGCATCCGACGGATCGGGAACCAGTTAATTTCTCTTGGGCAAAGACATCGTGAACCAACTTCAAGCTGAAGTCCCCGGACTCGAACTTGGTATATGCTGGCGTAATTCATCTCAGATCACAGAGGTCTTATCGAGTACTGAATTCTAGTGTTTTATTTTTGGGTACCCAACGTGTCCGTCAGGATTTTTCATCGTATCGTAGATACGAATAAAATACTAGCAGAGCGCATTCGTGTGCGGTTACCAGGCCTCATAGGACAGATCCTGGGGTCTTATCTTCATATCGTAAACTGTCGTGGTATTGCCGACGAGTACGCCATGGAGAGGTTCTCACAGTGCGTGTTTAGAGACGTGGGGTAAGGTAGACGGTTGACGGGTACGAGGTAACACAGCTTACCCAGGTTCAGATCCCACGACAGTGGCGGAATCCTACTCCTGCTATAAATCACTATAAGGGCAATATGCCGAGTTACAGGGATTGGTTCGCTGTGCGAGATGTATGCTAATCGCTACTCGATTGTCTGAAGTTGTTCCCTAAAGGCTCCCATAGGCCCGACTTATATAGTCGCCAGGTCCTAGGGTTACAGGGAAAAGTCCTAGCCGGACAGGTTACTGAGTTCTACACTGTCTATTACTAGTCTTGTGTATCTTGCACTCCAAGGCTCTGGGTACGCTGGTGAATCCACCGTAGCCTTCCTTTATCCGGCATGGGCCTCCCTTCTGGATCCATCTAACTGGGCCGCCCAGCAGGCCATAGGCCATGCTACCAACTATGGGCCACCCGGGTTAGCCAGATAAGAGACATGCTATAGGGATACCCATATAGCATATCCCAAATAGTAGCCCCCGGAGAACTCCGAGATCTTGCACCGTCTTGCCTCTTCACGTGGAATGCTCCGTCTAGATGGATGTCGGCAAATCGTCAAGAAACATCTTGTAGTCCTCCCAAAGAACCCTGCAAGGTTTTCTCTGTCTTCAACTTGTAAGCCGGAGAAATGTTGAATCTTCCATCGTACTCTTCTGTAGTCGGATTGGATCCGTACATTCCGGAATCTTCGATGTGACGGCTCATCTGCCTATGTCAGTTAGGACAACGTAGGCTTAGGTCAGCGACGCCTCGTAACTCACACATGCAGAGAATGCAATCATGTCCGATTTTCCCACGCGAGCAATGCGAACCGTTGGCGGCGACGGTTGGAGACATGGAGAAATGTCCGCCCACGTTCGTGAACACGTCGTCTACGCGGCAACCGTCCGATTAAGCTGCACGAATCTTGACGTCGAGGATGATAAATAGTAACCGTGGGGAAATTTCCACTTTTTACCTCATTCTTCTCGCTTCATCTTCTTCCTCTAGCCGCGTGTCTCCTCGAGCTCTCTGTGAGAACTCTTGAAAAAACCCTAGCTTTCATCTGCACCAGTCGCACCGAATCCTCACTCCATGGCCAGCAGAAGAACTTCTCCATCAATGGCGGCGTCGAGCGAAGCCTCGATGAAGCCGGCGAGCTCCATCGTTGTGGCCCCAGAGGGCCTGGTCATCCCCGCATCGGCGGTGATTGAGTCCACCGGCGACGACCATAATCTGGCGGCGCTGGAGCCGTTGGAGGAGGAACCAGACTCGCACAAGGGCGACTGGCGCAGCTCGGATATCACCGATCGTGACATCCAAGAGGTGATCGTCGATGGCTACCTACCCGCGAGGTGACACCTTCTCCCCAAGCCGGAGAAAAGGTGTACCTAAAAGCTCAACTGGTATGCGGCGTCTCCCTACCCATCTCCAATTTCTTCCTCTCCGTCTTGAACCACTATAGGGTCCAGCCCCAGAACCTTCCCCCAATAGCATCTTAGTGCTTAGCAACTACGCGGCACTTTGCGAGGGATACCTAGGGATAAGGCCTAGGTTAGACCTTTTCGTGTATTTCTTCACCGTCAAACGTGAAGCCGGACACAACAAGGAAGAGCTTAGGAACTGCTGCACCATAAGCTTCAAGATTCGACCTGGCCAGCTGTTCCTCGGCACCGTCGGCCACAAATCCTGCAAGAATTGGCAACATACGTACTTTTACGGCCCAGCCATTCCTCTGGTTGGCCGAGAAGTGACGTACCCAGACTTCGTGGACGGAGCCGCCGCTGAAGTTTCCACATGGAGATCCCAAGCCTACCTTCCCTTAGACCTCGACGCTTCTCGCGCTATAAGGCGGATCGAATGGTTTGTAGATATGGGTTTGACCGGCTTGGACCTAGCCATGTGCTGGTTCATCAGGCGAATCCAACCTCTGCAGCACCACGCGAAGTACATGCACGAGTATACCAGCGACAGAAGGGATAATCTCCGCATCTCCGTGGACAACTTCTCAAGCGACTCCGTCAAGCTCCGCCTCAAGGACATCGTCAAGGTGAAGGATAAGAAGCGTGGCTTCACCATCACCTACGACATGTTCATAGACGGCAAGTGCCCAAAGGTAGGTATTTATTTTCCGTGTATGACATATGCTCCAGTTTTTATGTCTTGCAAATACCATCTTATCTAACACGGTGATTTCTCACTTAACAGCTTAGCGATCTAGAGGAGGGCAACCTGGCTGCCCAAATCTACGATCCAAAGATGAAGGAAGTCACGGTCGTGTCCGACGACGAGGTCCCGTTGGTGCGAAAGCGGAAGAGCTCCACCTCTGACGCTGCCGACAGAGGCAAGAAGAAGAAGACAGAGGGTGGAGCCTTCAAAAAGACTACCGCCGCCCTGGAGGCGGAGAAAAGAAAAGCCATTGGGATCCCTTTTGCTAAAGCACCCCCACTTGTGTAAGCTTCTTTTCTTCCGACATTGTCTATTTATCTGTCTTGATCCTGTACTTATGCATTTTGCATGTCTCAGGAAGAAAGCCACGACCATCCTCAAGAAGACCTCCAAAACATCGGGGGCTTCTCAGAATATCAATGATATGCTGCATCGCGACGCCTCTCGCGCAATCGCCCCTGCCACTCCTGCCGTCAAGCCCTCGTCTTCCCCGACAAGCTCTCAGGCTAAGGATGCATCAGGCCCTTCCGCCATGGAAGTGGACTCTGGCGCCTCTAATGAGCTTGCTATTGTCGGCGAGCAGGCGACACAAGAGAGTACCGCCGATCAAATGGCTGAAGCTCTGGCTAAGGATGCCATCGGTGGCGGCAAGGCGGTGGTGGAAGCTGGTACTTCTGCCGAAGGCGGTGCCCTTGCTCCCCAGAAACCCTTTGAGTTCCCAAAGGTAGTCTACCCGGCGCTTACGCCGAGTAGCACATCTGTGGTTCCTGGAGCAGCGCCGACATCTCTGACGTGTGGTCTTGAGGAGCTCCTCCGACAAGCATACATCTTGCGAGGAAACAATATCTCCTTTGGCAAGCTGCTAGCCGAGAGCGCTACCAATCTCAAGATCATTGCACTGGTAAGTTTTATTTGCCTTTTTTGCATTTCATATGAGTATCCCACTGTATCCCCCGAGGATGTAGACGGAAAACCATAGGACTTTGCGTCTATATGCTCTAAGAGTGACTAAGCTAGAAAACTTCTCACTGTAACCCCCAAGCATTTCGATGGAATGGATTGTTCCGACTAGATGCTTTAAGAGTAGCATTCGCAGTGTTTATACATTTCAGTACTGTAGCCCCCAAGCTTCTAGTTGTAACTGAATAATTTCCGACTAGATTCTCAAAGAAAGCTAAGCATGTTGCTAAGTTAAAAAACTCTCGCTGTAGTCCCCGATCGTCTAGGTGGATGATTTCCGGCTAGATGATCCAAGCAGACTAAGCAACGTTTTAATTTTATCCTTTTTTCTATAGAACGAGAATGCTCGGAGGGGCATGGCCAATGATACGTAACAGAAGATGCGTGCAGATCTTGAAGCCGAAAAGGGTAAAACTGCCTTCTTGAAGGAACATATCATCAAAAACAAGAGTCTGTTTTATTTTTGCGCATTCCGTCTTGTTTTTGTGCCTTCATTCTCCGAGTACTCACTGTGTACTTTGCTTTCTACGACTTTGTAGAACATGTTGCCAAGGCCAAAGATATTTTCGAGCAGTCCAAGCACATCCAGCAGCTGGACAGCGAGAACAAGATCCTTAAGGAGGAGAGGAAAGACATGCTGAAAATGCATGAGGATTCCATGAAGGCCCTGCAGGACTCCGCCACCGCGGAAATCAATCGCTTGAAGGAGGAGCTTGCGATCTTAAAAGATCAGAAGCAAGATGCCGATGAGCAAAATCAACTCCATGGCGAGGCGTATAAGCTCCTCCAACAAGAGAAAGAATCCTTGGCGGATATCCTCTGGCAAGTTGAAGCCAGCATCTTCAGTAAGCTTTCTCCGTCTTGGATTTTCTGTAGTCTGGATACTTTGAATTGTTTGAACTCATGCACTCTTTGTCGGAATTTTCAGCTCCTCTGGGTTTGACCCGTTCACCTCCTCCGGCCAAGGAATGCATGGTTCTTGCTGGCAACTTTATCAACACTGCCATCACGCAAGCCAAGGAGATCGCCAAGCCCCTCCATATAAATATCAAGGCATCGGACTCTATGGTGAAGTACTCGGAGATTCTGCACCGAGCCCCCGAGCGTATCACGAGCTGGAAAGCTTCTTGTGCATGGGCTGGCGCAAGGATGGCACTGTCGATGGTGAAGGCACACTATGAGGATGCCGACATCGACACGGTAACCTCTGGCATTCCCGACGCCGACGATGATGGCAAAGAGATTAATCATGAAGCCATCCTGTCATCGCTCGCGGGTTATGACACCAGAGTTGTCGAGTTGGTGGACGTCGACGTCTTCATGTCGATGAACACCATTGATAGCGGTAACCACAACTCCTCCGAGTCACTTAACATCGCCGACTTCGAGGGTGGTTTTCCTGCTGCTGATGAAGCTGTGTCCAAGTCGCCTGCGTCAAAGGAATGAAAAACAACTTTGTAATATTTATTTCACCTTTGGTGCGTATGTGGAAAAAATATGTATGTAACTTAAGGCGGAAAACAATGTTGCATGTCCTTCTACTTAAGAATCAGTTTCCAGTATGTATATTTTTTAAGCAAGTGCTGGCTTATCCATTAATTTGGTTCTTATGCTTGACCTTTCGTGAGTCGGAATACTCATTGTCGGAACCATGCGCTCAGGTGATGATGCCCAATGGCACCATCAATAACCTAAGCACAAAATCGCCGACAATGAGTGCCGAAAGTCACTACTCCATAATCCACATAGGAATGACAAAGGATGTGTAGACTAGAAAACTTAAGCTAACGCCTGTAGGCGGAATTTTCACAAGTGCAAACGCAAGGCTTGTGCATAAAGGTTTTAGATGATCCAAAAATGAACACTAAAGGAGGTAAAAGACTCAGAAATATGAGTGAACCAGAGAGATTTATTTCATTGATCATATAAGAGATACACAATTAGATAAAGAAAATGCTAAGTGTAAAAAGGACGTAGCTGTGCTATGTCCCATGGCCGATCAAGCTCCGGGTAGTCATCATCCGGATCACGTCGCTTACGCTTATGATCCTCGTTGGGTCTATCCTTCAGTTCATAATTGTCAACGAGTTAATAGGACCCATTGAGTAGCGCCTTGTTTATGATGAACGGTCCTTCCCATGGCGGGGATAACTTGTGTGACTTCTTCTGCTTAAGGCGGAGCACCAAATCCCCCTCTTTAAACGAGCGATGCCGAACGCAGCGACTATGGTAGCTGCGTAGCTTCTGCTAGTAGATGGAGGATCTTTGGCATGCCAAAACGCGCTCCTCCTCGAGAAGGTCCACATCTAGGCGTCTGGATTCTTCAGCGTCATCTTCGTCGTAGGCGACAACTCTTGGCGCATCGTGGAGTATGTCGGCAGGTAGGATGGCTTCTGCTCCATATACCATGAAGTAAGGGGTGTAGCCGGTGGATCTGTTGGGTGTAGTTCGTAAAATCCACATCATAGAGGGCAATTCTTCCGCCCAGGCTCCAGCTGCTCTATGTAGTGGTGCCTCAAGACGTGGCTTTATTCCCTGCAGAATTAATCCATTGGCTCGCTCAACCTGGCCGTTGGATTGTGGGTGTGCCACAGATGCAAGATCAAGTCGGATGCCTTTCTCCCAACAATAAGCCTCCACTTCTCCGAGTGAAAAATTGCTGCTGTTGTCGGTGATAATGCTGTGTGGGAGACCAAATCTCACCACTAGATCCCGGACAAACCTGAGGGCAGTTGCCCCATCAAGCTTTCTAATGGGTTTAGCTTCTATCCATTTTGTTAATTTATCCACTGCTACAAGCAGATGTGTAAACCCACAAGGTGCCGTCTGTAACGGTCCCACCATGTCTAGCCCCAGACTGCAAACAACCAAGTTATTGGTATTGTTCGCAGTTCTTAAGCAGGAACATGTGGCTGTCGGGCATAATACTGGCATCCCCTGCATGTCTCAATCAGATTATCGGCATCCGCCTTCGCGGACAGCCAGTAGAATCCTTGCCGGAAGGCTTTTGCGACCAACGATCGAGGAGCGACGTGATGCCCGCAATCTCCGAGATGGATTTCGCGTAGGATTTCCATACCTTCTAGCTGGGAAACACACTTTAGGTATACCCCAGTAGTGCTCCTTTTGTAGAGTTGTCCATTGATTATGGTATAACCCTTTGCTCGTCGTACTATTTGCCGTCTTTCGACTTCGTCGTCGGGAAATGTTCCATGTTCGAGATATTCCATGAACGGTTTTGTCCAAGCCGGAGGGACCGTAGTCACCATGTTGACGAAAGAGTCAGCTCTATCCGGGTTGTCGATGTCGGCTCCCTTCACAGATGGTGTGCGTAGGTGCTCTAGGAAAACTCCTGGCGGAATTTTCTTGCGCCCTGATCCAAGCTTAGACAGCAGATCAGCCGCCTTGTTTTGCTCCCTAGGTACATACTTGACTTCGTAGCCCAAGAATTTTCTTGCTCCCTTCACAGATGGTGTGTATTTAACTGTCCTGTTTTAATCCCCGAATCATCTAAGTAAGCACCAACAGGAATGATCGGGCCTGCTAAAAATTGACAGCCTCGCAATTCAGTTCGTACTTCACCAAAGGAAGCACCAACATGACTTCACCGAAGGCATGACCAACATGACTGACTAGTAATCTATCTAGCACTTACTCGTCAAGTGGTTTTGTACTTTCGTGAGTGGACTATTTTAGGAGGAGGGGAGGATCAGATAGGGATGTAGGAACAAACCAATGGGGATTGTTGATGACGTCGATGAGCTTCTTCTCGCAGGGCACATTCTTCTCCTCCACCATGAGTAGCACCCTCTGGGAGAAGGGACCTATGGCCAAAATCAAATCCCATCCCCACGCAAAACATGGATTAGCAAGGACAGACCGATGAGAGTATGGGAGAGAGAGACTGACGGTATCTGAGCATCTAGAGGGGGGTGACGACGTCCTTGATGCACACCTCCATGGTCATGGCGATGTCAACGGAGTCCGAGTGGTCCTGAATCGTGTCTTGCATCGGCGAGGTTCCGGCTATGGGGGGAGAGTGAAAGGATGGGGGCTCCGGCGATTCATGCGCCACCGGCAAGAACAGGCACCCATCTGGCGCCCTTCCCTACACTTTCCATGTCGATGTCTGGCCACCAGCGAGGAGAGGCAGGACAGCGCAGGTGCTCCCTCGATCTGGATCAGGTCAGGCGTATAGGAGAAATCCCGTGAGCAGATATGGGGGTCGAGGGTGAGGGGGCAGTGGTGGTGCGGAGGGGTGCCGGTGGTTTGGGGTGGCCGGCGACGTGGTGCCAGGAAGGCTGAGATGGTATCAGGATGGAGGCGGCGCCCGCGGGTGGATCTGAGGAGAGGAGGAACTGAGGAAGGGTTCTGCGCGATGGGGGTAGGTGGGGTTGGATGCGGCCTGACCTAGATGATTATGCGTGCGCTGGATGCCAGGTCATCGATCCACACAACAAGTTTCCATACTTCACCATCCATCCGTTCATTATGTTTACATCCTACGGCTGATATTGACCTTCTCTAATATCTCAACCTGTCTAGAAATTATGATGATTTTGTCCATAGAAATTACGACGTTTTTCACGAAATCGTCATAGTTTAATAAGGATTTGGCCCTCCCAAATAGCTTACGACCATCTAGTGTAGAATCGTCATAAATTTATGACGATTTCATTCAGGGTCACTACCAAAACGTCATAGTTTGACACATTTCTTGTAGTGGAAGCTCTTGGCTATCTCATCCACTTCGTCTCGATATTCCGCCATCATAGGGTTCCGCGCATTCCAGGTGCCAGCCACCTGCTGGGCAACCAAGTCAGAGTCTCCACAGCAAACAATGCGCTTGATGCCAATATCCTTGCCTACACGTAGTCCGTGAATGAGTGCTTCATACTCCACCATGTTATTTGTAGCCTCGAAGTGGATCTGTAGAACGTAGTGTAGCTTGTCTCCTGTTGGTGACTGTAGCAATACACCAGCCCCCGAGCCGTTGAGCAGCTTTGATCCGTCAAAGTGCATCACCCAGTATTCTATTTCCAGCAATGGAGTAGTATCTAGCGTCTCCGTCCAATCTGCAATAAAATCCGCCAAAGCTTGTGATTTGATAGCGTCACGCCTCTTGTAGGTGATCTCGAAGGCGGCAAGTTCAATGCCCCACTTCGCGACCCTTCCCGTAGCGTCGCTGTTGTTGATAATGTCGGACAGTGGAGTCTTGCTCACCACTGTGATTGGGTGCTCCTGAAAGTAATGCCTCAGCTTCCGAGAAGCAAGGAATACTCCATAAGCTATCTTCTGGTAGTGCGGGTAACGTTGCTTGGACTCTGTCAAGACCTCGCTCACATAGTAAACTGGTCGTTGAACTCCGTGCTCATAGCCTGGTTCCTTCCGTTCTACCACGACGACGATGCTGATTACCCGGTTGGTTGCCGCCATGTAGATTAACAGGGGCTCTCCAGGTTCGGGTGCTGCAAGGATGGGCATTGAGGAAAGAATATCCTTAAGATGCTTCAATGTTGCATCTGCTTCGTCCGTCCATGTGAATTTGTCTGCCTTCTTCAGCAACTTTTACAGCGGCAGAGCCTTCTCCCCAAGTCGGCTGACGAACCCACTAACTGCTGAAACACAACCTGTTAGTCGTTGAATGTCCTTTAGGCATGTCAGACGGTTTATGTTTATGATGGCCTTGATTTTCTCCAGGTTGACCTCGATTCCGTGTTGGGAAACGATGAAACCCAACAGTTTGCCTGCTGGAACCCCGAAGACGCACTTCTTAGGGTTAAGCATCATGTTGTATTTCCGGAGATTATTAAAGGTTTCTTTTAAGTCGGAGATTAAGTCGTTTGATTTTTTCGACATCACCGCAATATCGTCCACATAGGCGTGAACGTTCCGACCAATTTGGTCGTGGAGGCAATGTTGCATTGTCCGCTGGTACGTAGCACCTGCGTTTTTCAGCCCAAAGGGCATCGTAACATAGCAAAACGTGCCGTATGGTGTAGTGAACGAAGTGGACAATTGGTCCGACTTCCTCATTTTGATCTGGTGGTATCCTGAGTATGCATCGATAAAACACAAAAGCTCCGAGCCAGCCGTCGAGTCAATGACTTGGTCAATGCAAGGAAAAGCAAACGGATCTTTGGGACATGCTTTGTTCAAGCCGGTGTAATCAACGCACATTCTTAATTCATTGGTTCCCTTTTTGGGGACAAGTACAGGATTGGCCACCCATCGGGTGTGAAGGACTTCTCAGATAAACCCAGCTTTAAGTAACCTAGCTATCTCTTTGCCAATGGCGCGTCTCTTCTCATCTCCGAAGCGTCGTAGAGGTTGTTTCACTGGTTTGCATTTTGGATCGATGTTTAGGCTGTGCTCGGCAAGTTCCCTAGGTACACCTTTCATGTCGGCAGGTTGCCAGGCAAAGATGTCCCTATTCTCACGGAGGAACTCGACGAGCGCGCTTTCCTATTTGGGATCCAGGTTCGTCCCAATGGCGACGGTCTTGGAGGCATCGCCTACCACAAGTTCCAGCAGCTTGGTATTGATGTCGGCCTTGAACGCAGGAGCGGAGTTGGAGATCTGCTTCTTCGACGCGGGCATCTCTGAGTCATCGACCTTGCTCTGGATCTCCTTGAATTCTTTGCTATAGAGGACAGCTTGTGCAATGGCTGCTTCGTTAATCTCGCAGTCCATTGCCTTGGTAAAGCTTCCGGATACGGTGATGACACCGTTTGGTCCGGGTATCTTGAGTTTGTTGTAGACGAAGCATGGCTTGGCCATGAACGTGTGGAATATGTCGTGGCCGAATATGACGTGGTACACGCTCTTGAAGGGGACCACCTCGAAGGTCATGCGCTCTTGGCGGTAATTGTTAACATCGCCAAAGGCAACCTGAAGTGTAATGCACCCAAGGGACCGAGCTTCCCGACCAGGGACTACGCCGTGGAAGATGGTGTTGGTCCGCCTTAGGTTTGCCTCCGTTAAGTTCAACTTCTGTAGTGTATCCAGGTACATGATGTTGATGCTGCTTCCACTATCCACCGTACACTTAGTGAACTCCACACCATCAATCAAAGGGTTGATGACCATGGCGTACTGGTTCTCTGTAGGTATAAGGTTTGGGTGGTCCATAGTGTCCCAAGTTATTGGAACCTCCGACCAGCACAGGTACTGGGGAACTAGGGGGAGAGTGTCCATCAGGATCCTCAAAGAGGTCTTCTGTTGTCGGACGGTGGGGGTGCCAAGGAAAGTGTGGTAGAGTGGAGCCTTTTTCGCAAAGGGGTTCTTGCCCTTGTCGTCGCTCTTGGCGGCGTGCTTGGGGTCAACGTCTTCGTCCATGTCACTTGAATCCTTGGACTCCTCCTCCTCCTTCTTCTTCTTCCCCTTTCCCTTGCCTCGCGGTCTGTTCTTCCAACTTTGCTTGTAGCCGGACTCCGGGTCTTCCTTGAGGTTGTTGACGAACTTCCAGTGTCGATTGGTATGGGTGGCTTTACCGTTGGCATCGAGGTGTACGAGGCACGGCATATCGCGGTATTCCTCGTAGGTTTGGGGAACGCGGAGCGGCGCCGATGTGGTTTCACTTCCTCGTTGCTGCCCACGACCAGCTCCTCTTCCTCGGCCATGTTGTCCGCCTTCGCCTCGTCCTGCAAAAGTCATAGTGACCATGTCGGTAGATTGCTTTTCTTCTGGAGCGGTTTTCCGCTTTGTACTGCCGTTCCTCCGATCTTGAGTTGGAACGGCTGTTGCCGGCAAGGAGCCACGAGCATCGTCGTCGGCAGCTGCGAACTCACTAGCCAACTGAATCATCTGGTTCAAGTCCAGCTGGTGATTGTCCTGCAAGCGTTTCAGCTTATGTCAGGGCAACGTGCCTCTTTCCACTCCGTTGATGAAGTCGGCCATGGCGGTCTGAGCGTGCACTCCTGCACAGGAATTCTTCATGTCCAGCCAGCGAGAGAGATAGGCGCGAGATGTCTCGTCTTTCTCTTGCACGCACCGCTGTAGATCGCCAATAGTACAGGGACGCTTGTATGTACCCTCAAAGTTCTTGGTGAACACTTCTTGCATGTCCAACCAGTTGTAGATAGATTTCTCCGGCAAGTCATCGATCCATTGACGGGCCATGCCTGCCAACATTAATGGGAGGTACTTGACGGCGATGTTGGGGTTGCCACCAGCAATCTCCACCGCGTTGTCGTAGTCCTGCAACCATGTGGCTGGCTTGGCGGTGCCGTCATGGGCTTGATGGTCTTGTCGATCCGAAAACCTTTGGGGTAAGTTGTGGACCGTATTGCAGGCCCAAAGAAACGTGGTCCCAGGTATGGTCCTTCCCGGGCCTCGTGGATCTTATCGATCCGCGAACGTGCGTCGTACAGCTCCGGGTTCTTCTTCGTCTTGTCAACAGGGGACGGGCTGCGTGAACGACGCGGGCCCCTTCCGCCATGGTGACTGCTTGGTGGTGATGGAGGCGGAGGTGGCGGTGGGTTAGCCTTCTTGCTGTTACCCTCCTGCGGCTCCTCGCGCCTGTCACGGTTGATTGTCGGACGCGGAGGGTCATGGTGCGACCTGCTCCTGTGTCCTTGGTTGCGCTCTCCGTTATGACGGGTCTGCTCCGCATTGTCGCGGATGACGATGCCACACTGCTTTGGTGGGGGCATATCCGCTCGATGGTGAGCCTTGTAATCGTCGCGATGTCGGGGAGATTGGGACGGTGGCGACGGGCGATGAGGTCGGGCCTTTTCTCCGTGGTCGGAGGATATGGGGATGGCATCCTTCCTGTTGCGCGCGTCCCTTCGTCTTCATTCTGATGAACCCGTCTAGGACCCGACATCAAGAGGAGATCTGTCCCTTGGCGGTGTGTACTGACTAGACCGACAAAGCGCTGGATCGGACTCGAGCCTCTGATAGGTGGCCTTTTCCTGCTGCTTCACCGCCTTGGCTACTAGGTCATAGACTTCTTCCACTACCTCGGGTGATCTATCCTTCTCCAGAAGGGTCTTGGTGACGGCGAGGTTAAGGAGTGGGGTGGGCATCACCTACTTGCCTTCACTGTCAATGTATGGCTTGGCTTGTGCCGGCTTTGAGGGAGCCCATCCTAGGTTGCGCCATACACCAGGATCGTTGATGACGTGAGCCGAAGCTTTCTTAGCCTTCTGCTGCTGCAGCAAAGTCTTGTACTTGGCCTCCATTGCTCTAGCTTTTTCTATGGAATTCTGCGCGTTGACCAGATGTCGATCTAGCTTAGCGCCTTGCTCCACGATGTCTTGTGCTTCCTCCAGCAGTTGCTGGCGCTTCTCGTCAAGCTGGGTCACGTTCCGGATATGAGCGACGGTCAGTGGCTCGACGAGGAGATTGCCGTACATCACTCTATCAGCTGGAGTGACTTGGCCTGCGACAGACGTAGATGCCGGAGGCGGCAAGTTTGCGGTGTTGTTGTTGCTCGGGCCGGTGCCGAGTTCCTGCGGCTGCTGCACTGGGTTAGGCGGAGGAGGCATGACCTTTGCATGATCATCGGCAGCAGCAATAAGTGGGCCCTTCCCCTTTTCCAGTGCTGTAGGCGGAGATCGTCCGGGTTGGTCTTCATCCATCGCCATCCCAATGGTGACGAACAACCCTCGAGATGTGACGAAATTGTTGGCTTGTTCGTCGCGCGAGTACTCCTCCTCCATCTCCTGCATAGCGGAGTCTAGCTCTTCTGGACTGAAATCTATCTCCTCTGAATCTGCACTGAAATCAGCATAGAGCGCGTCAATGACATAATCGGAGGGTGCCAGGACTTCCTCGATGACGGGCGGTGGAGGTGCAACAGCCTCGACGATGACTGGAGGTGGCGATGCTGCTGCGATAATGGCGGCAGGAGGCGGTGGTGGAGGTTGCTGAATCGGAGGTTCTCCGTCCCTGAGCGCAAGCGCCAACTGGACTGCAGCGTCAGCTTCCGCATAGTTGTTGACGGTACTCACCATCTCTTCGAGGGTAAGGCGCCCTGTTGCCTGCTGCCGTCTTAAAGAATGTCGGAGAAGCGTGCCACGGTCCAATCCTTCCACGAAGTGATACAGAGCGTTATCATCGGGGTAGTGGGCCAGATCGGCTCGTATACGGAGCCACCTGACCAGGTAATTGCAGGGGTTTTCGCCTTCTCTCTGAACACATCGTGCCAGATCAAAGATGGTGACCACGTCGACGAACTTGGATCTCTGCTTTCCAGACGCATGGGCGAAGCCGGCAGATTTGCAGTGATCTTCCACCTTTATATCCTGCACAGGGGCGGTTTGGGTGGGCCTTAAATTTTTCTGATCTTTGGCGACAAACTCTGAAGAGAGATCCGACATCGATCCTTCCACGAACTATCCTGCCTGTAGGCGGTCCGTGCGGGTCTTGATGCTTTCCAATCTTTGTCGTCAAACTCTGAAGAGAGATCCGACATCGATCCTTCCGCGAACGTATCCTGCCCGTAGGCGGTCCGTGCGGGCCTTGATGCTCCTCCGACTCCCAGGGAACTAGTGCCCGAGTCGGTTTCGACGATGAAGAGGTGGATGTCTGATAGGAACGATCGAACACCGCGTAGGGTTCGTCTTCGCCGGGATCCTGAACTCGTCGGAGGGGGGGAGGGGATCGGAATGTTGCCGGAGAAGAGAACACGACCGATGGCCTTCGTTTCGCCGATTCCCGCGAAGATCTTGGTCCTCGCTCGCTGAAGAGCCTGAAGCGCCTCTTGCCCCACGGTGGGCGCCAACTGTCGTGGTATTGCCGACGAGTACGCCATGGAGGGGTCCTCACAGTGCGTGTTTAGAGACGTGGGGTAAGGCAGACGGTTGACGGGTACGAGGTAACACAGCTTACCCAAATTCAGATCCCACGACGGTGGCGGAATCCTACTCCTGCTATAAATCACTATAAGGGCAATACGCCGAGTTACAGGGATTGGTTCGCTGTGCGAGGTGTATGCTAATCGCTACTCGATTGTCTGAAGTTGTGCCCTAAAGGCTCCCATAGGCCCGACTTATATAGTCGCCAGGTCCTAGGGTTACAGGGAAAAGTCCTAGCCGGACAGGTTACTGAGTTCTACACTGTCTATTACTAGTCTTGTGTATCTTGCACTCCAAGGCTCCGGGTACGCTGGTGACTCCACCATAGCCTTCCTTTATCCGGCATGGGCCTCCCTTCTGGATCCATCTAACTGGGCTGCCCAGCAGGCCATAGGACATGCTACCAACTATGGGCCACCCGGGTTAGCCAGATAAGATACATGCTATAGGGATACCCATATAGCATATCCCCAACATAGACACTTCATTCAGACATGTTATCGCGGTGGACGTGGTTTGTGGATCTTCAGAATTTTATCGACGCGGAACCAGTTGGTGAAGTTAGACCATTGTTCTTAAGCTTTTCTTTCTCAGCAAAAACGTTGAAGTTGAAGTTGGACTTCGCCATTTGATCTACAAAATTTGCAAGTACAATTTAGACTATGTTCATGATAACTAGTTCAACTTAATCATATTACTAGATGAACTCCCACTAAATTCAACATCCCTCAAGTTGTTTAGTGAACATGATCCAAATTCACCACACCTAATCCGATCTTCACGAGAAGAGATGTGGTTTCAATGGTGGACAACGAAGTGTCGATCATATCATTCATATGACTCATGCTTAACCTTTCGGTTCGTGTGTTCTGAGGCCATGTCTATACATGCTAGGCTCGTCAAGTCAAACCCAAGTATTTCCGCGTGTGCAAAAACTGGCTTGCACCCGTTGTATGTGAACGTAGAGTTTATAGCACCCGATCATCACGTGATGCTTGAACACGACGGACTTTCGCAACGGTGCATACATGGGGAGAACACAGTTTTATCTTGATCTTTAAGTGAGGAATCATCTTATAATGCTACCGTCGTGATCTAAGCATAATAAGATACATAAAAGGATAAACATCACATGCATATAACTTTATGTGACATGGTATAGCCAATCTTCGCGCAATGATCGCCATCTTGTGCGTGCCAGCATGATCTCCATCACTCCACCATGATTTCCTCCACCACGAATATCAACTACAACTATTGCTAACTACTTAGCAATAAAGTAAAGCTATTACATGGCGTATAAGAAGTTGACACACAGGTCATACACAATTATAAAGACAACCATATGGCTCCTGCCGGTTGTGTACTCATCGACATGCAAGTCGTGAAACATTACAAAACATGATCATTGCATACAACATACACATCACATCTTGGGCCATACCATATCACAGAAACACTCCCTACAAAAACAAGTTAGACGCCTCTACTTTGTTGTTGCATGTTTTACGTGGCTTATGGGAGTAAAAAGCTAAGAACGATTCTTACCTACGGGAATCCACAACAGTGATATTATGGTTGCCAACATCCGGTGTAAATCCCATGACAACTATAGTGAGAGAAACTGGCATCCACTAGCTGCATGTGTGGAACAAGCCACACGTCAAGTGCGGAGCCGGTCTCGCGAACGAGGTCGCGTAAAGTTGGCCTGGACCGCTTCGATCTCACTATCCCGCGTCATAAGAAGTACACAAACAAGAGGCTTGCAATAGAAAACATCAACGCCTGCAACAAGCATGTTGCGTTCTACTCGTGAAACACAACTACACATAGATCAAGCTCTGATACCACTGAAGGGTTTCGCAACATAGTAAATCAAAATTTTCTACGGATGCGAACGGGAAAAGCCAAGATATAATCTAGGAGATGCAAACAACGAGGGGGGATCGATGAGATCTTCATACCCTTGAAGAAATCGCACAGCGGAATGTTCGACGGAACGTGGTTGATGTAGTCGTACTAGCCTTCTCCTCCTCGCGATTCGATCCGATCCAACACCGCAAGTGGCGATGCCTCCGAGAGATGCACACATGCGGCACCTCGACGTCTCCTCCTTCCTCGGTCCAGCAAGTGGGGTGGAGAGATAGGTTGGATCTACAACACGACGGCGTGGTGCAAAAGGTGGAGAGTTTCTGCGGCAGGGCTTCACCTACGCGCAATCGGGAGAGAGGGAGAGTGGAGGGCAGCAACTAGGCGGCTAGGGTTTGAGGAGGTGTGGTGGGAGGGTGTGCCCCTACCCTCTTCATATAGAGGGATGGCTGGCTGCCCCTTTCCCCCTCCTCCAAGCCTAGGGCCGGCGGCCACAAGGGACGAGTGGGGGGCAAGTTTCCCCCCTCCTTCTAGAAGCTCTCCCTAGGGTTTTTCCCAAGGGCTTGGCCGGCTGGACCTATGGGGCCTTGTGCCCCCGGCCCAATGCGGCCAGGGCACTCCCTCGTAGGCCCACGCCCCCTCCCGACAAGTGGGGCAACGTTGGTCCCACTCTAGAAGCTTCTAGAACCTTCCGGTACAATACTAAACAATCCGAAACAATTCCGAACTCCAAAAACTGCTTTCCCTTATATGAATCTTATTCTCCGGACCATTCCGGAACCTCTCGTGACGTCCTGGATCTCATCCGAGACTCCGAACAAAAACTCATAAACCAATTATCCATTCTATCCTAGCGTCGATACACGTTAAGTGTGTGTAGCATCCCAGTTGTCTAACCCCTGTAATGCTACATGTTATAATAATAAAATGGGCCACTTCCAACATATAATTGTTGCATGATCATCATATCATGCTCATACCATCATACCACCTTGCATTTGAGCATCATATAAAACCCTTTCTTGTTTGGTTCTTATCTCATGTTCATGATTAATTGTATTTGCATCTTGATATTGTATTTGGGTCTTAATAAATTGTTAAATGCCCAAGTTGAGTTGGGGGCATCTCTCTTTTTGACTCCACCACCTTATCTTTCACCACCTTTTATATTCCACCATCCAACTATTCTGAGCTTGGCATTTTGTTGTTTTATCTCTGGCTCATGATTAGTTGGTTGGAACCACCCATATATCTTTGCTTGGCCTTGTCCACATTTTGGAATGCATATGAATAAATGCCATGGACATCTATTTTGTTTTCACAAAATAGAACCTAGCATTATTAGTTATGCATGGGCCATGCAACCATAACCCTTGGCCTTCTTCTTTTGGTTTGTTTTGTTATGCTTAGTAGGAGCTTGGTTTTAATAACAACTAGGTGCTCCTTGTTTTGGATCTCTTGGACCATATTTTTTTTAAAAACTACCACCTTGTTTGGCTAAACCCAAACCCTAACATCCCTCTCCCTCTTCCTCTCCCTCGTTGTTTGCTTTGATCTTGGTGAGGCTTGTAAGATGCTTGCATGACCAAGTTAGTACTACCTCTTTTTCTTACCCCCCCCTTAGCAAACTCTAAACATACCCCATGCCATCTCTCCTTTCTACCCTAAACAAAACCCTAATCTGAATCTACCCCAACCCTCTCTTACACCTAAACCCTAAGCCACCCCTCTAAAATCTACCTAGCATGTTTTCCCCATGCCCCTTCCCTCTCTCTCGGCCCCTCTCTCTACCTGCCATGCAGACCCCACCCCAGCACCCACCTAGCTACCCCCCCACACGACCAGGACCCCCCCTATCTACCCTAGCCCTAGCCGAGCCGGCCTCCCCTTCCCTCTTTTCTTCTCTCTCTGCCAGGACCTGCCCACGCCCCAGGCCCCCCTGCCTGCGTCCCTGACCTAGCTACCCCACCTGCCAGCCCCCTGGTGCCCACGCTCGTGCCTGCCTTGCCCTGGCCTGGCCGTGCGAGCACGTGAGGGATAAAGGTGGTCGAGGCCACCCCTATCCACACCGCCTCCTCCACGCCACCCCTTCCTCCCTCTCTGCCATGTTCCCCTCCCCACGCATCCTCTAGCCTCGCCAGATCTGGCCACGCCCTCTGCCCCTTCTCCTGCCTCTCCGACCACCTAGCTGCGCCGGCCGCCGCCAGCACCCTGCCACCTCGTTGCTCAGGACGTCAAGGTCGACAAGGGAGTGGTCGAGAAGGACGAGCGGGACCTCTGTAGCGGATCCGTACGGGCCAGCAAGGAGGAGGAGGACCGCAGCCGCCAGCACCTGCCGCGCCCCGAGGAAACCCTAGCGCTCGCCGTCGCCAGCCTCATCGCCGATCGCCTGCTTCCCGCGCCACGTCGACCACACCGGCACGCCCGCGGTGAGTCCCTGGTCTTCCTAGACACGTTCCCCCCCTCGATTGCTTCCTAGTTGAGCGGGTCACGGCGACGAACGCCCTCAGTGCACGGCGTGGTCGTCAGCGTCCTCTCGCTCCCGCGCGCGCACACCTTATTCCGCCGCCTAACCCTCCTCCTGTCAACTACCCAACCCCACCGCAGCGGCTCCGCGTCCGCGCAAGCGTCCGCGCGGTCGCGCGTTCGACCCCCCAACCCGCTCTGTCGCGCGCCGCGCTGTGCCCTGTTCCGCCAGGTGCAGGGAAGATCCACAGTGCCCGCGTGGCGTTTTGCGAATAACCCCCTGGCCCCCTTTTTGCCTCAACCCGCGGTCCAGTCGGCCCACTTGTCTGTGTCTGTGTTGTTTTTGCAAAAAGGCTCCTGCGTTTTCCTTTTGTCAACCCGCGGTCCCTCTGGTTCCCAGACACTGGCGTGTGGGTCAGCGCACCCCCCTGGCCCCACCTGTCTGCAACACAGACTGGAGTAGGTTGGGTGCAAAACGTTTCAGAGGCTGTTTAAAATTCAAATTCTGTTAAATAATTTCAAAATTCAATTCAAATTCAGATTTCTATAACTTTTTCATACTAAATCCAAATTGGGCAAATAATATATGTTTAGATATCAGCAAGATGAGAGGATTCCAAATATGCCATCCATTTTGCCTTCTGCACAAATAAAATTCCAAGATTATTTAAATTACACAATTGCCACTAGGATTTAAATAATTCATAACTTTTCATTCCTAAATCCAAATTTAGCAAATGATGAGTCTGACTTGATCAGCTCGACGAGACCTTTCTGTTTATGCTATCCATGAATTCAATTGCAGCATGCATCATATAAATATATATTGAACAACAACTGTTATGACAATGAAATGTGACTAAAACCCAAATAAATGTTATTTTCTTGTCCACCACACCTCACCATGCCATGCTACCTTACTTGCCATGTAAATTGTGCATCATACATCATGGCATGATTGTTTGCTTGACGCATCTTATGCATATGCTTGTGCTCTATATTCATGTTGGCCTTGTTTGTTTGGTTTTTCTCGGATAGACACTGAGCAGGGGTTATATCAAGAGAACCAGGAGCACTACCCAGATCCGTCCCTTGCTTCAACTGAGACACCAGGCAAGCACTTCCACATGCTTGCATACATACAGTACCTATTGCCTCTATCTTATTCTTGCATCATTGAGTCGCGATTGCATTAAATTGAATCCCAAGTATGCATAGCCTTTACTTTTAAACCCCACCAAGCTTGTTCCTCCATCCCATGAGCCATTACTATAGGAGTTGTTTGAGCCATGCGAGTCGTAGAACAGCATGTGTAGGGTATGTGAGAGTCTGATGGATAATGAGGTACCTAAACAACTTAACCTGAGTAGTCTGGGATAACTAAAGAAAGTGGCACCGGTGAGCAACATCTGCTATTTGGTTTTTCCTGCTCACTTGTGTCCCGTAAGACCCCGAGTACTTGATTCCTGTTCCTTGATTTATCGCGCTATCCACATCCGGGAGGTATATGGGACCCCCCTGAGCCAGAGCTTGATTCCGTCTTATTCCTTGGGGCCACAAACTAGTTTGAGGTTTTATTTACGATCCTGTACTTATGCCATGTTTTACTGCTTTATTTACGATTGTGCGACAGATAGCACCTGTACTGTTTAGGATCGGGACACGATTCCGCGGTGTCGACAAGCCCGTTTGGGGTTCCCAGTCGTTCACAGCCGTCTACCCAGACCTTGAGTCCGTCTCGGAGCTAGCTTACTTCGTTGCGGGTAGCTTAATGGGGTGGCCCCCTGAAATATTTCTGAATCTTGTGATTGTTCAGTCGTGAAAGCCTCGTTGGGTTTTGATTTGGTTTTTCCGAGGTTGATCGAGTGTGTGTTGCTATTGGTGCACCCCGGCCGGGTAAAACTTTCTGAAAGCCGTGTCCGCGGATATGGACGACTTGGAGCACAGTTTCTCGATCATAGACAAGCATAACTAAAGTACCGCTTTAACCTGACTAAGTAACTTGACTAGTAAATAGTGCAACACTTATGGAATGATTAATAAAATTGCCAACGGATGGGGGGTTGTTCGTCCGCTTCCTTGTTGGTAAGCAGGGAGGAGGATGGATCGGATGAGATTACCATTATAACTGTTGTTCTTAATTCGCGGACATCCGTCTATCATTGGTTAGGCGGATGGTTAGCGTTTATCTGTAGAACTGCTAGGGATTATCTTTCGCTGCAATTGCGTCACCCAGGTTGTGTCCCCTTTAGAGGCATTAAGACTTGCTGAGTACCCTTAGGGTCTCACACGATAAATTATTGATTCAGATGGACAGGTACCTCCACAGGACGGATACTGGGTGGAAGAAGCTGATGATGTGGGCAACGATCGTGCGGTGTAGAGATTCCGGGATCGGGGATCCGTGAGACCTGTGGTTGGGATGTGCTTATTTTCTATGGCATCTTATGCCGATTTGCTTCTTATCCGTACTCGGATTTTGGTTGCCGCTTCCGCATGATACTCTGATGTGTGTTGTATGAGGAAGTATCCTAAAATATAGATTTATCTAGGTCATTTGATTCTTGCCGTATGGCGTTGCTATATTTTCTTTCTTTCTAGATGGTATGGCTCTGATGTACTCTTGTATGGTGGCTTGCGTACATACCCACTTGTGTACGTAGTTGATCCCTTCGCCTGCCGACTACGCCGCCCGTACAGGTCCCGTTGAGAGGGTAGTGGTTGGGACGTCTGAAAGGACTACCAGTGAGTGGCTTTTGGGGCCCCACCGTACTATTTCAACCACTACCACTCATCCAGGCTTGTATCTAGGAGCGTAGTTCACCGAGGTAGTTACAATTGGTATCAGAGCCATCCCGACCTTCAGGGTTTCAGCCAAACGGTCGTTGTCAGTCTAGCAAATATTTTGGTAGTTATGTATATTAGGGAAAAACAAAACGCGAGAGTAGGACTGCTTCCACTTTTCTTCTTACCCTCCCACCCACCCTTTTCTGGTAAGGAAGTGCAACGTTTTCAATCCTCTTCTCAAAGTTCAAACTAGGATTCACGTGTTCGGGGTTTCCGTAGTACCATAGGTTGTGTGTGTGTGTGTGTAATCCCTTGTCTATCTGTTGCATCCAAGTTGTTATCTTATCTGCCTTTGGTTATCAACTGTTGGTACATTCCATACCGACAGGCTTATGCAAACCGACGCAATCTACCTTCCTCTTGTATCCGACGCTATCTCGTTGGGGTGTTCGTTTCCGTAGTTACCAATCTTAGGTTTCGTCGTGAGAAGAAGGGGTTAGGATATGTGTTCCACTTGTTCATGTGCGGAGTAATGATTTGAGTGCGGGATGGAGTCGCGACCATACCACTACTCTTCTCATTCGCTTTTGTATATTGAATCGGTAGAGTCACTAATCTTGATTCGTAAGTAATTTTGCGCATCTATTGGTATTCTAATGCCGAAATTTGTGGAAAATTTTTCTTTGATATGTTTGCGTACCACACTCCTTTTCAGTCGTGTGCGATATGCTTAATATCTTTGAGGTGCTATGAACTTTGTTGATATTTTAATATCATCTCAGTAAATCGTATCCTTTAAATCTTGGTTAATTCCATCTTGGTACTATTTTGGATTATTATCATTCTCCATTATAGTACTGACTTGAGTTTTATATCAATGACAGGATGGCTCCACCACGCCGGACTGATGAGGACATACCTCCGGAACTGGGCTCAGCGCTGTCGAACATTGCTAATGCTTTGGCAGCTATGCAAGAGAACCAGCAGCGCTTTGAGGAGAGCGTCAGAAGAAACGAGTTTGCTCCACTTCCTCCACCTCCCAGGCGTGGAGACATCAAGAGCTTCCTCAAATTCAACCCTCGTCAGTTTGATGTGTCTGACCGACCTCTGGACGCGGATGATTGGCTGCGTGAGATCTCAAGGTTGCTCGAGACTGCTGATGTTCCGGAACAGGAGTGGGTCAAGTGCGCTACTCACCTTCTCAAGGGAGATGCAACTCTCTGGTGGGAGAACTACTTGAAGGCAAGCTGCACTGGTTTCCAGCCAACTTGGGAAAGGTTCACTGGAGCGTTCAAAGAGCAGTTTCTCTCAGAGATGGTAATGGAAAGGATGAAGGAGGCTTTTCTCAACCTGAAGCAAGGGAATGATAACGTCAACACCTACATCAGGAACTTCATGAATCTATCTTGTTATGGTGGTGATGAGGTATCTGATGACAAGAAGAAGCAGAAAAGGTTCAGGCAAGGGCTCAATGCGTCGATCAAGTATGCAATTACGCATGCAAGACCGGCAACCTTCCTAGAACTACAGCACACAGCACTGCAAGAGGAGGCAAGCAGGCAGATGTTTGAGGAGTCCAAGAAACATAACTGGGATGCATCAAGCTCTTCGGTTATGGCAGCTCCTCCTAAGCGGCGTGTCTGGGTTCCTAACACCCCACCGTCGCTCCCGGCTCCCAAGACCTGCAAGTTTCGCGCCAAGGCCACCAAACTTCACCACTGCGGCTCCCAGGGGCTACAACAACCACTACCCTGGAGCGCCTGGCGGAGTCCCTGGCTACTCTGCTCCACGTCCAGCTAGTGCCTGCTTCACGTGTGGAGATCCTGGACATCCACACTGGAACTGTCCAATGAAGAACAAAGCTCTCCCTCAACCCCCGCCAAGATCTGCAACAAGCTCTCCTTCGGTTCGTGCACCACCGCCTCGGGCTCTCAACATCAACACCAAGCCCGGGTCTGCGGTTGTTCGGGCCAATTGTGTCAACGCCGCTCAAGCTGAGCAAGCACCGGGAGTCGTGATGGGTATGCTTTCCGTGAACTCAGTCCCTGCACGAGTTCTCTTTGATTCTGGTGCATCGCATTCATTTGTTTCTCACAAGTTTGCAAATGGAAATGAGTTCGTTATGGTTCCTCTACTCAAGCGGTTAATGGTTCTTTCTCCTGGGGCAAACATGAGGGCTGAGCTTATCAGCCATGGCAATAAGATTGAGATTGGTGGTTCTTCATTCTTGGCTTCTTTGATTGTTCTGGGCAACTCGGACATTGATGTCATTTTGGGCATGGATTGGTTGACAGCAAATGCAGCTGTCATTGATTGTGCTGAACGCTCAGTGTCTCTGAAGATTCCTGAAGGCCACATAGTCTTTTCTCCAAGTCTGACTCCTGCTGTCCAGCTCTATTCCTTGGCTGCTCTTAATGATGATGCTATGGAAGCTATTCAGAGGGTACCAGTGGTCTGTGAGTTTCCAGATGTTTTTCCTGAAGAGTTGCCAGGTATGCCTCCGGATCGCGAGGTTGAATTCGTGATTGAGCTTGAACCTGGAACGACTCCTATCTCCAAGCGGCCATATAAAATGGGTCCTTCTGAGTTGGCTGAACTCAAACGACAACTTGATGAACAAGAGAAATTGGGTTTCATTCAACATAGCACTTCGTCTTGGGGTAGCCCAACAATCTTTGTGAAGAAGCGTGAAAGAACCGATAGACTCTGTGTTGACTACCGGGCTCTCAATGCAAAAACCATCAAGAACAAATATCCTCTCCCTCGGATAAATGATCTTTTTGATCAGCTGGCAGGAGCTGTGGTGTTCTCTAAGCTGGACTTGAGAAGTGGTTATCACCAAATCAAAATTCGCAAAGAAGATGTGCCCAAGACAGCTTTCACCACCCGCTATGGCCTGTATGAGTACACGGTCATGTCTTTCGGTCTCACCAACGCACCTGCTACCTTCTCGAGGCTGATGAACTCCGTTTTCATGGAGTACCTTGATAAGTTTGTGGTGGTATATCTGGATGACATTCTGGTCTATTCCAAGTCCAAGGAGGAGCATGAAGAACACCTGCGGTGTGTCCTGAACAAGCTTCGTGAGAACCGCTTGTATGCAAAGTTCTCTAAGTGTGAGTTTTGGCTGCCTGAAGTAACCTATCTTGGTCATGTTATCTCTGCCAAGGGCATTGCAGTCAACCCGGAAACCGTGAAGACAATAGTTGAATGGCTCCCTCCTGCTAATGTCAAGGAAGTGCGGAGTTTTCTCGGCTTGGCTAGCTATTGCCGTCGCTTTGTTCAGAACTTCTCGAAGATAGAAAAGCCTCTTACCGACCTCCTCAAGAAAGGCAAGAAGTACCTGTGGACTCCTGCTTGTCAAGAAAGTTTTGAGACACTCAAAGAGAAGCTCACTTCCACACCAGTCTTGGTTCCTCCGGATACATCTAAGCCTTTCCAGATATTCTGCGATGCCTCTTTGCAAGGATTGGGTGCGGTCCTGATGCAAGAGAAACAGGTGGTTGCTTATGCTTCTCGTCAGTTGAAGACGCATGAGATCAACTATCCCACACATGACCTCGAGCTAGCAGCAGTTGTCTTTGCCTTGAAGCTATGGAGGCACTACTTGCTCGGTAACCGTTGTGAGATCTTCTCGGACCACAAGAGTTTGAAGTATATCTTCACTCAGCCTGATCTCAACCTTCGGCAGAGGAGATGGATTGAAGCAATCAATGACTTTGATGTGACCATCAACTACACTCCAGGGAAAGCAAACGTAATGGCAGATGCGCTTAGCCGTAAAGCTTATGTCAATAACCTCATGGTAGAAGAGCAGCAGCCTCTCTTGTGCGAGGAATTCCGTCAGCTCAACCTGGAAATTGTGGAACAAGGGCATCTCCTGAACCTTCTGGCTACTCCTCTCTTGGAAGAACAGATTCGTTCTCGTCAGCGTGGTGATCCGCACACCAGAAAGCTCATCTCTAGAATTGGGCTTCCGAAGTATGAGTCCTTCCACGTTGATGATCAAGGCACGCTCTTCTTCGACCACCGGATGTTTGTTCCAAACTACCCGGGTCTGAGAGACCAAGTTTTCAAGGAGGCACATGATTCGGTTCTATCTATCCATCCTGGCAGCACAAAGATGTACATGGACTTGAAAACACAATACTGGTGGCCGGGGTTGAAACGGTATTGCGCCAAGTATGTCTCAGAATGTGATGTCTGCCGCAGAGTGAAGGCTGTCCATCAGAAACCATTTGGTCTGCTACAGCCATTGAAACCTCCGGAATGGAAATGGGAGAAAGTAGAGATGGACTTCATCACTGGGTTTCCAAGATCGCAGAAGGGCAACAATGCAATCTTTGTTGTCATCGACAGGCTTTCTAAAGTGGCTCATTTCTTCCCAGTCAAAGAAACAATTTCTGGAATTCAGTTGGCTGAGCTCTATATCAACATGATTGTCTCTTTGTATGGGGTTCCACTTGAAATCAGTTCAGATCGTGGGAGCATCTTCACCTCAAAGTTCTGGGAGAGTTTCCAAAAAGCTTTGGGAACCAAGTTGAACTTCAGCACTGCTTACCACCCTCAGTCGCAAGGACAAGTGGAGAGGATCAATCAGATTCTAGAGGATATGCTTAGAGCTTGCGTCATCTCGTTTGGCATGAAGTGGGAGGAATGCCTTCCATATGCTGAATTCTCCTACAACAACAGCTTCCAGAAGAGTCTGAAGATGGCACCATTCGAGGCTCTCTATGGTCGCAAGTGCAGAACTCCGATTGGTTGGTCAGGTGCAGGAGAAAGAATCTGGTTTGGCCCTGACATTGTAACTCAGGCAGAGGAGAAGGTGCATATCATTCTGGAGAACCTGAAGATTTCTCAAAGTCGTCAGAAGAGCAACTATGACAGGAAACACACGGATATGGTATATGCCCCTGGTGATCTCGTCTACCTTCGTGTCACTCCCATGAGAGGAACACACCGCTTCGGTATCAAAGGAAAGCTGGCTCCTAGATACATCGGTCCTTTCAAGATACGTGGTAGAAGAGGAGAAGTTGCTTATGCACTAGAGCTTCCGGAAAAACTCAAAGTCCATGATATTTTCCACATCTCTCAGCTCAAGAAGTGCTTCAAAGATCCCGGCAGGACCGTGGACCATGAGCTGATCGACCTCCAACAAGACCTGTCTTATCAAGAACACCCCACCAAAATCCTTGAGACAGCAGAACGAAGGACTCGCAACAAGTCCATCATGTTTTGCAAGGTGCAGTGGTCACACCATTCCGTTGATGAAGCAACATGGGAGCGTGAAGATGAACTCCGTGCCAACCATCCTTCTCTCTTTGTATCTTCTTCTTCTTCTTCTTCCTAGAATCTCGGGGCGAGATTCCTGTTTAGTGGGGGAGAGTTGTAGCATCCCAGTTGTCTAACCCCTGTAATGCTACATGTTATAATAATAAAATGGGTCACTTCCAACATATAATTGTTGCATCATCATCATATCATGCTCATACCATCATACCACCTTGCATTTGAGCATCATATAAAACCCTTTCTTGTTTGGTTCTTATCTCATGTGCATGATTAATTGTATTTGCATCTTGATATTGTATTTGGGTCTTAATAAATTGTTAAATGCCCAAGTTGAGTTGGGGGCATCTCTCTTTTTGACTCCACCACCTTATCTTTCACCACCTTTTATATTCCACCATCCAACTATTCTGAGCTTGGCATTTTGTTGTTTTATCTCTGGCTCATGATTAGTTGGTTGGAACCACCCATATATCTTTGCTTGGCTTGTCCACATTTTGGAATGCATATGAATAAATGCCATGGACATCTATTTGTTTTCACAAAATAGAACCTAGCATTATTAGTTATGCATGGGCCATGCACCATAACCCTTGGCCTTCTTCTTTTGGTTTGTTTTGTTTGCTTAGTAGGAGCTTGTTTTAATAACAACTAGGTGCTCCTTGTTTTGGATCTCTTGGACCATATTTTTTTTAAAAACTACCACCTTGTTTGGCTAAACCCAAACCCTAACATCCCTCTCCTCTTCCCTCTCCCTCGTTGTTTGCTTTGATCTTGGTGAGGCTTGTAAGATGCTTGCATGACCAAGTTAGTACTACCTCTTTTTCTTACCCCCCCCTTAGCAAACTCTAACATACCCCATGCCATCTCTCCTTTCTACCCTAAACAAAACCCTAATCTGAATCTACCCCAACCCTCTCTTACACCTAAACCCTAAGCCACCCCTCTAAAATCTACCTAGCATGTTTTCCCCATGCCCCTTCCCTCTCTCTCGGCCCCTCTCTCTACCTTCCATACAGACCCCACCCCAGCACCCACCTAGCTACCCCCCCACACGACCAGGACCCCCCTATCTACCCTAGCCCTAGCCGAGCCGGCCTCCCCTTCCCTCTTTTCTTCTCTCTCTGCCAGGACCTGCCCACGCCCCAGGCCCCCCTGCCTGCGTCCCTGACCTAGCTACCCCACCTGCCAGCCCCCCTGGTGCCGACGCTCGTGCCTGCCTTGCCCTGGCCTGGCCGTGCGAGCACGTGAGGGATAAAGGTGGCCGAGGCCACCCCTATCCACACCGCCTCCTCCACGCCACCCCTTCCTCCCTCTCTGCCATGTTCCCCTCCCCACGCATCCTCTAGCCTCGCCAGATCTGGCCGCGCCCTCTGCCCCTTCTCCTGCCTCTCCGACCACCTAGCTGCGCCGGCCGCCGCCAGCACCCTGCCACCTCGTTGCTCAGGACGTCAAGGTCGACAAGGGAATGGTCGAGAAGGGCGAGCGGGACCTCTGTAGTGGATCCGTACGGGCCAGCAAGGAGGAGGAGGACCGCAGCCGCCAGCACCTGCCGCGCCCCGAGGAAACCCTAGCGCTCGCCGTCGCCAGCCTCATCGCCGATCGCCTGCTTCCCGCGCCACGTCGACCACACCGGCACGCCCGCGGTGAGTCCCTGGTCTTCCTAGACACGTTCCCCCCTCGATTGCTTCCTAGTTGAGCGGGTCACGGCGACGAACGCCCTCAGTGCACGGCGTGGTCGTCAGCGTCCTCTCGCTCCCGCGCGCGCACACCTTATTCCGCCGCCTAACCCTCCTCCTGTCAACTACCCAACCCCACCGCAGCGGCTCCGCGTCTGCGCAAGCGTCCGCGCGGTCACGCGTTCGACCCCCCAACCCGCTCTGTCGCGCGCCGCGCTGTGCCCTGTTCCGCCAGGTGCAGGGAAGATCCACAGTGCCCGCGTGGCGTTTTGCGAATAACCCCCTGGCCCCCTTTTTGCCTCAACCCGCGGTCCAGTCGGCCCACTTGTCTGTGTCTGTGTTGTTTTTGCAAAAAGGCTCCTGCGTTTTCCTTTTGTCAACCCGCGGTCCCTCTGGTTCCCAGACACTGGCGTGTGGGTCAGCGCACCCCCCTGGCCCCACCTGTCTGCGACACAGACTGGAGTAGGTTGGGTGCAAAACGTTTCAGAGGCTGTTTAAAATTCAAATTCTGTTAAATAATTTCAAAATTCAATTCAAATTCAGATTTCTATAACTTTTTCATACTAAATCCAAATTGGGCAAATAATATATGTTTAGATATCAGCAAGATGAGAGGATTCCAAATATGCCATCCATTTTGCCTTCTGCACAAATAAAATTCCAAGATTATTTAAATTACACAATTGCCACTAGGATTTAAATAATTCATAACTTTTCATTCCTAAATCCAAATTTAGCAAATGATGAGTCTGACTTGATCAGCTCGACGAGACCTTTCTGTTTATGCTATCCATGACTTCAATTGCAGCATGCATCATATAAATATATATTGAACAACAACTGTTATGGCAATGAAATGTGACTAAAACCCAAATAAATGTTATTTTCTTGTCCACCACACCTCACCATGCCATGCTACCTTACTTGCCATGTAAATTGTGCATCATACATCATGGCATGATTGTTTGTGACGCATCTTATGCATATGCTTGTGCTCTATATTCATGTTGGCCTTGTTTGTTTGGTTTTTCTCGGATAGACACTGAGCAGGGGTTATATCAAGAGAACCAGGAGCACTACCCAGATCCGTCCCTTGCTTCAACTGAGACACCAGGCAAGCACTTCCACATGCTTGCATACATACAGTACCTATTGCCTCTATCTTATTCTTGCATCATTGAGTCGCGATTGCATTAAATTGAATCCCAAGTATGCATAGCCTTTACTTTTAAACCCCACCAAGCTTGTTCCTCCATCCCATGAGCCATTACTATAGGAGTTGTTTGAGCCATGCGAGTCGTAGAACAGCATGTGTAGGGTATGTGAGAGTCTGATGGATAATGAGGTACCTAAACAACTTAACCTGAGTAGTCTGGGATAACTAAAGAAAGTGGCACCGGTGAGCAACATCTGCTATTTGGTTTTTCCTGCTCACTTGTGTCCCGTAAGACCCCGAGTACTTGATTCCTGTTCCTTGATTTATCGCGCTATCCACATCCGGGAGGTATATGGGACCCCCCTGAGCCAGAGCTTGATTCCGTCTTATTCCTTGGGGCCACAAACTAGTTTGAGGTTTTATTTACGATCCTGTACTTATGCCATGTTTTACTGCTTTATTTACGATTGTGCGACAGATAGCACCTGTACTGTTTAGGATCGGGACACGATTCCGCGGTGTCGACAAGCCCCGTTTGGGGTTCCCAGTCGTTCACAGCCGTCTACCCAGACCTTGAGTCCGTCTCGGAGCTAGCTTACTTCGTTGCGGGTAGCTTAATGGGGTGGCCCCCTGAAATATTTCTGAATCTTGTGATTGTTCAGTCGTGAAAGCCTCGTTGGGTTTTGATTTGGTTTTTCCGAGGTTGATCGAGTGTGTGTTGCTATTGGTGCACCCCGACCGGGTAAAACTTTCTGAAAGCCGTGTCCGCGGATATGGACGACTTGGAGCACAGTTTCTCGATCATAGACAAGCATAACTAAAGTACCGCTTTAACCTGACTAAGTAACTTGACTAGTAAATAGTGCAACACTTATGGAATGATTAATAAAATTGCCAACGGATGGGGGGTTGTTCGTCCGCTTCCTTGTTGGTAAGCAGGGAGGAGGATGGATCGGATGAGATTACCATTATAACTGTTGTTCTTAATTCGCGGACATCCGTCTATCATTGGTTAGGCGGATGGTTAGCGTTTATCTGTAGAACTGCTAGGGATTATCTTTCGCTGTAATTGCGTCACCCAGGTTGTGTCCCCTTTAGAGGCATTAAGACTTGCTGAGTACCCTTAGGGTCTCACACGATAAATTATTGATTCAGATGGACAGGTACCTCCACAGGACGGATACTGGGTGGAAGAAGCTGATGATGTGGGCAACGATCGTGCGGTGTAGAGATTCCGGGATCGGGGATCCGTGAGACCTGTGGTTGGGATGTGCTTATTTTCTATGGCATCTTATGCCGATTTGCTTCTTATCCGTACTCGAATTTTGGTTGCCGCTTCCGCATGATACTCTGATGTGTGTTGTATGAGGAAGTATCCTAAAATATAGATTTATCTAGGTCATTTGATTCTTGCCGTATGGCGTTGCTATATTTTCTTTCTTTCTAGATGGTATGGCTCTGATGTACTCTTGTATGGTGGCTTGCGTACATACCCACTTGTGTACGTAGTTGATCCCTTCGCCTGCCGACTACGCCGCCCGTACAGGTCCCGTTGAGAGGGTAGTGGTTGGGACGTCTGAAAGGACTACCAGTGAGTGGCTTTTGGGGCCCCACCGTACTATTTCAACCACTACCACTCATCCAGGCTTGTATCTAGGAGCGTAGTTCACCGAGGTAGTTACAGTGTGTGACTCTACGGGTTCGAGAATATGCAGACATGATCTTCTATCAATAATCAACAGCGGGGTCTGGAAACCCATATTGACTCCCACATATTCATCGATGATCATATCGGATGAACCACGATGCCAGGATTCAAACAATCCCATACATATATTCCCTTCGTCACGCGATATTTTACTTGCCCGAGATTCGATCGTCGGCATCGACATACCTAGTTCAATCTCGTTGACAAGTACTTTACTCATTCCGTAATCCGATATCACTTTGTGATTAACTCTTTAAACACGTGCTTGCAAGCGGTGTTGATATCGATTACCGAGTGGGCCCGAAGTATATCTCTCCGACTTGGGAGGGACAAATCCCATCTCGATACATACAACCCAACAGGTACTTTCCGATCACCTGAGAGACACCTTTATGATCACCCTCTCATAGGATGACGTTTGATGACCTCAAAGCTTTCTTCCGATACCAGGGAGTTGCATTATCTCATGGTCTAAGGAATACAATATTTGACATAAGAAAAAGCTTCGCAAAGATGAACATGATGACACGATCTAATTGCTCTGCTTGATTTAGGTCTGTCCACCATATCATTCTCCTAATGACATGATCTCATTATTAATCGACAACTCATGTCTATGGTTAGGAAACCTTAACCATCATTAATCAATGAGCTAGTCCATAGAGGCATACTAGGGACAAGGTGTTGTTCATAAACCACACAAGTATCAAAGTTTCCGCTTAATACAATTCTAGCATGGAATATAAACTTGATCATGAACAAGAATTATAATAATAACATCTTTATTATTGCCTCTAGGGAATAATTCCAACAGTCTTCCACTTGCACTAGAGTCAATAATCTAGTTTACATCTGGCAACAATCTAACACCCATGGCACTAAGGTGCTGATCATGTTTTGCTCGTGGAAGACGTTTAGTCAACGGATCTACGACATTCAGATCCGTATGTACTTTGATAATCTTCAGATCTCCATCTGTTATATAATCTCGAATTATATGAAACTTGCGGTTGATATGTTTGGTCTTTGGATGATATCTTGGTTCCTTAGCCAATGCTATGGCGCCAGTGTTGTCACACAATATCTCCAGTGGGTCCAAGGCACTTGGAACCACACCAAGCTCAGTGATGAAGCTCCTGATCCAAACTCCTTCACTTGATGCTTCTGCAGTAGCCATGTATTCCGCTTCTACTATAGATCCCGCGATCACGCTTTGCTTGCATATTCTCCAGCTCACAGCTCCTCCATTCAAAATATAAATGTATCCAGTCTGAGATTTAGAATCATCCTTGTCGGTGTCGAAATAGCATCGACGTAACCTTTTACGACGAGCTGTTCATCACCTCCATAGACCAAGAACATTTCTTTAGTCCTATTTAAATACTTTAGGATGTTCTTCACGGCTATCCAGTGTTCCACTCCTGGATCACTTTGATATCTGCTCGTCAAACTAAGAGCATTGGACACATCCGGTCTAGTACACAGCATGGCATAGATGATAGAACCTATGGCCGAGGCATAAGGCACTTTGCTCATAGCTTCTCTATCATTTACCATAGCTGGACACTGAGCCTTGCTCAATATCTTACCTGACAACATAGGCACTGAACCTTTCTTTGCCTTATCCATTCTGAACCTTTTCAGAACTTTGTCTAGGTATGTACTTTGGCTTAAAGCTATTAGGCGTCTTTGTCTATCTCTATAGATTTTGATGCCTAATATATAAGAAGCTTCCCCTAGGTCTTTCATTGAAAAACATTTGTTCAAATAACTCTTACATCGTTAAGCATATCAATGTCATTTCCAATAATCAATATGTCATCCACATATAGTACTAGAAATGTCACTGAGCTCCCACTCACTTTCTTGTAGATACAAGCTTCGTAGAAATTTGGAACAAATCCAAAGCTCTTGATCACTTGTTCAAAATGAAGGTTCCAACTCCGAGATGCTTGCTTCAGTCCATAAATGGAACGCTGAAGTTTGCACACTTTATCAGCATCCTTAGGATTGATAAAACCTTCGGGTTGCATCATATACAACTCTTTATCAATGTTTCCATTGAGGAACGCAGTCTTGACATCCATCTGCCATATTTCATAATCATGAAACGCAGCAATTGCTAATAAAATCCGAATGGACTTAAACATCGCTACGGGAGAGAAAGTCTCATCGTAGTCAACACCTTGAACTTGTCGAAAACCTTTCGCGACAAGCCGTGCTTTATAGACAGTAACATTACCATCCGCGTCTGTTTTCTTCTTGAAAATCCATTTGCACTCAACGGCCTTTCGATCGCTAGGGGGGTCCACCAAATTCCATACTTGGTTTTCGCTCATGGATCCCAATTCGGATTTCGTGGCCTCTAGCCATTTCTCAGAGTCTGGGCTCATTATCGCTTCCTCATAGTTCGCAGGTTCACTATCGTCTACTAACAAGATAGTTAAGACAGGGTTGCCGTACCACTCAGGAGGGGCACGCGACCTTGTCGACCTGCGACGTTCAGTAGTAGCATCGTCCGAAGTTTCATGATCCTTGTCATTAGCTTCCTCTATTGTTGGTGCAGACGACACTGGAACAATTTCAGGTGCTGCGCTACTCTCCAACTCAAGAGAAGGTTCAACAACCTCGTCTAGCTCCACTTTCCTCCCACTCACTTCTTTCGAGAGAAACTTCTTCTCAAGAAAGGATCCGTTCTTTGCGACAAACACTTTGCCTTCGGATCTGTGATAGAAGGTATACCCAATAGTTTCCTTAGGGTATCCTATGAAGACGCATTTCTCCGCTTTGGGTTCGAGCTTGTCCGGCATCAACTTCTTGACATAAGCTTCGCATCCCCAAACTTTAAGAAACGACAACTTAGGTTTAGCACCAAACCACAGTTCATATGGTGTCGTCTCAACGGATTTAGATGGTGCCCTATTTAAAGTGAATGTAGCGGTTTCTAATGCATAACCCCAAAATGATAATGACAAATCTGTAAGAGACATCATCGATCGCACCATATCCAATAAAGTTCGATTTCGGCGGTCAGACACACTATTGCGCTGTGGTCTTCCGGGTGGCGTGAGTTGCGAAACAATTCCACTTTCTTTAAGATGCGTGAGAAAATCATAACTCAAATATTCACCTCCACGATCGGATCGTAGAAATTTAATTTTTCTGTTACGATGGTTTTCCACTTCATTCTGAAATTCCTTTAACTTTTCAAATGTTTCAGATTTATGTATCATCAAATAGATATACCCATATATACTTAAGTCATCAGTAAAAGTGAGAAAATAGCGATAACCACCGCGCGTCGAAACACTCATTGGTCCGCATACATCGGTATGTATGATTTCCAACAAGTCCGTTGCTCGCTCCATTGTTCTGGAGAACGTGATTTTGATCATCTTGCCCATGAGGCATGGTTCGCATGTGTCAAATGATTCAAAATCAAGAGACTCCAAAAGTCCATCAGAATGGAGTTTCTTCATGCGTTTTACACCAATATGACCTAGACGGCAGTGCCACAAATAAGTAGTATTATCACTATCTACCTTTCATCTCTTAGCCTCAATGTTATGGATGTGTCTTTCATCAATTTCAAGATTCATAAGAAATAAACCATTCATAGCAGGCGCATGACCATAAAAGATGTTACTCATATAAATAGAACAACCATTATTCTCCGATTTAAAAGAATAACCGTCTTGCATTAAACACGATCCAGATATGATGTTCATGCTCAACGCAGGCACATAATAACATTTATTGAGGTTTAAAACTAATCCCGAAGGTAAAACTAAGGAGAGCGTGCCGACGACCATCACATCAACTCTTGATCCGTTGCCAACGTGCATCGTCACCTCATCCCTCGCTAGCCGCTGTCTATTCCGTAGCTCCTGTTTCAAGTTACAAATATTAGCAACTGAACCAGTATCAAATACCCAGGCACTACAACGAGGGCTAGTAAGGAAAACATCAATAACATGTATGTCAAATATACCTTTGATGGTGCTAGCCTTCTTGTCCGCTAAGTACTTCAGACAGTTGCGCTTCCAGTGACCCTTGTCCTTGCAATAGAAGCACTCAGTGTCCGACTTAGGTCCAGACTTGAGCTTCTTCTCAGCAGGGGCAACGCGCTTGCCGCTGCCTTTCTTAAAGGGCTTCTTTGCACCCTTACCTTTCTAAAAGCTGGGGGGCTTCTTGACCATCAACACATGATTATCTTTCTTGATGTCCACTTCTGCAGCTTTCAGCTTAGCGAAGAGCTCAGTGATCGTATCAGTGGAACCAATCTGATTATGAGTAACTACAAAACCTTTGTAGCTAGGAGGGAGTGATTGCAGAACTCTGTCAATCTTGAGCTCCTCTGGAATCTTGCAGTCCAGTTGCTCAAGGCGTTGAGTGTAGCCCGACATCTTAATGGCGTGCTCACTAACGGAACTCCCTTCCTCCATCTTGCAGTTAAAGAATTTCTCAGAGATCTCATATCTCTCAGAACGGGCCTGAGTCTAAAACATAGTTTTCAGTTCCTCAAGAATCTCAAAGGGCCCGGGGAACTCCTCAAAACGATTTTGAAGGTCCAATTCCATAGAAAACAACATGGTGCTCTTAATCACACCATAATCATCTTTGCGCAACTAATAAACAGCTTTCTCATCAGCCGACGCATCTACAATAGGGGCGTCACCTAGCGCTTTCTAAAGGACATAGTCCTTTTGTCGCCAGCGAGAATGATTCTCAGATTGCGGAACCAGTTGGTGAAGTTAGACCCATTGTTCTTAAGCTTTTCTTTCTCAGCAAAAACGTTGAAGTTGAAGTTGGACTTAGCCATTTTATCTACAAAATTTGCAAGTACAATTTAGACTATGTTCATGATAACTAGTTCAACTTAATCATATTACTATATGAACTCCCACTAAATTCAACATCCCTCAAGTTGTTTAGTGAACATGATCCAAATTCACCACACCTAATCCGATCTTCACGAGAAGAGATGTGGTTTCAATGGTGGACAACGAAGTGTCGATCATATCATTCATATGACTCATGCTTAACCTTTCGGTTCGTGTGTTCCGAGGCCATGTCTGTACATGCTAGGCTCGTCAAGTCAAACCCAAGTATTTCCGCGTGTGCAAAAACTAGCTTGCACCCGTTGTATGTTAACGTAGAGTTTATAGCACCCGATCATCACGTGATGCTTGAACATGATGAACTTTCACAACGGTGCATACATGGGGAGAACATAGTTTTATCTTGATCTTTAAGTGAGGAATCATCTTATAATGCTACCGTCATGATCTAAGCATAATAAGATACATAAAAGGATAGACATCACATGCATATAACTTTATGTGACATGGTATAGCCAATCTTCGCGCAATGATCTCCATCTTGTGCGTGCCAGCATGATCTCCATCACTCCACCATGATTTCCTCCACCACGAATAGCAACTACAACTATTGCTAACTACTTAGCGATAAAGTAAAGCTATTACATGGCGTATAAGAAGTTGACACACATGTCATACACAATTATAAATACAACCATATGGCTCCTGCCGGTTGTGTACTCATCGACATGCAAGTCGTGAAACATTACAAAACATGATCATTGCATACAACATACACATCACATCTTGGGCCATACCATATCACAGAAACACTCCCTACAAAAACAAGTTAGACGCCTCTACTTTGTTGTTGCATGTTTTACGCGGATTATGGGAGTAACAAGCTAAGAACGATTCTTACCTACAGAAAGCCACAACGGTGATATTATGGTTGCCAACATCCGGTGTAAATCCCATGACAACTATAGTGAGAGAAACTGGCATCCACCAGCCGCATGTGTGGAACAAGCCACACGTCAAGTGCGGAGCCGGTCTCGCGAACGAGGTCGCGTAAAGTGGGCCTGGACCGCTTCGATATCACTATCCCGCGTTATAAGAAGTACACAAACAAGAGGCTTGCAACAGTAAACATCAACGCCCGCAACAAGCATATTGCGTTCTACTCGTGAAACACATCTACGCATAGATCTAGCTCTGATACCACTGAAGGGTTTCGCAGCATAGTAAATCAAAATTTTCTACGGATGCAAACCAGAAAATCCAAGATCTAATCCAGGAGATGCAAACAACAAGGGGGGATAGATGAGATCTTCAAACCCTTGAAGAAATCGCACAGTGGAACGTTTGACGGAACGTGGTTGATGTAGTCGTACTAGCCTTCTCCTCCTCGCGATCCGATCCGATCCAACACCGCAAGTGGCGATGCCTCCGAGAGATGCACACGTGCGGCACCTCGACATCTCCTCCTTCCTCGGTCCAGAAAGTGGGGTGGAGAGATAGGTTGGATCTACAACACGACGGCGTGGTGCAAAAGGTGGAATGTTTCTGCGGCAGGGCTTCGCCTACGCGCAATCGGGAGAGAGGGAGAGTGGAGGGCAGCAACTAGGCGGAGAGGGTTTGAGGAGGTGTGGTGGGAGGGTGTGCCCCTGCCCTATTTATATAGACGGCTGGCCGGCTGCCCCTTGCCCCCTCCTCCAAGCCTAGGGCCGGCAGCCACAAGGGAGGAGTGGGGGGCAAGTTTCCCCCTCCTTCTAGAAGCTCTCCCTAGGGTTTTGCCCTAGGGCTTGGCCGGCTGGACCTATGGGGCCTTGTTCCCCTGGCCCAATGCGGCCAGGGCACTCCCTCGTAGGCCCACGCCCCCTCCCGACAAGTGGGGCCATGTTGGTCCCACTCCAGAAGCTTCTAGAACCTTCTGGTACAATACCGAACAATCCGAAACAATTCCGAATTCCAAAAACTGCTTTCCCTTATATGAATCTTATTCTCCGGACCATTCCGGAACCTCTCGTGACATCCTGGATCTCATCCGAGACTCCGAACAAAAACTCATAAACCAATTATCCATTATATCCTAGTGTTGAGACACGTTAAGTGTGTGACCCTACGGGTTCGAGAATATGCAGACATGATCTTCTATCAATAATCAACAGCGGGGTCTGGAAACCCATATTGACTCCCACATATTCATCGATGATCATATCGGATGAACCACGATGCCATGATTCAAACAATCCCATACATATATTCCCTTCGTCACGCGATATTTTACTTGCCCGAGATTCGATCGTCGGCATCGGCATACCTAGTTCAATCTCGTTCACAACAAGTACTTTACTCGTTCCGTAATCCGATATCACTTTGTGATTAACTCTTTAACCACATGCTTGCAAGCGGTGTTGATATCGATTACCGAGTGGGCCTGAAGTATATCTCTCCGACTTGGGAGGGACAAATCCCATCTCGATACATACAACCCAACAGGTACTTTCCGATCACCTGAGAGACACCTTTATGATCACCCTCTCATAGGATGACGTTTGATGACCTCAAAGCTTTCTTCCGATACCAGGGAGTTGCATTATCTCATGGTCTAAGGAATACAATATTTGACATAAGAAAAAGCTTAGCAAAGATGAACACGATGACACGATCTAATTGCTCTGCTTGATTTGGGTCTGTCCACCATATCATTCTCCCAATGACATGATCTCATTATTAATCGACAACTCATGTCTATGGTTAGGAAACCTTAACCATCATTAATCAATGAGCTAGTCCATAGAGGCATACTAGGGACACGGTGTTGTTCATAAACCACACAAGTATCAGAGTTTCCGCTTAATACAATTCTAGCATGGAATATAAACTTTATCATGAACAAGAATTATAATAATAACATATTTATTATTGACTCTAGGGCATAATTCCAACAGTTGGAATTGCTGAAGTTATCAGCTTCTTTTAGTTTTTTTATCGGGTGTGATGTAAACGCTCCTGATGGGAGTAACCGTTTGATGATACAATTATGTAATGCTCATAGCTTTTAAATTTGTTGACTCTGTTGGAGGATTGTGATGTTTCTATCGGCTACGCGGCTAGCGCTCCCGATTGGAGTAGCCCCTAAGGCTACATTCTAATGCTTGAATTCGAGTGTAGACTCAAAACTTGTCTGCATCAATTCTTAATATAGACTTTACAAAAAAACCTTCATTTTCTATCGGGTGCGCGTCAAGCGCTCCCGATGGGAGTGGCCCCCGAAGTTGTGTTTTTGGTGTTAGCACCAAAGCATAGGCTCGGAGTATTATTTTCATCCGAGGAGGTACTTGACCCAGGCCTTGATTAATTTTGAAATTTTGAATTTTATCGGGTACGCGACCAGTGCTTCTGATGGGAGTTTCCCCTGAGTCTATGTTCAGGTGCTTGTACCGGAGCATAGCCTCAGAGTCTATCATCGAAAAAATGTACACCTTAGGTTTTCATTGTACTCATCCGAATATTTCTTCATTTTTAGCCATGCATGACGTCGGTGCTGACGAAGATGGTGTGTCGTAGTTTTGAATAACAAGACCCATTGGGACGTTTCAGTGGTGAGCCTTGTTACAGTAATGTGCGCATCATCACAGAGTTTGACCGCTTGACCCCACTCTTGTGCGAAGATTGAGGAGCCGTGGTTTTTTTACCATATTTACCGCGATTATTACTGCCCAAGATTTTCTTCCTTCAACGGTGCTTGCCACATGTCGTGATCCTCTATGCTTTGTCTCTTCTTTTCCTGGATTGAAGGTCTATAATTTATCTATATTTCTTTATAAGTTGTCCCAAAAGTTTTTACTGCTCACTTTTCCCCTCCATTGCGCACTCCATCTTCTTCCTCATTTCGCATCTGCACTCCTTGTTTCCTGCTCTTTTTCCTTCCTCGCATTCTTAGTGATTTAGCCTCAGAACTGTAAATTTGTATAATGTTTCACAATTGATTGATTATTGAGTTGATTTCAAGGGATATAAATAGAGGGAGGGGCTAGACCGGCGGCTACCCTAACTTGGGTTACAAGTTGATATATAGTCTAACATCCCCCCCGCAGTATCAACGTGGGGTTCAACAACGTTGAGACTGAAATGAATATTGGAAAATGGTTGAGTGGCAAGCCCCTTGGTGAAGATATCGGCGAACTGCGCAGTAGAGGGCACATGAAGAACGCGAACTTGGCCCAGAGCGACTGATGTCTATGCACGATTCTATTCTTGTAGACAGTGTTGGGCCTCCAAGTGCAGAGGTTTGTTGAACAGCAGCAAGTTTCCCTTAAGTGGATCACTCAAGGTTTATCGAACTCAGGGAGGAAGAGGTCAAAGATATCCCTCTCAAAAAACCCTGCAATTAAGATACAAGAAGTCTCTTGTGTCCCCAACACACCCAATACACTTGTCAGGTGTGTAGGTGCACTAGTTCGGTGAAGAGATAGTGAAATATAATTAATATGGATGATTATAAGTGGTAATTGCAATCTGAAATAAAAATGGCAACAAGCAAACATGTAGCAGGACATGTTGTAAACGGTGTTTTAATGCTTAGAAACAAGGCCTAGGGATCATACTTTCACTAGTGGACACTCTCAACAATAATAACATAATCGAACACATAAATACCTTCTCTTCAGTATGCTACCCTAAACTACTCTCCTGTTGGATAACAAACACCAATTCACCATGCAGGGCTATAAAAGCACTCCTTAAAGTTCGCATTCCCCATCTAGGTAAACCCACACTGTCACCTTGAGCGCTAGATAGTTCCAAACAAACACCACAATTTCATAGAGACATCCAACTCAAATTATAACTCATGATAATTATTTCTATAATCTTTAGCCTAAGAGCCACACACAGTGCGCACACTGTCACCTTCACACATGTGGGAGAAGGTGTCTCCGGAGATCACATTAATTAAAGCACTTGAGTAGCATAATAGACAAAGAGTAACATCTACTTATTCAACTAGATTACAAAGCTCATGATCACAATAAAGATCACACCATTGGAGAGAGAGATAAATACATAGCTACCGGTAGAGCCCTTAGACTCGGGGGAGAACTACTCCCTCCTTGTCATGGGAGTCAGCAAATGCGATGAAGATGGTGGTGGAGTCGACGAAGATGGCTCTGGGGGAAATTCCCCATCTCGGCAGGGTGCCACAATAGAGACTTCTGTCCCCCGAATCTCGTCTTTGCTGGCGGCGGCGCTGCGGAACTATTTGTGGAATTCTGATATGGTGTCTAGGGTTTTTGTCTCGGGGGATTATATAGGCAAAGGGGCAAGGTCGGTGGACACCCGAGGGGCCCACACCATGGCCAGGCGTGGCGCAGGGTGGTCCAACGCCACCCTATGGTGTGTCCGCCTTGGTGCCCTCCCCCTTCTCTGCTTTGGACTCCGTGTCGTGTCGTAAAAATAGGAACTTCAACTTTTGTTTCGTCCAATTTCGAGAATATTTCTTTACTAGTTTTTCTGAAACCAAAAATAGCAGAAAACAGGAAACTATCTCTATGGCACTTATTAATATGTTAGTTTCAAAAAATGCACAAAAATGCCACGAAGTGGAAGCAAAACATAAAGCAATTGGTGTAAAACAAGCATGGAGCGTCAAAAATTATAGATACGTTTGCAACATATCAGCATCCCCAAGCTTAACTCCTGCTCATCCTCGAGTAGGTAGTGATAACAAAAATAATTTTTGAGGTGATATGCACAATCACAATCTTGATCAAGGTATTGCGAGCTGAGATCAAAGTACTCTAAGCATAAACATGAAAGATATATTTCTAACAATAAGACATGGCAACTATGTTGCAACATGAAAGGCTACACAAACAAAAGATCATGAATAATGCTTTGAAAGACATTTATTTGTTTCACATATAGAAAACATAGCAAGAGTGGTATTCAGTTTGTCCTTCCTGGAATAGCAGAACATAAATGCATAGGACACCTTCAAAGTTCATAAGGGTGACTAGATACAAATAATTTAAGAATAAGTAATACCAAAACTATGAATCAATCAACCAGTTTTGGGAAAATGCACATTGAACTCAGAATGACAACTATGCTCTCTTAACTAGTGCATAAAGATAGAAGATGGAGACTCAACAAAAAGTAAAAATAAAGGCCCTTCGTAGAGGTAGTAGGGATTAAATGATTTTATAAAGCTTCCAAAAATTATGGTACTTATTAGCTTTGAGCTCTCATTTCCCCTATCATAAGAATCTTGAAGTGATTAAGGTTAAAGTGAGGGTAAATATGAATCATATGCTTGCCAAATCACAAATCGAAAATCTCATGCCCCTTGAGTACGAGTACCAAGACCTCATGCTACTCAACTTTGGTCCCAGGTAAGTCTAGTATATGTGTATCATAGAGAACCACCAACGGGGTACCCCTTGCCCCATGACACAAGAGCTATCCCATATCAAAATGACAAGGCAACATACAGTGAGCATCTCATCGATCTTTTTATTTGCTATTTGCATAGTTTTTATTGAGGATGCTTCATAGAATGCCACTATGGTTTTGCTGCAAGTTTCCACCATGATTAGGCATGGCTTAGGCTAGCTGCCTAGGAGTTTATCTAACACATATATAAACTCCATGAACTTGCAAGCTCCCATATTATTTCACACCGTCGACATCCATAAACAAAAGAACATCATATCAACTGAATAAATAAGTGCAATGTTGAAAGCGTGCCCCATGACAACATGGTTTTGCTAATTCCCAATTTACAATTTGCAATCATATAAGCATCATAAGATAGTCACAATGGTTCAAGTTTATTAAGTGCAAGAAATAAAATGTGCCTTTAAGTTCGTGGGAGCTTTAATCACTAATTTTCACATAACAAATTTTTTAATTTGGAATATATATAAAAACATGAATATACTTGGAATGATGTAACACACCATGCATAGGAGTTTATAGTGGACTCTTTGGAATAATTTGGTTTCTTGGGAGTTGGATGCACGAGTAGAGCTCATACTCAGTACAGTGGAGGTTAGCAAAAGACTGGGAGCGACCAACTAAGAGAGCAATAATGGACATAATCATGGAGAGCGACAAAACATTATTAATCAAAGCATAAAGTGATATCCCAAGTCAAAAACTAAATGATCACAAAGGCTAAGGTGACTGGTTCATAGTCATAACATGGTGTAAACATGTGCCAAGTCAACCCAAATAAATCATCAAAGGAGAATACCACAATATTATGCTTTTGTATGCTAAAAAACACATGATTCTTTCATGGAACATTAAGAAATCTCAATTGTTTGAAACAAGTCATGCTACAACAATAATCACTAAGCATATGGTCAAAGGAACATCTAACATGACATGATAAAGTCTAGGTCACAGTCAAAACAAGCTTCTTTTTGTACCACCATAAGCATGGAACATTCTACTCTTTTCCAACACCAATCAACTTATTTGAAACAACTCACAAAGATAATAATCAATAAAGACCAAAGATCCTGTCTCTCCTAACTACAAAGAAGAACTAAAAAGTTCTAAGCAAAAGAAGAAGAAAACTAAAGCTAAATGCAGTGCTAGTATGTAACATCCCAGCAATTAGGAACTAATGAAGGGTAGATTTAGGAATTTAAGATGTTGCATGCATTCATCTGTGAATATGTGGGTAAATTTTTCGCTAAATAAAAACCTAAAGTGATCAAGGTTTCTTTCATACTTTGAGATTAGGTATAGTCTTGAAGGATGAATGTTATAGACTTTGATATGATCTTGATGGACTTATGTGTTTTGAGAAATGAAATTTGAATTTAAAAAATTGAGTGTTTGAATTATAATTCAAAAGTATTTTTGAGTGATGTTTGAATCTTTGATTTAATTAAGAGTTAACCAATAATAACTCAAACTTTATATAAAGAGAGCAATTAAGAATATGAATATCCATTTCATAATTTTATTCAATAAATAAGTTACAAAAATGTAACTTCTGAGAATCATCCACAATCTTTACAATAGCAAATAAATAAAGAATAATATTTCTTTATTGATAATAGTACAATCTTTATTACAAAAGAATAAAAAAGTAAAGAGTACAAAAGAATAAATTAAAGATTACAATTGAATATGATAGTTATTACAAGTGACTAATCTATAAAGAAAAATAAAAACCTAAACTAAAGTCTTGATCTCCAAATCTGGTTCCTGCAAAATAAAAATAATTTGAAAAGAAAAAGAAGGTTAGGATTAGAACTATTTGTACTCTCAGAAGTTGACAGTGAAGTGCACTATTCACTTTTTCATCATTGAGTATATAAGGGGCAAGTTTCACCAAAATGAAAGAATGTATCTTTCATAATTTTAAGCCATAAGTCAAATCACAGCAAGGAGGGGCAAGTTTCACCAGCCAGGTAGAAGTAACTAGATGAAAGTAACTTTCAAAATCCAGAACATATCCACATCTATGTAGCAGGCACACAAGCAACACACACACACCAAACTACATGGTGTGTGCTGCCAACACCACAACAGCAGCACAACCAAACAAAACTATCAACACAGCCGTGGGAAAACCAATCCCCACACCATTCCATTGCTTTTACACACCAAGCACAGCAGCCAGCAGCTAAACCAAGCATAACAGTCAGCAGCTAAACCAAGCCAAAGCCAAGCTAGATCAAACCAACCAAAGCCCAGGATCACATCACCAAGATGGTGACATAAGGAGGGGGTAGATCAGGTGGATAGCAAAACCAAGATCAAGCCATCAGGATCAGGAGATGATGGGCTAGATCAAGGACAAGCCAAGAGCTGGAAATACCAGGGGAGCACCAGATCAAGCTACCATAAGATCAACCACTAGCAACCACAACATCAAGTGACAGTGGTGAGTAAATAGACCATCAAATGATCTATCTGTCTAAGATTAGACAAACATACATGATGTGATTCTTATTCAAACTCTCAGAAAGCACCCAAGTGGGGTGAATCCATCATTGAGGTTTTAAACTCTAAAAGCAAACATAAAATTATAAGGATCCAACTAAATCTCAGAACAACATCATTGATTTAGCTATCAAGCTATATTTCAATTCAAGAATGAACGTAGCTAAGATTTAAACTTCTAGGCACATCTCTAAGACAAGAGTAGCACCTTAGAATTTAATCTTTGGATCTATATAAGTTTTCAAGCTTACAAGCATCTTTCCCCAACTTTGATTCAAGCAATAGTAGCTGGTATCACTATCAGAATCAATTCATGTGAATCAACCAGATAGAGGTCTAAATCCCTAAACCTCAGACCAACATCATTGGTCTTAGGGATTTAAGAAAGGAAAATTTCTACTTATCTTTAAAGCCAAACTCATCTTAAGCTTAAACCAACCCAAACAATGAAATAGAATCTAATCTTGTGTGCCATACAAAGATGGTGTCACAAGAACAATTCTACATTAATCAGGTTAAGCATTCAATATTCACAGATTCAACCAACCAACTATAAATCATTTTACTGTCATCACAGTAATCATAATTAAGAAAATCCCTAAGTATATCTTCAATGTTTGAAACCATTTGATCTCAAATTACGTCTGAATTCTTAAGACAACAAGTGTTAATACAGTGATTTCATCACACAACACTCACTGTCATTAACCAAGTAATGATAGTGGTGAAACTGTAAACCACAAGATTCCCAAGTATTGTTTCTATAACAACTTTATCATCTGACCACATCAAAATTAATCCATAGAATCATATGATAAGCCACTAGCACCACCATAGTTCATCTTAAGCAGCAAGCCACAACTAACAATCATTTAGCATGCTTAGGGACCATCAACACATGATCCAATTCATCAGTATCTAATCCACAGCAGGGTATGAACCCTAAGCAGAACTAAGAACCCTAATCAGGACAGGACAGTAACCAGGAAGGTCACCACCAACATCTAGCATAGGATGGCCTAGTACAGAGAGCACGAGGGGGAGGAATGACTTACCAAAGGTCCTCGCTGTAAATTAGAAGAGGAAGAAGAGGTGGCCGATGACCATGGCGGCACGGGAAGCACCCCCAGGGGGCGCTATGACCCATACAGCGCCACAGCTGCGACCATAGCCACGCCTAGGGGCGAGGAGCATCACCACGGCACACGACAGCAGTGGAGGCACCAGGATTAATGCCAACCCCAAACCCTAGGGTTCGGGACGGCATTGATCTGGTCGCAGGAGAGCTCCAGGTCCAAATCCAGTTAGAAAGGAGGGAAGAGCGGAGTCGACAACCTCTTCCTGCGCCACGGCAGCAGCCAGGGCGGTCTACGACAGGGAGAATCGCCGGCGGCGACACCACTGACCACGGGGTCGAGGAAGGAGAAGGAGAGGGGTGAGCTCGAGTGAGAGACAGGAAGTGTTGGGCTGGGTGGGCCAAAAACCCTTCGGGGTATGTTTTGACCATGCCTGTCACATCCCAAGATTTTCCAAATCTTGTAATGTGAAAAATAAATGAATAAAATAAAACTTTGTTGATTTTCAGGGTAAGAAGAAACTTTTTGATCCCAATTGGAAACTTTCAAAACCTATTTTGATCAAAATAAATCCTAAGGGGATTTACAAAGTTAAACATTTAAAAGAAAATAAAAATATTTGGAAATTACTATTTTTAAATCTTTTAATAAAAGATTGGTTTTTAAAATGAAAAGGAAGAAATTTAAATAAGGATTATTTTATAAGCCAAATTAGAACTTGGCCAAGCCTTTGAAATAAAATATTTCTATTGGATAAAAATAGTAAAGGTTTATTTAAAACAAATTAGTAAGGATTTAATATCCATGTTTATTAAAAATAAAGGTTTTACTATTTTAATTAAAACATCAAAACTTATTTATTTATTTTAAACAATTCTTTTAAGTATTCCTTATTTTCAAATAAAACCTACTGGTTTGGTTTTGATAATATTTAGATTTCAAAACAGTTTTTGAATAAATCAAATCCTATTTTGATTAATAAACAAGGTCTATTTATTTAATTAATAATGAACCCTGAAGTAAAAATATTATTTTGTATTAGGGATTTGGTTTATGTTGTTAAACAGAACCAAATTCAATTGCAAAGTTTGGTGAGAGTTTGATTTGATTTGATTGTTTGGTTTGTTGTTTGAATTGCAAAACAGAAAATAGAACTGGAAAAAGAAAAAGCTTTCAGGAAGAAAAAAATAGAAATGGACACAGCCCAGCCGGCCAGCCCAATAAGCCCAGTACCAGCCCAGCTTTTCTCCCTCCCGAAGAAACGTTTCGCACTCAGTTTTTAACCCGCGCAGACGCTGACTGGTGGACCTCTTTTCCCTCTCACTTTCTCGCTGACAAGCATGCCCCACACTGCCCTGTCATCGTCTTCCTCGCGCCGATTACTCCCTGCCATTGCAGCCATTACTCCGGCGATCAATACGCGTTGATTCCGCGACCGTTACTCGTCGTGACTGCACCCTATTAACCGCCCTGGACTCGTCTCCATTTCCCCTCACGCGCCTCCCTCTCTCTGCCCCCAGGCCGACGGAATTTCGAGCCGCACTCCCACTGCTCCGACCACCGTCCCCAGCCAATTCCGGCCGAACCTCGCCGCCCCTTGCCTTCCGGAGTACACCGCCGTGATCCCCACTCCCAGACGCACCTGCTCGTGTCATCCGTTCACTCGCGGACGCCCCTGAGCGTCGACTTCGACAACCTCTGACCGCGCCGCCGCGTCTGCTACTTCTCCGGCGACGTTCCCTGGTAAGAACCGACCACCCCGCACCCTCTCCTTCACGCACATAGCTTCGCCTTGATCTTGCGCATCTAACCGTGCCCTCGTTTTGCTTCGGGGTGAACCACAGCGTCGCCTCCGACCACGACCAGAGCCGCCCGACGTCGTCCTCCACTCCGGCGAGCGATTAAACCCGCTCCAGTGCGCCACTCGCCTCCTCGCGACCACGTTGAGCATCGCCACGATCCCGTGAGTACGGTAAGCATCTCCACTTCCTTCTTTGCTTCCTAGAACCGCCGCTAGCCCACCGTCCGAGCGTGCACCGCCGTCTGCCGCCGCTAGCACCGCCAGTTCCTGGTCGAGTTGCTGTGGACCGTAGGATTTAGATCCAAGCGTTGCGATAGATTGACTAATCGAAGGGGTATCGTAGGATCAGAGCCGCACAGATCTCTTTTAATCCAACGGCCTGTATCTGTTGATCCACGCGAACCGTTATTGTCCAATCAGAAACAGCCGCGTGGCACCAGTTTGTTTAAAACAGAAATTTTGAATCTGATTTAGATGCAGATTTGAAACCCTTGTAACTTTTGATCCACACGTCCAAAAATTACAAACTTTATATCAATGGATTCAGTGGAACAAGCCCTAGCCAACCATGCAATTTTTTTAGTAAAAAGCCTCTGTCAAAATGTTTGTTTTTGCAGAAACATTTGAATGCTTGTTTAGGTTAGAAAAATTGTTCCAAAATGTTTTTAGGTTTGAAACCTTTGCAAATTGGTTTGTTGTGAACCTACTGACCCTAGGAACCAACCCATGGTTTTAAAAATGGATTTTTTGAAGTTTAGGAATAAAAACTTGATTTAGCCCATTTCTAGTCAAATAAAAATATTGATTTTGTTATGAAAATGTTTTGGAGTAAAAACTTATTTGGATCAAACCTGCTGACCCTAAAACACCAAGTTTTGAAGAAACAACAACTTATTTGGTGAACAACATAAAGTTTTTACTTTGATAAAAACATTTTCCATCACATAAAATAATGATTGGATTAAAAAATGGTTTATGTATAAAACCCTTTTGCAAATGACTTTTCCACTTTATAAAATGATCACTTTGAACCTTAAAAAGTTTAGAGCCTAGTAGAAACCATCTTTGCAAATAAAACTGTCTTTTGCATGCTTGCATGCATGACTTAGCCTCTATTATTTTATGTGTGTGATTTGTTTGATTGATTATTGGTTGGAATGCTAGTTGATATTGTGTTTGCTTGATTGATTTGTAGTGAAGTTAGAAAAGTGTGAAACTAGCAAGATCAAGAAGTGAACCAACATTCCCTACCAAAAAGGCAAGTGACACTATCATCTAAAGTCCTACTATTTTCATTATACTTAGTGGATTTTGAAACATGCATGAAAAGAATTTCTATACTTATGCTATGCTAAATCCTAATAGGATACCCTATACATTCCTTAGTGGAAACAATGTAGTTGTTACATGCTTAGCCATGCTATATTTTGAAAAGAGATACATGTTGAGATTTTATGAAGTTGAGAAAAGGACTTGTGCTTTTATATAATAAAACAAGGACTCAATGAACCACCTGGGTGGACAAGGATACTTTGAGTTTTGGAGAAGGTGGCAACAAAAGGAACCATGTCTATGGCAATCTCTTTGTGTTGTGCTTCAAAAGAAAACCACCCAGGAACTTAGAGATTGAACATGTTTCTCCAATTGTGGCTTTCGTGTACAACCACATGCTACTTATGGCTCTGGCTTAGTCAACTACATTGGGAAGACCCATGCATTGTCTTCAGGTTACTGAAAATGAGGAACTTGGAATCCTACATGGGTACTGAAGACAAGCTAGCAATGGTGTATGGGAGGACCCTTTGGAAAGACTTCGTCACATTCTCAATCTGCCAGTATTCCATCTTGGTGAGTACCAATCCAGCGGCCACTGGTGGCAACAAGATGAGAGTGTGACATGTGGGTAAAGTGTACAACTTCTGCAGAAGATAATAAAATCTAAGTACTTGGCCGTGTCCCCGGTTATGGACAATACTGAGCAACTAAAGCTTGAAGCTATGGGAAATCTCGACATTCTAATTTCTAAAATAAAAACTTTTAAGTGACAACAAAAGACTTGATGCACTTGGGGGTACCAAGGAGCTCAAGAGATTTTGATAAAACTTGAGACACTTGGGGATTTACCAAGGAGCTCAAGAGATTTTGATGAAAACTTGAAGTACTTGGGGGTACCAAGGAATTCAAGAGATTTCGACAAAGACACTTGGGGATTTACCAAGGAGTTCAAAAATATTTGACAAAGGAATAGAACCATTTTAAAAAGATAGGATAAAGTATTGCTTTCTGCAAATGAGCCTTAAACCCTACTTAGCCAAAAATGCATGTAATGATAGGATCCACTTATATTCATCATAGTAGTGAAACTTGCCAATACAATTCAAATGTATTGACCCTTGTGGCTGTAACTTGTAATGTTGCAGGTTTGATTGATTTTAGTGAAGATTGATTGATTAGGATTACAAAGTCTACAACCAACATGTCTGCTTGTGGCACTTTGAAGATGAAGGACCCCATGCTTATAGTTAATCCGCTGCAATGTAATGTAATAGCCAAATGAGCTATGTAAGATGTAATAAAATTATGTTATTCCTGGTTATAAAGTTATATTATGACCTTTGTTTCTTGATATTACATCTTAACTGTGGATGCTAGCTATTGATCGAAGGACTAGCATTGTAAACACAGGGGACTCTACCTTATTTAAAGGTTGGGACCCTTACAATGCCCTACTGGGCCACAAGGTCCCAATAAACCCAAAAGGCCAGCCCAAACCATTTAGAGCCTGTTTTTAATAAATAGGAAAAGACCAAAATGCCCCTGAACTTAAATAAACTTCAGAAAATAAAATAAAAGTCCAAAAATTATAAATAAAATATTTTTGGATTCACAATAATCCAAATTATCCAAATAAATTAAGAGATGAAATTTTAGACATATAAAATTTATTAAGAATTTTGTAATTTATATATTCTTTATGTAATTTTACAAAAGTATTGAAAGATGATAAAAATAAATAAAAATCACTTTCATTATATATTAATATTGTAGTATTTTAGAAAAATACTAAACAAATATTTAATAACAATTTTTGATATTTAAGTGATAATTCTTAAAGGAATTATTAAATTAATAAAATTCAAATAAAAGGGAAATACAAGAATACAATATTCTATTATAAATATTAAAAATTAATATTTATAAATCCTTTATTATTAAAAAGAATTTTTATCATAATGGGGAGAATGCATATCAAGTTAAAAGATGCATTACATTACTTTGCATAATCCTTTTGCTTCTTTAAATATTGTCCTTACCACGCAATAATGATGTTTTTGTAGACATAGAAGCTCAAGGTCTAGTGCAAGCATCAGACTTCACTACCTTGCCATCACAAGGCAAGTTCATCATTTGCTCATATCCTTTGAAGATTCTTTATCAAAGGATTTGCAAATGGTGTGTTATCATATATACTCTAAAGAAATAAAATATTATTTTCACAAATAAAGAAATCTTAGATATCATCCTAAGTGATGATATAATGGATCAATAGAACTTAGGGTTCTAATTGCAATAATAATGATCAATTACGGACTTAATAACCCCTGACATTAGTGATTCTAGCGCCGTATATTACGCGTTAGCCATGAGATTTGGAATGGGACAGAGAAGTCACCTGTATCTTCTTCCTCTCGCATGAAGCCAGATGTGCAGGTCGTGGCTGTTATCCTCGTAGCATGCATATTACTTGGTAATTCGTAGAGGATATGTAGCATATGGGTGGGAACCCTCATCGTCCTACGATAGTTCTGGCATCTAACGGTTTGTACAAACCATTGCCGTAATTCATTATGTGGGCATGGTGTACACCAAGGAGGCATGCGAGGTCGTGAAGGGGGCAGTGATTGGCTTGGACCAACTACTGATCCCCACATCATGGAATTGTCGACGGGAAAGTACGCCCGGTTTTGCAACAAGGAGTTGATCTCTCATGGGTAAAGTAGCGCACCTCTGCAGAGTGTAAGAATTGTAACCAATTACTCCCTATTCCGGGAAGGACCTACGAACGCGGCAAGAAAGGAACTCCATGAAAGTTCTGGTCAACCTGTGAAGGCTGATGGTCATAGATTTTTTTATATAAAATCAATCTTTGAAGAAAGATTTACAAAAACTGCATAGTGCCTAGGATTTATAATCCGAGGTGGTATTTAGAGCATCAAACTTCCCACCTTGCATGTAATGAACTTGTTGGGTAATGCTATTACTCATCCTTTACTTTGAATCCTTGCTTAGACTCTGAGGATCCCGAAGACGTGCGAATGTATGCAGCTGAATGTCAAGAAGATGTGTTCTACGAGGAGCCTGACCTGTCAGGAGGTGTTGAAGGAGTGGTTTACGAAATCCTCTATGGTGTTGATGATAACGAGTCCAACTAAGTATCCTAGTTAGTAGTAACCAACGGAGCCGAGCAGCATGAACTCTATAGAATAAGCTACTGAGCTCAACTCCTAGTCAGAGTTGTTACTTTTAAATTCCGCTGAAACACTTTATATTTTGGTTTGTAAGTTGAAACCTTTTGAAGTCTTGAACTTCTGGTATTGTAATAATAATAATGTGTCAATGTTTGTAATATGGACCCGTAATGTTTCTGTTGTACCACTCTGAGGGATGTGATATTTACAGAACGGTATTTTCTGGATGTCATGTCAACGACTATAGTGTACTACACATGTAGTGGTTTGCTGGGTCACCGCATAGTAAAGGAGAACACTCACAGAACAATAAGAGTGAAAACTAGAGTGTTCTAGGCAATGAAGAACAGGGTGTGATTTCTCCAAAAGAATTGTGTTGGGATCCAACCAACTTATTGCAACAAACAAAACAAAAGAAAACTAAAAACAAAAAAAATGCTCCAAGAACAACACATAGTGCATGAAGAAAAAAATATAGTATCTTGAAAGAAGACCTGAGATTTTTGTTTGATGAGGGGGATGCCTTGGGCATCCCTAAGCTTTGACGCTTGTACCTTTTAAATATTTTTTGTGGTGACACGAGCATCCCCAAGCTTGAGATTTTGTCCATCCTTCATCTCATCACATCATTCTCCTTTCCCTATACTTGAAAACTTCTTTCATACAAAACTTCACACAATTCTCATTAGCAACATTAGCGTATGCAAGATAGTAGATCCACTTTTGGTTCAGTTTCAACTCAAGCATCCATTAAAACATTAGCTACTGTAGCAACTTTTTTAAAAGCTCTTTTTATCAAAAGGAATCTGTCAAAATGCAAATAGTGGCAGAAATAGTGGCAGAAATCTGTCAATATAGAACAGTGGGTGAAGATGGATTCTTTGAAAATCTTCTGTTGCTCAAATCGAAAAGTGCAAAACTAACGAAAGTTTGATAATAACCTTCTTCCTATTAGAGGCTACTCTTGGCACAAAAACAAAATAACAAGGATAAGCAGAGTTTTCTATAGAGGTAACAACTTCCAAGACTCAAAGAAACAAAAATAAACTGAAAGGAAAAATATAATGGGTTGTCTCCCAAAAGCTCTTTCTTTATAGCCATTAAGATAGGCATAATAATTTCGATGATGCTCAAATAAGAAATATGAATTGAAGTAAAAGAGAGCATCAAGAAGTAAAAGGTCTTTCCTATGAAAGATAATCTTGTAAAGAAACAAGTCATGAAAGCACAAAGCAACAAGCATAGGAAAGAAAAACTAGTACAACTTCAAAATTTTCAACATAAAGAGGGGAAACTTAATATTGTTGAGATACATAAAACCATGTTTCCCTCTCTCATAATAACTTTTAGTAGCATCATGAATAAAATTAACAATATAACTATCACATAAAACATTCTTATCATGAGACACATGCATATAATAATTATTACTCTCCACATAAGCATAGTGATTCTTATTAATTGTAGTGGGAGCAAATTCAACAAAATAGCTATCATTATTATTCCCATCACCATAATCATCAAATATAGGAGGCATATTGTAATCATAATTAATTTTCTCCTCAATAGTAGGTGGACTAGAAATATCATATTCATCATATATTGGAGGCATAGTATCATCATAAGCAATATAATAGTTATCTTCCAAAGTGTGTTCATTTGTAAACATATCATCATTGGAAGGGACATGGATAGATAATTAACATCATCATTTCAGAATTGGTACCCAAGAGATTTTCAATATCAAAAGTAGTGTGCTTTTCCCAATCATGACCACTACTATAGGTAACATGCATAGGTTCATCATCGAGTTCAGACTCATCAGCAAAAACTATAATAGGAGCAACATGCTTAGGGTAAAATACCGTTTCCTCTCTCCTTTTACTCCTCTTCTTCTTCTTCCCTTCTTTAGGAGGGATAGGCTTGAAAGGAAGCTTCTCCACATACCATGGTTTATTGTTAGAGACAATAGAAGAAACTTTGGAGGATTCCTCCTTTTCATTAATAAGAGCAAAACACATATTAGTCTTGTCATATTTTGGTAAAATATCATCTTTTATAATATTTTGTATGTAAGTATTTGCGTGGCAATTATCAACACAGTAAAGATGACAACCATGCAGGACGTTATTCATATAAAAAGCACTCATATCTTACAAAGAAGTTTTTCTTGATAACTCTTCACACACATAAAATAATGTAAGTTCATAATGTTGATTAGGAGTGATCATGTCATCACAATACAAAGTTTCAGTACTCATTGGATTAGAAAGGCTATTATCATAGCTTGAGCCTTGAAAGTTGAAATGACCCACTTTATGGCAAAGTTCACAAATAAAAGGATAGAGGGCACAAACTTTTTCACCAAGATCATTTAGAGCCCTATCCCACGTTCTAGTTTTTTCATTCCTGTGGTGGATACAATATTCTTCTTCGATTTGATTCTTTTCACAAGGTCTAAGTACTCCACAAAAATTAACATGCTTATAAGAAATAGTACTTTCAAAGATTTGAACATGTTTATTGCAATTATTAATAACAATTTCATTTTTCATGCAAGTGTCTTTAAAAGGTTCATGATACATGTCCCACTTTTCTTTAGGAGCATTAATATGATAAGCAAAGGCTCTACAATAATTAACAAGAATTTGAGGATCAAGACCATATTTAGCTCTAAGCTCTTGAAAATCAGTAGTTTCAGCGAAAAACTTAATGCAATCATACTCATAGTTTATACCTGGTTCTTTAGCTTTCTTGTTATCCCAATCTTTAGTATTTATTTGAATTGTTTCAAGAAGATCCCACTTAGCTTTGACCTCCTTACTTGTGAAGGATCCCTCTGAACAGGCATCTAGATAGTACTTGCAATGTCCTGAAAGCCTTGCATAAAAATTATTAACAACAATATTACTAGGGAGCTCATGAATGGGACATTTGAGAATTAGTGACTTCAATCTCCCCCATGCTTGGGCAATACTTTCTCCATCATGAGGATGAAAATTATAAATATATTTCCTATCTTTATGAATTTCATGAGGAGGATAAAATTTAAAGTAAAAGAGAGATTCATGTTCCTTCCACTCCGAATGATGAGGATCATCTAGTAGCTCATACCACTCCCTTGATTTGTCCTTAAGTGATAAAGAGAATAGCTTCCTCTTAACTTGGTCCATTAAAATACCTACACACTTGAACAACTCGTATAATTCCTGTATAAAGAGTAAATGATCACCAAGATGGATAGTTCCATCTCCAAAATAGCAGTTATTCATAACACGTTCAACATTTTTCATAGGTATTTTAAAAGGGACACTTTCAGTATGTGGATTTAAAATATCACAAGCATCATTAGAATTACAACATATGGGAGGTAAAGTATCATCAGAGCAAATTTCCTCCTCTAAAGCTGGGGAACTAAAAAGATCATTTTCATAACAACAAGCTTCCCCAAGCTTAGACGTTTCCATAGCATTAACAACAATGGTGTTCAAAAATTTCATAATAATAGAATTGCTATTAGCATGCAAAGAAAGTTCCATAGGTTTTTAAATTTTCTCTTCAAACACTTCAGGTCTTAACTCAGGAAAAATACTCTAAAGCTCTCTAATTTTGTTGTTGTTTTCCATTAAGCCTAACTAGTGAAAATAAAAACAAGAAACAAAAAGATATAATTGCAGAATCTAAAGGAAATAACTTCGAGCACTCACACACCAGCAACAGTACTAGAAGATAACTTAGTAGCTAGAGGATGTGAGTATCTTTTACCTTACCTCCCCGGCAACGGCGCCAGAAAAGAGCTTGATGTCTACGCACGCTTCTATTCTTGTAGACAGTGTTGGGCCTCCAAGTGCAGAGGTTTGTAGAACAACAACAAGTTTCCCTTAAGTGGATCACCCAAGGTTTATTGAACTCAGGGAGGAAGAGGTCAAAGATATCCCTCTCAAAAAACCCTGCAATTAAGATACAAGAAGTCTCTTGTGTCCCCAACACACCCATAAACTTTTAAGGTGTATAGGTGCACTAGTTTGGTGAAGAGATAGCGAAATACAAGTAATATGGATGATTATAAGTGGTAATTGCAATCTGAAATAAAAATGGCAGAAAGCAAACATGTAGCGGGACTGGTTGTAAATGGTGTTTTAATGCTTAGAAACAAGGCCTTGGGATCATACTTTCACTAGTGGACACTCTCAACAATAATAACATAATTGAACACATAAATATATTCTCTTCACTATGCTACCCTGAACTACTCTACGGTTGGATAACGAACACCAATTCAACGCATAGGGCTATAAAAGCACTCCTTAAAGTTCGCATTCCCCATCTAGGTAACCCCACACTGCCACCTTGAGCGCTAGATGGTTCCAGACAAACACCACAATTTCATAGAGACATCCAACTCAAATTATAACTCATGATAAGTATTTCTGTAATCTTTAGCCTAAGAGACACACACGGTGCGCACACTGTCACCTTCACACATGTGGGAGAAGGTGTCTCCAGAGATCTCATTAATAAAAGCACTTGAGTATCATAATAGACAAAGAGTAACATCTACTTATTCAACTAGATTACAAAGCTCATGATCCCAATAAAGATCACACCATGGGAGAGAGAGATAAACACATAGCTACCGGTAGAGCTCTTAGCCTCGAGGGAGAACTACTACCTCCTCATCAAGGGAGTCAGCAAAGGTGACGGAGATTGTCTTGGGAATGGCCACGGCAGATGCTGCAATTGGCAGCGAGTAGTAGAATGAGGGGTAAGGGCGGCCAGCCATATGCGGTGCGAGATGAGGGCGGAGACATAGGATTTTACCCAGGTTTGGCCCCTCGAAGGGTAAAGACCTACTCCTGCTAGATTGTATTGATGAGAGAGTACAAGGGCGAGATCGACGACTAGGCGGCGAGTCACAGGGGGTGTATGAACGTGTCCTCTATGCGTACCCTTGGGAGGTTTATATATACTCACCTCGCTAGATTTTACAGATATACAACCGAATTAGTTAAGGATTCAGAGGGTGTTTGACCTAATCCAACTGGGCCTAGCTACACTTCTGGGCCTTCAGCTTCCAGTCGCCTGGCTCCTTGTTGGGTCTTGATCCAGTCACCGTCCTACAAGACCACTCGCTGATAGCTTGGGCCAATAGGAAACGTCCTGCTAGGTATACCCCACTCGGCATATCCCCATCAGTAGTCCCTGAGGCCGTCGTTGATTCGTCGCAGGTGTTTGTTGGCAGTTGGAGTATGCGGGTCCAATTTGGACGCCTAGTCGAATCGGTGGTGGACTCCCTTAATGAAAGAGGGAACTTGTTATCTTGGTCGCAATAACGACAACCAATCGAATCGCAGCACGGGGAATGTGTCGACGAGTAATCGAATCACTGCTATGGTGATCAGGTCAGCGAGTAATCGAATTTTAGCTAGGGCGATCAGGTCGGCGAGTAGTCGAGTCGCCGAAGCTGGCGAGTCGAGTAGACGAAGTTGGACCATCAGCATTGGTCAAACTAGCCATTGGGTAATCCAACGGTAATATCGGCATAATCACCACGCGGTAACGGCTCCCCGAAAATGGCGGGTAGGAACCGCTATATAAGGAGAGTGACGGGCGAAGGGCGATCATTCCACACACTTCCTCCGATCTCGCGCATCTCCCAGTATTCCATTCCTCCGTAGCGACCAGTGCGACCCACAACGATCTACAAACCGAGATCCTCCGACTGATGGTGCCTTCGACGGAACCATGGGGGAGATCCAAGTGCACGAACATGCTGCGGAAGTCATTTGAGGAGGCGGGGATCCTCCGCACCCGGAGATGGCACATCCCCGCGGCTGGAGAGGTGGTGCCAGATCCGCGCGAGGGAGAATTTATCTGCTTCACCAGCCACCTGGAGAGGGGGCTCGGATTCCCCACCTCCATCTTCTTTTGCCGCTTCTGCGCATATTACGACATCCAGTCGTCAGACCTAGGGCCACACAGCATCGAGCAACTCGCCATCTTTGTGGCGTTTTGCGAGTGCTACCTAGGCTGCCGGCCGTACTTACCTATGTGGGAAGATCTGTTCCACGGGAGGATCGGACGCGAGGAGACAGGCGGCCCGATGCTACCCGCGGGTGGATTCACCTTCCAGCTGAAATCAAAGGCCTCCTTCTTCGACCTGATGCTGCCGAAGAAGGCGGCAAACAATTGGAAGAAACATTGGTTCTACGTGACCGAGTCGCCGCCAGACGACGAGGTGGCGCTTCCGAGGTATTCTGCTCACCGGCCCGGGCCGCGTTAGCTTCAAGTCACCAAGATTCCGCATGAATAGCAGATGGTGGTCGATGAAATGCTGCTGACAATCCGCAAATTGAAGAAGAAGGGCCTCTAGACCAACAAATTGTATAATTGCTGGCTTGGGCAGAGACTAGTGCCTCTGTCCAGTCGCGCCCACTGGATGTACGAGTACACGGGCAAGGATGACCCGACGAAGTCTTGCACCGCCGAGTGGAAGCTTAATGATTACACCTTGGCCCTGAAGAAGATCACCGATGTGGAATACCTCGCGCGAAGGACGGGGTTGCCCCATAGACCGCGAAGCGCAAGGCTCCGCCAGTAAGTTCTCGCTTCCTTGTTCATTTCGCAGCCGCAGATATGCAGTCGTGGTTTTGCTAATCGTGTTTATCTTTGTAGTTGTTCCAAGTGGTGGAAGGTTGGCTTCCGCCTGCTAATGACAAAAACTCGAACGAGTCCATTGAGGATGAGAGCGAGTCCTCGTCCGACAAGGGCAACATTGGAGGCGACGATGACGACGATGATGACGAGGCCGTGGAGGTCACCGCACCCATGGTCCGTAAGACCCGCGGGCAGTGACAACACGAGCTCGAGGCCAGCAAGATCCTCGAGGCCCATGACAGGGGCGGCAACGAGTTCCCCGAGCACACTTCACAGCGCGTGGCCACGCCGTCGAAGAAGAAGTCGCCGCAGAAGAAGAAGAATCCGGCCAAGACAGTGTCACCGCCTAGGTCCGCAAGTAGCTCCGAAGCTATCAGCGCGGGCGACAGGGCTGGGCTAGCATGCCGGCGCGGGCGACTGCGGCAGCCGACACGGCTGTGGTAGAGGATGAAGTTTCGTTGCCGTCGCTGCCACCACCCTTCACCATAGTCACCGGGCTCGGGGCCGCTCCATCCGCGGGTGCCTCGCCAACAAAAGAGGCGCCTGCGGCGATTGCCGTGGCCCTCCTACCGCGGTCTCGTCCTCGAAGAATCCCTCGGTGTCTTGGGCCCATAGCGTGTTCGAGACGGTCCTTAGTCGGAAGCTGGGGTCGGAGTTGGAGAATCCGGCGAGCATTCGCACCGGTGTTCGTTTTATCCCGGTCACCAAGTGAGTATCCTTTAGATTATTTATTTGAGAAACCGATTTATGTTTGGCGGCGAGCTTGCTGACTCTGTTGTGTTGTAGGACTGGTGTGAAGAAAATAGGTCACCCCTCGGTGGCTAAGGTCCCAGTGGGTGCCATGGGGACGCAGGTCGATCCCTCGAAGAAGAGGAAGAGTGATGAGGTCGAGGCGCCCGTTGAGGGCGCGAAGAGGGTAAAGGGAGACGAAGTCGTCACAATCTCGTACATGCCGGTCGGTGCCCCGAGCGAGGCTCTGATTGGAGCAGATGCGGTCACGAAGGCCACAGTGGACGCGGAGTCGCAACAGGTAGAACCCGCGGCACCAGTTGGGGCAACAGGCCGAACAACGAGTGCCTCAGGGGCGGCGGTGGCCACCTTCCCTCGCTTTGTGGAAAGGGCCTCCATGGAGAGTGCTTCAGCAAAGTCGGCGGAGGTCGAGCAGCATCACGGGCGCACACCTGTTGTGCTCCCGTCGGTGGACGCGGTCGAGCTCCACAATATGCTTGGTGCAGTGATCCAGGTATATCCAGTCCCCGAGGATCTGGTCGCTGGATTTCAGCGATTGGATCCTTACTGTTTTTAATGTCCAGTCCCCGAGGATATGGCTGCTGAATTTCAGCGATCGGATCCTTACTATTTTTATGTCCAGTCCCCAAGTGACTAGTCGCTGAATTTCAGCGGCTAGGCACTTAAGAATTTCTTCGCTGCCCAGTCCCCGAGTGGCTAGTCGTTGTATTTCAGCGGCTAGGCACTTAGGAATTTCTTCGCTGATATTATCATGGTTGTGCAGGGGCTGCAGCGCGAGTCGGCGGACCAATTGGCCGCCAAGGAGCGTCTGGAGAAGGAACTCCACTCCGTGCAAGGGACGAATGAGCAGCTTCGAGCGACTACTGGTAAGAGTTTGATGTGCTTGTTATCAGGGACATCTTTTCCTTATGTTATACTCATGGTTTTGTTGATGCAGAGGGTCATGTGGCCATGGTGGAGAGGGCTCGTGAGGGTATGGTCCCTGCGAGTGACCTAACGGCTGCTCAGTCGTCCTTGAGCGCTGCGGAGAAGCGAGTCGCCGACCTGAAGCGGGAGCTCAAGGACGCGAAAGCGGAGGCGACCTCGGCGGATGAGAGGGCCAAGGCAACCGTTTCTACTTCTGCTGCTGAGGAGCGGAAGGTATCGGATGCGCTCGTCGCCGGGCTGCAGGATGACCTCTCTGGTCTGCAGGATTTTGTCATGGGGATCTGTCGTCCTTTGATTGGTGAGCTCCTTGTTCTTTCGAGTGACTAGCAAGTCCCCGAGCGTGCGGGTCGCCTTTGTTTTGTTGGAGCCTTTCTGATTGTGTACTTGTGCTTTGCAGGGAAGATTCTTGATGATGAAGCCGAGGCGCAGTCGTATGACGCACGACAGTGTGTCACTACGTTGGTGGACTCTGCCGCTCTGTCAGCGACTTGCATCCTCGCGTACCTTCAGGAGATTTCGCTGACAGTGATTATCCCTAGCGAGCTGACCGAGGTCTGGCGGTATCTGGAGAAGTCTCCAGCGGTTGTGGAGTTCATGTCGCGGTTGGCTTTTCGCCATGGGGCGGCGACTACGCTGATCCTTGGTCTCGCGCACATCCCCGACGACTGCGATCTCGATGATGTCACCAGTGGTTACCCTACATCCACGGGCGCGGTCGAGATTTCTGACGCGCTGAAGCTCACCGACCGGGCCGCGGTCTACTCCGACCGGGTGTTGGCGATGTGCGACTTCCTGCCGTATCAAGAAATGATCGTTGCTCCAAACAACGAGGAGCCAGCGAATCATGACTTCAAGGTGGAGCAGCCCTTCCGATCGGTGATGGCGGGCACCTTGACGACGTACTCGTCGAACCCGTGGGTGCCTTTCATCCGCGTCCGCGGAGGTGGTGGCGAGTCGTCGTCGAAGCCTGCGGAGTAGGAGAGTTTGCTAGGTGGCATTAGTTGTAAATAAAAAATGTGGCTGCCCTTGTAAGCGATTTTTTGTTGCCATAAGGAATGCATGGATGCTTTTGTCAGTGTTTGGTTTGGTTGTGAGTTGTTAAGTTGTCCGAGTCCCCGAGCCCGTCTGCCCTTTTGTGGGGTTTACCTCGTTTTTATGTGTATGTTTGTTTTTATACTGTTAGTCAGTTGAGATCAACTCGTCGTGGCTTGGAAAGCCAGTTGCCTGGCGAGCCCAAGGGGTGATCTATAATTAGCCATTTTCCCGGGCGCAAACGGGGTCGGATGGCTGAGTCCCCGAGCGTGGTACTTAGCCATTCTAGTCTCATGCCCAAGGTAGGTGAGGACGAGGTGCATTGTGTTGAGCGCGTCACTCCACCTGACCCGAAGGATCAGTCATGTGGCGAGTCCAGGACGCGCTCTCGTACTTGGCATTTTCCCTAGTCGCTCGGGTTTGGACTGGTGTCAGTCCCCGAGCGTGGTACTTAGCCGTTCGAGTCGCTGCGCCAAGGATGTGGAGGACTGGGTCGCTGTTGGAAGCGAATGCGGTCGTCTTGGCTCGGAGAGCCAGTCGAGCAAGGCGACTCTGATGGGGCTCCGGGTTGGCATTTTTCATGGACGATACAAGGCCCGAATTTTTTTGGTGCCCTCGTATTGCACTACTTGGCCGTGCCGGTCGCGTGGCCAAGGGTTGACTTCTGCGACTAGCGTAGCGCTGATATTACGAGTGCGAGTGACACAAGGTATGGAGAGTTGACACAATTTGTGCGAATCGATCTTTATTTCATAGCGGGTAGGGGGTACATTTTTGGAGTTCTAGGAGTAGAACTTCCTAAGAGATTTACATTCCACGGCCACTTGACGTCGAGTTTTCCATCGCCTCGGACGTCGATGAGGTAGTAGGTGTCGTTGCCCAAGACTCGCCCGATGGTGAATGGTCCCTCCCAAGGGGGGGAGAGCTTGTGCATGCCCTTCTTGTCCTGGATCAGTCGCAGGACCAGGTCGCCTTCCTGGAAGGTGAGAGTCCGGACTCGCCGGCTATGGTAGCGGCGAAGTCCTTGCTGTTAGATGGCGGTGCGGGAATGAGCTAGGTCGCGTGCTTCGTCGAGCTGGTCGACCCCGTCCTGGCATGCGAGCTTGTTGTCGTCCTCCGCATAGTTGACCACCCGAGGCGAGTCATGCTTGAGGTCTGTTGGCATGACGGTTTCGGCGCCGTACACCATGAAGAAGGGGGTGAACCCTGTCGACCTATTGATGGAGGTGCGGATGCCCCAGATGACGGAGGGGATCTCTTCGACCCAACACCCCAGAGTTTGTTCGAGGGGAACTTGCAGTCGCGGCTTCAGGCCGTGGAGGATGCTCTGGTTGGCGCGTTCCGCCTGGCCGTTGGACTCCGGGTGGGCGACTGAGGCGAGGTCGAGTCGTATGTGGTGCTCCTCGCAGAATTCAGCCATGGCTCCTTTGGCGAAGTTGGTTCCGTTGTCCGTGATGATACTGTGCGGGAACCCGTAGCTATGGATGAGCTCGCGTAGGAACTTGGTGGCCGTCTTCCCATCGCATTTGCGGACTGGCTTGGACTCCACCCACTTTGTGAATTTATCGACTGTGACTAGGAGGTGGGTGAAGCTGGAAGGGGCCTTCTTGAAGGGGCCTACCATATCCATGCCCTCACACAGAGAATGGCAAGGTGATGGGGATGGTCTTGAGCACCGAGCTTGGGATGTGAGTCTGGTTGGCGTACTTCTGGCATCCGACGCAGCGTTGGACGATGTCGACCGCGTCGACGTGCGCGATGAGCTAGTAGAAGCCATGTCGCATGGCATTGGCCACTAGGGACCTTCCGCGGGTTGGACACAGCGTTGGAACATGCCGGTCACGCTGCGCTTGTGGAGCTCGCCGTTGATGATGACGAATGACTTGTAGGGTCCCTTCCTCCAGGTAGGCGACGTATGGCGCGGTCCAGTCGCTTGGCTCCGCGAGCATGGCGACCAGGGCTGCTTCTGGTTGCAGCGGAATTCCGATGTCGATCTCCCTCGGGGGAGAGACGGAAGGCTTGGTGATGGTGTCGAGGAAGAAACCGGCAGGTGGCGCGAGATGAGCCGACCCGATGCCAGAGAGGGCGTCGACCTCTTTGTTCTTGCGCCAATCGATGCACTCGATGGAGTAGCCGGCAAAGTGGCCTCCCAGCTGGTCCACTACTTGGCGATATTGCCGCCATGGTAGGGGAGACTGCATCGCATGTATCGGTGACGAGGTCAGAGTCGCCGTAGCAGCGCAGACGGTTGATGTTCATCTCCTTGGGTGTTCGCATGCCGTGAAGGAGCACCTCGTACTTAGCCATGTTGTTGGTGTAGGGGGTGAAGTCGAGGTACAGGACGTAGCGTAGTTTGTCGCCCTTTGGAGATGTGAGGACGATCCATGCCCCTGCGCTGTCTGCGTTCTTGGAACCGTCGAAGTGTAGCAACCAGTAGTGGAGGTATGACAACTTCTCCGGCTGCTGCGCCTCCTCCCAGACAGCGAGGAAGTCCGCCAGGGGCTGCGACTTGATTGCCTTGCGCGACTCGTACCTAATGTTGTGGACTTCGATCTCCACGGCTCACTTGGCGACTCACCCGGTCGCCTCGCGGTTGCGGATGATGTACTGCAACGGTGCAGAGGAGAAGACCGTGATTGGGTGCTCCTGGAAGTAGTGCGACAGTCGCCACTAGGCTCGGAAGACAACATATACCAATTTTTGGTACTACGGGTAGAGCTGGCGTGATTTGATGAGGACCTCGCTAATGTAGTAGACAACTCGTTGTACCGGGCGCTTCTTGCCCTCTTCTGGTCGCTCGACGACCATGACGGTGCTGACGACTCGCTCAGAAGCCGTGACGTAGACGAGCATCGGCTCCTTGTCGACGGGGGCGGCGAGTAGCGGGGCCGCGAGTAGCACTTCCTTGAGTGTGTGGAGTGTGTCGTCTGCCTCCTTGTCCCACTGGAACATGGGATTCTTGTGCATTAGGCGGTAGAGAGGCATTGCCTTCTCGCCTAGCCGAGGGATGAAGCGACTGAGAGCCGTGACTCACCCGGCCAACTTCTGGACGTTTCACAGGCACTCGGGTTTGCCGAGCCAGGCGATCGTGTTGATCTTGGTGAGGTTCGCCTCGATGACTCATTTGGAGACTACGTACCCCAGCAGCTGTACAGTTTGTACACCAAAGGTGCATTTTCCTGGGTTTAGTTTGATCTTGTACCTCCACAGATTCGCGAAGGTTTTGGCCAGGTCGGCGAGTAGATCGCCCTGGCGAGTAGACTTCACCACCACGTCGTCGATGTAGACGTGGATGTTGCGGCCAATTTGGCTCGCAAGGCATTCCTGCATTCACTTCTGGTAGGTCGCTCCGGCGTTCTTGAGGCCAAATGTCATGGCGGTGTAGCAGAATGCTCTGAATGGCGTGATGAACGCCATCTTCTCCTTGTACTCAAATGCCATTTTGATCTGGTTGTAACTAGAGTAGGCGTCAAGGAAACACGGCGACTCCGAGCCCGCAGTCGAGTCGATGATTTGATCGATCCGCGGGAGGATGAACTGCTCCTTTGGGCAGGCGCTGTTGAGGTTTGTGTAATCGATACACATTCTCCAGGACCCATTTTTCGTCTCGACCAGGACTGGGTTTTCCAGTCACTTGGAGTACTTGATTGGCCTTATGAATCCTGCAGCGAGTAGACGCTATACTTCCTCGGCGATTGCTCGGCGGCGCTCTTCATTGAAGGGCTGCATCGACTGCTTGATGGGTCGTGCTTTGGGGTCGGTGTTGATTTTGTGTTCAGCGAGTTCCCTCGAGACACCAGGCATGTTAGATGGCTTCCATGCGAAGATGTCACGATTATCACAAAGGAACTCGATGAGCGTGCATTCCTATGCTGGGCTCATGCCCGTTCCAATCATCACTCTCTGGCTGGAGTCGCCTGGGACCAGCTCGACGGAGCGCGTGTGCGTGGTGGATTCGAAGGCCGTTGAGCCTCCGCCCTCCGAGTTGGGCTTATTGAGTATTGTGGGGTCGTCATTGTTGACCCCGCTCGTGTACTTGGCGAGTTCTTCCGCATGGTTGGCTTCAGCAGCGATGACGGTGTCGGCGATCACGGTGCCCTTGGCCTCGCACTCCGCGGCCATGTCGGGGACGCCGTGGACGGTGATGATGCCGCACGGCCCTAGGAGCTTCATCGCGTTGTATGCATAGTGGGGCACTGCCATGAATTTGGCGAACGTTTGTCTCCCCAAGACGCAGTGGTAGGGGTTGTTGAAGGGCACCAGCTCGGAGACGATCTGCTCAGTGCGGAAGTTCGCTGGTGTGCCGAAGGTGACTGGCAGCGTCACCTTGCCGATCGGGTACGCCTTCCGACCAGGGACGATGCTGTGGAAGGTGGTGTAGGTCGTCTCGATCATCGACTGCGGGAGCCGTAGTCGCCTAAACGTGTCCAGGTAGAGAATGTTGATGGAGCTTCCGCCGTCCATCAGCGTCTTGGGGAGCCAGTAGTCTCCTACCTTGGGCTTGACCACCAAGGCGACTCGCCCCGGATATTCGATCCGTGGCGAGTGGTCCTCGCGGCTCCAGGTGATCCGCTGCTCAGACCAGTTGAGGAAGCGTGGGACATCGACCTGGGACACCGCATTGACAGCGACGACGCGAGTGATGACCTTCTTTTCGCGCTTGGTGCTGAACCCAGTGAAGGTGTGGAGTGATCCCACGTCGTTGCCGAATGCCCTGCCGTTTGGCGGGTGGTTGTTGGGGTCCTCCCGTGTGCGTCGTCCCTTCTCGATCTCCTCCAGAGAGTGGCAGTCGGCAGTCATGTGTGTGGCGGGCTTCCCCTCCCTGCTATGGAACACATAGGGCTGGTTGAGGAGAGCCGCGTGGTCGAACCTCGGCTTCGCCTTGTAGTTGCTGCTGTCGCGGCGCTGGCCTCTGACGCGGCGGAAACTCTTGGGCTCGCGTGGCGCGTAGCTGGCATTAGCGACGAAGTCGACTCGCCCATCACCGTGGCGCTTGCCGGTGAGGCGAGTGTTGTTGTAGCGTAGTTCGGGTTGTCTCCCGTTGTCGTGGCCGCTCGTGCGGCGATTTCCTCCCGACTCGTCATTGTTTTCTTGGTTCGGGTCCTCCTCTGCGTACCGCTTGGCGATCTCGAGGAGGTCTGGTATGTTGTCGAGTGTTTTGTACACATGCTTGAGCTTGCGACCAAGGGCTCGTAGCGGCACAAGATCTTGAAGTAGTGGATCGCGGTATTCGGGTGGATGCCGGACGCATTGAACCATAGGTCCTTCCACCGCTGGACCCAGTTGCGGGTTGATTCGCGGGGTCCCTGGACACATCGCTCTAGGTCCTCAATGGTGGTGGTGCGGGTGTAGGAACCCTCGATGTGCCTGACGAAGGCGTCACACATATCCTCCCAGGAGTTGATGTTGTCCGCGGGAGGGTGTTGATCCATTGCTGGCTCGCTCCCTCCATCATCAGGGAGGAGGTAGCGAGCGGCGAGTAGGTCGGTGTGGCCGGCGATTACCATCGCCATGAGGTACGTTCCCAGCCACACGGACGGGTCGTACGAGGGGTCGTACTTCTCGATCTCCTTCGGCGCTTTGAAGTTCGCCGGGTATTTTTTGCCTCGGATCATTGGTCCGAAGCACTGGGAGCCGACTCGGCTGAGCGATCCCCTTGGTTCGCCGTCGCGGAGGTTGGTGAGGGTGTGCCTCAAGTCGTCTGGCTGGCGTGCGTGCCAGCTCTGGTTGTTGATGATGTGGGTCCGCGTGTCGGCTGGCTGCCCGTTGGTAGTGACCATGTTGTTCGTCGATCGCGGGTCGTTAGTGGAGAGAGCCGCGTTTGCGGGTCGCGGCTGGAGCTGCAGGGGCTCGGGGGTGGGAAATTGAGAGGGTTTGCCATCGTTGGGCGGCCACTCCAGGCCACCCTGCTCCCCGACGAGCGGGAGTAGACGCGTCCCCGCGAATCTGCTCCCGCAGCTTGTTGCTCGACGGCCTTGGCGAGTAAAGCCCTGGTGTACTAGATCTGCAGGGCGCCTTCCCCGGTCACGTTGATTTTGTCGACGGCGGCTCGACTCGCAATGACATTGTCCATCAGAGTGGAGAACAGCGGGAGACCGTTCGCGTCCTGCTTTTGCAGGGAGATCATGATCCTCGGTTGGTTTGGAGGGGGCATCGACCGGGCGGTGGTGGGGGAGCGACTTTCGCTGATGCGCCTGGTGGTGGTCGAGTGCTTCCTCCGGCGGCGCGTTCTCGCAGATCATGCTATCGGCCACACGGGCCGGGTCGCTCTCCTCGATGAAGTTTAGGGCACGACCCTAAACGGTGGGGTTCAGGCGCGACCTGATGCGGAGTTGGTGGTAGCGCGAGAGCTCCTGCGTCGTTACCTACTCGAGGAGAAATTTCTCGCGCTTGCCTTGTTCCTTGCGGACCGCCTCTTCCAGTCGCAGGCGGAGTTCTTCGACCTCCGTCGCCATCGCGGTCGGCGGGATCAGCATGGAGAAGGGGTCTAGCAGGGCGTCCATGTTGCTCGCCATGTAGGTCATGACGTAGTGACCGGATCCGGCATGGAAGTCGACGGAGTTCTCCGATCCGGAATCGGAGTCGAAGATCCCAAGGATGGAAGGATCCTGGAAGTCCCCCACGTTGGAGACCTGGGTGATGGATCCCGCTGGTGACGCGGCGGCGATAGATCCGGTGATTGATGTCGGGGTCACTGAGTCGGTGTCGTAGTTGAGGGCCGCGTCGTCCGTGGCCATGCTGGTCTCGGCCATGTTGTTGTTGGTCGAGTCGTACTCGGAGGTGAGGCGGTGGATGGTGCAGACCTTACTCTCAGAGAGCCGATCATGCGGTGGTGACTCGTGGATGTGAGCCGAGTCCTCCGAGACGATGACTTTGGTGAAGACGACGAAGAGGCTAATCGTGCCGACCGGCATGATCACACTGTGCGTGACGTGGCGCGCCGCCGGGACATAGCTACTCGGCAAGATCTGGAGGATCTCGCTGATCGCGATCATGCGGCCGGTGGCGATCGTCTCGTTGATTGGCAGATTGGATCTTGTCGCAGAACACCGGCCTGACCGGCCAGGCCCCACGGTGGGTGCCACTGTCCTGGGAATGTCCACGGAAGATGGTGCAATCGGCAGCGAGTAGTAGAACGAGGGGAAAGGGCGGCAAGCCATCTGCGGTGCGAGATGAGGGCGGAGACACAAGGTTTTACCCAGCTTCGCCCCCCGGAGGGTAAAGACCTACTCCTGCTAGAATGTATTGATGAGAGAGTACAAGAGCGAGCTCGACGACTAGGCGGCGAGTCGCAGGGGGTGAATGATGGAACGTGTCCTCTATGCGTACCCTAGGGAGGTTTATATAGACTCACCTTGCTATGGTTTACAGATCTAAAACCACATTAGTTAAGGATTCAGAGGGTGTTCGACCTAATCCAACTGGGCCTAGCTACGCTTCTGCGCCTTTAGCTTCCAATCGACTGGCTCCTTGTTGGGTCTTGATCCAGTCTTCGTCCTGCAGGCCCACTCGCTGGCAGCTTGGGCCAATAGGAAACATCCTGTTGGGTATACCCCACTCGGCATATCCCCATCAGAGATGGCGATGGAGTCGATAGAGATGGCTCCAGGGGCAATTCCCCGTCCCGGCAAGGTGCTGGAACAGAGACTTCTGTCCCCCGAATCTCGTCTTCGGTGGCGTCGGCGCTGCGGAACTTTTCATGGAATTTTGATCTGGTGTCTAGGATTTTTGTCTCGGGGGGATTATATAGGTGAAGGGGCAAGGTCGGTGGATGCCCGAGGGGCCCACACCATGGCCAGGCGCGCCCAGGGTGGGCTTGCGCCACCCTATGGTGTGGCCGCTACGGTGCCCTCGTCTGTCTCTGCTTTGGACTCCGTGTCGTGTCGGGAAAAATAGGAACTTCGGCTTTTGTTTCGTCCAATTCCAAGAATATTTCTTTACTATTTTTTCTGAAACCGAAAACAGCAGAAAACAGGAAACTAGCTCTGTGGCACTTGTTAATATGTTTGTTCCAGAAAATGCATAAAAATACCATGAAGTGCAAGCAAAACATAAAGAAATTGGTGTAAACCAAGCATGGAGCATCAAAAATTATAGATATGTTTGCAACGTATCAATGACCTTCTCTCGAACAAAATGAATATCAATCTCAATGTGCTTGGTCCGCCGATGCTGTACTGGATTGCTGGACATATAAACAACTGAAATATTATCACAATAAACAATGGTGGCCTACTGAAGGGGGCGATGGAGCTCGGTCAGTAGCTGACGTAGCCAAACTGTCTCAGCAACTGCATGGGCCACTACACGGTACTAAACTTCTGCAGAGGAGCAAGAGACTGTAATCTATTGTTTACAAGACCATGAAATCAAATTGTTACCTAGAAAAACACAGTATTTGGACAGCCAACCCAGTCTGCATCAGAATATGCTGTCAAAGTGGATGGAGAAGAAGAATTTATATGAAGGCCATAATCAAGAGTGCCTTTGAGATAGCGAAGAATGCATTTAATGTGGTTATAGTGGGGAAGGCGAGGGTCATGCATGTAGATGCAGGCTTGTTGGACAGAATAGGATAGTTCAGGTCATGTGAGAGTGAGATATTGGAGTGCACCCTTGAGGCTACGATAGAGGAGCGTCAGGAAAGGGATCGCCATCGGAGGAGAGTTTGGAACTATTGTCGACAGGAGTGCGGGAAGGTTGGCAATCAAGCATACCAGCCCGTGTTAAGAGATCTAAAATATACTGACGCTGAGAGAGAAAGATCCCATTAGAATCACGAGTAATAGCTATCCGAGAAAATGGCGGAGAAGACCTAAATCCGTCATAGAAAATTCAGAATGAAGGAGAGTGATGGTGTGATCAAGAAAGGTTTGGGTAGAAGAAGTGATAATGATATCATCAACATAGAGGAGCAGGTATGCGGTGTGAGAGGAGTCGTGGTATACAAAAAGAGAGGTGTCAGTGAGAGAGGGAGTAAAACCAATGGTTTGAATATAGGTGGAGAAACATTGGAACCAAGCCCGAGGAGCCTGTTTTAGACCGTAGAGAGATCTTTTAAGGAGACAGACATGATCAGGAACAGAGGGATCCTCGAAACCGAGAGGTTGTTGACAATAGACTGTTTCTTGAAGAGAACCATGGAGGAATGCATTTTTGACATCAAGTTGGTGAATGGGCCATGTGGAGGAGATGACTAAATTGAGAAAAATGCAGATGGTGCTTGGCTTAACAATGGGGGAGAAGGTTTTATAGTAGTCAATGCCATGCTGCTGAGAAAAACCACGACAAACCTAGCGAGCTTTATAACGAGAAAGGCTGCCATTGGAGTGGAATTTTTGATGGAAAACCCATTTACCAAAAACTATGTTTGCACCAGAAGGACAACGAACAAGGTGCCAAGTGTCGTTTTGAAGGAGAGCAGAGAACTCATCTCGCATAGTAGCAACCCAATTGGGATCAAGAAGTGGGGATTTGTAGGTTTTGGGCAGGGGAGAGATCAAGAGAAAGGGAGTTGCTAGGAGATTTAGACGTTGGGTAGGGAGACGAAAGCCTGATTTGGCACGAGTGCGCATAGTGTGATCATTTGTGGGAGGTGGAATAGGAACAACACGAGCTGTTGGTGGTGGAAATGGTGTAGAGGCATCGAGCGCAGCGGAAGAGACAGATGTCGGAGAGGGAGGAACAGAGGAGGAGGCTTCCACGCCAGGGCTAGGGGTGGAGGGGGCTACCGCGGCAGAGGGTGTAGAAGGTGTGGCTGCTGCAGCAGGAAAATGGGCGGGATCGGCTACCGGGGCAGGAAAATCGGCTGTCGCGGCAGGAAATTCTATTGTAATGTGTGTCGCGGCAGGAAAGGTAGGGTCTATTGGAGGAGGTGTTGGTGTGGTATATTGATGGGGGAATCTGATTGTTTGGGTGGGGTGATGGTGTGGTGGAGGCGTGGGAGTGTCGGGGATGGTGGTTGACGTACGAGAAGAGAAGGGAAATATATGCTCAGAAAACGTGACATGCCGAGAGATATGAATGCGACCAGAGACAAGGTCCAGACAATGATAGCCTTTGTGTTCGTCAGAATAGCCAAGAAAAACTCAAGGAAGAGAACAAGGAGAAAGTTTATCGGGGGAGTTAGAGTAAGTGTTTGGAAAACATAGACAACCGAAGACGCGAAGCTCGGGATAATTTGGGTGGCAAAGAAAGAGGGAGTAGTAGGGGGTGGAGTTTAGGTTGGATTTGGAAGGACGAATGTTGAGTAGATAGGTGGCGATGCGCAGAGCTTCAGCCCAAAATTTTGGTGCCATGGAGGAGTGGATAAGAAGGGTACGAACAATATCTTTGAGAGAGCAAAGAGAGCATTCTGCTTGCCATTCTGGGGAGAAGTATACGGGCATGAGAAACAAAGGAGGATGCCATATTGGAGAAAGAAATTTCTGTTTCGAAAATTGTCAAATTCTTTACTGTTGTCACATTGAATAAATTGGATAGGAAGAAAGAAGTGGGTAGCTACATAGCGTTGGAAATTCACAAAAATAGTGTGTACATCGGATTTTTTCATAGAGGAAAAGTCCAGACAAAGTGTGTAGAATCATCGAGAACAATAAGATACTATTTAAAACTGGAGATACTAGAATGTGGTGATGTCCATAGATCACAATGCAACAACTCGAAAGGAAAAGTACTAGAAGAATTCGATGAATGAAATAGAATTCATAACATGTTTGCCTTGCTGACACGAAGGACAGACCAAAGAATTATGACTATCTTGATTACAATTTATTGAAAATTCACTAAGCATGGATGATAAGGTTGCGTTGTGGGGGTGGCCGAGATGATGATGCTAGAGGTCGATGGAGGCGGCCATGGAGGTGGGAGGATCGATGTCTCGGACTCCATGGAGGATGTAGAGGTCATAGGAGCTACTGAAGCGAGCGTTCTCCACTTTGGTCAGGTAGTCCTTCACCGATAAACCAAAAGGATCAAATTCAACGGAAACAAGATTATCACATGTGAACAGGCGAACAGAGATTGAGTGTTGGGGCAATAAGAACATCACGAAGGAGAAGAGATTTTGTAGGTGTGGGAATAGAGGTTTGGCCGATGCATTAAATTGGTATAGAGGAACCGTTTCCAAGAATTATCGAAGAAAAGGGAGTGGAGGAAAAATTCGACAGCATATTACTCGAAGAAGACATGTGACTAGAAGCACCGGAATTGAAAATCCAGTCCGTACCTGAGTTCCCTTGGGTAGAAAAGTTGTTCATGGCCTGCAAAAATGCAGACTGGTCCTAGCTTGGTGATGGTTTAGAAGTCGAGGCCGCGTGGTGAGGCGGGGCAATTGGTGGTGGTGACATGATCATGGAGGGGGGATAATATGGCATGTACTGACCCTCCCCGTCGGGGGCGTAGGGGTAGTAGACCGGAGCGGCGTGGTAGGCGTTCGACGGAGGACGCGATCCGAGGAGTCCAGGAGCGCCAGTTTAGGGCGCATGCCGGGCGCCCAGGTGCCAGAGTAGGCCGTAGGAGCACCGATCGGAGTGGGGGCCGCCCAGGGCATCGACCAAGCCTGGACCATGCCGATCCCAGGTCGTTTGGTGGATGCCAAGTAGGAGCCATATGAGCTGGTTAAGGTGCCGGCGTCGGGGATGGAGCAGGACGGGCGAAGGTGCCGTTGATGACGAATGAGCGACACGGGGTGGACAGTACATCGGGTTCTTCCCATGGTAGTTGGGGCTGGGGCGCCAACCTAGAGGGGGCTGCCGTGCCATGGTAGGAAAAGGCGCCGTAGGGCCTGCCGCGACAAAGGATTGTCCGGGATGTCCTGCCACGGCAGGAGGTGGTGGCGGTCAGGGCGAGGCGATGAAGGCGTGGGGGCGCGCCTACTTGCGCGTCTGGGCGTCGTCAGCGCCCTAGAGCAGGGAGCGGACCTTAGCAAGGGTGGGGCGAGGCCGCATCATGGGGATGAAGGACGCCTGCCTCTCAAACCACTCGCTGAGCCCCTGTAGAAGTATGTTGATGAGCTGGCGGTCAGGCACAAGGCCACCAAGCTCATGGAGCTCGTCGGCCATCGTCTGGATGCGCTGGCAGTAAACGCTGAGAGAAGAGCTCCCCTAGACGGTGTTGCGGATCTCAGAGTTGAGGTTGTTGACCCAGACGTCGACATTTTCCTGGAAGAGCTGGCGCAGGGCCTCCCATAGGGCAGCGGCGGTGGCGACCTCTCGAAAAAAAAGGTTAAAGATCTCAGTGGAGACGCGAGTGTAAATCCACTGGATGATGGCGAGGTCGTCCGTGACCCAGCGAGGATCGGAGGGGCGGGGAACGGAGTCGGCGGCGACGTGATCATGAAGATTGCAACGCCCGAGGTGAACTTCAAAGAGATGGCACCAATGGTAATAGTTGTGTTGGGCTAGGTCTAGGGTAATTGGGATGAAGGGGGTGACATCGGAGATGGTGTCTATATAGGAGAGAGGGGCAGCCATGACGATGTTGTGGGTTGGAGGAGGGAAAACTAGGGAGGTAGATGAATTGGGAGGGGGTTGGTGAGGGAGGTAGAGGTGGTGGCAATGCTGCCCTTGACAGCAGCGGCGGCGGTCTTCTTCTCGAAGTAGCCGGGGGGGAGGGGGTGGGGGCTGTGGCGGCACACCCATAGGGATAGGATCTAATCCGATACCATGTAAACTTGTATAATGTCTCACAATTGATTGACTATTGAGTTGATTACAAGGGGTATAAATAGAGGGAGGGGCTAGACCGGCGGCTACCCTAACTTGGGTTACAATTTGATCTATAGTCTAACAAGAACCACCATGGGAAAGATCAAGGGAGATTCCTCCACCGATGATGCCATAGTGGCAAATAAGAGGGCCATCGGATGGGATCCTTCCAAGTGCAACGCACGGGAGCTGCGCGACGCTCGCAAGGCTTGTCTCCTAGAGGAGGATTCCTTCAAGCTTCCTAGAACGAAGCTGTTCCAGCACCCGAAGATGGACGACGGTTAATGTTTCTCTCTTTCCTCTACCGTGGCCTCTCCCTTCTGGCTCACGAGTTTCTTTGCGGCCTCCTCTTTGTTTACGACATGCAGCTCTACCAGCTCATGCCAATCTCTAGTCTTCACATCGCTTCTTTCATCACTCTTTGTGAGTGTTTCCTCGGGATCCATCCCCACTGAGGCCTATGGAAATACTTTTTCTACAGTTTTCGCAATGCCACCAACACCTTTGTCCACGTCATTGGAGGCGCGATAATTTATGTTCACCTCCGAGGTGAATTATGTTGACTTCAAAATCACCGATTCCGTCCAAGGTTGGAAGACGAATTGGTTTTACATCAAGGACTAGAAAGTCGAGGGTCAAAACTTCGGGTTAGTGCCTTTTGACCCGAAGAAAACTTACCGGAGACTTAATAAGTGGGAGCAGCACCCAAGTGCAAAAGAGATGAAGGAGATTCAACCTCTACTAGACCGGATCAAGAGGCTATGCACCAAAGCTGGAAGCGAGCTAACAAGTTTGTAGATCATGACTTATTTCCTTCGGGTGTGCATCCAGCCTCTCTAATCTAGGCTAGCTGGAATGTGGGCCTACTCTAGCAAGAAGGACTTAATGAGGATTTCCCTCGGGAATCTTCCTCTTGAGCTTCTCGAGAAAAGTGTGCGATCTTTTACCACCATGACGAAGAAAATTCTAGTCCCGACAGAATGTCGGGTGGGACCCTTTGGCAAGAAGAATCTGGTGCCCGACATAAGTTTTCCAACTCCTTCATGGTTTTTCCCTTGCTTATATTTATTTTTGCAGTAATATGAGCTTCAGCACTTGACTTTTTTCCTGTTGTGGTATAGAGCCATGATCATCGCTATTCTCTTCCCCCTCTTCCTGAAAATGGCGAGCTATAAGACAGTGCCACATCATCCGATGGTTATGCCGGAGCGGCCATTGTTACCTAAGACAAAGAAGCTTCATCCGCAGATTCGTCCCACAGCACCAACTCAGTTACTTCGGCTAACTACCAGGACTTCAAGATGGTTCCCACTATTCGAGAGCAAAAGCGCTCTGAAGCCGTCGAAACAATCAAAGGCTCCGACGATTCAAAGGGTTCAAAGCCAAAGTTTATTCAGCCCGTATATTTTGCTCCTCCAAGGATGGGACTCTTTCGCATGACCCAAAACATTAGCTCGTAAGTATTACTCTTGTTGCATTCTTTTGTAATTTTCAAAGCTTTGCTCTTACTAAAACCGAATATTTGCTTTTTGATCCACGATGATGAGGAAGAGTAGGATTCTTCAAGATCACCAGCTAGTGCTTCTATCATGTAGAATCCTATCCAATTGCCTATCGAATCGATGGATCTAGAGAACCCTCAGGATATCTGTGGAGAAATTGAACCTGAAGGATTCAGGTGCTTCTCCTAAACCCCCACCGTCCAAGAAAAAATGCAGGTAAAGGCGTAGAGATAGCCGATAACCCTTCTGAGGTCGACATGAAAGTTGTAAGTATCATACTTTATCATTTCCATTGTTTGTCGTTGCTTGTTCCTTTTCATAGCCCCCAAGTAAATTGTCATTATGTCCGAGCCATTGATGCGTGAGATGGTCGACATGACCTCCCGCTTCATCAAGATCCGTAACGAGGCTGAAGAATCCAAAGGTTTGCCATAATATTCTAGTGTTCTCATTTTACTCTGGTGACAATCATATATGTTGCTAACCCGACAAATTATAATCTTTCCCAGCTATTGCCAAAGAATCTAAAGTGATTCAGGATGAAGCATTGAGCAAGATGACGAGTTGGAAGCCAAACTATAGAAGATGAAGGCAAAGCTTGAAGAAATCAAGCAAACCGCCAGTGTTGAACTCGAAGAACGGAAGATTCGAGCTACTGCTATAACTGATATATATGAAGAACTTTGGAAGCGGCTAGAGGCTCTAAACACCTCCTTGACCAGTAAGTCGATAATCTTGATTTTTCTATGATTTCCTTTTGCATTTTCCTGCATCCGCCCTTTTTTCATTGACTACTCAATCTTATTCTTTGGATTTGATCCTCTATTCTTGAAGAGATTACCATCCAATCATTGAATTTGGAAGAGGACCAAAGGTCCGATCTATTGTCGGATGTTGTGGGTATTTTGGAAGCCAACAACATGCAGGGGCGCAATCTCTTGATTTTCTTGTGCCATGCTTTCAAGAGCCTTCATGCCGAGGTTTTTGTGGACAAGGAGGTTCCCTTAGATCTAAATAACCTCGTCATGTATTCAATGCGGAACCCCATCCAATGGTAGGCTATTGCTTGATCCAGGTGAAGAGCAGCGCTAAGAGTTCGATGGCCCTGGAGATGGCCCACGGTGAGAAGATTGACTAGAAGAAGGTTAGCTCCTCCCTTCCAGTCACTTGCACCAGTGCTGAAGTTGATCTTACGCCTTTATAAAGAAGGCTAAGAAATATTCATGGCTGCTTCTTGCGAGTGGTCACAAGTCAAGAGGCTCCTCCTACCAAGGTTGCGACTGAAGACTCCTCCCATAGCGCTACTCCTATTAAACCATCAATCGATGCTCCTTCAGCTAGTGCCACTCTGTCGGCTGAAAAAACTACCTACTTATCCATCGTAGCTATAGCGGGAACTCCTTTGTTGTAATAATTCCTAGCGACCCATGCTTGATTTTGGTTGTAGAACTGGTGGAATCTTTTGCTCTTTGTATATATGAAATGTTGCTGCTGTGTTTTTATCGATCTGTGTATGTTCTATCTTTCTTCTAAAATTCTTGTTGTTTTCCCCTTGTTCTACCAGATAGTCCCTGATTCGGCCGGTTTGTTGGATGTTCCTCAAATTTCTCATGATCAATGTTGCCACCCGTGTCGTGGATCCGCCATTGTATGCCGAAAATATTTAGCCTATAAAGTTATTAAAGAGCGATCTTCAGGTTGTATAAGGAATGGTGGATGTATAGAACTCGAAGACGGGAAAAACTTTAGATTGATAGTTGTATCTTTTGGAGGAGATCTCAAGGGCGAGCGATAAAATGCTTTGTAAGTTTCACGCAAATCCCTTGAGTCTTTTTGTCTGACTGTCGAGAAGTAATCCTTTGTGTTATCTCCTAGGTATCCGATTGAGTGCAGAAGAGGAAACTCAATGTGGATTCAAATGAATGCCCTAATGGAATCTTATCATGGTGAGAGTAGTGATTTCTGGACCAACCATAGGCATGCCTATACTCTGGCCCTTCTCCAGGATCGGGTATTTGAGGTGGATGAGTTAGTCAAGTGCTGTCACCAAGCATTGGCTCGTGTGTACAACGCCATGTTTCCACGAGATCCTCAACTTCAATGTCTTGCCACACTAACGACGAAGTTTTGGCAAAGCGAGAGAATCCATCATTACGTCAAACTGCAGCTTATTGTAGGTGCAAAAAAAGTGCTTTCTTGGGTGCATGTGCATTATCTAACGCTGAACTTGGATGCATTATCTCGAGATTTGCCTTTTCCTCCAGAAGGTGGGGTGATTGACATGGAGCCTCATTATGCATCTTCTCGTAAGCCCGCGATTTGGATCATTCGAAGGTGTCTTGACGAGGACGAAGAATTTTTCCTCATTTTCTCGGTGTAATTAGCACTTTGTACTCCTACACGGGAACATGTAGACTATGTAAAATTTGTTGTATCCTTGTTTTGTATATATTTTGTACTTGAGTTTTTGTCCCTTATGAATTGTAAAGTTGTCCTACGCGAGACTCTTTCGTTTGCCTGACATCTTGGGGCCGAGTCAGCTATTCAGGTCAGGGCATTTTGAGCTGGACGACAAGGCCAAAAAATATTATCTATTGGAGGTTTTCTTTAACACAAGTTTACCCCCGTGATCTTATCTTTTCTCATAGGGACAACCGGCAACAAAATAGTAGGGGTCACCACAATTGAAGAAAGTTCTCAATTTAGAGCCATTGTCTCTTCTCCCATTTGGGTTGCTTCTTCGTTGCATCTCCATCTTGGCCTTGGTGAGGTCTTTCCAAAAGTTTCTTGCAAGGAAGGCCATATACTCACCATGAGCAACCTTGACATCATGGCGGTGGCTAATAGACAAGCCTTCATCACTCTCTTATTCATCCACATACTCCAAAAATTTGGCTTTAAGTCAAGGTTGACGCCAGTGCTCATTCCAATAGCTTGAGCACGGGCATCTTTGGCATTTTTGGCAGCAACCTTGAAAGCGGACATATCTTGAATAACTTCATTGGAGGTCATGAGATGGTAGTTGTATCTTATTTGTAGACTCTTCAAGTCAGTGGGCTCAAAGGGCATGAGTGCACTCACATATTTCCTTTTTATCCAAGCATCATCCACATGTGAGGCACCCACATTCCTAAAGGCGGTGGCAGTGGACTTGAGCCTTCTATACATGTATTCATGATCTTCACCATCCTTCATATAGAAGCCTTCGGCTTCATTGCTTAGTGCATCATACCGGTTTCTTATCATGCTCTCATTTCCAACATATAACTCAGTGAGAGCATACCAAGCTTCCTTGGCAGTGTTGAGCTTTCTTGTCAAGTTGGTTGGATCTACAATTCAGAATCCTTCTTCAATGATATTCCACAATTCAATGCAAGAGCTACGCACATGAGATTTCATTAATGATTACCATTGATCAAATGAAGTTTCAGCTAGCTTAGGTGGGTCACCTCAGTTGTTGATATGTGGGTGAGGGATAGGCGGGTGATGCCGAGGCATTCCCCTTTGGTAGTGGTGGAGTCTTGAGGAGGAGGTGGTGGTGAGGCTAATTTATCTTCAACAAGTTTCTCAACTAGGTCACGCAATTGTTTGATTTCATTGCCCAGGGTGGAGCTGAAGCTTGTTTCCAAATTCTTGAGATCCTCCATGGACACCGTGTGACTAGTCTCACCACCATCTTCTCCTACTTGGATACCCATTTACTCTTAGGGGGTAAAGCCCGAATAAAGAGCCGAGGCTCTGATACCAATTGAAAGGATTGTATGGGTACCTAGAGGGGGGGGGTGAATAGGCGCTACTTCAAATTTTAATCTTTTTCAAATTAGGTTTGACACAAAAGGTAAATTCTTTAGATTATGCAACTACGGTGAATTTACCTATATGTCAACCTAGAACAACACTAAGCAAGAACAAGATAAGTAAAGTGTGGTAAATGATAGAAGTAACCAAAGTGGAGCACGCGGAGACACATGGATTTGTTTCCCGCAGTTCCTTCCTTTTGAGGCGAAGTACGTGTGCGTTTGGAGAGGGGGTGGTTTCAAGCCACCAACACCATGAGAGGCCTCCCTTGTTCTCCGATGAACCTCACCCCAACAGGTTCGATTCACCTCTTCCACTATATAGGCAAAATTTAAGGTGGAAGCCGACACCTTTACAACAAGTTCGAGGCACACATCCACAATTGAATTGGAGGCTCCCGAATACAAGCAAGCTATCAAATAATCAAAGACAAGCTTGTAAGAACCAAAGCAAGAGCTAGGATTTCCAACGAAACCCTAGAGCAAGGGGCCCTCAAGTGAATGAGGGGGAAATGAAAATCTCTCTTGGTGAATCTATAGATCAAGGCATCCTCCTTCGATTCTCCAAAGATCAATGACTTTAGATGGTTGGATGAATATATCTTGGCGATTTGGTGGCTCAAATGGAGGTGGTGTTCTTGAGTGGGAGGAGCTGATTCCCAAGGTAGAAGAAGGGGGTATTTATAGCCCCCCTGGAAAAATAGCCGTTGTAGAGTCACTAACCCTAGAGTCTCCGGTATCTAGCGCCAGAGTCTCTGGGGGGCGCAGAGTCTCCGGTGCTGACGATGGACTCTGGTCAACACTCCGGAGGAGTTTCTAGTATGATTTTCGACTGACCCCTGAGACAGGGCCGGAGACTAGGCCAGAGACTCCAGGCCACAGCCCCGGAGACTCCGGTGCTGCGCAAGACTCCGGGCCCAACTCCGGGGGAGGATACAAAAGGTTTCCTGGGAGGGCCAGAGACAACCTCGAAGACAAGGCCGGAGTCTCTGGGCCTGGATCCCGGAGTCTCTGAACTCAGGGGAGGCAGCCGACAGAAAATCCCCAGCAGCCCCTTTTTTCTTTCTTGATAAGCTTCAGGCTCTTCATGATTGGAAAATAGAGCATCGTCTCTAGATTTTTCATAGATGAACCCGCAACACTTAGCACACGGTAAAAACTCTCTTGTGTTGTCATCAAACATCATTAAGGAAGGGAGTGCCCTTTCAGCGCTGAGTAGCGAAGCCCCCGACTGTCGGGTGCGAATTTTATTTGGACGAGTGTCTTGGCTGAGCCCTCGAGTATTGGGTGAGTCTAGAAGATAATGGAGTTCAAACCGAGGCTGAGTTTCAGGAACTTAGATTTATTTATCATCGAATATAGAGATACATGTTTTGGCGTAATCGCCTGGCCGTTGTCCTAATTGAAAGTAAAATACGAGTCGTTGGATGAAAAGCCTAGCCATAGAGTAATGATCCTAAGCATAGAAACGTTGCAGCTGCGCAACGTTTCACGGGTTGGAGTACCAAACTCCGGTCTTTTTTTGTCTTGGAGCCGATATGCTCCGTCGGGGATCACTTATGTGATGATGTAGGGTCCTTACCATGGTGATTCCAGCTTGTGATGGCCATCTTGTTTGAGGCGAAGAACTAGGCCCCTCACGATGAAGGACCTGGGATGTAGTCGACGGCTATGATAGTTGTGTAGGTTCTGCTGGTATGTGGTCACTCTTTGCAGAGCAACGTTTCGAGCTTCGTTGAGTGCGTTGACATTGTCCTCGAGTACTTCTCTGGAAGTTTCTTCGCCGTACGCAATTACTTGAGGATATTCATGCGTTATTTCGACTGGAAGCACGCCATGGACCAGAAAGAAAGGTGTCTCTTTTGTGGCGCGCGGTGTTTGGGGCCGTCCATAGGCTCCACAGGACGGAGGGTAATTCATATTCCCAGGCGCCTTTTGCTCTTTCGAGAGGATCCAACAACCTTTTCTTGATGCCGCTGGTGACGAGCCCATTGACTTTTTCCACCTGCCCATTGGTTTCCAGGTGGGCCACTGAAGCGTAGATTACATGTATGCCCATGTCTTTGTAGTAATCCTTGAACTCACTAGATGTAAAGTTTGTTTTGTTGTCAGTGATAATGTTGTGAGGCACCCTGAAGAGGAAAACTATCGAATTGATAAATTTCACAGCTGAAGTTGAATCTTGGCTGGTGATAGGTACCGCTTCATCCACTTTGTGAATTTATCGACTACGACTAGCAGAAAGACGTGCCCTCCAGGCAAAGATTTGTGGAGCTTCCCACCATGTCAAGTACCCACTTGACATACAACCAAGCCAAAGGTATGGGGGACAATTCTGCCGTGGGCGCGTTGGTTTTCGTCGCGAAACGCTAACACGCCTCGCAGATTCTCTCAATGTCCTTTGCATCTTGGACCGCCATGAGCCAATAAAAACCAGCCCGAAAAGCCTTAGATGCAATTGCTCGGTGATACGTCGTAAACATATCTATAATTTTTATGCTCCATGCTTATTTTGTATCAATTTTCTTATGTTTTCTCTACACTTTGAGGTATTTTTATACATTTTCTAGAACTAACCTATTGACAAGATGCTGCAGCGCCAGTTGCTTGTTTTCAGCTGATTTTGGTTTTAGAAAAGCTAGTAAGGAAATATTCTCAGAATTGGATGAAACAAAAGCCAAACTCAATATTTTACCAGACACGACACGGAGACCGAAGGGCAGACAAAGTGGGGCCACGAGGTGGCCACACCTATGGTTGGCGTGGCCACCCCCTAGGGCGCGTCGCCCCATGGTGTGGGCCCATCGGGCGTCCACCGACCTCGCCCCTTCGCCTATATAAACACCCCGATGCAGAAACCTTAGGCACCCGATCAGAAATCAACGAAATATTCCATAGTCTCCACCATCGTCCCTAGATCGAGGGGATTTGAAGCTCTTCCCGGCACCCTGCCGGAGGGGAGAGATCATCCCGGATGCCTTATTCATCACCATGCCAGCCTCCGGAGTGATGCGTGAGTAGTTCACCCTTGGACTATGGGTACATACAATAGCTAGATGGTTGTTTTCCTCCTTTGTGCTATCATGTTTAGATCTTGTGACCTCCATTCATGATCAAGATCATCTATTTGTAATGCTACATGTTGTGTTTGCGGGGATCTGATGGATATTGAGTACTATGTCAGATTGATTATTGATTCCATCATGTCTATGTTATTTGTGGTCTTTCATGATCTCCGTTGCTAGTAGATACTTTGGCCAAGTATATGCTTGTAACTCCAAGAGGGAGTATTTATGATCGATAGTAGATTCATTCCTCTAGTAATCTGGGGAAGTGACAAAAATCTATAAGGTTGTAGATGTGCTGTTGCTACTAGGGAGAAAACAACAATCCTTTGTCCAAGGGAAATTGTATTGTGTACTTTACACACTTTGTTTAATGCAATTATCTGTTGCTTGCAACTTAATACTAGAAGGGGTTCGGATGATAACCTAAAGGTGGATTATTAGTCATAGATGCAGTTGGATTACGGTCTATCTATCATGTTGCAATATCAAACAAATCTTGTAGAGATCAAGATGTCTAGTGTATACATTGTTATGCATTTTCAATCTGTCAATTGCCCCGATGTAATTTGTTCACCCATCATGTTATTTATCTTATGGAGAACACCTCTAGTGAACTGTGGACCCCTGTCCATTCCTTTCCATTGATTTACCATCTACTGTTTACCATTTACTGTTTACTTTCTGCAAGCAATTACTATCTTCCACACTATACGTTTAATCCTTTGTTTTTAGCAAACCAGTGAGATTGACAACCTCACTGTAAGTTGGGGCAAAGTATTGTTGTTGTGTTGTGCAGGTTCCATGTTGCTAGCAACACCTTGGAATTGTTTCCTTACTCCGACTGGTTCGACACCCTGAAGCATAATGATGACGTCCAATCAACAGATTCCAGGCTGCCGACTGGGAACCCCAAGTTACTCGTGAATGCCGATGTCGTAAAGAACTCATCTTCTATGGTAACACTTACTCTGCCGCAAAAGTATCAATGAAGCAAGGGTGAGTACAGGGTGTACTCCGCAAGACTTATGGCTGGTGGAGTTATTTTGCATAAAGTTGTCTTTGTTTGGAGGACAAGAGGGAGAAGAATCTCGACTAATAAGAATATTTTAAAAAGGGATAAGAGAGTGGTATCTCTAAGTTTGATCATCTTTTGATATCCATCGAATCATCATCAGCTGAACCTATCTAGGATCACACCCTTGATCCCTGAGGAAGCATCCTTAAGCATACATTACTTAACTTGCCAAGTTTTACGATTAAGTTCAAGTTCTCTATGATCATCATGTCCATTACCAAGTCGTCCATAACCGTGGACACGGCTTTTAGAAAATATTAATAACCCTGCAGGGGTGTACAACTTTACCCACATGTACCAACCTTCTCTTAATGCCAGTATATTAGCCCTCTTCCTTGGAAGGCCGACAGAGGGTGGTTAGATGCGACCTTTACCTTGCTTTTTCCGAGACCATGAGTCACGCACTAGGGATATGCCGACGTAATGGATCGACTCCCGAAGCCGGTTCCTAATGATGTGCGCAGGGTTCAAGATTACGGATGCCGGGAATCTCTTGTTCCTGACCACAATTACCTACCTGTTATGAATGCACCACCATTCAAGAACAACCAAGATGTGTATGTTGAATGGAACGTCCGAACTATGTGACTCATGAATCTACTAGGCAAGTTAGTTGGTCGTGTAGGGTTTGCAACATAGAAAACAAAAAAATTCCTACGATGGGAACAACTATGTACCAAGATCTATCTACTAGATACAAGCAACGGGCGGATATACATCCGTAAATAACATACCCTTGAAGACTGACAAAGCTTAACGAGTCCAAACTCGTGGTTAATGTAGACGATCTCTTGCCGATCTCAAGATCGAGAGGAAGTCCTAGCGCCACAAAACAGCAGCGCATCCGTGCTCGCACACACGTACAAGACACCGAGCAACCTCCGCCTCCTCGCTCCAGTGATGCAGCGGAAGCACAACCATTTCTTGCCGAATATACACAGGGAACATGTATCTCGCTAGTCCGTGACCATGGGGGATAAATTCTAGAGGGGGAGAGAGATCATTCACAAGGAGGTGTGCTTTGAGAGGTGGAGAGGGGGCCTTTTATAGAGAGAGGGGGGCACCCCAAGGGGCATGGCGCCAGCCATGGTGGCTGCCCCCACCTCTTCCACATTCATGTGGGTGGATCTCCCACTCAAAATGAAAAGCCTCCGCTCCCATAAAAGAGCCTGCACTCAAAAATCCACTCACATGCATTAAATTTCCACCAAATTTAATGCAATCTCTCATTTAAATAAAACTCTTTTATTTATTTATTCAGAACTTTGTTAATTACTTTAATTAACAAAAATTCACATAAAACCCCTTGCTAGTATTCAATTTCACATGCAGAACTAGTTTCAGCAATTTCAACCGAAACAGTTTCAATGTCTAGTGAAATAAATTCCTGCGCTTGTTATTCTTTCCGGCATGAAACTTTTGCTCCAATTGGATGTCAGTGTCCCTTAAGTGTGCCACCCTATGGTTCACGAATAATGCGGACATGATCGATACTCTTCTCCGATCAATAATCAGAAGAGGGACCTAGAGATCCATACTGACTCCCACACATTCAACGATGACTTTCCTGTGATCGTCGGAACCTTTTACGCTAGTATCTTAATCCCTTTGTTTCACGATATATTGCATGTCCAAGATTCGATAATCGGTATCTCCATACCTAGTTTGATCTCGTTACCGACATGCACTCTTTTCTAGTTCCCGTGATATAACATTCTAGTGATCAAATCACATGCTTGCAAGCTAATCAATGTGATATCACCGAGAGGGCCCAGAGCATATATATCCGTCATTGGGATGAACAAATTCCTCTCTCGATCCATGAGCCTCAACATAACACTTTAGTAGTTCTGAAGCCATCTTTATAATAACTCAGTTACGGTGTGACGTTTGATGTCATCAATAACCTCTTCCGATGTTAGTGATTAACATGATCTGATGGTCTAAGGATTAGGATCACTTCGTAAGTTGTTATAGCAATATAAACGCAATGACTTTGATCGTAATGCTATACTTCAGATGAATGTTCATCACATCATTACACTAATGTTGTGACCTTGTTATTAACAACATCCAATGTCCATGATCAGGAAACCTTTGATCATCTTGTTAATCAATGAGCTAGTTTATAAGAGAGGCATAACTAGGAACTTCCTTTTTGTTTATTAATAACACATGTATTAACGTTTCCATATTAATAAAATTATATCATGCAAAATAAACATTTATCATAAATAAGGAATACGATAATAACCACTTTATTATTGCCTCTCGGGCATATTCCCTTCAGTCTCCCACTTGCACTAGAGACAATAATCTAGTATAGAAACTTTGTGTATTGAACACCTATGGCTTTCTGGTGTTCCATATATGCAATTACAAGTGGTTAACATAATCTACGGAACTGACGCTTTCAGGTCCGTGTGTATTTGCATGTCTTTGCGTCTCCACGCATCACTCATTCTCCAATGAGATGGCATTGTATAAATTTGGTCTTTTGGTGAGACCTTTAGTTCCTTGGAGTTAAATCATGTCGATACTTTTGTCGTACAATGTATCTTTAGTGTTAGCCCGTTGCGAACCACACCTTAGTTTGATAACAAACTACTTGACACAAATGCCCTCCTTTGCTGCTACTATAGCAGTCATATACTTAGCCTTTTTATTGTAGTATCCGTCACAATGTCTTAATTTTGGAATTCATCCAAATCCATCATGGAAACTTTCTTTCCATTACATCATGGAACCTTAGTTTGATAAACTTAATTTGTATCTTGTGACAACACTAGTATCAATGTAACGCTTTATAGTGAACTATTTGTAATTGTTTGTCACCTCTACACAAATATATTCTTAGTTCTTCCAAAAGATCATAAGAATATCCTCACTATTGTCCAATGATCATTTTATGATTCATTCTGGTATATTCTCATAACACTTAGAGCATAGGACATATCTGGATGTGTACATATCATGGTATGATTGATCAAAACATCCTTGTGATTTCACTCATCAAGTGTCAAAGCACTTGAATCTTGTTTCACTTATCAAGTGTCGATACACTTGAATCCTGATTCAATTCCTTTCCATGTGACAAGAACCGTTTCTTGTCGTTTCTACATTTAACTCCTTCAATATCTCATATATGTACGTTTGGCACAACCATATTAGCGTCACAGTCTATCCACTATAGACATTCATGTTAAACATTCGGGTTTTCCTAAGTCTTTCATCGAAATGAAATTCTTAACCTTTGTCAATAAAAGATACATCATTTCTAATCAACAAGATATCTTCCACATAATGTATTAGAAATATGTCTTAGCGCTCCCACTTAATTTCTTGCAAATGCAAGAATCTTCATTGTCTCCTGATGAAAACTCCTTTTTCATCACTGTGAAGATTCCAACTCCACGATGCCTACTTCAACTATTGAAGTTTGCATGCCCTTTTAGCATCCTTTGAATTTAACAAAACCCTTTGGACCGTGTCATGTACACGTCCTAGGTAACCATTCTATTAGAAGAACTTTGTTTTGTTTATTCATCTACCATATACCAAATTATATGTAGTGGTTGCTACTTTAATCCGTCCAGACTAAATATCGCTATGAAAGAACAAATCTTGTCATAGCCAACTCCTTGAACATTGTCGTAAAATACTTTATGACATGTCGACCATTTCATAGATGTAAAACATCCATGTCTGTTTCTTTATAGATCCAAATACGACCGATAGGTTTTTACACCTTTCCGGAGGGTCTTCCAAGTTCAAAACTTGATTTCTCGTGTATGGAACTATCACAAATTTATTGGCTTCAAGACATTTGACAGAGTCAGGTCCCATCATCTCTTCTTTGCATGTAGTCAATTCATCATTGTCAAACAATAATGATTTACTCTCAAATCTCACCATTCGATTGTTTATCTGACCGACTTGGTTCAATAAGAACTTAGATCTCCGTGACCACAACCTTTGAGGCACATAAGCTATGAGCATTATGGCAGCCTCCGGAACGATTTCCGGCGCTGCGCAACTCAGCACATATAGCTAAGGTTCGTTAACCTTATTAAAGTTCTGTAACATCCCAGTACTTAGGACCTAACGAAGGGTAGATTTAGGAATATGATTTGTTGCATGCATTCATTTGTGAAAATGTGGTGAAAATTTTTGCCAAATAAAAACCTTGAGTGATCAATGTTTCTTTCTTACTTTGAGAGTAGGATTAGTCTTAAAGGAGGATTGCTATAAACTTTGACATGATCTTAAAGGAATGGTGTGTGTCTTAAAAATGAATTTGAATTTTAAATTTGAATGTTTGAATAATTATTTAAATGATTTTGATATAAGATTTGAATCTTAAATTAATTAAGAGAAAAGTATTATAACTTAAATCTTATCTAAAAGCAATATGTTATATGAAATTTCATATACATAAACAAGTTACAAAGAATAACTTACTGAAGTTATTCCAAACTTCACATTGTACAAAAGAATAAAGAATAAGAATATTCTTTATTAATAAACACATAATCTTTATTACAAATGAACCAAATAAAGATTACAAGAATTATAAAAGAAAAAATACAAATGATTAAGAAAAGTACATTTGTATATCTACTAACTATCCTAGATCTAAAACTACACTAAATCTTCATTTTATCTTTGTACCTGCAAAACAAAGATTAAACAGAAAACAAAATAAGATTAGTGTTAGTATGTTTCTCTCAGATATGTCAGTGAGGTGCACTTGACAAACTCATCATTGAGAAATATCAAAAAGGGGAAAGTTTCACCAATATGAAAGATTTTATCCTTCATAAATTCAAAGCCAGAATTCAAATGACAGCTAAAAGGGACCAATTTACCAGCCAGGTAAGAGTAGTTTGGTAATAGTAAGTTCAAACTTTCTGAACTTATCCACATGTGCATAGCAGGCACACAAGCTGCACACACACAAGCATGCAATGGGTGTGCTGTCGACCTCACAATGCATAGCCAATATCACAAAACCACAGCACAACCATGGGGAAGCACATCAGTGCATCTCTCCACTACACAACACACCAACACAGCCAGGGTGAACAGCGGTTAAACCAAGAACAGTAACCAAACCAACCACTCAGATCAACCCAAACATCACCAGGATGGTGATAAGGAGGTGGATGGATCTGGTGGACAGCAAGGTTAAGACCAGGAGCTAGGAGGAGTAGGCAAGCTCAAGAGCAAGCTCAGGAATCTAGCAAAACAAGATCAAGATCAAGATCATCATCAATCTACTACACCAACATCAAATCTTGTGGTGAGTCTCATAAAACCATCACATGCTTTCATCAGAATATATAAACAAAGCATGTGTTGTTTTATGTAATGATATCTCAATAAGAACCTAAGAGGGGTGAATCTATCCTAGATATTTCAAGTATAAAGATAAGAAATCAAGCTCAACCACAAACACTAAACCCTCAGACCAACATCACTGGGTTCAGTGTTATTTTTGCAACTTAGATCATTTTCATTTGATCTTATCAGATCAGGGCACATCTCTCAAAGAGAGAGTAGCACCTCTAAACCTATAAGTTTCAAACAAACTATTGCCCAACTAACTAGGAATCACATCCTAGAGCCTCAGACCAACATCATAGGCAGGAAAGATAATAAAAACTTCCATATCATCTTATCAGTTTTAACCACAAGCATAATCAAGCTAAGCCTAGAAATAAAAACCCAACCACTTGTGTGCCAGAATACAATGGTATCACAAGGACAAGTTCTTAATGAGCTAAAACCAACCTTTACTTAACTTCCACAGATAAAAGGGGGACAAACCAATAAACATCATTTTCCTGAAGCCAAGTGCCAGGAATCAACCTTAAATTCATTTATACATCCACAAAAATCATTGCAAGGAATGATTTGATTCAGTGAGTATAATCTTAGACAAGCCAACAGTATAATTGCACTAAGCAACTACTGTCAGTATAAGCAATCTGACAGTAGAGAAACTTCTCAGATCAACAACATAATCCAATCAAGGATTTCCTTAAGACACTAGCATAGATCATGGTGGATTAACACTAGAATTAATCTAACAGGCAATTAACATCAACAAAGCTACTATTAATCATCAATCACAGCAAACAATCTTTTCCCATGAGTAAATATGATCAACAATAGATCTAAAGCATCATAGATATGATCAACAGGGGGTTATGAACCCTAATCCAGAGATGAACTCAATCAGCACATAGTCACTCAACATGAGAAGCCGCTAGATACACACAGAAAGAATCATGGTAGTAGCATGGACAAACACCACAAAGACCACTTACCCGAGGTCCTCGCTGATGAATCAAAGAGGAAGCAGAGGGGCCGACGAACCGCGGCGGCACAGGGAGCACCCAAAGGGGTGCTGCAACCTGCACCTGCCACGGCGACGGCCGCAGCAACGCACGAGACTAGCACACCACCGCAGGCGGGATCGCGGCGGCGGAGACAACATCTTTTCCGAACCCTAGGGTTCGGGAGTGGGATGGAACTGACCACGGGGCAGCCCCGGAGTCAAATCCAAGTGGATAGAATGAACGAGCGTCGTCGACAACCCCAACTCACACCACGGCGGCGTCTAGAACGGCCGACGACGGAGAGAATCGACGGTGGCGGCATCGCCGGCCACGGGGGCGAGTCAGAGGAGGAGGAGATAAGGTCGAGGGAGAGAGAGGAGGCAGAGTAGGCTGGGTGGGCCAAAACGCTTCGGGGTAGTCATTTGACCCTGCCCTATTGGGCCACCTTGGCCCAATAATCCCAAGGGGCCAGCCCAAGTTATTTAATAAATCTTTTGATCAATTAGAAAAGACCAAAATGCCCCTGACCTAAATAAAATTATAGAAAATAAAATAGAAGTCCAAAAATTATAAATAAAATATATTTGGATTCACAAAAATCCACTCTGTTCAAATAAAATAAAAAATAAAGTTTTAAACACTTAAACTTTTATAAGAATTTTGTAATTTATATATTCCTTATGGAATTTTACAAAATTATTGAAAGATGATAAAAATAAATAAAAATCACTTTCATTATTTATTAATATTATAGTATTTTTGAAAAAAATACTAAATAAATATTTAGTAATAAATTTAATGTATAATTAATAATTCCTAAAAGGATTATTAAATCAATAAAAGTCAAATAAAGGAAAATAAAATAAAATAACTTAATATATGTTATAAATATTAAAAAGAAATATTTATAAATCCTTTATTACTCAAAAAGGAACTTTTTGGGGTAAATGCATATAAATTTAAATAATGCATTACATTACTTGCATAATCATTTTGCTTCTTTAAATATTGTCCTTACCGGGCAATAATGATGTTTTTGTAGAACTAGAAGCTCAAGGTCTAGTGCAAGCATCAGACTTCACTACCTTGCCATCACAAGGCAAGTTCATCACTTGCTCATGTCCTTTGAAGAGTCTTTATCAAAGTATTTGCAAATTGTATGTTATCCGATATGCTATAAAAGAAAGAAAATAATATTTTCATAAATAAAGAAATCATAGATATCATCCTAAGTGGTGATATAATGGAGAAATAGAACTTAGGGTTCTATTTGCAACAATGATGATAAAATAGGGACTTAATAACCCCTGACATCAGTGATTCTAGCGCCGTATATTACGCGTTAGCCATGAGATTTGGAATGGGACGGAGAAGTCAGTTGTATCTTCTTCCTCTCGCATGAAGCCGTATGTGCAGGTTGTGGTTGTTATCCTCGTAATGTGCATATTGATTGGTAATTCGTAGAGGATATGCAGCACATGGGTGGGAACCCTCATCGTCCCACGATAGTTCTGGCATCTAACGGTTTGTACAAACCATTGTCGTAATTCATTATGTGGGCATGGTGTACACCAAGGAGGCATGCGGGGTCGCGAAGGGGGCAGTGATTGGCTTGGACCAACTACTGGGCCCCACATCATGGAAATGTGGACGGGAAAGTACGCCCGGTTGTGCAACAAGGAGTTGATCTCTCATGGGTAAAGTAACGCACCTCTACAGAGTGTAAGAACTGTAACTTGTTACTCCCTGTTCCGGGAAGGAGCTACGAACGCGGCAGGAAAGGAACTCCATGAAAGTTCTGGTCAACCCGTGAAGGCTGATTGTCATAGTTTTTCAGAATAAAATCAATCTTTGAAGAAAGATTTACAAAAACTACATAGTGCCAGGGATTTATAATCCGAGGTGGCAGTTAGAGCATAAAACTTCCCACCTTGCATATAATGAACGTGTTGGGTAACGTTGTTACTCATTCTTTCCTTTGATCCCTTGCTTAGACTCTGAGGATCCCGAAGACGTGCCAATGTATGCAGTCGAATGCCAAGAAGACGTGTTCTACGAGGAACCTAATCTATCCGGAGGAGTTGAAGGCATGGACTACGAGATCCTCTATGGTGTCGATGAGAACGAGTCCACTTAAGTGTCTAGTTAATAGTAACTAACGGAGCCGAGCAGCATGAACTCTATAGAATAAGTTGTTGAGCCCCACTCCTAGTCGGAGTTGTTACTTTTAAAGTTCCACTGAACACTTTATATTTTGGTTTGTAAGTTGGATCTTTTGGAAGTCTAGAACTTCCAGTATTGTAATAATAATAAAGTGTGTAATTTTGTAATATGGACCCACAATGTTTCTGTTGTACCACTCTGAGGGATGTGATATTTATGGAACGGTGTTCTGTGGATGTCATGTCAACAAATATAGTGTACTACACATGCAGTGGTATGCTGGGTCACCGCAAGTTCTATTGTCCTCCCACTTAACTTTTGCGAAAAATTCCTTTTTCAAGAAACTTCACATTTCAAGCGACACACCCTTTTGTCCTTGGTGTTATGGAGGAATAACAAATTGTTATTCTAAATAACCTACAAAGACATGTTCATCCGACTTTGGTTGTAAACATCTTACTTATGCTTAGCATACCAAAATTTAAGAAATGACAATTTGGGTTTTACCCCAAACCACAACTTCCATTGTGTCATTTCAACGGATCAAGATGGAGCTTTTTTTAGTGTAAAAGCGGTAGTCTCTAAAGCTTTTAATCTTTTAAAACATAATGGCAGTTTTATAAATAACACATTTGATTCAACCATGTCACACAAGGTTTCATTACAAATCTCAAACACTCCATACTCCTATGTTGTTTCAGGAGATGTAAATCTAGGTGTTTTGCTAAACTTGCAACTCAAAATCCCTTTATGATAAAATCATAAATCATTTATTTTATTGTTACACTTGCAACTCAAATAAATCCCTTATGATAAAATCATAAATCATTTATTTTCTTGTTACAATGATTTTCCACTTCATCTTGAAAGTCTTTGAACATTTTCAAAGATTTCATACTTCTTTCTCATTAAGTGAATATTCACTCAAATTTCTGGAGAAAGCATATGAAGTTGAAGTCCATCGCTTACGACTACACATAATGGACTACATACATCGATATGTATAAATTCCAATAATTTAGTCGATCGTTCTTCTTTGGCCTTTGAACGAAGTTTTAATTATCCCGAGGAAAGTCTCACAAGCGTCACTTGATCAAATCAAAGACTCCAAAAATCCATGAATATGGAGATTCTTCATGTTTTCTTTCTAATATAATTTAAACAGTGATGTCACTTCGTAAGTGATCTTCCAATCATCTGTCTTGTGACATTTTAGCATTAGATTTATGGATGTCATTTCTTCAACTATATTTGTAAACCATCCATCTTATATGGAATACGGTAATTATTTGAACAACATTTGTTCTCATAATACCCTATTTAAATAACAATTATTAAAACAAATCTTGAAGTCAAGCTTTGATGTCAACGAGAAATACAAACAACGGTTTGTTTGTTTTCGATGAACATCATCACATATTCTCTTGCTAGTTACTTAGACCATTGTGGTTCATGAATTGCGTCGTTCCGTATGAAATTTCATACCAACCAATTCGGTATCCAATACCCAAGAACCACATTGTTTTAACAAGCAAAGAATACAACCATAACATCTATATCATCTATATACCTAAATTGGATATTTCCAATCTTTTCTTTTCCGCCAAATATATTTTTATAGATTCTCTTTCACCATTTCCTTTTCCTTTTAAAAGAATGTATCAACATCAATAGTGGCGATATATACATGACACATAGTCCAAAGCATGTATATTCAAATAATAATACATTTGGACTTGCACTTTGAAGTAGATCACCATCATCAAATGATCGGTATTCTTTCAAAATCCATTCTTTAGTAATCTTTTTAGTGTAGTAAACACTTTACATACATATTCTATTCATCCTTATCATGACGACTTTCATGATCAAGCTAATGTAGCTAATAAAGGAGAATCGTTAGTATAACATTACTTTCCAAAACCTTTTTGGATGATTAGGATGTCTACCATCTCCAACCTTCGCAAATTTTCATCCATTATAAGAACATATATTATACTCTATCATATTGCAACCAAAACATTGTTTCAGATATCGTTATATCTGCCACACATGATGGTTTCTGAAACAATTCTTTCAGCTCCTAGATAATCTCGATATTTTAAATCAAGAATCATGGAGGCAAACATCATACTTAAGATACTAACACTAGAATTGTTACTCTTGATTTAATACCAATTATTAAATCTCATGGAGTAAATAAAGTTTGTTGAAAGTTTGCAATAGGACTTTAAACTTTTGATTGTCACTCAACACAATATGATACCAGTTCGTAAAGTAAATATCCAGAATTCTATAGTTCTATTATCTCAATTACAACTATGCATAAGGTGGTGAACGAATGCCAATGACTACAACAAATTATGCAAATTCACTTTGATTTAATTTATGATAAATTGAGTTCAACTAATCCAAATTAGAAATGAACTTCCACTCAAAAACGACATCCCTCATGTATTTTTGGTGATTACATGAACCAAATCCACTACACCAAGTCCGATCATCACGTGAGTCGGTATAGCTTCAAAGGTGAGCAATCCATATGGTCATCATATCAAAACATATGACTCATGCTTAAACTTTCGGTCCGTGTTCCGAGGCCATGTCTGTACATGCTAGGATCACCAAGTAAGAACCTTAGTATTCGCGTGTGTAACTGTCTTACACCCGAGATATGCTCGTGGATTCAAGTACACCCGATCATCATGTGATGTCTTGAAGCGACGAAACATTGTCGGTGCATACTTAAGGAAGAACACATTTTTATCTTGATATCTAAATGAGGGATCATCTTATTATGCTAATAAAACGCCAAACAAGCAATATAAGATGTAATCAAACATCACATGTTAATAAGTGAAATGATATGGTTCTTGCACTTGATCTCCATCATGTGCATCATGGTATGATCGCCATCATACCTCTATGTGTAAGGCCAAGGTCTATGGAACTTACATGTTATGTGGGTTGTAAGAGTATCATCTCATACTTCTACTTACAACATCACCTTATCATAACACTAGCCCAACAACAATCTAAACTAGACGCCTCTAATTTATCCATTGCAAATTTTACGTGGCTTAGGGCTTTCGAAGATAGAACCGTTCATACCTACGAACATGAACCACAACGAGGATAACCAAATTGTTGAAAACTTGTTGCAAATTAGATATTGACTATATTAGGAGAGACAGACACCCTCTAGCCACTTATGCAAACTAGTTGCATATCAAGCGTGGAACAGGTCTCATGTGCGAGGACATGTAAAGTTTGTCCGGGCCGCTTCATCCCACTATGTCACCAATATCCAAAATACAACTAAGAAGCAATAAAATGATCATCATCGCTCACATACTCATATGTGTACTACCCGTGCAAATCATCTACGCATAGATCCGGCTCTAATACCACTGTAGGGTTCGCAGCATAGAAAACAAAAAATTTCCTACGATGGGAACAACTATGTACCAAGATCTATCTACTAGATACAAGCAACGGGCGGATATACATCCGTAGAGAACATACCCTTGAAGACCGACAAAGCTTAATGAGTCCAAACTCGTGGTTTATGTAGACGATCTCTTGCCGATCTCAAGATCGAGAGGAAGTCCTAGCGCCGCAAAACAACAGTGCATATGTGCTCGCACACACGTACAAGACACCGAGCAACCTCCGCCTCCTCACTCCAGCGATGCAGCGGAAGCACAACCGTTTCTTGCCGAATATCCATCGGGAACATGTACTCGCTAGTCCGAGACCATGGGGGATAAATTCTAGAGGGGGGAGAGATCCTTCACAAGGAGGTGTGCTTTGAGAGGAGGAGAGGGGGGCCTTTTATAGGGAGAGGGGGAACCCCAAGGGGCATGGCGCCATTCATGGTGACTGCCCCCACCTCTTCCACATTCATGTGGGTGGAGCTCCCACTCAAAATGAAAAGCCTCCACTCCCATAAAAGAGCCTCCACTCAAAAATCCACTCACATGCATTAAATTTCCACCAAATTTAATGCAAGCTCTCATTTAAATAAAACACTTTTATTTATTTATTTATTCAGAATTTTGTTAATTACTTTAATTAACAAACATTCACATAAAACCCCTTGCTAGTATTCAATTTCACATGCAGAACCAGTTTCAGCAATTTCAACCGAAATAGTTTTGGTGTCTAGTGAAATAAATTCCTGCGCTTGTTATTCTTTCCGGCATGAAACTTTTTCTCCAATTGGATGTCAGTGTCTCTTAAGTGTGCCACCCTACGGTTCACGAATAATGAATACATGATCGAGACCCTTCTCTGATCAATAATCAGAAGCGGGACCTGGAGATCGATACTAACTCCCACACATTCAACGATGACTTTCCTGTGATTATCGGAACCTTTTACGATAGTATCTTAATCCCTTTGTTTCACGATATATTACATGTCCGAGATTCGATCATCAGTATCTCCATACCTAGTTTGATCTCATTACCGACATGCACTCTTTTATCGTTCCCGTGATATAACATTCTAGTGATCAAATCACTTGCTTGCAAGCTAATCAATGTGATATCATCGAGAGGGCCCAGAGCATATCTATCCGTCATCGGTATGAACAAATTCCACTCTCGATCCATGAGCCTCAACATAACACTTTAGTAGTTCTTAAGCCATCTTTATAATCACCCAGTTACGGTGTGACGTTTGATGTCATCAAGAAACTCTTCCGGTGTTAGTGATTGACATGATCTCATGGTCTAAGGATTAGGATCAATTCGTAAGTTGTTATAGCAATATAAACTCAATGAATTTGATCATAATGCTATACTTCAGATGAATGTTCATCACATCATTACACTAATGTTGTGACCTCGTTATTAACAACATCCAATGTCCATGATCAGGAAACATTTGATCATCTTGTGAATCAACGAGCTAGTTTATAAGAGAGGCATAACTAGGAACTTCCTTTTTGTTTATTAAACACACATGTATTAACATTTTTGTATTAATACAATTATAGCATGCAAAATAAACATTTATCATCAATAAGGAATACGATAACAACCACTTTATTATAGCCTCTCGGGCATATTCCCTTCAGGTCGAGGGGGTTTCCAGGCCCCCGTGTGGTTGTACGCTCGTCTTGGTTCAAGATGGAAGAACTTAGGTTCTAGTAGTGGCAAGTATGGGACTACAAAAACCACAACCCACGTGACCTCCCATACAAACCTTAGCATGCTTAACTTTCATCTCTGATCATACCACGCCATCCTGTCAAACTAGGTTCATTTGCAGCTCTGATTCATCAACCAGATGTACCAGAAAAACAACTAAGGATGGCTAAGAACAACAGATGTAATAGCTCTAGCAACGCTTCACAAGCCAAACCCTAGTTATGCTAGGGGCAGTGGATCAGGGAATATAGGATTCAAAAGTAACATGCTTAAGATAGGATTATTCTATCTATCGATAAAAGACTTTTGAATCGCATGCACGTGGCAAGAATTAAAATGCTTGAAATAATAGGATTATATCATGTGTGGGGCTTCACTTGCCTTTGCCTGTTGATATCCAGGAAGTAGAGTTCCGAACACCTGGTACTTTACTTGATTATAGTTGGTCAAGTATTGATCTTCGATCTTCGACGGTGTTGACCTCTGTCTTCGATCTCGATCTCGATATCGTATTCTACCGGAGAAGAACCAAATACCGGAAAGAAAGGAAACAATCAACACAATATGATGATATGACAAACTAAATTGCATTGAAATAAACCCCTAAGGCATTCTTGACAATTTAATCGGGCTCCCGAGAGGTACAAACCCTAACTCGGGGAAAACCTCGGAATCATCTATGGGGTTCATTTTGTTCTTATAATAAAAATTGTGCTTGAAATTGTTTATTAATGAATAAATATATCTCTATTGTGTAAATCTTATTTTTCCGAACATTTTAATATATTATTTGTATTTTTCTGACTTATAAATAATAAGTTATTGATTTTACAAGTTTAAATCATTTTCTGAAAATATTAAACCACTTATCACCTCAGCCTGACGTCACCCAACCCTAATGTTATCATTTTCTCGCCACGATAAATGCTAGCCGCAGTGGCTGACGAGTAGGGCCAAGGCCACATCAACGCAACAGTGGCGGTCAAAGGTCAAAGAGGGCAGACAGACCCACGCGGCTATGTCAGCATGATGCCGGCGTGACGTCATGTCGCCTGCCACCTCCCATGTGATGCACGAGGGGGCGAAGGAGCGCGCGCGGGCCGACGATACCTAAGCTTACTCGATCGAGGTGAGCAAGGGAAACCTTCTAGTGGCGGTGCCGCTATGTTTTGGTCGCCGGAGCTTGGTCTTCGACGAGCATCTGCGGAGGTCAACAGCGGCACAAAGCACGGGACCAAACCAGAGAGGAAGGGGAAGAAAGGAGGGGTCGGGAAGGACCAGGAGCTCACCATGATGTTGTTGAAGGGGTCGGCGAGGCGAGAGGAGGTCATGGTAGACGACAATGGCGACAGCGGTGGTTGTCGGTCTCGGGGAAGATGACCTCGATTCCGGCGATTGGGGTCGTGCGCGCTTCCGTGGCTTGGCTAGTAAGAACAAGTCTACCACGGCGATATCAACGGTGGCCATGGTTCGGACTGGGGCGGTCGAGAACGGTGGGGATCGTTAGAGCCCGAGCACCTAGGGTTTGGGGGAGCTCGCAGAGAGCTCGAGAGAGCATGCACAGGGGAGAGTGAGAGGATAGTGATGAGAGGGAAACATGAGCGGCGGTCTTATACTTGTCCAGAGCTCGACGAACGGTGCAGGGTGAGCTTGCTATCATCGACGAAGACGATGACGAGGAAGGAGGCCAAACCGGTATGGTCCAAGTGTGGGTTGGCGCGGGTCGTTGCTGGGCCTGCTGCGGGTGCGCGAGCGGCATATAGAGGGGAGGGGGAGGTTGCTGGGCTGTGGCCTGTTGGCTTGCTGGCTCTATTTTTTTAGCAAAACCTTTTTATTTTTATTATTATTATTTCTTTATTTTGCAAACCCATTTCAAATATGTTTTGGATATTTTCAAAATACCAGGGGTTTTAAAAAATGAAAAAACACTCAGGGGCCCTTCCATACTATTTGGGCTCCACAATTTTGGTAGTTTTCAAAATTATCAAAACCATTTGAAAGTTTTCAAAGAGAGAGGGGAGTTAGCGTTTAGGGTTTTGATTGTGTTCCTCTTCTTCATCTTAGTGCAAAGTTTATCAAACCATGATATGCATGATATGATCATGATACACAAACAAACCTTGATTAATATTTAATAAAACTAGGGTTGTTACATATCTTGACCGCCAAGCCAAATTTCTGTCTGTCGGATGCTTTCTAGACTCCTTATCTTGTAGGGGCATCATGGGCCATGTTTGTAACACGCCTAGGATAACAAATCATGGGAACCCGATAAGTCATACCCATGTCACCCATCACTTCTCCTCCCTTCGTACCTCCAACCTCCATTGGTTAAACTCCACAAATATTGTTCTCACCCCGAAAACGATGATGCGGAAGACATCATCGACTTTAGTCCTATTATCCTAATTCATGGTTTCACTTAGATCATGGAAAAAAATCCTTGCTTTGCACCTTGGACCTCACATGAAAGATAAGTATCCACGGGTCCGTGCACAACTATGTGTTGGTCCACATAGAGATAAAACAAAACGTTTCCCTCTAAAGTGGTGATCCCAAGATCTAGCTGAGGTAGAAGACCACGAGGATTACCACTAGACGTGCAATTGCGGAATTGATGAAGCACATATATTGAATACAGTGTAGTTCTCACGATCCGATCCAATCCTGATCATTGTGGTGTATATTGTACAACTCCATTGCTGGTATCCACACATGCGAGGAGGAGCGCCAGCGGTGGACTACTAGGTCCAGTATGGCGGAAGGACTGCTGTGGAACTAGGGTTTCCAAAGCATGGAATGACCTAACCGTCAATCCTCCTAGGTATCTGTGCCCCACTATATATATGGAGTGAGAGTAGGCTCCACTCACTCGTGGCCCATTCACTAAAGCCCATATCAGTCACTGTGAGTCCGACTCACTCACTCGGTCCAAATCCGGTTCATGTACAACCCAAACAGATTTTTGGTTCAGATCCAATCTGAACTTGCTCCCGCCCTTAAGTGTGTTACCTCGCAGGCTCATGGCAACATGGACACGATCGGAGTCTGACTCTCATCGATCAGTCGGTAGCGGCTCCTAGAAGAACGCGCCGACTCCCAAGTACCAAAGAGTCATGACAACATGCATTTCCAATGCGACTTTCGTCCGAGTCCCTTTTGCCTCACGATATTCCTTATCGGACTATAGGCGAATAATCGCCATCCCTTAAATAATCTGACTCTCTTCTCGATCCGAGATAAGTGATTCATCTGACTAACTCTTAGTCGATCGCCTCGGTTAACACTTAACCGAGTCGTGCATGGTCATGCTTTCTGAATCATATGTAACACCCCAACATTTAGGAACCAACGAAGGGTAGAAATAGGAATTTGAGCATGTGCATGCATTCGTCTGTAAAATCTTGGTAAATTTTTCGCCAAACAAAAACCTAAAGTGATCAGAGTTTCTTTCACTATCTAGATGTAGGCATAGATCTTTATAGTGATTGCTATAAATTTTGACATGATCTTTAGGAATTAATGAGTTTTGGGGGGGATAATTTGAATTCAAATTTGAAATTTAAATTATTTGGAAAATATTTGAAAATTGAAGTTAGTAATATTTAGTTGTTTTCCAAAATGATTTAATAACAATGTTTGATTATATTACAGATATAATAAACAATAATAAGAATTTAAGGAAAGGAAATTCAAATAAGAAATTAATTCTTATTTCTTTTCTTTATTCCTTAATAATATTACAAAGTGAGAATGATACAAAAAATAAAATAGAACACATTACAGTAAGTAAATTACAATAAAATGAAACTTTATTAAATTATAAGAATATTATTACAAGATTCTTTACAAAAGAATAAAAAAGAGATTACAACAAATAAATTATAAAACATATCTATTTCAACACTAAATCTTGAGCATACAGATCTTGTTCCTGCAAAATAAGAAAAACAACTCAAAAAGAAATAAAAGTTTAGTTGGTTATTATTACTCTTAGTGGTGAACAATGAAGTGCACTTTTCATATTACTTCATTAAGTAGTTAAAAGGAGAAAGTTTCACCAATGTGCAATATCTGTTCTTTTATATCAAACAAGCCTCAGAACAACACCATCCGCAAAGTAAAGGGGAAAGTTTCACCAGGATAGTAACTAGTAAAAGGATAGGAGTGAGAACTCATTTCACTTGATCTCATCCACAACCAGTCCAAACAGCAAGGCAGCTTAGTCACCTAAATGCATGTAATGTGATGTCCAAACAGCAGCAGTACATGCAATCAAAAGAGAACACACTGCCATAGCACGGCTACCAGGGAACTCATTCTATCTTCACAAGCACACAACCAAGAACAAATTGAGAATGCCAAATTCCCAAACAAAGCCACCAGCCAGAAACACAACAAACCATCCAATCATCCTCAAGATGGTGACACAAGGAGGCGGTAGTGCAGAAGGATAACAAGGTCAAGTATAAGATCACAGGAGCTAGGAGGAGCAGGAGCAACACCAGGAGGTGTAGAGCAAGATCAGGCCAGCAAGAACAAGCTAGCAAGAACAAGCTAGCAAGATGAAGCTAGCAAGACCAAACTGATGAGCCACAAGTATAGGGGGTGTATCGTAGTACTTTCGATAAATAGGAGTGTCGATCCCAATGAGGAGCAGAAGGTGTTGACTAGTGGTATGGAGCAGGAAATCTCTGTAAATACTTAGCAAACAGATTTTTAGGGGTTTTCTGATAAAGCAAAGAAATAAAGTGCAAGTAAATGAAACAGCAAACAATTGCAGCAAGTGGCCCAATCCTTTCTTAGCAAAGGACAAGCCGGTGGAAATACTTATGAGGACCAAACGTTCTCGAGGACACATGGGAATTCTGTCAAGTGCTTTCGCTTCAAATAGCTGAGTAGTCTTCTTTGGTTTTGTAAGTGTTGTGTGGGTGAACCTGTGTAATGTACCGACCTTACTCGGGCTAATAAATACTTGTGATTAAACCCCCTGTAGGCATCCGCAGCTACAGGAAAGCAATTAAGATATAAACCTAACCACAACCTTTAACTCTGAGACCCTATGCTCCCTTGTTCAATGGTTTCCTAATGGGGGTTCAGGTTTCTGTCACTCCAGCAACCCCACAATTAGTATCCAAATACACAACGCATTCCCCTAGGCCCGTAAATGGTGAAGTATCATGTAGTCTATGTTCACATGCCACCACTAGAAGAATAGCACCATAACTTAAATACTAAACCATTGAATATATCTCAACACAAATCCACTATGAACAACATGACTTCTCCCATGTCCTCAAGAACTAAACGAACTACTCATGGGACATCAAATGGATCAAGATCAAAGATGATATGGTGATGGACAACAATCTGAACATAAATAATAATCCAATGGTTCCACTCACAAGCATCAATCAACACTGGGAAAGTTTCCCCTAAGAACTATGCAAGATTCAACACGACTGTTACAGCGGGATAGAGTGATGATGATGGTGCTGGTGGATATGATAGTGTGGATGATGATGATGCCCCGATGAAGTCTAGCTTGATGATGGTGTTGATGGCGACGATCTCCCCTCTCTGGGAAGGGATTTCCCCGGTAGAAATCTGTCTGCCGGAGAGCTCTTTCTCTCTCGGTGGTTTCTGCCCCGCATAGGCGGCGAAATCTTTCTGTGGTCGCTCCCCGTGTATTAGGGTTTCAAGGAGAAGATATAGGCGAGAGGGTGGAGCCAGAGGTGGGCCAGGTGGGCCACACCCCCTCTAGGCGCGGCCTAGGGGTGGCCCGCGCCTGGGGGGTGTGGGCCCCCTGTAGCCCATCTCCGCCTCCCCTTCTGGCATTCTTCGTCTTTTGGGAAAAAGGATTTTCCGTAGTTTTTCTGGTATTTTTCTGATCTTCTCAAAATTGCATCAAAACACCTTTTTTCCATCAGAATCCTGACTCTGGCAGTTCATCCTCCAAGAATCATCCAACATGCAAAAACAGATGAAAAGACATAAGTAACACCTCTTAATATGAAATATATCAATGAATAGAGGCTAATTATGATATAGGATGGTGATGCAAATTGGATGTATCACAAGCCAGCAAGATCAAACAACACACAACATCATCACCAACAAGCAAGTTATGTGGTGAGTCCACATAAAACCATCATATGATAAATCTTATCTAGATTATCAAAGAATGTGTTGTTTTATATGAGATCTTCTTAGAAAAACACCCAATTAGGGTGTATCCATCATAGAAGAAATTAAACTAAGCCAACCATCAATCTTTGCAAACATTACCAAGATCTCAGCTTATGCATTACTGATCTTGGACAATAATCTCTATTTTCCCAATCAAATATAGAAGCAGCCTTAAATGAATAATTTTGGGCACATCTTTTGGAAGAGTAGCTTATCAGAAATTATTTCACCATAAGTATGTATTTCAAACAATAAGAATCTAGTATCTGATCATTCCAAGGGACTATCAACTTGGTTTCCAAGAACTATGGTAATGATACTTGGTGATAATCCATCATAGATTACTAAATAATTGAGGCAACGGATAAAAACAAGTGTTTTTACTTAGCCATGCCTCAGACCAGCATCACAGACCAAAGGAAAACCATAGGCATCATGAACTAATATAATCATTAAAGCTTTTCAACTTTCAGTAACACTAAATCACTCTAGATCACAGACAGGAAAAGCCTAGTACCAGAATAAGCTCTTGTGTACCATTCCAAGGAAGGTGTCACAAAGAGTTATTCTAACCAAGCTAATCCGACACAGATATTTCACCATCAAACTCTTGCAGAAAGATTCAATCATATTCCTAATTAGGAATCATATTGTTTTGTTTAAAGTAACAATCACTAGAGGCATTAATAGTATTTGACAGGAAGCCAAATACATGTTCCAGTACTTAAACTAGCCAATCATCACCAACAACTAGACATCAGTCTAGATCAGAACCACAACATCATCACTTGTTTAATGATATCATTCAATATCAGATAAAAGTTTGATTAACAGAGCCACTAGCAATTCCAAATTCATTAGTAGACAATCACCCAAAATAGTATAACCACCACAATTAATCCTAATTAATTCATTATCTCCAATGATTAGCACTAAAAAGGGTAGAACCCTAATAGCATAGATGAACCCTAATTAGGAATTTCTCACTGGAAGCTCATAGAGGCTAACAAGAGAGGCAGAGGGAAAATAAGAAGGGAAATAGAAGAACTTACTCGTGGTCCTTGCTGGAGTCTAGAAGAGGAAGCAGAACGGCCGACAAGGGCACACGGCGGCACGGGGAGCACCCGAGAGCGCTACAACCTGCGCCAAGCCATGGCCTGATGGCCACAGCCACACAAGCGGTCTAGCAGCACCACAGGACCATCAAAGCCACATCACAACACCATAGGGGCGGCGGCACACCATATCACCGACAACCACCAAACCCTAGGGTTCGGGGAGGAGTCAGCCTGGCAGGGAGAGGGGCCTAAAGACAAATCGAGCATGACCAGATTGCGGAGCAGCGTCGACTGCCTCGTCATGCACCACGGAGGCCTAGGGAGGCGGAAACCAAGCGGCGACAGTGTCGGCGACACCACGCCGAAGCGGGTCGAGAGCGAGAAGGAAGAACATGTGTGTGCGTGTGTGTGTGTGTGTGTGAGAGAGAGAGAGAGAGAGAGAGAGAGAGAGAGAGAGAGAGAGAGAGAGAGAGAGAGAGAGAGAGAGAGAGAGAGAGAGATGGGTGCGTAGTGGGCCGGTATGGTCCAGTACCACTCTAGTGAGTGGGTTGACCAACCCAAATGGGGCCAGGTCAGGGCTAGGCCAGCCTAATGGGCTAGGTCCAGATTTCAAATAAAAATCCAAAATAATTTTGTAAAAGACCGAAATACCCCTAGGAATTAATAAGTCCTAAGAAAAAAAATCCTAAAAATACAAATAATATAACTATAAGTTCATAAAAATATAAACTACCCAATAAAATTAAGAATTCTATTTTTAATAGAATAAATTTAGGTTAAAGATTTTTATAATATATATTCCTTATGGAATTTTATAAAAATAAATAAAATATCTAAAAATAAATAAAATTTACTTTTATCAGTCTTAATTAGTGTAGTATTTTATAAATATACTAGATTGTTATTTAAGATAGCAAAATACTATCTTATAAATTAAAACACTTATTCTTAAAAAGAATATTATGAAAATAATAATAAGAGTTTAAAATAAATAAAAATCAGTTTTAAGCTCTTCTATTAATATATTGTATTCCAAAAATATTAAATATAATATTTGCAAAATGTTAAGAATTATTCTTTAAACAACTTTCTTTATTGCACAAAAAAAAATTAAGAAATTAATATAATGGGTAAAACACACAAAGAAGACAAATAATAAAATGATGCATTGCATTACTATGCATACTCATTTTTCTTCTTTAAATATTGTCCTTACCGGGCAATAATGGTGTTTTGTAGAAATAGAAGCTCAAGGTCGAGTGCAAGCATCCGAATTCACTACCTTGCAATCACAAGGCAAGTTCATCACTTGCTCATGTCCTTTGATGAGTCTTTATCAAAGTAATTGCAAAATTGTGTGTTATCATCTATGTTCCGGAGAAACAAAATTATTATTTTCTCAAAACAAACAAATTGTGATATCACCCTAAGTGGTGATATGGATAAAGTGGGCAAAGGAACATAGGTTTCCATTTGCAATGAGATTAATCACTTAGGACTTAACAACCAATGACATTAGTGATTCTAGCACCATATATTACGCGTTAACCATGAGATTTGGAATGGGACAGAGAAGTCAGCTGTATCTTCTTCCTCTCGCATGTAGCCGAATGTGCAGGTCGTGGCTGTTATCCTTGTAGCATGCATTAATTGGTAATTCGTAGAGGATATGCAGCATATGGGTGGGAACCCTCAACGTCCCACAATAGTTCTGGCATCTGAACGGTCTGTACTAACCATTGCCATAATTCAATATGTGGGCATGGTGTACACCAAGGAGACATGCGGGGTCGCGAAGGGGACAATTATTGGCTTGGATCACCTACTGGGCCCCACATCACGGAATTGTGGACGGGAAAGTATGCCCGGTTGTACAACAAGGAGTTGATATCTCATGGGTAAAGCAACGCACCTCTGTAGAGTGTAAAAAACTATAACTTCTTACTCCCTGTTCCGGGAAGGAACTGCGAACGCGGCAGGAAAGGAACTCCATGAAGTTCTCGTCAACCTGTGAAGACCGATGGGCATAGTTTTTTATAATAAAATCAATCTTTGAAGAAATGTTTATGAAAACTACATAGTGCCAAGGACTAATAATCCGAGGTGGTAGATAGTGCATCAAACTTCCCACCTTGCATATAATGAACTTGCTGGGTAATGTTGTTACTCACTCTTTCCTTTGATCCCCTGCTCAGACTCTGAGGATCCAGAAGACACTCAAATGTATGCAGCTGAAGGCCAAGAGCATGTCTACTACGAGGAGCCAGATCTATCTGAAGGAGTGGACTATGAGATACGCTATGGAGTGGAGGGCAACGAGTCCGAGTAGTTTCCATAGTTATTAGTAAACCAATTGATCCAAACAACATAAACCTTATATAATAAGTTCTTGAGCTCAATTCGGAGTATAAGTTTGAAACTTTGAATCTTTTGCTAAGAAAGTTACGTTTGGTTTGTAAGTTTGAATCCTTTGAAGTTCCAAACTTCTGGTATTGTAATAATAATAACGTGTGTATGTTTGTAATATGGACCCGCAATGTTTCTGTTGTACCACTCTGAGGGATGTGACATTTAAGGAACGGTGTTCGGTGAATGTCATGTCAATGACTATAGTGTACTACACATGTAGTGGTATGCTGGGTCACCGCATCATATCATCCGGGAGGGCCTAAAGAATATCTCTCCAAGTGGAGGGGCAAAATACCATCCTGGTTATTCACATCACGTAGCTTGATTCTCAGTCGACCCGAACTCTACCTTTATAACTGCGTTGTGACGGAACAACATTTGACAGAACCTAAGTCGGTGATCCTCAAATCGGATTGCGCAACAACCTCAGGTCTAAGGATTACATTGATTAAGACATACAAATGAAGATTTGTTCGTTGTATCTCAATATGGGTCAACCCGACTCGCTAACCTCTTTAGTTGAATCCGTGTAAGTTGGAATAGCATTTCCATAACCGTGACAAGTGGAACTGAGTCATCATCCGACTTTCACATTGGTCTAAGTTGTGTTTCCAGCACAACCTCGATGACCAAGGATATTTAGTACAAGCAGTCATGAATATATAGTTTCACAACTAAATCACATATTTAATGATACACATCAGATGTTCATATAAGGACAACTTAATATCTTTATAAATACAATGGGAATTACATCATACATGATTGCCTCTAGGGCATATTCCCAACACTATGCTATATGGCTTCATATAAGAAACAAGGCCACGTTACTCTTCAAGCTCGACATAAAAAAGCTTTGACTCGGTCTGATGGGAATATATTCTTGAAATCCTATAACAACTTGGCTTTCCTATAAGGTTTCGCAATTGGATTTCGTCTCTATTTACTACCGTTTCCTCTAGGGTCCTTCTAAATGGTTTCCTCGGTGATCCCATTAAGCATGGTAGTGGCTTTGGGCAAGGAGATCCGATATCTCTGCTTCTCTTTGATATCGCTATTGATCCTCTACAACTCATCCTACAAGTGGCTACCGATTTAGGCCTTCTTCATCGCCTCCCTGGTAAGGGAGCCCGTTTCTGCACATACATCTATGCCAACGATGTAGCTATCTTTGTAGCACCCCTTCATGAAGATATTTTCAACTCTTGCGCAAATTCTCACCAACTTTGGAAACTCATTGGGTCTTTTCACCAACTTCCAAAAGAGCATGCTGGTGCCTATTCGGTGTGGTGAGATAAACCTTATTGGGATTTTACAACCTTTTTCGGCCACTATCACGACTTTCCCAATGAAATACTTGGGTTTTCCCCTTGCGGTGAAGAGACTAAAAAGATCTCATTTTCAATACTTGGAGGACAAAATGGCCAAGCGTCTAAATCCTTGGAATGGAAAGCACTTCAACATTACGGGAAGAGGATCCCTAGTAAAATCGGTTCTCACCTCACAAGCTATCTACCCCCTCAACACTATTAACGTCTCGATTGTGACTTTATAAGAAATTCAAAAGATTATTAGAGGGTTCTTTTGGGCTAGTAACGAGAACGCAACCAGAGGAAAATGCAAGGTTATTTGGAAGGCGGTTTATATACCTACATCGATTGGCAGCCTTGGATGTCCGATTGAGATGCCTTGGCTCTCTTGGAATATCCCGTAGAGAACTTGGGTTGGCGTTGAAAACCCTTGCAACAAGGAGGATATGGAATATTCTACGCCTTCACATGTCACTATTGGCAATGGTAATATGGCTCCCTTTTGGGATGCCCCTTGGGTGGACGGGCTTAGTCCAAAATCCATTGCGCCCTAAATCTACAAGTTGTTAAAGAAGAAAATTTGGTCCGTCCATGCCGCCACAAATAATGATGCTTGGGTGTCTCAAATTGATATCTCCAACATCCTCACCACCCAACACCTTCACGAGTTCACCAAGCTTTAGACGTGCAGATCACAGCTTCACTTTATTGACGACACAGCGGACTCGATTCATTGGAAGCTCACTGAGAATGGGGAGTATTCTTGTTCCTCCGTGTACAATGCTCAATTTGCTGGCACTATCTTTTCCCCCATGGACTCTATTATGTGGAAGAATTGCCACCCCCCACCCCCCAAATGCAAGATTTTCACATGGCTTATCATTCAAAACCGTGTTTGGACGGTAGCCGGCTCTATCAAAGAGGATGGACGAACACAATAATTTGCCCTCTATGTCTCTTTGCATATGAAACGGTAATCCGCCTTCTCTTCAAATGCCGCTACTCCACGAGAATTTGGGAAATGGCAAGAGATTAGACGGGGCTGCCACACCTTGACCCATCAGCTTGGGGGACATATGATGATGTCTTAGATTACTGGAGCAATATGGTGACAAACAATGTCCCAAGAAGTAAGGGCACGGTGTCCCTCGTCATGCTCATCGTGTGGGATATTTTGAAAGAGTGAAATGCGAGAGTTTTCAACAATAAATCCTCAATGCTTTTATTTCTCTTTGATAAGATTAAATTAGAGGCTAAGGCCTAGACCCTTTCGGGTGCGAAACATTTGGGCAACTTAATGTCGGGAGAGTGATTCTTATGTGTGATGTGTTGTAATGAAACTAAGAACCTTTTCCCCCATCTATTAATGAATCAAGGCAAGCCTTTTGCCTTCCTTAAAAAAAGTAGATAGTGTGAACTATCCGACATTCATATTGGTAAAATTGAGAATAGCCATGGTAATATCCAAATCCGAACGACATAAATATGGATGTAGTAAATATCCAGATTTGTTTTGCAAAAACAAATATGAATGCGGTTTTGAATTTTGAAGCAAATGTGGATATGCAAATTGATATATCCGTATCTGAATAAAATGGGGTTAGCCTTTTTCATTAATTGTAGTCCGATATGGAAATTATCCAACCTAAAAAAAACTAAATAAATACTTTTTAAATGATTGAACTTGAAACTATTGGTATTGCATCAATATGATTATCTCAATGTCGTTATACAGTTGGCTGACTATAAGATAGGATTATGTTATTTTGTTATCCATATCCTTTTAGAATAGAGAAAACATCAAATCCGCGCGTATTCAAGTAATGTCTGCTTCGCATCTGTATTCGAAAACATATTTATTCTCATTCGTATTTGATTTGAAAATATGAAAACGGATATGGAAATGGCACTATCCGATCCATTTCCACCCCTAGACAATGGATAGTATCATATATTAGTATTATGCATATGATATTATCTCTGTAATACATGGTATCATGTAATAGTATCATAGCCCCAGATATTCATTAATTTTTAAAATATCACTACAAAATTGCATATAAGATTTATTTGACATTAATTTTTTTTATCTCTACGTGCTATGATACGATATCCGCATGATACCACTATCGTCTCTTCCATCATTAATTACAATGACATGTCAATTTTTTGCATATGTAAATATATGATACCGCACTACGCCCTCTGTCCGCAAATAAGTGTACTTCTAACCTTATAAAGTTTGATTAACTTTTTAGGACAATGTACCAATATTTATGACACTGAATTGTTACCATTAGATTTATTTTTAAATCTAGTTTCATAATATGCCAATTTGATATAATATATGTTTCTATTTCTCTATAAAGTTGGTCAAATTTGATTATATTTGACTTAGGTCAAAGCTAGATGTACACTTATTTGCGAACTGAGGGAGTATGATTTATTCTTAGGCTTTCCACGGAGTTCAGTTGATACAGCCCACGTTTTTACGCGTGTTGTGCATTTAGGAAATTCTATTCGAGGCACTGAGGTAGAAATCCAGATCTCTTTTCCATCAAAACGGCTAGCTAGCTTGGCACGCGTGACCTCACCAAATGTACACTCACCTATCGATTATCGTTTGTCATGAAACATTAATAGTGACCGGAGTTGAAAAAACATAAAGGATCGGTACGTACGGTTGCGCCGATTCGGCTGCAATATGCATAGCTGTTGTAATTGTTCGTTCTAGACCCGCGCCTACGGCTCCATTTAGTTGTAAACATTTAACATGAGACAGCAACCAACCACACGGTATCCTATTCGTTAGGACAGGGTGACAGTCGACATGATTGATGACGATTGTGACACTATTTAATCTGACTCTCTTTGATTGCCAAGATTAATGAAGCTAGTGGCAGATCACCTGGATCTACATAATATTCTCTCCGTTTTAAAATATAAGATGTTTTAGGTTTGAGAAGAAAATATATTTAGACTTTTTTTAGATTCATTTGAACCTAAGTGAATCTATATACTAAAAACAGTCTAGATACATTTGCTTTATAAAGCTAAAATATCTTATATTTTAAAACAGAGAGAGTAAATCTGAGCAACTTTTGCTACGTATTGGTACTGTATAATTAGGATATATGGATGCACCATCGTCAAGTCGAACAAAGTTTTATTGCTGCTAACTGTGTGCCAAACTCTTTTTGGCCAACTATGGCCTGATCACACTCACACTTACCTTTCACATGGAGAAAAGATTTTCATGTTACTCATTGCTGCCAATTGCTGGGCTATTTGGAATGTGCGGAAATAAAGTTACTTCTACCTTGTGAAATCATTTTCTTCTCGATTTGTCTGTTGCTATACCAGGCAGGTCTTTAGAGGAGCGACAAGGAATGCTTGTCTGGAGGAGTGGAGGTGCTGCCAAGGTGATGCTAACGGCTTCCTCCGTCTTCTCCAACCAGAGTTGAGGCGCTGGATCTCGACCGGTATTGTAGTCATGGAAGTTGTTTTGAATGACCTAGGGTTCATGGACGAAATGAAGAGTTCCTGGAAGTGATTTTGTTGTCATCGCCTGGTGTTTTGAAGTTCCTAATTAACACTATCTTCGTTTCTTGTCAAACTATTTTGGCTTGTAATGTACCATCTTTGTTCCATAATATAAGTCTTTCTAATAGTTCAATTTAAAGAGGCTTAACGGAGGTTGTACCAGATTTTCGTCCCATAGTGGGCATTCGACGGCGAATGTTCACGGTGAGTTTCTTGATACTGCCACAACTCGCTTCTAATCAGGAAAACGATACGGATCATCCGGATAGCTGTCGCTCTCGCTCCGTGTTGGCCCACCACGTTCCTCTGGATTGGCCCGTCGCGTCTCCTTCCTCTGTCCCCCAGATGCCGTGCGCCTCTTCTCTCCGATCTCGCGCCGCCACCGCATCTTCCCCTCTCTTCAATCAGCGTTGCCATCTCCCTGTCCTCCCTATCTCCGGCCGCCACCAGACATCCCTCAAGCCCCATCTCTCCATGCTCTCCACCTCGCCGGCCACCGCCGCCTCTCGCGCTCTGCTCCAGCCATGCTGCCGGCCATAGCCCATCCCCTACCATCCGCCCGTTGGCGGACTCAAGCTCACTCAAGGATGTGGTGGTGCTGCAAGCGTTCTATATTTTTTTTAGTAATGAGGAATTTTCGCTACAATGGTTTAGTAAATTTGCGACATAGAAGAATTTTTTTGCTACGTGTTTGTCTGGATTTTGCATAATATGAACAAAATTTTGCTACCTTAGCATATTATTTTTGCTATGTATTCATATTTTTTTGCTACTTGCGTGTATTTTTTTTTATGTAACCAATCTCTACGGTTTTGCTATGAGAACTCCGCGGAGTCTCCGACGATGTGCCCTTTGCTACATTAGAAAAATATTTTTGCTACAACCATTTTGTGTTTTTGCTACAATAGCTTAAATTTTTTGCTACTAGATCTCTGGCGACGTTTTTTCGACGAGAGTCTCCGGTGATGTCTCCGGCGAAGTCAGTTTTGCTATAATAGGACATTTTTCTTGCTACAAGGTCACCGGCGAACTCTCCGGCGAGGTCTATTATGTCTGTTCTTTTATTAGAGTAAACCGTTTTCTGCTACATATAGTAAAAACGAAACTATTTATAGCAAAAACAGGTATATTTGTAGCAAAAGCGGGATTTAGAGGTTGCAACGGAACCCGGGATATTTTGAAGAATTATCCCACGAGACGTAGTACGACCCTTCTAATCATCTATCCCTTATCATCTCCCCTATCCCCTATCATGTCTATGTAAAAATACTGAACTTGTTATTTCGTTGATGACGTGGAAAGAGCTGAAGTCTGGTTTAAAAAAGCATAATGAGTATTGGCTGTACTAGCATGCACGAGCCTCGGATAGGATTAGACACCAACCTAACCTAGCTAGCTACGTGCTGTGCCAACCAACAACTTTTGTGACAGCTCTGAACTTAATTCCTATCACATCCTTACAGGTATGGATTAATTGATCAACCATCTGAAATGCCATACAACCACGCATGTCGCTGTGCGGAACCTGCCGGCCTCATTAATCCACCATCTCTACCTCACACAGATGTACCGGCTCGTGCATTCGCACGCACTAGCATAGCTTTATATATTGGTCCAAGATGGGTGTTGAGTATTTGAAGTCTCCAACATTTTTATATGAAGTACTACGATTGAGTGACAAAGGATTTATGTTTAATACTCTCCCCGATCTTTATGGTTTATAAGACCATATCCAATCTATTCTAGGCTGTTAAATTCGCGCGTGTATGTATTAGCATTTGCTTCAAAGAACGTATCCTGTTACATGAATCTCTCGGTCAATTATACCGGAATCTCAATCTACAATGTAGCAACAGATTGTCGAAGAAGAATCAGTGATTGAGACAAGAGCTGGTGTGCTAACTGGACGGTTCAGAGAAGAGGTTAACGGTTAGATCATGGTGGCACATTGACCCAAGCTCCGCGTCGCTCCTGACCCGGGGCGACTCGGGGAACCCTAGCCGCCGCCGCCGGCGGGCTCCCCCCGCGAGTCTCCCTCCGCCGCCGCTGCCTCAGGTCCCTCACGCGGTGGCGGCAGGCACCCTCGCCGCCGAAGGCTGGAGGGGGGGCTGCCGTGGAGGCGTTTTGGCGGGTCGGGGCGACGGCGCGGCCTGCTCTGGAGGTCGCGGGCGGCGGATGGTGGCTCGGCGGAGGCGGTGTGGGTGGCGTATGGAGGGGCCTCGCTGCGACGATGACTGTCTGCAGGTGCGCTGTGTGGGCTCGATCTGGAGCCATCTAGGCCAGGTCGGCCCTCGGCAGGGGCGCCGTGGTAGGCAGCCGTCAAGGCGTGGTGCTGGGATCCTGCTGGGTGGCGGCTCTGGCGCTACTACGATGGTTCCCGGTTTGGTTCTCTCCTTTTTTTTTCTGCTCGATCCGTCCTCCGGGAACCGGCCGGCGGTGTGGGGATCGCTGTGTCGGATCTAATAAAGGTGGTGGTCCTTTGATTTCTCTCACACGAAGACGAAGATCTGTTTGATGTCTGCCTCCTTGATCTGGTCTGGAGAGGCGGTTTCCGGAAGGCTCCGTCGGCGAACTCCCATGGGCGTATCATGCCTGTAGGTTGCTGGATCGGAAGGTATTCGATCGCGCGCACCTTGTTTTTCTGGCCGTTTGGTTTCAGCGGGAGCGTTGTGAAGCTCTGTTGTTTGTTCCCACCAAGTGCCATGCTTTGAGCCATGGTGATGTGAGATGCAGAGAATGTCAGGAAAGTGGAAATTTGAGGGTAGCGATGGTGATTTTGTTCTTGTGGCGACGAAGATCTGGCTGCATGATCTGGTACTCGTTGCAACGACTGTTGGTGCGGGAAGACAGCACAATGGAGTTTCCAGTCTTATCTTGCAGGGTGAAAATCCAAGGTCTGGCCTTAGCTGGTTGTGCCTGGCAATGACTTTGTTGAAGGCATTTTTTTGTGAGTAAGGATTTTCTCCAGGGTGAAAACCTATGACCTTTGGTCGGGCAATGACGGCGCTTGGGCACTATTTCCTTCTTGAAGGCGTTGTTATTGGATTGGAGGACTACTGATGTTGTTCTAATGGTGTCACTGTCGTTTTTTGAGGATTAGTTCTCTCTAGCGGGACTTTTCTTTTTTATAATTTCTATTTTTTTGAGCTATGTGCATCCGTAGAGCCGCTAGGGCATGCGTTGTTGCAGAGGCTGGGTGTAATTGGTGTCCTTGTAATATTAATATATACTCTTTTCTAAAAAAAACAGTGCCAATGAGGAGCACTGAGAGATAAATTGGGCTAAAGGTTTGGATTTGTGATTCAGGTTTTTTCAAGTTTGACCCGTTTGAGAGGTCGAGGGGAGGTGGATTGGAGTGCTTGCTAGCCCGAAAGACCTATTGTGTCAACCATCGCTCTGGTTGACTTGCCTTTCTACTTCTCTTATGAGAAAGGTCCAAGCTCCGCTAGACCGCCACTGCATGCAGACACGTCCATTATTTTACACTTGCATATGGTAACATTTTTTTGGCGTGTATGCAGTGTGTTAAGTATAGGGCGACTGTAGATGGTCTGTTCAAAACATTATTTTTATAAAATGTTAGCCGTAGAACCGCTAAATTTATTGATTAGATAGAAGACAAACTGCTTGATTAATTTGGGGAAAACCAGGCGAAATCCTAACAATGGTAAGCCACACCTAGAACACCGGACACATACAAGACGCCGAACATGAGCTTTCGGGCTAACCTCGACAACGTCAGAAGAAACGACATGCCAAGAAGAGAAAAAGTGCCTCTCTAAACCCGCGAGCAAAGATCAAAGAGCTCATCTGACGCTCCTAGCATGTGGAGGGGGCTCCGGCTGCAGCTGCCACACAGCCTCTCGAGCCACGGGTCCCTATGATCGGATCCAACTCCAAAACACTGCCCTCAAGAGAGAACACGACTCCAATTAGTGCCGCCACTATCCCATCCGGAGACCGGATGTGGGGTTTCTCCCGGAGCATGCCGAGGTAGGCAGGTGAGAACTGCTACATCAACGCCTTCAACAAGGAAACAACGCCTGTAGACGCCGCCATCGACCGCTCCGGACAACACCGGAGCACGACTTTCACCGGCAATCTCACCCACACTATCCCAATAAGGAAATGGTCAGCCACCAAGCCATCCTCGCTGCCCTTGCCTCCATGGCCAATCTCACCTCCCAGCGAGCCGAACGTACTACCAACCCTCCTTGCTCTTCCATGCACTAGATGGGAGGATGCAACAACCACAACAGCGCAAGTCCCGTCCCATTGGGAGGATGAAACACCTGCAAAGCGCCATTCGACTCGCCTCCGGAGCATGCAACACCCGCACTGTGCCATTTGTCTCCCAAAGGATGCAATGCGCGTTCTGGCGCCATTCCTCTCCCTCCAGCCACCACCACCCGCCCTCTATGCGCCGCAGCAACGCGAGACAACCAACCACAACCCCTGTGTCACTACGGTCTTCTTCCTCTTCCCTGCACTGGGCGAAGGATGCAACACCCCTTCGGTGCCATTCCTCTCCCATGGCTCACAGGGCCGAGCAAGCATACAAAGGCCTCACGGACGCGGTTGCCCGCACCACCAAACCCTCCTACAAAGCCTGCAGAGCTGGGCGTCTTCTCCAGCTCGTCAAACAGCCTCTTTGTCCTCTCCACATCGGCAGGAGGATGCAACACCTCCCCGCACTGGACGATGATGACATTCCTCTCCTGCAAGAACAGGAGGATGCAACACCAACTCCTCTTCTTTGCCCGCATTGGAACATCTAGCCAGTTCAGCGCCACTGGCCCTTCTCCTTCCTCCGGCATGGTGCAAGCAGCACCCCGACCACAACCTCTAGCACCAGCCACTCCTTCCGCACCATGCACCCGGAACCGTCCCCACATCCATGACCCTCGAAGCCCGAACAGGGCCCAGATCTGGCCCGCTCGACCGCCGCACGCACCCATCTCCTTGCCATCGCCTAGACACCCACCACCGCGCGTCCCACCGCCCCCCGAGCGCCTCCACCGAGCCACGTGACCTGCGCCTCCGTAGGGGAAGACGGAGGGTCGGGTCTTTATCCTCGACACTGATCTACTCCGGGAAACCGCCACTAGAGAGAGTGGCCCCGCCGCCACCATCTGCCACCCAGGCTTCGCCTAGCGGCCTCATCCGGTCGACAGCGAGGGGGTGGAGGAGGAGGGAGGGAGGTGGCGGTGGGGGAACCTAGGGTTCCGCCCGAGCCGCCTCAGGGAGGCGACGCGAGGACGCTTCAAAACATTATTTTTCACTCTTCTTGAATAAAAGAATGAGTGGGTTGATACAAACATATCACCGGCCGCGTGTCCATCTCCGTAGGGTTAATGCTGGGATTAAGGATGGCAATTTTACCCATGGGTACGGGTACCCGCGGGTACTGTACCCACATGGATAGGATATGAACACACTTTTATACCCATGATAATACTTATACCCTACTCGTTAAGTTAATGGTACATACACGGGTATAGACTTGTAGACATGGTACCATACTCTGACCATTTAAACTGACATGGCAAACTTATCTGTAAAGTGTCGACCTATGCGGCCAAAAAGCCTAGGGACAAGTATGTGATTGCGAATTCTAAACTTAGATACGTCGTCTACCTATTGTTAAGTAGAGATAATTGTCTTTTTTTAAAATATATATTATTGATGAACGTAAAATTATGAATAACTTGTGTATTATTGGATCTATCAACCGAATACCCAATGGATATGGATACCCGGCTGGTATGAGCATGGGTAAAGTTTTATCATGGATATAGGTGTAGATAAACTTTTATATCCATTAACTATATGGGTATAGGTATGGTATTGCTCTAGCTTGTCCATACCCTACCCATTGCCATTATTACTGGGAATGTTATGTGGGCACAAAGAAAGAGAGATGATTTGAACCAATACGATTCTACCACATTCTTTCCGAGGAGTATAAGATACTCATCTTATATTTATTAGAAACAGAGCTATCCTTTATTCTAAAATAAGTAATTTTAATTTGTCTAAATTCATATTTAAACATATTTTAGTGTGTATATATATATATATATATATATATGTGAATTTAGACAAATGCAAGTCACTTATTTTATGATAGAGTAAGTGTATTGTTTGAGTTTGCCCAAGGGATAAACTGAGGATCTGGGTTGTAACCTCGGTACTTTAAGCATTTCACTGTTTTGATTTCAACATAGCTATTTGGTCAGCTATGTACACACGCAAAGAATGTACTTCGGTCGGATGATAATTGGCACTGAATGCTCGCCATTTGGGTCCCTACTACTTGGATCTACCTTTTCATGAATGACTATTGGTGCCGATGTTCCTTTTCATTGTCTTCTTCCTCCTTCCGCGGCGGCTCATTGAGATGTTTGGATCAAACAAGGACCAGCTATTTATTCCCCCATTTAATTAGCGAATTAGTTTGTCCTTTTGTTCATAGTTCGGATCCGTCGCTCCCAAGTTCAATTTATATATTTCTTACATCTCTCGGAAGACCAGGACTCCTCGGTCGGCTCTTAAGGCATTTTCATCGGACCGATTCAAACGGTCAGTTTCTATCCGCTCTCTCTTTTGTGCCGTGATCCGGTCTGTCCCGCTGACCACGTCCAGCAGTATGACCCATCTATCTGCCCTAGCCACCATGCCTGACCGTCTGCGTCGGCGCACTGGCCTCCGTGGCAACCCCAACATTGGCAGAGAAAAGCAGTCCAAGTGACCGTTGCCATCGTGGTGGCCGAACCCGCCGGTGGCATAGGACGTGAGGCCGTCTCCGATTTAGGGTCGCCACAGGTATACACTATCCCACTGTGGTCGCAACGCACTCACTATAACTACAACAGGACCACCGGCGAACGTTTCTCGTTGGAGGTGCGAGTCAATCCCGTAGGCGGCGCATAACTGACTCGATTAAAACTTTTCATTGCAAATGGCAGATGCCCACATTGCTACATCATACATGGCGAGTGCACAACCTAGTCTACTCGTCGGAGTCAGAATCGAATTTGGAGTGGTAGCAGCGACGACACGTGGTGTCGTCAAAGACGTTGACGGTGAGCCTTTATTCGATGTAGTACTTGAAGACGGCGATGTTGCCCGCTTCGATCTGGTGCACGCGGGCGAAACACTCCTAGTGTCCACGAGGTACGTCTGGCCGAGGTGGTCGAACTGCACCTCCACCGGGTACCTGGTGGTCTTGACACTGTTCGTCTGCATAATGACAATCGAAGGCAGTGGGTCGGCGACCAGCGACGTAATTTGCGGGGAGGAGCAGCTTGTCCCACGCCATGACGGAGTGGATGGCCACGGCGAACTAGATGCCTGGGTCGACCAACTCGGGCGATGACGACATCGAGGGAGAACATGGTGGCGCGCTGCTTTCGGTGTGTCTCCCTCGATGTCCACGGCCGGGACCCGGTGGTCGTCCTACACGCCCTTCCCTCGATCCAATGTCGCCATACATGGCTAGCTACCGATAGTGGTGGACGGGAAGGAGAAAGAGGAGAGTGTCGTGTAGTGTAGGAGAAGATGGCCGCGAGCGACTAGTTAAAAAGGACCGACATTGGATGCCAGCACGAAGGTCGAAGCGACGGTATTGAAGTGTCCAGTCAGAAGGGCGGACATCAGGTGGCACCAGCAGCGGTGGTGAGAAAGAGCGTGGCGTCCAATCAGTCAGGGTCACGTCCCGCTGCCATTGATAGCGCAGGCTACTGTTGGTCACTCTCCCACCCGTGTCTCTGAATCGCTACCGAGGTTACGTCTGAATCGGTGTTGTTGCGTGCATCTGACTCAACGTCATGCTTTGCTATGGCTAACTGGTGGGCTAGTATCCGAGTCTGACATAACCGTTGCCCAGATTTGGTGCACAGATAGATCAAGTCGGACGCATCCATTCGAATGGGTCAACGGTGTGCATATCCCGCGCATCCGCACAAACAAATTTGAACGTGTCCGTCGGATTAAATCGACTCTGTAGAGATGTGCTTATGGTCACCACAGGTCGGAAACGTGAGGTGAGTTAGTGCCTGGTATGTCGCCATGCAGATCAGCTCGTGCTCCCTTTGAAGCAAAGCTAAAGTGAAGGCTGTACCGCTGTCAGATGCAATAACTCTGCACAAATTGACAGCGCATACAATTGCTACTAGAAGTCTACTCCTTCATTTTAAAATATAAAATATTTTTTCCGGAACGCACATACCGAACATATGTTAGTGTGCACGTTCACTTATTTTGCTCTGAACTTATACGTTAGAAAACGTGTACATACATATATTTTAAAAACTAAAATATTTATAATTCAGAACCTAGGGAGTCATTGATACCAGTCGGTGATTTTTGCAAAAAAGTCATCGACGCAGTACAAGAAACTTGTGCATCCGTTCTAGCGGAATGTATAACTCTTCAAACGCTAGTGTCTTTCGCATACTGATTATTCACATCATCAAATAAAAATGAACTATCTAATTATGGTTGTCACCCCTATATATCTGTTCATCAAGGCTAAGTGCCCTAGGACAAATATTGCGAGGATAATTCTTCTCGCGGTAACCATAAAAAACTCTAAAATCAACTTGGCGAAGTAAAATTTGAAAGATCGTACTTATAGAAGTATAATCTTACAACACCATTATTAACGCTGGGAAAAAGATCTTGTTGTCGAATAATAGGCCAAAGATCACTTATTGTAGACGATGTTATCCCCATTGACGTAGAGGCCAAAAAAATGACTACCAAAAAACTAATCTTATCTTTTAAAAACACTTTTTTTATTGAATACTCTAGCCATAGATCGGGTTTCCCACCTCTCCTAACGCCGGCTAGGCCGGCTGGAGGAGGGGAAACTGATCTATAGAGGGGGCAGAGGAGAGACGATGGCTAGGTCAAGAAGACGGCGGCCGGAAGTTTTTCACGATTATATATGTTTATACTTGTCTATATAGGATTTCATGCATTTTCTGTTCGGAAAAGAAAAGAAAAGTAAACCTAGTTGGGCCGTGTTTGGGTTGCTAGTTCGCTCAACTAGGCCTTTACCGGCCACACATGGGAGCATGGCAAAGCAAACGAGCAGTCTTGGGCTAGTCCCTCCGTCTCGGTTTATAAGGTTTACGCGTATTTTTTGATTAATAAATTAATCAACTTGGTACATATGATAAAAACCATATGATTAGAAACTTTAAATGTTATATTTTTTAATGGTATAATTTTTATATTATATAGTTTATATTATATAGCTCATGCAGACGGCCTAGGTATACGAGTAAGTCTTATAAACTGGGATGGAGGGAGTACGTTCGACCGAGACTACTCCTGTAGACTTCTTATCGTACGTTTCCGTTCTACCTGTACTCAACATAACGGCGCCGCCAGCCGACTAGGGTAATCTAGAGGAAGTCAGCGCCACAGCACCAGGAAGGTTCGGATGCGGTCGGCGGCACAGCAGGCATGGCTACGGTTCTTTTCCAATGTCACAATGTCTCGACATCACAACATGCTAATTTTTATGCCTCAAATTCACCAATGGCTAGAATGAAGAGAGACGATGGACACGACCCCTGCAAGATCACATGAAAATAGATGTGGACGGCTCTTTCGACGAGGATCCACTGAAGGGCACAGTCTTCATCAGAGACAGTAAAGGAGGTTTTATAGCAGCTGCTAATTCTAAACTGGATGTGGTCATTGATGTTGTTTCGGCAGACGCCCACGCGATAAAGGAAGGCCTAACTCTTCCACAATCGTTAGGCTATAACAAAGTCATATTATCTTCAGATTGTCCACAAGCGGTCAATGCAATGAAGAAGGGGGGCTCACCAGGATCTGTTGCTGCAATTTTTGATGATATTGCTATCATTTGGCTACTAAATTCCCGAAAATTGTGTCGGAACACTCATATCGTGAGGCCAATTCCATGGCCCACGAGTTAGCAAGGTTAGCTAAGCAAGTGTGCCTCGATGACCTGCCAAATTATATTCTACCTCTCCTTACTTGCTAATATAACTTTGATCTCAGATAAATAAAGTGTTATAGATGTTTAAAAAAGCGGCCACCAATCCGGTCACTAGGTGATTTTGTTTTAAGTCCATGCAATATACTTGGGTATTGTTTGGGTGCTAGTGCCATAAGTATTATTTGTCTAATAAAAGAACAAAAGGAGACAAAAGATAGTAGAAGAGTCCAGAGTCCCCAAAGGAACGTTCGGTTTTTTTTAGGAAATTAAGTGGGAGTACTAGTACTATGCAACCCCGGGGATAATTGCCACGATCTTTGGTTTCTGCACGTCACCTGTTCTCAAAACAGCACATAAATTCTGTTTTTGTGATCAAGCACATATAGAAATTTCATAAATCTTTATCAAGCACATATAGAAATTCCATGAATCTTTATCATTGATGATTAAAAAGAGAGTAGACAAGTGAACTCATGAACCCCGGTCCGATTTTTATCATAAGAAACACCTTTTCATTGCATCTACTAAACTTTATAATTTCTGCAATTTATTATTTCAAAAATATAAAAATACTTTCCCTATTTGCAATCACTCATAAAAACCCCAAAACAACTCTACTATCTTTCATATCATCTAGTTTGCATTTCTTTATTTTACTTTATATTATATTTTATTTTATATTACTAATACGAAACCTTGTGCTTGACAACCACTTGGTGGAGTTGGGGACACAAGACAAATTATTTTATTTTACAGATTGCTTGAAGAGGAGAAGACAAATACCCTTCCATAACCAATTCACCGAGAGTTCGATATAAACCCTCAAGTCACCCTTGTGGGGAAAAGATGCTTGCTACAACGCTCTGCATTTGGAGTTCCAACAAAAAGTGGCCACGTTTGTTGCTATCAAGACTATTTTGTGGCGCTGTTGTCGGGGAATTGAAGTTACACCACAATTGCATCCTCATCATGTTTGAAGAGCAAGGTAACTCCCACAACAACTGCCTATTTTCTAGCACCATTGAAGAACAAGGCAACTGCCAAACTACTTTCTGGCACCATCATCTTCATCAACTTGTGCAACAACCCAATCTTGGAGAGGTTGCACCAGAGATTTTTTTCTCCTTTTAGATTTTTAAAGTATTTTTTTGTTTTATTCTTTTTAAGTTTTCCTTAAAACACAAAAACACATAAAAATTAATACCAACCTTTTGCTAAATATGACTAGGAAAAATAAAAAAATAAGTTGGGAATAAGTCCATTCGCAAACAAGTTTGATTGCAACATTGATCCTGAGGTGCTAGGTGCCATAGTCCGTAATCGTTTTTCTTATGGGAATGCAACAGCTGCTCATTGGCATATTAAAATCTTTGAAGATTCATGCAAAACTCTAGGGGCCCTAGACATTGATCCTAAATAGTAAAAGTAAAATTATTTTTGCACTCATTAAAAGTAATAGCTAAAAGATGGTATAATGATGCACCTAAAATAGATTTACAAAAATGGTACGATATGAAAGTATCCTTTTTAGAAAAAATTAGTAAAAAGACTCTTCATTGTAAAAAAAATGATATGTGATTTCAAGCAATATGAAAATGAACCTCTCACTAGTGCTTGGGTAAGGTTTAAACCACTCACACGTAAAGTATAACATGGGATAAATGATTGGTTGCTTATAGGAAGTTTTTATGAAGGCCTTACACATGAGTCTAAGTAATCCCTAGATAACGAAACCGAAAAATCCTTTTTATATCTAAATCGCCATGAAGCATTTACATTGTTAGATGTAATTTTGATAGAAACTAGTATAAACAAGAGATTAAGTGAACCCCAATTTTTTCCCTTAGGAGAATTCGTGGTGAAAATGAAGTAAAAGTGGAAGTCTGAGAATATTCTGGCATACTCTTTGGGGACAAAAATTTAGGATCCTTAAAAATAAAAAGGGACGAAACTACTATGATTGAAAATGAAAAAGAACCAACAAATGATAAACAAGTAGAAGAAGCTAAAATTCTAAGTGAAACAAAATAACCTCTACTTGATCTTGATAAATGTAGCTTGCATAAACTCATTAGCATATTGCAAAAATTTCCCAAGATCCATCTTTTAATGGTCATCAAGCAGGATTTGGTTCTTACCTAGCAAATTATGTTATAAAATAAAAGATTGAAAGATATAATAGAGAATCTATGATACCACCTAAGCTTGGGGATGTATGGATCCCCAAGGTATTAATCACTATTGGAAAAGAGACATCATGCTATTCTAGATTTAGGATCAAGTGTCTTAGTTTTATCTAAAGATCTATATGATTTACTAGATTTGAAACCTATGGAAAAATTCTCTATAGATCTTTTACTTGTTGATGATTCAACTAAACATGCTTTAGGAAAAGTTCAAGATATTCTGGTTGAATTACATATGACATTTGTACTCGTTTGTTTTATTGCCATGGACATGGGGAGCAATAGCTCAAGTCCTATAATACTTGGTAGACCTTTTTGACAACCATAGGTGCAGTCATTGATACAAAAGAAGTAAATGTGAAGTTTAATTTCCTCACAAGAAGTGTATGGAACACTTTCCAAGAAATAAGGAGGTATCTAAGAAGCACAAGATATCCCATGAATTTCATATCACCTAAACCAAGTAAGTAAAGCCTATCTATATGGCTATATGTCGTCGGATTGTCGACAAGTACGTCATAGGGGTCCTAGTGGCGTTGGAAAGATGGGGTGTGAGACGTCGGATGTTCTAGGAGCCGTGAGCACAAGTTTACCCAGGTTCAGATCCGACTGCGGTGATCGGATCCTACTCCTGCTAGCAACCCAGTAATATGTCGGCGTAAGCCGGATGTTACAGCGGATTACAAGAGAGGTTCGCCTGTGCGAGTTGTGATTGTGGTTGTTGGTATTGTGTGCCCTAAAGGCTCCCATGGGGATGTTTTATATAGTCACCAGGACCTAGTGTTACAGGAGAGACCTATTCGGCTACGTTACAGAGTCGGTAACTAGATACAGCTTGGACTACAAGTAAAACTACATGCCTAAGTTGGTAATTCTGATGGGTCTTGTCGTAGCCGGAACTGGCTCCTCCTCTTTCCCTGACTGGGCCGCCCGTGAAGCAAAGCTCTAACCCGTTGGTGGGCCACCCTGGTGAGCGAGTCCTGTGGGTATACCCAGAAAGTATATCCCCAACAGTATCCTCCGGAAGTCTCCAACATCCAAAGTCGGATAAATCGTCTAGCTTGATGGTTTCTTCGTCTTGAGAATCTTGAAGGGTTCCCGAAAACTTCATTTAACAGTGTAGGATTCTGAGTCTGTTGAGTTGGATATATTTTGTTCTGACTTTAGTCTTTTGCTTGCTCAGTTTGAAACATGAGCCGGATTTTACAGTGGCGTCCGGGCTGACAACTTTTCAGGTCAGGTCCTATCACTGACAGGAGTCCCGTCAACACGACCGTTGGTGGGTCCGCTCCCTACGGAACATGTCAACACCTGGATTTTTAAACCCATATGCCTGTTATGCCATACATCACAATCTCAGGATTACCATTTTTGCGAGATATAATAGATTGGTACCATAGTTCATCATCCATTACAAACCATAATAAAGGTCTTACAAATAAGGGATCTCATAATCCAATCTTAATACAATCAACGCAGCGGAATAATATAATAACGGTATCGTGGGCGAGGCTCCATCTTCATGGTCACAGGCAATGCTGACGATGAGAGATGATCCTAGTTGTCATAGACTTCCTGCGGTCCATCATCCTGATAGTCCTCCTCATAGTCTGGCCACGGGAATAGCCAGGGCCAAAGCCGTGAGTACTCATTAAGCACTCGCAAACTATCACTAACAAGTAAAGTGGTTCAAGTAGGAATACTAAGCTCTAGGTTGTTTTGCAAAAAGCTAGGTTTATCTCTAGCTAAGTTCAGAAGTAAAGAAAACTAGTTTAAGGTTTAATAACACCTAAGTGGGACCTTAGTTTTCACTTTCACACCCCTGTTGTGGTCAAGTCAAAGTCATGATTCATTGCACAAGTCATTTTGAAAACATCTGACGACGGAATAGTATGGCCACTCCAACTGTCCATAACCGTGGACGCGGCTATTCGAATAGTTTGACACTCTGCAGAGGTGGTACACTTTCACCACAATATCCGATACATCCGTTAGGAACAATCCTAAATTCAACATACTCAGTATGCGGATAATCAATCATAACCTTTCAATTACACACCCTAGTATAGGCACCTCTCCTATGAGTTTATCCTCCCAACTATGACCATCTGTCATCTTGGGAACTGCACAGGAGGTCAATCATCACGAGGTAGCCTCAGCTCAAACCTCGGCCATAAGGGAACCCATACTAAGGTATATAAACTTCCAGTCAAGCCCTACTCAAATTCGGGTATTGTGGTTGTATGGTAAAATTGGAATGGTATCGCATCCGAACACAACCATTAGTTTTATAAAGGGCTAAGGCTCATGCCTCAACATTTTCATCATCAAAAAATCATCTGGTGTTCAATAACACATGTCAAAACATTTCATTAGAATGACTCATCATTCTAAGGTTTTCATAACCATTTTCACCAAGTGTTCCCATATAAAGTGGTCAAGTTTTATGCTTAGCACTAGCAACTACAATCGGGGTAAACACTAATGAGGGGTGATAATCAAGTGTGACTTATCTAAGTCTAATCTCATGCCTGAGGATGACATCAAGTTGTACCTAACTTATGCCAAGTTTTATGCTCTTTATTGAAGGGAATATGCCCTGAGAGGCAATAATAAAATGTTTATTATGTGTATTCCAAGTATATGATAGATGTTTACTTTTCATGCTATAATTGTATTAATAGGGAAACGTTAATACATGTGTGTTTAATAAACAAACAGAAAGTTCCTACTTATGCCTCTCTCATAAACTAGTTCGTTGATTAACAAGATGATCACGGTTTCCTGATCATAGACATTGGATGTTGTTAATAACGAGATCACAACATTAGTGTAATGGTGTGATGAACATTCATCCGAAGTATATCATTACGATCAAAGTCATTGAGTTTATATTGCTATAAACAAACTACGAAGTATTCCTAATCCTTAGACCATGAGATCATGCCAATCACTAACACCGGAAGAGTTTCTTGTTGACATCAAACGTCACTCCGTAACTGGGTGATTATAAAGATGGCTTAAGAACTACTAAAGTGTTATGTTGAGAATCATGGATCAAGAGTGGAATTTGTTCATCCCGATGACGGATAGATATGCTCTGGGCCCTCTCGGTGATATCACATTGGTTAGCTTGCAAGCAAGTGATTTGATCACTCGAATGTTATATCACGGGAACAAGAAAAGAGTGCATGTCAGTAACGAGATCAAACTAGGTATGGAGATACCGATAATCGAATCTCGGACATGTAATATATCGTGAAACAAAGGGATTAAGATACAAGCGTAAAAGGTTCCGACGATCACAGGAAAAGTCATCGTTGAATGTGTGGGAGTCAGTATGGATCTCCAGGTCCCGCTACTGATTATTGATCGGAGAAGGGTCTCGAACATGTCCGCATTATTCGCGAACCGTAGGGTGACATACTTAAGGGACACTGGCATCCAGTTGGAGCAAATGTTTCATGTCGAAAGAATAAACAAGCGCAGGAATTTATTTCACTAGATACCGAAACGGGTTTTCGGGTGAAATTGCATAAAGTGGTTATGCATGTGAAATGGAATTCTATCAAGGGGTTATTTGTGAATGTTTGTCATTAAAGTAATTGACAAAATTCTGAATAAAATAAAAGAGTTTTATTTAATGAGAGTTTGCATTAAATTTGGTGGAAATTTAATGGGAATTTGAGTGGACTTTTGAGTGGAGAAAATTGAAGGTCCATTTTGTGAGTGGAGTGTCCACCCACAATAATGAAGGAGGGGAGGGGAAGCCCCCATGGCCGGCGTCCACCCCCTTGGGGGCCCCCCCTCCTCCTATAAAAGGAGCCCCCCTCCTCACTTGTCTCTTACACCTCCTCGTGAAGGATCTCTCTCCCCCTCTAGAATTTATTCCCCATGGTCTCGGACTAGCGAGATACATGTTTCCGGTGGCTATTCGGCAAGAAAGGGTTGTGCTTCCGCTGCATCGCTGGAGCGAGGAGGCGGAGGTTGCCCGGTGTCTTGTACGTGTGTGCGAGCACGGATGCGCTGCTGCTTTGCGACGCTAGGACTTCCTCTCGATCTTGAGATCGGCAAGGGATTGTCTACATCAACCACGAGTTGAACTCGTTAAGCTTTGTCGGTCTTCAAAGGTATGTTCGCTACGGATTTACATCCGCCCGTTGTTTGTATCTAGTAGATAGATCTTGGTACATAGTTCCCATCGTAGGAAAATTTTTGTTTTCTATGCTGTGAACCCTACAGTGGTATCAGAGCCGGATCTATGCGTAGATACTTTACACGGGTAGTACACATATGAATCTGTGGGCGATGATGATCATGTTGTTGCTCCTTTGTTGTAATTTTGGATATTGGTGGCATAGTGGGATGAAGCGACCCAGACAAACTTTACATGTCCTCGCACATGAGACCTGTTCCACGCTTGACATGCAACTAGTTTGCATAAGTGGCTAGCGGGTGTCTGTCTCTCCTACTATAGTCAATATCTATTTTGCAAGCTAGTTGTCAACAATTTGGTTATCCTCGTTGTGGTTCATGTTCGTAGGTAAGAATGGTTCTATCTCGAAAGCCCTAAGCCACGTAAAACTTGCAATGGATAAATTAGAGGCGTCTAGTTTAGATTGTTGCTGGGCTAGTGTTATGATATGGTGATTTTGTAAGTAGAAGTATGAGATGATACTCTTACAACATACATAACGTGTAATCTCCATAGACCTTGGACTTACACATATAGGTATGATAGTGATCATACCACGGTGCACATGATAGAGATCATATGCGGGAACCATATTATTTCACTAATAAACATATGATGTTTGATTGCATCTTATATTGCTTGTTTAGCGCTTTGTTAGCATAATAAGATGACCCCTCATTTAAATATCAAGATAAGAATGTGTTCTTCCTTTAGTATGCACCAATTATGTTTCATCGCTCCAAGACATCACGTGATGATCGGGTGTTCTTGGATCCACGACCATATTTTGGGTGTAAAACAGTTACACACGCGAATACTAAGGTTCTAACTTGGCGAGCCTAGCATGTACAGACATGGCCTCGGAACACGGACCGAAAGGTTGAGAATGAGTCATATAGTTGATATGATGCCCATTTGATGCTCGCCTTTGAAGCTACACCGACTCACGTGATGATCGGACTTGGTGTAGTGGATTTGGTTCATGTAATCACCAAAAAGGCACGAGGGATGTCGTTTTTGAGTGGGAGTTCATTCGTAATATGGATTAGTTGAACTCAATCTATCATACACTTAGTCTAAACTTTACAAATTCTGTTGTAGATGGCACCACCTGCTTTTAATTTCAATGTGTTCATGGAAAAAGAGAAACTAGCAACGAACGATAGCAACTTTACCGAATGGGCCATGAATTTGAGGATTCTCCTCTCTGCTGCACAAAAGCAATATGTGCTAGAAGCGCCGTTAGGCCCCCCACCTTTAGATGATGCCCCTGACGAGGAGAAGAATGTCTATCAGACTCGTTAGGAGGACCACAACTTAGTTCATTGCGACATATTGTATGGGATAGAGCCAGAACTTCGAAAGTGTTTCGAAAATGGCAATGTATTTGATACACTGGGTGAGTTGAAAATGATTTTCGACACACATGCTGCTGTAGAGAGATACAATGCTTCAGAAAAGTTCTTTAGCTGCATGATGGAAGAGCACAACTCCGTTAGTGAGCATGTACTCAAGATGTCGGGTTACGCCGATAAGCTTGTGTCCTTGGGAATAACGATTCCCATTGACTTAGGCATCCATCTTGTTTTGCAGTCTCTGCCACCTAGCTATAAGAGCTTCGTGATGAACTATAATATGCAAGGCATGAAGAAATCTCTCCTCGAGCTTCTGTCAATGCTTAAAACTGCAGAAGTGGAGATCAAAAAGGAACATCAAGTGTTGATGATCAGTAGGAACACTGGTTTCAAGAAAGACAAGAAGGGAAAACGGAAGGGAAGTAAGGGCGGCAAGCCTGTTGCCATGCCTGAAAAGAAACCCCGAGTTGGACCTAAGTCTGATACCGAGTGCTACTATTGTAAGGGGACTGGCCACTAGAAGCGCAACTGCCCCAAGTATCTGGCAGACAAGAAGGCTGGCAAGGCAAACAAAGGTATATATGATATACATGTTATTGATGTGTACTTGGCTAGTGCTCGCAGTAGCACCTGGGTATTTGATACCGGTTCAGTTGCTAATATTTGTAACTCGAATCAGGGGCTGCGGAACAAGCGACCGCTAGCAAGGGGTGAGGTCAAGATGCGTGTCGGCAATGGATCGAGCGTTGATGTGATCGCCGTCTGAATGCTGCCTCTCCACTTGCCATCGGGATTAGTTATAAACTTGAATAATTGTTATCTGGTGCCTGCACTGAGAATGAACATTGTATCTGGATCGTGTTTGATGCGCAGTGGTTATTCATTTAATTCCGAGAACAATGGTTGTTCTATTTATATGAATGAAATCTTTTATGGTCATGCACCGATGATGAATGGTTTATTTCTGTTGGATCTCGATAATAATGTTACACATATTCATAATGTTGATGCTAAAAGGATTAAACTTAATGATGATATATCCGCATATATGTGTCGCTGCCGTCTAGGTCATATTGGCGTTAAACTCATGAAGAAGCTCCATTCGGATGGACTTTTGGAATCACTTGATTTTGAATCATTTGATACATGTGAGCCATGCCTTATGGGAAAGATGACTAGAACGCCGTTTTTCGGTTCAATGGAACAGGCGATAGATTTATTGGAAATCATACATTCTGATGTGTGTGGTCCAATGAGTGTGTCGACGCGAGGTGGATATCGTTATTTTGTAACTTTCACGGATGATTTGAGTAGATACGGTTATATCTACTTGATGAAACACAAGTCTGAAACCTTTGAGAAATTCAAGGAGTTTTAGAGTGAAGTGGAAAATCATCGTAATAGAAAGATCAAATTTCTATGGTTTGACCGTGGAGGTGAGTATCTAAGTTACGAGTTTAGCACTCATATGAAAGAGTGTGGAATAGTTTCACAACTCACACCTTCTGGAACACCATAGAGAAATGGTGTGTCGGAATGTTGTAATCGTACTTTATTAGATATGGTTCGATCTATGATGTCTTTGACGGACTTGCCACTATGATTTTGGGGTTATGCACTAGGAACTGCTGCATTCACTTTAAATCGGGCACCATCTAAATCCGTTGAAAAGACACCATATGAATTATCGTTTGGAAACAAACCTAAGCTATCATTTCTTAAAGTTTGGGGATGCGATGTTTATGTGAAGAAACTTCAACCGGATAAACTTGAACCCAAAGCAGAAAAATGCGTCTTCATAGGATACCCTAAGGAAACTATTGGGTATTCCTTCTATCACAGATCTGAGGGCAAAGTTTTTGTTGCCAAGAATGGATCCTTTCTAGAGAAGGAGTTTCTCGCGAAAGGTGTGAGTAGTCGGAAGGTAGAACTCGAAGAGGTTATTGAACCTACTCTTCAAAGTATGGCGAGTAGCGCAGCGCCGGAAGTTGTTCCGGAGTTGGCTCCACCTGTTGAAGAGGGAACTAATGATAATGATCATGAAAATCCAAAAGAGAGTACTACCGAACCTCGCAGGTCAAGCAGGACGCGTGCAGCTCCCGAGCTGTACGGAAATCCTGTCATGAATTTCATGGTTGATGAAAATGATGACCCTGCGACGTATGAAGAAGCGATGATGAGCCCGGATTCCAACAAATGGTTAGAAGCCATGAAATCCGAGATGGAATCCATGTATGAAAATCAAGTTTGGAACTTGGTGGACTTACCTCACGACCGAAAGGCCGTGGAGAACAAATGGATTTTCAAAAGGAAAACTGATGCTGATGGTAATGTGACCGTCTATAAAGCTCGACTTGTCGCAAAGGGGTTTCCACAAATTCAAGGAGTTGACTACGATGAGACATTCTCTCCTGTAGAGATGCTAAAGTCAGTTAGGATTATGTTAGCAATTGCTGCATATTTCGATTATGAGATATGGCAGATGGATGTAAAAACCGCGTTTCTCAATGGTAATATTGAGGAAGAGTTGTATATGATACAACAAACGGGTTTTGTCGATCCTAAGGATGCTAACAAGGTGTGCAAGCTTCAGCGATCCATCTATGGATTGAAGCAAGCATCACGAAGTTGGAATCTCCGCTTTGATGAGGTGATCAAAGAGTTTGGATTTGTCCAAACTTATGGAGAAGCTTGTATTTACAAGAAAGTGAGTGGGAGCAATGTGGCATTTCTGATATTATATGTGGATGACATATTATTGATCGGAAATGATATAGATCTTTTAAACAGTGTTAAAAGTTATCTAAACAGCAAATTTTCAATGAAGGACCTAGGTGAAGCGTCATACATATTAGGCATAAAGATCTATAGAGATAGATCTAGGCGCCTAATAGGGCTATCGCAAAGTACATACCTTGATAAGATTTTAAAGAAGTTTACAATGGAGAATAGTAAGAAGGGGTTCTTACCTATGAGACAAGGCACGACATTGAGTAAGACTCAAAGTCCGGCTTCGGCGGAAGAAAGAGAGATAATGGACAAGGTCCCCTATGCTTCAGCCATAGGCTCTATAATGTACGCCATGCTATGTACAAGACCGGATGTGGAACATGCTATTAGTTTGACTAGTAGGTACCAATCGGATCCAGGTTCAGAACAATGGAAAGCAGTCAAGAATATCCTTAAGTACTTGCGAAGAACTAAGGATATGTTTCTTATATACGGAGGTGAGGAAGAGCTCGTCGCTAAGTGTTATGTCGATGCTAGCTTTGACACCGATCCGGATGACTCTAAGTCTCAATCCGGATACGTATTTCTCATGAATGGCGGTGCGGTTAGTTGGAGGAGCTCCAAACAACCTGTGGTGGCGGGATCAACAACGGAGGCCGAATATGTTGCTGCTTCAGAAGCGGCTCAGGAAGCAGTTTGGATGAAGGATTTCATATCCGAACTAGGTGTGGTTGCAAACGGTTGGACCCAATGGTGATCTATTGTGACAACAATGGTGCCATTGCCAATGCCAAAGAGCCAAGGTCTCACAAGCATTCCAAGCATATTAAGTGCCGGTTTCACTCCATCCGCTAGCATGTCAAGGATGGAGATATAAAGATTTGTAAAGTACATACGGATCTCAATGTAGCAGATCCGTTGACTAAAACTCTCCCTAGAGCAAAACATGATCTACACCCGAACTCCATGGGTGTTAGATACATCACAATGTAACTAGATTATTGTATCTAGTGCAAGTGGGAGACTGAAGGGAATATGCCCTGAGAGGCAATAATAAAATGTTTATTATGTGTATTCCAAGTATATGATAGATGTTTATTTTGCATGCTATAATTGTATTAATACAGAAACGTTAATACATGTGTGTTTAATAAACAAACATAAAGTTCCTAGTTATGCCTCTCTCATAAACTAGTTCGTTGATTAACAAGATGATCACGGTTTACTGATCATAGACATTGGATGTTGTTAATAACGAGATCACATCATTAGTGTAATGGTGTGATGAACATTCATTCGAAGTATAGCATTACGATCAAAGTCATTGAGTTTATATTGCTATAAACAAACTACGAAGTAGTCCTAATCCTTAGACCATGAGATCATGCCAATCACTAACACCGGAAGAGTTTCTTGTTGACATCAAACGTCACTCCGTAACTGGGTGATTATAAAGATGGCTTCAGAACTACTAAAGTGTTATGTTGAAAATCATGGATCAAGAGTGGAATTTGTTCATCCCGATGACGGATAGATATGCTCTGGGCCCTCTCGGTGATATCACATTGGTTAGCTTGCAAGCAAGTGATTTGATCACTAGAATGTTATATCACGGGAACGAGAAAAGAGTGCATGTCAGTAACGAGATCAAACTAGGTATGGAGATACCGATGATCGAATCTCAGACATGTAATATATCGTGAAACAAAGGGATTAAGATACAAGCGTAAAAGGTTCCGACGATCACAGGAAACGTCATCGTTGAATGTGTGGGAGTCAGTATGGAGCTCCAGGTCCCGCTACTGATTATTGATCGGAGAAGGGTCTCGATCATGTCCGCATTATTCGCGAACCGTAGGGTGACACACTTAAGGGACACTGACATCCAGTTGGAGCAAATGCTTCATGCCGAAAGAATAAACAAGCGCAGGAATTTATTTCACTAGATACCGAAACGGGTTTTCGGGTGAAATTGCATAAAGTGGTTATGCATGTGAAATGGAATTCTAGCAAGGGGTTATTTGTGAATGTTTGTCATTAAAGTAATTGACAAAATTCTGAATAAAATAAAAGAGTTTTATTTAATGAGAGTTTGCATTAAATTTGGTGGAAATTTAATGGGAATTTGAGTGGACTTTTGAGTGGAGAAAATTGAAGGGCCATTTTGTGAGTGGAGTGTCCACCCACATGAATGAAGGAGGGGAGGGGGCAGCCCCCATGGCCGGCGGCCACCCCCTTGGGTGCCCCCCTCCTCCTATAAAAGGAGCCCCCTCCTCACTTGTCTCTTACACCTCCTCGTGAAGGATCTCTCTCCCCCTCTAGAATTTATCCCCCATGGTCTCGGACTAGCGAGATACATGTTCCCGGTGGCTATTCGGCAAGAAAGGGTTGTGCTTCCGCTACATCGCTGGACCGAGGAGGCGGAGGTTGCCCGGTGTCTTGTACGTGTGTGCTAGCACGGATGCGCTGCTGCTTTGCGACGCTAGGACTTCCTCTCGATCTTGAGATCGGCAAGGGATCGTCTACATCAACCACGAGTTGAACTCGTTAAGCTTTGTCGGTCTTCAAAGGTATGTTCTCTACGGATATACATCCGCCCGTTGTTTGTATCTAGTAGATAGATCTTGGTACATAGTTCCCATCGTAGGAAATTTTTTGTTTTCTATGCTGCGGACCCTACATTTATGATACCTCTAATATCTTTCCAAAATATCACAAACACTACCTAAAAGTAAAAATAGAATTTTGATAAAGAAATAAACTAATAAAGCTTGCAAGTAAATCTGGGATTTGGTATAATCAGGTGGTATAATCACATATTCGTAATGCATCTAGTTGGCATAGTTATCATGCAAGTGTTAGCTTGCAATGTTCTAGCTTGCTAAGGTAATAGATTGCATAGGTAACATACAAGTGGTAGCTTGCCTTGTGCAGTGTAGTGCTTGAAGTTCTCCTCTGCTTCTTCCTCGTAGTAGTCTCCTTCCTCTTCGTATCCTTGGTCTGTACTAGCGTCTATAAATAAATACGAAGTACACAATCACCAAACAATACTTAACTACTTCTATTTAGCACACAAAGGTTCACACTAGATGATCTGGCATCATCACAATCATCACATGAATTAAGGCAATAGTTTTATTTATTTTATTTTAGAAAAGTAATTTCTACTCATTGAAAAAGTACTTAAGATCTAATATTCTCCAATTAAAACATGGGTTCATGTTGACATATGTCATCAACACATATTTCAATACTTGGGAATGTGATTTAAAGTAGTGTCACAATTTAATAATGTTTAACCTTATTATTTTAATTAATTAAAGTGACTAGAAATGCCTATGAGGCATTCTTTTAATACTTGTCCATTATTAATGCATGTAAACCTAGATATTTTTATATATTCATAAAGGTCTGGTCAAATGTGATTTTTGAGAGTTGGAATCAACTCAAAAGCATTTATGGTTGAATTTTGAAAAATGTTTGAATGCAGAAAAGTCTCTGCCTTGTTATTTTTACTATAGTGATCTATAATTTCAAATGCTTTGAATCCAATGGGCTTGGATTAAGAATTTCCATACCTTTCTAACAAAATCGGTTTCATGCTATTTGGTTTAGTACAACTCTCTGAATTGATTTTTGAATCTACTGCCAGAACTAGGTTTGAAACTAAATAGATAAATCTAAATTCAAACTACTGGGTCGCGCGGGAATTCTAACTGGGCCGGCCCACTGCGCGTAGCACGCGCGGGCTGGTTAAGTGGTGTCCCCATACGTTAGTGAGAAGGGGGTTGGAGAAGGGGTACGGGGCGATTATGACCGTAGGATTAGTCTAAGGATCAACGGCTCACGGTCGTCGTCCTCGTCTGAACAGAACACGGTGGTGGCTAACCCTAGTGCGGCCAGTAGGGGTCTGGGGCAGCTCACCGGGGCTCAGGCGATGGTCGGTGATGGGGGCGAATAACAAAGTGGACGACGTCAGTTCTCCTGGTACTGACAGCTCCTCCTGGGGTGGCTCCAATCGATGGCGCCCTTCTCCTCCAGCAGCAGCAGGCTCCGGCAAAATTCCGGCGAGGGAGAGCTCGCCTTGCTCCGGGAATAGGTGGGAAGGATCAGTGAGAGGTGGGGAGTGAACTGGTGTGAAGAAAACAAGCGGGGGAGGCCTCCTTTTATAGGCGAGCAAGAGAGGCCGAGCGGCATGGACAATGATCGTCGGGGTCGGTGTTACAGCGAGCTAGGGGCATGGCTGGGGCTAGGGGACGGTGCGCAGTCTCCTGGTGGTGCTCAATGGCTTGATGGCGTGGCAAGGGGTAGTGTGGTTTGGTCGAAACGTGCTGGAGCTCTGAGCAGCACTGGCGATGTTTTTGCCGACGCACAGGCGCTCCTAGTCGCGTGACGGCGAACGGGCATGTCTGCTGGTCTCCTGGGACGGTTGTGATCGTGTAGACGGGCGGCAAAGGCGAGGCGCGGTCTGGGCGAGCGTGTCGAGCGCGGCGAGCTGGCGCACTCTGGACATGGTAGAGACAAACTGGGCGCGTGATTTCTTTGTGGTCCATTGCTTGTCAAGGCTCGAGGGCTGGACAGGGGATGGCAGTGGACGGTGGCGTGCTTCCTGGACATGGTGGCTAGGCGCGGCGATGGCTCATTCTAGCTTGTCATGGTCAGCTGGCACGGGTTGGCTCGGGCATGCACGACATGGAGCATTGGGTAGGGTTCTAGCTGGTTTAATGCCACAGTTGTCACTGGGGGAGACAAGGATGATCAAGGAGAGACAAGGTTTGAGGCGATCACTACTCAAAACAGTATAGTTAGGCAGAGTTTGGTTTGTGTCTCCAAGTGTTTGATGAAATGGCTGAAAGAAATTTATATTCGAATTTTTGGATGAATTTTGGTGAGTGTACTATGCACATACTAGGTAGTATCCGGTTGGTTGGATTTGTCAAGGTGAACTAGTTTGGTGGGGGTTTCAAAAATGGTGATCTTACCATATGAACTATATTCAATTTTCAAATGTCATTTGAATAGTGTTGCCAAATGTTTCTGGGGGTTTGAAAGGTGGTCTTGGGTTCACTTTTACTTGGTTTAGCAATGGGTGAAAATAATTAGATTTGTTTCTCTTAGAAATATTGGACTAGAAACACTCCAAGTGGTCTAGTGAGCAAGATTGGCAAAAGTGACCATTAGCTCATTTTGTTTGTTTTTGAATTTCTATTGATTTGATTATGCTTGGAAATGATTTAGATGATGGTGTTTTCATCTTTAAACAAATCCTTGCCATTTAAAACAATCACACAAGTCCATACAAGCATTCATGCATTCACCACATACACACATGCATTCATATTTATTTTAATTAACAAAAGTTTTTGTTAACCCTAAATTTGGGTGATTGGAATTTTATAACCTTGATTAATATTTTTGGGATGTTACAAACCATCACTCCTTAAAAAAAATCTCGTCCCGAGATTTGAGAAAAAGAAAACTAGGATTTAAAGAGATCTGGAAACTCCGTTCGAATGTAATCTTCTCGCTCCGAGGTAGCTTCTTCTTTAGTGTGGTTACTCCACTGGATCTTGAGAAACTTGATACTCCGGGTCCTGGTGGTTCTGACAGCTTCCTCCAAAATACAAGTGGGTACTTCGCGATAGGTCAAGTCATCTTTGATCTCTATGGTTCTGTGATCAATATTCTTGAACACTTCGGTCTTCTCCGGGACCTCTAGGCATTTGCAAAGTAACGAGATATGAAACATATTATGCACGGATGACATCTCCTCCGGCAGTTCCAGTTGATATGATACTTCTCCTCGACGATTCAGAATCTTGAAAGGTCAGATATATCTTGGGGATAACTTTCCTTTGAGCTAGAAATGTTGCATTCCTTTCAAGGGTGACACTTTGAGATACACAAAATCTCCGATGTTGAAGGCTAGGTATCAACGTCTCCTGTCGGCATAACTCTTCTGTCTGGATTGGGCGGTCTTGAGGTGCTCACGGATCTTGTGAACTTTCTCTTCTGCTTCTCGTAGGATGTCGGGTCCAAAAATCTGACTCTCTCCTACTTCTGACCAATTCAAAGGGGTACGACACTTCCTTCCATACATAAATTCAAATGGGGCCATTTGCAAACTGGCTTGATAACTGTTGTTGTACGAAAATTTTGCGAAAGGTAGACAGTATTCCCATTTAGATCTATATTCTAACACACAGGCTCTCAACATATCTTTGAGTATTTGGTTTACTTGCTCCGTTTGTCCATCAGTATGAGGGTGATAAGATGTGCTAAAATCTAGTCTGGTTCCTAATCCTTCTTGGACTTTCTTCCAAAACCTCGAGGTAAACTGAGTTCCTCGATCTGACATGATGTTCTTGGGGACTCCATGCAAACTGACGATTCTAGCAATGTACAACTCTACTAGCTTCGAACTCTGATAGGTGGCCTTGACTGGTATGAAATGGGCGACTTTGGAAAGTCTATCTACTATGACCCAAATAGAGTCATTTCCCCTACTAGATGTAGGCAGTCTAATGATAAAATCCATTCCAACTGAATCTCGTTTCCATTCCGGAATCTGCAATGGTTGCAACAGTCCTGCGGGTCTCTGATGTCCCGCCTTGACTCTCTGGCAAATATCACCTTGGCTATATAGCTTCCGATTTCTCTTCATCTTATGCCACCAAAATTGCTCCTTCAAATCCTGATACATCATCGTTCCTCCGGGGTGGATAGAATAAAGAGTATCATGGGATTCTTTCAAAATAGCTTGTTTCAACTCTGAATCGGCTGGCACACAGATACGTCCTTTGTACCACAAAACTCATGCTTCATCTTTGGTGAATCCGGGTACCTTCTCTGTACCAATACGATGTTTTATTCCGTCGATACTAGCATTTCCTTTCTACACCTCCTTGATCTGACTGATCAAAGTGGGTTGAAGTTCTATGCTAGACAAAAATCCTTCACTTACTAGCTCCATTCTGAAATCTTTCAAATCCTTGTGCAAACTTGGTTGCTCCTTCAGAATCATGGAGTTCAAGCGACACGTCAATCTGCTAAGGGCATCTTCTACCACATTGGTGATACGTTGGAAACATATCTATAATTTTTGATGCTCCATGCTTGTTTTGTATCTACTTTGCTTTACTTGTCCACACTTTGAGGTTCTTTTTACATGTTTTATGGTACTAACCTATTAACAAGTTGCAACAGTGCCAGATGCCTGTTTTCTGCTATTTTTGGTTTCAGAAAAGTTAGTAAAGAAATATTCTCGGAATTGGATGGGACAAACGTCAAAGTCAATTACTTTCCTAGGGAACAAGAAGTCCAGAGGAGAGCCGGAGGGGCCAGCCAGGGGGGCAGACCCACCCCAGGCTCGGGGGAAGGTGGTCCCGTGCCTGGCTAGGGTTTGGTGGCCCTGGCCGCCTCCCGGTCTCGCCCCTTCGCCTATAAGAAGTCCCCGATGCAGAAACCCTGAGTACCCGATCAGAAATCCACAAAACCATCTATAGCCGCCGCCACCATCGTCCCTAGATCGGGGGATATGAAGTTCTTCCCGGCACCCTATCGGAGGGGATATCATCCCGGAGGCCTTCTCTCCGGTATGATGCGTGAGTAGTTCCACCTTGGACTATGGGTCCATGTAGTAGCTAGATGATTGTATCTCCTCCTTTGTGCTTTCATGTATAGATCTTGTGAGCTTCGTTCATGATCAAGATCTAATCTATTTGTAATCATGCATGTTGTGTTTGCGGGGATCCGATGGATATTGAGATTATTATGCTGGTTTGATTAATGGTTTGATATTTATGATTCTATCATGTATGTGTTGTTTGTGATCTTACATGCTCTCCGTTGTTAGTAGCTATCTTGGACAAGTAGTTGCTAGTGACTCCAAGAGGGGGTATTTATGCTTGATAGTGGGTTCATGCCTCTAGTTTCCAAGGGAAGTGACATAAATCTCTTCGGTTATAGATGTGCGGTTGCCACTAGGGAGAAAACAACGGTCTCTTGTTCATGGAACATGTGGACTGTTTACCTTACACACTTTGCTTAAAGCAGTTGTCTGTTGCTTGCAACTTAATACTGGAGGGGGTTCGGATGATAACCTGAAGGTGGACTTCTAGTCATAGATGCAGTTGGATGGCGGTCTATGTGTATTGTTGTATTGCCCAATCAGCCTCATAGGATCTTTCTGACTAATAATTGCATTGTTATGCCTTGCTCAGTTCCTGTCAATTGCCCCATTGTAATTTGTTTACCCTTCATGCCATGTTGTTTATCTAAGGAGAACACCTCTAGTGAACTATGGACCCCGGTCCAATCTTTACCATTGATACATCTTCCACTGTTACCTGTTTACTTGCTGCAAACCACCATTACCTTCCACACCATACGTTTAATCCTTTGTTACAACAAACCGGTGAGCTTGACAACCTCACTGATTCGTTGGGGCAAAGTCTTGAGTTTGTGTTGTGCAGGTCTCCGCATTGCTTGCAACACATGTGTGACGTTTCCTTCCTCCTACTGGTTCGATAACCTCGGTTTCTTATTGAGAGAAACTTGCTGTTGTGTTGCTTCATACCTTGCTCTTGGGGTTTCCAACAAAGGGTCCCATGACAAGTACTGGGCGCCATCAATTGACTTTACCAGGGTGATAGTGGATGTTTATATCATAGTCCTTTATTAGCTCTATCCATGTCCTTTGCCTCATATTCATCTCCTTCTGGGTGAAAATATACTTCGGGCTCTTGTGATCCAAATAAATTTCACAACGGTTTCCCATGAGGTGATGCCGCCATGTCTTCAAGGCTAAAACTACGGCTGCTAGTTCAAGGTCATGGGTAGGGTAATTATGTTCATGTTGCTTCAGTTGTCGGGATAGATATGATATGACTTTGCCTTCTTGCATCAACATGCATTCGAGACCGATCTTGGATGCGTCACAAAACACATCAAAAGGCTTCGTGATATTCAGCATAATCAAGATTGGGGATGAGATCAATCTCTTCTTGAGCTCTTGGAAACTTGCTTCACATTTGTTCGTCCATTCAAACTTCTTATCTTTCTTCAACAATTGGGTCATGGGTCTTGTGATGCTCGAGAATCCTTCTACGAACTTGCGGTAATATCCCGCTAATCCAATAAATGCACGAAGTTGGGTTTGAGTGGTTGGGGCTTGCCATTCTTCAACATCCTTAACCTTGGCAGGGTTAACAGTGATTCCTCCGCCCGACACAATATGTCCGAGGAATCCTACTTCCTGTAACCAGAATTCACATTTGCTAAACTTGGCATACAACTGATGCTCCCTAAGGGTTCTAAGGATGGTCCTTAGGTGTAGCTCATGTTCTTCTTCTAGAATAGATCAGAATGTCATCAATGAAAACAACGACAAACTTATCCAGGAAGTCCATAAAAATCTTATTCATGAGGTTCACGAAATAAGCGGGGGCATTGGTTAATCCAGAAGACATGACAGTGTACTCATACAGTCCATATCTGGTGGTAAAGGCAGTCATTGGAATATCCTCTGCGAATCTTGAGATGATGATAACCAGTTCTAAGATCAATCTTAGAAAACACTTTGGCACCGGTCAACTGGTCAAACAAATCTTCTATCTTCGGCAGTGGTACTTGTTCTTGATGGTGACATCATTTAGCTTCCGATAATTCGTACACAAACGGTTACCTCCATCTTTCTTATCCACAAACAAGACAGGTGATCTCCATGGCAACGCAGTTGGTTGAATCAGTCATATCTCCATCATAGCATCCAGTTGCTTCTTCAACTCCACTAATTCCGACGGGTTCATACTATAAGGTCTCTGGGCTATGGGTCCGGTTCCAGGGATTAGTTCAATGATAAACTCGATATCCCGATCTGGGGGCATACCGGGCGAAACATCTAGAAATACATCGGGGTATTCACAGACTAATCTGACTTGGTCAATGGTTGGTTGGGCTAGACTCTTGTTACACATGAATTAATGGGAAAAGGTTTCAGATACATACTCTACTGATATTCCGGCTGTACTGGTCATGGTTATGGCTTTCTTGGCACAATCGATTAATACTTTATGTTTCGACATCCAATCCATTCCTAGTACTACTTACAAAACTTTAGTTCCAAGTACTATTAGGTTAGCATAAAAATCTATGCCTTGGATTATGATAGGTATAGCCTTGCAGATTTGTCTAGCTTTGGTGGTTGAACCAGGTATTTGAACTATCATAACATGCTTCAATTTTGTTGGTTGAATCTTACTAGTGCATTGTTGGGGGGGGGTGACCCCGGGTAGGTTAAAGACGGGGAAAGACGAAGGTACGATCCCCGTCTGGTTTCCGAGTTACAGTCTAAGTCGGCCGAATCATGAAGAAGTCGGCCGACATATGGAGGCGAGAGGCCCATATATGTATATTGAGACATTGCCCGGCCGAGATACTGCGTAAGTCGGCCAGGTTAGCCTGAGTGATCTTGATGCAGGTGAAGGACGATCCGAGCTATGCAAGGGAGGGCCGAATGATATGAGGCTTGCAGGAGAAGGAGAAGCCTAAAGTCAAACCCTAGCTGCAAGCTAGGGAGAATCTAAGCAGAGCCAAGCACTACGGACAGAGGCGCAGAGCGACAGAGAGGCAGGAGGAGGTCACGGAGGTGACAGTCCAGAAGACCGAGGCGCACAGGAGGGGCCCTCTAGAACCTTGCCGTCGTTAGAGGGGCGACAGGGAAAGGGGGGCGCCGAACTACTATATTGGGACAAGCATATTCCTTGAATATGCTTGCCACGTCAGCCCTAAAGGGAACCCAGGGCTCTCCTTTATAAGGAGAGGCTTGGACTCAGAAGGAGGGATCGACTAGAGTTAGAGCCGTTAGGCTGGTAAAGTTCTTCTCTTCTCCTTGTAAACAGCTCAAGGAGCACTTGTAGCCTAAGGAAGAAGAAATAAAGACCTTTGCCTTAATCTTCTGTGTGTAGAATCAACTGCATCTTCCCTCCCCAGATCCCTCTAGCACCTATTGGCCCCATACTTTAGCCTACCCATGGCATCTGCCGTGATACCACCACGACAGTTGGCGCCCACCGTGGGGCCAGCAGCGGTGCTAGCTGGAGTTATGATCCGGACGGGAAACTTCATCAACACGGGCGAGCGCGTTGTTTCTGGCTTGGTCCAGAGATTTGGTCTCTGTGACTATGTCAGCGACAATGCAGGGAGCTTCAGGGGGAAAACTCCCCCGCGTAATGGCGTCTTCATCAGCCTGGGCGGGCACAAGGTTTACGTCGGCGTCGACGTCACCGGCGTTTATCCTCACCAAGTTGTTGTTGCAGGAGAGCCCCCTCTTAACGCAGCAAGCCGTCCGTCCAGAGCGCGTCCTGCAGGTAGTGTCGAGGTGATGGTCGCTGCCGGAGTGCAGGCTGGAGCAGCAGCAGCCGGGTCAAGCAGGGAACCCACCACAGGCGTACAAGGCGCACCCAGGCAGACCGCACCTCAACCCACCGAGGTAATCCTGCCAGTGACCAACCCGACCGAGCTGCAGGACACCACCCCAAAGGCACCAAGAGTAAGAGGGCCACCTCTGGAAAGGCCAGAGAACATTCTTCAGGCGACCATAGAAAACTTGACTACACCTGTAGCGCCGATACTTGATCCGGCAAATGCTCAGGCTGAGTTAGAAGAAACCAGGCAAAAGGTGCTGGTAGAGGCCAAGAAAGTATCGGCCTTGCGGGAGTCCCTGAATAGGACCCTGAGAGAATATGCCAAAGCTAATAAGCTTGATGTCGCACCCGAGAGGGTGGACGAATTAAGATTAAGGGGGAAGAACCTCATGGATGATATCAACAAAGAGCATGATGCTCATAGGGCGGAATCAGATGACTTGGGTTTGCCGAGGTACAATACCCCGGCAAAGAACCTGAGAGCGGCGAATGCCGCAGCATTGGAATTGGAGGGGTTGACCGGGGAGGCCCGGCAGAAACAGGAGGAAAGAGTGAATGAGCTGGTGCGCATCGCGAACCAGCAAAATGAAGAAATACTCAAAACAAACCCGGCGAGGTCAGGGGCCTCGCGAATGGTTCACTCGGCAGGGGCAACACCTGCCTTATCCGCGGCAGCGACATCTTCACCAGGAAACAATGCACGAAGGGACAAAGCAGTAACCTCGGGAAAGAGGAACAAGCAAATTGTTCCATATGATTCGGCAATGGCTGGTAAGGCAAATGAGAACAGAGGCAATGCAAGCCGAGGTAACAGTGGGGAGAGGAACCACGGCCGTGTGGAAAAAGACGGCAGAAGCCGAGGCAATGGAGATCTCGGCAGAAGAGAACCCGCAAGAGGCAATCATGAGAACAATACCCCAGTCGAAGTAAGAAGAGAGCTTCCGCTCAACCCACAACCAAGGCATGAACCCCGACAGGAAAGAGAAGCGAGGCCAGCTCGCCACCATCAAGTGAATGAAAGGTTCAATGATGGTTACTCCGAGATGGAATATGCGATCCATGGTGGAAATAACCACTATGGAATGCAAGACAGAATTCTGTACAGAGATTTGCCATCAAATGATGCAAGAGTGAAGTTGGACCGGCTATACCGGTCCGAGTTGCTGGAAGAACAGGGTCCACCAGGTCCGACTTGCTTTGGACCACAGATCATGGGCGAACCACCCGTGCCAAACTTTCAGCTAGCGAGAGGCACAAAAACATATAATGGGAGTACCAAGCCACAAGACTGGTTGATTGACTAAGCCACTGCTGTGAAAATAGCGGGTGGGAACTTACGATGGGCAGTACGGTATGTCCCACAAATGTTGGAAGGACCAGCTAGGGTATGGCTGAATAATCCACCAGCGCGCAGTATCAACTGTTGGTTGGATTTTGAAGAAATGTTCGTCAGCAACTTTACCAGCACATACAAGAGGCCAAACAGGCCGCAACAGTTAGCCATGTGCAAACAGAGGCCGAATGAAACAGATAGAGAGTTTTTAACTCGATGGTGCAACCTGAGAAACTCATGTGAAGGGGTTATAGAATCGCAAGCAATAGCTTGGTTCGCGCAAGGCTGCCGTTATGGCAGCGTGTTATGGCAACGTCTGCAAAGAGATATGCCGACCACACTGGCAGAAACTATCAGAATAGCAGACTCCTATGCACTAGGGGACCCAACGCAACCAGAATTAATGTCGGCGGATCATCGCGAGCAACAGGACCATTATGCAAGAGATTTGGCCGGGTCATCCAGGCGCAGTGATTTCAGAGGAAGAAGAAGAGAGGAAAGGCCGGATTATAGATATAATTCAGCCCAGGTGGCGGCAGTAGCACAAGATCAGCCGAGTCACGGAGCAACTCAACGGCAGAAGAATGGACCTCAGCAGTGGACACCAAAGAATGAGGGAAAAAGACAGTGGACCCCAGAACAAAAGAAGCAGTGGCAGGAGAGGCCGAAGTACACGTTCGAATCTATGTTAGATCAGCCGTGTAAATTTCACACGTCTAACCCATCCAGGCCAGCCAACCATACGACCCGTCAATGTGCTTGGATGAAAAATGCAATGGGAAATCCCGTAGGCATTCAGGCAGCGCCCCATCAAGTACATCAACAGCATCAACCACAATTGACTGGAGCAAATGCACAGCAATTGATGTTACTGCCTCCTCCCCCAAGGTACGATAACTCGGATCGGAGGGATGCGGTACATCAAGTGATGAACCAAGTCCAAGATGGAAGGACAAATCCAGCGAATATTGGACGCAATGATTATAGAGAACATCATCAGTCTTATTGCGTGTTCACAACAGAACAGCAAGACAAGCAGAGTGTACAACGCCGGCATATGGAAGTAAACGCAGTTATGCCGGCAGTACCAAGATATGTGCCTTGGTCAGATCAGGAGGTAACTTGGAGCATAAAGGATCACCCCAAGATAATGCCGAATCCAGGGTCGTATGCACTCGTGTTGGATCCGACATTCGTTGGACCGAGCATCAATGTGAAAATTTCAAAAGTACTCATTGACAATGGAAGCAGTATCAACATCATGTACAAAGATACCATGCATAAACTCGGAATATCGCAGAACATGCTGCAGTCCACGAGGACCACTTTCCATGGGATAGTGCTAGGACTTTCATGCGAACCCATTGGTAAAGTCCGAGTGGATGTGTTATTTGGCACAAGAGATAACTGCAGAGCAGAAAACTTAGAATTTGAAGTGGTGGATCTAGAAAGTTGTTATCATGCTCTACTCGGACGGCCTGCGCTGGCCAAATTCATGGGCAGCTGTCATGTGAGTTATCTGAAGATGAAGCTACCCGGACCACAAGGAGTAATAACAGTTGCAGGGGATTACAAGAAGTCAATGGAGTGTGCTTCAGCCGGGTCAAATTTGGCCGAATCATTGGTTATAGCAAGAGAAAAGAGAAGGATTCAAGAGGTAGCAGCCCTCGCTCAGTCGGCACAGCTGAACATGCCGGCGCTAGCCAACTCGCATGGCAGTGTCTCTTTTCAGCCGACTAAAGAAACGAAGAAATTTCAGATCGATGAGCAATTCCCGGAGCGTACTGTTACTATTGGTGCAGGCCTGGACGCTAAATAGGAAAGCGCTCACCAACTTCCTCCGTGAGAATCGGGACATATTTGCATGGTCAACTCAGGATCTGCAAGGTGTTCCGAGGGAGTTGGCTGAGCACTCCTTGAACGTGAGGCCAGGAGCAAGGCCGGTGAAGCAACCTCTCCGCCGCTTCGCCGAAGACAGGAGAAAAATAATAGGAGATGAAATAGCTCGGCTCCTCGCGGCCGGGTTCATCATGGAAGTGCTGTACCCAGATTGGTTGTCGAATCCGGTGCTAGTAGAAAAGAAGAAAGATGATCCCAATGTAGCCATTGTATGGCGAATGTGTATCGATTACACCAACCTGAACAAGGCGTGTCCAAAATATCCTTTTCCATTGCCTAGAATAGACCAAGTCATTGACTCGATCGCTGGTTGTGAGCTATTATCATTTGTAGACGCGTATTCTGGTTTCCACCAGATACCGTTAAATCCGGCCGATCAAATAAAGACCGCGTTTATTACCCCGTACGGGGCTTATTGTTATCGCACAATGCCATTCGGCCTGCGAAATGCAGGAGCGACATATCAGAGATGCATGCAAAAATGCCTACATGATCAGATAGGAAAAAATGTACAAGTATATGTAGATGACGTGGTCATCAAAACCAAGGAAAGCAAAACATTACTGGAAGATATACGGCAGACTTTTGCGAACCTGAGAAGGTTCCGAATGAAGCTTAATCCAGAAAAATGCACATTTGGCATGCCGGCAGGAAAATTACTCGGTTTTCTTGTATCTAGCCGAGGTATAGAGGCCAACCCAACAAAGATAAAGGCAGTAGAAAGAATGGAATTGCCAAAATGTTTAAATGATGTACAAAAATTCACGGGTTGTCTGGCCTCGCTTAGTCGGTTTTTATGTCGGCTAGGAGAGAAGGCGCTACCACTCTATCAGCTGATGAAGAAATCAGATAAATTCATTTGGACTCCACAAGCGGACATCACATTTCATGAATTGAAAAAGATGTTGGTTACAGCACCCATTTTGGGTTCTCCATTATCAAAAGAGCCTATGTTACTCTATGTAGCGGCTACCAACAGAGTAGTGAGTACTGTAGTCGTAGTGGAACGACTTGAAGATGGTAAGTCGGTTTAGAGGCCGGTGTATTATTTAAGTGAGGTGTTATCCACTTCAAAGCAGAATTACCCACATTATCAGAAGATGGCTTATGGGGTATATATGTCGGCGAAAAAGCTTAAACATTACTTCGAAGAGCATCCCATCAAAGTGATCTGTGAGGCACCCATCGCCGACATATTGAGCAACAAAGACGCAAGTGGCCGAATAGCAAAATGGGCAATCGAGTTATCACCATACGCTCCACAATTTGATAGGAGAGATGCAATCAAATCTCAGGCGGTCGCCGAATTTTTCGTGGACTGGGCCGAGGTGCAGTATGAGCCACCATTGCCAGATCCAAATTATTGGACTATGCATTTCGATGGTTCCAAACTAAGGAGTGGTTTAGGGGCGGGAATAGTGTTAAACTCGCCTAAAAGAGACCAATTGAAGTATGTGTTACAAATACATTTTGCTGCGTCCAACAACGTAGCCGAATATGAAGCACTGGTCCATGGATTGAAAGTAGCAAAAGAAATTGGCATACGCCGAATCTTATGCTATGGCGACTCGGATCTAGTAGTACAGCAAGTCTCAGGCAGTTGGGACGCATTAGATGCTAATATGGCTTTATACAGATTTCACGTGCAAAAGATCAGTGGATACTTTGAAGGATGTGAATTTCACCACATACCTCGGGCAGAAAATGATGCCGCAGACACATTGTCAAAACTAGGATCAACCCGGCAATCAATTCCTCCAGGTATTGCCCTGGAACACCTCAGGAAACCATCAATAATCCCATCACCAGAATCCGAATCTATCTTTATCCCGACAAATTCAGTAGAAGATAACGCGCCGATGGAAGTAGATCAGCAATATAACTCGGAACCCCCCAAGAGGAGGACAACCGAGGTAAGCACAATCATGGGAAGAGCCGACATAGGTATGTCGGCAGAAAACATGGAAATAGACAGTGAGATCACACCAGAAAAAGTCACACCGTTATGGGCGCAACCCATATTTTCTTACCTAAAAGACTCGACGTTGCCGAGTAATGAGGTATTAGCTAGACAAACTGTAAGGAGAGCAAAAGCTTATACAATCATAAACAATGAGCTATATAAAAGGAGCGTCACAAACGTGTTGCAGAAGTGTGTGAGTTCGGCAGAAGGTCAGGAGATCCTCCTAGATATACACCAAGGAGAATGTGGGCACCATGCCTCATCTCGTGCCTTGGTAGCCAAAGCATTCATGCATGGATTTTATTGACCGACGGCATTGAAAGAAGCAAAAGAATTAGTTAAGAAATGCAATGGATGTCAGAGATATGCAACCAAAATACACATGCCATCGGCCGAGTTAAAAACAATACCCATCACTTGGCCATTTTCTGTATGGGGTTTAGGTATGGTGGGACCATTTAAGCCGGCACGAGGAGGAATGACCCACATATTGGTTATGGTGGACAAGTTCACAAAATGGATTGAAGTGAAACCAATAAAAAAGTGCGATGGGTCCACAGCGGTGAAATTTCTCAAGGATATTATCTTAAGATATGGGTATCCGCACAGTATTATTACAAATAATGGCACAAACTTTGCAGAAGGAGTTTTCGCCGGATTTTGCCGAGAGAAACACATAAGACTAGATATTGCCTCTGTGGCTCACCCAACATCCAATGGGCAAGTGGAAAGGTCTAATGGACTGGTGCTATCAGGAATAAAACCATGACTTGTCGAACCATTGCAAAGGTCGGAAAGATGTAGGATTGAGGAACTCCCAGCCGTACTGTGGAGCCTCAGGACTACTCCGAATAGATCAACAGGTTATACACCATTCTTTCCGGTATACGGGGCAGAGGCCGTACTTCCAGCCGACATAATATATGACTCGCCAAGAGTTACTCAGTATACAACCTCGGAGATAAACGAGATAGCTCGGCAAGATGCTATAGACCCGCTAGAAGAAGCCAGAGAACTGACACTATCACGATCAGCTATGTATCAGCAGAACTTGCGACGATATCACAGCAAAAAGGTGAATCCAAGAGTGTTCAAAGAAGGAGATTTAGTCCTCCGACTGGTGCAACGTACGGCCGGCATGCACAAGTTGTCACCTCCATGGGAGGGACCATTCATTGTGAGCAAAGCATTGCATAACGATGCCTATTATCTAATCGACGCTCAGCCCCCCGGAGGGAGCAAGGCAGACAAAGCTGGCGAAGAAACGAAGCGTCCATGGAATGTAGCTTTACTTCGACCATTTTACTCGTAGCATTGTATATCAAGGTCAAGAACCAATGATGTATTTGAGCCTCGGCGCCCAGAGCAGTGACTCGGGGACTGCCATAGGTTATTTCAATTTCATGTTATGTATTTAAACCTTGGCACCCAGAGCAGTGACTCGGGGACTGCCATATGTTATCTCAATTTCATGTTATGTATTTGAGCCTCGGCGCCCAGAGCAATGACTCGGGGACTGCCATATATCATCTCAAATTTCATGTTGTGTATTTAAATCTCGGCACCCAGAGCAGTGACTCGGGGAATGCCATATATTATTTTCATTCCATATTAAATATTTGAACCTCGGCATCCAAAGCAGCGACTTGGGGACTGCCATATGCTGCCTAAATTTTATGTTGAGAACTACCCTGAGGAGCGCCTCCGTATTGGTCTTATATTATTTCTGAAATTTGGTTTACATATTGAAGTTCGGCGCGATAAACAGTGATTCAGGGATTGCCTTATATTGTCCCAAGGTAGTAGTCAACCTCTGTTCAGAACAGATCAATATTATATGATATTCAGAGCTTGCGCCGAGACTACTTGGATAGACCATGAAAAAACGAAGGCAAGGATAAACCCTAAAATCAGGAAATTGCGGGCCACCAAAGCAAGAATTCGGACGAACACCCACTTAACCAAATGGTAACAGCTACAAGAGTATATGTCACAGCAGTACACGACAAAAGAAATTCAAATCATACAGAGAGCGGACAAATGTTTTGCCTACATCATATGCCCAGCATGCCAGGGATAAGAAATAACTTAAGCATTGTTCGCTGGAGAGGCAGCAACTGGGTCAGGCGTTGGGCACTCCGACGTAGGAGGAACTTCGACTGAGGTTGCCTCACCCTCCATAAACCCAGGTGCAACTTCAGCGGAAGCCCGAGGCTGCTCAGGAGCATCAGTCTGTGCGGTAGAATGCCCAGTACCTTTGATGGAGGACCGCGCATCGCCGTTGCTATCCGAGCTTGAATTGGAGCTGTTAGATGCGGCCGAGTCATCCTCACCTTCCCCTTGCTCAGCCGAATTGTTGTCCGAGGCATCCTCAACTACGACCTCCTCATCCGGGTCTGGGAGAAAACTCGGCCCTTCATTCCAGGTGTGCACGTCGGCATACTCGACGAGTTGGAAGGCACGAGCTTGCCGAAGAGCAACAAAAGTGGGATCCTCAACCCAGCGAGAACCAGTGCGCAAGTTTCTCAGGATATCAAGAGAAATGTCTTCATACCATGACATGATAACAGTAAGGGCCATATCAGCGCCAGCGCGCCCGGCTGATTCCCTCCAGAGACTTAGTTGCCTCTCAGATGCCATCAGTCTGTTCACCAGTAATTCCACCTCGTTGATATCAGGAGTCCCAGAAGTGTTCGGCCAAAGAACGTGGTAAGCCCGAATAGCTGCTTGCACCAAATTCCGGCCCATAATTTTCATTGGACCAACTGCAGCACCAACGGCAACCAAGAAATCCTCCATTGAATACTCTGAGTCAGCGGCAACAGGAACACCTCGGCGCACACGAGCTGCAAGAACCGCTTTAGAACTCACGGGCTTAGCTTCGGGAAAATGATCTGCGCAAAACACGAACGTGTCAGGCGGCAGCAGGAAAAAAGACAAAAATATAATTCGGCTGTGCTAAGAAACTTACGATGAATGTAACTCATCATTATCTGAAGGTCCTTGGCCCAATCGACCTTGCTCTTCTCAAAACGAGCAATTTCCTCGCTCAATCCCTGAGTTTTCAGTTCGGTAGCCTCGAGGAGTTCTTTATTCTTCTGCAGTTCCAAAGCCAGCCGATTCTTCTCTTCGGAGAATTCCTGATCGACCTTTTCTAATTCGGATTTCTGAGAAAGCTTAAGGGTCTCCAACTCGGCCCGTAGGCGCGCTATTTCATCGTCTTTTTCTTTTAGCTCCGCCGAATGAGTAGTGTTTTGTTCTAAAAAATGCAGCATCACGTCAGGCATGGGCGTGCAATCTTGGTGAGACGCTGCAAAGGTTTGCAACTCGGCTTTACCAAAGCCAAACGAAATAAACAAGCTTAGCACACATGTTAAAAAGGGAAAAGGTCCAAGATAAAAGGGAAACTAACCTTCCAAGCTCTTAAATTTCTTCTCAAGACGAAGGTTGAGGTTATTAATATTACCTGTTCACCAAAAAAGCGAGTCGGCATCTAGCAGACAAATCAATAAGAATGTCGAGAATAACAAAAAGGAACTATCGACGTACCAGCCTTTTTTACCACAAGAAGGATTTTCTCATACTTTTCCTCCAGTTTGCGATGCGAGAAAATCAACCTCTGAAATTCGGCAGTTCGTCGGTCATGTGCAACCTAAACAATGGAGCAAAACGATAAATGAATAATCAAAGCTAAATCAGATCCGAGTCAAGCAAAACTTAACTCGAATCTAGGTGGCTGGATATTCAAAGCTAAATCAGATCCGAGTCAAGCAAAACTTAACTCGGATCTAGGTGGCTGGATATTCAGAGATAAATCAGATCCGAGTTAAGCAAAACTTAACTCGGATCTAGGTGGCTGGATATTCAAAGATAAATCAGATCCGAGTCAAGCAAAACTTAACTCGGATCTAGGTGGCTGGATATTCAAAGCTAAATCAGATCCGAGTCAAGCAAAACTTAACTCGAATCTAGGTGGCTGGATATTCAAAGCTAAATCAGATCCGAGTCAAGAAAAACTTAACTCGGATCTAGGTGGCTGGATATTCAGAGATAAATCAGATCCGAGTGAAGCGAAACTTAACTCGGATCTAGGTGGCCGGATATTCGAACCCTAGAAATAAAGTTAAATTAAGTAAAGCAGCATTAAACTTCCAAGCATATAACAAGTTATTTCCTTGCAAGTTTCGGGGACTAGAGCATATAATAACATTTGGGGAACTAATCTAAACTCCGCAAAACAGCAATTACCTCATTCATCTTGTTGGTACCAACGATGAACTTGGCGGCTTGGTCGAAACGGCCGCTGATGTCGGAAAGCTGAAAGGGCTGATTGATGGGAGTACCCTCAAAATGATCAGCAGCATTCCAGTTATTGGCATACTCCACCAGCGATCCAAGGCTGTTCCCACTAGCAGTCCGAGTTAAGACCTTACCCCGGACATGTTGAGTAATAGCTGCAGCCGCAGGGCTCTTATGAAGAGCAAGCTGGGTGTTGGCAGCTGAGGCAACGGAGACCTTGGTAGGCGCAGTTCCCTTGCGCAGCATGTCGGCAATACTCGGCTGAGAAGAGCCGGCAAGACCTTTCTGGGAAGAGGAAGCCTTGGCGGCAACAGCTTTTCTCGCCTTAGACGAGGCATAAGCAGGAAGCGATACCTCGGTAATTGGGGCTGTGTCTTCAGGAGCAGCAGGAGTCACGGTCGCAGAAGGCGCCGGGATAACGATCTCTTCGGCCGGGGCTGGAGTGGCTGTAGAAACTGCTGGGGCAGATAAAGGCTCAGTAGCAGCGCTGGGACCCACAGAAGGGGCAACGGGTTCGATGGAGATCTCGGAGGGCCGATTGGAATCACTGTCAACAAAAGGAGTTTCAGGTACGTCACGACGGGGAGGCGATGGATTCGGAGCTGGAGGAGAGGCAGCACGAGCAGGACTGGGGATCCTAGTATCATCGGCGGGCGGAGGAGACGGCTGCCGAGTCAGGCGGCTAGTCATGCTAGGACCGCCGGGCTTAACAGAAAGCGGAGCACTGCAAAAATAAGAGGGAAGAAAGAATGTCAGTATGAAAAACAGAAAGAGAGAAACAAGAAATACGAGCAAAAGGAACTTACCCGGCGACCCCAGGCATAATCTTGCGCCTGGGAGGATTCGGACCGGATCTCTTCACTCGTTTCTTAGGGACCGCCTCCGAGGCACTAGCAGGAGCCCCGCGTTTCCCCGAGGTAATAGGGGGTCGAGAAGCGATGGGCTCGGCGTCGTGAACCTGACCGGCCGGATTAGCTGGGAAAGTAGAAGCCGGAAATGCATAAGAAATAGGCATTGCGGCAACTACCTCAAGAACTTGGACCTCGTCCGAATCACCTTCCTCCTCGTGCGCCGAGGTCTTGCCACGAGCTCGAGCCGGGGCAGGATCTGATTTAGGGACGAACTCTTCCGAGTCCGCCTCACTAGTATCCGGGGTGCTCCGGTCCGCGGGCCACGGAAGCAACAAAACTTCGGCGTCCTCATTTTTTTGCTCTGCGAACCTCTGCAAGACGAGGAAAAATAAAGTTAGCGGAATCCGTTACGAAAACAATGGAATAGCAGAACATTATTGATCAAGCTTACTTCGGGAGGCGGATGATCGCGGGTGAACGGTTTCAATCCCCAAGCCCAATCCTCGGGCATCTCCGTCTTAAAGATAGCTCGGACACGCTTATAGATAAGGTAATTGTCCAGCTCCACGGTTGAGACTCGGTTAGGGTCGAGAGGACCACTCATGTAGCACAGCTTGTGAGTCCGCTTCTGGAACGGGCAGATCCGGCTACTAATAAAAGTAGCCATCAGGTCTTCGCCGCATAACCCGGCGCGGATCAGCTCTTTAAGCCAAATCTCAAAAGCCTCGGCCAAGGCATGACTCTTCCTCGGATTGTAAGTCCAATTCACCTTAGAAGGCGGACCTATTGAGAAGGCAGGAAGCCGAATCTTGTCCTCTGTCCCTCTGTTCTTAACATAAAAGAAGGATTTGTGCCACTTCTTGCATGACTCTAACCCGGTGACGCGAGGAAATACGGATTTCCTCCGAGGTGTAATGGACGCTGCCCCACATTGAGTAAGCAATTTCTCGGAAGGGTGCAGAGACTTGTCTGGGACTACGTTGGAATGAATCTAGAAGAACTTCGACCAGACGTGCACTGACGGCCACAGGCCGAAGTATCCCTCCGAAACGGAGATAAAAGCAGAAAGAGAAGCGATGGCGTTCGCAGGAAGATGATGCGGCTGAAGGCCGAAGTAGTCGAGAAACTCTCTAGCAAAATCGCTAAGAGGGAGACCGAAGCCACGCGCGAAGTGCGACATAAAAACTACATACTCGCCCTCCCTAACATCCGGAGAGGACTCGCTGTCGGGTAAGCGCAGGAGACCTCGGCGGGAATCCTCCGAGTTCGGATAAGCCACTCAATATCACGGCGTGTAATAGAAGAGCCCTGCCATGAACCTCGCTCGGGCCCAGAGCCAGCGTCATCATCCTCTACCAGAGCGCCACTAAACGAACTAGACATGGGTTCGCCGGAAAGATCGCCGGAAGAAGAGCTAGCGGCGGAGGAAAGTTTGGAGATGCAAGGCCCCGTCGTGATTTTGCACGGGAACGGGGGCAAAGGAGCAGATGAACCTCCGCACGAACACAAGATTGAAACGGAGAAATCTAGGGTAAAACCTAGGCAATGCGGCCGGAAAGAACTCACCGGCGACGGTGCCAGAGCTGGTGAGCGCAGGCGAGGCGGGCAGAACGGCGCCGCGGAGTCCTCGCCTTCGGAAGCTCTGATGAGCGCGCGGCGGCGGAGCTGCGAGAGGGCGCGCAAGCAAGAGGAAGAAGGAGGGCAGAGACGAACGAGAAGGGGAAAAGTAAATTCCCAGACGCCGTGTCCCTCTTTATAGTCGAGCCACAAACAAGGTAGTGGGATCGTGGGTGCAGCAGTTGACCGTGTAGATCATGGGTGCGGCACGAACGCACGACGATAAATGGATCCGCACCAACGGCCACACAGGAATGAAGAAGGTTGTGATCCCCCAGGGAAACGGCACACGAGGAGTCGCAGCAGCGGTGCAGCAGGTACAGTGTTAACTGTAGCCTGTCAGTAAATACTGTAGAGGAACCAAAAAACTAGAAGAACAATGATGGGAGTAACACGTAGGACGAGGCGTACGAAAGAAGGAACAAGGGTACCTCGGACGAGAAAAAGATAACTCGGAAACAATACAGAAAAATGTGATGAAGCTGATACGACCCGGCCGAAGTTATCGACAGGGCCACACCAGCTTCGGGGACTAATGTTGAGGGGGTGACCCCGGGTAGGTTAAAGACGGGGAAAGACGAAGGTACGATCCCCGTCTGGTTTCCGAGTTACAGTCTAAGTCGGCCGAATCATGAAGAAGTCGGCCGACATATGGAGGCGAGAGGCCCGTATATGTATATTGAGACATTGCCCGGCCGAGATACTGCGTAAGTCGGCCGGGTTAGCCTGAGTGATCTTGATGCAGGTGAAGGACGATTCGAGCTATGCAAGGGAGGGCCGAATGATACGAGGCTTGCAGGAGAAGGAGAAGCCTGAAGTCAAACCCTAGCTGCAAGCTAGGGAGAATCTAAGCAGAGCCAAGCACTACGGACAGAGGCGCAGAGCGACAGAGAGGCAGGAGGAGGTCACGGAGGTGACAGTCCAGAAGACCGAGGCGCACAGGAGGGGCCCTCTGGAACCTTGCCATCGTTAGAGGGGCGACAGGGAAAGGGGGGCGCCGAACTACTATATTGGGACAAGCATATTCCTCGAATATGCTTGCCACGTCAGCCCTAAAGGGAACCCAGGGCTCTCCTTTATAAGGAGAGGCTTGGACTCAGAAGGAGGGATCGACTAGAGTTAGAGCCGTTAGGCTGGTAAAGTTCTTCTCTTCTCCTTGTAAACAGCTCAAGGAGCACTTGTAGCCTAAGGAACAAGAAATAAAGACCTTTGCCTTAATCTTCTGTGTGTAGAATCAACTGCATCTTCCCTCCCCAGATCCCTCTAGCACCTATTGGCCCCATACTTTAGCCTACCCATGGCATCTGCCGTGATACCACCACGACATGCATGCAAATTCTTTTGTAACGAATGAGTGCGATGCTCCAGAATCAAACAACACTCTTGCAAGTACTGAGTTCACAGAAAACATATCCAGCACGACATTTGGTGCTTCTTGGGCTTCTTCAGCATTCATGTGAAATAGATGGCCGTTGCGGTTGAGCGATTTCCCTGGGGCAAATCTTCGTCCATGCTGAACACGACGCTGCTGCTGAGCTGCGGCATTCACATTGGGGGCTGCTGCAAGCTTCTTGGGGCACTCATTGGAGTAGTGACCCTTGGTTCCGCATTCATAACAAGCACCTAAGACTTGTCTTTTGATACGTTGGAAACGTATCTTTTATTTTTGATGTTCCATTCTTGTTTTGTATATACTTTGCTTTACTTGTCCACACTTTGAGGTGCTTTTTACATGTTTTCTGGTACTAACCTATTAACAAGTTGCAACAGTGCTAGATGCCTGTTTTCTGCTGTTTTTGGTTTCAAAAAAGTTAGTAAAGAAATATTCTCGGAATTGGACGGCACAAAGGACAAAGTCAATTACATTCCGTGGGGAACAAGAAGTCCAGAGGAGAGCCCGAGGGGCCGGCCAGAGGTGCCAGACCCACCCCAGGCGCGGGTGGGCCCCACCCCGCGCTTGTCTAGGGCTTGGCCACCCTGGCCGCCGCCTCAGTCTCCCCCTTCGCCTATAAGAAGCCTCTGATGCAGAAACTCTGAGTACCCGATCAATATTCCACGAAACCTTCTGTAGCCGCCGCCACCATCGTCCCTAGATCGAGGGGATCTAAAGCTCTTCCCGGCACCCTGCTTGAGGGGAGATCATCCCGGAGGCCTTCTCTCCGGTATGATGCGTGAGTAGTTCCACCTTGGACTATGGGTCCATGTAGTAGCTAGATGGTTGTATCTCCTCCTTTGTGCTTTCATGTATAGATCTTGTGAGCTTCGTTCATGATCGAGATCTAATCTATTTGTAATCATGCATGTTGTGTTTGCGGGGATCCGATGGATATTGAGATTATTATGTTGGTTTGTTAAATGGTTTTATCATTATGATTATATCATGTCTGTGTTGTTTCTGATCTTGCATGCTCTCCGTTGTTAGTAGCTATTCTGGTCAAGTAGTTGCTAGTGACTCCAAGAGGGGGTATTTATGCTCGATAGTGGGTTCATGCCTCTAGTTTCCAAGGGAAGTGACAATAATCTCTTCGATTGTAGATGTGATGTTGCTACTAGGGAGAAAACAACGGTCTCTTGTTCATGGAACATGTGGACTGTTTATCTTACACACTTTGCTTAAAGCAGTTGTCTGTTGCTTGCAACTTAATACTAGAGGGGGTTCGGATGATAACCTCAAGGTAGACTTCTAGTCATAGATGCAAATGGATGGCGGTCTATGTATCTTGTTGTATTGCCCAATCAACCTCATAGGATCTTTCTGACTAGTAATTGCATTGTTATTGTGGTGACCCAGCATACCATTGCATGTGTAGTACACTTTAGTCGTTGACATGACATCCACATAACACCATTCCGTAAATATCACATCCCTTAGAGTGGTACAACAGAAACATTGCGGGTCCATATTACAAACATACACACATTATTATTATTACAATACCGGAAGTTCAAGACTTCCAAAAGATTCAACTTACAAACCAAAATATAAGTGTTTCAGCGGAAGTTTCAAATTTAAAACTTAAACTCCAAATTGAGCTCAACAACTTATTGTTATATGTTGTTCATGTTTCTCGGCTCAAGTGGATACTAGAACTATAGTAATAATTCAGACTCTTGGAACTCTCCTCCGTAGATGAGATCGTAGTCCTCCCCTTCTACAGCTCCATACAGGTTGGGCTCTTCATAGAAGACCTCCTCTTGGCTCTCAGATGCATACATTGGAGTATCTTCGGGATTCTCAGAGTCTAAGCAAGGATTCAAAGGAAAGGATGAGTAACAGCGTTACCCAGCCAATTCATTATATGCAAGGTAGGAAGTTTGATGCTCTATCTACCACCTCGGACTATCAGTCTTTGTCACTATGCAATTTTCGTAAATCTTTCTTCAAAGATTGATTTTATTATGAAAATCTATGACCATCATCCTTCACAGGTTGACCAGAACTTTCATGGAGTTCCTTTACTGCCGCGTTCGTAGCTCCTTCCTGAAACAGGGAGTAACAAGTTACAATTCTTACACTCTGCAGAGGTGCGTTACTTTTCCCATGAGAGATCAACTCCTTGTTGCACAACTGGGCGTACTTTCCTGTCCACAGTTCCATGATGTGGGACCCAGTAGTTGGTCCAAGCCAATCACTGCCCTCTCCGCGAGCTTATATGTCTGCACGATCCTTCGGGGCTGGCTCACCTCCGTTAAGCCCCCTTTCGGGCAGGCTAAAACCCTGATGAGTTCCCGAAGACTCTATGACCTGGTGATGCCCGGAATAGTACCATTTACATGGACTATATCCCTAAACACCATTCATGGATAATCTAAACACCAAAAGTGTGGGGCGTAAGGGTGCCCACCCATATGTTGGATCCGCACAAGGAATCACAACGTCACGTTAAGGTCATCTTTCCTCCATACAAGAGGAAAATGATACAACCGACTTTTCCGTCCCATTCGAAATCTCATGGTTAACACGTAATATACGACGCTAGAATCACTGATGTCATGGGTTATTAATCCCTAATTGTTCATCATTATTGCAATTAGAACCCTAAGTTCTATTTCTCCATCATATGATCACTTAGGATGATATCTAATATTTATTATCTTGAGAAAATAATGTTTTCTTTTTCTATAATATAGATGATAACACACAATTCGCAAATACTTTGATAAAGACTCTTCAAAGGACATGAGAAAGTGATGAACTTTCCTTTTGATTGCAAGGTAGTGAAGTCGGATGCTTGCATTGGACCTTGAGCTTCTATGTCTACAAAACCATCATTATTGCCTGGTAAGGACAATATTTAAAGAAGAAAAATGATTATGCAAAGTAATGTAATGCATTATTTAGCATTATGTGTATTCTTGCCCATTATTTAAGTTATAAAAATTCTTTTAATAATAAAGAATTTATAAATATTAATTTTAATATTTATTGAATATTGTATTCTTTTATTTTATTTCATTTTATTTGCATTTTATTTACTTAATAATTCCTTTAAGAATTATCATTAAATACCAAAAATTGATAATAAATATTTGTTTATTATTTTTCTAAAATACAACAATATTAATATATCATGAAAGTGATTTTTATTTATTTTTATCATCCTTCAATAATTTTGTAAAATTCCACAAGGATTAAATATAGTACAAAATTCTTAATTAAAATTATATGCGTAAATTCTATTTCATAATTTATTTGGATAGATTGGAGTATTGTGAATCCAAAAATATTTTATTTATAATTTTTGGATTTTTATTTTATTCTCTAGTTTTTATTTAAGTTCAGGGGCATTTTGATCTTTTCTTATTTATTAAATCTGTCTTTTGGTAAATGGGTTGCCTGTGTTGATTTATTGGGCCCTAGTGGCCCAATAGGACAGAACCAAAACCACACCCCGAAGGGGTTTTGGCCCAGTCTAGTCCACACTCCCCTGTCACCCTTTCGTTCCCATCTCCCTTCTCCTCTTCGACCCCGTGTTCGATGGCGCCGTCGCCGTGCGCTGCTCATCGCTGTGGTCCTCCCTGGTATTTGCCGTGATGCAGGGCGAGGTTGTCGACCATGCTCCACCTTCCTATCCAATTCGATTTGGACTTGGAGCTTCCCTGTGGCCAAACTAGCTCTGTCCCGAACCCTAGGGTTTGGGGTGGCGCTGGTGCTGTCGCCGCAGCTGCTGCTGTGTGCCGTGGTGATGTTCCACGCCTCAGGCGTGGCTATTGTCGCCGCCTCGGCATGGTGTGGGTCGCATCGCCCCCTTGGGGTGCTCCCCGTACCGTCGTGTTCGTCGACGACCCTCTGCTTCCTCTTCTAATCTACAGCGAGGACCACAGGTGAGTTGGTCCTTGGATTATCACCTGTGCCTCTACCTTCTCTGAGTGCATATGTGTGTAAGTAGTGTCCATTCCTCATTAGGGTTCATCTTGGTTCTAGGGTTCTTCCCTGGTTCTAGGATTCATTCATCTTTGTGCTTGTAAGATGATGATTTGACCTGGTAATGATGCCTAATGAATATTGTGCTCACTGTACTTCAGTGATTTCTATCATGTTTTGATTATCTAATGCTATTGTTGATCTGATGCTAGTGGTTCAGTAGTGTTGCCTCTAATTGGTGATAAAGCTTGGTTAAGCCGATGCTGTAACTGTGAATCCTGGTTGGTTAGGTTGATGCTTAGTGTGTCTCTCTACTGTTAGTACTGTAGTAATGATGGTAGCACTGTCAGTGGTGATTCAATGCACCAGTAAATGTTGGCTTATGGATTCATGTGCAGATTGGGGTTAATTAGTTTCTTCCAGTACTACTCTGTACATATAAACTTGATCCTGATTCCTAGTTATTGTTTCCAGGAAAATGATAGTTATGGGCTTGTTGGTTTATTTATGAAAGCTAAGTAATTGTTTGGCTTGGTTTTAGAGTTTGTTCTTGTGACACCATTTTAAAATGGCACACAAGTGATGATTCTACTGCTGGGCTTTACTATGGTCAGTGCTTAAGATTGAATATCGCTTAAAGATAAATTGTAAGCTTCTTTATTTTAAACATCAATGCCTATGATGCTGGTCTGAGGCTTAGGAATTAAATTCCTATCCTAATGTACCTCATAGATATGCTTAAGTATCAAGGTTCTTCACTGGATCTTGGATCCTGGTTGGCTAAAATGATTTGTTTGCTTATAGCTTAATGTCGGTGCATATAGTTTATGAAATCTGTGGTGCTACTCCATTAGGAGATGTGCCCAAATTTTATAAACTATTTGAGAACCTTTTGGAATATATATGAGTTGTTGATGATCACCAGGATCTATGACGCTGGTCTGAGATCCTGGTGGATTTGGTAGAGTTTACTATTGGCCTTATATTTCAAATTTCCTCTATGATAGGTTTCACCCCACTTGGGTGATCACTGAGTGTAGAGGTCTCAACCTAATAAGGTAGATCCCTCCTGTGTTTTACAATGCTAGTCCCTGGATCAATAGCTAGCATCCACAGTTAAGATGTAATATCAAGAAACAAAGGTCATAACATAACTTTACAACCAGGAATAACATAAGTTTATTACATCAAACATAGCTCATTTGGCTATTACATTACATTGCAGCGGAATAATAATAATCATGGAGTCCTTCATCTTCAAAGTGCCACAGGCAGATGTTGGTTGTAGACTTTGTAATCCTAATCAAACAATCTTCCCTAAAATCAATCAAACCTGCAACATACAAGTTACAGCCACAAGGGTCAATACATTTGAATTGTATTGGCAAGTTTCACTACTATGTATATCATGAGTGGATCCTATCAATACATGCATATTTGGCTAAGAAGAGTTTAAGGCTCATTTGCATAAAGCAACATTTATCCTATCTTATCAAAATGGTTTTGGTCCTTTGTCAAAATCCCTTGAGCTACTTGGTAACCCCAAGTGCAACAAGTTTATGAAATCTCATGAGTTCCTTGGTAACCCCAAGTACATCATGCTCTTGAGCACCTTGGTAACCCCAAGTGCAACAAGCTTAACAAAATCTCTTTGAATTCCTTGGTACCCCCAAGTGCATCAAGTTTTTATATTAGAAATTGGAATGTCGAGATCTCCCATAGTTCAAACTTTAGTTGCTCAGTATTGTCCATAACCGGGGACACGGCTAAGTACTTAGATTTTATTAACTTCTGCAGAAGGAGTACACTTTACCCACATGTCACAATCCCATCCTTTCGCCACCAGTGGCCTACAGGATTAGTGCTCACCAAGATGGAGTACTGGCAGATTGAGAATGTGACGAAGTCTTTCCAAAAGGTCCTCCCATACATCATTGCTAGCTTGTCTTCAGCTCCCATGAAGCATTCCAGATCCCCATGTCCGGTAACTAAAGACAATGTATGGGTCTTCCTAATGTAGTTGACTAAGCCAGAGCCATAATAGCATGTGGTTGCACACGAAAGCCACAATTGGAGAAACATGCTCAATCTCTAAGTTTCCTAGGTGGTTTTCATTTGGAGCACAACACAAAGTGATTGCCATAGACATGGTTCCTTTTGTTGCCACTTCTCCAAAACATAAAGTGTCCACCACCTAGGTGGTTCATTGAGTCCTTGTTTTATTATGTAAAACACAAGTCCTTTTCTCAACCTTTGCAAAATCTCAACATGTATCTCTTTTCAACACATAGCATGGCTAAGCATGTACAACTTCAATATTTTCACTAAGGAGTGTATAGGGAATCCTATTAGGATTTAGCATAGCATAAGTATAAAATATTTTCATGCATGTTTTCAAAATCCTCTAAGTATAATGAAAATAGTAGGAATTTTGATGATAGTGTCACTTGCCTTTTTGGTAGGGAATGGTGGTTCACTCCTTGATCTTGCTAGTCTCACACTTTTGCTAAATTCACTACAATCAAGCAAACACCAAATCAACTAACATTCCAAACCAAAGTCAAACAAACAATTTCACACCCACAAGGTAATGGAATCTAAGTCATGCAAAGGATGGTTCTATTGCACGGTTGGTCTCTACTAGGTTTATAAACTTTGTAAGGTACAAATTGGTCATTTACCAAAATGGCAAAGTCATTAGTTAGAGGGTTTTGCTCAAAATCTATTTTAAAATCCATTCAACATTTTATGTGGTGGAAAATAGTTTTATTAAATCTAAAACCTTTTAAGTTTTCACCAAAAGTTTCTAACTCTCAAGATTGGTTGTTTTGGGTAAGTAGCTTTGAATCAAAATATTTTCTCAAAGTTTAATTCCAAAATCCTTTTTCATAATAACCATTATTTTTACTTGGCTAGAAATAGACTAATTCAATTAATCCATTCTAATTTTTTCCAATCTCATTTTCAAAACCATGGGTTGGTTCGTAGGGTCAGTATGGTCACTACAAACCATTTTGCAAAAGTTTTAATCCTAAAATCAATTTTAAACAATTTTTTTCCTACTCTAAACAAGTACACAAATGTTTCTGCAAATTCAAACAAGCTAACAGATACTATTTTCGAAACTAAGGCCATGGTTGGCTAGGGATTGCTCTCCTGAATCCATTGATATAAAATTTTTAATTTTTGGACGTGTGGTTTGAAAGTTACAAAGGTTTGAAGTTTGCAAATAATTCTGATTCAAAAATCTGTTCTAATCACTAGCTGGCCACGCGTCATGTTTTAATAGGCCGATACCGGTTTGGACGGATTGATCTCTCTGGATCGTTGGATCTAAGTGGGATCGCACGGCACTGGTTGATCGATACCCCTTCGCTCACTTTCTTTCCTAAACGTTAGATCTAAATCTAACGGTCACTAACACGCTTGCCAAATTCTGGCGGCGCTCAGCGGCTGCGCGCGGCGGCGACGGTCTGGCTGCGGCTATCGGCGGTTCTAGGAAGCAAAGTACGAGGTGAGAACGCTCACCGTGATCGCGAGGACGAGGTGTTGCTCGGGGCGCGGTCGGTTGGTCGCGGGGCGCTCAGGGTCTGCAGTAATTCCTCGCCGGAGTAAAGAACGGTGTCGGGTGGTTCTGTCCACGGTCGAAGGCGACGTTGTAGATCGTCCTAGGACAAGACAGGGGCATGGTTAAGTGCGGGAGGTCATGGAGAGGTCACGTGCATGAACGAGAAGGCACGGGGCGGTCGGAATCTACCTGGGTGCTTGCCGGAGTTGAAGACAGACGCGGCGGCGTTCAGAAGCTTGACGTAGCCGACGTTCTGGGGCGCCCGCGGTCGAATGAAAGGCACAGGGGGAAACGTCTGGGAGTGGGGAAGCTGCCAGTGTGCTCAGGGAGGCTCGGGGTGATGTGGTTTGGCCGGAATCGGCCGGAGACGGTGGTCGGAGATGGGAGTGTGTCGAGTCGAATTTGGGCAGCCTCGGGGCAGAGAGAGGGAGAAGCTTGAGGGGAAATGGAGTGGGAGAGTGGGCGCTTAAGAGGGCGAGGTCGCTGCGCGGAATCACTGCGGCATTACTGCGAATTAAGGCGCGACATCAACGGCAGAAATGGCCGGCGTGGTCGTCGCGACGAAGGAGACGGGCTGGAGAAGTGGGGTCCGCTGGTCAGTGTGAAATAGAGTGGGAGAGAGGTCCACCAGTCTGTCTCTGTGCGGGTCTGTTACTGCGTGCGAATCGTTTTTCTTCGGGGGAAGGAGCTGGGCTGGTTGGTGGGCTTCCTGGGCTTGGCCGGCTGGGCTGTTCCATTTCATATTTTTTTCTGTTTCTGAATCTTTTTCCTTTTTCTAAATTATTTCCTGTTTTGAATTTCAAAACAATCAAACATGGTTCAAATCAATTGAAAAAACACTCAAACTTTGTAATATTGAAGTTAGCTCTGTTTAGTAACATGAACCAAAAACCAAAATAAAAATAATATTTTAAGATCCCTTTATTAATTAAATAAAAGGGTCCTTTATTTATTTAATATGGTTTTGATTTATTTAATAAAATCTTCATTTGATCTCCAAATACTTTCAAAACCAAAACAGTAGGTTTTATTTGAAAATATAAGATACTTGAATTGCTTGTTTAAAACAAATTAACCTTTTATTTAAGGGTCCTTTATTAATTAGATTCAATAGACCTTAATTATTAAATCAATTATGATTTATTTTATTAATATCTTTATTTTGAAAACTAAAAGTAAAACCAAAACTCTTTAGTAGGTTTTATTTGAGAATATAAAATACTTGGAAACTTATTAATAAGTTTGGAGGTTTTAATTTAAATGGTAAGACCTTTTAAAAACTGGGATATTAAATTCCTATTAATTTATTTAAATAAGCCTTTGCTATTTTTATTCAAACATAATGTTTTAATCCCAAAGTTTGGTCAAGGTTTATTTTGGATTTATAAAATATTTTTTATTTATAAACTCATCTTTTCTTTTGAACACCAAATCTTTTATTAAATGATTCCAAAATAGTAGTTTCAAAACATTTTTAATTCCTTTAATTAATTGTTTAACTCATTAAATTCCTTTAGGATTTTATTTAATTCAAATGGGTTTGAGGTTCCATTTAAATTCAAAAAGTTTCTTCTGGCTCTGGAAATCAACAAAGTTTTATTTTATTCATTTATTTTCACATTACAAGATTTGGAAATTCTTGGGATGTGACAGGCTACCACCCTTAAAATAAATCTCGTCCCGAGATTTGGGAAGGCTGGGGTTACAAGCAAGTTCAAAACAACTAGCGTACTACCACCCTTAAAAAATTTCAAACAAAAATTACATCTTGTCCTTCTTGGGATCCTGGGAAACTTCTCTAAGCAAACTTTCGCATTGAGTCCTTTGTTCCATACTTGACTCATGGGCCAAGGTTGAGTTTCTCCATAGGCTTGTTCAACTTGTTTTTCATCCTTTCTGGACAGTTGCTTGCATAATGTCCTGGATTCTTGCAGTTGAAACAATGAATGTCCTTGAGTTCTTTGCGTTGTTCTTGTGGACAAGTGGCTACATAATGGCCTGGTTCTTTGCAGTTGTTGCACCACACTTGGTCAATCTCTTTATTCTTCTTGTTCTCTGGGCATCCACTGGAGTAGTGTCCCATTTCCTTACATTTACGACATTGTGCAAGGCTCATGTCTTGCTTTGGTTTCTTAAGCTTCTTTAGTCCTTTGAATTGGGTTGTCTTGTTTGGAGGTATAAGTGGTCCTTTTCCTTTGGTAGACTTGGATCCTTCTTGTTTCCTTTGCTCCACCATGGAGTAGATAGGGCATTGGTTAGGAACATGGTTATTTCCTTCACAAAGGTAACAAGTGGCTTGAGAGATGGGACATTGTCCAACAGGATGTTCTTCTTCACAATTGGGGCATTGTCCTTCATGCTCCTTGGAAGTATGGTCCTTGTCTCCACAAATAGTGCAAGCTGGGGCTCCATCTAGAATAACATTCTTGTCAGCCTTGTTATCATAAACTCTTTTGGGATAGCTTTCTTCCATGCTGATCATTTGATTAGTCACCTTAAGCATCAGTTGGGATTGCTCTTCCAAAAACCTTTGTAGTGCTGGATCTTTATCACTATGGTTGGCTATGAACTGAGCTGTCAATTGGTTCAACTGGTGTTGGGTTGCTATGAGATCTTTCATGCTGTCATCTTGGTTGGTGTTGATGTCATCAACCTTGGAGTCTTTTGGAGTAGTCATCTGTTTGGGTTGAAGGGAGGTTAGAATAGGCAAGTTATTTCTAAGGAATCAATTCTAATCACACACATCACAATTCACACAACAATGTGCATGCAATCACAAACCAAACATTCACAAACAACTTTGCACCCAAACAACAAAGTTCAAGCACATACTTAGGCAACAAAATATTTTTTTGTTACACCACATAAGTTGGGGTGTTTAACTTAACTAAATTATGGTGGTCCATCTATATGGTTCACTTGTGATCATTCCATCCTTCTTGGTTGATCCTTCCTGCATGTGATCATGGTTTCCTTGAGAAAAACCCTTGGTCACAATACTTCAAAGTTGTTGATGGTTTCTTCTTATTTTGCATTCCCTCAGTCTCTAAATCTTGAGTAGGATTTCCTTGTCTCACTTGTAGTCCTTAGTGGTATCCAAGTTGGAGGTCCTTGGGGAATATGTTGAAGATGTTGAAGTCATTAGAGCTGAAGATGTTGAAGTCATTAGAGTTGAAGAAGTTGAAGAAGTCCTTTGCACATAGTGTAGTCCTTGGTCATGGGTAGGTTTTTTCATCAAGTTGGAGTAGAAGAGAAGTAGAGTCAAAACCAAAATGGTTGAGGAAAGAGTTTACAAGATTTTTTTTTTGTAAATAAGTTTTGGAACAAATACAACTCTTATTTTTCTAAGGGGTTTTGTCCAATCCTAGGGTTTACAAATCCTACAAGCAACACAATGCTCTGATACCATCTGTAGAGGTCTCAACCTAATAAGGTAGATCCCTCATGTGTTTTACAATGCTAGTCCCTGGATCAATAGCTAGCATCCACAGTTAAGAGGTAATATCAAGAAACAAAGGTCATAACATAACTTTACAACCAGGAATAACATAAGTTTATTACATCAAACATAGCTCATTTGGCTATTACATTACATTGCAGCGGAATAATAATAATCATGGAGTCCTTCATCTTCAAAGTGCCACAGGCAGATGTTGGTTGTAGACTTTGTAATCCTAATCAAACAATCTTCCCTAAAATCAATCAAACCTGCAACATACAAGTTACAACCACAAGGGTCAATACATTTGAATTGTATTGGCAAGTTTCACTACTATGTATATCATGAGTGGATCCTATCAATACATGCATATTTGGCTAAGAAGAGTTTAAGGCTCATTTGCATAAAGCAACATTTATCCTATCTTTTCAAAATGGTTTTGGTCCTTTGTCAAAAATCCCTTGAGCTACTTGGTAACCCCAAGTGCAACAAGTTTTATGAAATCTCATGAGTTCCTTGGTAACCCCAAGTACATCATGCTCTTGAGCACCTTGGTAACCCCAAGTGCAACAAGCTTAACAAAATCTCTTTGAATTCCTTGGTACCCCCAAGTGCATCAAGTTTTTATATTAGAAATTGGAATGTCGAGATCTCCCATAGTTCAAACTTTAGTTGCTCAGTATTGTCCATAACCGGGGACACGGCTAAGTACTTAGATTTTATTAACTTCTGCAGAAGGAGTACACTTTACCCACATGTCACAATCCCATCCTTTCGCCACCAGTGGCCTACTGGATTATTGCTCACCAAGATGGAGTACTGGCAGATTGAGAATGTGACGAAGTCTTTCCAAAAGGTCCTCCCATACATCATTGCTAGCTTGTCTTCAGCTCCCATGAAGCATTCCAGATCCCCATGTCCGGTAACTAAAGACAATGTATGGGTCTTCCTAATGTAGTTGACTAAGCCAGAGCCATAATAGCATGTGGTTGCACACGAAATCCACAATTGGAGAAACATGCTCAATCTCTAAGTTTCCTAGGTGGTTTTCATTTGGAGCACAACACAAAGTGATTGCCATAGACATGGTTCCTTTTGTTGCCACTTCTCCAAAACATAAAGTGTCCACCACCTAGGTGGTTCATTGAGTCCTTGTTTTATTATGTAAAACACAAGTCCTTTTCTCAACCTTTGCAAAATCTCAACATGTATCTCTTTTCAACACATAGCATGGCTAAGCATGTACAACTTCAATATTTTCACTAAGGAGTGTATAGGGAATCCTATTAGGATTTAGCATAGCATAATTATAAAATATTTTCATGCATGTTTTCAAAATCCTCTAAGTATAATGAAAATAGTAGGAATTTTGATGATAGTGTCACTTGCCTTTTTGGTAGGGAATGGTGGTTCACTCCTTGATCTTGCTAGTCTCACACTTTTGCTAAATTCACTACAATCAAGCAAACACCAAATCAACTAACATTCCAAACCAAAGTCCAACAAACAATTTCACACCCACAAGGTAATGGAATCTAAGCCATGCAAAGGATGGTTCTATTGCAAGGTTGGTCTCTACTAGGTTTATAAACTTTGTAAGGTCCAAATTGGTCATTTACCAAAATGGCAAAGTCATTAGTTAGAGGGTTTTGCTCAAAATCTATTTTAAAATCCATTCAACATTTTATGTGGTGGAAAATAGTTTTATTAAATCTAAAACCTTTTAAGTTTTCACCAAAAGTTTCTAACTCTCAAGATTGGTTGTTTTGGGTCAGTAGCTTTGAATCAAAATATTTTCTCAAAGTTTAATTCCAAAATCCTTTTTCATAATAACCATTATTTTTACTTGGCTAGAAATAGACTAATTCAATTAATCCATTCTAAATTTTTCCAATCTCATTTTCAAAACCATGGGTTGGTTCCTAGGGTCAGTATGGTCACTACAAACCATGTTGCAAAAGTTTTAATCCTAAAATCAATTTTAAACATTTTTTTCCTACTCTAAACAAGTACACAAATGTTTATGCAAATTCAAACAAGCTAACAGATACTATTTTCGAAACTAAGGCCATGGTTGGCTAGGGCTTGCTCTCCTGAATCCATTGATATAAAATTTGTAATTTTTGGACGTGTTGTTTGAAAGTTACAAAGGTTTTAAGTTTGCAAATAATTCTGATTCAAAAATCTGTTCTAATCACTAGCTGGCCACGCGTCATGTTTTAATAGGCCGATACCGGTTCGGACGGATTGATCTCTCTGGATCGTTGGATCTAAGTGGGATCGCACAGCACTGGTTGCTCGATACCCCTTCGCTCACTTTCTTTCCTAAACGTTAGATCTAAATCTAACGGTCACTAACACGCTTGCCAAATTCCGGCGGCGCTCGGCGGCTGCGCGCGGCGGCGACGGTCTGGCTGCGGCTATCGGCGGTTCTAGGAAGCAAAGTACGAGGTGAGAACGCTCACCGTGATCGCGAGGACGAGGTGTCGCTCGGGGCGCGGTCGGTTGGTCGCGGGGCGCTCAGGGTCTGCAGTAATTCCTCGCCGGAGTAAAGAACGGTGTCGGGTGGTTCTGTCCACGGTCGAAGGCGACGTTGTAGATCGTCCTAGGACAAGACAGGGGCATGGTTAAGTGCGGGAGGTCATGGAGAGGTCACGTGCATGAACGAGAAGGAACGGGGCGGTCGGAATCTACCTGGGTGCTTGCCGGAGTTGAAGACAGACGCGGCGGCGTTCGGAAGCTTGACGTAGCCGACGTTCTGGGGCACCCGCGGTCGAATGAAAGGCACAGGGGGAAACGTCTGGGAGTGGGGAAGCTGTCAGTGTGCTCAGGGAGGCTCGGGGTGATGTGGTTTGGCCGGAATCGGCCGGAGACGGTGGTCGGAGCTGGGAGTGTGTCGAGTCGAATTTGGGCAGCCTCGGGGCAGAGAGAGGGAGAAGCTTGAGGGGAAATGGAGTGGGAGAGTGGGCGCTTAAGAGGGCGAGGTCTCTGCGCGGAATCACTGCGGCATTACTGCGAATTAACGCGCGGCATCAACGGCAGAAACAGCCGGCGTGGTCGTCGCGAGGAAGGAGACGGGCTGGAGAAGTGGGGTCCGCTGGTCAGTGGGAAATAGAGTGGGAGAGAGGTCCACCAGTCTGTCTCTGTGCGGGTCTGTTACTGTGTGCGAATCGTTTTTCTTCGGGGGAAGGAGCTGGGCTGGTTGGTGGGCTTCCTGGGCTTGGCCGGCTGGGTTGTTCCATTTCATATTTTTTTCTGTTTCTGAATCTTTTTCCTTTTTCTAAATTATTTCCTGTTTTGAATTTCAAAACAATCAAACATGGTTCAAATCAATTCAAACAACACTCAAACTTTGTAATATTGAAGTTAGCTCTGTTTAGTAACATGAACCAAAAACCAAAATAAAAATAATATTTTAAGATCCCTTTATTAATTAAATAAAAGGGTCCTTTATTTATTTAATATGGTTTTGATTTATTTAATAAAATCTTCATTTGATCTCCAAATACTTTCAAAACCAAAACAGTAGGTTTTATTTGAAAATATAAGATACTTGAATTGCTTGTTTAAAACAAATTAACCTTTTATTTAAGGGTCCTTTATTAATTAGATTCAATAGACCTTAATTATTAAATCAATTATGATTTATTTTATTAATATCTTTATTTTGAAAACTAAAAGTAAAACCAAAACTCTTTAGTAGGTTTTATTTGAGAATATAAAATACTTGGAAACTTATTAATAAGTTTTGAGGTTTTAATTTAAATGGTAAGACCTTTTAAAAACTGGGATATTAAATTCCTATTAATTTATTTAAATAAGCCTTTGCTATTTTTATTCAAACATAATGTTTTAATCCCAAAGTTTGGTCAAGTTTTATTTTGGCTTTATAAAATATTTTTTATTTATAAACTCATCTTTTCTTTTGAACACCAAATCTTTTATTAAATGATTCCAAAATAGTAGTTTCAAAACATTTTTAATTTCCTTTAATTAATTGTTTAACTCATTAAATTCCTTTAGGATTTTATTTAATTCAAATGGGGTTGAGGTTCCATTTAAATTCAAAAAGTTTCTTCTGGCTCTGGAAATCAACAAAGTTTTATTTTATTCATTTATTTTCACATTACAAGATTTGGAAAATCTTGGGATGTGACACTGAGAGGTTTAATTTGTAAAACAACACATGCTTTTATGTTTGAATGTGATGAACAGAATATGTGGATGCTTTATGATGCTCACCACACTTGGATGTTGTTGTTGAAAGTTGTTGATCTTATGGCTAGCTTGATCTGGTGCTTTTCCTAATCCTTCCAGCTCCTGGACTGGTCCTTGATCTAGCTCTCCACCTCCTGGTCCTGGTGGATTGATCTTGTCCTTGCTCTCCACCTGATCTACCCCCTCCTTATGTCACCATCTTGGTGAGATGATCCAGTGTTTTGTTGGTGTAATCTGGTTTGGCTTTGCTAAGCTGAGTGTGTTCTTAGTGTGTAAGAATAGGGAAATGGTGTGGGTTTGGCTTGCCCACGGCTCTGCTGTGTAGTTTTGTGTGTGTGGCCTGTTGATGTTGTTCTGACATGTAACAACCCTAGTTTTATTAAATACTAATTAGGTTTGTTTGTGCATTCGTGAGCATCATGTATTTTGCTAAGACAAATAAACAATGCAAACAACAAGAAACATATACAAAACCCTAAACCCTATTTTCCACTTCCTATTTGAAACATATTCAAAATGGTTTCGAATTTCAAAAAGAACAAAAAGTGTGGAACCCAAATGGTTAAAGGGTCCCTGTAATATTTCAAATATTTATAAAAGTCTCTGTATTTTTAAAATTATTCAAAACATATTTGGATTTGAAATTACAAAAGCGAAAAGGGAAAACATAAATAGAAAAAGATCTGGAAAAAAAGGTTTCTATCCTAATCAGGCCGCAGCCCTCCCTCCCTCTCTTTCTGGCTCGGCCCAGCCAAGGCCCACCTGGTGCCTGAAGCAGCCCAGCGCGGCCCATACCTCTTCGCCTAGCTGTTTCGCGACGTCTTCTTCCTCGACGGGAGAAGCAGCTGGGTGGCCAGCGCTCCTCCGTCTGCCGCTGCTGCGCGACAAGATTCCCGTCGTCCGCCGCTGCTACGTGCCAAGATTCCCGCCGCTGCTCTCGGACCCCTACAAGTACTCGCTGCCGCCGCCGGATAACCCTAGGCCTCATTTTCCCCTTTCCCTCACCTTCCTGAGCCATGCCCGAAACCCTAGCTCTGGCCACCGTCGTCATCGCCGTTCCTAATCTCCCCGGGCCAAGCCGAGGCCACCACCATGACCGCCTTGTCTGCCTGGTCCTTCTCCGTGAAGCAAGCAAGCCGGGAAGCCCCCTATGGGCCGGAATCGAGCTCGCCGTCCCGCTGGCTGTCGTCGTCAATTCGTCGCCGTCAGACCGTCCCCGGCCTAGTTGACCCCTCCATCGGCTTGCTGGTGAGTCTGCGGTCCTCGTGGACCCTCTCCCTTGCCCCTATCGCTCTGGTTCATCCTCCCTGTCGACCACCTGCCACAACCGCCGCTCGCCGTCGTCGTGCTTCCCCCTCTGGTGACCCCCTGCAAACGGCGCCGCCACTTTCTGGCTCCCCTCATTCTCCTCTTTCCAACGCCCAAGCTCCCGCATCCCCCATGCCCTCAATCGCCCGAGCCGTGCTCGATCTGAGAGAGCACCATTGCTGATGTCAGCATGACATCAGCATGGAATCATAAATCCCCTTTTTGTTTTATTAATTGTTTTGTAAATTGTTTTCTATAATTAACAAATACGTGACATGTGGGTCCACCCTGTAAGTGAAATAAACATTTTCAGAAATGTTTCTGTTTAATAAAAATGTTAAAGTAACTTCAAAATGTAAATTATTTTCTAATATTCCAAAAAATGAATTAAAAATGGAGAAATTCATTACTAATTCATTTTAAATCAGAAAAATACAAATAATATATCAAAATGTTCAGAAAAATGAGCTCTATCTAACTAAGCTATAATCATGCATTGTTCAACAACTTCAAATGCAAGTTTAACTAGAAGAACAAAATGAACCCCATAGGTGATTCCGAGGATCCCCCTGTTCTAGGGTTTACACCCCTCGGACCCCGTTTAAAATGACCAAGCATGTTTTAGGGTTACAATTCAACAACTTTTAACTTGACATATAATCATACTTGATTGAGCATTGCATCAATGCCATGTGTTAATTGTTTCCCTTCCTTTCCGGTGTTTGCTTCTTCTTCGGTAGAATACGCTATCGGAATCGAGATCGAGTCCAAGACTGAAGATCGAGATTGAAGACCGAGATCATCACCGTCGAAGCTCGAAGACCAATACTTGACCAACTGTAATCAAGTCAAGTACTAGATGTCCAAAGGTCTGCTTTCTGGATATCAATAGGCAAAGGCAAGCGAAGCCCCACACATACATATGAATCCTATGCTTTCAAAGTATTTCATTCTTGCCATGTGAATACGATTCTAAAGTCTTTTATCGATAGATATAGTAATCCTATCTGATGCATGTTCCCTTTTAGCCTAAATTCCCTGATCCATTGCTCCTAGCATAACTAGGGTTTGAGCTTGTGAAGAGTTGCTAAAGCTATTATATCTGTTGAGTTTAGCCATGGTAAGCTATTACCACTGGTCCATCTGGTTGATGAATAAGAGCTGTGAATGAACCTAGTTTGATAGGATGACGTGGTAATATCAGAGATGAAAGTTAAACATGCTAAGGCTTGTATTGGAGGCCATGGTGGGTTGTGGTTTTTGCAGTCCCATACTTGCCACTACTAGGACCTGAGTTCTTGCCTATGGTCCAAGACGAGCATACAACCACACAGGGGCCTGGAAACCCCCTCGACCAACTAACTTGCCTAGTAGATTCCATGAGTCACATAGTTTGGGCTTTCCATTCGACATACGCATATTGGATGTTCTTGAATGGAGGTGGAGGAGGTGCATTCATAACAGGTAGGTAAGCCTGGCCGGGAACAAGAGATGCCGGGCATCCGTAATCTTGAACCCTAAGCACATCATTAGGGACCGGCTTCGGGACTCGACCCGTTATGGCGGCATCTCCCTAGTGCGTGACTCATGGTCTCGGCGAAAGCAAGGTAAAGGTCGTGGTCAACCACTCTCTGCCGGCCTTCCAAGGAAGAGGTCTAATGTACTGGCATTAAGAATAGGTTGACGCATGTGGGTAAAGTTGTACACCCCTGTAGGGTTAAATATTTTCCAAAAGCCGTGTCCACGGTTATGGATGAACTTGGATACCAGATTCAAAGATCATAGAGAACTTGAACCTAATCGTAAAACTTGGCAGATCAATGTGTGCTTAAGGATGCTTCCTCAGGGATCGAGGGGGTGATCCTAGATAGGTTCAGATGATGATGATTTGGTGGATATCAAGAGATTATCAAAGCTAGTGATACCGCTCTCTTATCCCGTTTTAAAATATTCTGATTAGTCAAGATTCTTCTCCCTCTTGTTTTACAAAACGAAGATGGCTTTATGCAAAACAACTCCACCAGCCATAAGTCTTGCAGAGTACACCCTGTACCCACCCTTGCTTCATTGATACTTTTGCAGCAGAGTAAGTGTTATCATAGAAGATGAGTTCTTCACGGCATCGACATCGACAAATAGTTTGGAGTTCCCAGTCGACAGTCTAGGATCTATGGATTAGACGTCATCGTTATGCTTCAGACCTCTTAGGCCATTTGTTAAGTTTGCTATACTTAATAGCATAATTTTCCTCCCGTTGTTTGATGTTTGTGGTCAGTGACCTCTGCTTGTAATATTTTGGTTCTTCGCTCAGTTATGAGCTTATTGTAATAAATTTTGTGTCGTAGGGTCACTGTTGTGTTACCGATTTTATCTCTGTACACTTTCGAGATTAGGTTAGGCTTATGTTCAGACGAAGGTATGGGATTTGTCTAGCCTTAATCCCGGGGGTGTCACAGGTTTTGGTATCAGAGCAGTACCAACTGTAGGAAATCTTTCTATTGGTCGATGTTGAGTCTAGTAATTGTGAAAACTATTTTCAAAGATGAAAATTATTTGTGAAAACTCTAGTATGCTTCTTTTTCTCCTTATCCAGTTTTGCTCTAACTCTGGGTCACCTTATCTTGTATTGATTTGGAAAGTTTTGCTATCTCGTCCCTTTCTTCAAAGTTTAGGTGTCGTCTCAGACATGCCGGTTATCAACCATTTGATCTAGTTTTGAGTTCTCTAGAGTCAGTTGTGTGCGTTCCTTGTTTCTCTTTGTTCTGTTTCTTATGAGAGATTTCTTTCTATCATAATCTCTCTATTTATGGGTCCATAACATCCTGTTGATGGTTCCACAGTGTTCTGTTCTAGGTCTCGAGGTTTCCTTTTGCCTCGTGTGCCTCCTTTTCATTTGATTGGGTACTTCAGAAGTCGTTTCTTCTCTTGGAAGTTACCTCGTAATTGCTATCTTGTAGTGTACGCTTTGTCACTCAAGTAGTAGTTACTCCTTTCTTTGGGTTTTAACCCTTGGACTTGAACCTAAGATCCCCGATTATGCTGGATTCTGATGTTGTGAATCTTGTAGATGAAGTTGAGCTTTAACCCATGATCCATTTTGTTGACCCCTGTCGTTAATGTTCACACATTAATTCAGGATGGATAGTACCCTCTAGTATAGCCTTCCAGCTTGTGGATATTGTCGCTATTGAACAGTGACGATAAAGGACTTCCCCTACCACTACCTACGGCATATGTTCTTTAATAGAACCAAATAGATAACGACAAGAGTACTCCTCGAGAGTCTCACATCTGTGCTCGTGACTCAGCCACACCTTAACCCTTCCTGCATTGGTCTTTGGAAGATTGTTGACTTATGCATCTACATCTCGGGATTCCATCCTGAGCATGTTCTTTACCTTGTTGTTTTCTGGCCTTTGTCTACCAGTTGGTAGCCAAGTAGTAAATTTGCATTGGTGTGTTCCGATGCAAGATACAATTGTTGTCCGTCATGACAAACCAGTTCGGGTTGTTAGGAGAAACAAACTCCAGTACCTCGTCATTTCTAAGACCAGGTCAAAGTGTTGTAATCCGCAGATCAATAAGCATTGATCAATTTATGTTATGTTCCACCTTAAAGTGTCACACTCTTTTATACTAAGAGGTCGTGCTAAGATCCATGACTCCCTTAATGAAGTGATGATCTTACACATATTTACCCACCCTTCCCTGAGCTTTCGTGCTCGTGAATGATGCGTGTGTGTAATAATGTGGTCATCTCAGATTCTTAGCAATTCTTATTGTTTTGAAATCTAAGGACATTTGTGTCATTCTTAGCGTGATTGGTTAACCCTATCACTAAGCAAAGGATGATCGTGCTACCAAGTCCACTATTCTAGTGCTCCCTCTTCGGTCAAAGAGTTAGGCTTGTGTCAAACCTCTGCGAATATGTCTTCTTGCTCTGTAAAGCAAGTTTTCTCTCTTGAGCTTTGTGACATATTGGTGGTCCGTGATATTCTAGATGTCTACTAGAAGTATATCCATGTTGCCACATGACCGTGATGTCATGTTCTTGAGCAAGCTGTTTCTTTAAAACCGCTCCTTTCTCCAAGGATCCATACTGGATACCCCTGAACTAGTTGGTTGAGCTTAAACAACAACTTGGAGAGTTGCAAGACAAAAGTTCTATCCAAATCTGTTCATGTTTCAAGGGATGTATAGTTTTGTTCGTGCTGAAGTAAGATATTTTGTCCTTTGTAGATATGTTATCTTCACTCCTTTGATTTGATTGGGCAATCGTCAGATCAATATCAGTTCCAAGGACTATCCTGATGGTGTATCTACTTGTGATGTTTCACCTAAGTACATCTTCATGTTCTTTGGTCTGACTGTAGGGTTCGCAGCATAGAAAACAAAAAATTTCCTACGATGGGAACATCTATGTACCAAGATCTATCTACTAGATACAAGCAACGGGTGGATATACATCCATAGAATACATACCCTCGAAGACCGAATAGCGTTAACGAGGTTGTACTCGTGGATGATGTAGACGAACGCTTGCCGATCTCAAGATCGTGATGAAGTCCATCTAGTCCAGCCAGTCCAGCACGATCAAGTCCAGCACCTCAAAGCAGTGGTGCATCCGTTATCGCACACACGTACGGGTACCCCGACAACCTCCGCGCCCTCGCTCCAGCGAAGCAAAAAATCCTTCCAGAAAAAGCCACTGGGAACATGTATCTCGCTGATCCGAGACCATGGGGAAATTCTAAAGGGGGGAGAGAGATCCTTCGCGAGGAGGTGTGCTTTGAGAGGAGGAGAGGGAGGCCTTTTATAGGGGAGAGGGGGGCACCCAAGGGGCATGGCGCCCAGCCATGGGGGCTGCCCCCACCTCTTCCACATTCATGTGGGTGGAGCTCCCACTCAAAATGAAAAGCCTCCACTCCCATTAAAAAGCCTCCACTCAAAAATCCACTCACATGCATTAAATTTCCACCAAATTTAATGCAAGCTCTCATTTAAATAAAACTCTTTTATTTATTTATTCAGAATTTTGTTAATTACTTTAATTAACAAACATTCACATAAAACCCCTTACAACATTTCAATTTCACATGCAGAACCAGTTTCAGCAATTTCAACCGAAACAGTTTCGGTGTCTAGTGAAATAAATTCCCGCGCTTTCCTTTTTCTTTCTCTGGCATATCATTTGCTCCGAATGGTGTCGGTATCCCTTAAGTGTGTCACCCTACGGTTCGCGAATAATGCGGACATGATCGAGACCCTTCTCCGATCAATAATCAGTAGCGGGACCTGGAGATCCATACTGACTCCCACACATTCAACGATGACTTCTGTGATCGTGTGAACCTTTTACGCTAGTATCTTAATCCCTTTGTTTCACGATATATTACATGTCCGAGATTCGATCATTGGTATCTCCATACCTAGTTTGATCTCGTTACCGACATGCACTCTTTTCTCGTTCCCGTGATATAACATTCTAGTGATCAAATCACTTGCTTGCAAGCTAATCAATGTGATATCATCGAGAGGGCCCAGAGCATATCTATCCATCATCGGGATGAACAAATTCCACTCTCGATCCATGGGTCTCAACATAACACTTTAGTAGGTCTGAAGCCATATTTATAATCACCCAGTTACGGTGTGACGTTTGATGTCATCGAGAAACTCTTCCGGTGTTAGTGATTGACATGATCTCATGGTCTAAGGATTAGGATCACTTTGTAAGTTGTTATAGCAATATAAACTCAATGACTTTGATCGTAATGCTATACTTCGGATGAATGTTCATCACATCATTACACTAATGTTGTGACCTCGTTATTAACAACATCCAATGTCCATGATCAGGAAACTTTGATCATCATGTTAATCAACGAGCTAGTTTATAAGAGAGGCATAAATAGGAACTTCCTTTTTGTTTATTAAACACACATATATTAACGTTTCCGTATTAATACAATTATAGCATGCAAAATAAACATTTATCACAAATAAGGAATACGATAAAATAACCACTTTATTATTGCCTCTCGGGCATATTCCCTTCAGTCTCCGACTTGCACTAGAGACAATAATATAGTTTCAAAACTTTGCGTATTGAACACCTATGGATTTCTGGTGTTCCATATACGCAATTGCAAGTGGTTAACATAATCTACGGATCTGATGCTTTCAGGTCCGTGTGTATTTGCATGTCTTTGCGTCTCCACGCATCACTCATTCTCTAATTAGATGGCATTGTATAAATTTGGTCTTTTGGTGAGACCTTTAGTTCCTTGGGGTTAAATCATGTCGATACTATTGTCGTACAATATATCTTTAGTGTTAGCCCGTTGCGAACCACACCTTAGTTTGATAACAAACTACTTGACACAAATTCCCTCCTTTGCTGCTACTATAGCAGTCATATACTTAGCCTTTTTGTTGTAGTATTCGTCACAATGTCTTAACTATGGATTTCTTCCAAATCCATCATGGAATATTCTTTCCATTTCATTGTGCCACTCATAGTTTAAATTGAGATAAACTTAATTTGTATCTTGTGACAAACCTAGTGTCAATGTAACTCTTTACAATGAACTATTTGTAATTGTTTGTCACCTCTACACAAATATATTCTTAGTTCTTTCAAAATATCATAAGAATATCCTCACTATCGTCCAATGATCATTTTATGATTCATTCTGGTATATGCTCATAACACTTAGAGCATCGGACATATCTAGATGTGTACATATCATGGTATGATTGATCAAAACATTCTCGTGATTTCACTCATCAAGTGTCAAAGCACTTGAATCTTGTTTCACTTATCAAGTGTCCATACACTTGAATCTTGATTCAATTCCTTTTCCATGCAACAAGAACTGTTTCTTGTCGTTTCTATATTGAACTCCTTCAATATCTCATATATGTACGTTTGGCACAACCATATTGGCGTCACAGTCTATCCACTATAGACATTCACGCTAAATATTCGGGTTTTGCCTAAGTCTTTCATCAAAATGAAATTCTTAACCTTTGTCAATAAAAGATACATCATTTCCAATCAACAAAATGTCCTCCACATAATGTATTAGAAATATGTCTCAGCGCTCCCACTTAATTTCTTGCAAATGCAAGCATCTTCATCGTCTCCTGATGAAAACTCTTTTTCATCACGGTGAAGATTCCAACTCCGCGATGCTTACTTCAACCATTGAAGTTTGCATGCCCTTTTAGCATCCTTTGAATTAACAAAACCCTTTGGACCGTGTCATGTACACGTCCTAGGTAACCATTCTATTAGAAGAACTTTGTTTTGTTTATTCATCTATCATATACCAAATTATATGTAGTGATTGCTACTTTAATCCGTCCAGACTAAATATCGCTATGAAAGATCAAATCTTGTCATAGTCAACTCCTTGAACATTGTCATAAAATACTTTACGACATGTCGACTATTTCATAGATGTGAAATATCCATGTCTGTTTCTTTATAGATCCAAATACGATCGATAGGTTTTTACACCTTTCCGGAGGGTCTTCCAAGTTCAAAACTTGATTTTTCGTGTATGGAACTATCACGGATTTTATGGCTTCAAGCCATTTGACGGAGTCAGGGCCCATCATCGCTTCTTTGCATATAGTCGGTTCATCATTGTCAAACAACAATGATTTACTCTCAAATCTTAGTATTTGATTGTTTATCCGACCTATTTGGTTCAACAGGAACTAAGATCTCCGTGACCACAACCTTTGAGGCACATAAACCATGAGCATTATGGCTGCCTCCGGAACGATTTCCGGCGCTTCGCAACTCAGCACATATAGCTAAGGTTCTTTAACCTTATCAAAGTTCTATTGTCCTCCCACTTAACTTTTACGAAAAATTCCTTCTTCAAGAAACTTCACGTTTCAAGCGACAAACCCTTTTGTCCTTGGTGTTATGGAGGAATAACCAATTGTTATTCGAAATAACCTACAAAGACATGCTCATCCGACTTCGGTTGTAAACATCTTACTTATGTTTAGCATACCAAAATTTAAGAAATGACAACTTGGGTTTTACCCCAAACCATAACTTCCATGGTGTCATTTCAACGGATCAAGATGGAGCTCTTTTCAGTGTAAAAGCGGTAGTCTCTAAATCTTTAATCTTTTAAAACATAATGGCAGTTTTATAAATAACACCTTTGATCCAACCATGTCAAACAAGGTTTCATTACAACTCTCAAACACTCCATACTCCTATGGTGTTTCGGGAAATGTAAATCTAGGTGTTTTGCTAAACTTGCAACTCAAATAAATCCCTTTATGATAAATCATAATTCATTTATTTTTCTTGTTACACTTGTAACTCAAATAAATCCCTTATGATAAAATCATAAACCATTTATTTTCTTGTCACAATGATTTTCACTTCATCTTGAAAGTCTTTGAACATTTTCAAATATTTCACACTTCTTTCTCATTAAGTGAATATTCTCTCAAATTTCCGGAGAAAGTATATGAAGTTGAAACCCATCGCTTACGACTATACTTAATGGATTACATACATAGATATGTATAAATTCCAATATTTTAGTCGTTCGTTCTTCTTTGGCCTTTGAACGATGTTTTAATTTTCTCGAGGAAAGTCTCACAAGTGTCACTTGATCAAATCAAAGAATCCAAAAATCCATGAAAATGGAGTTTCTTCATGTTTTATTTCCAATATAATTTAAACAGCGATGTCACTTCGTAAGTGATCTTCCAATCATTTGTCTTGCGACATTTTAGCATTAGCTTTATGGATGTGATTTCTCCAACTAGATTTGTAAATCATCCATCTAATATGGAATATGGTAATTATTTGAACAACCTTTGTTCTCATAATACCTGATTTAAATAACAATTATTTAAAACAAATCTTGAAGTCAAGCTTTGATGTCAACGAGAAATACAAACAATGGTTTGTTTGTTTTCGATGAACATCATCATATATTCTCTTGCTAGTTACTTAGGCCATTGTGGTTCATGAATGGCGTTGTTCCGTATGAAATTTCATACCAACCAATTCGGTATCCAATACCCAAGAACCACATTGTTTAACAAGCAAAGAATACAACCATAACATGTATATCATCTATATACCTAAATTGGATATTTTCAATCTTTTCTTTTCTGCCAAATATATTTTATAGATTCTCTTTCAGCATTTCCTTTTCCTTTATAAAAGAATCTATCAACATCAAAAGTGGCGCCATATACATGGCACATAGTCCAAAGCGTGTATATTCAAATAATAATACCTTTGGACTTACACTTTGAAGTAGATCACCATCATCAAAATGATCGGTATTCTTTTAAAATCCATTCTTTAGTAATCTTTTAGTGTAGTAAAAACTTTACATACATCTTCTATTCATCCTTATCATGACGACTTTCATGATCAAGCTACTGTAGCTTATAAAGGTGAATCATGAGTATAACATTACTTTCCAAAACCCTTTTGGATGATTAGGATGTCTAGCATCTCCAACCTTCGCAAATTCTCATCCAATATGAGAACACATATTATACTCTATCATATTGCAACCAAAACATCGTTTCAGATATCGTTATATCTGCCACACATGATGGTTTCTGAAACAATTCTTTCAGCTCCTAGATAACCTTGTTATTTAAATCAAGAATCATGGAGGCAAACATGATACTTTAGATACTAACACTGGAATTGTTACTCTCGATTTAATACTAACTATTGAATTTCACAGAGTAAACAAAGTTTGCTGAAAGTTTGCAATAGGACTTTAAACTTTAGATTGACACTCAACACAATACGATACCAGTTCGTAAAGTATATATCCAGAATTCTATAGCTATATTATCTCAATTACAACTATGCATAAGGTGGTGAACGAATGCCAATGACTACAACAAATTATGCAAATTCACTTTGATTTAATTTATGATAAATTGAGTTCTACTAATCCAAATTAGAAATGAACTCCCACTCAAAAACGACATCCCTCATGCCTTTTTGGTGATTACATGAACCAAATCCACTACACCAAGTCCGATCATCACGTGAGTCGGTGTAGCTTCAAAGGCGAGCATCCATATGGTCATCATATCAAAACATATGACTCATGCTTAACCTTTCGGTCCGTGTTCCGAGGCCATGTCTGTACATGCTAGGCTCGCCAAGTAAGAACCTTAGTATTCGCGTGTGTAACTGTCTTACACCCGAGATAAGCTCGTGGATTCAAGTACACCCGATCATCACGTGATTCCTTGAAGCGGCGATACATTGTCGGTGCATACTTAAGGAAGAACACATTTTTATCTTGATATCTAAATGAGGGAACATCTTATTATGCTAATAAAACGCCAAACAAGCAATATAAGATGCAATCAAACATCACATGTTTATAAGTGAAATGATATGGTTCCCGCATATGATCTCGATCATGTGCACCGTGGTATGATCTCTATCATACCTCTATGTGTAAGGCCAAGGTCTATGGAAATTACACGCTATGTGTGTTGTAAGAGTATCATCTCATACTTCTACTTACAACATCACCATATCATAACACTAGCCCAGCAACAATCTAAACTAGACGCCTCTAATTTATCCATTGCAAGTTTTACGTGGTTTAGGGCTTTCGAAGATAGAACCGTTCTTACCTACGAACATGAACCACAACAAGGATAACCAAATTGTTGACAACTCGTTGCAAATTAGATATTGACTATAGTAGGAGAGACAGACACCCGCTAGCCACTTATGCAAAACTAGTTGCATGTCAAGCGTGGAACAGGTCTCATGTGCGAGGACATGTAAAGTTTATCCGGGCCGCTTCATCCCACTATGCCACCAATATCCAAAGTACAACTAAGAAGCAATAAAATGATCATCATCGCCCACATACTCATATGTGTACTACCCGTGCAAAGCATCTACGCATAGATCCGGCTTTGATACCACTGTAGGGTTCGCAGCATAGAAAACAAAAAATTTCCTACGATGGGAACATCTATGTACCAAGATCTATATACTAGATACAAGCAACGGGTGGATATACATCCATAGAATACATACCCTCGAAGACCGAATAGCGTTAACAAGGTTGTACTCGTGGATGATGTAGACGAACGCTTGCCGATCTCAAGATCGTGATGAAGTCCATCTAGTCCAGCCGGTCCAGCACAATCAAGTCCAGCACCTCAAAGCAGTGGTGCATCCGTGATCGCACACACGTACGGGTACCCCGACAACCTCCGCGCCCTCGCTCCAGAGAAGCAACAAATCCTTCTAGAAAAAACCATCGGGAACATGTATCTCGCTGATCCGAGACCATGGGGAAATTCTAAAGGGGGGAGAGAGATCCTTCGCGAGGAGGTGTGCTTTGAGAGGAGGAGAGGGGGGCCTTTTATAGGGGAGAGGGGGGGAACCCAAGGGGCATGGCGCCCAGCCATGGGGGCTGCCCCCACCTCTTCCACATTCATGTGGGTGGAGCTCCCACTCAAAATGAAAAGCCTCCACTCCCATTAAAAAGCCTCCACTCAAAAATCCACTCACATGCATTAAATTTCCACCAAATTTAATGCAAGCTCTCATTTAAATAAAAATCTTTTATTTATTTATTCAGAATTTTGTTAATTACTTTAATTAACAAACATTCACATAAAACCCCTTACAACATTTCAATTTCACATGCAGAACCAGTTTCAGCAATTTCAACCGAAACAGTTTCGGTGTCTAGTGAAATAAATTCCTGCGCTTTCCTTTTTCTTTCTCTTGCATATCATTTGCTCCGAATGGTGTCGGTATCCCTTAAGTGTGTCACCCTACGGTTCGCTAATAATGCGGACATGATCGAGACCCTTCTCCGATCATTAATCAGTAGCGAGACCTGGAGATCCATACTGACTCCCACACATTCAACGATGACTTCTGTGATCGTGTGAACCTTTTACGCTAGTATCTTAATCCCTTTGTTTCACGATATATTACATGTCCGAGATTCGATCATTGGTATCTCCATACCTAGTTTGATCTTGTTACCGACATGCACACTTTTCTCGTTCCCGTGATATAACATTCTAGTGATCAAATCACTTGCTTGCAAGCTAATCAATGTGATATCACCGATAGGGCCCAGAGCATATCTATCCATCATCGGGATGAACAAATTCCACTCATGATCCATGGGTCTCAACATAACACGTTAGTAGGTCTGAAGCCATATTTATAATCACCCAGTTACGGTGTGACGTTTGATGTCATCGAGAAACTCTTCCGGTGTTAGTGATTGACATGATCTCATGGTCTAAGGATTAGGATCACTTTGTAAGTTGTTATAGCAATATAAACTCAATGACTTTGGTCGTAATGCTATACTTCGGATGAATGTTCATCACATCATTACACTAATGTTGTGACCTCGTTATTAACAACATCCAATGTCCATGATCAGGAAACTTTGATCATCATGTTAATCAACGAGCTAGTTTATAAGAGAGGCATAACTAGGAACTTCCTTTTTGTTTATTAAACACACATGTATTAACGTTTCCGTATTAATACAATTATAGCATGCAAAATAAACATTTATCATAAATAAGGAATACGATAATAACCACTTTATTATTGCCTCTCAGGCATATTCCCTTCACTGACCAGTATTTCTTCCTTGTTCATACAACATATGACTCCGTCTTCTTGGAGTGTCTCAATAAGTTTGTTGTTGAGCCCATCAATAACATCCTTATCTTCTCCATGATATACGAGATTCGTATGGAACATTTGCCATTAATGTTGGAAACTTTTGAGAACCATCTTCGTGTTATCTCGAATTATGAGTTCTGGATGTTAGAAATAACCTTCTCTGGTTCATGTGCAAATGTTGAAAGATGCCGTCGTGGATTCGAGAAAAGTTATCTTTGTTCCCGGGAATCATTTCAAATTAGTCAAGCATGTGCGAGGTATTCTTGATATGGTAGGTTGATACCTTCACCTCTCGATAGGATCCTCCAAGCACACCAAGCCACTAATGACTTGTCATGGAAGATAAGAAGTCTAACAAAACTTTGATATCCTCCTAAATGTTTCCTAAAAAGGATTCAGTTGTGTTCGTTGCAAACAATTCATGTAGATGCAATTATCTTTTGATAACTTGCTATCACATGGGTTCCGCAATCTAGCTCATCTTTTGGATCTTGACATTGAAGTCCGTGTCTTGAGAATCTATTGACTTTACCTCTTGTAACACCCTCAGAATAGGCCCTATGCAAGTTTTAGCGAAACCCGCCAAACCCGCATAGAAACGATTCAAAGGTGCCCACCAGGCACTTGCGTGCGGGTGGAAAACAAAGTAATATCATTACACAATAGTCCTCGATGGAACCCACAAAACATATATATACAACAACGACTCAATGATTCAAGAATACAGATATACAATACAAAGATCCAAATCACCTGGAAAAGATTTAACCCTGCAGGGGTGCACCAAAGTATCCACACGCACTTCGACCCTTTTTGCCAGATCAGTTAACATACACCCATCGGTATGTCGGCGGGGCCTAAGTCATGACGTTTCCCAGACCCAAAGCAAGTACATGGGGGCCACCCCACTAAGCTACCCGCAACGAAGTCGGCCGTTCTCCGAGACGGACTCAGGGTTTGTGTAGACTGCTGTAAATGACTGGGAACCCGAAAGTGTGACTGGGCTTGTCGATACAGCGAAAACGTGTCACGATCCTAAACAGTACAGGTGCTCCTCGCACAATCGTAAATAAAGCAGTAAAGCATGGCATAAGTACAGGATAGTAATAACGCCCCAAACTACTTGTGGCCCCCGGTACAATACTTTGAAATCAGGTACTAATCGATGGGGGTGCCCATACACCCCACCTGTGGTTAGCGCGCTCGATCTCAGAACAGGTGTCAAGAACTCGGGGTCCTACGGGACACCAGTGAGCGGTTAAACTCCAAATATTGTCTATTACCCACCGGTGCCTCTGCATTTACCTACTTTCAATTTTAGTTATTAAACAATAATTAAAGCTATGATCATCTCCAACATTAAACATGCGGCAATACTCCAACAACTGTGGTACTTGACGACACGCAACAGCACTTGAGCAAGCGACTACGACGCGCAGGTCCAACTATCTACCAAACAACAGGTAATAGGATGTGTCCAAGGCAATATAAGGCCGCAAGGGATATCACGGGTACGGAAACTAGAGCATCGCAACACAAATAGCAATAGATCAATAGGAGGAAATAACGACTATAAATGCAAAATAGGTAGAAGGGGAAGGGATGCTCGCCTGAAAACATTGCCGAATGTTCATCCGAAGATCGGATCGACACTCGCATCAACTCATCGGCCTAATCTGCGAAGAAGCAACCACTAGAACAAACACCGGATACACTATTTAATACTACGACAGAAGATCGAGCATGATGCATGTATGATGTTTGACATGGCAAAGGTGCGATGCAATTAGGCAATATTAAGAGGAACCGGGGTCCCGACATTTAATTAAACGGATCAAGTTATTTCTCTACACCGCAAATTAAATGTTGGATTAGCAAGACCAAACATGGCTTCGGTTCGCTATGCCAATTTAAATGGAGTCCGGAATAAGACAAAGATATCTCGCATATAGACTCCATATTTAATTATGAAGTGAATCGGCATAAGGCCCCCAAACCACATGATATGTATGCGAGTATGAACAATTTACATGCAATAAGTAGATATACAACTTTTTATAAAATAGGGCTATAGGTTCGGGGTCACACATCGAATGACGATCTTGGGGTTCCGAGGGGTTCGACGGGATTGGTCTGCAGACTTCGGATCCGCAAGGTAGTCCTTGGCGTTCCAGGGATCTTCGGGGCAAGGATCTCGTCACCGTATCCATGAAGGAGGGCTTGAGTGGCACCATGTGCATCCCTCAGAACCATCGGCATCAAACCGGCCTTGTTGGCAGGGGAGATCTTGTCGCAACCTTCGGGTTCATACGGCTCCTAAAGGCGATCTTGTTGATGGTTCAGGATTGGAGATCTTGTCGGTACTCCTTGTTCTTGGTCTCCAACTGCACATAACATGAGTCGATAGAGTCCCTATAGGGAGCCCTCACGGAATCTTGCATGATTCCAGGAGTGGTTCGGGGTCGCAGATGATGGCTTCTCGCAGCGAGAAGGGGTTGCAGGGCGGCGACGTCCATAGCAGGGTGCAGAGGATGGCGGGGTCGGCGGCGCGCAGGTTGCAGCGATGGCCAGAGGGGGCTTACGAGGCCGGAGACGAGCGCACGATGGAGGTCGCAGCGGCTCGAGGAGAGGATCGGTGGTGCAGAGGCCAGGACGCGCTGTAGGATGGGCCGGACGCGGGCCGGGTGCTGGAGGCCGGCGGACAAGGAGGTGCTCGCGGTGGCGGGCGAGGCAGAGGGCGACGGGTGGATCCCTGGCGGCGGAAGGCGACGTTCGATGGCGGCACAGAGGGTGCAGATGTGGGAGGTGGTCTCGGGGCAGATGGGGTCAGGCAGGGAGAGGCGGCGGCGCCAGTGGATCCGCCGGCGGCTCTGCTCGGGGGGAGGGCGCAGCAAGCAGGACGGGCGGAGGCGAGCAGCACAGAGAGGAGGCGATGGCGGCGAGCAGCGAAGGGAGGCGCGACGGAGAGGAGCCTGGGGAGGCGGAGGTGGAACCTGGGGGAGGAGAGGCTCCCCCGGCAGCGAGGAAGAGTGTGGTGGCGGCGGCCAGAAGGCAGGGTGGGCGGTGGAGGCCGACGCGGCGCTGGTGGTCGGGCTAGGGAGAGGGGATCGCGAGGAGAGAGGAGCGGGGTGGGGTTGCAGGTGGGGCCAGCAGGGAATAGATGGAGCGGGATCAGGGGAGCGGGTCACGCCGTGGTGAGTTCGATCGGGAGGTGGGGGTGTGCGTGCGTGGTGTTGTGTGGGTCCGGCGGCGGAGGGAGGGAAAAAAGGAGGGAGGAGGGGGGGTAGGTGGCTGGGGTGTGGAGAGGAGGTGGGCCAGGAGGCTGATGTGGCGGCATGGGAGTGGAGGGAGTTGGGGAAGTGGTGAGGTGGCGGGACGGGGTTGGCCGGGGTGATGTGGAGGGGGCTGGGTATGATTAGGATAGGGTAGGAAAAGGTTTAGATAGTTTTGACTAGGGTTTGGAGGTGGCCGGTCAGGCTTTCGGGCCTGGCTGGCTGCCTCCTAAAAATAATTAAAATTTTATTTATTTAAAACGGGGCTTTTGCAAACCGTGGGTAGACAAAACAAAATATTCCGGAGACCCAGGTTTTGTGTTTGAATAAAGACGGGGCGTTTAGAAAACAAAAACAGATTTTTCGAAAATAGTTTTTAAACAAACCATGCAAGATGATGACGATGCTCAAATGCAAGGTGGCATGGTGACATGAGCATGAGGTCATGACGATGCAATGCACAAAACAACGCGATTTTCTAGTAGTGGTTTTTGCGGGGAGCCACAATTCGACACCACTAACAATGGATCTCGCCCTCGAGATCCGCCTCATGGTACCGGGAAGAAGGGCGGCGATCTAAATCTTCTCACATCGTGTAGATCCTCGCGACACCACTAACAAGAGGTCGTTGTCCGTGATCGTCGAGAGAACACTCCGGGAAACAAAGTCGAAGGTAGAGGTATCAACCAATCAATCCACCTCTAACTTCGATGGAAGGAGAGAAAAGATGCGGCCTATCCCACTTCAATATACAAGAGCGAATAGAAAGGGTAGTCGGCATGGGGGCCAATCCATCACGCACCCAAACTATTACTGCGCACAATCAGTAGAAAAACGTGCAACCATTCTCGGAATCAGACTGAAGATCTCGACAATCGAGGTTCAGAAACAAAGGAGTGATGCCGACTCTGCATCGGATCTAGCGTAGATGATGTCGTCGCGTCGGAAAACACCGGAAGGCACGAGAAGGAACAAGAGAAGTCCACCAGACGAAGGGTTCCTCGGATAGCATGAAGACCAGATGTAGCAACACCGTTACCAAAGGAGGAAGCGAAACCCTGAAGGTGCGATGGAACCCAACCACGAGAAATCCTGGACTCGAAGAGAGAGAAGAGAGCGGATTCAAAACACGCAGAGGTGAGAGGAGAGCAGCAGAGGGGTAAGGAGTAAAATCAGACCTAATCAGAACTATTCAACCGATTTTTCAAAAATAGTTTTGACACTCTACTTCGGCCGTTAGCTAGGTTATCCTACAGGCTGGACTTGTGGGGTATCGCAACTGCTGAGCTCTGATACCACTCTGTAACACCCTCAGAATCGGCCCTATGCAAGTTTTAGCGAAACCCGCAAAAACCGCATAGAAGCGATTCAAAGGTGCCCACCAGGCACTTGCGTGCGGGTGGAAAACGAAGTAATATCATTACACAATAGTCCTCGATGGAACCCACAAAACATATATATACAACAGCGACTCAATGAGTCAAGAATACAGATATACAATACAAAGATCCAAATCACCTGGAAAACGATACAGCGTCCGAGTACGGATGAGATGCAAATTGAGCTAAGAGCCCTGAAGAATAACCAATGGCGTCCATAACCCTGCCCAGGCCAAGCCGGAAGGGTAACCCTGCTAACGACGTCGATCTCGAAACCTGCTTAGAAAAAAGGGGTGCCGACATAGGGCAAAGGAAAAAGAGAGAGCGGTCAGTACTGAGGCCAGTACACGGCGAAGCTAGAATTCGGCGGTCCTCTCCTACATAGGTATGATGGACTGAGCGGCAGCGCAGCATGCACTAAACAACCTATAGAGACTCGATACAACTAGCGGCTATCAGAGAGGGGTAAGAAAGACCTATTCGGAACCAACCTGATACTACCACCAAACATACCCATCCTGGTGTTTCCCCCCTCGAGACCAAACGAGGAAGTCAACCGAGGAACTCACATCATTGGCAGTTTTATTCATTCCATTATACTTGCGGCAATTACTAGTCAAATAAAGATGGCATGAGTCATCCTGATATAATAAGCAGTGGGCAGTTTTAGTTAAACATTCCGTTGTAGTTGCAACACTTACTAGTCAGATACGATTAGCATGAGACATCCCAAACCCAGCAGTTGTTGGTACTTTTATTTAGCCATTCCGTTGTAGTGAAGCTGATTACTAGTCATATCGGATACAAGTCAAATTATAACAGTAAACTTTAGTTATAGTTGTCTATGATCGAGAACTGTGCTCCAAGTCGTCCATAACCGCGGACACGGCTTTTCGAAAAGATTTAACCCTGCAGGGGTGCACCAAAGTATCCACACGCACTTCGACCCTTTTTGCCAGATCAGTTAACATACACCCATCGGTATGTCGGCGGGGCCTGAGTCATGACGTTTCCCAGACCCAAAGCAAGTACATGGGGGCCACCCCACTAAGCTACCCGCAACGAAGTCGGCCGGTCCCCGAGACGGACTCAGGGTTTGTGTAGACGGCTGTAAACGACTGGGAACCCGAAAGTGTGACTGGGCTTGTCGATACAGCTAAAACGTGTCACGATCCTAAACAGTACAGGTGCTCCTCGCACAATCGTAAATAAAGCAGTAAAGCATGGCATAAGTACAGGATAGTAATAACGCCCCAAACTACTTGTGGCCCCCGGTACAATACTTTGAAATCAGGTACTAATCGATGGGGGTGCCCATACACCCCACATGTGGTTAGCGCGCTCGATCTCGGAACAGGTGTCAAGAACTCGGGGTCCTACGGGACACCAGTGAGCGGTTAAACTCCAAATATTGTCTATTACCCACCGGTGCTCTGCATTTACCTACTTTCAATTTTAGTTATTAAACAATAATTAAAGCCATGATCATCTCCAACATTAAACATGCGGCAATACTCCAACAACTGTGGTACTTGACGACACGCAACAGCACTTGAGCAAGCGACTACGACGCGCAGGTCCAACTATCTACCAAACAATAGGTAATAGGATGTGTCCAAGGCAATATAAGGCCGCAAGGGATATCACGGGTACGGAAACTAGAGCATCGCAACACAGATAGCAATAGATCAACAGGAGGAAATAACGACTATAAATGCAAAATAGGTAGAAGGGGAAGGGATGCTCGCCTGAAAACATTGCCGAATGTTCATCCGAAGATCGGATCGACACTCGCATCAACTCATCGGCCTAATCCGCGAAGAAGCAACCACTAGAACAAACACTGGATACACTATTTAATACTATGACAGAAGATCGAGCATGATGCATGTATGATGTTTGACATGGCAAAGGTGCGATGCAATTAGGCAATATTAAGCGGAACCGGGGTCCCGACATTTAATTAAACGGTTCAAGTTATTTTTCTACCCCACAAATTAAATGTTGGATTAGCAAGACCAAACATGGCTTCGGTTCACTATGCCAATTTAAATGGAGTCCGGAATAAGACAAAGATATCTCGCATATAGACTCCATATTTAATTATGAAGTGAATCGGCATAAGGCCCCCAAACCACATGATATGTATGCGAGTATGAACAATTTACATGCAACAAATAGATATACAACTTTTTATAAAATAGGGCTATAGGTTCGGGGTCACACATCGAATGACGATCTTGGGGTTCCGAGGGGTTCGACGGGATTGGTCTGCAGACTTCGGATCCGCGAGGTAGTCCTTGGCGTTCCAGGGATCTTCGGGGCAAGGATCGCGTCACCGTATCCATGAAGGAGGGCTTGAGTGGCACCATGTGCATCCCTCAGAACCATCGGCATCAAACCGGCCTTGTTGGCAGGGGAGATCTTGTCGCAACCTTCGGGTTCATACGACTCCTAAAGGCGATCTTGTTGATGGTTCAGGATTGGAGATCTTGTCGGTACTCCTTGTTCTTGGTCTCCAACTGCACATAACATGAGTCGATAGAGTCGCTATAGGGAGCCCTCACGGAAGCTTGCATGATTCCAGGAGTGGTTCGGGGTCGCAGATGATGGCTTCTCGCAGCGAGAAGGGGTTGCAGGGCGGCGACGTCCATAGCAGGGTGCAGAGGATGGCGGGGTCGGTGGCGCGCAGGTTGCAGCGATGGCCAGAGGGGGCCTACGAGGCCGGAGACGAGCGCACGGTGGAGGTCGCAGCGGCTCGAGGAGAGGATCGGTGGTGCAGAAGCCAGGACGCGCTGTAGGATGGGCCGGACGCGGGCCGGGTGCTGGAGGGCGACGGACAAGGAGGTACTCGCGGTGGCGGGCGAGGCAGAGGGCGGCGGGCGGCTCCCTGGCAGCGGAAGGCGACGGTCGATGGCGGCACAGAGGGTGCAGATGTGGGCGGTGGTCTCGGGGCAGATGGGGTCAGGCAGGAAGAGGCGGCGGCGCCAGTGGATCCGCCGGCGGCTCTGCTCGGGGGGGGGGGGAGGGCGCAGCAAGCAGGACGGGCGGAGGCGAGCAGCACAGAGAGGAGGCGATGGCGGCGAGCAGCGAAGGGAGGCGCGACGGAGAGGAGCCTGGGGAGGCGGAGGTGGAACCTGGGGGAGGAGAGGCTCCCCCGGCAGCGAGGAAGAGTGTGGTGGCGGCGGCCAGAAGGCAGGGTGGGCGGTGGAGGCTGACGCGGCGCTGGTTGTCGGGCTAGGGAGAGGGGATCGCGAGGGGAGAGGAGCGGGGTGGGGTTGCAGGTGGGGCCAGCAGGGAAGAGATGGAGCGGGATCAGGGGAGCGGGTCACGCCGTGGTGAGTTCGATCGGGAGGTGGGGGTGTGTGTGCGTGGTGTTGTGTGGGTCCGGCGGCGGAGGGAGGGAAAAATGGAGGGAGGAGGGGGGTAGGTGGCTGGGGTGTGGAGAGGAGGTGGGCCAGGAGGCTGATGTGGCGGAATGGGAGTGGAGGGAGTTGGGGAAGTGGTGAGGTGGCGGGACGGGGTTGGCCGGGGTGATGTGGAGGGGGCTGGGTATGATTAGGATAGGGTAGGAAAAGGTTTAGATAGTTTTGACTAGGGTTTGGAGGTGGCCGGTCAGGCTTTCGGGCCTGGCGGGCTGCCTCCTAAAAATAATTTAAAATTTTATTTATTTAAAACGGGGCTTTTGCAAACCGTGGGTAGACAAAACAAAATATTCCGGAGACCCAGGTTTTGTGTTTGAATAAAGACGGGGCGTTTAGAAAACAAAAACAGATTTTTCGAAAATAGTTTTTAAACAAAACCATGCAAGATGATGATGATGCTCAAATGCAAGGTGGCATGATGACATGAGCATGAGGTCATGACGATGCAATGCACAAAACAACGCGATTTTCTAGTAGTGGTTTTTGCGGGGCGCCACACCTCTATGGTAAATGTTGCACACTTTCTATTCGGACACGCTGAGTCTGAAGTATCTCTCCACTTAACCAAAGCTGAATCTCAAGCAGCAATAATGGTTGGTGTTCCTCAAGGTTTTGACATAGGTCTCTTTGGAAATCTGGCAAGATTGATGTAGTGGTTGGCACACTTAGCCGGAAAGACCTATTGCCACATTATCTTGAATCAGCAGTAACAACCACTCCTCATGAGGCATCTTCTATGATTTATCATAGGAGCTTCTCTTATGGTTTCCTTTGTATCCAAAGTCCGACCTTTACTTGATGACTGGTTAAAGGCTTGTCAGTAGCCTTCTATTGGTGTCTCGAACATCAAGGAGAACATTTGAAGTAGAGTTGCTAAATGTCTCTCGGTCGATCCTCCAGACCCGCTTATGATGGCAAGCGTCTTGTTATGCCAAGTACTTGGAGTCTGAGAATGAAGCTTCTTTCTTCTCGTGTCATCAGGGATCTTCTAAACTATTCATCTTGGTGGTGTAAAGTGATATCAAGATCATTGACAAAGATTTTGGTAGTCCTGGATGAATAAACAGTTTCCTTTCCGCTTTCTTAAACATGTTCGAAGAGCGATTATGATTCTAGTAATCAAGAGTTCCTCTTGTTACATGCTCCTTGTACTTTTGCGAGTCCTCTCCACCAAAACACCTTTCTGTCTTGGCCTTTTGTTGAATGAAAGATGACCCTTCTGTGTCAAAAGTAGTTCAACAGCTTGGTTTTGTTGGTATCTATCTCTTCCACCTGTAAAACTCTATTTAAGTTGTTTAGTAGAAGTTTACCTCTTGAAGTCTATGTTCCTGGTCCGTTCTGTTGGAAGTTCCTTCCCTCAGAAGTCAAAACTCTTCTGCAAGCTTCATGGTCTCAATCCTTATGAAGACCAATCATCTGTCACCTTTAAAACCATCTCCTCATGTTTCCTCCGTTATCTTGGCGTGTTTCATGTCTGTTGGATTTAGAGATGTTCACGAAACATCTATCCATGAGTTGACCATGAGATACTCAATTTGTGGTTCCGTGTCATTCCCTCTCTTCCTTAGTGTGAGTAGCCACCTCGAAGATTGTGAAGCGCTTCGTCCACTCGTCATGGTAGCATGGATCAACCTCTTCGAGAAGATCGTCGAAGTTTAGTGTAACCCTGTTCCTTCTATATTCCTACCTAGGAATCTCGGGTCGAGATTCTTTTAAGGGGAATAGAATTGTAACAACCCTAGTTTTATTAAATACTAATTAATTTTGTTTGTGCATTCATGAGCATCATGTATTTTGCTAAGACAAATAAACAATGCAAACAACAAGAAACATATACAAAACCCTAAACCCTATTTTCCCCTTCCTATTTGAAACATATTCAAAATGGTTATGAATTTAAAAAAGAACAAAAAGTGTGGAACCCAAATGGTTAAAGGGTCCCTGTAATATTTTAAATATTTATAAAAGTCTCTGTATTTTTAAAATTATTGAAAACAGATTTGGATTTGAAATTACAAAAGAGAAAAGGGAAAACATAAATAGAAAAAGATCTGGGAAAAAAGGTTTCTATCCTAATCAGGCCGTAGCCCTCCCTCCCTCTCTTTCTGGCTCGGCCCAGCCAAGGCCCACCTGGTGCCTGAAGCAGCCCAGCACGGCCCGTACCTCTTCGCCTAGCTGTTTCGTGTCGTCTTCTTCCTCGACGGGAGAAGCAGCTGGGTGGCCAGCGCTCCGCCGTCCACCGCTGTTGCGCGCCAAGATTCCCGCCGCCGCCCCCGGACCCCTACAAGTACTCAACGCCGCCGCCGGATAACCCTAGGCCTCATTTTCCCCTTTCCCTCACCTTCCTGAGCCATGCCCAAAACCCTAGCTCCGGCCACCGTGTAGCCATCGCCGTTCCTGATCTCCCCGGGCCAAGCCGAGGCCACCACCATGACCTTCTTGTCTGCCTGGTCCTCCTCCGTGAAGCAAGCAAGCCGGGAAGCCCCCTGTGCGCCGGAATCGAGCTCGCCGTCCCGCTGGCCGCCGCCGTTGCCGCCGTCAATTCGTCGTCGCCAGACCGTCCCCGGCCCCGTCGACCCTTCCATCGGCTTGCTAGTGAGCCTACGGTCCTCTTGGACCCTCTCCCTCGCCCACTATCGCTCTGGTTCATCCTCCCCGTCGACCACCTACCACAACCGCCGCTCGCCGTCGTCGTGCTTCCCCCTCCGGTGACCCCCTGCAAGCGGCGCCGCCACTTTTTGGCTCCCCTCGTTCTCCTCTTTCCAACGCCCCTGCTCCCGCATCCCCCCATGCCCTCAATCGCCCGAGCCGTGCTCGATATGTGAGAGCACCATTGCTGATGTCAGCATGACGTCAGCATGGCATCATAAATCCACTTTTTGTTTTATTAATTGTTTTGTAAATTGTTTTATATAATTAACAAATAAATGACATGTGGGTCCACCCTGTAAGTGAAATAAACATTTTAAGAAATGTTTCTGTTTAATAAAAATGTTAAAGTAATTTCAAAATGTAAATTATTTTCTAATATTCCAAAAAATGATTTAAAATGAATTAAAAATGGAGAAATTCATTACTAATTCATTTTAAATCAGAAAAATACAAATAATATATCAAAATGTTCGGAAAAATGAGCTCTATCTAACTAAGCTATAATCATGCATTGTTCAACAACTTCAAATGCAAGTTTAACTAGAAGAACAAAATGAACCCCATAGGTGATTCCGAGGACCCCCCTGTTCTACGGTTTGCACCCCTCGGACCCCGTTTAAAATGACCAAGCATGTTTTAGGGTTACAATTCAACAACTTTTAACTTGTCATATCATCATACTTAATTGAGCATTGCATCAATGCCATGTGTTGATTGTTTCCCTTCCTTTCCGGTGTTTGCTTCTTCTTCGATAGAATACGGTATCGGAATCGAGATCGAGTCCAAGACTGAAGATCGAGATTGAAGACCGAGATCATCACCGTCGAAGCTCGAAGACCAATACTTGACCAACTGTAATCAAGTCAAAGTACTAGATGTCCGAAGCTCTGCTTTCTGGATATCAACAGGCAAAGGCAAGCGAAGCCCCACACATACATATGAATCCTATGCTTTCAAAGTATTTCATTCTTGCCATGTGCATACGATTCTAAAGTCTTTTATCGATGGATATAGTAATCCTATCTAATGCATGTTCCCTTTTAGCCTAAATTCCCTGATCCACTGCTCCTAGCATAACTAGGGTTTGAGCTTGTGAAGCGTTGCTAAAGCTATCATATCTATTGAGCTTAGCCATGCTAAGCTGTTACCACTGGTCCATCTGGTTGATGAATCAGAGTTGTGAATGAACTTAGTTTGACAGGATGACGTGGTAATATCAGAGATGAAAGTTAAACATGCTAAGGCTTGTATGGGAGGCCACGGTGGGTTGTGATTTTTGCAGTCACATACTTGCCACTACTAGGACCTGAGTTCTTGCGAATGGTTCAAGACGAGCGTACAACCACACGGGGGCCTGGAAACCCCCTTGACCAACTAACTTGCCTAGTAGATTCCATGAGTCACATAGTTTGGGCTTTCCATTCGACATACGCATATTGGATGTTCTTGAATGGAGGTGCATTCATAACAGGTAGGTAAGAGTGGCCGGGAACAAGAGATGCCCGACATCCGTAATCTTGAACCCTGCTCACATCATTTGGGACCGGCTTCGGGACTCGACCCGTTACGGCGGCATATCCCTTGTGCGTGACTCATGGTCTCAGCGAAAGCAAGGTAAAGGTCGTGGTCAACCACTCTCTGCCGGCCTTCCAAGGAAGAGGTCTAATGTACTGGCATTAAGAATCGGTTGACGCGTGTGGGTAAAGTTGTACACCCCTATAGGGTTAAATCTTTTCCAAAAGCCGTTTCCACGGTTATGGACGAACTTGGAGACCAGATTCAAAGATCATAGAGAACTTGAACCTAATCATAAAACTTGGCAGGTCTATGTGTACTTAAGGATGCTTCCTCAGGGATCGAGGGGGTGATCCTAGATAGGTTCAGATGATGATGTTTTAGTGGATATCAAGAGATTATCAAAGCTAGTGATACCGCTCTCTTATCCCCTTTTAAAATATTCTGATTAGTCGAGATGCTTCTCCCTCTTGTTTTACAAAACAAAGATGGCTTTATGCAAAATAACTCCACCAGCCATAAGTCTTGCGGAGTACACCATGTACTCACCATTGCTTCATTGATACTTTTGCAGCAGAGTAAGTGTTATCATAGAAGATGATTTGTTCACGGCATCGACATCGACGAATAGTTTGGAGTTCCTAGTCGGTAGTCTAGGATCTAAGGATTGGACGTCATCGTTATTCTTCAGACCTCTTAGGCCATTTGTTAAGTTTGCTATACTTAATAGAATAATTTTCCATCCGTTGTTTGATGTTTGTGGTCAGTGACCTCTGCTTGTAATATTTTGGTTCTTAGCTCAGTTATGAGCTTGTTGTAATAAATTTTGTGTCGTAGGGTCACGGTTGTGTTACCGATTTTCTCTCGGTACACTTTAGAAATTAGGTTAGGCTTATGTTCAGACGAAGGTCTGGGATTTGTCTAGCCTTAATCCCGGGGGTGTCACATGGCAGCACACACCATGCAGTTTGGTGTGTGTGCTGCCTGTGTTCCTGCTGCACCATGTGGATATGCTCTGGATATGAAAGTTACTTCTATCTGGTTAAATTTACTTGTCTTGGTGAAATTTTGCCACTCCTTGTTGTTTATTTGGCTTATGACTTGAAATTATGAAAGATATATTCTTTCATATTGGTGAAACTTGCCCCTTAAATGATTACTCCATGATGAACCTTGAACAGTGCAACTCACTATAAAGTCTGAGAGTAAATATTTTTTTAATCCCTAACTTTCTTTCTTTTTGTTTGTGTTTGATTTGCAGGTACCAGGCTTGAAGATTCAAGATTTTAGTTTAGGTTTTCTTTTCTTTATAGAATAGTCACTTGTAATATTTCTTTTATTCTTTTGTAATTTTTTTATTTTATTCTTTTGTAATAAAGATTGTACTATTATTCCATATATAAAGGTTCTGCTTTAATTTCATTACTATTGTAAAGATTCTTGATCATTGTCATAAGTTACATTTTCTAACTTCTTTATTGAATAAAATTATGAATTGAATATTCTTTTTCTTAATTGTGTTCTTTATTTAAAGTTTGAATTACTAATTGTTATCTCTTGACTAAATCATAATACTCAAACATAATTCTAAATCCTTTTGAATTATAAATCAAACACTCAAGTTTGAATTCAAATTTCATTTTCCAAAACACACTAATCCACAAAGATCATATCAAAGATATAACAATCATCCTCCAAGACTATATCTAATCTCAAAGCATGAAAGAAACTTTGATCACTTTAGGTTTTTATTTGGCAAAAAATTTACCCACGTTTTCACAGATGAATGCATGCAATTTCACAGATTCCTAAATCTACCCTTCATTGGTTCCTAAATGCTAGGATGTTACAATTATGCCTTGCTCAGTTCCTGTCAATTGCCCCGCTATAATTTGTTTACCCTTCATGCCATGTTGTTTATTTAAGGAGAGCACCTCTAGTGAACTATGGACCCCGATCCAATCTTTACCATTGATACATATTCCACTATTACTTGTTTACTTGCTGCAAACCACCATTACCTTCCACACCATATGTTTAATCTTTGTTATAGCAAACCGGTGAGCTTGAAAACCTCACTGATTCGTTGGGGCAAAGTCTTGAGTTTGTGTTGTGCAGGTCTCCGCGTTGCTTGCAACACCTGTGTGACGTTTCCTTCCTCCTACTGGTTTGATAACCTCGATTTCTTACTGAGGGAAACTTGCTGTTGTGTTGCTTCATACCTTGCTCTTGGGGTTTCCAACGAAGCGTCCCACGACAAGTACTAGGCGTCATCATCTTTTCCTGCAACAGGCACGACATTGCTTCCAGTCCTTGGGGCAGTATTGGTGTTGTTGGCGACATTGTTGTTGTTGAACTTGGGCGGTGCACGATTGAAATTGCTGGACTGCCGGGGTTGTTGTTGTGGTTTCCTCCGGGCCTTGGGTTTCCTCCTCCACGGTTGGGATAGTTCGGACGGGTAATCGAGGGTCTATTATTTCTTGGGGCTAATCCTGTAGACGGGTTGGGGCGATACTTTGGGGTATGGTGGGTTCCTCGTCGATGCATCATTCGACGCTTGCGGTTCTCATTGGCTTGGTTGATTTTGCCTTCCATCTGAATGGCAGAATCCACTAAGGCTTCAATGTCAGCAAATGGAATATTGACTAACATTGTCTGCATCTCATCATGCAGACCATTCAAGAATCTCTCCTTCTTCTTGGCTTCAGTGTCAATCTCATCTGGTGCACATCTAGCTAATGACAGAAATTTGTCATGTTACTCAACTACTATCATCCTTCCTTGCTTCAATTCTATGAATTCATCCCTCATCCTCTTGATTAAACCCGGTGGCACATGTGTTCAGCTAAACTTGAGTTTGAATTCATCCCAAGTCATCATCTGTCCTCCATTCATGGCACGAACGCTGTTCCAGCAATCTCTTGCATCTCCTGCCAGATAATGGGTGGCAAACAATACTTTCTCATTGGCCTCCACTCCTGTGACTTCTAAGTTGTTCTCCATGGTCTGCAGCCAGTCATCAGCATCTAATGGCTCTTTAGACTTACTAAAGATGGGTGGATTGGTGTTCTGAAAGTTCTTGAGCTTGGATCCATGGTTGTCCTGGTTTCCATGGCCTTGATTGTTGTTGGCCATCTGAGCTATGTGTTGGAGGGTGGCTAAGTTGGCTTGACGTTCGGCTCTTTCAGCTTCACGGTCTGAAACCAACATTTGCAGGATTTGCAACATTGGGTCCGGGGATGAACTTCTTCCTCCGCGAAGCATCTGAAGATTGAGAAAGATCATGACAAAAGAGGGAAATTTCTAAGGTTCGGGGTTTTGTTTCTGAAAAGTTTTTAAACTTTGAGTTTTGACTCAGGCTTTGCTAACTAGCAACTTTCTTTTCATTCATTCATAGCACGCAATACAAACACACACCACAACAAGGAAATAGATGGTTCTAAGAACCATTCTATGAAACTACGATATAATGGGACCGGATAGAACTTCACTAATGCTAGTGCTCAAGTGCTACTACTCCTTGAAATCGGTGGCTTCATAATCATCATTATCATTAATGAAGGCGGAGTCATCATCATCGGTGAAGAAGTACATGGCTTGATCCTCCAGGAAGTCATCATCATCACTCAGGTAGGAGTAGGGGTCTCCACGGATATCTTCCCATGCATTCTCCCTCTTCTCCAGCTACATGTCCCGCTCGTGGATTGTCTCCTCCAAGTCTGTCACCTTGTGACGAAGGCGGGCAATAATGCGCTCCTTCTTGTCAAGCTGACGACGACGTGACTGGCGATCCTTCTCAAGCATGGCGATGATCCGGTCCTTCTTGACTGCGATGGCATAGTTGTGGTTGGCGTAGGAGCGGGCATTGTCCAACTCCTTCTGCTTGTCATACATCATAAAGCTGAGATGGTCCACTTGATGCTTTAGCTCCGGGCGACAGGGTACCTCCAATGGCTATCCCATGGCATCACGCCTTGGGTAATACTCAAAGCGTGTGCCCTTGATCTGATTGATGCTTTTCCCACACAGACGGGCAAGAGCTTCCTGCATAGCCCTGGCGAGTCCATCTATCCAGTTGTTCTCTCTTAAGGTGAACTGGATTCCCTCTGAGGTGGGGGCTTGGATCTTCCCTCTGAGACTTGCAACAATCAGCCATTGCAATTCTCCTCCTTGCTGGTTGTTTAGCTGGGCTCCGAAGAACTCGGGATGCGGGCGCTCAAGAAGTTCCGAGAGTTTGTCCAAATCACGTTCAAAGATGAGCTCTCCTCCATTGCCCAACTGATAGAACTTGCTATACTTCACGTCCATCTATAAGAATGTAGGATAAGTAAGTTAGTAGAGTGATCAAGTGTGTCACATTTTATGTAAGTTTGCAAGAATTTTTTAGGGACATGAATTTTCATGAAAGAATCTAAGTGAGAAGAATGAGAATAGGTTTACATAAATACTCACTTCTTTTGTTTTGAAACTAAGTTTTTGATTCAAGCGTCCATTCTAACTAGGGTCTCCTATGGTCATGATGGCTCTAATAATGTAACATCCCAAAAATCATGATTTGGAAAGTTTTGCATATCATTCATGCATTCAAAACATTTGGTCATTTCAAACAAGATTTCAAAATAAGAAACTAGGTAATGCCTATTATTTTATAAGAAAGACAATGGTTTTATTTCACTTACAAAGTATGAGAATTCTTTGGTTTGACCAGAAATGTTTTAAAGTTGAATTCAAAGCTTACACAAAGTTTTACAAAACAGAAATTCAATATAAAAACCATTTATTATGCCTATTATATATATATATATATCAATAAAGGCATGATCTAAATTTTATTTTCAAAGTGTCAAAGTGTTTTTGACCATACAGTAAGGTTTTATACCCAATATTATGCAAACATTCCACTGCAAAAATCCAAAAGTAATTAGAATTCAGACTCACTTGAATTTGAATTAAATTGCTTCCCTAAATATCGAAATAGAAAAAGAAAAATAATAGGGAAAAGAGAAAAGGCCGTCGCCACCATTTTGGCCTAGCAGCAGATTCAGCCCGCGAAGCCCACCTGGCTACCTCCCCCTCTCCACTCTTTCTCACGCGCAAGCACACCCCCACCTCGCTGGCAGGCAGGCCCCACTGCCACATCGACCTCGTCGTCTAGCTCGCGCCGGAGCACCCGTGCCCTCTCTACTGTTTCCTCCCCGATTCAATTCGAGTAATTGCGCTTGATTTCTGGCGTGATTTCCCCTCCCGGCCTAGCTACTTAAACCCCCACTGCCCCTCTCCATTTCCACTCAAACCCCAAGCCCTGAGAGCCACCAGGCTACAAGAATTTCTCGCCTGAAACCTCTCTGCTCCGACGAGCTGCAGCGCCAATTCCGGCCAACTCCGGCTACCCCTCTGCTCCTGGTTCCCACGAGCACACTCCACATTGCCTCGCGCATCTCGCAGTACCTTTCCCTAGCCCGCGTGTGCTTCGGAACATCGGCAAGGACAACGCCAGCATGCCACCATGCCCTGCTACAACTCCGGCGAACCTTTCCGGTAAACCCTTACCGCCCTAACCTTTCTCGTTGATACGCGTGTACTCGCCATGATCATGCGTGTCTAACACCACATCTGGCTTGTCTTTTCATGCCTTGTAGTGTCGACAACAATCACACCTGAGCGAGCCCGACGCCGACGCCAACTCTGACGAGAAATCGACGCTGTGAACGTATGCCCCCGCTCCGTCCATGACCACATCGAGAATTACCACGTCTCTGCGATCTCTGTAAGCACCTGCACTACCCACCGTACCCCTTGGCCTCGCTGGAGCGTCGTCTCCAGATGCGCCGTCGCCGCGCTCGCCATTTGTGCCGCCCATCTATGGCCAGTGCGATCATATCTGTTAGATTCAGATCTAGTGGCTGGATTAGATGCTTAAGTGAAAGGGTACATGCAGATCTGGACTATTAGATCTCACTTAGATCCAGCGGCTCGTGAGTGTGATCCGCACGAAGCAGTACTGACCAATCAGGAGCCGCCGCGTGTCTAAATTTTTCTTTTAAAATCCAGATTAGATTTAATTATATGATTTAACTTGTAAAATTCATAACTTTTGTTCTGTTTATCAAAAAATGCAAATAATATATCAATGGAATCACAAAAATAAATCCTACACATCTATGGGCTTAGTTTTATATTTTGTTTCTGTAAAAATAGAATTTTATGTAGGGACATTTGTAGGCTTATTTTGAGTATAGAAATTATTTAGAAAATGTTTCAAAGACTAATTTGAGTCTATTTAGTCTATAAAAGTTTAGTATTGTTTACTTGTCTTGTTTGGTTTAAGAAAAATCATCACATGGAATTTGCATGCATTCATATATTTTTTCTTGATTAATTTGAATGTAAATTTGGTGCTATCATTTTATGTGTAGATTTTGGTGCTAGTGGTGATTGTGATTGTGAAGATTGTTGCTACTCCCCCAACTACCAAGTCAAGTGGTGCTTCATGTTTTTGTCCCAATATTTTGACTATGTGCTAGTAATATTTTGTATAGGGCTTGCATCATGTTTTTACTAAGTATCTATATGCTATGCTATGGGAAATCCTAATAGATGTAGTCTTCATAGAATTATTCTCTAAGTTAAGATACTTGTTGATATCATGCTTAGCCTAGTTACTAGTAGAAAAGGGTGTATTATATACACATGCTATGGAAATTTTTCTAAGTCTTCTGACTTATGTTTTTGCTTAATAAAACTACTAAGTGAATGAATCACCTGGGTGGAATGGAAGGAAAGGTTTATGTTGAGTGGTTACCCCAGGGGCAATACCTGGTGTATCTCACTTGTGGAAAGCCACCCAGGAACAAAGGGATTTGAGATACTTAGTGTTTAGAAGATTCTAGTGCAACCACATGGCATATGGGCTCTGCCTTGATCATATAGGTTGCAATAACTTAGCCAGATGGACATAAGGTGGTATGGGTGATAGGTTTGGAACGCGTCCATTTGGTCTAAGGGAAGGCTTCTGAAAGATCTCGTCTCGATGCATGTCGAGTCTTGTGGGGAAAGTGTACCACCTCTCGAGAAGGAAAAATCTAAGTACTTAGCCGTGTCCCCGGCAATGGAAAAATTGAGCATCAAGACACTGAAGCTATCAAGGATCTCCTCATCCCAATTTCTAAGTTAAAAACTTGTGGTTGAACAAGGGAAAAGGATCACCAATTTTATTGGTAGATACCTTGGGTGATTTTGATAAACAAAAACTTAGTGTTTTCAACTGATAAGCAAAACCTATTTTGAGAAAAGCAAGCCTAATCTACACTAGCCAAAATCATGTAGAAGTTAGAAACTATTATTCTACTAAGGTATCACTTGCCAATACTATTCCAATGTATTGACCCACTATGGCTATAACTTGTGATGTTGCAGGTTACTCTGATGGGGATTAGGGTT